>JASDFA010000001.1:17853750-19228125 GCA_035772735.1 Datura wrightii
TTAGTTGACCGACAGATTTTCCCTTCATATTTAACAAACCACTTGATGAGTCATTGGAGGATATAGCGACTCGTCCTGATGAGCCATTGAGTGGAGTTCAGAAGTGTTTAGAATTGTATTAGTGACAATGACTGGATGTAACAACCCGTTATGTCATCTAACAAGCTGTTATGTCTGCCCATTGAAAGAAATTTATAAACTAGGAATTTTATCCCAGAACCAATGACTAGTCTCAATGAGTCATGCTGACAACCAACGACCCATTGTGTGACCCGTTAGGTCTAGACGGACAATTTTTCAGACAACTTTCCAGGGTATTTTCATAACTTTCTGTTATTTTAATTCCTAAACTACGTCGTATTGCGATATTTTAGAAGGAAATTAAAGGGATTAGTTGAAATTTCTCCTCTCACTCTCTCTTAGACTCTCAAAATAGACCATAGAATTTTCAAGAACTCTCTCAAGCTAAGCTAGGGTTCTTCCTCAAAGCTCCAGGAATTTCAAGCTCTAGAAAGGGAATCTCCTTCTCTAGATATTTGAGACTTCAACAAAGGTCTCCTTCCATCATTGTGTCCCAATTATTTTCGAAATCCATAGCAGTATAGCTTCTCTAGAAATTCATGACTTAGGATTTTCATTCCATGTTGAATTCCCTATTTTTTTCTTTATGATTTAAGGTTTCCACGACTAGTACTATGCAGTATTCATGATATTATTTTTAGTTTGTATAGTCTCTTTTCATAATCAAAATGTTAGCACAATTTTTCATAGAAATTGCTTCATGAACTAGTTTTTTTCGAAAATAGCATGATATATCTAAGCACACATGATTCCTCATGTTTTATGTAATTATGCTTTATAGTATACTCAGTTTTATCATTAATCTCAGTATACCCAGTTGTATCAGTATTATCAGTTACTAAGCCCTTTAGACACTCAGGACACTTCCAGATAAGTAGTTCTGATGTAGTCTTAGGACATTAGTTTCGAGATATCCGCACAGTATAGATATATACATATAACTAATTATGTCTTCAGTTGGGAGTAGTACTTAGGACCGAGCAGCTCGGGGTTCAGCGCATCCAGGTTTCTAAACTACGTATCGCCGTAGGTTATTAGCCCGAATGGGCCTCAGTTTAGTGATCACACAACAATGCCTGTATATCCCAGTAAGGTATATTGGGTCCTATCTATGGGACGTACACATCTAACTCCATGTTTAGCTCACCTAGTTATATGTCGGTTAATAGGATCTCTCACAACATAGTCACAGTCTTCAGTTTAGCCTCAATTTTTAGACTTTAGCATATGTGCATGATCCTAAAAATCAGTTCTAATAGCTTTTACTATATTTTTTCAGATTTCCATGCTACATTTACAATGTTTATACATTCAAATAGGGTCATTGCATGTCAGTTCGATTACATCTTTAGATTTACGAGCATGCCTATGTTTTCAGTTGCATGTCTTACATACTCAGTATATTCAAAGTACTGACCACATACCCTCAATCCTATATCATTTCATGATATAGGCTCAGGTACCCAGACTCAGCATCGTAGCTAGACTCCCTCCGGCGATATCAAGAAGTAGTCAGTGGTAAGTCCTCATCTCAAGGATTAGAGCTCTTCCCTTTTTATTCAATTGTCTTATTTTTAGTTACAGACTTTAGAGTTTGCTGGGGACTTATCCCAGCAGATCATCAGTAGTAGAGGCTTTCAGACAGAGTATTAGTGTTTCAGCTTATGATTCAATATAGGATGAGTTCGTGACTATGTTCCTTGACCGATTCTTTCCTCCTGAGTTCAAAGAAGCTAAGGTAGAGGAGTTCATCAATCTGAAGTAGAACACCATGACCGTTCAAAAGTATGCACTGAAGTTTACTCAACTATCCAGATATGCTCCAAAAATGGTTGCTGAACCCAGGGCTCGGATGAGAAAGTTCGTATCAGGAGTTTCAGACCTGGCGGTCAAGGAGTGTAAGACCACCATGCTCATCAACGACATGGATATTTCCAAGCTCATTATCCATATCCAACAAATTGAGAAGGAAAAGCTGAAAGAAAAGGACAAGGAGAGAAAACGGGCTAGAATAGGACAGTTTGACTATTCACGGGAGAGGTCGGGTGATGGTAACCACTCTCAACAGCAGCGAGATCTTCAGCACCCTTATCAGCTAGTGCTCCTTCCCCCAGACCCCATACTAATTAGAAGGGAAGAGCATCAAGCTCTCAGTCCCAGAGTCATGTCTCCAGCAGCCACATTTCCAATTTATCCAAAGTGTGGTAAGAACCATCCCGGTAAGTGTCGTTTAGACAAGGAGGGTTGTTTTGGTTGTGGCCAGCTGGGTCACAGGTTGAAGGATTGCTCATCAGCCGGATGTAGGAAGGCCCAACCCACTACTGCAGCAGCTCTGTTAGGTCGCCCAACACAGTAGGGTACTGCTTCTAGCATAGGTGGTGGCCAGCTTAGTCAGAATTGCTTTTAAGCTCTATCTTCACGTCAGGACTAGGAGAACTCACCTGACATAGTTACTAGTATGTTACATCTCTTCCTAGGAGCCACACTTTCCTTCGTGGCTCCTTACATTAAGGTTCTATTTTATATTAGTCCAGAATCCTTTCTAATTTCTCTTCCTATTAGTAAGTCAGTTATAGCCAGTCGGGTATATAGAAATTTTCTGGTCACAGTTTTACAGAAAGTCACCACAATCGATCTAGTAAGTTAGATATAGTCGATTTTGACCTCATTCTTGGTATGAACTGGTTGCTCCTTCCACTGCAGAACCAGGGTCATTAAGTTTTAGTTACCTAATAAACCAGTCCTAGAGTGGAAGGCTAGTACTTTAAATCCTAAGGGTCTATTTATCTCTTACCTTAAGGCTAGAAAAATGATTTCTAAGGGGTACATCTATCATTTAGTTTGAGTCAGGGATTCTAGTTTTAAAACCCCAACTTTTCAATCAGTTTCAAATGTAAATAAGTTCCTAGATATGTTTCCCGAAGATCTTCTCGAAGTCCCTCCCGAGCAAAAAATTAACTTCGGTATAGACCTTCTTCCAGATACCCAGCCTATCTCAATTTTTCCTTATAGAATAGATCCTGCTGAGCTTATGGAGATGAAGGAATAGTTAAAAGACCTTTTAGACAAAGTCTTCATCAGACACAATATATCTCCATGGGGTGCCCTAGTTCTATTCGTGCGAAATAAGGATAGTACATTTAGAATGTGCATCAACTACCGTTAGTTTAATAAATTCGCAATCAAGAATAAGTATCCCATCCCCAGGATTGATGACTTGTTCGATCAACTTTAAGGATCTAGCTTCTTTTGAAAGATAGACCTCAGGTAAGGCTATCATCAGCTAAGAGTAAGAGAATGTGACATTTCCGAAGATAGCCTTCAGGACTTGGTATGGTCACTTTGAATTTGTTGTTATGTCTTTTGGACTAACAAATGCTCTTGTAGTTTTTATGGACTTGATGAACAGGATGTTCAAATAGTACTTATACATGTTCGTCATCGTCTTCATAAATGACATCCTAGTCTATTCCCAAAGTGAGGATGAGCATGCATACCACTTGAGGATAGTTTTGCAGACTCTTAGGGATATCCAGTTA
The DNA here is from genome assembly GCA_035772735.1 of Datura wrightii. Taxonomy (NCBI): domain Eukaryota; kingdom Viridiplantae; phylum Streptophyta; class Magnoliopsida; order Solanales; family Solanaceae; genus Datura; species Datura wrightii. The sequence continues at coordinate 17,857,371 of JASDFA010000001.1, forward strand.
TTCTCTAAGTTTAGAAAGTGTGAATTCTGGTTGAAATCACAACGCTCCTTGGTCACGTTATCTAATACAGGTAGATCTGCAAAAGATCGAAGCAGTTAAGAACCGGAAAATACCCACCTCCTATTAGATATTAGGAGTTTCTTGGGTATAGCCAGGTATTATAGATAGTTTATGGAAGAATTCTCCTCCATTGCGTCTCCTATGACCAAACTGATACGGAAGAAAGTCAAATTCTAGTGGTTGTGTGTTGATGAAGTATGGCAAAGTTGTAGCCTATGCTTCCAGACAACTCAAGGTTCATGAGAAGAATTACCCAACTCACGATCTTGAGCTAGAAGCGGTAGTATTTTCCTCAAAGATTTGGAGGCACTACCTTTATGGTGTTCATGTGAATGTTTTTACTGACCACAAAATCCTACAGTATGTGTTCAGTCAGAAGGACTTGACTCTTCGTTAGAGGAGGTGGTTGGAATTGTTGAAAGACTATGACATGATTATTTTTTTTATTTATCATCTGGGTAAAGCCAATTTAGTGGTCAATGCCCTCAGCAGATTGTCGATGGATAGTGTTTCTCATATTGAGGATGACAAGAAAGAGCTGGTTAGAGCTGTTCATAGGCTGACTCAGTTAGGAGTTCGTTTGGTTGATTCAGCAGAAGGTGGAGTTATAGTCCAGAATAGTTCAGAGTCCTCTCTTGTGGTGGAGGTTAAGTCAAGACAAGATAATGATCCAATATTACTTAAGTTGAAAGAAGCAATCTTCAAGAAAGAGGTGGAAACATTCTCAAAAGGTGAAGATGGTGTGCTCCATTATCAAGGAAAGTTGTGTGTTTCAGATATAGATGATCTGAGGCAACATATATTAATGAAAGCTCACATCTCATGGTATTCTATCCATCCAGGTGCCACCAACATGTCTGTGATCTACGAGAAGTCTATTGATGGAATGGCATGAAGAGGGACATTGTAGAATTTGTGATTAAGTGTCTGAATTACCAGCAGGTGAAGGTTGAACACCAAAAGCCGGGAGGTATGACTCAGGATATCAACATCCCTACTTAGAAGTGGGAAGAGATCAACATAGACTTTATTACAGGTCTACCTCGTACATGCTGATAGCATGATTCGATTTGGGTAGTTATAGATCGAATAACTAAGTCAACATATTTCGTACCAATTAAGACCATAATTCAGTAGTGGATTATGCTAAACCATACATCCAGGAGTTAGTCAGGTTTCATGGGGTCCCTTTGTCCATCATTTCGGATAGGGGTACCCAGTTCACCTCATACTTCTGAAAGTTATTTCAGAAGGGACTTAGTACTCAGGTTAAGCTCAGCACAACTTTCCATCTGCAGACAGATGGACATGCTGAGTAGATCATTCAGACTCTAGACTTGTATGATCGATTTCAAGGGTAGTTGGGATGATCACCTACCTCTCATCGAGTTTGGATATAACAACAGCTACTACTCCAATATTCATATGGCCCCGTTTGAGGTACTTTCTGGTATGAGCTGTAGATCTCATATAGGGTGGTTTTAAATTGGAGAAGCTACTTTAATAGGGCCTGATTCAGTTCATGAGGCTATGAAGAAAGTTCAGCTTATCAAAAAAAGGCCGAAAGCTTAACTTATCAGAGAAAGGCTGAAAATAGCTCAAAGTCGTCAGAAATCATATGCGGATGTAAGGAAAAGTGAACTTGAGTTTATTGTTGTTTGATCTTGGGCAGAATTATATGCCCAAGTGATACTCAAATGCTTCATTTCGTCTTTGTTATCTATCGTTATTTGTGCATTCTCATGTGATTTGTAGTTAAAATGTGAATTTATACTAACCAACATGATTAGTGTTGTTTTGACGGTAAAATGGAATTTTGGGAAGCTAAGATACATGTTGGTAAAAATCAGGAATGGACTTGGAAGCAAGGAGTGGAAAAGGTCAAGGAAGAGCAGCAAAAATAAGGGCTCCGCGATGGAGCCGTGTCACACTGCCATCACGAAGGCATTCTGCCTCGGGTGATTGATTTTGTCCATTTTCAGTGAAGCCTCGCGTTACCTCCGTGACACGGAGGCAATGCCACGCGATGCACGCTGTGGCACGTTGAGTACAATTACCTGGGACATCAATTTCCAGTGTAGGTGCAGTATTGCACCGTGGCACATTGGCCAGGCTCCGCGATGCAGGTCGTGGCACGCCAAGGTGAAATTTCTGAGGAGCCAAATTCCAGAGAGGGTCCGCGATACCCCCGTGGCACGGAGGGAGTGCTCCGCGATACACTCCATGCCACGTTGCTTTGTATTTCGGGAAAAATTCTCACTAGTATAAATAGCACACTTAGGTTTTATTTTAAACAATTCTGACTTGGTTGAGCAAGAACGTGGGTTACAGGCAGTTGAGGGGACGAAAATTCTAGGGTTCTTCTCTATCTCTTTATCTTTTATCTTAATTGTTTGTATGATTTATACTCATTTGATGATGTTTAATCCACAAATGAGTGGCTAAATTCACTTCTTGCTGATGTTAAGAACAATTGTAGTGGAATGTAATTGTTGATCATTTTAGTTTTCATCTTTTCTTCAATGGTTGTTCTATCAATTCTTGTTCTTACTGCATTAATGTTTGGCCAATGTTAATGTATATCTAAAAAAATCTAATTTTGATTTTGAGAAGGAAAGAAATTGGAAAGTTGTGAATTGGTAGGATATGATCTCTTCTTAGTTTGGAAAAATTGAGAATTGATTTACATTCAGAATAGAAATATATCTGAAAGTCTTATTAGTCAATTAAGGAATCGGATTTGTATGGCTAGAACATGAAATTCTTTTATCACAGAAATGTAGATTGAAGGTCCATGATTCTTAAGTTGGATAGGATACGAAAGTTCCAATCCATTGGTAATAATTCTTGACTAGCAACCGAAGGAAAGATTAACTGAATTGTATCGATAAATTAATTCCCTGCATGTTCGTTTTAACCTCAGCTTGCTCATTACTATTGTTCAGACTCACTTTATAATTTTTCTTTAGATTCGTATTAATCAGTAACTCAAACTCTAAAAATCTTATTCATTTGGTTGTCTGCATTCTTAAAGATATAGTTCATTAACACTTAAGTTAATTATTACCGTAGTTCAGTCCCTTTGGGATCGTTACTTGGCTTACTTAAGTCACTTTACTACTTGTTCGACCACGTGCACTTGCGTGTAGTCACAGAAACGCCCGAACATTGATGATTGGGTATATTTGAAAATTTCACCTATGAAAGGGGTGATGAGGTTTGGGAAGAAAGGAAAACGCAATCCAAGGTATGTTGGTCCTTACAGGATCTTGAGGCGCATTGGCATGTGGCCAATGAGTTGGACTTGCCTGCGGACTTACTACTCTAGGAACCGTGTCGGGTCGAGGGTGTAGACTCGGGTTGTGACAAGATGCTACTTACATATGTTGTTTTATTTAACAAGATAGCTCATCTATATAGCATAGCTGAAAGTGGACATAAAAGATTGTTCTTACAGCGTTATGTAGGCTTAGCTTACCCCCTCGCTAACTGAGTATTCAATCTAGTCCCAAGCATCCCTAGATTGAATCTTTTGATTTTTTTATATTAGTAAGCTAGACCCCTAACATGCTTGGTACTTTAACATGGGAAACCAACCCTCCCTGCTTGTTTCTAGGTCTTTTTTTATCACCTTATTTCATTTACTAATTTCTGTAATTCCTTTGTATCTTATGAATAGTTTGTTGTGTTGGATGGTTGATGAGTAGTTTGAAGGACGAATGTTGGAGGACAACTTTTTAGAACGGGCACTCTATGTGGTATTTTTTATGTTTATGTTTGTATTTGTTCTATAGTTGGATTAGCCATTTTTCTTAGTATGTTAAGGATGGATTAATGAATGACTATTTTTGCTCTATCGATAGAGGCCCTGGCCTAATGTTTTGACCCTTGCTTCAAACTCTTCTCAAAAGAATGGCACCATCCGATGTGATTGATGTTGTATTTGGACCTATTCATGCTACAGAGTGAACACCTACTTTGAAGAGAAAGAAATATTTTCCTAAAATGAAAGTGAATTCAAACCAATACATTATTAATAAAAATAGAGGCATCAGTTTCTTTCTTATATATGGAATATCACATTGTTACTAGCCTTTCTAAAAATGAATTTTATTGTTAGGAAATAAGGGAGACTGCGACTCTCCCATTTATATGTTCTATATCAAAGTCAAAGAGGGTCTCAACATCATTCTTAAGGGTTTCTTTCAATGTCTTACAATTTGCTCTCATCGAGAACCTCTGGTGTTAGATGTAGATTTGTAACTTTAGGATGGACATCACCACTTTTATTTAAGAGGAAAAGAAGAAGACTCGGATTTCAAGTTCTTTGATGACGACCAAGAAGATATTTCCCAATAGCGGTCCTTCTTTTGTCAAAATTATAGACCAGATATTTATTCCTCTCCTTCAAGTTCTACTGCACACTTCGGTCAAGTAAATCAAGCTCATAGAAAGAAATTTTTTTACAGCAATCTATCATACTCTTTTGACCGGGTCTTTATAAGAAAATAGTGAGAAATTTTTTCAAAGTGAGAGAAGGAGGGAAGGCGTGCAACAACTAACATAACAGCCAGCTGAAAAATATTAGCTAGTTAGGCTCGCGCAATGGCTTTCTCTGATAGGGGATTGCTTCTTTAAGCTTCGCCTAAACTATAAAAGGTGTGCTCGCTTTCTCTCAACCACTAGTGGCTTATGTAGTGGTCGACATTCCTACGTGATCTTCCTTTCCCCTACTTAAGAATCCAAAAGTCACCTTTGGATGTTGTCGTAATGCTTTATTTACAAAAGTTACTGCAGTCTAGGCTTATGGATGGATTCAGTCAGCGACCCTCCAATTCAATCAATATCAACAAGATATAGTGGCGCTTAGGCTTGATTTATTTTTTATAAAAGAATTTTTTGGGTTCATTGATAAGAACACCTCTGGTGCTGGTAAGGCTAGGACCATGATCGTCCATCTCTGATTTACCGGCCGATAAGATATCTGAGATTGACCAGCCAACTGGGTTGGTTTGGCTCTTATTTTCTATTGATATTGACGAGTCAGTTATCTGAGCAAGTCACCTTCTTCTAGGCTCCACTGGACAACACCATATTTTCGTTCAAATATATATATGTCAATTGTACTTGTGATGGTTCTCAAGGATCCAATATGACCACTTAGGTCTATGTTGCCATGTTATTATTCTATATAAGCGGATGGATTAGAAGTTCTGCCCGATTTTTTTGGTGTTGTAGGGGAGGGATTGATCTTTCTAATGCATATTCAGTCGTACAGCATGGTCCCACTAATTTGTTCTCGATCGGAGCATCAAGTAGCACAACTCGTTCTATTTGACAGCCCGTGCTCCTCCAAGGAAAGAGTTTCCTTTATCCAACTCTCTTTTTTATAACAAGGCAGAATTCCCTAATCCGACACTTGTTAGTTTTGAATAGAGAATGAAAAGTGCCCCTTCCTAGCAAGAACCTACTCCTATCAAAAAGCGAGTCTTTACTAAGCAATCAATAAAGGCTCTTTCTATCTTATTAGTCAAGCGCTAACGAGCAAGGAAAGGGATGCACTAAGAAGAAATGGCTTTCATGCAGCTGTTGCGCCTTTACTTCTTTCCTTATCTTACTTAGCAAAGCAACCTTTCGCGCTAGGTGCTCACCTTTTTCCTAAAATAGAATATTTGATAGTTGGTAAAGACCCGTCCCTTGTTTCAGTCAAAATGAGTCCCTGAGACCCGAGACATTGGCTTCCGCTAATAGTGAATTACTAAGGATTGCATCTCACGCATATTCTACATTTTAGCCTGCAACTGATTCAGCTTCTGCTTCTGGGAGATCAAATCGAGCTCGATTAGCTTCTACTAGATGAGATATAAAGAACATAATCAATACAGGACAAAGAAAATACCGAACCACATCTATTTTTGCGTCATGACAATCTTACTCAAATTACGAAAACTTACACATATTAGTATAGTATACAAGGGTCCCACGCCAGAATCACACATGCAAGTTTCCCTGCATATGGCTCGTTCGTGTTTTCTGAGGCACTGCCTATGACTCAGCATGGGAGAAGAGGGCGAAACTGTACACTTTCGTGTTCAAAGCATAGTCCAAGTGAGTAAGCAACGCCTACCAAGCAAAGCCTTTTTGAAGAGGCAGGACTGAGTCCTTTTCGACGCTCGCCTGTTAGTTATTTAAATGTTGAGGTAAGAAAAACCCCAGAAAATTCTTGGTTTGCTCCCAGCTTCATCTCGATCGGCATCTTGCTCTCAAGGGGGTGGGATCCTGGAGTGAACTACTCATTGTTGTGTTTCCCCAACCCAAGGAAGGGCATTTGGTTGGGAATAAAATTTTCTCCTTATCCCCCCTTTTATAAAAAATGGAGAGATGAATTGATATATTTATTGAATTCATTTGGACTAACGAGGCTCAAACTCGCAGCTTCCGCCTTGACAGGGCGGTGCTCTAACTCAATCAAAGAACTATTTCAATGATTCCCGTGTTTGTAGTTCGAAAGAAAGAGGATCCCAAAAAATTTATTTTATATTTATTCTTTTGTTAATTTTATTTATTTTAAACAAAATATAAAACTTAAATACTCATATATTTGTAAATAAATTTAATAAAAAGTAAATATAAAATAAATAACTATCATTATAAAATATATATGACCAAAATAGCGGTGTTCATAGTCTAAATATGAGTGTTCATGGTAAGGTATTGATATCTCACGATATACATTATGTTTATTTTTTTTTCATTTTTTTATTTATAAATTTTTAGAATTTATGGATAAAATAAATATGATAAAAATTTAATGAATTATAGCTATCTGATTTTAAAAAATTTTATGCAGTTGCATCACTTGCAAGGACACCTTATCAATCCTTCTATTTGAAAATTGTATAGTGACATTGCATGGTTGATAATTCCTCTAACACTGTCAATAAATTCATCTCTCATGCCCCCACGATTTTCGTTAGTTCTATCATAATATAGATATAGAACCATCTACAAAAATATAGATATTCAATTGTAAATTTAGATTAACTAATTTATATTAATAATTAAATTTTATTATTTAATAGTTAATAATCATCTGAGGGATATCCTACAAAAGTAAATCTAATTTTGATGTAAAAATATATTTAATATTCATTGATTAATTATTAAAATTATATAAAATACTAAATTATTCATTTATTTTAATTTAATTTTTGATAAATTGTTCTAAATTTTGTATTTTCTTAAAAAAATTCATTTCATATTTACACATTATAAATTTCTAACTTTGCTTCTAACTCAATTACTAAGTTTCAATATTTAACTCAATCACTCCCAAAGTAAGTTGAACTTTGATGTAATTATGTATTTAGTATTTATTAATTAATTACTAAAATTATATAAAATACTAAATTAATAGACAAAATTTATTTTAATTTAATTTAATTTTCGATAAATTGATCTAACAATAATATTAATAAAGTTTCAATAATAAACAAAAACATATTTAGCAATTTAATTTTAACAATGAAATAATTCAATTAAATCTTGCAATGAAATCTAACAATTCTAACAATAACATTAACAAAGTTTCTAGAACAAACAACATATATAGCAATTCAAGTCTAACATTAAAATCTAATTAATAAATAATCCAACTAAATCTAACTGTGAAATCTAACAATTAATAATACAATTAAATCTAACAATTTTAACAATAACATTAATAATAAAATCTAACAATAAATAATCCAACTAAATCTAACTACAAAATCTAACAATAAATAATCCAATTAAATCTAACAATTTTAAAATATTAATAATAAAATCTAACAATAACATTATCAATATAACATTTAACAATAAAGTGTCCCTCGATTTTAATTACCTTGCCAGTTTTGAGGCAGTTTATAGTAGTGAAAGTAAGATAGCAGTCCTCCTCATTATACAACAATCTGGTAGACTATAATTTGTTGTATACTAGCTGCTGTTGGCCGGCGCCTGTGTATTGTCATGTTATGGTAAGCATCTATCCATTTTCATGTACAAATATGATAAGGCGTGCCGGCTCCTCCGATTCTGTGTCATTTCCTGACTTCTACTATGCACTCTGACTCTTCCTTGTATATATAAAATTAAAGCTTCTCCATCTGTATCTCAAATTGAAAAAGAAAAAAAAAATCATGAAACGAAATACATCCATTTTGATCAGCTTCTTCTTATTATTTACTTCTCTTCTTGTACCTTCCAGCCCCTTCTCTAGTACTTCTACTACTAGTAGTAGTTGTACAAATCTGGATACCATCTACACCTGTTTATTCAATAACAACGTCTCTGTTTACCCAACAAGGAATGATTCTGCAGCTACTACTTATTACTATAACTTGCTTGACTTCTCCATTCAGAATCTCCGATATGCAGAGCCTTTTATGCCGAAACCAGCGGTGATTATCGTACCAGGGAGCAAGGAGCAGCTGGTGAGCAGCGTTATGTGTTGCAGACAAAGTTCATTTGAGATAAGAGTAAGGTGCGGAGGACACAGTTATGAAGGGACTTCATCAGTTTCCTTAGAAGGTTCCCCATTTGTGGTCATCGACTTGATGAAATTAGACGGTGTTTCATTAGATTTGGATTCAGGAACTGCTTGGGTGCAAGGCGGCGCAACACTTGGCCAGACTTATTATGCCATTTCCCAAGCTAGCAACGTTCACGGCTTTGCAGCAGGTTCTTGCCCAACTGTGGGTGTTGGTGGACACATTTCTGGAGGTGGTTTTGGGTTTTTATCAAGAAAATATGGACTTGCTGCTGATAATGTAGTCGATGCTCTTCTTGTTGATGCACAAGGACGCTTATTAGACCGTGAATCCATGGGAGAAGATATCTTTTGGGCCATCAGAGGTGGTGGTGGTGGAATATGGGGAATCATCTATGCCTGGAAAATCAGATTGCTCAATGTCCCCAACACTGTCACTTGTTTCATACTCTCTAGGTCTGGCTCAAAAACTTACGTGTCCCAACTAGTTCACAAATGGCAATTAGTTGCACCAATGTTGAACGATTATTTTTACCTATCCGTCTCCATTAGAGCTGGAGCTGATGAAATAAATTCCCAGTTCAACGGATTTTACCTAGGTCCAAGAAATGAAGCCATTTCCATCTTGAATAAGGCCTTTCCAGAGTTGGGCCTTCTGAAAGACAACTGCAAAGAAATGAGTTGGATTGAGTCCGTACTCTTCTTTTCCGAATTAGATAACACTTTCAATGTCTCGCTTTTGAAAGAACGCTATTTTAATAAAAAAACATACTTTAAAGCGAAATCGGACTATGTTAGGACCCCAATTTCAATGGATGGGATAATGGCAGCTCTTGATGTCCTTAAGAAAGAGCCCAAGGGACACATTATATTGGACCCTTATGGTGGAGCCATGCAGAGGATTAGTGAGGAAGCTATTGCATTCCCTCATAGAAAGGGCAACCTTTTTGGAATTCAATATCTAGTACAGTGGAAAGAAGAGGATAATTATACTAATTGGTACATAGAGTGGATAAGGGAGTTTTACAATACAATGGCACCCTTTGTTTCAAGCAAGCCTAGGGCAGCTTATGTCAACTACATGGATCTGGACCTTGGGGTGATGGACTACTTATTTCTAAATACTAGTAGTGCTAATTATAATCATGCTGTGGAGAGAGCTAGGCTCTGGGGTCAAAAATATTTCCTGAATAACTATGATAGATTGGTCAAAGCTAAGACAACAATTGACCCCCTAAATGTTTTTCGACATCAACAGGGCATACCTCCGATGTTCCCCCGGTAAAAAAAAAAATTATTATTAAAAATATTAAAGTTCATCCCAGTCATCTGTGAACTCCTTCAGTTCATGCTGTGTACTTTTGTAGTTATCTCTTCCAATAGACATGTTTAAAAAACTCGCTTTTCAATAGTACTTTATCATAAATACTATCGTCCTTATTTGAGACATATTTAACATCTAGTTCTTCCATCATATTTGTTTATCATCAAAACTTCTATGTTGCATAACTCATAGCTCCTAGCTCATAGCTCAATAGTTACGCTAAGCAATTGAGGTTCATATCTATACTATTTTAAAAATGAAAAATCATAAAGTGCAAAGTTAAAGTACTAAAAAGTCCATAAAATATTGAACTAACTTTTTTATCCTTTCCAAATCCGAAGATAATTCTGCATTAAATTACAAAAAAGTAATTCCAATTCTTTGATATTGGAATTTATGTAATACACTTTACGTCTAAATTAACACATCACTAGTCAAACAACAATAAATTTGTGTGAAACCGGGAGAATGAAGATATAAATGGATAATTATATTAAGAAACATATATATGAAAGGTGGTTGGAGTGTTAAACCAAAGTTTGAGGTCAAGGGAACCTTAAAACAAAAGTTCAAGTCAAAGGATATCTTGTGGAGGATCACTTTAAGTGATCCAACATGTGGTCCGATTTTAAACAATTATGTCTCCCAACATATGAAGAGTTACAGAGTGTACTACCTATCAAATAAATATTCTTTGAGTCTACTTTTCATCAAAATTAACCGCTCATCAATCCAACTTCTACATCAAGAGTTATGCTCGTTTAAAGAAAACGTCATTGGCAAGATTTCTACTTACGGCCAAGTCACATATACACGACTAAGTTAACGTCAACGAGATCATTCGAGCTTGAAAAAAGGAGACTGCAATTGAGCCTATAGTCTAAGTATTCATGTGTACAAAAGTGAGAGTATTACATTAAGGGAATAAGATTAGAAAGCAAAATGAATCTGGGACAAGGTGACCTACTAATTTAAACATCCTATTTGCTTGAGCTATTTATACATCTGACCTCTGTTAATTAAAAGAGGATAAAGGAAGATAGATAAGGACAAGTTGGTGTGTCGCCTACCTAAGAAATATAATACCAGAAATTAAAGAGATCAAATAGGCGCATCACCTACTTAAAACAAAAGGACCAAGTTAAACGAAGTTAGTAGGTGGATCACCTAACAAGTTAAGACTCAAATTGCTTGGGCCATTTAGATTTGGGGCAGGTCAATGGGCCAGGCCTAAGACCCATCTTCTCAAGATTACACTTAGCCACAAATCAGTTTGCTCACTAAAATAAATCTCTCTCTCTCTCTCGGCCGTAGTTCTTGATCCATAAGGGTTCTTGAGTTTTCTTCAAGTATCTTAAGCCTTTAAGGTAAGTATTTAGTATATGTTGCACTTGGTTTTCACTGTAAGGAGGGAGGAGAACATGTTTATCCATGTTAGGGAGCTTGGGGTAGCCCCTAGAGCAAAAGCTCTCTAGGCCGCCGCTTTATTGTGTTGTGATTTTCAAATGATTTTTTCTTGTTTCAAGGTTTTATGTTGTAGGAGTGTTTGATATTGAAGGAGTTAACCTAAGAGACTATAATTTCCATCAAGGTTAAAGGTTCTGCCCTCTTAACCCCTCCTTGTCTATGCAAGTGAAGTAGCAATTCTAGACATAATTATATTATTATCAGAATTCACGAGGCGGTGATTGAAAGTCAGTTTAAGTTTTTCTTATATTATTGAGGAGTTTGGGAGCTATTATATATGTTTTGTGTATGGGGAAGGCTTTCCACCTGATTAGAAGGTTGATTGTTGACTTTTTGGGTTGGAAAAGAACGGGATGGCGATACACACGGATTGTTAGCTTCTAAAATGTGTTTGTTATGCATTACTCTTGGAAAAATTTCCGTGTTGTCCGATAAAGGTTTAGATAACTTAGCCTCTATCACAATAAGTTCATAAGTTCATAAGAATAAGTTGATTTATAAGGCATAACCTGTACGAATTTATTTTGTTTTCTAAGGTCTAACTTGTGTTTTGCAAATTTTATTTGCCTTGTTAAGTTTTTTTATTTTTTTAAAATCAGAGATATTTAATCACGTCTTTACTAAATTTAGATGTTGAAGGATAAAAATTATAAATTATAGATATTAAGAGAGAAAAAATTAAAGATCAGTCAACAAAGAAGCATTCTCGCTAATGGCCCAAACATATGTACAACGAATGAGGCGAACGATCAAAAAGTTCTTCCTCACCTAATGCTTTTTATATGTTACTTTTTTGCATTCAAAAGCTTACACTATTTTGATTCCTGCTACGTAGGAAATAATTATATTGGTTCATCCATGAATTTCTAACAAAAAAATTACTCAACTTAACCTAAATATTACAAAAATCACTAGACTATTTCTTGTAATAGAAAAAATAGTCCCTCAACTTTAATTTGCCTAAATAACACAGAATCATTAGTAAGGAAACAAAAAATATCTATAGATAAAGTTGAATGACTTTTTAGTTACGAGAAAGTTGTTTGCTGACTCGTTCTGATTCTTAGGCATGGTTGGAAATATTTTTTTGTTATAAAAAATAGTTTGAAACTTTTTGTGATAGTACTTGAGCAAAATTAAGTAGTCACTTTGATGACATTATGCACCCTTAAGATGACATTGTTGATGTATTAGGACTACTAAATTGAAGATTGCGGCATCTTTGGTTAGCCCTTAAAGCAATAATTTAATGAGAATATACTACGAAATGAACGTAATTGTAAAGAACAAGAACATGTCAAGAAGAGCTAGATAGGAACGAAATAGTTTCTATAGTTGCGCAAAATGTACAGAGCGTTCTTTATAAGAAAAGGCAGTATGGTTCAACTAGTATAATTTTTTGTTCCACTACTATGTACCCCGCTAGAAACAGATGAGTGGATAAGAAGCTGTGTTAATTTTTGTTGATTGAGAGATACACTGAGTTAATTGAGGTTGGCACAGTGGGAATAAAAGTTTTCGCTACTAAGAAAGGCCTACGTACTTCAGCCCAAAAACTTGAGGATATATAAACCTAATAGTTCAATCTTAGTCAAACTTAGCTTTAGTTGTCATCACTAGTTGGAGATTTAAGCTTATTCAAATTCAAAAGATCAGCAATCAAATATATTAGAAACGTTGGTCTGTCCATGACTCAAAAGTTTTGCCTCGAATATCCTCCACCATTGGATATGAACACCTTGGTTAAGTTTCAAGTCTCGGAGCAGCGTTATTAATTGAGAAGCCATCTGGCTAACAAATGAAAAGAATGCAAGTAAACCAACATTTTAAATTCATACACTATTTTTCTGTCTGCCGACGGTTTGTTTCCTTCAAAACGGCCAAAGTTGGGAAGAAGACACCCTACTTTATCACCATTAGGAAAAAAAATGAAAAAGTAAACGAAAAACGCACCATGAAAGAAAATAGCAAACAAGTAATAATATGGGAAGCTAAAGAAGCAGCTTTAAATTGAGAAGGAATTCAGAAATCTAAAACTAAAAAGAGAGTTGCCTATATAGTTAGGAATTCATGTGCCAAAAATGTGGTATTCGTTATGTAACCATAAAGTACATCTCTCCTCATATATCCAGTGAACATAGAAAAGCTCCCAGAGACTCGTGACGTATATTTGAAAATCACTTAAATTAACTCTCATAGAAAGATAGGAGCCATCACAAGGGTTATTGTTGCAAGCATTTTGATTAGTACATGCAGAGAAGGTCCAGCTGTATCTTTGAATGGGTCGCCTACCCTGCAAACAGAAAAGAAATTGTCACAACTCTGCAACACGACCGTGTAGTTTTGCTTTCTAGGAAGATATAATATTATCATGACTCAATATATGAGCAACATAGCTTGAGAACCTGTGAATCATCTAAAGAACACTTACGTGTCTCCTGTAACTGCCGCTTTGTGGGTGTCACTCCCCTTGCCGCCAAGAGCGCCCGTCTCTATGTATTTCTTTGCATTATCCCAGGCTCCCCCAGCAGTGTTGAGGAAAAGAGCCATAAGGATACCAGAAACCGTGGCAAACATCAACATGGAAGCTACTACTTTGGCCCCAAGAAGAGGATGCCCCGTGTAGTAGCCCAAAATGCGGAAAAGAAAACCTATACAGAGATCAAGATGATATAATACACTCAAAACTCAATACTGGGATCAAAGAAGATATGAAACACAAACTTATAGCATCAATTAAGAATTAGAACTTGTCCTCACATGTGAGCTGATGGGAATAAACAGATTGCAAAGAATTCGTCTCAAATTTTACTTCTAATGTTTGGTGAAGAAGAGGTCACCAGAGATGAACTACACAGTGCACACACAGAGGCAATACCAAGTAAACTAACAGGAAGGATGACAAAATAGTTGACATGTACTATATTCAGGTAAGCATACAGTACAGACGTTGCTGAGGAAAATAGTCAAACAGAGAATCACGCGATGTGGTGAATGGATAGAATTTGGATGACTGTAGATGTTTCATGGCGCAGCAGAAAAAATTGCAGGGTAGATTTGTACAGATGTAGTTGCTCACTGAAATCACTTGTGGTGGAAAAACTCCCATTTCTCAATGATACCTCACCTGACAACACACATTTTGCAATTCTAAGCTTTGTTACTTTGCAATAGAAAGTGGCTAAGCTTTACCACAAATGACCATGTAGAAACTATTGAAATCACAAACAAAATATAAAAAAGGAAGAAAAAAGATAAGACCTCATGATGTGATTCTTATGAGTTAAAGTAGCATATAAGTTACCCAGCCATTCCAGAAAATGCAAGCAGTTGCAATGAGATTAACAAATTCATTGAATAAATCCACGACAAAGATTATTTCAGAAGATAGACATTAGGGATAATACATATTTTACCCCCTGGACTTTTCCGGTTTTTTTCAGATGCAAACTTAAACTTTGCAGGGTGGGTCCTATGATCCAAGTCCACTGAAAGAAAAGTTGTTATTTTGTTCAATAGAGGTCTCAAGATATCAACTCTATTTTCCCCCGCAAACTCCTCATTAGAGTTTTTCTAACTAGAACAAGCCGTAGAGTTTTCTATCAAAACGACCTTGAACTATCTTCGAAACACTTGGTCAAATATTTTCTAGTTTGAATCGGGGAAACCATAAAGGAACTGAAACTTCCGGCAAGGTTTCTCAGTCAAGGCCCCAGTGCTGATTTCCATTTTTGTTTGATTCCGAACAACTGTTCAATTTTCCTTGTACTCGGGCTATGAGGTAATTTATAACCAAAAAGAATTTGTCCAAATCGTGTCTGTGATGGAAGAATAACAATTTTTCAGGAACATGAGTATTATCCCCAAATATTATACAAGACTTTAAAGTTCAAAGAAAGAGTTCTCAAGGACCAAACTAAGTTGACCTAATAGCGATGCATTTAACCAGATACAGTGATAGCTACAGCTCTATGCTTCCAGATTGCAAGAGAACGTGCAGATATATGGCATTTATAGCAGGAAAATAGTTCTCATAAAGCATGGAAAAAACGCCTGAGTACAAGACTCACCAACAACTGTGGGGGATATGATAGCTAGGGCTCCAGGTTTAATCATCTCCCTCAAAGAAGCAGACGCAACAATGGACACACATCGACCATAATCTGGCTTCTCCTTATAATCCTGCCACCAGTAAAAGTAGCATGCATTAACTTCAGCCTCACCATGAGTATTCTGCAACACAAGTAAACCTTCTGAAAGGTAATACTACTAACCATGATCCCTGGCCTCTCAATAAACTGTCTTCTTACTTCATTGACTACTTCCTGAGCAGTTCGACCAACAGCTGCACAGGCCCAAGCACTGAACAAAAAGATGAGCATAGAGCCCAGTAATCCACCAACAAATACTTCAGGTATCGCTATGTCAACCTGCATATTTAATTAAAAATTCTTGGTCCTGCCACTGTATAGTTAACGTAGTTAAAGAAAAAGGCCAAATAGAAAGCCATAGCAATTCCATACCTGCTTGAAGGATTCTTGAGCAAATGCAGCTACCTCATCCATATAGGCACTGAACAGAAGAAATGATGCAAGTGCTGCAGATCCAATTGCAAATCCCTTGGTTGTAGCTTTGGTAGTGTTCCCAACAGCATCAAGAACATCAGTTATCTCACGAACACTTTCAGGCTGTACATGAAAAAGCTTATTGAACTAACCAAGCTAACAAAAATTACAAGAAAAAGAAGTCACAACCTCATGCTTTTGCTCAGAAACATTAGCATCACCTGTTGGCTCATCTCAACAATGCCACCAGCATTATCAGCTATTGGACCAAACATATCCATGGTGAGAACATACGCTGCTGTACTAAGCATTCCCATGGTTGCTACAGCAGTGCCAAACAATCCCCCAGTTGGATTACCAGTTTCGTCTGTCAATCCTGAAGTGCGACCAAGCCAGAAAGCAGAAACAATAGCCAAGCTTATGACAAGGACAGGTAGAGCTGTGGATTCCAGACCCAAACTAACACCCGCAATTATGTTTGTTCCATGACCACTAGAGCTAGCAAGGGCTAAGGTACGGACGGGCTCGTATTTGTAGTCAGTGTAGTACTTTGATATCCAAACAAACGCATAGGCAGTTACAATTCCAACCAGACCACATAAAGCAAAATTCAACCAAGCAGAAGGTGCCTGTTCGGTATACAGTAACCACCGTGTGGACTGCAAATGCAATGCAAACTATTAGTGGAGAGAATAGAGACAGGAAGTCAAAAAACCAATAAGACTAAAAATGGTGGATAATGTTCCAAGGAAAATAGAACTTTACCAAACCAAATGTCAGAACAGCTAAAAATATTGTCACCGAGTACCCCTTTTCAAGAGTTCTCATGGGATCCTCTATAGTTCCAATTACTCCAGAATCCCTTTTGTTCCGAATAGAGAATATACCAACAGATGATACAACCAGGTCAAATGAATGAACAACTAGAGGAAACAGAATAAAGCCAGATGGATCTGCAGATAAATCAACACAAATTAGACAAAACATGTAACTTTAAGAAAACAGCAGATCGCATCGGAGGCATCACTAATTATGAAATCATTTCTAGGAACAAAACTTCAGTATTTAGCCACATCAAGAGGAGAAAAAGTGATCATTATATACACATGTATTTCTAGTAAGCAAATATACAAAAACCATAACTGAGAAGCACGTGTTGGGTAAAAAATTCTCTACTTTTTTATAGGTCTTTTTTTTCTAATAACGGTAAAATTTGTCTATTTATTTTTGTATAGGTCTTGCACGAGGGATTTTTCATACATTAATAAGTTAATTATTTCATCGAGAAAAATCTATAAGCCCTTAGAGGTGAGAAACTGATGCAGTTTCACTCTATCTAGTGTCTGGCATACAACTAGATCAACAAAGCCTCAACCTCGAGATAGTTCACGTCGCCTTCATGAATTCTCACCAGCCTTCTCCCTCCATTTGGACACAGAATCCTCACTGTTTACTATGGTAAAATAAATACTAAGAGCTCATTTTATGGAACCTTAGTAGTTTCAATCAACAACACAGTGGAGTAATAATAGATAATTAAGCGAAGCTGCAACTGTTATCCATATTTAAGATGACAAAACTTAATTTTGGGAGGAACAACAATGTAAGACAATTATCGTTACAAGACCTCTTCCCCCTCGCATTATAATTGGCAGCATCTAAGCAGTTTTGTCAAAGGCATGCTTTCGTCCAGCTTAACCAGTGCATCAGTGAAGGAACTAAGTTGATGAAATGTCCATATTACCAAAAACAAGCCAACCAATAGCTCTGT
The DNA here is from genome assembly GCA_035772735.1 of Datura wrightii. Lineage (NCBI taxonomy): Eukaryota > Viridiplantae > Streptophyta > Magnoliopsida > Solanales > Solanaceae > Datura > Datura wrightii. The sequence continues at coordinate 17,875,088 of JASDFA010000001.1, forward strand.
GTTCAATAAATCACGTGTTTTAATTGTATTTTCTCACACAGTTAGAACTCCACTGACTTCAGCACTTTTTTGGGTTTTTTCAGCTTTGACAACACTGATATATAAACATTTGCTGTCCCTCATTTGCAAATATGCAGTTCCATCCTCACAGTACCCATTGAAGAATTCCCTTTTTTGTAATATTTGGATTCAAATGCATCGGTTGGCATGGTTACCACTCACCTAGTGTTATTAAAAGCAAAAAGCGCAAAAAACTCTAAAGTCCATTGGGGCTTTAAGCGCAAAGCGCAAATAAAGTGTGAGCTTTAATGAGAAAAGGCGCAAAGGGAGAAAACATACACATACACATACATACATATATATATATATATATATATAGTCCAAGACTAATAATTGTAAGCATGAATAACAAATATATGGACAAAGAAAATGAACTTTTTTAAGATTAAGTGAAATATCAATTGTATAGTGTAGGCTTTTCAGGAAACGCTCATTTGCAAGGAAAAGTTTGTCTTAAAGCCTTGATGATGACACTAAAGCGCACATTAAGCGAGGCGAAGCGCTCAACGTGTTTTGAACCCCGCTTCAGGGCTTAAGCGCACTTTAAGCGCGCCTTTGACAACACTGCACTCACCTTCAAAACCAAATTTCTACAGCACCCTAAGTTACAATTAAATCGACACGAGTGTGAGTGTCACCCTACCTTCAATTTTGCAGCGCTGAGCCATGGTTCCTCCAAGTATCATTGCACTAATAATCTCTGCAGCAATACTTTCGAAAAGATCTGCACCTCGAGCAGCACAGTCACCAACATTGTCTCCTACCTTAAATTTGGGGGAATTTATAAAGTTAGCATTAGGAACATCAACACAACGTTATAGACTTATAGGTAGTCACAGTTACCGGTCAAAAAATTGACGGAGCAGATGTCAACACTCTATAATTCGATTTCTATGTTTAACTTAAAATAACAAACTTTTTTCTTTTTTCTTATAGTTGTTTTTATTTGGTGCTAATTATAAGATATTGCAAGCACAAAGCTAGGATGTAAGACAATTGATCATAGGGACCTCAGAGAAGACAAAGACATTCTTCTCTAAATTCCAAGAAACTATCAAAGGAGATAACATTCATCTAGAAAAATGAGAATCACTTGTTCTACTCAAGCACCAAAAGATGTTTTCATCTCAAAGTTAAAGTAATTTAAACTGAAACTTGAAATTCTGCTGCACTAGCAAGGTGTATGGGGCATAAGGTGAAACTTGATGAGATCATTCAGAAAACATCCATCTAGAATACATGACTGAAATGCATGATTGAAACACAAGTTCCAGAAGAAAATGAAAGACGACAATAAAAAGAGAGTAGATAAATACCAGATCTGCAATTACAGCAGGGTTCCGTGGGTCATCTTCAGGTATACCCTGCTCTATTTTTCCAACAAGATCAGCTCCAACATCAGCAGCCTTTGTGTATATTCCACCACCCAACTGAGCAAAAAGGGCAACAAATGAAGCTCCAAAACCATACCCAACTAGTAGGAGAGGCACTGTGTAAAGATAAAGTACAAGTCATGATGTGAACTAGAAAACAGGCATTCAAAAGTCAAAAGCACATCTTAGTGAAATAAAACAATGTGAAAAGTTAGCAGATTTTACTCACAATCGGTTGCCTTCATTGTACCAGTCGAATCCACCCCCAACCACACATACAAAATTGCATACAGGATAGCAACACCCATTACAGCCATACCAACAACCACCAATGCTGAAAATCCACCAGCACGAACAGCTATCTACATCAGAAAGATCTCAAGTCAATTTCTGCAAGAAAGGACCTTAGTGTTGTTCTTGTCGAACATTATTATGAAGAGTAATAAAAAGAACCTGCAAGGCCTCTCGAGCTGACCGTCTTGCTGCACTGGATACTCGAACATTTGCACGTACTGACACCCACATGCCAACATACCCAGCAACACCAGAACATAGAGCCCCAAAAAGAAATGCAGCGACCGTAATATAAGCAGATGTTGCCCTACATCAGCATAGGAACTAGGAAGTATCATAAAGTGAACTCAAACTTCTCCTGAAAGAAGAGCAATTATCCAACTCAAAACCTGCCATCACCTGCCTAAGCCAGACGCTTCTTGCTGAGGAGTTATATTACGAAATAAATATATGCCAAGTATAACCAGTCCAAGCAATAATGCCATCTTGGAGATGGTCCCATACTGAGTCCTGAAGAAACCTTCAGCTCCATCACGTATTGCATCTGATATCTAGCAAGTTAAATAATGAGTTCAAGACTTTAAGATAATATACAACATATTCCAATGAAACAGGAGCAAAATCATGACTGCAAATCCAAGTTTCAGCAAATTGGGGGCTGCCATGAATATCATCAAGCTTTTTTACCAATTTCTTTACATTAAATTTCCCATAATGGAATAATGTAATTTTTCCTTCAATCAACTTCTCTCCGAAAATCTTGTGGTTATGAAGGACGCTAAGGTTGGGTGGCGTGTAAACTAACAAGCATGGAGAACAGAAATGCAAGTGGAGAGAACAGATCATTATTGTAGTTGACAGGTAAAGGTGACAGAAGCAAAAGCAGAAGTAGTCCCACGCTGAATTTCCATAGCATCTTCTGCAGATGAAACTCTAGCACACAATTTTAACCCTTGGAACAACCACTCATACATGATGACCAAGAGTTAGCCCAAACAATAGGAGCCCCTTAACCAAGACTAAGGTTTGGGATACAACACCATTCCTGCCTCCATTACGACCTAACCCAATTCCTCCATCCACCTCTATCTTCCACCAATAAATTAATAAATGAATAAAATAAAAGAAGAAAAAAGAAAAGAACAATAAGAGCTAGACTCATTTAGTTTACTGCGTAGACCTTGAGACCCATATCAAAAGAAAATTATGATCTAATATGAAAAGACGTTATCCAAACATTCTGATCCACACATTATAGACACAGGCAAAAACAGAAGGACCAGGAACACTTTGAAAGACGACTTAAAAACTGGCCAAGAAGATTGTACCTCGGACATCTCAGGGGGTCCCTCATCCTTTGCCAGCACCCACTTAGTAAGATAAATCGACACGAAAAAGCTGATGATACAAACTGAAAACACAAACACAATGATGGGCGAGGTGCTTGCACCAATGTAAAAGATAGCTCCAAAACAAACAAGCAGGAGCACCAAAAGAATGCGAGAGTTTATCCTCATGAGATCACGAAATATCTGCATGAAACAGTTGTGAAAACATTAAAATACACTGTTAGAAAATAATAATGCAAACTATGGAAGAAAGAAAAAAAAAATTATGCTGCTAAAAACAGCTTCTAATTCAACAATTTCCATAAGCAACAGTTAACAACTAGAACATCTAATCATTTTGGAATCACATAGTATTACCATAAACAAGCAACTAAATGAATAATTGATTTCTATACAGATAGAGGGAGGCACACGCAAGATTGGTTCAGGTAAAAGTTTCAAGTTTTTGTATACTTTCGGAATGCTGGTCCTCCTCATTCACTTTGCATAACAAAATTGTAACGAGCTTTCCTGCCTAAAACTACTACCATCTTTAATTTTCAACATATTCCGACGTTATGTGGCACAACTTCTTGGGCAAGATTCAAAATCAGTGATGTTTATTACTCATAGATAACAGATAAAAAAGAGGTTCAAAAAGGGCATTTCTTTTATGTTTATCTACTAATTTAGAAGTATAGACACGAGCAAACTAGAGGGTTGAAATGGAGAAGTGCTACATGGGTATTACATAATACAAAATACCTACCAAATTGAAAGGTAAGTTCTATAGGACAGTTATAAGACCGGCTATGTTATATGGTAGTGAATGTTGGGCTGCTAAAGTCCAACATATCCGCATGATGGGTGTTGCGGAGATGCGGATGCTAAGATGAATGTGCGGTTATACTAGATTAGATAAGATTAGAAATGACCACATTTGCCAGAAGGTGCAAGTAGCACACACCGAGTATAAAATGCGAGAAGGTCAGTTGAAATCGCTTGGACATGTAGATGCACTGGTCCATAGGTGCAAAACTATGATAAGTGAAGGTATTAATGGGGGACGGGGTGAACCTAAAATTACATGAAAGGAAGTGATCTTAAACGACCTGCAATTTCTTGGTTATCAATACAAACTTAGCTAAAGCTAAGGCACGGAAGAAAAAGATCCATATATGTGATAGCTACTAGTTAAGGATAAGTATTAGACTCGTTTGGAACTTTTATTATTAGTAGTAATAGTAGTAGTATTTACATATATTTTTAACGTAATGTTCATATTTTATTTTATTTACTGTGATGATTGATATGATATGAGCTTAAATGATGAAATAAGGATTTATGTAACCGACCCCAACTTATTTGGTACTGAGGCGTGGTTGTTGTTGTTGTGGACATAAGCAAATGAATGGTGAATAAAACTTTAGGAAAACTAAGGACTATAACCATGACTTTCAAATTGAGAACAAGGGAACTTAATTCTTTTGCGACTAACAACAAAGATCATTATTCCTCCGCAAACAATATTTAACGATACATAGTTCTCTTCAGGAGGCCAAGGTATATAGAATGTACAACATTATGAGGCAAATGCCTTCCAATAATTGATTCTTTTAAGAAACGTCTAATAGAAGTTTTTGAGAAAGTAAACATTGAAAGAAAAGCATTCAAATAGCCAATAAAATGAAATAGCCCACCTTATTCATTCCCAAAGCACAAAAAGGTGCACATATCTAGGTAAAATCACTAGTAGGAGAATGAGAAACTTAGATGATACAAGGTTGATTTGGTAGACAACCCCTTATAATTTTGGGTGAATATGGGAAGAAAGAAAATGTAGTCTAGTTTAAAGAGTTCAAAACCCATCATTCCTTCAGATATCTCCAAGTGGATCATGGTGCCCTAGCTAATCTATGAAAACTATCTGGTTAGGAAATAAGCTTAGTGTAATTTCCATGTTTATATTGTTAGTCCCTGCACAGAGTGCTCCTATGAGTAATGTATTCTTCTAAAGAAGAGTACAATTATTTAGATCTTCTACTTCCATAAAGATTCAAATAAGACTTCAATAGTTGATCTCATAACTCTATTGTGTTTGCACCTTTCGACCACGTTAACTAAGAATAATTAGGAATCACAGCTATGTTTGTAGAATTAGTTGGTTGGTGGAGGGTGGGCCAGATGGCAGATGTTGCTAGATCACTCTCAACACAACAAACTGCCTTCTGTAACAGCAAAGTGGTTACCAATTTTCATGCATAGTCTGTTTAACTACTGTACCATTTTTCTGTGCAATCATATGCCTTTCTTCACCAATAATAGTTTCCTATTCCTAGAAAGAAAAAATTCTAGCGGGATTTAAAATATTTTTAAAAAAATTAGAGAAGACTATTAAGTGAGACACATTTGAGAATTGATGATTCAGAACAAAACACAATTTGTGCCACCATACAGGGGATTAGAGGACGAGATAACAGATGTAAACACAGTACAAAGTGAGAAAAGCAAGGTGTATAAAAAGATTTTAGTATAGTAAACAACAATGATGAACATGTCATTCTCTCCAGAAAGCTAGAAAAGAACAGATGTTTCTCCATGAAATAATCAAAAAACATGCTTTTAAGTCAACGGAGAACCCAAAATCTTGGAACTAGATGAAACATGTGCACCTAAATAATGTAACTTACCCATGGTGCATAAGCTTTATGCTTCATGCTAGGAAATGTCCTTGGCCTATCTTGGTAAGGGCCCAAGTTCCCTCCTTCCATGTCATCATCCATTGCAACAGTTTGAAAAGAATTTACCCTCCGTGCTACTGGGAAAGAGCTGAACTCACTTTGGGGCAAATCGCCCCCTGAACCCGGTCGCTGTATTTTGAATTTCTTTGTTAATCACTTCCACTAATTCCTTAGCTCGTGTTGTGAGAGCTGTGACGTTTACTTCTCAACTACTAAACCCACTAACATGAATTCTTCAGGTCCTGCGGGGAAAAAAGAATCAAAAACATTCTATCAGATATTACATATTCATAAGATAAAAATAGGAGACATTACATGTTCATAAATCAATGAATTTGCCAAAAAGAATAAAAATAAATCAATGAATTTGAAAAGAAGACCGTTTGAAACTGATCGAAGCTGAAGCATCTAGATAGAAAAAAACTCTGAACCACGATCTAACCCTAAAAATGTCAGTAGAGCAGTTACAACTTACAGAGTAATTCACAAGCGTACAAGTTGAAAATCAGATGGAATGTCCAAGCACAATGTTAGACTAACAGAAACAGGAATAATCAAACAACCATTATCAAACAAAAGAGAGCTAACAACAGCCAAGTTGAACAGCAGAAGACAAAAACGAACAACTGAACATATTGAAAACCTCGAGAAAAGAAGAGCAAAAGGAATAATTTCCAACTATAAACCTACCGAAGAAATCAACAAATTTTCAAATAAACGCATTTGAAACCCATCAATGTTGTAGCACTTAGATATCGCGAAACACAATTGTCCAACTTAATATACCAGTACAGCCGTTACAACTACTTTAAATCAAATCAAACTGACAATTTAAGTGTAAACATCCCATTAAATCAAGGAACGCAGAAGATTCTTACGAACAGCATTCGCAGATCGGGATCCGAAACACTGACGACGCGAAAAACCAGAACTCCTCGCCTGAAAAAAAAGGATATGTTCAACTCCGCAACCTGATCGGACTCGAGAACTTTCTAGATCCTTGCAGATCTCAATTGAGGGACGTAAACACTAAGATTCGAAGCGAATATTGAAACGGAACTTCGGCAGCAACGGCAGAAGAGAGACTGAAACTGTGAAACTGTCTTCAATTCTGTGTGTGTTTCTTATTTTTATTTTTTATGTATTTAGATTAGGTGAAATAGCAAATGTTGACTTATGTGTACCGGCCAATAACTGATCGCCACATGCACACTCTAACGTGTTTTTGCTGAGCTGTTTCGTTTCGAGTCTACTCTTCAAACAAACAGAATTTTTAAGATATGCTGGTACTTTCTGATAAGTATAAAATTTATTTCAGTTCTTTTGTTGCTTCTCTCGATAAAACGGGTGCCTAGCTGGAAAAGTTCCAAAAATTACTAGATTTTTTTACGGTGATAAATTCCAAAATTTTCTTTTTCCGATAATAGTTTAGATAAATTAGATTCAAAGGCTTGTAAGTTAAAAAAGAATTGGGAAAGTTATAACCTAGAACCATTTAACACAATTTATTACTATTTCTGTTTATACTTTTCCTTATTTATTGTTTATAACATTAAATTACAATTTATAGGAAACTTTGAGTTGTACCCGAGATGGTGCGAGCATATTTTTTTTTGACTGATTTCAACTAAAGTGAATTTAAATATATTTTTGTTACTATATTTAATCATCTACTAATGATGTATTATTCATCGATTATTTCTCATTACTATTTTTTCACACTGATTGTATGGGTTATTGTGTTATTTAAGTGAAATTTTTCTTAATTTGTTGTTGTATTATTTGATTTCAATCATGATTGCGGGAGATGTCTAAAAGTCACATTGTTTCTCTCACTATAAAGAGCCCTGGAATGGTGGCTACTACAAGCCTCAACTTAGGTCCTCTTTCGAGTTTGAACTGATTTGCACCCAAAAAAAAAAAAACACGCAAATAAAAATCAAATGTGGGTACTAAATCTCACCTCTCAATCTAAAAAGGTATGATGATGAATTTTTAAAAATTATTATTATTATTATTATTAATTTAAATGTACGCGTCTCGTGCGTGTCCCTCATATTAATAAAAATAAATTTATAAAAATGAAATAAATAATATTTTGAAAAATATGTTTATATAATAATATAAGATTTTAGAAAGAAAATTATAAATTTTAAATTGATAAATAATTATATTTAAAAGTTTGATCCAACCTAGTAGTTATTTCTTCAATTTGTTTTAATATTTGTTTCAATGGACAAAAACGTCATACAAATAGCGTTTAATTGAAAGGTAAAAAATTTGTTCGCTTTTACATGAATACTTAAATGCATGGATTATATGTATATATAAATACAAATTTTTTTTATATATTTTAAATAAGGAAGAATTTAATGCATAAAATTAGTTAATTTTAAAATCTTAAATATTAAAAAAAAATTATATAAATATTTTGTCAAGTATGAACGCTATTTTTGAAAAGGTAAAAAGGTGAATGATATTTTTCTATGAGACTTCGTACTTTAAGTTTTAATAATAACTTAATTTTAATATTTTCATTTTACCTTTTATGAGATGATTTCAGCTTATCTTTTTTATATTTTTCTTAATCTATGTGTTTAATCAAATATTTCACATAAACTAAACAAAAAAAATAGTGTAGATTTCACTCAAAAGAGTGAATAACAAGAGTACTTGATTAATTGAAACAACTTAAAATATCTTGTGTTTTTATTTTATTTTTTTTATTATACAATTTTCTTAAAAGAAGAAGAAAGAGGAGGAGGAATTCATGTATTAATACATAATAAAATTACACTCTTTAATTTATTTTTACGTATTAAAATATTGTGAAGAATAATTAGTTAGTTTAATAAATAATTGATTGATATATAAGCTAACAGAATCGTAATTGATTTTAAAGTTTTAATTGTTAGGATTTTTAATATAGTTCAAATAAGAAAAAATTTAAGAAGTAAAATTTTAGTCAATTTTAAAATATTAAATATTAGGATGTTTTACCTTTTACAAATTAGTAAAAGTCTATAATAATTAAATAACAACTAATTGAAAAAAATAGTAAATGAAAATTTTATCCATTGTCTAATATTTTAATAAAGGGCAAGAAGTTCAATCAACATTTTAAAGGATTTTCATGCTTATATCTGCAAAGAATATCTTATTACGTAAATATGAGTAAAATATTATGCATATATTGAATGTTAGATTAGTTGGTGAAATCTAAAGAAATTACCAAAGATTGTTCCTTCAAAAGATTGTATTACATCTTTAAACGAAATAAAATTATTTTAAAAAGTAACTATTAGAAAAGTGACTATTGCATTCCTGAACTATAGAGTTGACATTGAATCCAACATCAATCTTTTCCACTTTTCAATATAATTATTGAAAAATATAGCATGAATTTTTGTTCATTGCAAAAAAATAAATTTTTATGGTCAATATATATATATATATATATATATATATATATATATATATATATATATATAAAAAATAATAAAAAAATATAAGAACTTAAACATATATAAAAAATATAAAATATAATATATAAAATATAAAATATCATATGAAAAAGAATTATTACCTCTTCATCAACTAATTTTATAGACATTCGTGTGCCTTCCTTTGTACCTTTTTTATACTCCTTTGCTAATTTATCTTCAATTAGTAAGACTTTTATTATCTAATGAGAATTATATTACCTTAAGTTGTTAATTGGCACAACTTCGTTCATGAAATCCTTTTCAGATTTCATTGCGAGATTATCTAAAATAAATTATGCACAATAGTTATAATTATAATAATTTATAATTTTATTTTAAAAAATTATTTTATGAGATGAAGAGATTACTTTACATGAAGAGTGAAACTTGTGAATGTATGAATAGATGAAGAAATTCAGTTACAACTTACAAATAATATAAAATTTAAATCACATAATATCAATATAAGACTCAATTAAAGAAGATAGGTATCAGTATTAGACTCAACTAAAGGAGACAATCTAAGTTAAATTATTTTGAATATGAACAACTTGAGCTGACATAAAATCCACAACATTAAAAAAAATTCATAACATGAAAAAAAGAAAAAGAAGATAGATTAATACGAAAACATAACAGGCTGAAGATAGAATCAAAGGTACTGATGTAGAAGAGTTAATGAATTAAATTATGCAATTATAAATCTTTTTATAGAAGTGAAAGAATTTATAAATAAAAAAAGATTGAAAATATAAAAATATTAGAAAATTAAGATTAAAAAAGGAAAAAAAATATAGAACAAGAAAAATAAAATAAAAAATTTGTGTTATACAACAGGAAACAAAACTATGAAAAAGCAAAGACCAAAAAGAAAAAAAAAGCTCGTACCATAACAAAGGAAAAAGAAAATATTTCATATCAAGAAAAAACTTTCGTGAAAGGAAAAAAAATTGGTGTAAATTTTTATTTACTTTTTAGGTTTATACCATAATAGAGTTTATATCAAAAATATAAAACCTTATATGACAAAATAAGGTGAAGAAAATAATTTTAAATGATAATCGTGTAAAAATAGTAAATGACTATTTTGTCTACTGCGATATCTTTTAATGAAGGGCAAAAAGTTCAATCAAATTTTCCCTCTACATGGATTCTAGATTCTGTTATATCTCCTATACAACAAGCTGATAGTATTACCAATTCTGAGTATTCTCATATATCCCAGACCCCTGAAGGACAGATTTGTATTCAGTTTGAAGATAATAAATCTTTAACACCTTATAGGCATTCTTATTCTGATAACAGAAGGCTAACTTCACCTTCTACTTATTCTTTTATAGCTCCGGTAGAACCAATTTACTTAGTCTTAATTCATTATACAAATTTAGTCCTTCCTGCGTACATACACCAATAAGCGTCCCATACGTATAGACATTATAAGGAATCTGAGTATTATTTCCTCTAAGAGTTTTTCTTACTCTCTCTGCAAACAAATAAGGTAAACCGTCTATAAATTTTGCCTTCCAATGATCAGAATTACTTTCGGGTAGATCCATAACTCTGCTAAGAAATGTATCTTTGTACCATCGAAATTCACCTAAGTGTCTACACTTAAGTCCATTTAACATGGTACGAATATTTTCATATACATTGGTAAATCTACCACTAAAATGTTCTATAATGGTAAGTATTAATGTATAAACCGCATCAGGTCTATTTGCTGGTAATTTTTTTTCAAAGATATCCACTCCTGGGCTTGAAGTAGTGGCCTTATTAATGGCTTCTTTCAATTTTTCTAAGCTTATTAAGCTCAGACGAAATTACTTTCTTATGATCTTTCGAAGGATCCTGAATATTATTAGAAAATTCAGAAGCTAGATTCAAAGGTTTTAAGTCTAGTCTAGCTAGTTTTTCATCTATCATTTTTCCTAATCCTCCTGTGCTCTAAACCGAAATCCATCTACCACTACTGGTCTCTGAATGGACGGAGGTAGTCTTGTGGCACTAGATGATGGGGCAGAATCAAATTTAACTTGACCTGAATGTATAACCATAGAATTTTCCACCTTAGAAGTAACAAATTTTTTAACCAAAGCAGATAATTCATCAATTTTTGAATCAAGAGAAGTAATATGTTCTCCTAAAACTTTAGCATATAAACCCAGATAATTATTTTGAGAAATTAATTTATTAATTTCTTTCATGGTGATACTAGCAACTTCATTATCAATGAATTGCTGAAATGCAGTAAAGGTTATACCAGTATTATTTGGTAAAGTAAACGATGCCTGTAGAGGGTAAATTCCTTTTATCAAACTTTCATTTTCTTTATCTTTGTAAGTTCGTTCTAGAACTTTAACATACAAAGGTACATAAGTGGTTATAAACCAAGGAACAAAATACATCACTTTATTATGTAATGAACAGAATTCATAAAATTCTTGTGAAATGCTTCGTTTATCATCATCAGTATAATTAGCAAAAAACCAAGTTCTAAACTGGTTTCATTTATTATTAAAAAATTCAGATTGAATATGTTTTCTTGCCAGGGATCCTGGACTAAAATCAATTTTATACGGAATCATTCAAACAGAATTTGGATCAAAATTCATCTCGGATTGTGAAGGAATATCCTTATCAATGGAACTATCATCTTTTACAATATTATTAGAGTCAATTTTTATATGATCTACTCTTTTATCATTTTTAGTAGAAATTGTATGTAATGAGGCGGCACGATTTAATCTAGCCGGACCATAAATTGGTTCTACCGGAGCTATAAAAGAATAAGTAGAAGGTGAAGTTAGCCTTCTATTATCAGAATAAGAATGCCTATAAGGTGTTAAAGATTTATTATCTTCAAACTGAATACAAATCTGTCCTTCAGGGGTCTGGGATATATGAGAATACTCAGAATTGGTAATAATATTAGCTTGTTGTATATGAGATATAACAGAATCTAGAATCCATGTAGAGGGAAAATTAATTTCATCTCATTTAATAGGCCTTCTAGTAGTAATCTTTGATCTAGAAAAATTAATTTCAAATATAATAGACTGATTTGACTGATCTGTCAATTTACATCGAGGATTTAAAGTAGATAAAAATTTATAATAAATTCTATACGACAAACAGATTAATTCAGATCCAGGTGTATAATTATAACCATGCGTTTTAACGTTTAACGTTAATGCATCAAGAATATTGACATCAGATAATGACAGTTGTAAGTTGCGTTGTGTATTGAAGTATACGGGACCATAAGCCACCGTAGATTCAATCGAACCCATTAGAGACTGTCTAAAATTTAAATTTCTAGCATCTCTAAGAGCTGCCAGAAAAGTTTCTGGTAACCCTTTAAGGGTTAATGGTTTAAATGCAATTTGTACCATACCAATATGCATAAAAGAATATTTATGTTTATAAACATCAATATCATGTTTCTTTAGTAATCTAATCGTCTGTTCTGACGAAGTTAAAGCAAGAGATTGTTCAGTTGTTTTTATCAAATATTTAGGTGAAATCTTATCAAACCACCCATATTCATAGATTTTTTTAATTGGAACATAAGGTATTGTCCATTTATTTAATAAATCCAAATTTCGAGGTACATCTACCTCTTCCAATATATTATTATTATTATTATTATTATTATTATTATTATTATTATTATTATTATTATTATTATTATTATTATTATTATTATTATTATTTATTTAAAAAAAACATATTGTGATACATTTCAATATTTAGTTATAGCTTTGTTGGAATCATTTCAAGGTCTTGAGGAGCTAGATCAATACAGAAGAAAGCTTGGATTACAATATGAGGTGGCAAGTTGTATCAAAGATTTGACTATTTTGGAGAGAGGAGTTAGAGGGACAAGTTATTTTAGACACAATATAATAGATTATAGTGAGCATCAAGGTTGGGAGTATAAATATCTAGTTGACTGCTATATATGCTAGATGTCTAGTTGTAGAAAGAATGGAGTTGTGGGAATACATGGAAGAATTGGCAAAAAGCATCCAAAATCCATGGATTGTAGGAGGAGACTTTAATATTATATTCAATGAGGAGGAAAAACAAGGAGGTATACCATTCACTCAAGGAGAAGTTATAGATTTTGCTCATTGCATAAGTAATTATGAATGGATGGAATTGAAAACCACAGGCAGCAAATTTACATGGTGGAATGGCAGGATCGAGGAGGAATCAATATGTTAAAGGTCGGATAGAGTTTTGGGGAACTGTTACACCCTGAAAAATACTTTTGGTGATTATTTGGTGTTTGTATGCTATATTAAGGGAGTACGAGTTGTATATTGGTCGATGACAAGGAAAATGTGTACGAACAGAAAAGCAAAGAGTATGTGAAGTTCATAAGTAAGGCTCAGTTTTAAACGACCATATCTCCCAATATATAATGAATTAGAAGCCCTACGACCTATCATATTAAAGGTCTTTGAGTTTAGTTTTCAGAACATCAAACCGCTCGTCTATCAAATTTCAGAGTAAAAAGTTATAGGCATTTTACAGTGGCACAATTGGGCAATGATGTGGTCACCGCCCTAAAAACGGCTACCGCCCAAATACCTTTATATTTTAAGTCTTGTGCTATGAGATAATTTCAACTTTTTCAGATTTGAGGTGCTTGCTTATCCTCCGAAATCCTCTTAAATTTTCAGCAAACAACTAAGGAAAACACCAAACTAAACTCCATTAAAACTAAAAAGTGAAGGGGATCAATCACAAGGTGAAGATAGTGTGTTGGTGGCTGTTTTGGCTGCATTTGGACAGTGTTGCTGTGGTGAATTAGCTACATTTCTGAAGTTGTTCTAAGCTACATATATGCTCCCTTTTGCTAGGGACTAGACACAAGTATAAAAGGTAACAATTCTACTGCTAACCTTGCTTGAATTCATGATTAAAAGACTAGAAGTTGAAGGTGTGTTTGGTGTGTTGGTGAACTGTTTTTGCTGCATTTTGGACCGTAAGGTTGCTGCATTTTTGGATAAGATGTTGAAATAAAATACTCCTATTTTAACCAAGAATAACCCCTTGCAAAAGTTAAGTTTTTTTAGTATTCAAACATGCAAGATTCCTAGCTTGAAACTAGAGGTTGGGCGCCAAGTTTGGCTGCCATTTTTGGTGCAATTTTGCTGAAGGTTACTGCTCATTTTGAATGTTGTTTTAGCTATGTATTACTGGAAATAAATTCCATGTTGATGGTAGTTGGTTACAAAGGAATTCCATTCTTTCCTTTTAAATGAGTAGAACAAGTTGTGGCATTATGCTAAAATATTGCCTTGTGTATTGTTGTTGTGGCTGCTGTTGATGTGATATTTTGGATGGATATATTGGATTGAAATGGTCTTTTCACTTGGTTATAAACTCAAGTAATTTAAGGGGATAAGTTTTGATTGTTGAAATAAAGAAACGACATAAGAAAGCTCGCCAAGAAAAGGTATGTAAGGCGCCCCAACCGTCGTTCTTTTAAGTACGATTTGTGCGTTATGAATTGAATGAGCCAGAAACCTCTTTACAAGTCTTGAGGTAGTATGTTAAGCTTCATTTAAGCATTTAAAGTTTCATATTTGATTGAGGTTAAATGTTGAGATTATGTCTAGCCCAAATGAGGCATTTAAAGAGGGATATCGTGTTGATTGTTGTTCATAGTTGTACATCGAGTTAGAGACCCCTCAGCGTGTGCCTGTTAGTTGGTACTTACTGTATGTTATATATATGTGTGTGTGATGTTAAATATATTTAAAGGTCTAGTTGCTAACTGATATTGGTGAAAGAGCCAAGATGATGATGTGTAAATGATTTTAAGCCAAGTAAAGACGTCACAAGCTATTAAGGGTAAATGACCTTATTGCATTAGGATTGTCTTATTATGGTTGTCCTTTATCTTATGCGTATGTTATGAAATATGGCAGGCCAAGGGGAGATTTCATAATCCCTTTCCCTTAAGTCGAACGACAAGCTAGTGAGTCTCCAAGCTCTAATGTCCCTTTGAATACGATTTATAAATCTTGTTGAAACTCTTAGGTCATCCGCAGTTCCTTATGATTTATATAAGTTTTGAATACATGCATTTAAGTGTTATTTTCTAGGTTTACATGTTATACGTGCTCACTTGTAGTTATGCATTACGAAGGAGGCCTATGCAGGCCACAGATTCAGGTTCGTCATTTCTATGTTATACGTGTTAAATTGACCCAGTATAAGCCATATCGGCTCTGTTTATATTTATGATTAAGATTTATTGATTTTACCCCGGTGTGGTACATTGGCTGAAGGTATTTTTATTTTATCCTGATGTGATACACCGGATGGACGGATTTTACCCCGGTATGGTACATCGGCTAGAGGTATTTTTATTTTTACTCCGGTGTGGTACACTGGCTAGATGAATTTTATATGAATTTTATGGTCGACTGGCCACTGGAATTTCCGTTATAGTTTTTATTGTGAATTAGATGGTTGTATTTACACTTCAATATTGAGTTATTGTCAGGTTTCGATTATCAAGATTTCGGGTTGTTACTATTCCTCATTTCTAGCTCAGTTATCATTGTTATCTTATATATTTATAGTTTTTAGCTTTATATACCAGTACATTTTATTCGTACTGACGTCCCTTCATCTGGGGACCCCTCATGCAATCGTGCTATAGGTACAGGTCGAGGCTCAGATCATCGAACATAATAGGAGCCAAATTTCAGCAGAATAGTGGTATGCTCATCTCTTCCAGAAGTCATGTCTTAGTTTTGACCATTTTGAGTTTTGTGTACAGTAGGAGTAGGCCGGGGCCTTGTCCTGTGCATTTTAGTTTTTTAACTTTGTAGAGGCTGATGTGGACTAGTTTGTATAGTAGTTCTGATTGTGTAGTCGTGTTGGTTTTCCATTGCTATGTTTAGCTTTATTGCACACTTTTTGGCTTTTCAGATTGTTTATTCATCATTATCGAGACCTTATGGGTCCAATATTTATCTTGGTTGGTTGTGACAGGTGGCTTGGTCGACCTTAGTGTTACATTTTCAGACACTATATAGCTGGCTTCTTGATCAATCATGAATCGAGTGCCAGTTGATCCCTACCCCAGTTTTGGGGCATGACAAACTTGGTATTAGAGCAAAGTCGTGTCCTAGGGAGTCCACAAAGATGTGTCTAGTAGAGTCTTGCTTATGGGTATGTTGTACACCATACTTATAATAAAGAGGCTACCAGACATCTAGGATTGTTTCTTCTTTTACTAATAGTTCGTGCTATAGAGCAAGGTCATAAGTACTGCGATATCTAAATCATGTTATTGTCTCAGAGTATGCCTGTGACAAGGAAGATGATGCCTATGACAAGGAAGATGACTATGAGGTTGATTTGGCACAACCGTTGGAGAGGGTACTAGTCGCCCTTCAGTGGATCAGGGAGACAGGTCATAGACTCAGAGTGAGTCTCCTACCCCAGGTATTACAGTTCCTCCAGCACCGATTAGAGTGGTGGCAGATAGACCTCCAGCTCCCCCACACCAGCAGTACCTGAGGGTAGTAGAGTGGCAAACCCTCCCGCGCCTATGGTACCTCTAGTTGTTCCAGAAGGACAGGGTCTTGAGGGAGCTGTTCTGCTGATAGCTCATATAGCCGCAGGTTAGGAGTGGCGAATAGAGGCAACAGAGAGACATAAAGGCCAGAAAAATGAGAGTTTCAGGGCTCGCGAGTTCTTGAGTTTGAGCCCTCCCATATTCACCGAATCAGACCCGAGCGAGGATCCTCAGAACTTTATTGTTCAGACATATAAGGTGTTGAAGGTGATGCAAGCTACAGTGACTGAGGAAGTAGAGTTGGCGGCCTTCAGACTACGTGATATGGCTATATTGTGGTATAAGGTTTGGGTTTTATCTAGAGGAGCTGATGCACCACTAGGTGAGTGGGAAGAGTTCTCCGAGGCCTTTATGCACCACTATCTACCCCGGGAGCTTCAACAAGCTCGAGCTGAGCAGTTTTTACACCTAGAGCAGGGCAGTATAAGTGTGCATGAGTATTGTCTTCGATTTAATTCTCTTGCCAGGTATGCTCCACACATGGTTCAGACAATGGAGGATAGAGTTCATCAGTTCGTGTTGGGGTTGGGGCTTCATATAGCTCGAGATTATTTGGGGTTATCTACTCAGGAGCACATGGTCATTGCATGAATTTAGGCTTTCTCCCAAAGGAGGGAGGATTTGGTTCATCAACTACGGGATACTCAGAGATAGCAGGAGCAAAGGAAGAGAGCTAGGACTGTGGGTCCTTACAGAGGGCCTCAGGGTGACCCAGCGGCTCAGTCATCCAGGCATTCAGTTAGGCCTGTAGGGAGTGCCCCACCTTAGTTTTAGGGACAGAAAAGAGACCAGGGCCCAGCTCCGTCTAACTCTCGATGACAGAAGTAGGCAGGGCAGAGGAGACCACCATTGCCACCTTGTCCTCGGTGTGGGAGATCTTATTCAAGTCAGTGTTGTCAGGGGCAGAATGTATGCTATAATTGAGGGAAGCCAGGGCATTTTATGAGGTATTGTTCAGATAGGGTTGAGGTGGATCAGGCGCGATCAATGGTTGCTTCGTCATCCTCCGTTCGACATCTCAGACCTGATCCTCAGTTGGAAGAGGTAGAGGGAGAGAGGCTTCTGTTTTTGGGCAACCCAAAATTGATTTTATGCTTTGGGCGGTCGGTGGGACCAAGAGGCCTCACCTGATGTTGTTACAGGTACTTTGATTATTTATTCTTATATAGTATATGTTTTTCTTGATCCTGGTTCTACACTCTCTTATGTTACACCGTTGGTTGCGAGTCTATTTGAGATAGTCCCTGAGTTATTATCTATACCATTTGTTGTTTCTACGCCAATTGGCGAATTTGTGTTAGCTAGACGAGTTTATCGAAACTGTGTAGTATTGGTATGTGATAGATCAACCTTAGCTGATCTAGTTGAGCTTGAAATGGTTGATTTTTATGTCATTATGGGTATGGATTGGTTGGTGACATATTATGCTAATGTTGATTGCAGAGCCAAAGTTGTTAGATTTTATTTTTCCGGCGAGCTCGGCGAGCCAGTTTGGAAATGGCAAGGTAATGCCACTACCCCTAAAGGTAAGTTATTTCATACCTTAATGCTCAAAATTTGATATCCAAAGGTTTTATTTCTCACTTGGTTCGGGTAAGAAACTTAGAATGTAAGCCTACGACTCTCCAGTCAAATTCTGTTGTAAATGAGTTCCCCGAGGTCTTTCAAGAGGATTTGCCTAGAATTCCTTCTAAAAGGGAGATAAATTTTGCTATTGATCTAATTCTAGGTACTCAGACTATATCGATCCCTCCTTATAGAATGGCTACAACAGAGCTAATGGAATTGAAGGAGCAGTTGAGAGATCTGCTCGAGAAGGGATTCATTCGACTTAGTGTATCGCCTTGGGGTGCACCAGTGCTCTTTGTGTGAAAGAAAGATGGGTGGTTAAGAATGTGTATTGACTATAGACAACTGAATAAAGTTACGATTAAGAACAAGTACCCACTTCCCAGGATTGATGACTTGTTTGATCAGTTACAGGGTGCCAAATGCTTCTCAAAGATTGATTTTAGATTTGGGTACCATTAGTTACGGGTTGGAGAAGTTGATATCCCTAAGACTGCCTTCAGAACCATATATAACCATTATGAGTTCTTATTGATGTTATTTGGGCTTACTAATGACCAACAACTTTTATGGATTTGATGAATCGGGTGTTTAGGCCCTTCCTTGATGTATTTGTGATTGTCTTTATCAATGACATCCTGATTTATTAATGATTGGAGGCTGAGCATGCAGATCACCTAAGAGCTGTGTTACAGACTCTATAGGTGTGAATTTTGGCTAACATTTGTGGCTTTCCCTGATCATGTAATTACAACTGAAGGTATTAAAGTGGATAGTCAGAAGATAGAGGTAGTAAAGAGTTGGCCTAGAACCTTGAATGCTATAGAGGTTCGTATTTTTCTAGGATTGGCAGGTTACTATCACGGATTTGTAGAAGGTTTTTCTGCTATCTCCACGCCATTGACAAAGTTGACTAATAAAGCAACTAAGTTTCAGTTGTCAAAGGCATGTGAGCGTAGCTTTCAGGAGTTGAAAGATAGGTTGATCTCAACACCTGTCTTGACTCTTCCAGAAGGTACAAAGGATTATGTGGTTTATTGTGATGCCTCCAGGATCGGCTTAGGCTACGTTTTGATGCAACACGACAAATTCATTGCCTATGCTTTGAGACAGTTAAGGAAACACGAGAAGAATTACCCTACCCATAATCTAGAATTGGCATCGGTGGTGTTCGTGTTGAAGATCTGGAGTCACTACTTGTATGGGGTAAATCTTGATAATTTTTACAGATCATAAGAGCCTTCAATACCTATTCCAGTAGAAGGAGTTGAATTTACGCCAGAAAAGGTGGGTAGAAATCCTGAAAGATTATGATGTTAGAATTGTCACGCCCCACCTTGGGAGGCATGACCGGCGTCTGGTGCCCTACTAGGACCCGTACTGCTGAGCTGACTGAGCCTAAGCACCTCTGGTGCAGGGCTGACTCTAACTCTAGAATCAAGAAAACAACGGGCTATATAGCGGCTGTAAATACAACCCCCGGCCGACAAGGCCTATAGCCACCTGTGAAAAATAAATAGCTAACCAGAGACAAACAAACATAGGGAGTCCTATGCGGGCCGACAAGGCCACCATGATACCTAGTTATAACTGGAAAGTGAAATCGAATGCTAAACTGAGCTATGACCGACAAGACCATCAATCAACATCTAAACAGGGCCCCACACATCCAATATCATCTAACTACAGGGAAGTAATGCAATCTGCAAGCCTCTAGGAGTAATAAGATGGCCTGGATAGGGCCCCAACCTACCCATACTGTACAAACAAAAGAAGTAAACCTCTATCACACAAGCTCCAGAAGAAAGGTGCTGATGGCTCTGTACGACTGACTGGAACTATGAGGGACCTTCTCCTCGTCTATCTGCACCTGCAGGCAAGTAATGTAGCGCCCCATAAGAGGGCGTCAGTACCACAGGTACTGAGTATGTAAAGCAATAACTTTAAATAACTGAAAGTAAGAAATAGAACTAACAGTGACTGAAATAAAGAAAACGGACTGAAGATGACTCAGGTAGTGAAATCAGGACTAAACATAACTGTAATAAAGAGGGTAGGGGTCATACCTGACAAACGAGGCATCTTACTGTCTAACTAGCAGTAACTAAAACAAACATAAACCTTACCTGGCCCTCATAAGCCGGAAGGTATAATCAGCACAAAACAACCCACCTGGGCCCCCACTAGCCCTAGTGAGTACACCTCAATCTATATACCCCTATCCAAGTCATATTGAGTCAAATACTAGTTATAAGCATCCTGCTGATCCCCTAGGTCTGCAACTGGGCCCGCTCGACCCCTAACTGTAGCTGTGTCTGAGTCCGGAGGACTCCTAATATCTACACCCCAGGCGTAAGCGCTCAGCGGGGGTGTGTATAAGGTCAACAACGGCAATATGAGGATCTGGATCCCCATCTTCGTCCCTTGCGAACAGCATGCTGCTCCGTGAGCGACGTATCCTCACCCCTGGCGGGTGGCAACACAGATATTAGCCCTGGGGTGGTCATGGAAGCTATACAGGTATAATCCAGCCAAAATAATACAATTTATGAGTCTCAACTGACAACAAAAACTAAACATGATAACATACTCCTGACATGCTTTACTGGGATTCATACTGGACTACTATGCTGAAGAAACTAACTTGCCGAAAGAAAATGCCTTAATATACCTCATTCGCTGTTTACTGATTAACTGGCGAGTTCTAATTAGTATTCAATAGCTCTTCACAACTGAAATCGTGTTACAGGAAAGATAGGACTAGTTTTAACACTAAATTCGGCAAAAAGGAAAACTTTATATATAAATATTAATTATATTCCTACTTTACGAAACATAGTCGAAACCTCATTATTTCTCGAAAGTCTAGAAGGGAGAAATGCTTACTTTAAGACTAGGATCGTATTGGCACTAGTTTGGAGCAATTCCAACAACTTTGGCTCGGCAGGACGATGATTCGCCGGGCGAATTTCACGAAACTAACTCCGTAGAAATGCTCCCTGCAGCCTTATATTTCGATACCCAAAGTAAATTCGAATTTGGAAGGTGTTTTGCGGCATAATCGGATGAAAATTAAATGTTTTCCTTCGTTCTCCCTCTGTTCTGGCCGTAATCTATGAATTATACTCCAACTTCTAAGTGTGAGACCCTTATATACTTGAGGCAGCAGACAAGGTAACATGGCACGCTGCCCAACATATTGATTCTTCTCCGTGCCACTTTGCCCCTCTGGGCAGCTTGGTTCGGCCTCCTCCCATGAAATCCCTGCTTTGCACTCATTCGGCCTTTCCCCGGGCCCTTTCCTCGTACGTATGACACTCTAAAACACTTAACCAACATACGAATAGGCCGATTAAACGTTAAAAACTTACGGGGTGTAACAAGCATCCCGTATCATTCGGGAAAGGCAAATGTTTTAGTTGATGTGCTAAGTTGCAATTCTATAGGTAGCTTGAGTCATATTCAGGTTGACAGGATTGAAATGACGAAAACTCTACAATAGTTTGATGACTTACATATTCGGTTACTGGATGCCGAAGATGGGGGTGTTATTGTCCAAAACATAACAAAATCATCCTTGATAGAGGAAGTTAAGCAATGGCAATATGATGATTCAGAGTTAGTCTTACTGAGAGGCAGTATACCGTAGCAGAAGCTAAGCCTATTTGATCATGGACCCGATGGAGTTCTTAGATACCAGGGTCGTCTATGTGTACCTAATGTGGGTTAGCTATGAGAACAAATTATGAATGAAGCACATTACTCTTGATATTCAGTACACCCAGGTGCCACAAAGATGTATCGTGACCTGAGGCAGCTGTATTGGTAGAATGACATTAAAAAGGACATCATAGGTCTTGTGGCTCAGTGTCCCCATTGCCAGCAGGTGAGGGTCGAGCACCAGAGACCTGGAGGTCTAGTGCAAGATATAGAAATTCCTACCTGGAAATGGGAGGTGATTAATATGGATTTTATTATAGGATTGCCTTGAACGAGCAAGAAGCATGATTCTATCTGGGTAATAGTAGACAGATTGACTAAATCAACTCACTTTTTGCCAGTCACAATGGCTTATGCCGTAGAGGATTATTCCACGTTGTATATAGGGGAGATATTTCACCTACATGGCATACCCTTATCCATTATTTCTGACAGAGGTGCTCAGTTCATAGCAAACTTCTGGAAGTCTATCTAGAAAGGCATGGGCACTCAGGTAAGCTTCAGTACCACATTTTATCCTCAAACAGATGGACAAGCTAAACACACCATTCAAAAGATTAAAGATATGTTGCATGCCTGTGTTTTAGATTTTGGAGAAAGTTGGGATTATCACGTTTCCTTGATTGAGGTTGCCTATAATAACAACTATTAGGTGAGTATTTAGATGACCCTATATGAAGCTTTATATGGGAGAAAGTGCAAGTCGCCAGTGGGCTGGTTTGAACTCAGTGAGGCAGAGTTATTGGGGCCAGACTTAGTGCAACAGGATATTGACAAGGTGAAACTTATTAGATATCGACTTCAGACGGCCTAGAGCAGGCAGAAGTCTTATGCGAATATACACCATCGAGCACTGGAGTTTGTTGTTGATGAATTGGTCTTCTTGAAAGTGTCACCTATGAAAGGCGTCATGCGATTTGGCCAAAAGGCAAGTTGAGCCCTAGATATGTTGGGGCCTTACAGAGTTATTCGTAGGATAGGCAAAGTAGCCTATGAGTTGGAGTTGCCACCAGAGCTAGCGGCAGTAAACCCAGTATTTCATGTATCGATATTGTGGAAGTGTATAGGAGACCTAACCCATGTTATGCCTGTCGATGATATCCAGATTTCTGATGAGATGAACTACGCCGAGATCCTAGTTGCTATTCTTGATCGGCAAGTCAGGAAACTTTGAACTAAAGAAGTCGTCTCGTTTAAAAGTATTGTGGTCAAGTAATAACATCAAGGAAGTAACTTGGGGGATGAGGAGAAAATGAAGAAGAAATATCCTCACCTATTCATGATGTCGACGTGATATTAAGGTATGTGTTTGATACCTAAGTTACTAAGTATCTATTTTGAAGCATATTAAGCAAAATAATTTCCATTCAGGGACAAATGTTCCTAAGGGGGGAGAATGTTACACCTTGAAAACAAATTTGGTGATTATTTTGTGTTTGTATGCTATGTTAATGGAAGTATGAGTTGTATATTGGTCGTAGATGATAAGGAAAAGTGAACGAACGGAAAAGAAAAGAGTATGTGAGTTCATAAGTAAGGGTCAAATTTAAACGACCATATCTCCCAATATTGATGAATTAAAAGCCCCACGACCTATTCAATTAAAGGTCTTTGAGTCTAATTTTCAGAATATCAAATCGCTCGTCAATTGAAGTTTGGAGTAAAACATTATAGGCATTTTATGGTGGAACTATCGGGCAGTGATGTGGCCATCACCCTAAAAACGACCACAACCCAAATACCTTTAAATTTTAAGTCTTGCACTATGAGATCATTTTCAACTTTTTCAGATTTAAGGTGCTTGCTTATCCTCTTAAATTTCCAGCAAACAACTAAGGAAAACACCAATCTAAACTCTATTAAAACTAAAGCTAAGTGAAGGGGATCAATCACAAGGCGAAAGTGGTGTGTTGGTGGTTGTTTTGGCTGCATTTGGGCAGTGTTGCTGCGGTGAATTTGTTGCTTTTTTGAAGTTTTTTCTAAGCTGCATATATACTCCCTTTTGGTACGAGCACAAGTATAAAAGGTAAGAATTCTACTACTAACCTTGCTTGAATTCTTGATTAATAGACTAAAACTTGGAGGTGTGTTGGTGAACCGTTTTTGTTTATTTTTGGACAACAAAGTTGCTGCATTTTTGGACAAGATATTGAAGTCAAATACTCCTGTTTTAACCAAGAATAACCCCTAGAAATTTTTTTTTTAGTATTTAAACATTCAAGAATCCTAGCTTGAAACTAGAGGTTGGGTGCCAAGTTTGGCTGCCATTTTTGGTGCAATTTTGCTGAAGGTTACTACTCATTTTTTAAGGTTGTTGTAGCTGTCAGTTACTGAAAATAAACTCCATGTTGATTGGAGTTGGTTACAAAGTAATTTAGGTAATTTCTTACTTCCATTTTTTCCTTAAAAGTGTGTAGAACAAGTTCTGGCATTATGCTAAAATGTTGTCTTTTGTGTTGTTGTTGTGACTGTTGTTAGTGTGATGTTTTGGCTGGATATATTGGCTTGCAATGGACTTGTCACTTGGTTATAAACTCAAGTAATTTATAGGGATAAGTGTTAATTGTTGAAAGAAATTAATGACATAAGAAAACTCACCGAGAAAAAGGTATGTAAGGCGCCCCGTCTTTCGTTCTTTTAAGCACGATTTGTGCGTTGTGAATTGAATGAGCCAACAACCTCTTTCAAGTCTTGAGGTAGTATGTTAAGCTTCATTTAAGAATTTAAAGTTTCATGTTTGATTGAGGTTAAATATTGAGATTATGTATAGCCCAAGTGAGGCATTTAAAGTGGGATATCGTATTGATTGTTGTGGTAGTTATACATTGAGTAAGAGACCCCTCAGCGTGGGTACTGTTAGCTGGTCCTTATTGTATGTTATATATATGTTTGTGATGTTAAATTTGTTTAAAGGTCTGGTTGCTAATTGAAATTGGTGAAAGAGCCAAGATGCTGACGTGTAAACGATTTTAAGCCAATTAAAGAGTTGCAAGCTATTATGGGTAAATGAGCTTATTGCATTAGGATTGCCTTGTTATGGTTGTCCTTTATCTTATGTATATGTTATGAAATATGCCAGGACAAGGGTAGATTTCATAATCCCTTTCCCTTAAGCTGAACGACAAGCTAGTAAGTCTCCGAGCTCTAATGTCCCTTTGAACACGATCTATAAATCTTGTTGAAACTCTTAGGTCATCCACAGTTCCTTATGATTTATACAAGTTTTGAATACATGCATTTAAGTGTTATTTTCTAACTTTACATGTTATACATGTTCACTTGCAGTTATGCATTACGAAGGAGGCCTATGCAGGTCACATATTCAGTATTCGTCATTTCTATGCTATACGTGTTAAATTGACCCAGTATAAGCCACATCGGCTCTTTTTATATTTATGATTAAAATTTATTGATTTTACTCTGGTGTGGTACACCGGATGGAGGTATTTTTATTTTACCCCGATGTGGTACACCCTCATCTAAAGGTTTGACCTTGTCCGGAAATAGCTAAT
This sequence comes from Datura wrightii, assembly GCA_035772735.1. Lineage (NCBI taxonomy): Eukaryota > Viridiplantae > Streptophyta > Magnoliopsida > Solanales > Solanaceae > Datura > Datura wrightii. Next base: position 17,900,776 of record JASDFA010000001.1, read on the forward strand.
TCGATATCAAGGGCAAGAATTAAGTAAGTATACATCCGCATATAGATCAAGTTGCACGGTGATAATAATCTAAATAGGTGAAGTTAACTTATCAATATTGCATGCTATGCACCGGAATAGATCACTAGTATAAAATGTCTTGTGGTTATGAAGTCATGGGCAATATAATCCTAGTCAACTCACATATTGAAACAATCGAATTTATTGATCTACTCATTGTTCTCTACTGCATTTCATTATTTTGTGTTTTAGATTTTCCCCTCTAGGAAATAAGTAAGCCAATAGTATTAGCTAAACGCTTTAACTAAATTTATCATTATATTCCTCATGGCATTCAACCCCAAACTTGATTGGACTTTATATTTGACATCGACCGCTTTATATCTCATTACGAGGTGTAATTTGGGCGACATTAAATTTTTGCGTCGTTGTCGGGTGTAACATCCCATAAATTTTCATAGTACGACTGTCGCGTGTGTAAGTATATCAAGAATTAAAGCATACCACACACTTGGGAGAAGGCTCGGGGGGGCACACGAGCTCTTAGTTAAGTGGACGGGAGGTCGAGATCGGGAGGCCTGTGCGATGGGCGTCGCGCCGCGTAGCCTGCTTGGTGCAGGCACTAGCGCATCGTTCCCCTAGTGCAGCGCGACGGGGGGCACGCCGCACACCCCTTGCCACTGCCTAATTACATATATGTCCCTCTTGGTTATATTAAATCAGTAGATAACATTTCCCCTTGGCCAAAATAGAGTGTACCCGCGATTTCCATCAAATTTTCTTTGAATTACGCCGTCAAACTCCGTCTAAACACAAATTCGCCTTGGATAACGACTTCTAGGCTTACGATAAGCATCTCTTCAAAGTTATTTCGTGAAAATTCGCTCAGTGTATTGGAACCCCGCCGAGTAAAGGTTGCCGAATTTACTATAAATTGAGTCCTAAGAGGCTACAGGCACTAGGTAAGCAATTCTACCTTCTAAATTCTCGATAATTGGTGAGTGTTCGGCTGAAATAATTGAAGTTGAAGTTATAGCCAATTCTATTGAAAGATATTGTTAATTACTAATTGTTAGTATTGAAATAATCTCATTTTCTTAGCGCGAGGGCTGCAAATTGGTGAAATTACTGACTTCATGTTGGAATTGTTCGAGCGCCCAGAAATCATCGAATAAGGTATATTAAAGCTATCCCTCTTTGGCAAGTTACATTTGTCATAGATTTGATACGACCTGTTTATCTATAGTACTCCAGATTAAACCTATTGTGGTTAGCTGCTATAAATAAAATTGAGATCAAAATGATGACATAGTAACCCTCGTCAGAGTTAACCCTAGTTAGCTTGGTCTCTGCATACGACATTTGGTTTGCTGGATGTTTTTTTCTTACTGGGCTATGCTCACAGGAGCAATATGATGTACCAAGGAACTAGATTGAAGCCATAAGGGTCGTATTGAGAGTCACCTCCAAACTCCTCTATGCCATAGTGGAATCACGACCCATAGTCGAGCCAAGGCTGGGGGTCTAGTTATAGGAGCCTAGACGGCTCAAATACAATTATAGGAGCCTGGACGACTCAGATACAATTATAGGAGCCCAGACGGCTCAAACACAGTTGCAGGAGCCCAGACGGCTCAGACACAGTTACAGGAGCCTAGACGGCTCAGAAATAGTTATAGGAGCCCAGACGGCTCAAATACAGTTACAGAAGCCTAGACGGCTCAAGCACAGACACTGCCACAGGAGCCTAGATGGCTCAACTCAGAGACAGGAGCCTATTAGGCTTGGATACAGTTTCATAGGACGAGTACTCCTGAGCTACAGTATGCTTCCGAACCTTTAGTAGTCCAGTTATGAGAAGTGTGCATTGTTTTTACTTGTCGGGGCTTATGAGGGCCCAGGTAGGTTATTCTGTGCTGATTGTACCTTCCAGGCTTATGGGGGCCCGGTTAGGTTCTTGTTTATGCTTATACTTGCTAGTTATATTTCGTATTGTGAAGCTATTCAGGTTAAATTCTTATTCTCCTAATTGATTACTTTCAGTCCCTCTATTAGTTTTATTTAGCTTTCATTACTGCCTTACATATTCGGTACATATTTCACTGACGCCCATCTTTGGGCGCTGCATTACTTGCCTGCAGGTGCGGTTAGACGTGATCCAGGACCCTCCTAGCTGCCAGTCAGAGTCAACAATTCAGTCAGCTCCTTTCCTCCGGAGTTGATAGTTAGAGAAGGTTTGTTCTTTTTTTGTATATCTTTTGGGTAGGCCGGGCCCTGTCCCGATTACTATTCAACTCTTAGAGGCTTGTAGGCTACAGTTTCTCAATTGATAGTTGTCGTTGGCCATGTGGGGCCTATGTATATTATATTTGGTATGGTGGCCATATGGGGCCTAGTATAGCTGGTTAGCTAGAGGCCTGGTCGGCCATAGTATGAGTTTGATTGCCTATTTTTTATTCAGCTATAACTAGACAGCATGATGGTCTTGTCGGCCCGCATAGTATCCCTTTTTATCATCTTGTGGTTGGGCTAGCTATTTTCTTTTACAGGTGTTGCGTGGCCTTGTCGGCCCGAGGCTGTGTTTACAACCGAGATATAGCTTGTTGTTTTCTTGACTTTGAGTTATTGGCAAGCACCAAAGGTTCCTATGCCTAGTCAGGTCAGTCCAGGTCTCAGGTTGGCACTAGATTTCAGTCATGCCTCCCAAGGTGCGACCTGCCAAACTTGGTACCAGAGCAGGTCGTATCCTAGGGAGTATGCAAGCTATGTCAAGTAGAGTCTTGTCTATGGGTGTGTTATGCATCACATTCTATAGACAGGAGGCTACGAGACATAATAGTGTGCTATAGAGATGTGTTGTATAGGGTAACTCCCTAAGCTGATGTTATTCTACTTATTTATAGAGAGATGTATGATGAACCATGATTGGTCGGGAGTTTGATGTCGTAGCGGGGGAGGGCACTAGTTGAGGGCCCCAGTTAGAGTCGGCCCGATCTAAGGGCGACAGGAAGGACCTTGATCTCCCCAGCATTCTCCACCCCACCAGGAGCCCTCCAGAGCAGCAGATATACCGGTTCCACCACCATCCATCCCTGTGCCGTCGGATTAGGAGATTAGGAGCGTAGTTTATATGTTAGTTAAGATGATGGCTGCCCAGAGTCAGCCTCAGCCAATAATACCAGCTATTGTCGAGCCCACTGAGGGGCCTAGGAGTTTGAGAGTTCGCGAGTTCCTTACTTTAATTCCTTCGCAGATTACAGGAACCGATCGAATAGAGGACCCCCAAAACTTCACAGATCAGCTATAGAGGATATTCAGAGTCATGCATGCCTCATCCACAGAATCAATTGAGTTAGCAGTGTTTCAATTGCGGAAGGTAGTAGTTTTGTGGTATGAGAGTTGGGAAAGATCCCGAGGTAGAGATGCACTCTCACCTACGTGGCTTAGCTTCTATGAAGCTTTCATAGACCACTACTTGCCCCGAGAGGGCTGGTAGGCCAGAGTAGAGCAACTTTTACATCTGGAGAAGGGCAGAATGAGTGTCAGAGAATATGCATCAAGATTTGATTCCTTGGCCAGATATGTGCCTATATTTGTTGATACCATGTCAGCCAGGGTGCACCAGTTTATTATGGGACTTGCGCTAGAATATGTGGAAACTTGTATCACAGCCACACTTTGGGAGGATATGGATATCTCACGGATTCATGCCTTTGCTCAGAGCATAGAGGAGCTCAGACACCATCAGTACGCGATTGATAGGGCAGGTAATGAGCAGCATCGGAGGGCTAGACCTGCAGACTTTCAGGATAGGCCCAGGCTTTGTTTATCAGGTAGGCCACCTAGACCCCCATTTCAATAGCAGCAGGGCAGCAGATCAGATCATTGTGGATAGTCACGTCCTGGCGAAAGTTCACGAGCGTCAGGCTTGCAATGACAGAGGGGTTCATATCAGATGGGACTAGTTGTATCACGTTGCAGTACCTGTCATAGGCGACATCTGGGGAGATGCAGGTACGGTTCTACCGCCTGTTTTTCCTGCGGACAAGAGGGACATATAGTGAGGGATTATCTAATTAAACACCATGGCGATCGGGACCAGCAGAATAGATCCTCGGTGGGTTCATATGCTCCGTCACCTTCTACAAGCCGTAGGCCCTTAGCTCCAGCTGGTAGAGGCCGAGGTAGATTAGGGGCATCTAGTTCAGGCAGCGGTTAGGATCATACATATGCACTACCGGGATGACAGAAGTCAGAGTTATCACCCCATGTTGTGACAGGTTTGTTGGATGTTTGTTCTCACTCAATCTATGCTCTAATAGATCTAGGTTCCACTTTGTCTTATGTTACTCCACTAGTGGCCTGGAAGTTCGATATTATCACGACCCAAGTTCACACCCTAGCCGTAACACGGGACAAGAAACCCTAAAAGGCTCCAAGTCAACCCATGGCATAATCATAGCATATCACTTAACAATAGAAACAATCAACAACATGAATAAGCGGAAGCTAACTGCAAAAATCTAATAAGAAACCTTATGAACAATTGTAACCACACTTGATACAACGCTGAATCTATCTAGGCAAGTCCGAAAGCCTTCTACTAAACTGATGAGTTGATGGGATAAGTCCCAGCTAACTCCTAAAATCTAAAAACTAAAATGTAAGGAAAGCATAAACATAAATCACGTCCTCGGGAGGTGAGGACTCACCACTGGCAGCTGAGAGGGAATGAAGCGTATCTAACCACGAGGCTAAGTCTGGAGACCTGAATCTATATCATGCAACGATATAGCACAAAAGGCATGGGGTCAGTACTTGGAATATACTGAGCATACGGGATAACATAGATAATTAAATATACTATATACGATAAGGAAATAACCAAGTGCATCAACATAAATGAATAACATGCCACTATCCTCTTATGATTCACATACACATATATATACATGAAACTTTCCTTTTGGATATCACTTTATGAAACATTATCCAACTCATGTATAAGGGTCAAGTTCTGAACGTTTAATAAGAGCTGAATCTGAAACTAGCACCACACACTATACTGGATCACTGCTGATAATGGAGTCTAATTCTCATTATATTAAATCTGTTATAATTTGGAATCTGAATCATATGGAACTGGATCATGCTGATAACATAACTAAGGGAGTCATCCTCTACTATGGAGGGTCCCAGCTGTACTAAGAAAGTTTTTCTCTACTATGGAGGATCCCGACTGAGCTAGGGAGTCACTCTCTACTATGGATGATCCCGACTGAGCTAGGGAGTCACTCTCTGCTATGGATGATCCCGACTAAACTAGGGAGTCACTCTCTACTATGGAGGATCCTGACTGAACTAGGGAGCCTCTCGCTGCTATGGAGGATCCTGACTGAACTAGGGAATCTCTCTCTACTATGGAGGATCCCTAGTTGACCAAGGGAAACATTCTCGGCTATGGAGGATCCCTGGCTAACTAGGACATGAGGAGTACTGATCTGATATCATCTATCTTGTCTATGCTACTACAGCTAGTTAGAAACATAAGCATACACTTTTTTTATCATACATCATTTATTTCAGAAGGATCGGGGCTACTTTCTACTAACAACAACCCCAACATTCTTAAAATATCAATCTCATTCTTTATCATCATAATTCATATCATCATAGAGCCACATCAATATTTCTTCAAACACCTTACATTAGTGAGTATCTATAGATTCACATCATGCATTATACTTCCACCACATTAAGTTCCGGCTTTATATCATTCAACATGTATCATAGAGTAATTCATGACCCATAGAACCAATTGATACCTTAACATGCATACATTGATTCATATATTCTAAATTTACAGAAAGCCATATACATAACTCATAACTTAAACATTTATAACGGGATCATGGGAGAAGCATACATTTTTATTTCATAAGACCCATTCCGAGATTTACTCCAATTCATGAGAAGGATGAATTAATTAGGCCATTATCATAGATTTACCTTATACCCAACCAGCTCCATTGAAAACACAATGAAAACACATTCTATTTTCAACCGATCAAGCCCATAAGCCCTAATTTCATCTTAACATATTTATCAAATGACATATTCTAGTTCTTAAAGGAAATCATAAAATCTTCACATATTTTAAACCATGGATACAAGGTATTGCTATAATTGAGTGCACAATAATAAGGTCCCATTCAAAGTTCAAGTCATTTCATAAATTACATTCTATAATCATGCACTTTCCATCATCTAACACATAATTCAAGGTAACCCAATTATTCTATAATCATAATTAATCTCATAATCATAATGGGTCTTGGAATTTAGAGAAATATAGACAAAATCACCCATCACACAAATCCTAGGTCATGTTTTTTCTAGAATAGTTAAAATTAGGCATTTTGATAAAATATTTTAGGGCACAAGGATGGAAGATTATCCTTGTTGAAATACCCACATACCTGGCAGAAGAATCTCCCACTTAAACTCGACCTTGAAGTCCTTGAAAGTTTCCTTGAAGGATCCTTGAACTTGAGAGAGGGAAGGAAAAAGGATTTGAGAGAATGAGAGATTATACTAGGAGAAACCCTTAAAAACGTCCCAAATAATACTCAAAACGACATAGTTTATAAGTTAGGAACATAGAATTTTACAAAAATGCCCCTGAAAAAATGCAGGAAAAATCACCCCGTCAGGCTCCCACGAGGCACCCCACGAGTCATGGGGACCGAGTCGTGGAGTACACTGCCCAACTCCTCAAAATTTCCCCAACACAACCCACGACTCACTTCACGAGTCCTGGTCTGCCATGACGACTCGTGGCCTGCAATCCGTCACCTCCACCACCTGAGACTTTATCTAGGAACTTAGCCTCCACCCAACAACCAACCTAACGAGTCGTTTCCAGGAAAGATGACTCATCAGGTCATTCATTACCACCGAACTTGACCAAGCCTAAGAACTGTTTCCCCACAAGTCTGACCACGACTCGTGGGGCCTCCTAACGAGTCGTCCACCGACTCGTTCTGCACAAAACTTTCATTTTCTGTCTGATTTCTTTCCTTAAGCCTGAAATCTAATATTAGAAACATTCGGAGTGTTACAGGTATAACACCGAAATTACTTCAGCAATCTTTCTTAGTGTCTACACCCGTTAGTGACTCTATTGTCGCAAAGGGAATTTATCGGGGATGTACAGTAGGGATTGTTGGTCGTCAGACCTTAACAGATTTAGTGGAGCTGGAAATTATTGATTTTGATATAATTATAGGTATGGATTGGCTGGCACCATGTTACGCCATTGTAGAGTGTTGGACCAGAACTGTCCTATTTTGCTTTCCAGGGAAGGTAGTGCGAGAATGGAGGGGCAATGCAGCTACGCCAAAAGGTAGGTTTATATCCTATATTTGAGTGAGAAAGTTGATAGCAAAATTCTATATTTACCATATTGTTAGGGTTCGGGATATGCAAGCAGAATCACTGACTCTTTAGTCTATCCCAGTGGTTAGTGAGTTTCCAGATGTGTTGTCAGATGAGCTTTCTGGTATTCCCCCAGAGCGTGAAATCGATTTCTCCATCGACTTGCTACCAAGAACTGAACCTATATCCATCCCTCCGTAACGTATGGCTCCTGCCGAGTTGAAAGAATTGAAGGAACAATTGAAAGACTTATTAGAAAAGGGTTTTATCAGGCCTAGTACTTCACTGTGGGGTGTGTCAGCTCTGTTTGTGAGAAATAAAGATGGCTCCCTATGCATGTGTGTAGATTATCGGTAGTTGAATAAGGTTACCATTAAAAATAAATACCCTTTTCCAAGGAGAGATAATTTATTTGACCAGCTGCAAGGGGAAAAATATTTTTCCAAAATAGATTTGAGATCCGGGTACCACCAGGTTTGAGTTCGGGAGAAAGATATCTCAAAGAGGGATTTTAGGACCAGGTATGGTCATTTAGGATTTCTAATTATGTCCTTTGGACTGACAAATGCCCCATCAGTTTTCATGGATTTGATGAACAACATTTTCAGGCCATATGTAGATCTGTTTGTGATAGTATTTATTGATGATATTCTGGTATATTCTCTCTCAGAATCTAAACACGGAGACTATTTCTAAATAGTACTCCAGATCCTCGGAGACTGTCAACTATATGCAAAGTTCTCTAAATGTGAATTTTGGTTGAATTCTGTAGCCTTCTTGGGCCATAATGTATCAGATGCAGGTATTTAGGTTGACTCGAAGAAAATTGAGGCAGTTAAAACATGGCCTAGACCAATAAATCCAACTGAAATTCACAGTTTTCTAGGGTTAGCTGGGTACTACAGAAGATTCGTGGAAGGGTTTTCCACCCTATCTGTGCCATTGACCAGATTGACTCACAAAACAACCAAATTCCACTTGACCGAGGCTTATGAGCAGAGTTTCCAGGAGTTGAAAAATAGATTGACATCTGCACCAGTATTTTCCTTTCCAGAGGGTTCAGAGGGTTATGCAGTATACTATGACGCTTCAGGCGTTGGATTAGGATGTGTTCTAATGCAGCACGACAAGGTAATTGCCTACGCTTCAAGGCAGCTAAGAAAGCATGAAAGGAACTACCCCACCCATGATTTGGAACTAGCTGCACTGGTTCATGCCTTAAAAATATGGAGGCATTATTTATATTGTGTGCACGTGGATATTTTTATTGATCATAAAAGTCTCCAGTATATTTCCACGCAGAAAGAGTTGAATTTGCGACAACGTCTTTTGCTAGAATTGCTGAAAGACTATGATACGAACATCTTGTATCACCCAGGGAAGGCTAATATCATAGTTGATGCCCTTAGACATATATCCATGGGCAGTTTAGCATACCTGAGGCCAGAACAGCGGGAAATAGCTCAAGAATTGTACTGGCTAGCCAGTTTAGCAGTCCGGGTAGTAGATTCGGAAGACAATGTGGTTGTGATTCAAAATACAGCAATATCATCCATGGTTGTAGAGGTTAAGGAGCGGCAGTACGAGGACCCTAATCTAGTGCAGCTCAAAGACAAGGTTCAGCAGGGTGAATTATCCGCCTTTGAGTTAACGGGAGACGAGGTCTTGAGATTTAGAGCTCGACTCTCTGTCGATGTAGCAGGGCTCCGCCAGTAGATTATGGCATAGGTGCATTATTCTTGTTACTCTCTTCATTCAAGTTCAACGAAGATATACCATGACATAAAGGAGATATACTGGTAGCCTGGAATGAAGAAAGGTGTAGCCAAATTCGTAGCACAGCGTCCTAATTTTCAGCAGGTAAAACCTGAACATGAGAAACCTGGCGGACTAACTCAGGAGATGGTTATACCTATGTGGAAATAGGAGTCAGTTAATATGGACTTTGTAATAGGACTACCCCATACCAGACGCAAATTTGACCCTATTTGGGTTATTGTTGATATGTTGACGAAATCAGCTCATTTCCTACCAGTCCAGACTATATTCTCAACCGAAGATTATACCGAATTATATATTAAGAGATAGTCCGACTGCATGGTGTTCCAACATCTATCATTTCCGATAGAGGGTCTAATTTACAGCTAGATTTTGGCAATCATTTCAGAAAGGTTTGGGGACACAAGTTAATTTGAGTACAACTTTTTATCCCCAGATAGATGGCCAGGCAGAACGCACCATTTAGATGCTCGAGGATACGTTACGGGCGTGTGTGCTAGATTTTTGAGGGAGATGGGTCGAGCATTAACCCCTCATTGAATTTGCATACAATAACTGTTATTATTCTGCTATTCAGATGGCGACTTATGAGGCTTTATATAGGCAGAAATGCAGGTCCGTTATAGGCTGGTTTGAATTAGGTGAGATCGAGTTAATCGGACCTGATATGATTCATCAGTCAGAAGAAAAAGTGAAACTTATCAGAGAACGCTTGTTAACATCTCAGAGTCATCATAAGTCCTATTCCAATGTTCGGCGTAGAGACTTGGAATTTAATGTTGATGATTGGGTATTTCTCAAAGTATCACTGACGAAGGGCGTGATGATATTTGGAAAGAAAGGCAAGCTTAGCCCTAGATTTATTGGCCCGTATCGGATCCTCTGGAGAATAGGCTGATTGGTATACGAGTTAGAGGTGCCTTCAGAGCTAGAATTTTTTCATCCAGTCTTTCACGTGTCAATGCTGAAAAATAGCATAGAGGACACGTCTCGGGTTGTTCCAGTCGAGGATGTACGAGTTAATGAAGAATTAGCCAACAAAGAGACTCCAGTTTCTATATAAGATAGACAGGTTCGTAGACTGAGAACTAAAGATGTAGCCCCCGTTAAAGTTTTATGGAGGAACAGAAATGTAGAGGAAATGACCTGGGAAGCTGAGGATGACATGAGGGCTAGATATCCTCACTTATTCCATACCTGGTCCAGATTATATAGTAGAGGTGAGATTATTGTTCATGTGTTATTCTATTACTCATATTACTAGTACTGTTTAGTTATGCACTTCTGTGTTGTGGGATAATTTGTTATAGCATCCTGTGAGGTGCCTGTGTTGGATTTTTCTGCGTCTCAGGTCTTCAGATACTCCAGATTACAAACGAGACTCTGCCAAAATTTTTCTCGCAATAGTTAAGAAGGTTAAATCATTGAAGCCTAAAGACTATATTTGAGGACGAATGTTCCTAGGGGAGATGATGTAACATCCCATAAATTTTCATAGTACGACCGTCGTGTGTGTAAGTATATCGAGAATTATAGCATACCACACACCCACGAGAAGGCACGAGGAGGACAAACGAGCACGTCATTAAGCAGAAAGAAGGTCGAGATCGGGAGGTCAGCGCTCTGGCGCCACGTCACGCAGCCTGCCCTAGCGCATCGTGCCCCTAGTGCAGCGAGACGGGGGGCACGCCACACACCTCTGCCACCGCCAATTACATATATATATGTCCCTCTTGGTTATATTAAATTTGTAGATAACATTTCCCCTAGGCAAAAATAGAGTTTACCCGCAATTTTCATCAAATTTTCTTCGAATTACGCCGTCAAACTCCGTCTAAACAAATATTCGCCTTGAATAACGGGTTCTAGGCCTACGAGAAGCATTACTGCGGAGTTATTTCATGAAAATTTGCTCGGTGTACCGGAACCCCGCCGAGTAAAGGTTATTGAATTTACTTGAAATTAATTCCTAAGCGGCTACAGGCACTAACTAAACAATTCTACCTTCTAAATTCTCGATAATTGGTGAGTTTCCGGCTGAATTAATTGAAGTTGAAGTTATAGCCAATTCTATTGAAAGATATTGTTAATTAATGATTATTAGTATTGAAATAGTCTCATTTTCTCAGCATGAGGGCTACAAATTGGTGAAATTACTGACTTCATGTTGGAATTGTTCGAGCACCCAGAAATCATCGAATAAGGTATGTTAAGGCTATCCCTCTTCAGCAAGTTATGTTGTTCGTAGATTTGATACGACCTGTTTATCTATAGTACTTCAGATTAAACCTATTATGGTTAGCTTCTATAAATAAAATTGAGATCACAATGATGACATAGTAACCCTCATCAAAGTTAACCCTAGTTAGCTTGGTCTCTGCATATGACATTTGGACTGTTGGGTGTTTTGTTGCCTATGGGGATATGCTCACAGGAGCAATATGATATCCGAAGGGACCAGATTGAGGCTGTAAGGGCTGTATTGAGGTCTAGTCACCTCCAGACTCCTCTATACTACAGTGGCATCAGGACCCACAGTCGAGCCAAGGCTCGGGGTCCAGTTACAGGAGCCCAGATGGATCAGATACAGTTATATAGGAGCCCAGATGGCTCAGATACAATTATAGAAGCCCAGACGACTTAGACACAGTTACAGAATCCCAGATGGCTCAGACACAGTTATAGGAGCCCAGACGGCTCACATACAGTTACAGGAGCCCAGACGGCTCAGACACAGACACTGCCATAGGAGCCTAGATGGCTCAAATTAGAGACAGGAGCTTATCAGGCTCGGATACAGTTTTAGAGGATGAGTACTCTGAGCTACAGTATGCTTCCGAACCTTTAGTAGTCTAGATATGAGAAGTGTGCACTGTTTGTACTTGTCAGGGCTTATGGGAGCCCAGGTAGGTTATTCTGTGATGATTGTACCTTCCAGGTTTATGGGAGCCCGGTTAGGTTCTTGTTTGTGCTTATACTTGCTAGTTATATTTCATATTGTGAAGCTATTCAGGTTAAATTCTTATTCTCCTCATTGATTACTTTCAGTCCCTCTGTTGCTTTATTCAACTTTCATTACTGCCTTACATATTCGGTACATATTTCACTAATGCCCATCTTTAGGGCGCTGCATTACTTGCCTGCAGGTGCGGTTAGACGTGATCCAGGACCCTCCTAGCTGCCAGTCAGAGTCGACAGCTCAATCAGCTCCTTTCCTTCGAAGTTGATAGTTAGAGAACGTTTGTTCTTTTTTTGTATAGCTTTGGGTAGGCCGGGTCCCTGTCCCGATCATTATTCCACTCTTAGAGCTTGCAGGCTACAGTTTCTCAATTGTTAGTTGTCGTTGGCTGTGTGGGACCTATGTATATTATATTTTGTGTGGTGGCCATGTGGGGCCTAGTGTAGCTGGTTAGTTGGTGGCCTGGTCGGCCATAATATAAGTATGATCCCCTATTTTTCATTCAGCATTGCAACTGAAAGATGAAATCTATAACTTCAGGCAGTTGAATTCTGAAGCACTTCATGAGACATGGTTGCGGTTCAACAAGAAGCTAAAAAGGTGCCAATCCACAGAATCACAAGTGACACATTATTGGAGATATTTTATAGGTCTCCAAATGCTAACACCAAGGCGGTGGCTGATACTGTCTCGGGCGAAACATTCATGAGTCATACTTATGCTGAAGTTGTTGAGGTCCTTGATGCAGGTAATTGTGTGACCTTGAATGAGTCATAAAAACTATATTGTAGTGAATAAACTTGGCGGGATGTTGCCTAAGTGAATTAATTATTGAATTCTAGTAATGTTGATTGTATATGAATTTTTTTATGTTGTTGTGTTAACTAACCCTAGTCGGTCGATGATGCTTACTAGTATGTGTGGTGTACTAATACTATATTGCTACACCTTTTATTTTGGGTGTAGGATGTGGTAGGTTGAAGTTTCCTTGATTAGCATGGAGTACTCAGCACCAGCTTTAGTGTTCCTCTTCCGAACGAAGTTGGGTCATTTTGTTTGTTAAGTATTCAAATAGAGCTCTTGTACCTGTTTAGACTAGATCTTGGGAGAGTCATGTTAGAGAGATTTTGTAATGGTATGTTGTTAAGAATTTTTAGCTGATAATGAAAAGTAAATGTGAATGGTTGAAGTTATTTTCTAGCCTAGTTGACAGAAATATTGTAAGGGTTCTCCTATCGAGCAGAGTCGATGTAGGTGCCCGCATGGCCTGTCTAGTTGGACCGTGATAAGTTGGTATCAAATTGTCTAGGTTATCGGTCTACAAGTACAAGAGCAATATCGAGTAGACTCCTGTGGATTGGTGTGTAGATGTCCACATCTAATCTTCGGGAAGCTATAAGGAATCTAGGAAGTCCCAATTATTTCTTTCTTATCGTGTCGTCCGGTTGTGTTGATCGCTCGAGTTGAGTCCAATTGGTATCTAGAAGATTCCAATTAGTATCTCGATAGGCCTAATTAGTATCTACTAAAGTGTGATTAATAAAAACCTGCGATAAGACTGGTGGATGGAGTTAACTTGAGTTGACTAGAGAGACAAAAGAAATCTTGTTATATAATTGTTCTGCTTAGCAAGTTTCGCTGCAGCGAAGGCTATCTCGCTACAGCAAACTCGGTACAACGAAAGAGTTATTGCTCCACGAATCTATTGTCGCGGTAGAGCAACCGCTGCAGCGAACATGTTCAGGCAGAATACTGGATTCCAAAAAAACTCCAAGTTCCCCTGTTTTAAAATGGCAACTGCAAGCATCAAGTGACAAACCATTCAAGCAATGCGAATATAGGTGAAATAACGATGATATTATTTAAAAAGGGCCAAAAACACGACCAATGTCTGGGGATGCCAAACGGACATCCGTACACTAAGTAGAATCCGTACCAACATCCAAAAACTAAACAGAAAGGAAATAGAAAATAGGATTGTCTTACAAGCCCCAAATGGGGGCTGCCCAAAAAAAGTCATAAGCTAAGACACTACGACCCATTTTGTTGGATGCCTCGCCACTACCGCTGCCAACCTCATCATCCGCTCCCTCCTCAAACCCACTGAGGAAGGAGAACTCGAGAAAATCATACTGGGTCGGTTGAGGTGTCCTGGCACTACGAGCGAGGGTCTTTAAAATCTTCTTAATTCCCTTCCACATGCGCATGATCAGCTTGTCACAAGAGCGCCTCTTCCTCTTCTCCTTCTCTAGATCCGAACGAAGCTCAACATGGGCCTAGGCCAGGGCAGCAATCGCCCCCTGCATCTCTCCTGAATTGGAGGTAGTTGTACTGGATGACAGGCTGGTGGAATGTCAGTTGGAAGAAGGCCTTCTGGCCCGAGGAGCTCTCTCATAGCCACCATCTCTTTCTCGATCCGCTCGAACGGCCCCGATGGTTTAGAAGTGTCATCCCTGCCATCACCCTCGGCCGAGGCAGACTTTCTATTATTTCGGCCATCCCTGGAGCCCCCTTCACCCTCAAGGGATCAAAGGGCCTGTCACAGTCCATAATGATACCCCGGGACTCTAGATGGACGCTGACCCGCTTGCATAGTCTTATAATGAGAGAAGGAAACGGCAGGCCAGTGATAGTCTTCATATGGAAATACCTCCACTCCTCAATAATCTGACCCCCACATTGACCCTTACCCCAATCAGAATAGTGTCCACCATCAAAGCCTGATGGTAAGTCACGTTCGTGACATTAGAGGACGGACGGATCCTCAAGGACACTAGATTGAGCCACCTCCTGGCCTCCGCCGTAAAGTGGGTACTCTAAATGTCCATCCTGAAAATTCCCTAGTTGGTAGTAGCCCTCTGCTCTTCCACCACCAAAGTGTTCACTAGCCACTGCCCGTTCCTAGGCACATCATGGTTCTTCAGCTCAAAGTCGGGCGGGTTTGGCAGACCCAAGGCATCATTGATAGCAGCAAGGGTCAAGATAATCTACATGCCTCTGACGTAGGCCACTGGCTTATCCCAACTCCAGGCGAGGTGGGAATGTTAACATAAAACTCTCGAATCCAGGCCTCATTAGCCTTTCCCTGGTCCTCCACTGAAGGGCCCCACCCAATCTCTTAAAGTAGAGTATAGAACTCTGGGACTTTTTCCTTCATGTCCTGCATGATGAAACCCCTCTCGTGCAGCAGATCCTTTGTGGCTTGTTCGTTGTACCGAAATTGACATTTGTCATTGACAAAATGGATGTAGTCCTTGGTATGAATGCTATTGCTGGAAAAGGCCATGACAACAAACCTGAAGTAAAGGAAGAGGATTAGAAATGAACAATGTGGGAAGGGAAGAAAAGAAAAGCAAGTTGGAAATTGAAAGAAGGTACTTCCCAACTGTACCATTGAAGCAGTCGTACACCAGTCGTAGCGGGTCCGCTTCAGCGAAAGAGGGATCACTGGAACGGTACCGCTGTAGCGATAAAGGGTCCACTGCAGCGGACACCATGTTCTCCAGACCTTCGCATCTCATCAATGAAGGTTGAAAGTTCATCCTCCCTAATCTACCAAACTAACTATGTGGATCGGGAAAGGGGTCGATTTAACCTTGCCCTACCAATACTTTTTCATTACAATAGGGCTCGGACTCAAGCCCGGAAGGCAAGAAGAAACCCAACCCATCACCTTACTCATACTCCCTATTTTTCAGCCCATAACCATATGAAATTAGCCGAAAACACGCAGGAACGAAAGGAAATACTTGAGAACATAAAATTATGAGCATGCTTCGGGATTATAGCCTAACAAGCAAAAAAGGAAACCCCACCCTCCCCACTTCAAAATCTACTTAAACACAATGGTAATAGACATGATATTGTGAGAAAAGGAAGCAAATGAAGCCTAGGATCACGAGAGTAGAGCATTACCTGAGAAAATATTGAATTCTTGCCGGAGGAGGTTGAGAGAATTGGTGCAAATGGAGTTGGAAAAGTTGGAAAAGTTGGAAAATGAACTTGGAAACCCTCTATTCTGCCTTTAACTGACCTCGATTGTTCACTACAGTCGACCATATTTCCGCAGTGGCGAGACCGCTGTAGCGGAGATTCTATTCGCTGCAGCAGACTGTCAAAAACAGTGACTGCTGAAATTCTGTGGCCGAACCTCACCTTTTTGAAAAAAAATCGGTCCAAGACGTCTGACGAATCAGTAATACCCAGGATGTTTGGGTAGAGAGGGAAATATTCGTAACAAAGAAGGAAGGATAACGACGTGAATTGACGTTCGGGTCTAGGTTAAAACCTAGGCGAGTAATTATGAGCCCACTAGAAACTAATCGATGATACGTGAGAAAATTAGGAATGAGGCTTAGTACAAGGGCCCCAAAAATAAGAGGATCAGATTCCGAGAAATAGGAATTAAATGAGTCCTGACACTAACTAGGAGTAAGAGAAAATTTGCGGTAGTTATTTAACCATACCTCAAAATCATAGCACTATTCGGGGATGAATGAATTTTTAATTGGTATATGATGTAACAACCCACCCGGCCATTATAGCATTTCGATCCCATGAAAATCGAGCGAATTAAATTTTTTAGAAATTCAAGATAAATTCCCAACAAACGAAGGGCACACGGAGAATAACATCAAACGGACGTAGCTGAGATCGGGTGGATCCAAGGGGGTGTCCGCTGCGGAGGAACATTTTCCACCACAACTGATCCGCTGCAACGGAAGGTATGACCGCTGCAGCGGATAACGGGGATCAGAAATCCGCAATCCCATTCTGATTTGGATATTAAAAACTTAGTCCTTGAGAAGGAATTATTAAAAACATCTAAATATAGAAAATAGACTTTTCAGAGGAAATAAGAGGATCTAAGGGGGGAATTTGACATCCATGGCTAGGAACTTTGATGAGGGAATCAAGAATGGAATAGCCGTAGGCGAAGACGATTGGGACGATAGCTTGGCACCCAGGTAGGCTATGGTTTACTTGCTTTTTGCGTTAGACTTTGGTTAGCTAAACATATATGTGCGTATGATTCATATGCTTTTGATGAGTAGGATTGTACTTTTGACTATGTTATGATCTATTAATCAGATCAGTGAGATTCTAAGAACAAATGTATTAGAAGAGGGGGACGAAAATTCATAATGCGGTTGTCACACCCCTCCTTGGGAGGCATAACTGGCACCTAGTACCCTACTAGGATCTGAACTAACCTGACTGGGCTTATGCACTTCTAGTGCATGCCTAATCTTTAAGTCAAGAAAATAAAGGGATGTATCTTGGTTGTAAACACAGCCCTCGGCCGACAAGACCACCATGGTGTCTAGTTATAACTGTAAAGTAAATCCAACACTAAACTAAGCTATGGCCGACAAGGCCGCTATCTGACAGTTAAAAAAGACCCCACACGGCCAACACATAAAATAAAGCATAAAGGGGCCCCACACGACCATCCACAGCTAACTACAGGGAATCTGAAATAATCTGCAAGCCTCTAGCGATATAATGATCGAGACATTGCCCCGACCTACCCAAAAACTGTACAATCAAAAGAGTAAACCTTCTAACTGTTAGCTCCGGAGGAAAGGAGCCGACTATACTGCTAATCCTGGCTGGATACTAGGAGGGTCCTGATCCGCGTCTATCTGCACCTGCAGGAAAGTAATGCAGTGCCCCAGGAAGGGCATTAATACAATATGTACCGAATATGTAAGGCAGTAACTATAATGAACTGAAATGAAATCAAAAGTAACTAAAAGAAAGGGGTAGAAGTACTACCTAAATAGCGGAACTTACTATCTAATCTATTAGTAACTAATGCAAACAAGAACCTTACCTGGCTCCCATAAGCAGAAAGGTACAACCAGCACAGAATAACCCACCCGGCAACCCCATAAGCCATGGGGAGTACACTTTAATCTATATAGCCCTACAAGGTCACACTGAGTCAACTAATAGCTATAGCCATTTTACTAGTCCCCTGGGTCTGCAACTAAGCCCGCTCGACCCCTGAACTATAGTTGTGTTTGAGTCAAGTGGACTCCTGATATCTGCACCCCGAGCACCAGGCTCGACAGGGGTGTGGTGTTGATACGACATATAATAGTCCAGCCATGAAATGGACTGTATGAGGCCCTTGGACCCCATCTTCGTCCCTCGCGGACAGCATACCTCTCCTTGGAGTGACATCATCTCACCATTGGCGGGCGCCGACATAGCTAGTAACACTGGGGTTGGTTATGGCAGGCAATGCAGGGCAAAGTCAATCCCAAACTAAAAATAGAATATTGGTCTCAGCTAATAGCAACAGCTAATCACAATAGATATACTTTTGACTCTCTTACTGAGATTCAAAATGTGTTACAATACTAAAGAAACAAACTTGCCGAATGGATTTGCCTTAACATACCTGGGTCGCCGATTCCTGATTAACTGGCGAGCTCCAATTCGTATTCAATAGATCTTTCCAACTGTTAATATTACTGGGAGAATGAGACTAGTTTTAGTACTGAATTTGGCAAAAATAATAACTTTTAATATTAACATAAACTATACTTCAACTTAACAAAATATGACCGAAAATTAATAATTTCCCGAGCGCTCAGAAGGGAGAAATGCTTACTTGAAGCCTGTGACCATATAAAAATCAGTTTGGAGTAATTCTGACAACTTCTACTCGGTGGGATAACGATTTGCCGGGCGAATTTCGAGAAACTGACTCCGTGGTAATGCTCCCTGCAAAGCTTATAACCCGATACCTGAAGTTAATTTGAATTTGGGAGGCGTTTAGCAGCGTATTCCGAAGAATATTACTTCAAAATGGTGTCATTCTCTCTCTGGACGAAATATATATGAAATGATTCAACAAGTGAAGGGGCATTATATATATACTTGGGCGGTGGACAGGGAGGTTCGTGTCATGGACCCCAATGCGGCATTTTAGGTCCTTGTCACGGTGCCCAACGCGCAGGAAGAGGTCCGTGACACGTTGCCCCTTGTGGCAGCCTGTCTGACCTTCTCCCTCGTTACCTCAGTTCCGCGCTCGTTTGACCTTTTTTTGGGCCCTTTCTTGTATGAGCCGTACTCTAAAACTCTTGACTAACGTACGAGTACACCGACTTACATGATAGAAACATACGGGGTGTAACATCCTCCCCCCCCTCTTAGGACCATTCGTCCTCGAATGTTAACTTCAACTTGCAGCGGTTTAACTCTTTTAACTATTGTTCTGGAAAAATTTTGGCAGAGTTTTCCCTGTAATATGGACTATCTGAAAACCCTAAAACGTAGAAAATTCTAATACAGGCACTTCACATAACAATATAACGACTATTTCACAACAAAATGGTAGTCAACTGAATAGTATAAACATCATAAATCATAAAGTAACAGCTGAACAACAATTTTACCTTAACTGCATAGTCTGGACTAACCCTGGAATAGGTGAGGATATCTAGACTTCATATCATCCTCAGCTTCCCAAGTCATCTCTTCGTTATTCTTGTTCCTTCACAGTACCTTAGCAGAGGCGACATCTCTAGTCCTCAACCTATGAACCTGCCGATCTAATATGGCCACTGAACCTCTTCTTAGGTCAACTCCTCAGTAATCTTGACATCCTCAACTAGCACAACTCGGGACGGATCTCCTATGCACTTTTGTAACATTAACATGTGAAAGACCCGGTGAACGGGTTCTAATTCTGAAGGAAAATCTAACTCATTTGCCACCTGGCCTATTCTCCGGAGGATTCGATACGACCCAATAAACCTTGGTCTAGGCTTGCCCTTTTTACCAATCCTCATTATGTCCTTCATTGGTGAGACTTTAAGAAATACCTAATCATCTATATTGAATTCCAGATCCCTACGCCACACATCAGAGCAAAATTTCTGATGACACTGAGCTGTTAGGAAGCGCTCTATGATAAACTTTACTTTCTCCTCTGACCAGTGGATTATGTATGGTCCAATTAACCCTGATTCCTTAACCTCAAATCAACCAATAGGAGACCTGCACTTCCACCCATATAACGCCTCATATGGCGCCATCTAAATTGCCGAATGGTAACTGTTATTATAAGAAAATTCAATAAGGGGTAAATGTTCATCCCAGCTGCCCCCGAAGTCTAACAGACACGCTCGAAACATATCCTCAAGAGTCTGAATTGTATGTTCTTCCTGCCCATCTGTTTGAGAATGGAAAGTCATCCTCAGGTTAACCTGTGTTCCCAAGCCTCTCTGAAATGACTATCAGAATCTAGTTGTAAATTATGCTCCTTTTTTAGAAATGATAGATACTGGGACACCATGTTGTCTGACTATTTCCCTGATGTATAACTAGGCATAGTCCTCGACTAAGAAAGTGCTCCTGACTGGCAGAAAATGAGCTGACTTTGTTAACCTATCAACTATCACCCAGATAGAATCAAATCTGTATCTAGTACGGAGTAATCCTGTCACAAAATCCATATTGATTTCCTCCCCTTTCCACATAGGCACTACTATCTCCTGTGTTAGTCAGCCGGGTTCTTGATGTTCAGCCTTTACCTGTAGGCAGTTAAGGCATTGTGCTACAAATTCTGCTACCCCCTTTTTCATTCCACGCCACCAGTAAATCTCTTTTATGTCATGATACATTTTTTTGAACCTGGCTGAAGAGAATAATGGGAATAATGTACCTCTGTCATGATCTTCTGCCAAAGTTCTGCCATATCTGGAACGTAGAGGAGACCCCTACATCTCAAGACCCCGTCTTCGATTACATCAAAAACTGATACTTCCCCATGTAGTACCTTTTTTCTAAGTTGTGCTAAATGAGGATCTTCATACGACCATTCTTTTACCTCCACTACCAGGGATGATACTGTTGTATTCTGAATTATAGCCCCATTGTCTCCCGAGTCTACTATTCAGACGGCTAAGCTGGCTAACTGGTGTAATTCTTGGGCCAATTCCCGCTGTTCGGGCCTCAAATGTGCCAAACTCCCCATTGATATATGGCTAAGGGCATCTGCTATGATATTGGCCTTCCTCTGATGATACAAAAATGTCTATATCGTAGTCTTTGAACAATTGTAACCAATGACGCTGTCGTAGATTGAACTCTTTCGGAGTGAAGATATATTGGAGACTCTTATGATCAGTGAAAACATCTACATGGACTCTATACAGATAGTGCCTCCATATTTTCAGGGCATGAACTACTGCGACTAGCTCCAAATCGTGGGTGGGGTAGTTCTTTTCATGTTTTCTTAGCTGCCTCAAAGCATAACCAATTACCTCACTGTGTTGCATCAAAACACACCCTAACCCAACACCTGAAGCATCACAATACACTATATAACCTTCTGATCCTTATGGAAATGCTAGTACCAGTGCTGATGTTAACCTATTTTTGAACTCCTGGAAACTCTATTCACATGCTTTATTCCAGTGAAATTTATCTGCCTTCTGAGTTAACTCGGTCAAAGGTGTTGATAAGGTCAAAACCCCTTCTACAAACCTTCTGTAGTACCCGACTAATCCCAGGAAACTGCACACCTCAGTCGGAGTTGTAGGTCTAGGCCATGTCTTTACTGCCTTGATCTTTTGTGAATCTACCTGAATACTAGCCTCTGACACAATATGGCCCAAAAAGGCTACAGAATTCAGCCAAAACTCACATTTAGAAAATTTTGCATACAACTGGCGATCCCTGAGAATTTGGAGCATTGTTCCCAAGTGATCTTTATGTTCTACTTCTGAACGAGAATACACTAGAATATCATCAATAAACACTATCACAAATAAGTCCAAATATGGCCTGAAGATGTTGTTCATCAGATCCATGAACACTACTGGAGCATTCATCAATCAAAAGGACATGACTAGGAATTCAAAGTGGCCATACCTAGTCCAGAAGGACTTGGCCTGATAAATCCTTTATCTAACAGATCTTTTAGTTGTTCCTTCAATTCTCTAAGCTCAGTAGGAGCCATTCGGTAAGGAGGGATGGAGATAGGATGAGTTCCTGGTAATAGGTCGATAGCAAAATCGATTTCCCGTTCAGGGGGAATACTAGGAAGTTCATCTAGGAATCCATCTGGAAATTCATTGACTACTGGAATGGACTGAAGAGTCGGGGATTCTTCTTGAACATCCTAAACCTTGATAATATGATAGATGCAACCCTTTGCTATCAACTTTCTCGCCCGAAGATAGGATATAAACCTACCTTTTGGCATGGCTTCATTTCCTTTCCACTCCCATACTACCTCCCCTAGAAAGTGAAACCGTACACTCTTGGTCCAACATTCTACATTGGCATAACATGGTGCTAGCCAGTCCATACCCATAATTACATCAAAATCAATTATTTCTAATTTCACTAAATCTGCTAAAGTCTGGCAACCAACAACCTCTACTGTGCAACCCCTGTAGATCCTTTTAGCTATAATAGAATCACCGACGAGTGTGGACAATGAAAAAGGTCACTAAAGCAATTCTGGCGTGATACCGAATGTTCGAGCTACTAGTGGCATCACATAAGACAAAGTGGAACCTGGGTCTATCAAAGAATAAACAGAATAAGAGAAAATGTCCAGCATAACTGTCACCACATTCGGTGACGACTCTGACTCCTGTCGCTTTGGTAAGGCATAAGTGTGATCTGGAACGGTGTCTGAGCTAGCGGCCCCTGACCTGCCTTGGCCTTTGCCGGCTGGATCTGAGGGCCTACGCCCTGCTGGAGATGCTGGGGCATGCGACCTTATTGAAGATCTGTCCTGTCGGTCCCGATCACTCTGACCCCTGGCTGGACAGTCTCTCATCAGGTGATCCTCTTGTCCATAGGTATAACACGCTGAAGAACCATACTTTCATGCCCCAGGATGACGTCGACTACAGATGGGGCAGAGTGGCACAATGAATCTACTCTGCTCTGACCCTCTCTGCTGCTGCGAACCCGATGGCCGTGAGCTCTCGTCGGGTCCTGAATGGCTCCGATGACCTGGTCTACTCCCCTGTTATTGCTGTGGAGGTAGGGGCCTAGGTGGTCTGCCTGATAATCGCAGCCTAGGTCCACCCTGAAACTCCGCCAGAGTGTCACTACGTTTGGCCCTATGGCGTTGCTCCTGGTTTTCCCTCTCTATCTCCCGCTGTCGCTGCTTGATTCCCTCAATATTCTGATCAAATGCCTGAACACGGGCGATATCCATGTCCTCTCGCAGCGTAACCATAATACAAGTTTCTATGTACACTGGAAGTAGACCCATAATGAACCGGTGCACCCTGGCTGGCATAGTATTAACAAAAGCTGGTGCATATCGGGACAAAGAGTCAAACCTTATAGCATACTCCCAAACACTCGTCAAACCCTGTTCCAGATGCAGAAACTGATCTACCCAGGCCTATCATATTTCTCGCGACAATAGTGGTCTAGGAAGGCCTCTAAAAAGCTGGACCAAGTTACACAAGGAACATCTCTACCTCCGGACCTCTCCCAACTCTCGTACCATAATACTGCTATGTCCCGCAACCACAATACCACCAACTCAATCGACTTTGTAGGTGTGACATGCATTACCCTGAATATCCGCTGCAGCTGTTCCAAAAAGTCCTGAGGGTCCTCATCTCGGTCCGTCCCTGTAAACTGCAGGGGACTCAGTGCGAGAAACTCTTGGACCCTCGAACTACCAGGTCCTCCGAGAGACTCTAAAACTACGGGTGCCACTGGCTAACGTTGTGCAGCCATCATCTGAGCTATCATAAAAAATAGCACTCCTAACCTCCTAATACGATGGCATCGATATAGAGACTGCTGGAGCTGGTGCAGACGCATCTCCCGCTCTGGGTGGCTCTTGATGGGGCGGAGATTGATGGGGAGACCGAGATGGAGTCTCCCTATCGCCCTCAGATTGGACTGACTCTGACTGGGGAACCCGGCTAATGCCTTCTCCCACTGCAACGTCCAACTTCCTGCCAGTTGTGGTCTGTCATATGTCCAAATTTCTCGGTAGACAAGCAGAATATGGTAAGCTTAGGGACTCAATTCTATTCAGTACAGCTCTATAGCACGATTGGAAGAGAAAGAAGAGTAACCATCCTATCATGCTTCGCGCACAACACATCCATAGACAAGACTCTACTTAGCACGGCTTGCAGACTCTTGTCATGCCCCACCTTGGGAGGCATGACTAGCACCTGGTGCCCTACTAGGATCTGAATTGAACTGACTGAGCTTATGCACTTCTGGTGCATGCTTAATCTTTAAGTCAAGAAAACAACGGGCTATATCTCAGCTGTAAGCACAGTCCCCGGCCGACAAGGTCTTATAGCCACCTTTAAAAGAAAACAACTAACCAGAAAGAGGTAAATAGCAGGGAATCCTATGCGGACTGACAAGACCACCATGATGTCTAGTTATAACTGTAAAGTAAATCCAACACTAAACTAAGCTATGGCCGACAAGGATGCTATCTGACAATTAAACAAGGCCTCACATAGCCAACATATAAAATAAAGCACACATGGGCCCCAACACGGCCATCCACAGCTAACCACAGGAAAGTTGAAATAATCTGCAAGCCTCTAGGAGTGATATAATGGTCGATATAGGGCCCCGACCTACCCAAAAATTGTACAAATCAAAAGAGTAAACCTTCTAACTATTAGCTCCGGAGGAAAGGAGCCAACTGTACTGCTAATCCTGTCTGAATACTAGGAGGGTCCTGATCTGCGTCTATCCACACCAGCAAGCAAGTAATACAGCACCCCAGGAAGGGCGTCAATACAATATGTACCGAATATGTAAGGCAGTAACTATAAATAACTGAATGAATTGAAATGAAATCGAAAGTAACTGAAAGAAAGGGGTAGAAGTACTACCTGAATAGTGAAACTTCCTGCTGTCTAATCTATCAGTAACTAATGCAAAAAAGAACCTTACCTGGTCCCCATAAGTTGAAAGGTACAACCAGCACAGAATAACCTACCCGTTGCCCCCATAAATCCTGGTGAGTACACTTCAATCTATATATCCCTACAAGGTCATAATGAGTCAACTAATAACTATAGCCGTCCTACCAGTCCCCTGGGTCTACAACTGATCCTGCTCGGCCCCTGAACTGTAGCTATGTCTGAGTCTAGTGGAATCCTGATATCTGCACCCTGGGTAGCAGGCTCGACGCGGGTGTGGTGCCGATATGACATATAATAGTCCAGCCATGGAATGGACCGTATGAGGCCCTTGGACCTCATATTCATCCCTCGTGGACGGCATAACACTCCTTGGAGCGATGACATCTCACCCCTGGCGGGCGTCGACACAGCTAGTAACCCTGGGGTTGGTTATGGAAGGCTAAGTAGGGCAAAGTTAATCCCAAACTAAACATAGAATACTGGTCTCAACTAATAGCAATAGATATACTTCTGGCTCTCTTACTGGGATTAAAATTGAGTTATAATACTAAAAAACTAACTTGCTGAATGAATTTGCCTTAACATACCTGGGTCACCAATTCTTGATTAACTGGCGAGTTCCAATATATATTTAATAGCTCTTTCCAACTATAATTGTATTACTGGGAGAAATGCTTACTTGAAGCCTGTGATCGTATATAAATCAGTTTGGATCAATTCTGACAACTTCTACTCAGCGAGGCTATGATTTACTGGGCGAATTTCGAGAAACTAACTCTGTAGTAATGCTCCCTATAGGCTTATAACCCGATACCTAAAGTTAATTTGAATTTGGGCAGCATTTGGCAGCGTATTCGGAAGGAAATTACTTTAAAATGGCGTCTCTCTCTCTGGATAAAGATATATATATATATGAAATGATTCAACAAGTGAAGGGGTCCATGTCACGGACCCTAACACGGCGTTTTAGGCCGTGTCAAGGTGCCCAACTCGCAGGGAGAGGTCCGTGACACGTTGCCCTTTGTGGCAGCCTGTCTGGCCTTCTCCCTCGCTACCTCGGTCCGCGCTCGTTCGACCTTTTTCCCGGCCCTTTCTCATACGCGTCGTACTCTAAAACTCTTGACTAACCTATGAGTACACTGACTTACACAATAGAAACTTTCGGGGTGTAACAGCGGTAAAACCCTAGGGGAGATATTTCAACCAATCAATGGGTACATGTTCTAGGATATGCGTTGAGTCAAATATTGTTGCGAAGATTAACTTCTGAGTGTCATTATCAGAATATTTTTGGATAAATCACGTAGACTTTGTGTAGGAGATGCGACTAATGTACCGATTAATAAGTTATAACTATGTTTGAGCGTGAGATGAAGCGAGTGACACAGGATAGTAATTTCTTGCATAATGACTTGAATGTGTTGTGGTCGGTATTATATTTTTTGAATTTATGATTATTGTCACCATTAATGGTGAAACTGTGGTAAGTTAATTATTTATATAAGCTTGTTATGACACTGTCTCATTATGGTGGGTGTAAGGAAATGAACACGTGGGAGAAACCGGAATAAAGACTGGTCACCGTACTGCCAGTAGTTCTGTTGCAGCGGGTAGTATACCACTGCAGAGAGATTGTTGTAACAACAGTGATGCCACTGCAGCAGAGCCAAAACCAGTGAGCGGGCCAAGTTCAAAAATCTAATAACTTGTTGAACTAAATGTTATTAGTATTATTGTTCCGACATTAGGTTGATTTAATTTCATATTATTGTACTTGTTGTGTGACTGTGTAATTCTTGTCGTGTGATGATCTGTTACGTGATATATTGCATTATGCGTCCCGCGATTGAGGGGAGAACTGGCATTAAATGAATGTGTGACGGAGCTGACGGATAATATGGAAGGAAGGTTATCGATATTATGGTAAATGAAGGGCCTATGGTTGAAGATAAGAAACTCCGATGAACAGGTTATTACATTTAGATTTTTTAATAAGGATTGGATACACGAGAGGCTCATGCCCGAGGTAAGCATCCAGGCGAGCTGTATGAGAGATATATAGATGGTATGGCTAAAGGACCATGCGGTTGGGTGTATGAATGAGTACACAGACAGGTATGATGAATGTTCATATGGCTGGGTGTACAGTACATGGATTTCTAGAGTCCCCTACAGGTCATGACTGGAAGGAAACACATAAAACCCTCTGGCATGTGTGTACAGTGATATGACAGAGGCGTGTGCCTGGCATATCACCGATGATATGATTAAGAGACAGAGATGTTGCCGGTATGGTTGATACACATACGGCTGTAGAAGTGGAAAGGTAATTGATATACCAGTGTGATACAGGATATTCCGACATAAACTCGGGTTTTAAGGTGAGGAACAGGTATGGCAGGCCGTATATGGCGACTGAGTCCAGGTATAGCATCATATGACATTTCGTGGTATGAGGTTAGGTATATGCATGTACTGTACTATTGTGGGAATTGACTCCCTCATATTATTTTGATGACCTTTGTATGTACTTGAATAGTAACCTGTAACTGCGTTTAGTTGCCTGATGTTAAATTGATTTTGTGGGCTATGAATGATAGTATGACGAGTTTGAACGGAAGATAGTCCAGTACCGTGAGATAGAAAGTAGACGACATTATTTGATGTACCACACTTAAGAAAGTTGGATAAATCCTACAAGTAACTAAATATGTTAATAAATGGTAAAAATGGACTTGGTCATTTATAGCGAAATAGTGAGATGAGTAGTTAAACTCTAAGTGTATATGGGGAATAAAACCAAACTAGACTATGGAAAATTAATTACTCGTTGGATAGGGTAGCGTTGTAGCGGACAGATCGCCGCAGCAGTGGGATCGCTGTAGCGGCCTGAGCCTTCGCTGCAGCGAAAATAAAGGAAGGCAGACTGATATGCTAATTAATGACTAGAAGCATCGGGTAATTGCGTGAACCTGAATGAGTCATAAAAATTATATTATAGTGAATAAACCTGGTGGGATGTTGCCTAAGTGAATTAATTGTTGAATTTAGTAATGTTGATTGTATATGAATTTTTTTATGCTGTTGTGTTAACTAACCCTATTCAGCCAATGATGCTTACTAGTACGTATGGTGTACTAATACTACCTTGCTATACCTTTTCTTTTGGGTGTAAGATGTGGCAAATTGAACTTTCCTTGGACATTCTTGAAGCCATTTCCTAAATAACTTCATCTGGATTATGTGACTTCTCCTTTAACATTCATTCAATTTTTCAAACTAAGGTGGAGCTAGCAATCCTTGTTCCTCGCTTCAAGTTTCAATTTTTAAGGTTTTGTTACTCTAAGGTGGATGCTTCTTCTACATAAGAGAAGGTAGAAACTATGAAAAAACATTGCACAAGCTCTATGATCATTATGCAAATAATTAAATTGGAGCAACTACTTCTACTATTTTGTCTAAACCAACTGAAGAAAGAAGTGAACCCAAAAAAAAATCCAGATTATGTGAGGTAAGTAAAATTTACTTTATTCTTGATATATTGAGGTTAATCAAATGGTCTTTCATTGGGTATCCCCTACTACTATTGTCCAAGGTTCTGTAGTATTATTTTTCTTTTCCCTTTTTTGTCTTATCTACTTCAATTGATTTTCTTTTGTTCAACTATAGTCTCTGATTCACTCATGTTAGTTCTTTTGAAATAGAACTGTGGGAATATTTTAAGATTTCCGTTCCATTTCTTCTTCTTATTCTTATTGTTGTTATTGTTTGCATTTCATGTTTTAATTAATAGGAATTTAAAATGTTTGAGAGTGAATCTGTTTGCAATACTAAATAGTCAGAATTGAACCTTTATTTGGATGAATTGAAGCTTGATTATGAGAAGTTTCATGACATGAATGTTATTCAGTATTGGAGGAAAATGAAAGAAAATATCCTACCTTTCAGTGATGGCATGTGATATACTCAGTATTCCAATTACTACGATAGCGTCGGAATCAACATTTAGTATTGGTGGTCATGTTGTTACCAAATATAGAAGTTGTATCCACCATGAAAATGTTCAATCTCTTGTTACTACAAGAAATTGGTTGTATGGATTTACTCAATCTAATACTGGTAATATTTTCTATCTTAATTTTTTAAGACTATATTTTCTATCTAGATTAAATTATTATTATTTTTTCTTACACTTTTTGTTAATGGTTAATAACTAATTAATATTTTATATGATGTAAATTGTAGATGAAGATGAAGCAACGAAGGAAACTGTATCACAAGTTGATTTAAATGTGATTGATGGTTCTGGAAACGTTACAACTGAAAGTTGAAGTGAAGTTATTAAGTTTTAATTAATGGCTTATGTAATTTTTAAACTCTTTAGAATTTTGTTTTTGTAATTGGGCAAAATATTAGTGCAAACTTTTCAGAATTGTAGAAGTGTTGTTTGCTGGCCAATTTTTTGATTAATTGGTTATATTTTTTCTTTTTTTGGTTCATCTTAATTATTATATTATACAATTATTATTAAAATGAAGACCTATAATGGCTGGTGATTTTAGGGGGAGATGAGAGATATTTTGTTTCACCACAGAAAATTATTTGATTCTTGTTTTTCAAAAAAATTCCACGACATACTCGAACGAATAAAGACCAAAGATCTTGAGCGACCGATCCGGCAGAACAACTCAAAAGATAAAGAAGTATCGTTAATCTCTTCAAGCTAGTTTCCACCTCGAAGTACCATATGTGATTTTCTAGTAATCATCTTTTTCATTTATTATATTTTAAATTACGTTTAAATTTTATTAAAGGGTCAACCCGTCCTAACCCATGGCCCGCTTAGGGTTGGGTCGGGCTATCATTTTAAGACCCTTTTATTAAAAGGGTCAACCCATCCTAATCTATTTAACTCATTGGCTCGTTGGGGTTGGGTTGGATTGGGTTGAGCCAGTCTGTTTTGACAACTCTATCAATAATGTGTATTAATAATTTTTAAAATATTAATTCAGGCAAAAAAATAATCAGTCTTATTGGTCTTTCTATATTAATGTCAATGTCAATGTCATTGCGGAAATTCAAGATAAACTTACCCTAGCACAACTGCAAATCTTTAGATAGCCTCTATTTGCAATTTATCTTAATTCTCCAAAGCTTAAAGTCTAACCACAAGTTACTCGTAACTTGATAGTACTTAAGACTAACAATGATAGCAATGACTTTTTCATCATCCAATTGAATAGGAATGATATATTTTGAAATTCGAGAGTTTGCGATTATCACTGATCTCAAATGTGGCATGGTCAGTGATTTCATCTCAGATCCTGAGTCTCAAATCATTCAATGAGTAAGTACTTCCCAGATCAAATCATAGTGTGCAGGAATGACTCAATTAGTCTATTTAAAGTAAAATCTTGGATAACAATGAAGATATTATGAAGACTGCCCTTATTTATTTCATCACCATGTTCTTATTCTCAATAAAGACTCAGGGGCTTTTTATAAGCAACTTTCACTTTGATTTAGTTGAGACAGGTCGATATAGAGGGTATCCTCGGGTGATGATTGATTCAAGAAATTGCTCAAATCTATTAGTTATCACTTTAGAGAGGACACACAATATAATATGTTTGGCGGTTTTCCACTTGCTTTGCAAGTATGATTTTACGAGTGTTGCTCATGAATTGATCCTGTGATTAGAACATTGTATTGCAAATCAAATCTCATGAATTCTTAACTAGAAATCACTTTGATTTCTTAAAAAAGGCATGTTAAAGACTTATGAAAATCAGGTAATATTACTTATTTGTCACTATGAATACAATTTTGATGCAAAATTTATACTAATTTTCAACATCCTCAAAGTTATAGTTATTGCTTGAAATATTTAACTTCTTTTTTGATTTTTTTGTAGCCTGTTGTTAAAGACATTATTCCAAGTGATGATGAAGTAAGACATCTCAATTTGACTAATTTGCCGCATGAGACAGTGGGCACTCCAAAACATACTACTACCTCAATAAATGACAGGTTTTCAGGCATTGCAAAAGAAAGTTGTCAATGTAAGTGTGCATGTATTCAAACACTACAAATAAAATTACTGAATTTTTTATAGAGATATAAAGATTCATTAATTATATTTTTAAATATTCAGGTACATCAACATCTGATTGACTTCATTAAAGGACGAGATGCTAAAAGCAAGACTAAAATGGTTCGAACATGTGAAAAGGAGATATTTGAATGCCCCAGTTCGAAAATGTGAAAGGCTGGCTATGAATGTCTTCAAGAGAGATAGAGGTAGACCAAAGAAGTATTGGGGGAAGGTGATTAGACAGAACATGGCACAGTTTCATCTTAGATAGGATGTTGTGGAGGACGCATATTAGGGTAGAAAGTTAGTAGGTAGCAGTGTTTTATCTTGTATCCATTCATACTAGTAATTGTAGCATTGCTTCGATAGTTTTTTATCCTTCGATTTCTGTTATTATTTGTTATTGCTTGTACTCCGATCATCATATTATTTTTTTACTACTGTTGGTTTTGTTATCATCTGTTATTTACTATATGTGTTATTTTTGTCTAGATTGCTTTATATGATTTTTTTCTCTTGAGCCGAGGGTCTATGAAAAATAATCCCTCTATCTCTAAGGTAGAGGTAAGATCTGCGTACACTTTACCCTTCCAAAACTCTACATTGTGAGATTATACTGGGTATTTTGTTGTTATTGTATGTACGTCAAGATCTGAAAAAGTTTAAGCATAGGTTGGCTTTTATATAATTTGAAGTTTTCATAAACTCAAATATATACATTAAATTAAGTTTATAATCTTATATTTATTTTAGATTGATCTTCAGTTCAAAGATATGAAAGAATACATAGATGAATCCTTTAACAATATATGCCAAATTAAACTCTGAAAGATAAGGTTTTATTTTTGAGGTAGGGTATTGAATGTTGAAAAATCAAGGTCTTAGAAAGTAACATACAGTTACGGGCCCTATGTTGAACATACAGATCGCAGGTTGAGTCATCTATTGGAACCCAAGAAACCTAAAAATTCAAGTCTTTGAATTTGAAATACAAAAGTAACATATGAATCATATGTTGAATATACTAACTACATATCTAAGAGTCTGCTGAAAGGACCTAGGTTCAAAATTTAAGAAGTTTCAAAAGTTGACATATGGGATGTGACAGACAAACAGACCATATGTCCTACATAAATGCCATATATAAGGGATATATATCGCATGTCAATGCTGAATTATATCCATGCAGAATTTTTTTAAATTTCAAGTCTTGTTTCATTTTTGGACTGATTTTTAAAAGTTATTTCAGTGTATACTCATACCCAAATATCAAAGGCGAGTTCTTCATCATTTTATGGTCAAATTATATAAAACTATCAAGAATTAACACGAGATATCATCCAAATCCATATATTGTTAAAAATCAATCAAAGATCAATTATAGATGAATTTTTTAAAAACTTAAAAAGATAAGACTGTTGATCTTTTGTGACATGTATTAGGTGAATTACAAATAGATTATGCAATTGAAATAGGTTAGACAAATGGTAATTGACCTGAATTATCAAGAACACCATTCAAGGCTTAAACCCCGATTTCATAAAAGACGAAAAATTTAGGATTAGATCAAGTTTTTATCTTATCATTCCAATTGTATGTAGAGTGATTATTTGAGCATTTGAGCATATATTTAGGATAATATTTTGATATTTGAGGTACGTTTTCTTCAAAAACCTCTTTAGACAATAAAGATATTTTGAACAAGACTTTATGCGTGTGCTGGCAAACTCGCACCAAACCTCTATACTTATCTCAATATTATAATGTGTGTATGTGTGTGATCTATCCTAAGTATGATTTGTTGAACTTGAAATTCAAATGGTGATTTTAAAGTGTCTTACACTAAGTATGGGTTGCTGAACTTGAAACTCGAATAATAATTTTCTTGGGATGTGATTTCTGAATTAAGCAATGGTTTTGAACTATACCTATGAAATGGAAGACAAATATTAATGATAAATAATGATTTGGATAATATGTTATGATTGATGAAACTATATGAAATGATTGATATTGATTTGTGTGGCCTTGCTATTTGGTGGTACAAGTATCCGCTATGGATCCTAATGCATTGAACAGTCTTGTTATTCTGAAGGACAAGTAGCCATTATGAGTTGACACTCCAATGTATCAATTTTGAGTAATGGATGCCTAATTAGGGATCTTTCATCTATTTATTTGGATTTTTCATTGCTTTCATGATGATGCTCTTGAACATAACGAATAATGACATCACTATTGTTTTACACGGAGTTTTCATGATTTATATTTGTTACTGAACTTTGGTTATTTCTTTGACCTTTATTTCATCTTGATTATATTTTCTTCATATGAAGTCTTTCCCTTTCATTGAGTATATAGTACTCAGACACATTATTGTTGTTCTCATTATATCTTAGGTAACAGAGGAGAGGAAAAATTGTGCATGCAAGGAGCACTTGCTTATCATCTAGACTTTGATGAGCTCACATGCTTGTTCGTGGGTCTCCAGTTAGCTATTATTTTATCTATATTAATTTCAGGTTGTGTCCTAAGTTAGTTATTATTTTATTCTTCTTAGAAGCTCCATAGAAAAGTGTTATAGTTGTGGGTGGTGTTTATTTAAGTCGTAGGTTTAACTTGTTGGGCTATGGAGACATTGATCATTTATCTATTTTAGACTACTTATTGATTTATTTATATGATTGTTAATTTAAAGTTAGAGTATTTATTTAATTATGTCACAATCTTAATTATATATAAATGACTTATTAAATGAGAATGAGGCATTAGTGGTATTTGCTATCTTTATAAGGTGTTTTTAATGTGATTTCTTAGCATTGGATACTTGTTGCGACAAGGTCAGATTTTGAGGTATGACAAAGTATTAAATCATGTAAAAGCATCCACTGAGACCCATTATGATCAATTTTAAATACTTCAGACTAGACAACCTAATGCATGATTGTCCATTCACACGAACTAGATAATTTAAATGCAAATAAGAAACACATATAATATGCTTTTATGAAAAGTAAAACTAAGAATTAAAGTCTCACTTGTCTGAAATTTGATAATCAAACCTTACTTGAAATGCCAAAATCACTTCAACCAAACTCTGAAGGCCTCAACTATTCAAATTCATCAGTAATTGATTCAAATTACTCTAGGAAAATCAATCCCATAATTTTAGAATGCCTTGGGGTTAAAGTAAACTCTTGGGTAACTCAAACTCATCCCTCCGAACATTGATACGAAATCCAAAATTGGATGCATGGTTATTCATATTCTATGAAATTCAATTTAATAATCAAAATCCTATTTTAATATCAAGAATAAAATCAAATTAACAATTTTCTATTTATAGACTTCAACCAAAATTCCTAAATTTGAGCCTATTGATTAGCATAATTTCATGATTCAAAATGGGTGAAATTAATACATATCTTAAACTAGAGCAAAGAATCATTATCTTAAAATTGATTTTGAAATTTTAACTTTTCTTGATTCACATCTGAGAGCTTAACTCCTTAAAACGTCAAGTTTAGACTTAAAAAAACTATTGGAAATATGAATTCAACTTTAATAAGCTATCGATCCTTATAGGTAATCACAAGGCCCATTCTCACATTCGTGGAGCTCAAGTTTTTCCCTACACCATCACAACCTTAAGCACTGAGCTCACAAAAAATGAACGGGGTCTGCCCTAGTTGCCTTTTGCAGTTACGACTCCCCTACTCGCGTCTGTGATGCATATTCCATCCGTATTTCGCAATAGCAATTAGTGCCCTCACGATCACAAAGAATGCAACAATACTAGAAAATGTTATTTCAAATGAGGTTCCAATAGTGCCAAAACACCCTGAGCCCCTCAAGTCCAAACTCGAGCATGCTAATAAGTTCCAAAATATACTATACACCTATGTGAAGCTTTAAATAACACAATGACACGCAATTATGCAGAAGAGAGATTCAATTGTTACATTTTTCCTACTTAAAATAAGTTAGTCCTAGAACGAGTCTAGAATTATTCATGGTCCCCCAAATAATTTCAGATATCTATCCCCGATTGTCCATCTCTGCCTCCCAAGTAGTATTCTTACTCAGGTGATTTCTCCACAATACTTTAATCAAAGAAATATTCTGAGACCTCAATTGACAAACTTGCATGTTCGGGTTCCAAATAGTTATTGATGTCTCCTTATAGATCAATTTCTTATTGAGATGAACTGACTCGTGATCAATAACCTATACAAAATGGCTCAAGTCTCGAGAATACTTTGAGACCATTGAAACATGAAAACTAAATGAACTACCAATAAAGTCATTAGTAAGGTCAATCTATAATCACTAGTTTGATTCTTTTCAAGACCTCGAATATACCAATATACCTTAGGTTCAATTGCTCTTTTTGCTAAATCTCATGATGTATTTTATAAGCAAAACCTTCAAAAGTACTAACTCACTCACTATAAAAGCAAATCTCAAACTCTCTCGTCTGAATATGACTTTTGTCTGCTTTGAGCTATTGATCTAGACCGATTTTGGATTAGTTTTACTTTGTCTAATGTTTGTTGCACCATTTTTGAACCCAAAAGCTTCATTTCACCTGGTTCGAACCATCCAAATGAAAAATGACACCGTTACTTTATAAGACCATATACAATACCATATGAATGCTAGACAACTCTTTAAGTAGGCGAACTCCATCAAAAGCAACTGATTATCCCAATGACCTCGAAAGTCAACGATGCATGCTTCAACACGTCCTTCAAGATCTGTATGACCCGCTCAGATTGATCATCAGTCTACAAGTGAAATATTGTGTTGAGCTTAACCCCAGTATTCAGTATTTTCTAGAAAAAAAACTGTCAAAATTGAGCTGAGAACTATGACCCTCTATCAAAAATGATGAAATCAGGTATCCCATGCAACTGAATTATTTCACAAATGTAGATCTATGCTAATTGTTTCCTTGTGTGAGTAGTTTGTACCGATATGAAACGTGCGGATTTTGTGAGTCAATCCACAATCACCTTACTCATGCTTCATCAGAGTACATGACAAGTCTACCATGAAGTTTATAGTGATTTCCCATTTTCACTCAAGAATAACCAAATTCTGAGCTAATCCACCAAGTTTATGATGTTCACACTTGAACTGTTGACAGTTCAAACAATTAGCTACACAGACAAATATATATGTTTCTTTTCGTGCTCTTAACTAGAAGTGTTTCTTGAAGTTTCGATACATTTTTTTTAGCTCCTCGTGAATAGAATAGTGGAAACTGTGAGCCTTCTCCATAACAGTCTGCCTCAAATCTCTCGCATTAGGTACACAAACGGTTTAAAGAGATTTTTAAGGTTTTCTCTCCAAATTTTCCTATACCAAATTTTCCTAATCTTTTTTCATAAATCGTGGTGTTTGGACCAATTTTGCACACCTCCGTTAATTCTACAAAGTACCTATTACCTCTTACCAACATAGATCACAAAATCAAAGTTTCATAAAGTTTTGTGAAGTTATATGCAATCATTGATGTAAAGAGCACATCTAGAACATTTCGGCTCGTTTGGTAAGAGGGATAAGAGATGAATAGTCTCAAGATTAATTTTTGAATGATTTATCCCACGTTTAGTTGTGATAAATCTCGGGATAACTTATCATGAAATTATTATTCCCGAATTATAATATTATTTTTATCATATATTGAGAATGAAATAACAATTTCAAAATAACTAATCTCAAAATAATTTATTTCGAAATAACTTATCCAACCGAACGACTCCTTGCTTTGATCTTTGATGCAAATGCTTTTTAACTTTCTTTCTTGTATTTCTCAAACATTTGAAACGAATACTAGCTTAACACATTTGTACGTTTGATTGATGATTAATGATAGTACATTTGACAGCGCAAAGCCATGTGATGCAAAACCAGGTCAAAATATTTACTAGTGTGAACTCTGAACTTTCTTGGCCCATTAATCATGATGCAACATTGCCATAATCAGCCAGAAAACACGGTAACTACTCAACAACCAAAGTATTCTATTATGAATTATCCCATCTACTTGATTTTATTCCAAAGGGATCATTTGGTTACATGTAATAATTTGACTATTCCTATATTAATTTTATATATTTATTTAATTTTTAAATAGAATAAAAGCTATTAATTTATTAATTTTATATAATGTTTGATTGTTAGATTTCAAATGTTGTATAAAAGTTATTTATATATTAATTTTATATATGGTGTTTGATTGTGTTTTAGTAATACTACATAATTAATACTTACATGATTTATGAGAAAATTTATGTGTAATTTTATGGGGGGTAAAAAATGAAATAAGTTATGAGGGTATTAGTTATATGTGGATTAAAATAATAAAATTACACATTTAGCTCTATCAATTTACTTTTAATTTTTTATTCAATATTTTTTTTGAAATTATCACTTTCTTCTGCGTACATTTACCCTGAATTAGTTTTTTACTCAATGTACTTTTTTTTTTTTGGGGGGGGGGGGGGAGGAGAAGGGGGGAGGATAATATGGATATTTTACATATAATTAAACCCTTATTGATCCACTTTTAAATGATTAGATACCCAACCCATTTAAAATTGGTTGAATCAAGCGGATTGTTACACCTCGTGAGTTTCCAGCGTTTAGTCGGCCTATTCATATGTTGGTTGAGAGTTTTAGAGTGTCATACGTATGAGGAAAGGGCCCGGGAAAAGGCCGAACGAGTGCCAAGTTGGGATTTCGCGATAGGAGGCCGAACCGAGCTGCCTAGAGGGGCAAAGTGACACAGAGCCTGGTCCTCCGTGGCACGAAGCCAAAATAGCACATTGGCCAACGTGCCACATTGCCTTATATCCTGCTGCAAGTATATATAGGTCTCACCCTTAGAATTTATGGTATTTCTCAATACCACTCGACCAGTAGAAGATAGAGAG
Organism: Datura wrightii; assembly: GCA_035772735.1. Taxonomy (NCBI): domain Eukaryota; kingdom Viridiplantae; phylum Streptophyta; class Magnoliopsida; order Solanales; family Solanaceae; genus Datura; species Datura wrightii. Next base: position 17,938,885 of record JASDFA010000001.1, read on the forward strand.
GAAGAAGAATTATAATTTTCGTCCGATTACGTCACTAAATGCCGTCCAAATTCAAATGAATTTCGGGTATCGAAGTATAAGGCTGAAGGGAGCATTCCTATGGAGTTAGTTTCGTGAAATCCACCCGGCGAATTGTCGTCCCGCCGAGCCAAAGCTGTTGGAATTGCTCCAAACTAGTGTCAATATGATCCCAAGCTTAAAGTAAGTAATTATTCCTTCTAGACCTTCGAGAAATAATGAGGTTTCGACCGTGTTATGTTAAAATAGGAATATAGTTAATATTTTTATACAAAGTCTTCCTTTTTGCCGAATTTAGTGATAAACAGTCTTGTTTTTCCAGTAACACGATTTCAGTTGAGAAGGGCAGTTGAACACGAGCCGAAACTCGCTAGTTAATCGGTAAATAGAGATCGAGGTATGTAAGGCTTAACTCTCGGCAAGTATCCTAGTCGTACAGTGTTACGACTTATGTTCTCGAATAGAAATAACGATCTCAGATGCTGTAGATAGTTGTTACCATTAGATTATAATTTGATATGTTGTAATTAGCTGCTATTGATATACATATATAAATATCAGATATGTTGCGAGTAGCTGCTAATAGGGATTACAGTTACATAAATTCTGGTTAGCTGCTAGAAAACGTATACAGATCGTACTGTAGGACCCTTCGCTGAAAAAGAGTAGGTTAAATATGATTCACGTTATGAACGTTATAGAAACTCTTTAGTCCTCAATTTATTATGATGGTAGACTTATATGTTTGTTGCCAGGCCTAGATTTCAGAAGCTCGTAAGAGTTATTGGCCCGAATCAGTTGGTTAAATAGTATAGGCGTAGTTAGGCGGTCTAGCGACCAGTTGGCGCCTGTATTGGCAGGAAAGCATCTCTAGAGGTCATTGACGTTATCACACGTTCCAGAACCAGAAATTGAGACAGAATAGGTATATTATAGGGTTAGCGACACCAGGGTTCTCCAGTGTATTGAGTGATCGCCGCCATCCCTTTAGCCTTATCAGTGATTGTCAGTCTTAGTCGACCTAACAGTTATCATGTAGGACACCAGCAAGTCAGCCCAGTCGTCTGAGTCAGATAAACCCGTGGGTATCCCAAGGAGGGGTCCACATCAATAGTCAGTTACGGGCTAGCACCCTAGCCAGCTCTTGTAAGGTATTCAGGTACAGAGTGCTAGGAGAGGGCCAGTCTATATAGAATTGCCTATAAGATTGGGAATTGCCCAGAACAGTAATATAGATCCGAGTGGATTCAGACAAGACCTAAGGAGTCAGTAGTACTCTGCTAGTACAGTGTGAACCACAAGTTAAAGAGATCGATAAGCTCCCTATGGAGGACCAGGGTGCCGACCACGTAGAAGCAAGGTCGACCAAGCCCGGCCCTATAGTTGTTTAATTAGAAGAATAAAGTAGTTAGCTACCCGTAACCCCATAGTTATTCATGAGTTATAGATGTCCGAGTAGGACATTCAGAGTATTGTTAGGCCACTCCAGACCTCTCCCTATTCATTCCAGACTATCAGAGATCATATCAGGGTCCTCTGATCAAATACGTGCACATGGCGTGCATGCAGTCAGCCATACAGGTTATCCCAGAAGCGAGTAGCATTAGCATGAGGCCCAGAAGGCCAGATACGCTCTCGTTCTACAGATAGATTGATGAATCAATATAGCATCTGGGTTGGGGTTGCTCCAGTAGAAATCCCAGTAAAGCATGTCAGGAGTATGTTATTATGTGCAGTTATTATTATTAGTTGAGACTTGTAACTGTATTGTTTTTGGATGGATTACCTGTATAGCTTCCATGACCGCCCCAGGGTTAATAGCTGTGTCGACTCGTCCGCCGGGGAGGGGGGGATACATCACTCTACGGAGCGGCATGCCATCCGCAAGGGACGAAGATGGGGAGCCAAATCCTCATATTTGTCGTGGTTGGCCTATACACACCCCCACTGAGCGCTTACGCCCAGGGTGTAGATATCAGGAGTCCTCCGGACTCAGGCACAGATATAGTCAGGGGCCCAGCTAGCCCAATTGCAGACCCAGGGGATTGGCAGGTTGCTCTTAGCTGATAGTTGATTCAGTATGACCTGGATAGGGGTAAATAGATTGAGGTGTACTCACTAGGGCTAATGGGGGCCCGTGTGGGTTGTTTTGTGTTGATTGTACCTTCCGGCTTATGGGGGCCAGGTAAGGTTTATGTTTATGTTTCTTTAGTTACTGATAGTTAGACAGTAAGACGTTTCGTTTGTCAAGTATGACTCCTACCCATCTTATTAAAGTTATGTTTAGTCCTGATTCCACTACTTCAGTCAGCTTCAGTCCGTTCCCTTTACTTCAGCTATGGTCAACTTTATTTCTTACTTTCAGTCATTTACAGCTATTGTTTTACATACTCAGTACCTATGGTACTGACGCCCTCTTTTGGGGCGCTGCATTATTTGCCTGCAAGTACGCCTAATCGAGGAGCAGATCCCTCGTAGTTCCAGTCAGCCGCACAGAGCCATCAGCTCCCTTCTTCCGGAGCTTGTGTAATAGAGGTTTACTTCTTTTATTTGTACAGTATGGGTAGGCGGGGGCCCTGTCCCAACCATCTTATTACTCCTAGAGGCTTGCAGATTGTATCATTCCCTGCGGTTAGATGTATTGGTCGTGTGGGGCCGTATGTGATGTAGACTATGTGTGTTGGCTGTGTGGGGCCTTGTTTAGCTGTTTATTTTCACAAGTGGCTATAGGTCTTATCGGCCAGGGGTTGCATTTACAGCCGCTATATAGCCCGTTGTTTTTCTTGATTTTTAGAGTTAGAGCTAGCCTTGCACTAGAGGTGCTTAGGCTCAAACAACTCAGCAATTCAGGTTCTAGTAGGGCACCAGGTGCCAGTCATGCCTCCCAAGGCGGGGCGTGACACGGATAACCATAAATTTTTCCGTTTTGACACCCCTACTTCTTATCTTAACATTTTTAGCTCTTTACTTGTTCATTGTCCTTGCATTTTTAAAGATAAAATAATAATTTACAAGAAAATAGAACCACATGCAAGTAATTGACTGGTCTTGTTACTCCACTTTCTTCTGCTTTTTTTTTAAAAAACAAATATTCAATTATACAATAGAATTTTACATTATTTGTTTACTTATTTATTTGTAAATAATATATATTAATTTACAACAAATTAAATATTCAATAATCAATAATTCATATATTATAATTTCTATATAACTAATACTTGCATAACTAACACATGAATAACTAAAATCTGCACAACTAAATTAATACATAAATTTCTCATAACTAATTCATTTATTACTTATACATGTATGACTCTAACTTATAACCAAATGGCCCCTAAGGGGTCATTTGATAGCTGATTTGAAGATGAGTTATTTTAGGTATTAAATTTTACATAAGTAACACCAACCATATGGTAACTTCCATCAACAAAAATATCCCGGATCTCTAGCCTACAAATATTAAGTACCGGATTGTGCATTTATACGAGCAGGAAAGAAAATACAGAGAATATGATAAAAAACTTTGATTAGTGCAAGTACTTAAATGAGATGAATTGGGAAACATGGTAAGGCAGAATTTAAGGACAAAGAGGTATAGCCGGATTCTTGCTTAGAGCTTTATTAGGACAAAAGAATCTTAAATGGTGCAATTTTATATGCAATTGTACCCGAAATATTTACATAAGGTCGAAGATGTCATTTTGGACAAGGTCTCTGAAACAGTTAGCAATTTAACCAATCTCATTCCTCAATCAATTAAAAACAACAATTTGCCCTACTTTTTACAATTTACAAACTACAAAGTACAAAACTTAAAATAACACATATTACCTTGTACTAATATATATATAGGAATTTGGTACATTAGGGACAGTGACGCTCAGTTTTTTCAATATAGAATCATCTATATGAATACTTACGAAGAAATGAATGTCGACCCTTTAACATGCTGAAATTCCGTTCAGTATCTCAACGACTTCATTCATGGGAGGCCTAGCGTGACAATTTTCATTAGCACACATCATGGCAATCTTAAAATACTCAACAATTGCACTTTCTTTCAAGTCATTCCTTGATAGATTGGTATCAACCATTTCCATGTACCTTTCTTGCTCTACCATACCACTAATCCAATTGACAAGCCTAGTTTCATGACCATCTTCTCCAGTAAATGGGAAATTTGGACGCCTCCCTGTAACAATCTCTAACATTAACACACCAAAACTATAAACATCTCCATTTGTTTTTGCCATTGGTGCACCATTAATGTACTCTGGTGGCATGTAACCCATTGTTCCTGCTACTTGTGTTGAGACATGTAAATGTGACCCTTGAATTCTCCTAGCCAATCCAAAATCAGCAATATAAGCTTCGAAATTTGCATCTAATAAGATGTTACTAGCTTTGATATCTCTGTGGATAATTGGAGTATCCAAATTATGCATGTAAGCAAGTCCCTTAGCTACTCCTTTAACAATTTTAATCCTCGTTTCCCAATTTAGTGGCGTCCAAGGCATTGATTCCAGCATGTCGGATGTCGACGACGTGTCGTAAAGCCATTGGTCGAGACTGCCTTTTTCGACCAACTCGTAAATGAGGACCCGCTCACAACCCGTGGAGCAGTACCCCAGCATTTTGACTATATTCGGGTGTTGGATCTTACCGAGGGTTTCCATCTCCGCCCGAAATTCCCGGAACCCTTGGAAAGCATCGGCCGAGAGCTTCTTCACGGCGACGGAGATGCCGGAGTTGAGCTTCGCCTTGTACACCATCCCGAAACTCCCGTCTCCGATGATGAGTTCCGGCGAGAAATCTCTTGTCGCGTCGGCTAGCTCCTTCATGGAGATCTGATTCAGCGACGGGTCAAATGTCGCACTTTCAGTCACGGTGATGGAAGAAAGCTCCGTATTGCCACTAGCTATCGCCCGAGTGTCCCGGTTCCGGTTCCGGTTCCGGGGATGATTCCGGGTTTCTTCAGTACGACGACGTTTGTCAGGGTCTCTGCAGAAAACATAGAGCACACCAAAGATCAAGATGACTGCAACGAAGCTGGCAATCGCAGCTAGAAAAGCTTGTAGTGGAGGATCCATGGAAGAAATAAAGAAAAAGTAAAAGGGTATTTTTTTCTTTTTCCGATTGGTTGATGAGGAAGAAAGAGTGGAGTAAAGAGAGGAGGAGGAGGAAAAGGAGAAGCCGCCATTAACGGGTAAGGAAGGTGGGGGGTTTTGAATGAAAGAGAAGATGTTGGGTTGTCTGAAAGCGTAGACTGGGATTGGGGTCAACGGTAGGCAACACAGTAGAATTTCATTCTAGTTCTACTTCTAATAATAGTAACAGTAATAGTAGTATTTTTTTTTACTTGTTTTCTCCTATTTTCGTTGGGAGGTTCACTGCTGCTCGAGCTAGCAATACTTGACTGAAGACTTGTTAGAGGGAATTAAAGCTGTTTTAACTGGATTGAATTAAAAAAAAAAAAAAAAAAAAAAGGACTTTAAGAAAATTGAAATCTATCATTTCAAATATGTCATGTTATTTGTGTATATGAAATCTAAAATTTAACGGAAAAAGCTTTTCTTTTAGTTTTACTATTTTTTCACAAAAAGATCCTTATTTTTGCTCACAAGACCATCTCTAATCCTACTCCAAATTTTACTTCAAATGTCAAATTTCAAGTAAAACATTCCAACCTTGTCTTTTTTTTGTTGGTTTCAAATTTAAAATGCGAATAGTGTTTTTCATCAATTTCAAATTACTATTTAAATATTTTGTTATTTTTTAATATATAACACTTTTAATTTCTCATATTATAAATTGTAACACCATTAATTAAGTCTCTAATATTCGTAATCAATTTTTTATGCAATATCTTTATTACATTAATTTAGGGTATAAAATAATTTTATATTAAATGATTATATGAAAAAATAGAATTATATAGGGTGATTATGTAAAAGAAAAAAAACGGAAAGATTTATTTTATGAAATAAGAAAATATAAATAAAATAAAAATAATAATATTAATATTAAATAAAGGGAAAAAATAAAAGAAAAATATTTTTTTTGGAGTAAAATTTGAAATAGTGAGTTGGAGTTGATTTGCGTTAAATTTGGAGCAACTTCATATTTGAAGCAAAATTTAAAATTAAGATTGAAGATGCCCCGTAAAATCATCATTTTTATAAATAAAAAATTTGAAAACAACATTTTTATTATATTTAAATCGTAAAAATTCAAAACTATCTCATTTTCTCAAATTTAAGGACAGAGAATAGCTGAAGTTTGTTCTAATAAGTGATTGTCATATATGAACTATAATTTGACCCTGCAAAAAAAAGCTCAAACTCATTCCAGTCACACGATTAAGTGTACGTATAATTTCTTCACAAAGCAAAAAATAAAGTTAGGTAAGCTATTACACTCAAGGATAAGTAATTCATGAGTAAATACATAAATTTTGTATTTATTCATAATCTATACCCCAAATAACTTTTGACAAATTCTTAGACCTCAAGAAACAACTTCAAGAACTCAACAAGGAAAATCTAAAGTTTTGCTACAACTTTGTTAAAGATAATTCTGCTATTCGAATCTTTTCACTATATTACTATCATAGAATATAAAAATTGATGGATTTTAATATTAGAATTAATTATCAATCCTAAATGATTAAAGGAGACTTTCACGGAAGAATTGGGTGGAATGAATAGTTTTGGTTGATGATTTTAATCGCTTAAATTATAGATTACGAAGAACTGACTATGCGAGGTTGTTAAGAGAAAATGGCCTGTTAATTTTGAATTAAGTCGAGAGTTTTTTTCTAAGTCAAGGATTAATTGTTTGATAGAATATCCAAGTGAATAATCAAAGCTTATATATTTTAACATTATGATGAGTATAAAAAGTTTTGTGCTTAAATTGTTAGCCGTATATGGCAGAATCCGTTAGATGAGAAAACACAGTTATGTCATATGTTTGCTTATCACTTTTTGTGAGAAAAAATGACTAACTTCTATGGTATGATTTTGGGGCTTGTTTGGATCATGAAAATTATAAAATTTGAAAAAATATTTTTTATTTTAAAAATAAAGTTGTGTTTGATCATTAATATAAACTGGAGTTGTTTTTGAATATTTATAAGTGATTTGGAGTGAAAATTATCCAAAATTTAAAAGTTCTAAAATTTTCAAAATTTTATAACTAAATATGATTTCCCAAAAAAAAAAAAAGTAAAAGTTATTCATAGTCAAACAGGCATTTAATTACTTATTATGTATGCAATTGTGTAATACTCAAATTCAGTTCAAACTAAGATAATGTGATCACATTTATAAAGGAGAAATAGTCAATATCCTTGAGCATGAGTGCGACGGTGTTCAAGGATAGCTACATCACTTTTGTTGTATATCATATTAAGGGTTGGCGTTTAGTTTTTCAATTTAATTTTTTAAAATTTTAGGTTGATTGTTAATTTTTTATTAGTGTGTATTAAACATCGAATCGAACTACTTTTAAATTTGATTTGGTTTGATTTTTTTTTCAAGTTCAGTTTGGTTCGGTTGGTTTATATAAATCTAATTAATGAGCTATTTTTCTACTTGTAAAATGAGATACTTTTTAAATTAAAAATTAATTGGGCTTTAGGAGTTACACCGGTTTGCCTTCTGGCTTGACTTAATGGGTTTTATTTATTTTTAATTCAAAAGAAATTATTTTAAGTTTTGTGTTCCAAAGTTTAATTCAAATTAAGCAAAATTTCAAGTCAAAAAATATAATTAGGCAAAATATTTAAAATTTTTATTTACAAATTCTTAGTGGGATTAGTTGATTTATATTTAGTAGAAGGTATATAGCATGTCATAAAAAAAAAATTATCTGCTTAATATACTTATAATTGAACCTACAAAAATTAAGGGTCTTTAAAAATTCAATAAGTTATGGTTCCTGATTTCTTATTAAATAAATATTATATATTTTATCCCTCTTTCAAAGCATATTGGTAATCGTAGAAATTTCCATAACATGCTAAAATTGTTATAAACTTGCTATTTATGAAAAACTTAAATAATTATGTCAATTATATAAATAATTCTCTAAATGGGCTTTTAGATTGGGTTGGGTGTAGTATTTTATTTGTCACTCTTCACCTTGGGAGGCATAACTGGCACCTGATGCCACACTGGACCTTGAGCTGACTTAGCTGGACATATATACCTCTAGTGCACATCAACAACACATAATCAAGAAAACAATCAAGTATATCTTGGCTTAAAGAAACCCTTGGCCGAGAAGGCTGCCATAGACACTCCTGCACAGATATTCAGCTAACTCAACAACTCACGATAGTAATAACATCCTATGCGGGCCGGCAAGACTACCATGTTGTATAAATCAGATAAAGTTGAAAGATAAGCATATACATATATGTACAAGCCATCAGGGCTGCCAACTGACAAAACAATTAGGCTAACATGGCCAACAACGCATGTCTACAAAATCCATAATCTGCAAGCCTCTAAAGAGTATGTCATTGGCCGGGACAAGACCGACCTACCCCAAAACTGAACAGCAAAAGACAGGCAAACCTCTAATGTATGGCAACTCCGGAAGAAGGGAGCTAACCACACTACTGAGTTTGAACGGCTACTAGGGAGGTCTCAAAATCTGTCTGTCAGAACGTGCAGGCAAGTGTGCAGCGCCCCATGCATGGACATCAGTACAACATGTACCAAGTATGTCAAGAAGTAATAATAAACTGAATTGAAGTTAATAAAGGAACTGAAGGTAACCAACTATAAGAGTCAGAAATTAACCTGTAAGATCTCACAAATATATACTATAAACTAACAAGTAATATTCAAACAAGAACCTAACCTGACCCCCATAAACCTGGCAGGTACAAATAGTACAGAGTAACCTACCTGGGCCCCCATAAGCATTGCCAAGTACAATTCAATCTATATACCCCTATAAGTAACATTGTAGCCCTGCAGGCAAGTTGTAGACTAGAGCATACTCGGCTTCCGAGATTATATCTGAGCCTTTTGGGCTCCTATAACTGCACCGCAGCACATAAGGCTCTACTGAGGTTAATAATGCCACATCAGGCATAAGGAAAGTCCATAAGTAAATAGACTTCAATATGGCTCTGCAGGCCTCAATATGGTCTTCCTAGATATTATATAACTCATATTAGCGAATTGTAGCCCCATAGGCAAGGTACGTTTGTATTTAGCCCTTCTAGGCAATATGCATATGTGCATCTACATGAATAGCTAGAGGCATTGGCCCAGCGTTTGACAACTGATAAGATCGCTATTTAAGGCATAATATAATTTATCAGATTGCTATGAGCTAAGGTGGTCTTCTGAGCAACCTATACGATAAAATATATGTTGCATGAAGTTATACGGTCACTGAAAATAAGTATCTCATCTTGCAACATACCACCTAGTTCATTAGGTAACCATGGTGCGCTAACTCGCAAGGTAAGATTACAATATTAAAATTCTAGCTCCACAGGCGTTAAGGTACGCCAACGACCTATAGGCGAGCTTTATCAAATATAGGCATCATAAACATGGTTTCCTATCGCCAAATTATTCATTATGCTTCCAAAGTCAACAAAATATGTTCAATAGGTAACTACAAAGTCTAACGGCATTGGCAAAGCAGCAAAATATCAATAGCCAATCTAAGCGACAACAATTCAACTAAGTTACTTTTATGCCGCTTCTAGTGAAGACGGAGCTATACATGGCAAATTCTGACAAGGGATGCTTATTCTAAACTATTAGTTCAACTTCTAGCATCTAACCAACCATAATGACATAGCCACGAAAAGTACTACGATAGACAACAAGTCATAATAATGATACGACGAAAAAAACTTGTTGAAGAAGGTTTAGCCTTAACATACCTCGAATCCGATGAACTTAAACTAAGCCGAATTCTGAGCTTTCAATACCATCAATACGCTTCCTGAAGGCAGCGCATGTTACTGCCAAGAACAACCTACAACACTTCAACAAAGAAATGACGCAAACGGAGCTTATTCGGTATAATTTCTATGGATTCAATGGTTGAAATTCCAAAGTAACAACTTATCAACACTTTAAAACTCCAAATAAACCTAAACAACCAATAAAAAAGAAAGCTTACCAACCATCCCCACATGAGGCAGCCGCCAAAATGCCCAAAACCGACAATAAAACACAAGCTATGCGGAGAACTTTCCGACTCCAAGAATCATGTTGGAGAATGTTTTCTAACCTTAGGATCAATATAACATAAAGGTGAGAGCTTGAGAGAGAGCTTATGTCGTGAAGGTTTCTAGAAAATGGCATAAGAAAATAGAAAACCAACCAAACTAACTTATATAGGCAGTCACCACCTTAGTAGCAACATGTCATGCTGACTAACACACTGATTTGGTGGCATAAAACACTTCCATCGCGGAGCCTCTCTGTCCCTCATTGCCAGCTTGCGCAGTCTCGCGAAAACGCGAATATCGCTCTACTTCGAAGTCGAATTGGTGAACCATTTTGTGTACTGAAAACTAGACTTATAGACCTTCAATTTGATAGGTAGTAGGCCTCCTAAATCTTTATAGATTGAGAGAAAATCTCCGAGATATTTGACCCAAATTTTAAAGAATGTCTAAAAGTAACTTGCGATAACTTTTGCCGATTTTTGTTTTACAATTTTCTCAACTTCAAATCTTAACGTACGATCATTGAGTGATATGAATACCTCATAACACATCCTTCTTGTAGTACTAAGCACTCTTAGTCATAGCTCGAAGGTACGAGTTTGTTGCTTAAATTATACGGGGTGTTACATTTTATATATATACATATATGTGTGTGTGTGTGTGTAATTTCGGTTTAATCAGAAAATTGAAAAATTGATATCCTAAAATTAAAAACTGATCGAATATCGAAGTTTTTTTAGAAAAAATAGAACCGAAATCAAAAAATCATTTTAGTTCGGTTCTATCGATTTTTTAATTTTTTGATATTTATGTTCACTCCTAACCTTCACACAGTGAAAGTGCCGCCAAAGATTAGGGTTAGATACCCACACTGGCAAATGCTATTATTTGTTTTGGGAAATAAGTCGACACTCTCCCATATGTGTTGCCAAATCTTCATGTGTACGGAGCCACATTGTTCGAGGTGGGAGATAGGGCAATATTTCTCCATGCATGTCGCTAAATCTTCACATAGACAGGGACACTACGTGCAAATCTTTTTAAAAAAAAGCTATTTCTTTAAAATTAAGTTAGTTTTCGATCATGTTTCAATTATTAATTTCATATTCAATATTCAAATTTAGTTTAAATTATCAATTCTAGACTCAGTATTTTGATTCAGTTTCAACTTATAGATTTATAGTATTTGTTATGTAAATTGGTTGCTTTACTTTTTACATTTTATTATATCTATGTATACAACTGTTACTAGTCTTGTACTTTAATTAGGGGGTTGTTGATGAAATTTATTGGTTTTCCTTCGAGATTCTTAGCTCATTTAAATCTGCTACATCGTGTTACAAGTGTTAAAATTATAGATGACAAGACACATAACTAGCTAACTTCCTACACTTGGCAAGCTTTGTTGACTGATTCCGACGGTAGCCAACTCTTTCTCGGACCATTATTTATTTTGTCATTTATGCTATTCTCTAGGAATGTCCCGGAGACTTTATATTTTGTTTTAGTTTATAGATACTCATGACTTGTTATTGGTAGGTTAAAATTTCAGACATTATTTCAACAGATGTTTTTAAACTATTTTTTTAATTTATGATTTAAGATGTATTCATTTTATTTTAATTACTAAGTACAATTTAGACTTTCAATAAGATACTACAGGGTTCACTCAAGTAAGAGTTGAGTGTTGATTACGTCATTTTAAATTTGGGGACATGATAAAATTATTTTTCAAAATATTTTAATTAATATACCACATACACTCTAAACATAAAGTTTAAAGTAAATTATTTTTAAATATATAAAAAGAACTCATTTTTTCAAATAACCTGAAAAGAAAAATAATGCTATATAAAATAAAAGAAAGAATAATACTTTTCGTTTGACTAAGAGGTTAGATTACTATTTCACAATATATGAGATCGATCTTGTGACTTTCTAACCATTATTAATTTTCTAAAATTCTACTTTTCCTATTAATATAAAAAGTTTGCGTAGGCCTTCAGCCGATTGATTGCCTTAAGTAAAAGGAAAATATTCTAATCTAAGTTGAGTCCTACTTATCGTATAGAATAAAGGAAATTAAAATTGAATTTCAACCGATTTAATGAGTAAGTGAAAAGAAACATTTAAAAAAATTCATGATGATAAATTAATATTTTTTTAGCAGCAAATATTAGCAGCCCAACAAGACCCCAATTTTTTTTATTCCTGGCACTAAAAACAGAAAATAAATTACTAATAAATAAAGAAAGAGTTGAGCAATTGTGAAATACTTAGTCACAAGGAGTATTTGAAGTTTAAGTTAGGAATCTAATCTCCCTCTATATATATATATATATATATAAAGCAAAGCAGAGACAAGATGATGTGACGCTTTTTTTATGTTCTAGAATATTATTTATTTTATTTTATTTTTTTTGATATTTTTTCTATTTTTTTTTGTATTTATGTGTCATGTTAAAATACTCAAAAATTATTTTTTTCACTTTTTTAATTATGTTAAATATACTACATTAAAAGAATATATATTATATCTTTGATCAAGAATTCTTTTTATCTTTTCTCTTTTTTTTCTATTTTATTCATTTATTAACTCTCTCTATATATATATATATACACACACACACATGCGTATATTATAACTGTGGACTATAAGATCCATGTGGCATAGTTCTTTGGCTAAGAATTCATATTTTTTTTTATATTTTATTCTCAATTTTTGATTTTGTAAAATATTTTTTTTTATTTATTTTTTGTTGTATTACAAATATAATCACGCCTCAATCCTTTCCTCTTCTTTTCATTAATTTTTTTAGTTACATTAAAAGCTACGCATATCAAAAATTAATATTAACAATAACTATGAAATGTATGAAGTGTTCCAAGAATACAGTTAAATGTTCAATGTTCATTTGTTCACAAATTAATAAAAAGAAAGAATTTTCAAAAATGGTTGTTAGTGTCCACCCTTTCATATTTCAAAAAACAAATGCTTAGATAGAAGACAAAGCATAAAGTGTTGAATTTCAACACATATGTAGAGCCAAAACGCAGCGCAAAAATAAATAGGAACGTACCTTTAGCCATGATTGTTCAAGTGTTGTCAAAAAATCGTCTTTGTCTTTAGCAAACTTGTAACTCTAAAAAGAATAGTAGAAACCCTGTAGTCTTCTAGCCTATACCTATCAAAGTGTATACCGGACTGATAGAGTCACAGGCGTATTTATAGGTAGGCTAGGGACTCTTAGGCAAAATACTTTAACCCTAGGGACTTCTCCATAAAATATGATTTCCCTAAGGAATCCTAATTAATAGTTTCCTTCCATCAAGAAAACTTTCATATATGCATAACCAAAAATATTATCTGTCATATATATTATTTATTTGAAAGACGAGGTAAATAATTTATTACCAAATATGTGGACCACATTAAATATCTCCAAAAAAAGAAAAAGAGACATGTTTTTTTCTTACATTCTCCCACTTGGTTCATATATTACTATCAGATAACTCTTTATGAGTGATAAATATGGCCATGAACTTTATTCACTCAACTAAATCATTATGCAACAGTCACTTTAATTTGAACACATTACTACATGAATCATGACGGTTATGCTCTTAATCAAACACTTCCTTCCATGTATTACAATATATAATATATTCTAACAAAGTGTCCAATAACTTTATGAATGAACTTAATATAAGTCATTCAGAGTCCAATTTTATTGATGAAATGATCACAATATAATACATGAAAATCAAAGTGTGCATTGTCCTGTATATCAAAAACAATAATGTCTAGATAAAGTGTTAGAGAACAAAGCAAGATCAAAATGAGCTAGTGAGCTCCATATGGGTTACATGATCCTTGAAATGTTAGCTGATAAATCTTTAGTCATAGAATCAACAAATTATCAAAAGTAGTACTACCAAAATCAAAACTCAATCTTGCTTCCTCACATATTCTTTAACTATCAAAACTTTATGTCAATATTACAAAAGATTTTCAATGGGCCTTGAAACAAAATTCGACAACCTTAAGGCCTCAAATAAAATACTTTAATCATAATGCCTGTGATGTATTTTCATAGCATGCTATAAATTCAGCTTTCAATGTGGACGTTGTAGCAATGGTTTACTTAACACTTCTCCAAGACACAACACCTCTAGCAAGGAGAAAAATGTATCTAGAAGTAGATTTACCACTGTCTTTGCATCCACCTAAAAAAGAATCTGAATATTTAATTACCTCAAATGAGTTAGAATATTTGTATTTGCTTATGATCCTTAGTTCCTTGCAAATATCTCAATACCCTTTTACCAGTTTTCCAATGTTCAAGACCAGGGTTACTTTGATATCTATCTAGCATTTCTACCGCAAAGGCAATATCAGGTCTAGTGCAGACCTATGCATACATAAGGCTCCCAATAAGTGAAGCGTATCGAATGCCTTTCATTTGCTCTTATTACAATATATTTTTCGGACATTGATTCAATAAAAATTTGTCATATTTAATGATGGGTGTTGCTATTGATGAACAGTTTTTCATTCCATATCTTTCCAGAATTCTGTCAATGTAGGCCCTTTGAGATAGTCCAAACAATCTTTGAGATATATCTCTGTGAATCTCTATGCCAATGACATAGGAGGTTTCACCCATATCCTTTATTTCAAAATCCTGGATAAGAAATTATTTCGTCTCATGCAATAATTTCAAATCACTACTAGCAAGTAAAATGTCATCCATATATAGGACTAGAAAAATATATTTGCTCCCACTTATCTTAAGGTATATGCATTGATCAACAATTTTCTCTATAAATCCAAATGAAGAGACATCATAATGAAATTTAATATACCATTGGCGAGAAGCTTGTTTTAGTCCATAAATTCATTTATTCAACTTGCATACAAGGTGACTTTTATTATTATCATAAAATCCTTCATGTTGTCGCATGTAGACCTCCTCTTCAAGATCTCCATTCAAGAATGTCGTTTTCATATCCATTTGATGTAGCTCTAAATTAAAGTGAGCTACTAATGCCATGATTATTCTTAATGAATCCTTCTTAGATACTGGAGAGAAGGTTTCATGGTAATCAATATGTTCCTTTTGAGTGAAACCTTTGGCTACAAGTCTGGATTTATATTGTTCAATATTACCAGATGAGTCTCTTTTAGTTTTATAAACTCATTTAGATCTTATAAGAGAGACTCCTTCTGGTAATTCAACCAAATTCCAGACTTTATTTTTTGGCCATAAATTCCAACTCTTCCTTCATGGCATCATATCTAAGTGTGAAGTTTTCTCCACTCATGACTTGTGAATATGAGCATGGTTCATTTTTAAGTCCAATATCGTAGTCAAACTCTTGGAGATATATAACATAGTCACTAGAAATTGCTGGTTTACAAACTCTTAAGGATTTTCTTACTCCCACTTATTCAAACGTTCCTTCAATGGATTCAGGTAAAGTGGGTTGTTCTTCAAGTGGCTCTTCAGGTAGTGGCGACTCTTGAACTTATTGCTCTCCAGAGAATTCATGAGAATTTGTCTGATTAGCATTCAAGTTTTTCGATATATAAAGGTACCATAGGTGGTTCCCTTACTTCTTCCAGATCCACTACTTGAGTCAAACCACTCCCACTTACTTCATGTTCCTCAAGAAATTTAGCATTTCTAGCCTCAACAATTTTAGGAGAATGAGAAAGACAATAGAACCTAAATCCTTTAGAGTTAATCGCATAGCCTATAAAGAAATCATTTTTTGTTCTTTCATTCAACTTTTTTAATTATGGGTTATAAACCCTCACCTCAGCTGGACATCCCCAAATGTGTAAATGACTTAAACTAGGTTTCCATCCTTTTCATAATTCAAAAGGCGTCTTGGGGACAACCTTGGATGGAACCCTATTTAAAATATACATAGTGATTTTTAAAGTTTCACTCCATAAGGAAAAAGTTAAACTTGATCTGCTAATCATGCTTCTTACCATGTTCATTAATGTTCGGTTCCTTCTTTCTGCCACACCAAGTTATTGTGGTGTTCCTGGCATGGTATATTGAGCAATTATACCTTCACTTTCAAGGAACTTGGCAAATGACCTTTAACTTGTCCCTTATCTGTGTATCTACCATAATATTCTCCACCCCTATCAGACCTTACAATTTTGATCTGAGCTCTAGTTTGTTTATCTACTGTTTTAAAAATCTTAAAAGCATCAAGTACTTCTGATTTGTTAAACAGAAAATAAGGATACATGTATCTTGAATAGTCGTCAATAAATGAGATAAAATATCTCTCACCATTCAAGCAAGGGGTAGGAAAAGAACCACAAATATCTGTATGTATGATCTCAAGCAATTGATAACTCATTTTGGCACCTTTAATGAATTTGTTGGTCTGCTTGCCCTTTATGCAATCCACACAAGTCCCAAAGTCAGGAAAATCAAGAGATTCTAGAACTCCATCATTAACTAACCTTTTGACTCTTTCAATAGAGATGAGTCCCAATTTCTTATGCCAAAACTTGATGAGTTCTCATTGATAATACATCACTTGGTACCTTTTTTTTCTTCTTATCATGCAGGGTTACAACATTACATTCAATTGTGGGGTCTAGCTCAAATTTAAATCACTTTTCCATCTAAATTTCTCAAGCCAACAACTTTATTGTTTTTCAAAAGTTTCACCAAAGAATAATGACAATTGAAATCATAACCAACAATTGATTGAATTTGTGGAATATGATGGAACATAAAAAGTATTTTATAAATCTAATTGAAAACCATCTTTTACATAAGCCTCTAAGTCCCCATCTTTAGAGTTAGAGAAAAACTTTGCATGATTTTAGTAATGTGAGTTGTGGAACCAGAATTAATCTACCATGTATTATCAGAAAATTTAGTGAAATTAGATTCACAACATACAAAGGTAAAATTACCTTTCTTCTCAACTCATTTCTTGTATTTCAGGCAATATTTTTCCAGTGTCCCTTCTTTTTGCAGAAACGACAAGAATCTTTATCAAGACTGTCATTCTTCTTCATAGGAACACTTTTACCGCTCTTTGCATTTCTCTTATCATGAGTCACCAAATTTACACTTTCAGGTGTCTCATGTTTCTACCTATTCTCTTCTTGAACACACATGGTCAAAAGTTCATCAATTGACCATTTATCTTTATGTATATTGTAAGATATTTTGAATGGGCCATATTCCGCAGGAAGAGAGTTGAGGATAAAATGCACAAGAAATGGTGTAGACATATCAACCTCAAGGGACTTGAGTTTAGCAATAATGTCTCTTATCTCCATGATGTGCTCACGCACTGTACGACTTCTGTCAAAGGTTATACTTGAGAGACTCTTCATAAGGGTGCTGGCCAAGGCCTTGTCAGAGCTTACAAATTGTTCATCAATTGCCTTCATGTAAGCTTTGACCTTATCACTATTAGGGATTGAACCCCTAATGCTTTGGCTTATATGAGATTTTATGAGCATTAAGCTCAAGCGATTGGATCGCTCCGACCACTCATAAAAAGTCTTAGCCTCTGACGTACTTGATTCCTTGAGCTTAGATGGTTCTTCCACACGGAGAGCCAGATCCAAGTCCAAGCACCCTAAAGTCAGAAGAATTTTCTCCTTCCATTCTGTAAACTTGTCACCAGATAACATTGAAATTCGAGCATTTTTGTTAAAGATAGCAGTAGAAAAAGTTGTGTAAACTGTAAAACAAGGGTACACATACATAAGCTATGAAGTGCAAACCATCAAAAGTGAATCGCGTGAATATCGATTCTAAGTAAATTCTAAACCATCCTGTGGGCAAAGGCTGCAACCCACGCACAGAATTTACCTAACTTTATTAGACTAGTAAGCCAAAATAAATCTCGAAAATAATTCATACCTGTGGGTAAAGACTAATTTTCAACTGAAAAGTTTACTATCTTATTCTAATTAATCTAACCAAAATGGTTACCTCCCTATGGGGTAGGATTACCATTTTGATAAGATAATTAGACTTTATTAGATGTCATTATTATATCTTAATCACTTAACTTTATGTGATTAAAGAATATAATTTCTCTCTATGTCATATACCTAGGATGTTGCGGCTAATCCCAGGCATATAATAAAAAAGAACTCAAAAATAACATCTCACAATAGTTAATATTAATAATTAACTTAAACACAATGTTAATTATTAAAATTAGAAAATGGATTGTATAGGCAAAGCCTACATAAAAGACAATCTGATGCACAAAACATCTCGCGTTAGCAAGAAAAAAGATCACACAGTAAAATAATAGGCAGAGCCTACATATCTCTTCTTAAAATAATAATAAAACAAAGACAATTGATATACAAACAAGTACACATAATATTATTATGTTTCTACGAGCACTTAAACAAGAATTGCCATTATTAATTTTAAATGACAAACTTCGTTATAAAATTCAACTAAAAGGTCGACAGATAAGATTTAACTTACTAGAATATTAGCTCCAAATTCGAATAACTTTATTGTTACTTGTTCTAGATGTTTGTGGAAATAATTTGTATAGCACTCAACCTCTATTCACAGTTAAGGCAACACCGATTGAAAGAAAAGAATTATATTAATTAATCAAGTACCAAAGGCCAACAATGACATTAACATTCACGCCAAAAAAATAGATTTCAATTGCTACATATCTTATATAAATCGTGAAAGCAGAAAATCACATTCTGGTCGGCCTCGATGGTTTCCATCTTGTAATGGATCCGATTTTCTTTAACATATTTAATTACAAGATGACAGAAAAGTGCATACTATACAATCATTAACATAGCTAGATACTGAACAACACGGCTAAAGTAGACTCTGATACCACATATTGAATTTCAACACATATGTAGAGCCAAAACGCAACGAAAAAATAAATAGGAACGTACCTTTAGCCATGGTTGTTCAAGTGTTGTCAAAAAATCGTCTTTGTCTTTAGCAAACTTGTAACTCTAAAAAGAATAGTAAAAACCCTGTAGTCTTCTAGTCTGTGCCTATCAAAGTGTATACCAGACTAATGGAGTCACAGACGTATTTATAGCTAGGTTAGAGACTCTTAGGCAAAATACTTTAACCCTAGGGACTTCTCCATAAAATATGGTTTCCCTAAGGAATCCTAATTAGTAGTTTCCTTCCATCAAGAAAACTTCCATATATGCATAACCAAAAATATTATCTAGCATATATATTATTTACTTGGAAGAAAAGATAAATAATTTATTACCAAATATGTGGACCACATTAAACGTCTCAAAAAAAAAAAGGAGACATGTTTTTTCTTACATTAAGGGCATGGAAGACGACGATATATTTTCTTAATTCCCTTATCTCAATCTTTACTAATGATACTAATATTAAACTTATATACTGTGCTTTTATAGACATTGTGTTTATGTCCAACAGTACTTTTCTCTTTACCAGTTGTTATTTTCTACCACCAGTTCCTCCATCTTTCAAACGCATCTTCTTGGTAAATGTCAATTTTTTTTCTGCATCATTTTTTCATATCTAACAAATTCTAATTTACTCTATTCTCTTGGTAAAAAATCAATCCTTCAATATGTGTTTTTGCCATATTTTTATTTTTTCTATTGTCGAGTTTGAATTAATTTTTGATGACTTGAAATGTACTGAATATTAACTGGGTTTCAAATTTAATTTTTCTAATCTCAAGAATATTTTCGGTGACCTTTTTATTAGTGAAGGTATAATCATTTTTCTTATTCACACTTTAATAGTATTTTTTGCATAGTGATAACCGGTAACTAATAAGAAATTTTCATTCTCATTGTTGAGTAACCATAATGTCAGATTTTATGCGCTGTTTAATTTTTATATTCAAAATTTCTCGCAAGCAATAAATGAACTTGTGAAAGGTCCATCAATAGAGTTCTTGACGTCTTCACTTTGATGGCAAAAATTGCTGAATTTCTTTTTTAAAGAATTTCACTTTATATTTTATTTTACCATCCCAATTAACCATTCAAATATTGTTCTGTCTTGGTGTTGCTTCTGCAAAAATCTAGCACTAACACTAATTTGCTTTCTTATTTTTTTTCTTGAGAATTAAGACAATTGATAAATATACTTGAAAAAAATTAATGAAGTCTATCAAGGCTAGCTTCTATGGAATATGGTGTTTACAACTGTTGTTATCCTCGACAATGAAAAGAGCAGCATAATAGGACAATTTTAATTCAAATTATGATAAATGAAATGCTTATTATATTCCTTTACGTAATTTTTCCCTGATCTTTTTTTATTTTATATATATATATATTATAATTGTGATCTATAAGAGTATAACATGATATAGTTCTTTAGTTAATGATTTTTTTTTTTTGCTCTTTACACTACTTTTCTTCTTTTTATTTAATTTACTCTAGATGATGTGTCATATCACTGAAGCCAACATAAATATTTTCTTTTATATTAATCGGCTGAGTTTTTTATTTAAATTTTAATATTCATATAATTCTAATTAAATTGGTGAATTTTATTCGTTTATGTTGTAATTATATTCCCCTCCGAATGAGTAATTGCTCAATTATTTTTTCTATTTTTCTATCTCCATATTTCTTCCCCTTTAAATTCTACCCATGTTCTTATCCCATTACATCTCATTAATTCATCAAGTGTAAATTGAACATAGCCTATTAATATTTAGTTTTTTTACTCCCTTTCAATATCAATTTTTTAACATACTTTAAAGTTCATCTCTATGATGTAATTTTTGGAATAACAAAGATTGATTACTTAGCTGGAGAGTAGCTCTTGTACCTGTAACTCCTGTTCACAGAAAATAATGTATTAATATGTGCTTAAAGATATATCCCAATATGTCATTGTGCAACTTGAAAGATCAAAGAAGATTAACATATTGTTTAAGATGTTACGAGCGGGAAAAGAAATC
This sequence comes from Datura wrightii, assembly GCA_035772735.1. Lineage (NCBI taxonomy): Eukaryota > Viridiplantae > Streptophyta > Magnoliopsida > Solanales > Solanaceae > Datura > Datura wrightii. The sequence continues at coordinate 17,960,087 of JASDFA010000001.1, forward strand.
TAAAATCATAGATGATGATGAAGACATAAAAATACAAGATATGAAATATTTACTATTATTTATGAACCGCTTAATATTGTGTGAACTTGACAAAAATACTTGATCCTCATATGTAGTGTATTTTCTGAAATTGAGTATTCTATATTGATTATATGCACAAAAATAGAAAAAGCAAAGCTTAATTATTTCATAAAAGATCAATAAATTTACAGAAGGCAATTATATCAAGGAAAATATTACTATCCAAAAATTTATAGAAGGTATATAAGACTTTTATTGTCTTTCATAAAAGTACTTGAGATATATTATCTAATGAATTAATAAAAGAAAAAAAATCTAAAATAATCCTTCAACTCTAAATTTAAATATAAAATAATTTCTTAAATATACACTAAAATACTATTGTAATATTATAAAGTGGTGCACTCTTGATTCGGATGAATGGAATCTGTTAATCATTAATATGACTTTTGACTTTTTAATACACTCAGTTTAAAATAACTCGTACTCAAACAAAGCACACATATTTTCAGAAATGTGTCAGATTTACATTGCAATAATTTTTCTTGTATTTATTTTTTTCCCAATGAAAATTTCGCCATGAATTCATTAGTCTCATAATCAGTTCTAATTTCGGTTGTGCAACAGTAGGTGATTGTGTAGTTCTTTGTACTTATTTATTTGAGAATTGAAGCCATTTATTCAGATAATTTTTTGTTAACCTTGCTCATGTATAAATTTATATTCAAAAATTTATTTAAAAAGAATGTCATATCACTACTAGAAAATATGAAATTATTTACGAAATTTATTGATAATCTCTAACTAGCTAAAAAGTTTCTAGCTAATTGAATTTCTTTATAATCTGTAGCTAAATAAAAATAGCCTGAAATTTTTGTTGTAGCTATAAAATTTGATCCGTCTCTAATTACTTATAAGAAAATGCATTCACATTTTTTTAATGAACGCTTAATTAGGCTCTTTTAAATTACTTGGGATGCAAATCAAGAAAAATATGTAGATAGTTTTCTTTTGGCGGGCATCAATGGCTTCCTCCGTCATTATGGTGCGACTACTGAACTTTGATTTTTTAAAACTAATATATTATAATTTATTACTTTCTTTTCAGGTCCTTGTTTAACTTACTAAAATGTTAATGCGTAGCCAATTCATAAATCATTTTTTTGCATAAATTTCAACATAATTTGGTGCTTCTAATTTTTCCAGATCAGAAAAAATTATTTCTCATTTGCCAATGGTTTATTTTGAATTGCCTGGGTCAAAAAATTAAGTCCAATTAATAATTAGTACTCCCTCCATTTCAAAATAACTGATGTTTTTAATTTTGACACACCCCTTAAGAAAATTACTCATTCTTATAAAAAAATATATATTTTTACCCACTTACCTTTAATAAATATCTTGAAAAAGATGTAACTCTTTAATATTTTCATTTAAAGATTATATAAAACTATCTCCATTTAAATAAGAGTAAAATTGAAAGAACATCATTAATGTCTTTTTGATTATGTAAAACACCACTTGTTTTGAGACAAAATCAAAAAACTAAAACACCACTTATTTTGAAACGGAGAGAGTAACAAATTTCATCCATTATGATCAAAAGTGCACTATTTTTCAATACTACAAGTACCATTATAAATACTTTGATGTATATTTAAGAGACTATTTTAAGTTTAATACAAAAGTTATGGGACTATTTTGGATCTTTTCTCAATTAATGACCAAACATTCCACTAGGAAAAATGAAGTTAGAGATCTACTCCTTTCGTTTCATTTTAATTAATAAGTATACTAAAAATAATTGTTTTAAAATATTTGTTAGTTTCAAAATTTAAGAGATAACTAACGATATTTTTTTCAATTCTACCCTTAGTACTTAAAGTCATTCTAAAATGTGAAAATAATTATTATTGAATGTTTCCAAAAAATGAATAGGATTATATTAGTCAAATTACTAACTCTATTAATTTTTTCTTAATGGGTGTGCAAATCTTATTCTAGCAATTAAAATGGAACAGAGAGAGTAACTTATAGGATAAAAAATAATGAAAATGAAAAAAGGTTTAAAATATTTTAAAATTACGTGAAAATGAATAAAAATATTTTTTTTAATAGTTTGATCCAAAGTTAACTTCGCCGATAATAGTTTGGTCCAAAAATATCCTTATTGTTACTTAATGGGTCAAAAATATCTTTTTCTAATGGAAAAATTATTTATTTTCTTTTTAAGTACAATTTTTTCTAATAAAAGTAATTTTTATTTTCTTTTTAAGTACAATTTTTTCTAATAAATGTTCGTCCATTTTCTTGTTTATTTTCTTTTAAAATATTTTTAATGAATAAAAAAAAAGTGATCTTTTAAAATTTTTTTGGTATCAATTAAAATAGAATAACCTTACGCAATTTTTTTAACTGATAATATATGTCGTATATAATATCATAGTAATCCGATCATTAATTTTTATTTAAATAACGATAAAAAAAATTCCTAATAAAATAAAAAGTATTTTTATTTCTTAATCTTTTCTGAATTGAAATAGGACAAACATTTATTAATAAAATCTTTGGTCTTAAAATTTAAGATACAACAATCATAATATCATAAAAGACAAAAATTTATTGCATTAGCAAATATATTTTAACTTTAAAACTAAGAATTATATTTAAAAAATGTTTATCTACTTCAATGTTGGAAAATATTAATAAGTAAAAATATTTTTTATTTTATTAGTTTTTTTTGTTGTTATCTAAATGAAAATTAATGATGGAATCACTATGATCTAATGTATATGACTTATACTATCAGTTAAAAAGTATATGAGGTTATTCTTTTAATTGATAAACGAAATTAAGAAGAAAAAAATCACTTTCCACTTTTTTATTCGTTAAAGGAATTTTAAAAGAAAAGAAATAAGAAATGATTCTTTAAAAATAATATTTTTATTAGGAAAGAATGAGATTAAAAATAATAAAAACAATCCGTTTACTATGAAAAGGGCATTTTTAACCCATTAAAAAATAAAAATAATATTTTTGAATCAAACTATTAAAGAAAATTATTTTTATTTAATTTCAGATAATTTAAGGACATTTTTGACTCCTTTTCCTATAATTTATAAATACTAATATTCTCTTCTTGTAATTGTAAGAAAATATGGGTGACTTAGTACTAACACATGCAACGATCATTGTATGATTCAAGCAATTTAGAAGCAAAAAATTATCTTTTGTGCTAATGATATCATCTACTTAATACATAAAATAAACATTTATAATTAATTAAAGATATAACATTTATATTGATATTAGAAATGATCAACAAAAGATATTTATGAATCGGAGGTTACGAAGGTGAAGATGAAGGTGAAACACTTTTTTTCTTGTTCTTCATGCTTTCAGCTCACGTTAGCTAAGCGTGCGCTGAGGTGGTGTTCATGACGAAGGGGAAAGGGAAAGGTAAAGGACAAGAACGAGGTAGAGATAGACCTTGTCAGATTCCTTTGGAAAGGACTATACAGACTCAAAGAGGAGATAACAGAACCCCAATTCTGTTGAGCAATACAACGACACTGGCTGCGCAAATAATAACTGGAGATAGATTCGAGGATCAAAGCTATAAGGTGTCACAATAATTGCTACTTAGTGCTGCACAAGTTGATTCTCCTACAATCCAGCAGGACCTAGATCCGACTACCAATGAAACAATATCAAGTTAGAAGGTACTTGGGACTGAAGCTGCTGAACCAACTGAGACTAGATGGGCAAGCCTATTTGCTAGAAATGGAACTGCTGTCAATTGTTTAAGTTTGAAGTCTGTAGCTCTGGAATTACAAAATGCAACCTGATGGTCTAACTAGACAAACAAGAGGTGGAGCAAGAGGCGGAAAAATGAAAGTGTTCGTTAATTGCTTATATTGTAGGAGACTCCTCTGGGTATCATTATATGAAAATATACATCTCCCAAATATGGACACATGTAGCTGCCCCTAATTTATACTCTAATGATGATGGCTATTATGTGGTGAAATTTAAATCTATGAATGACTTGAATGAGGTTCTATACTTTGGCCCTTATACTGTTAATAACAGACCTCTGATCCTCAAGATATTGACTGCAAATTTTGATTTCAATGCTGAATTACTTACTGAAGTCCCTCTTTGGGTAAAGTTCTCTAAGCTGCCTGTAAGTTATTGGAGTAGTGACTCATTAAGCCGTATTGCGAGTGCTTTGGGAGTCCCTTTATTTGCTGATGAATACACTGCTAAATAGACTCGAATCTCCTATGCGAGGATATTAATTGAAATCAATGTCACCAAGCCTCTTTCCAATTTAATCAGGGTTATAGATCCATTTAGAAGGGAGGTCCAACAGCCTATATGTTATGAATAGATCCCGAAATATTGTGCTAAATGCCTTACTGTGGAACATGACTGCAGTAAATGGGATCACAGGCGGCCACCAGTTAAGAAGAAAGTAGTGGCTAAATGGGTACCAAAGATTGCCCCCGACTAACAAGGATGAGGTAAGGGAAGTATGTATACATGAAGTCCCTCCACCACAGGAGAAGGAGTTAAACAATACCTTAAATGACACAACCACCAATTAAGAAGAAAGTAGTGGCTAAATGGGTACCAAAGATTGCCCCCTACTAATAAGGATGAGGTAAGGGAAGCATGTATACCTGAAGTCCCTCCACCACAGAAGAAGGAGTTAAACAATACCTTAAATGACATTGAAGAGGGTTAGACATCTCCTACAAAGATAACTAGAAGAAGGCAGACCATGCCATTCACTAATACTTTTCTTGACTTGGATGAATTCCCTTTATTAAGTGTTGCCACTGTAAAGAACTCCTTTGGATCTTTGAGGAATGTTGAGATACTAGAGGTACCACCTCTCTTAGATTGAAGTGGACCAACTCCATCTACATGAGTTGGATAGTATAGAATGTTAGAGGGTTGAATAAGAGCTATAACCAAAAAGAGATGAGGAACTATCTGAGGCTCAACAAAATTAAGCTAGATAATTTGGTAGAGAAAGAGTTAAATGTCATATATTGAAGAATATAGCTCCTGGTTGGTCTTGCTTTAATAGTTATCAGATGCTAGTAATCGGAGGATATGGCTACTATGGGATGATTCTGTGTTCTCAGTTGACTTGCATGATATAGATGCACAACTTCTTGATTGCACTGTGAAGGGTAGAAGGGATGATTTACGTTGTGATTTGATTATCATATATTGTTTCAATGCTATGGAATTAAGGAAGACTCTTTGGGATAAACTGCACAGTCTTGGTAGCATTATTACTAACCCATGGTTACTCATTAGAGATTATAATGCTATGCTCCATCCTCAAGATAGGTTATTTGGAACCACTGTTACTGCAGCTGAAATAAAGGACTTTTCAAAATGCATAGATGCCCTACAACTAACTGAAGTGTCATGATAAAGAGACTATTACACCTGGTTTAATAGACAATAAGGTACTAATAGAGTATGTAGCAGGTTGGACAGAACTTTAGGAGATGCCTCATGGATAGGGAAATAAGGTCATATCCCAGTAGAATATGGTTTATCTCTATTCTCCGATCCTGTGCCAATGAGACTAACCCTGGAGTATACTACTTGGAGTCCTAAAATTCCTTTTAGATACTATAATATTTGAGTTGCTCACAAGGATTTTAAACAAATTGTAGCTGATACTTAAATAGAGAACCATCATCCAAATGTAATGCAGAACATATGGCAGAAGCTCAAGCATTGGGCTAGAGAGATGGTTTGCTATAGAGAAGAGGCTATTATTAAACAAAAATAAAGGGATTTATGGATGAAGCTAGGTGACTCAAACACAAAATATTTTTCTGTTGTGATTAAAGAAAGGGCATAGAAGAAGCAGATTACTAAGCTTACTAGTGATAGTGGTCTGAAGTTATATGATTTAGCTGCTATAAAGATAGAGATAATCCAATTCGATAAAAGCTTAATGGTGCTGCAAATTCTTCCATTCTTGCTATTAACAAACAAGTTATAAGGAGAGGACCTAGATTATCTCATTCGGAGCAACTCATGTTGGCTTTAAAAGTGACTACATAGGAGATTAAGGATGCTCAAAGGAGCATTGATGATGATGAGGCTCCTGGAATTGATGGCTATCATACACATTTTTTCAAACAGTCCTGGATATCATTAGCACAAAAGTAACTATAGTTATCCTTGAGTTCTTTGCCAATTCTAAGCTTCGTAAAAGCATAAACTGCGCAATAATCACATTGGTTCCAAAGGTGGCTAATCTAGTGACTATAAAAGAGCTTAGGCCCATTGCTTGTTGCAGTTTCCTCTATAAGATCATCTTTAATATACTTGCTTTTAGAATACAACAAATTATAGCTAGTGTGATTTGTGAAGCTCAGAAAGACTTCACACCTGGCAGAAGAATTGCAGACAACATCATCTTAGGACATGAGCTAGTTAGAGCCTGTACCAGTAAACACTTATCCCCAAGCTGTATGCTCAAAATAGATCTTAAGAAAGCCTACGGCTCAGTTAAGTGGCCTTATTTGCACCAAATTCTTAAAAAGTTGGCTTTTCCTCAAAATAACATTGTATGGATTATGAAATGTGTACAAACTGTTAATTACACTATATTGGTTAATGGTAAACCCATTGAGCCTTTTAATGCTGCAAAAGGTTTAAGATTCTGATACCAATTTTATCGCAATCCAATTTAGGATCATGATCAACATTAACTGATAGAATTCCAAAGCAAGTCTTAACAGAAATTTATAGAAAATCGGGCAGAGATTCCTCTATTTTTGGGCCTATCCAAAATTTACCTGTCTCAGAAATCAACAAGCAACGAGCAATATCACCAAATCATGCCATAATATCAGCCAACATTATTCGAAATGCAATAATACTAAATTCATTTTCAAATAAGGTAATAAGTCTAATACTAGTTGCAAGTCTATAATAATGGAAGGATACTCACGACACTAATGAAATGACTAACAGAGTGACTCTAAGAGTTTTAAATGAAGATAACAAAACATATGAATAAACTTCTTTCCCGTCGCGAAGTAATGCGAGGCTCACCAGAAACGATCAACTCGTACACTCTAGTTAATGAGATCCTCAGCAATATCATGTGTGCTCTCTGTTAAAAAAATACTGGGGAATGAGTCGCTAGCTCAGTGAGTAATAATATTTAACTACAATCATTGTTATTGGAGACAAGTCAGAAAACATGCTAGTAGGATAATAAGAAAATACCATGAAATAAAATATTCTTTAACGGTAACAATAATCAGTTTTGTCTGTTTCATGTAAGCATAAATCAATTAACAATTTGATAGTAAAATCTATAAACACTATCATATCAAATCTTATATTTTAGGAGGTTTCCAAGAATGAATCATGTAATCAGTTTGGGTCTATTCCTAGAGAGATAGCCAACAACTATGAAACCTTCATAAGGAATCAACTATTTCGATAGAACCCTGTTTGAGAGAAATCAGTAACTAATGTATTTATGTCTATAAATACATTATTTTAGGTTTTATTTTATAGATTTTGAATTTTTTTAACGTACATTTAAGGTTTTTGTTCGATATTGAAGTTCAAGAAGCAATTTTCCTAATTTTGTTCGTTGGTTTTGGAGATTCAAACAATCTTTAATTATTGATTTGTGGTGCTTATTGATTAATTCAAGAAATGTGATTTCATCTACCAATTCTTGTAAGTTTATAATTATGATTTCTTCATATAAAATTGTTAATCATAATTCTTCAAATGTGAGTAGTTAAATTTCATAACTAGAGTTGTGGGAACCATGATGAATTAATAAACGTAGGCAAAATACTTAGTGATTCTTGAATGGGGTTTATGCATGTATTGTTCTTCACCCCGTTTAATTGCTTTTTAATGGTCGTTAACATTAGAATTCTCCTTATTCTCACTCACCGGACCAAGGGAGTAATGAATGGGAAAGGGATTAACAACGGAGATTTGAGACTATCAACCCTCATCTAATAGCTTGACCATGTCCGAGAATAACTAATCTGATATCTGAGATAAGGGTAAATTAAATACACATCCGTATACAGATCAAGTTGTGTGGTAATAATCTGTTTATGGGACCAACCATTTAAGTGAAGTTAACATACCGATATTGCATGCTAAACACCTGAATAGATTACTAGTATATTTAAGCCTACGTCGTTATGAAATTATGGAAAACACAATCCTAGTCAACTCACTCATTGAATACAAGCAATTTTGGTCAAAAATCGACTCACAGCTATATAATATTTTTAAATTATTTCTTGTTACAAAATGTAATACCCCGAAACTTCCTAAGACTAGACCCGAGATTTGAAATATGATTATCAAAAAAATTGAAAAAATTCTTCAGTACTACTCAAACTATGAGTTGTAGGATGGTAGTACGGGTTGTAGAAAGACTCGTGGATTAGATCAGAGATTCTTGTTCCCCAAACCACGAGTCCCCACTACGAGTCATAGTATGTGGGTACGACTAATGGTCAGGAGTTGTAGTAAGTCCTTGGGGTTAGCAGGTGATGGTACGACTCGTAGAATGATGTTACGGATCATAGTAGGATTCGTGAAAATATTCAGAGGATTGGAGGTTTTGGACTTGGTCAGTACGGGAGGATACCACGAGTCGTAGGAGGATTGTACAACTCGTGGTACGACAGCTGACAGAGCAACTTTTCTGTGAATTTATTAAGGGTATTTTTGTAAATTCTAAACTCCTAACTTCTTAATGACGTAGTTTTAAGCTCTGAAAAGAGGGTTTTAAGGGAGTTTAACCTATTCTAATTCATTCTACTCCCATGCGTGCAAGTTTAGAGGTTTTCTATTAAAGATCAAGCTTAAACCCTTCAATTTCTTCTCCAAATCTCTTGGGCTTTCAAAGACAAGTGTAGATTCAGCTCACCCAGATATGTAGGGATATGAATGAGAGTTTTTTTTCACTCTCATGCCCAAATTTCTCCTCAAGTTCATAAATTCAAGTCTCAATGCAACTTGATGATCTTATGGGGGTTTTAGCCCAATTTCATGAAATTCTCTATGATTTGTTTATGGGTTAATTTTCTTCATGTTTTGAAGTATGTTTTAAGATTTATGGGCAGATTTTACACATATTTTGATTATAAAATCATGATTTCAAGTTTTAGAAATTATGCTCAATTATGCAAGTTTCATGAAAAGTCAAGTTTATGATTTATGATTTCAAGTATGATGAGACATCTAGAATGAATGAAAGCTTATGAATTACCCATGTATGAATCTATGATTTTGACTAATGAAGTCTATTTCAAGTACGTATGATTGTAAGATTTGCGCAAGTCCACACAATTAAAGTATGTTTTCATGATTTAGGTAACGCTAATAAGATCAGTTTATCACATGTTTTGGAGGCAAGACTCCCTATGTTCAGATTTCAGACTATGCATGTGATTATGATTTCAGCTTCTTTGAAAAACTATAGGAGTACTATGTATGTTTCTGGGAGTAGTGTCTAACACCGAGCATGCTTGGAGTTTCAAGGTTCCCGGTCTCAGAACTACATGCCAATCTAGGTACTTTCAGTTGGGGACCTCTCAAGAGAGCTTTTCCCCGCCTACCAGAGAGCCTTCAGCTTGATATCGATATAGCGTCCTTAACCCTGACAAGGCTTTGGATGATTTTTTTCACTTACATGTGATAGTTAGGGCATCATGTAAGCTCTATCATGATGGTGTCGGTTAAGACGAGTCTCCTATTGTTCCTCATGTTTTCATATATGCATGTTTATGATTTATGATATTATGTTTTCAGCAGATTTGACCTAATGATCGGTTTATAAGCTTTTATTTATGATTTCAACTATGGCAAGCCATATGATTCTATTTTTCAGTTTTGGGTCATTTTATTCATATATGAAATTCAGTTTATGACTATACATGTTTTCAGATATCAGTATGCAGTCCTTATTCTCATGATCTTACGATTTATGTTTATATGCATGATTTCAGTTTATACTTACTCAACATGTTTTTACTTATCTTGCATACTCAGTATATTTCAAGTACTAATCACATACTTTATGATGTATCATTTCATGATACAGCATCAGATGCTCAGAATCAGTTCTGTCGCTAGTCTAGTCCCCGCAGCTTAGTTCAGTATCTCTTGTTGGTGAGTCCTCATCCTTCGAGGACCTTCAGTTAGTTGAGTTATGTTACTTTCAGTTAGATTTTAGTGAGCTAGTTGGGAGAGGTTGTCCCATCAGCTCTTCAGAAATATTAGAGGGTTATTAGACAGTATGTAGAATTTCAGATTTGTTCGTGTTGACTCTATAACTTTTGCTTATTCATGTTTCAGTTATCAGATTTCGCTTGATGTATGTGCTTTAATTATCATGGTCATGTCATGGATCGACTTGGAGCCATTCGTGGTTCTAGGTTTCGTCTCACGATACGGACTTATGTTCGGATCGTGACACAAACCTCCCCCATTGGAAATAAGTAGACTAATAGTAATAGTAAACGCATTAACCGAGGTCAACGCCATATTCCTTGTGGGATTCGATCCCAACCTTTGTTGGGTTCTATATTTGAACATTGACCGCTTTATATCTCATCTAGAGGTGTAATTTGGATGACATCATTGACAAAATAAATACTGTTAGATTCACCTAGTTGGTCCTAAGCATCACGCATAAGGAGAATAAGAAAGAAAGACAAGACACATTCTCTTATGCCATCGCAGAATCATGATTATAGAAATGGTCGACTATATAATCATATTTGAGATTCTAATACTGAAATGTGCTCCATTAGACACACGAATAACCAAATCTAAGGCTTTGATAATAACTTAGTCAGACCCAATTTAAGATCGTGACTGGTGCTAAGGGATAGAATCCCAACGCAAGCCTTAATGAAAATTTACAGAAAATCGGGCAGAATTTTTCTTATTTTTGGGCCTATCCAAAATCTACCTGTCTCAGAAATCAACAAGCAACAACCAATATCACCAAATCATGCCATAATATCAACCAACATTCTATTCGAAATACAATAATACTAAATCCATCTCCAAATACGATAATAAGTCTAATACTACTTGCAAGTCTATAATAACGGAAGGATACTCATGACACTAATGAAATAACTAACGGAGCGACTGTAAGATTTTTAAAAGAATATGACAAAACATATGAATAAACTTCTTGCCCACCGCAAAGCAATGCGGGGCTCACCAGAAACTATCAACTTGTATGCTCTAGTTAATGAGATCCTCACCAACGTGACCTAACATTCTATGTAGAAAAAAATAGCGGGGAGTGAGTCGCTAAATCAGTGAGTAATAACACTTAACCACAATCATGTTTATCGGGGACAAGTTAGAAAATATGTTAGGAGGATAATAAGAAAATATCATGAAATAAAATATCCTTTCAAAAACGGTAATAATAATCAGTCTTGTCTGTTTTATAAGCATAAATCAATTAACAATTTGATAATAAAATATGTAAATAATAGTATATCAAATCTAATATTTTGGGAGGTTTCCAAGATTGAATCATGTAATCGGTTTGGTTCTCTTCCTTAAGAGATAGCCAATAACTATGAAACTTTTGAAAAAAATCAATTATTTCGATAGGTCCCTGTTCGAGGGAAATCAGTAACTATATGCTAGTTCTACCTTCCCACTAGCGAGGGCTATAACAGAATCTGTAAATACAAGGTGCACCAGGTCTAACGAACCCGTCGTTAGCTACGGGATCCATCAAGGCCTACTTCTCAAACTATAGTTTCTTTATAACAAGTACTTATATAAACATTTTCAAAATAGTAAAGGGCATTAAAGTTCTCATCAAATCAAGCTTTATGTCAGACCATAACAAAAACTTTTCAAGATAACCTTTCTCGAAATAACGAAAAAATAATCACGATAACCATAACCACACCTTTAGAAACGGCAAATCAAGTCTAGTAAAGGTGAAAGCATTTCAGGTGAGCGGTAAGTATCTCAGGTAAACGGTTCAGTATCATATCAAGTAAAAGATTTATTCCACATGCAACTAAAATATTTGGTAATATGTTTACTTAAAAGAAATTATGTGTAAATCATGCAAGTTAGAGTAACACAAATTGCGGTAAGATTACTACTCACTATACTCGTGTCGAAGTATCAATTCGTCCCTTGAGCAATCCGTACGACTTCCTTCAATCAATCTATAATCACATCATATTGATCTCATGTTAATTTTGTGTTTAGGCTAAGTTAAACTAAATTTAGAATACTCAACCTTTGAAAATTTCTAATTGACTCTTTATTTGTTTTAATGCCTGCCCATTCTATATAACTTCAATCGATCCATAATTTACAAATAATACTGACTCCTATTATTTATTCAGTGACTTCATGAGGAGTTTAATTTCTTCAATATCAAATTCCATCTCTTAATCTCATCTTAATTTATCAAAGTAATACATATATCCGACTTTTTCAAGACATGAAGCATTTGCTGGTAAATAAATCTCCCCCAAAAAAGGGAAGTAATTCCTATTGATATTTACCTATTATAATAAGTATATAATTATATCAATGGAATAAAATAATACCTAGAAATATGAGTTAATTTGGGGTTGGGTTCTTATCCGTGTTCGTTACCAGAAGCGCTTGTTGCTTTTTGCCACTCTATTATTATATATACATGTGTTTTTTTTTCTTCTAGTTGCAGCTTCTTTAGCTGTTGCATTATGGAGGTTGCAGCTTCCTTAGCTGCTGTTTTTTTCTCCTTCCCGATTCTCTTTATTTTTTTAAAGTTATGAGCGCTGTCTCTGCACTTAACCAATGTTTTCCTCAATTCTCTTTGGCTTCTGGTCTGCAAGAAAATTTGGATCAAATCTCTTTGTACTTTGGAGGGGTGAGTATAGTTGATCAGTACTTACTCTCAAAAATTTAGATTTTCTATTGGAGTTCTGCCATTTAGGTACTTGGGAGTCCTTCTGTCCACCAAGAAACTAACCACTCTCCAATGCCAGTCTCTCGTAGATAAGATTGTTGCCTGGATATCTTCTTGGACCTCTAAAAAACTAGCTACTGCTGGGAGAATACAACCCATAAAATCTGTTCTATTTGGAGTCCAAGCCTGTTAAGCTCAAGTGAAAGTGATGAAAGCTATTAAGGCCTACTGCAAAAGCTACATATGGTCAGGAACTGCCACCATCACTGGAAAAGCTCTGGTCTCTTGGGAGAGGATGTGCCTGCCTAAGTCATCTGGTGGATGGAGTCTTATTAATATGGTGATTTGGAATAAAGCTGCTATACTTAAGACCTTGTGGGATCTCACTCATAAGCAATATAAGCAATGGATCAAGTGGATTCACCAAATGAAAACTCCTAAACAAGCCTGCTGGATGGTCAGGAAAGTCATGAAAGCGAGAGGTCTACTTAGTCAACTTCACAAGTCTCTTTCACATGGTAAGAGTATCACAAGACAGATCTTCCTTCAACTACTTCCACATACCCGCTAGAGAGCCATGAAAATGCATCCTATTTGGAAATGAAGCAAGGGCAAAAGCTAAACTCACAATTTGGTTGCATTTATTCAATAGACCCTTGATTGTGGATTGATTGACAAAATGGGGAATGGCCGTCAACACTATATGTGTCTCTTGCCAGAGCCAACCTGAAACTAGAGATCACTTGTTCATTGGCTGTTCAGTAACAAGAATGCTATGAAACAGAATCTTAAGATGGTTAAGGGGTAGAGCAATTGACTTAATAGTTGGAGTCAATATCTGGAGTGGAGCATCAGTAATGCGAAAGGAAAATCAATTACTGTAAAGGTATTTAAATTGGTGTACACTGAAGTATGCTATATGGATTGAAAGGAACCAACGCATATTTGAGGTGTGTCGAGACTGGAATATTGTTGCAAAGGAAATAGCTTGTACATAGAATATTAGAGCCTCTACCATGACTGCAGAAATTTTGTAACAGCTTCTGTTTTGAAAGACGTGTACTGTCCATAGTTAGTCGTAGAGAAGTACTAGTCTGGCTGTATAAGCAATATTTGTAAAAGTAGATTGGATAGGATATTTTCTTGATAGTTCTTGTTCACAACACTAGAGTCCTACAAAGTGTTTGCACTCCTGGATTATAAAACTCATATTTTGGTGATTAATAAAATAGTTAATTACAAAAAAAAAGAGATCAACAGATCCATTTGAGATATTGTCTTCCCTCTAACATATAAGTTATCTTGAAAAGGCTCCTTCTGAGTTGAGCAAGCAAAGGAGCTTATAATTAATCATGGTCATGAAAAATTTAAAAAGTATCATTTTCTCACTCCTTATAAATCCACTAAAAAATAATTCTTTATCTTAAAAAGAGATTTTTTCTAATATATGATAGACACGTTGTTTTGAAATATTTCTTGTTTTCTAATAAAAACTCCTACTAATATTATTGCTTTAAAAACTTTGAGGTATCATTGAAGAAGTTTTTTCTCTAAAAGAATATCTATTGGAATGACAAAATAAGAGAAAGAAAATTGAGTCATTAAGAATTTAAAATATCTACCGCATGAAAGGCATTAGTAGTATATTAAAGTATAAATGTATTTTTGAAGAGATTAAGTTTTATTTTTTATTTTATTTTTTTCATGCCTAAAATATAATACCATGCCCGTGATATAAACATTTAGCCAAAAATAAGATGTATGAAAAGTTAAAAGCCAAATATGAGAAAAATCACATACTCTATAATATAAAATCATGTTATTTAAATATTAATGAATGTATTTTCAACCTATATGATTTACTTAACAAAATTGATATGAAATTCGATGAATGATTTAAATGTCTGAAGTATGTACAAGTTCTACAAATTTACTCGTAATTTTTATATAGATTAAATCAAGTAAGGTGAATGTAATTCTATCGCCTTATTGGATATTCATTGAGGAAGGATATAACAATAATTTTTTCTATCCTTGTGGTTTTATGAAAATCATAGTATGTCATAGTATTGTGCAAGTTGATGATTTGAATATTATTTGAATGCTTGAAGAGTTTTTAAAAGTAGTAGATTATTGTTGCTGAAAGAAATTAAAATAAGAAACTAGAAGAATTTTTTGATCCTGAATTACCACATATTTGAGCACTTTATATATCTTGCTATAATTATGGACATGATATATTTTACTCCATGTATATTTTACTCCTACATGGGTACTAAAATGAGATCAATTACATATTCACATAAAATTACTAACATGGACTTGTTTATCTTAACAAATATTATCAAGATTTTTTTGGCTATACAAAAGCAAGACATTCATCTAATCAACATAAAGTTTAATCCAGACAAGTTGTTTATTTTTTACATGTGGTGATGCTATCATATTATGTTGTTCTATATGGCGGTCAAATCAGATAAAGATAACAACTATTTATAGAACATATTAGAAATATATTAGGTTGAGATTCCAACAATATTGTATGAATATAATGAAGCTCTGTCAAGAGAATGATGACATAGATAATAAGCGAGTTTGTTCAAATGTTAATTTGACATATTTGATGATAAAGACATTGCCTACCTCAATACAGAGGCGGATCCAACATTTGATAACAATGGGTGCCACTATATTTAATTCAAATATGCTACTAGTAAATGAGATTGAATTAAGGTGTACATTTAGGGCATGTTTGGATGGACTTGTAACATCTAGGGTGACTACTGACTACGGTTCTGAATTATGGATTTTAACTTATTTTTGTTATTTTGACTTTAAAAAAAATACTTAAAAATACTTTTTTATCTTATTCAAACACTACAAAAATGCTTAAAAGTGATTTTGGCTTAAAAACTCCTAAAATAAGTCAATCCAAACAGGCTATTTGTTGTTTTGAATTAATTTGATACAGTTTATATGAAGTTATTCAATTAAATTTTTGTAAAGAAAATTAGTGCATAAATAAATATATGATCACTAAACTGAATAAGTTTGTTCAAATTAATTTAATTGTATTGAATAATACGATTAAAATAAAATAAAATAAAAATTTTAAATTAGAAATTTCACCCTTTAATCTATATATAGCTAGATTAATATTATGTATATTGATGCTACTATTCTAAAAGAATTTTAAAAATTAAGGAAAAATTAGTATTAGATGTATAACAAGAGAAGATAATTAAAGTTATATTTAAATAAAATTTGAAGATCTAGGAAAAAAAGGAGCAGATATATAATTTAATAAAAAATAAAAATGAACTTGTAAAGAGAGGATGAGATAAAAAGGAAGAAATTAAAAAATTAAGAGGAGAGAAAGAAAAGTGAAGAAAGAAGAACAGGGATATTATATAAAAATGTTAATGAGTTAGCCAAGGCTCAATCCCCCATCTTGTGTGGGGAATTTCAGCACTTCAACCGCATCACCTAAAGTAAGCTTTTGTCTCTAGGTGCTAATCACTTGTAATATACTCTTAGGATGTGTCTCTCTCTCTCTCTCTTTCTATATATATATATATATATATATATATAAATTTACCAGAGCGATCGAGTGTCGTGGCACCCCCAAACTCCTATATAGATCCGCCCCTGTCAACATATATTAAGCTAGTACACAAGATTGGAATGCATTATCTCGAAGAATTTTATGATGCTTTAATCAGGGAGTAAACTATACGTGTACTCTTTTTTTTTAATTAAGATTTTGTCTCATTGAGTTTTCATGATAAAGTTATTAATGAGGTAGCTAAAAATGCGTATTATTAGATATGTGTACTATTTTTCTTTATTATAATATTTCTTACAAATGTTTTCTCCTAATAAGATTTTATCGAGACACATTAGCTATTAATGAACATCAACAAACGTGTTATGAATACACTGGATTGTAGATGCTTAGCTTGTTCAGTACTTCTTCGACTTCCTGCAGAACTTGCAACCAAATAAACAGTTTGCAGCCAACTCTTAAAAAACTTGGAATAGCTTTCTGACGAGGCTTGTAATCAAACAAGTACCTCATGCAGGTAGCTTGCAAAAAACTCCTAAAAAAAATTTTGCACCAGCTTACGAAAGAGACTTGCAATCAAGCAAGCAGTTTGCAAGTCGCTTCCCTCCAAAAAACCTCGTAACAACTTACTGAAAAGTCTCGCAACAACTTTATTTTGTTGATAAATAGGAAGTTAAATTAATTAACTATACATAATCTCAAGAGAATAGAATCTCACTCCCCCAGCTTTCTTATTGTCCTGTATTTTTATTATTATTTCATAACACGATAAATTTTGTAGTTGCCAAATTTGTAAAATTTACATTTGAAATTTGATAGAATCTTATTTATCATAATTTATCTTGAAAATTACTTAATGTTGGAAAATTATTTGTTGTTATGCTACAGATTGAAATGTTACTGAATGTATTTGTAATTTCATATTTTAATTAAAAAGAGGCCTTTTTGCTTACCTTAAAAATAGTATAATTGAATTTATATAAGTTCAAGGATATGCATCTCAATATAACTTGTTAAGTCTAGTTATTATCAGTTTAACATTGTTTGCATAAAGTATTGAAAATGAAAATAGTGAAAGTAAAATTTAAAAAAAGCCAAGTGAGATCGATAAGCTATGATTATATTCGCGTGCTATAAACCCAATGGAGTGTGATTTGCCTCAGATCCAAGATCATTTTCGAGAATGTAGGTGAATAGAATAAAGATTTGGTGAATCTAGAAAGTTTGGAACACGAGAAATAATATATCATTCAGAATATGATCCCTTTATAATTGTGTCAAAACTACTATTTATATGCTACAAAAGTAATATATCAAACCAATAAGAAAGCTCCACAGAAGCCCTAAAATATCACGTCCAATAACTGCATTCCACATGAAAATACCGTTAGTAGTATCAACTAATATAACTTTGAATTTTGCAGGAGGTTGTACAAGCAATTATAGTATATCCACGTCCTTTTTGTCCTATGTGTCATGTCATTGGGAACGAGTCCTTCACTATCTTCAGCCACAAGTTCCCCTCTCTTGCTAATGAATGATGATGATTATCTTACCCCCCCCCCCTCCCCCACGAAATTGTTTCGGAATTGAGTCATTTAAAATATGTTTTCAAAAAAAGATCATTTCATCAAGCCGATTTTCTTTATTTTTAGTATCTCTAACTTATGCCATGTAGCTTAACTTTTGTCATGTCCGCTTACACTTTTTCTTATTGAAACTGGAGATAATTATCATGATATTGACTAGCCTAATAACTTGATAGTAAAAAAATAATTGAGAGTATTTCGGAGATTATTTTAAAAAATAAGAATATGAACTCTAATTAAGTCAATAAGAACGGAAAAAGTAATTGAAAGTAATTATTGGATACACTAATACAAAATTCAAAAAAAAAATTCAGATATAACATTCATTTGTAAGTTGTATCAGTGTATCCATCACTTTTATTTCGTGAGATACATTTGTATCATCACAAAAAAAAATTATTATAAATTTCGATCTATAATAAATTGATTGGGTTGATTGGTGTGAGGAAGAGGAAGAGAGAGAAAGAGATAAAGAGAAATGGAGGGAAAGAGAAACTAGAGAGATAACGGGCAGAGAGAAAGGAAACGAAAGAAAGAGAGAGAGAGAAAAAGAGAGCGAGAATGAGGAAGGAGAGAGACGAGAGAGATGGGAGAGAGGCGAGCGGGAGGAAGAAAAATGAGGGAGACGAGAGAGATGGGAGAGATATACTACAAATTGTAATTATTTTCTATAAAATATAATTACTTTAAACTATATCTACTAATGGTAAATACTCTAATCGAAAGTAACGTTACACCCTAAAACAAATCTAATTAATCAAAAGAAGACAAAATGTATTTTCTTTCTAAATAATTTGGAAACCGATTTGGTGCCAATAAATCGATGCTAATGGTAAATTTGCATGCCTTTTGTTTTTTCTTTTTCCCTTGAATATTCCTTCGCTATTGCTCCCTCCTCAACCAAACATTTATATACTTCAACATCTTTGCTTTTTATATTTTTGTTTGTTTAGTTTCTAATGTATAGTCCTTTTTTTTTTCTTTTAACATTTTCGATATGACAAGAAACATTCATACATCTAGGCTGTCCAAAATCTTAAACAAATCTAATGACCAAAAATGACAGTCAAAAACTATTCTGAAAATCTTGTCACTCCTCAAAATAGTGATCTAAGAGAGAGAAAATCAATTTATTAAATTAAATTTCTTAAGTTAAAAAAGTGTTTAACCTTTTCTTTTCCAAACTCATTCCAATTAATTAAATAAATAAAAACACTTCAAAAAACATAAAAAGAGGGGACTTTCTTTTCCAAAAACTCCAAAACCGCCACCATCACCACCACCTTCCGTCCTTATACCCCCCAACCCCTCCCCCAAATTCTCTTCTTCCCCTTATTCCAAATCAAAATCCCAGAAAAACCCTTCTAGGAATTCTATTTTTCCGAGCATTTGGTTCACCAATCGCATGAATTTGTTGAGAATATACTGAGATTTTTCGTTCCCTGTGTTTTTGGTGTTGGGTAGGTTTTGAGGGAGGAGGAGAAGGAGCTGGAGGAGAAAATGAATATTCTCAAGTTTCAAGTCTTTGACTCTGTCCCGGCCTAAGGTTTGAAAGGCCGTGGCACGTGGGGTTGAGGCGTGCCCCATGGCAAAGCGCGTGTACCAAGTCTGGAAAGGAAGCAATGTGAGAAATTTCTTTTACTTCTTACTTGTGATTATTAGAATTTTGCTTTTCTCTGATGCTTTTCATGTGGTTATGCTTTAATTTTTTCTGGGTTTTGCTTGAACTTTTAGTTAGGGTATTGTTGATGTAGTGGGATTCAGGCATTTTTTTTTTGTTATTTTTAAGCAACTCTCCAGTATGTGGGGTTATTGATGAGCATTTACTTTCGTTTTTTGGTCAGTAACAATGGATTTTCAGGTGCTAGAGGGGATAATATCATTAACTTAGAAATAAACTGTGTTGTTTTGAGCCATTATGAGTGGGGAGAGTAATATAAACTTTTTGGTGTGTATATCAGTTACTTTCTTAAATTCCGCATAAAGATAGAATTTTAGCCGTTTAGTATGATATATTTGCAGCTTTAACTTATTCTAATGGCCTTCAAAATGTTTTAAGTTTTGATATGAAATGTAAAGAATGTTATTCTCCATCATTCTTTTCATTTTGGAACTCTCGGGATTTGCATCAGACCATCAGTTAAGCATCTTATCCCGCATGCTGGAACTACTGCTGATTGAGAATATGTTTTCCAGACAAGTGTCTGCAAGTTCCTAACATTCATAAAAATCTAAAGAACATTGTTGAAAATCTTCTTTGAGGTTAAGACATAGCTTACATATGTGCACATTCAAAAGATACACGCGCATGCATTTATGCATAATAAAAAGGTTCTATCCAATGAGAAAAAAGAAGAGCTGTAAATAGATTCTTAATAATGCTTGAATATCATATTCCAATCAAGGAACAAACAAGTACATGCTAGGTTACTAGATTTTTTGGTGAAAATGGCGTCTAGTTTGCTTAGGAATCTGATCGTGTCAAATGGACTTTTGAATTCTTGTTTGACATATAGAAGGTATTGCTGCTCGCTGTCTTTCTTTACTTTGTGACACGTTGAGCATGAATAGTGCAAATGTATATTCTGATGAAGATATTGTAGGCAATCCTAAAATTGAGAAGGATTTTAGAGCTCCTTTTGTTTTAAGGGTTTGTTTGGTATGTAGAAATAACAACAACAAACCCAATTCAATCCCACTGGTGAGGTCTGGGGAGGACGGTGTGTACGCATATCTTACTTTCCTACCTTGTGATTGTAGGGAAACTATTTCCGATAGACTCTCGGTTCAAGGAGAGATGAAAAAGAAGCTGTAATAACAAGCCATAACAATAACTCGATAATGAGTAATACAAAGTGAAAGAAATAATCAGGTAGTGCTAGAGATCTAAGAATAAGCAAATGTAAAAACAATACTAATACTCCTGGTATGGAAAAGTAATACACTCGGGAATCTACTAACCTTCTACCCTAATTCTAGGCCTCCACACCAACCTATCAAGGGTTATGGCCTTGGTAAGATGTAGCTGCGCCATGTCTTGCCTAATTGCCTCCCTCACTACTTCACCTGCCTAATTACCTTTCCCCACACTTTGGCCTACATCTACTTCTCCTCAGGCCGACAATGGCCAATCTCTCAGGCCTCTTTACTGGCGCATTTGTACATCTCCTCTGCACATGCTCGGACTATCTCAATTAGTGTTCAGGAAAGCGAGCGCTTCGCCGCTTAAAGCGGTGAAGCGATGCGAGGTTGCTGCGCTTCGAAGACCTAAAGCGATAGAGGTGAAGAAAAGCGATCGCTTCGAAGGCTTCGCGCTAAAGCGCAGCGATGCGAGAAGCAAAGTGAAGAGACGCTTTATGTTTTTTTTAAGTTTTAAAATGTCAATTTTAAGGTAAAGAAGAGTCCCGACTTCAAAAAACTCTTATTTCTTGAGACTCAGATTGTTCGACTTCTGCTCTACTTCTCCACTAGGGTTTTCAATTCTTCTTCTCTTTCTTCAGGTAATTTTTCTTCTTTCTTCTTCTTTCTGTCCGCTTCTAGTGCTAGGGTTCTTTTTCTTCTTTTTCTACTCTCTTCTTTCCTCTGTTTTCTGCAATGCTCTGGTTTTTCTTCTTCTCTTCTCTTCTCTTTTTTGCTGTTTAGGAATGTTCTATTTGGTTGTTTTCTCTACTCTGTTCTGTTAGGGTCTTTTTCTACTTCATCTTTGTTTCAATTTTAATTAAAGTAGCTGAATTTTAATAAAAATCAAATAGTGCAGTGTCATTGAATTTGTTTTCAAATGAATATGCCGAATTTTAATTCTATCCAAATAGTCAAGTTTCAGTGGGTTTTTAAAATTAAAGTAGCTGAATTTTAATCCCTTTGTTCTTAAAGATTGTAAATGACATCAAAAGATCAAAAGAAAGACCCGACTTGGATGTATGCACAAAAGTGACACCCACAAGACTTATATTCAATGTCTTTTTTGTAACAAGATCACAAAAGGGGGAATTTATCATCACAAATTTCATCTCATTGGTGGTAACAAAAATGTTACCGCTTGTCAAAGTTGCCCAGCTCATGTGAAGGAAGAATTGCTAAAGTTTATGTTTTAGTATTGATTTTGCTATCTACTTAGTAGTATTCAAATTAAACATTTGCATATATATATATATTAGTTGTTGTGGAAGGTTTAATTGGGTCTTCCTTTAAAAAATTGCGCTTCACTTCGGTGAAGCGAGCGCTTCGCTTCACGCTTTAAGAGAAGCAGGGTCTTGTTGCTTTTTTCCGCTTCACGCTCCCCTAAACACTAATCTCAACCTCCTTTCCCACATTTTGTCCACCAAGAAGGCCACTCCCACTTTTTCTCGAATATCTTCATTCCTAATCTTATCTCTCCTGGTATGCCCACACATCCATGTCAACATTTTCATTTCTGCAACTTTCATCTTCTTGGTATGTAAAAATGTTTTTCAATTGTTGCATGTTTGGTTGGCTTAAATGTTTTGGATTTTTTCTCTTAAGAATACACTTCTCTCTAATTTCGGGAAAATAACTTCCTTGGCAAGAGGAGGGAAGTCATTTACCATGTGGATTGACCCTTGTGAAAAAATAATGTTGCCACATGGATTGAATTCTACTCCTGGTTTGGTCCTATAATTTCTTCTTAGGGAGACCATCCTTTCAAATCTTGATAATAAAAGGTGTATTCCATCAATTTTGAATTTTCCCTTGTTCTGGTAAAAATCTTACGAACTGCCAATGTTTTCTTTTGGAGGCTATACAGGAAAACAATTGGCAGACAGGTTATGTGACAACAAATAGGTCCTATACTGCGATAACTGTGTAGTTGATACCTCATGCCCACTCTCAGCTGTTAATTTAGTGAGGATACTACAAACTTATTCTTATGATCTTTCAAGTGTGATTATACATTAAAATATATTGGGTTACGGGTAAAATGGGTGTACTATACTTGATTGTATCAAGTAAGTTTACTGTTTTTGGGGTTAAATATCCGCACATTTTATACTTGTTGGATAAAGTTTGAAGCATCTATTGGCCCCTTTTCTTACTAAGTTCTTTATTCTGCAAGTCTCTAATTTGATGGTTTGGTTAATGAACACACACTTTCTTATAAGTTGGTTTGCGGCTGGTAAAATTATTTTCCAGTTTAACTCTCTTACAAGAAAATTCTGATTAGATTGAGCAAACTAAAGCTCCCATATTCTCGTCTTGTAGGATATTGTAGGAGCTGGCGTGGTGTGCGATCAGAAAGCATGACCTTTTTAAGAATTTAACTCTTTCCTGTGATTCAATTGGTTATTTTCTTCTTGGGCGATAATAATGTTATCATCTTGTTGAAGTTGTCACCTTTTTGTTGGAAGTTTTTGCTTTCCAATTATCATCCCTTATGGATTTGATTCCATATATATATATATATATATAATTTTGTATCTGGAGCTGAAACAGTCAAATGGAGCTGTGGATGCTCATGTGAATCAAGTACGTAAAAAATTTAAGGAATTGGCAGCAAATGATGAAATACTAAGTATAAAAGTTTGAGATGAGGAATAGGTTCAGAATGGTGAAGAAGACGAGAGGATAGAAGCCAAACACACACTAGTTCAGTATATGAGGAAAATTTTCTTTCTTTAAATATAGATTTCTCAAGTTGGTGAGTAATAAATTCTTAGTTTATGGCCCCCAGGCTCGGTCTGTGGTAAGAGCACAACCAGTCACGTTTGAACATTGCCACAGACTAAAGCCTAGTTTTAAATGGAGAAGAGTTGAGGGGTGGGCCCATTATTAACCGAGTTTTGAACCATGTGCTATGGGCCCCCGGGGATTTCTCGATTATCAAGAAAAATATCTTAATTTATAGGCTGACCACTCAAAGAGACGAAGATAGGGAATTTAGATAGTTAAAGGGGCACCAACTAACTCCAGTTACTTCGTGCTAATAGCTGGCAAATGTCATCTTGCTTTAGAACTTCTTATAACCTTGGATTTTTCAAATTTTCTCTGCTCATTGAAAAATTATTACGCACATGGCACACAATTTTATTCCCTTTGGAAACACTAATCAAAATATGAAGTGCTTTAGGTATCAATGGGGATCTCTTTGCATTCTGTTGAATATGTAGTGATATAGTAATAGTTTCAGGAAGACTAATTTCTCAAGGAAAGTTTATTCGCAGAGTCTGAGAGCATAGCTTGCTTATACCTTCTTTATTTTCGTGAAGAAGTTGGTGTTGTTAATCAATAATCTTAAGGATGGTTGTTCAAGCAGAGATATGAATGATTAGATATTGTTAGTGAAGCCTCTATGGAGGGATTAACGAATGTAGTGAATTTGAGTTTATGGCATTGTTGATTTGTCTTTTTCCCAATTATACAGTACTTTCATTCTGCCCACTTCCTCCCCTGTCCCCTTCCGAAAAAAAGGGAGAGAAAAAGAAAGAATATCCAGGCGCTCTTATGTGCTGCTTTAAAGATGTAGGTGAAGATATTGAGTCCTGGAGGGACTGTAAGTTAGACAACTGTTCTTTCCGTTTTACATTTCCTTAATTGGTTGTGATCTAGTCTTTGAAGGTTAATTTGTTGTGAAGCTTTTCCGCTGCCAGTCATAGTGGGCTTCAGGACTTCTGATTGGTTTGGTTATAGTAGAAGTGTGCTTAGTGTGTTGCACCCCTGTTTTTTCTATTTGACAAACTTTTCTACATATCCAATTATTTTCTTTATTTGTTGTAAAAATAAGGGATTCCTGATAACAATCAAAACTATTGAGCTAAGATATTTTAAGAGATTTATCACAGGCATATCAAAATTTTAAGAAATAGATAATACATTTTCCCCCAGAAACAAAAGGAAAAAGAAAAGAAAGATGTTGATTACATCTTCATTGGATGCTTTAATAATAATTTACGTATCCCCAAAAAGAAACGAAAACAATAAATATGAGAGAAAGACCTGTGGAGGTGTATCGTATAGTGTACATAAAATGATTAGATAGTTGCTAGCAACGATAGAAGGGTTAGGAAGGGAATTAGGTGTTACTCTGAGGGCCTGACCAAATAAAATACTATTCATTAGTCAACCTAGTGTGGGAATTATCCTCTTCTTGATAAACTGTGTTCTGGCTGGCCCCTACCTGGAGAAGTTTAGTTGAAATGGAATTGTTTTAACACTTGCCCCTGCACTGAAGGCGATCTCAACATGGTACATGTGCGCTAATACACTGACAAGCTCCTTTAGGTTCTGCTAATGTGTGCTTTTCTCGGTGAATATTTGTGATTAGAAAAATAAAAATGTAGTAATCTTCCTTTCTGGCAGTCTTGCAAGACTTTCTTGGATGTTAGTAGCACTTGAAATTCCTATACTGAAGGTTGCTTATTCATAAAATTAACCTCAAGTCTACTTATCAAAAAAAAAACTTTAAGTCGAACGTTTAATATCACATTCAGCTCATCACGGGCCCTTGGCTTATTGATTTCATTTTTTCCCTACTTTGATAAGCAAGTATTGGTTGTGTTAATGCAAGTGCTAAGCTAATGCTTGATATTGCAAAAGTAGGGAGGACCAGGTAGAAAGAAGGGGAGGACCCTGTGTGAAAGTCACTGTTGTACATATTAATGAAGTTTATCAGGCTGTTTTCCTCATAAATATCTTCTTTGTACAGGGTTCCCTCTACACCGGGTCATTGACTTTTGGTGCCTAAATTCCTTTTGTATTGACTTTTTGTCGATACCATCCTCCTGGCCTTTCAATTAGAGGTCCGTTTGTCTTAAGATTATATATGTATATTTTAACGTCATTGATTGTAAAATCATGATGATAGCCACATCTAAATTTGTTCTGAACAGAGTGAAGTCTTGAAAAAGAAGAAATTGGAGAAGGAAAAAGAAGAATTTGGAGAAGATTACCATTGGAACATTAACATTACCAATAGAAGGAATCAATATACCTGCTATGTGCATGATCCCTTTTGCTTATGCCACTCACACTGCTTGCTTCTGTTCATCCTCATTCTCATGACCATCCCAATATTTGTTGCTACCATGTGTAAATCTCTGTCTGCGCTCAAGCCCAGTAGAATGAGAAATATTTTAAATTTAGACCAGTTTTCGAATACTGGTTAAGACCACCGAGCAGAAAATAATAGAGAAGGGCTTCTTGTAGGTGAGGGCACTAGCACGGATGATTGCAATGAAGAATTATTCTTTGTTTCTTTGCCTTGAAATTGTTCCTTGATCTTCCAACTGTTATTGTGAATCAAGGATGGAAATGATAAATCGTTTTTCAATATTTTCATTTGCAGCAACAACAGTGGAACTATTCATCTGTTACGTAGGTCAAAAATTGGCAGTCACATGTCATGCTATACTTTTTGCTTGGGGTTTCAGCTGCTTCGTTTTCCTGTCTTTTGCAGTATTTTTTTCTAGGTGGCAGGTTGATTTTTGGGCCGGATGCGAAGTCGCTGCTTATCAGCTTATTGCTTATCATAGTGCCCGTCACTGTTTTCTGTGTTTTCGTTGCAAGGCATCTGCGCCATGAGTTCTCATCGTACAATGCAGGATATGCTATTTTGGCAGTGGCAATTATTTTTACCATCCATGTAAGCTCCAAAAAACAATTGAACGTACAGTACTTTTGTCACCAATAGGGGTAAAAAAGTGGGACAAGTTTGTTTTGCTTTGAATTCTTCTGATTTTTAGCTA
Source organism: Datura wrightii (assembly GCA_035772735.1). Lineage (NCBI taxonomy): Eukaryota > Viridiplantae > Streptophyta > Magnoliopsida > Solanales > Solanaceae > Datura > Datura wrightii. Next base: position 17,986,946 of record JASDFA010000001.1, read on the forward strand.
GTGGCTAGTTGCTGCATTTCATTTTATCCATGGATATTGTAGCATTTGCATCTACAATTTATTTGTCCCTATGTATGTGGCTGTATTTTCATTCTTCTGATAATTTATTAGCTTTGTCTTTTGTTTTTAAACACATAACTATAACAGTTTCGGGATTAAATTTTGCTATTATGTTTTTCAGTTGATTTTTTGGCGAGTGGTGTATTATCTGTAGTGCCAAGGGCAGTAAGATTGCTGTTTAGATTATGTTTTTTAATTTCATAGTACTCGGTGATCATGGAGTTATATTTTCTTAGATCTTTTAGCTACATAGTTTCAAGACTTCTTCTGTTACTCAGGTAATTCAGACCTAATTACTGAAGATGAAGAAGGTAAATAACTAAAAAGAGCTTCTCAAAGAAAAAAAAAAAACTAAGAAGAATTAACCTAAATAGCCGTTCGCCTAACATATACTAAGAAGAATTAGTATCTGTTATCATTTGTTGTTTATTATGTTTAAGTTGTCGCACTGTGTTATTTATGTTATGGTCCCCTTACATGTTATGCTCTGCACTGCTTTCTTATTAGTTGTCATGTTTTCTTCACCGCTGTTTTTCTCTCTGTTATTACTTTGATTTGCTTCACTTAAGCTGATGGTCTTTTGGAAACAACCTCGTTAACTTCAAGAGGTAGGTTTAAGGTCTGCATGCACTCTACCCTCCCTAGACCTTACTTTATGGGATTTCACTGGGTATGTTGTTATAGCCGTTCACCCAATCGTTAATATCTGATAGTATAGATGACAAATAACTTGGCAATTTTAGGCCTCATTTGTTTGTACTTAATAGAGGTTGGAATCTAAATCATTCCTATCTCATCCCATTAATTGCATTTGTTTTTTGACTTTTAAAACATCTGAATGGGTCTGAATGAATCAGGTCTATTACCAAGTCTTAACAGCATTCAAACCTTAAAAATACACGCTTCTTTTTTTCTCACCATATCACCTAGTCTCTTTCGGCAAAAACAAGTTCACAACTTCCCGCATATCTTTCACCAACTATCAACCAGTCAACCAAATTTTTTCCATGGTAAGATTCCAAAATTTTATTTCGAATTATGTATCTTGATTCCACCTTTCCAATGCTAAATTTTTAGTTTTGTAATTAAGGGTTTAAAAAGACCTATTTCAAATGTAATTTAACCCGTGGCTAGAAGGGTGCATCGATAAAAATGGCGGTTTTGGATGGGATGGGTAAATTTCATTAGAACAATGAACAAGGATGCCTGCACATCCTTCAATATTATCAACATAAAATTGAGAAGTTTTGGCCTTGGGTCATTCCTTTTTCTTGTTTTACCTCCCTTTTCTGGTCTATCAGGACAATTAAGTTTTTTTGACTGATGAGAAGTGGTGGAATCTTTACTTGTCAAAGTGATGTGGATAAATTTGTACTTTTACCTTCGGAAAAGTATTTCTAATGAACTATTCCTAAGTATGTTTTCTGACAATTGTAGTAGATAACAGATGCTATAGCTGCATTTAGTTAATAGGCTTTGAACTCTTGTCATTAAAGCAATTTTTTATAAAGAAAATGCAGATGGAATTATTTGATTAAAAGATTAATTTATGTTGATTTCTTTTAATTACATTATGTTACAACAATTGTTTACTTGATATAAAATTTAATCAATTTTTTTATTTGAATTGTATATTTAAATTATGCACATTGAGATGTTGAAAAAACAAACATGCTTAATCATAAAATGTTTTAATCTAGAGACCACATCTTAATATTCAGATATGCGTTCAGATTCAAACTTCTTCTTAATCTTAATGACAACAAATGATACCTTAATTTCTTCTTAGTTTGGAATTTTGGAGGCTGCACTATTTTACTAGTTAGACCCTGCTGTACATGCGAAAATGTCATGCACATATGGATATGTTCTGTCTGCTCTCAGCTTTTGTTAGTAAAGCTTCTGGAATTTGATTGAGGTTACTTGTTTTATCTTAATTTTTCCGGATAGATTTAGCTGAATGCAGTACTTCTGAGAATAGTTGCCTGATAATTTGTTCTGTTTGTTTCTTTTTATGTTGAACTATGTACTGTTATTGCCTCTTTACATGATTATCACTTTTTGATAGTCTGAAATAGTGTAGAGGAATAATGAATCAACTCACGAGCTGTAGCTTAGGGGATCCATGAATTGGTTTTGGCAGGTACTGGTGCTGCTGCTTCTAACATCAGCTCGAGATCCAGGTATTGTTCCTCGTAATTCTCATCCACCAGAGGAAGAGTTCCGTCATGACTTTTCTGCATCGGTAGAGGGTGGAAGACAAACGCCCAGCCTTCAATTTCCGCGAACGAAAGAAGTAATTGTTAATGGGATGCCAGTCAGAGTGAAATATTGTGATACCTGCATGCTATATCGTCCTCCACGTTGTTCGCACTGCTCCATCTGTAACAATTGTGTGGAGCGATTTGATCACCACTGTCCATGGGTGGGCCAATGCATTGGATTGGTAGGATATTGTACTATTTAAATTGGTTTTGAGAGTTTTCCTTTGTGTTTGGATCTATTGGGTTACTTTTGACAGCTCTCATTTTATCATGCAGCGTAACTACCGTTTTTTCTTTTGCTTTGTCTCTTCTGCTATGCTGCTGTGCATCTATGTGTTTGCAATATGTGCTCTGTACATCAAGGTGCTAATGGATAATAATCAAGGCACAGTCTGGAAGGCAATGAAAGAGTCACCAGCATCCGTGATTCTAATGGCTTATTGTTTTATTTCCCTGTGGTTTGTTGGTGGACTCACTGGCTTTCACTTGTATCTAATAAGCACCAATCAGGTCAGCTGCTTTATCTTGTATTCATGTTGGTGATAGGATTGGGTATTATTATAGAGGTTAAGGGAAAATTGATGCTAGTTGTGCTTCAGGATACGGAATGTATCTGTCATATGTGGTGATTCCACAGTCAGGCCTTTTGTCATTTACCTTCTGGCTGCTTTTACACCTTTGTTGGGCCTGTGAATGTGCTGCTGTTTTTTTTATTAGCAGAATATGGTAGGAAATTTTTGATTCCTTTTTACTGACCTTGTGATGCGAGGAAAGATGAGGATCCTAATGTACTACTTATAATTTCTTCTGCATTTTAGTGTATTGTTGCAGGAAGGTAGGGTCTGGTTGGTGTTTCCTGTCTTCTTTTTTATTTAAAGTTGTTCCATTGCATTTATGTTTAAATAGCTGCAGGTAGTTCTTGTAAAGGTTTTGGGATGGTCTGATTTAGGACAAAAAATGCACCGTGTTTTCTAAATTGCTTTCTTTCCTTATATTCATTTAAACCAACTAATCCTTTTTGGCTGGTATTCATGCATCAAGTTTTTATAGTCAAAGTATTGCCTGTGTAGTTTGTTAAAGTAAATAACATTTGGACAAGGATTCTTGCTGTGAGATTCCACGAGAAGCTTGTTTAATGAATGACCTTCTGGCTTCTGTAAAAGCTGAGGCCAATTCAGTAAATGTAGATATACCCGTATTTTTAATTGTTTCTCTGTTCATTTCTGAAGATGCATCTGTAGTTGCGTGATAGAGACTCAGAGCTTTACTATCATGACAACTAGAAGTTTTCTTCTTGTGCTGTTTTAAATATGCAGCAGTCTCTGCATTCACACTAGTGTTTAACCCGTTCTTTTTCAGACAACCTACGAGAATTTCCGTTATAAAGCAGAAAACAGGATCAATGTCTATGACCTTGGTTGTTTGAACAACTTCATGGAAGTATTTTGCACGAAAGTAAAACCATCACGGAACAACTTCAGAGCTTTTGTACAAGAGGAAGAACCACGACCTCCTTTGCCCACTACCAGGGAAGCTGACGTCGAAATGGGTGAGGATCAACGAGTAAAAGTAGAAGATGATCTTGAATTTGGTGGAGACCTTCTAAAGATCTCACAGCGTCATAATATTGAAGACATCGAAGCAGATATACGGAGCCGAGGGAGTGATGTGCACCATCATAACTCGTCTGAGGCTGATTCGGTTGTTGGGTCAGATAGGCGAGCCCCCAATGTGCAAGCAGATATACAAAACTCGAGCTGGGGAAGGAGAAGTGGAAGCTGGGAAATTGCATCAGAGGTGGTCGTTGGCATGAAATCCAATGTCAAGGAAAGCAGGAGCCATGTTGCTCAATGATTAAGGATGTTGTACAGTTGACGGCAATGGGCCTAACGTTGGGCTGCAGTTACTTTTGCTTTTCTGGGTAGAAAAGGTGCCATTTATGGTGGTAATATGGAGCTAAATGTAACTTACTAGTTACTACTGTAAGGTTAAAATGTGTACTACATTTATGTTCTTTTCCCTTTCTCATTCACCAACGGATACTAGCCTAAATATAAATATTCTTTTGGGAAAATTAGTGAATAGGTGTGTGTAATTTTTTGAATGACAAGGAAATTCCCTGTTTGGCTTGCTGCTTCTTCTAATTAGTTTCCTTTTTTTGTCTTTAGACATTATGCCACTGGAATTTCAGTAGAGATGGCTCTTACTCATTTTTTTCTCCTCTTTTGTTTGTTTTCCACAATATTTTGTGCCCTATCAATTAAGTTTCTTTTAAATATTTTCCCATCTTTTCATTTCCATATTTAAATAAGGCCAAGTGTATTAAAGATGATTATCGGATACTCCCTTCGTTCACTTTTATATACTTGTTCACAATTTATCATAATACCCATGACACGTTAGCTTTTAAAAACATCTTGAAAAATGATTTAGGAAAATCAATAGTTGATGTTAATGCTACTTCATGCTATACTTTACAAAGTGGAAGGATGACTAGTTTACCGAAAGGAGAATACGTTGATTCTACTCTCTCCGTTTCATTTTAATTGCTGGATATACTAAAATAACTGTTTCAAAATACTTGTTAGTTTCAAAATTCAAGAGATAATTGACCATGTTTTTTCAATTTTACCCTTAGCACTTAAAGTCATTCAAAAATGTGAAAAGAATTATTATTGTATGTTTTCAAAAAATTAATAGGGTTATATTAGTTAAATTACCATATTTATTAATTTTTTCTTAATGGGTGTGCAAATCTTATTCTAGCAATTAAAATGAAGCAGAGGGAGTAATACATAAGAATAAATAAGATACGTTGATTCAAATACATAAGAATAAATGAGATATTTAAAATTTTGCGAACAATCGGGTCACTAAATGTAGGAACCAATTATTATTTAAAATATCATTTTTGAATATATCCTTGAAAATGCAATATATTGTTTACGGTGATAATAATCCTTGCAGTCTGCAGTTTTCTTCTTCCATTAGCAGGAAAAAAACTGATCCAGATCCATTGATCCATCCAAATACAGTGTTCTTCCTATGGTTGAACACCTGCAATTAAAATCTTTACCTTCTTTGTTATTTTTCACAATTAAATTGGGTGATATCAATGAGCCATACATACTAAATGATCTGTACCAAATAATTAATTAATCATTGAAACAATCCATTATATATATTGCTGATACAATTCATATAATCATTGAGACATTCCATCATTCCAAATCTCGCAATTACATAATTCATAAATTTACATATCAATTTTTTTTTCCCTCTAAATTCTTTCAAGCAGTACACACTGTCATAGCAAGAATATAATGTATTCATCGATCAATGTTTCGATTCTGGCAACATTTGTTTTGGCGTCCTTGTTATTCTCTCTCCCACGAACAGTTATCGCCATATTAGAGCTAGAGTCTCCAAAATTGCTCAAGAATGCTTGTAATGGTTATACAAAAGGTTGGAGTTCTTCCCGTTGTTTGGAAATTATGAAATCAAATCCTCAAATCGTATCAGCAAACGATCTGTTGCACCTGACACTATCAATCATCGAGACAGGACTTATAAACGCGACAAGGACACAAATATACATAGAAGAAAAGCTTAAGGGAAATATTCAAGAATCGAGGCGAGCTCTCAATCAATGTCACAACTTGTATGATCATATAATAGGTGTATATAAGGGTGCTTTGATTCATGTTGAAAAACATAAGTTATATGATGTAGCGGGTGCTGAATTTTCAATGGCAGCTAATAATGCTGAGTATTGTGAAAATTGGCTACATATTTCTGGTGTCATTGATGATGACATTTCAAGTGGTAACAATATTATCAAGTATCTTAGTTTGTCTGGATATAATGTTGTCAATGATCTTATGATCACAAATTGGGTTACCAAGAGGAAGTAGCTAGGTATTTCTTCTTTGTCCCTCTTCATATTTACCATCCTTGAAAATAAATTACTATGTCACCTTTTTTTTTTGGACAGATTAAACCATCAAAATAATTTATGCATCTTGTGTTACTTTTCAAAATCCGTAAGTATGCACACTGACATGGTCAAGTTTTTTCGGGGTCATTACCTCTTCCTTTTACCTTAATTAATGACTAGATTACACTGTTAGTTTAGAAAATATGTTTACAAAAAACCGAAGAAGCTTTAGGGAGGTTTTCAAACGGGTTGTATGTCGTTTCCTCCCCCCCCCCCCCGCCCGAGACTATCCTTTGTATAAGTTATGATCCATCCAAGGAATGAGCTTTAGGGAGGTTTTCAAACGGCTTGTATGTCGTTCCCCCCCCCCCCCCCGAAATTTGAGTCGAGATTGTACGCAGGATCTTTGGTAAGCGATATCATATTTAAACGATACAATTGACCATAAAAATTGTTAAGAGGAAAATTGTAATTTGGAGGTTGGAAAGGACCACTTTTAATATATGCTCTTCTCAATGCATCATTTTTGAATTGATAATTGATAAGTGGTGATTTTATCACTTAGTCAGTGTCGTTTACTTACGCTTTTATAGTTATTTTAGTATGCATTTGTGCTTAATCTTATGAAATTCATCCTTTTTTAAGTGTGTGGATCAATAGACACCATTGAAGCCATAAATGATGATAAAAAGGTGAAAAAGAGATAAAATGATGAAATTAGGCCAGAGCTAAAAAATTGTGAAATATATTAAGGTTTTATACCGCGTATTAAAGTTCTATGTAGCCAACAAAGGTTTCATATTTATGCGATTCAATAGAGACTTACGCGATGCCAAATAATACACTGAAAAAGAAAATCTCGAAAATCATCAAATCTGAGATCAGGAGCCGTGCGACCTTGTCTCCGATCCCAAAAAGGACATGTGTGGCCTCGCACATGTGGGCGGCCAAGGGCGATCTTATCTGAAAATTTCAAATTCTGTAATTTTGAATAAATAACAACACTTAGTTTTTTCAATTATCTTTTATTTAGAAACATACTATAGTGACACTTAAGAGGATATTGTGGAGAAAAATAACGCAAGTTTGGAGAAAACCAAGCTAGAGTTTGATTTAATTAATGAATTGACTAGACTACTCAAAGAATTGGAGCGTCGAACTAATAGAGATCGCACACTCTTAATTGTGCCCTTTCAATCTATTGCATCTAAAGTTTGATTTAATTAATGAGTTGGCTAGACTGCCCAAAAAATTGGAGCATCCGACTTAGACTTAACTACCGCATGTAATTGTTCTATGTAGAATCCGACTCGAAAATACTTCTGATGATTACTGTGACAATCTTACTCTTTTGCGAGGATATAATTGAGTGTTATCCGTAATTTCTTATGGGCACAGGCATCCCAGGTAATTCAGCTAATCATTTTCGGGTATATATAAATATATAATTGAGTGTTATCACCAACCATTTTCGGTGATCATATCTAATAGAATTTAAATCAACTATTTTACTTTGTTGACTTCGTTAGAACTCGTGGGTAATTTCTTCTAAGTTTGAAGAATTTTTTTGATGTTGAACTTGATATTGAAAGATGACTACTAAAAGCATACCCAAACTCGCTTGATTGAGATTCGAATTCGGGTGGATCGCCGCTCAAACACAAAACCTTATCAGAGAGCCAAGAAATATTTTAGTAAAGTCGTGTTATTTAACTTACCAAAAATATTCCTAGTTCGAGGCTGAGAGTAAGCGTAAGCTCACCCGGAAGCTCGAAGAGCTTCCCTTCTTTGAAAAATGGCTTATAAATACTATTTATTCACCTTTTGGTCTAAAAATACTTCAATTTATTTTTCCTGACTCAAGAATACCTCTAAAACTAATACCCTAAACTAGATAACTTTTTTTAAAATTTAAAATAAGCTATATGATTGACCACATATATTACTTTACTTAACAACAAACCCATCCATTTCTTTAATCTAAACCCACCCATAATAATTAAAAATACTTATATTTGTATTCAATTAATTTATAAAATTATTTGCATGTACATAAGTAAAAAATTCTCTCTTTTATCTCAGATGAATTAAAGAATGAGTTTATTTTGTCAATTTACTGGTCTTTTCCAAGATCGTGCAAAAACACAGTTAAATTTACTTATAATTTATAAAGAATTAAGTTCATACTCAAATTCACTTTCTAAATTTTTATGAAAAGAAATTTAAACAAAATATTTTACACAAATACTAAATAATATATAATACATATTTATTAGGGGTGGGTTTAGATTAGATTGGGTGAGTTTAATTTTCAAGTTAACACATAGGACCAATCATAATAGGCCACCTCGCTTTTTTAAAATTAGAAAAAGCCATCAAGTTTTAAATATTAGTTTTAGGAGTATTTTTGAATCAACAAAATAAGTGGAGGTATTTTCAGATTAAAAGATGGATGAAGGGTATATTTGAACCATCTTCCACTAAATAAGGGTATTTTTGGCTTTTTTTATTTTAAAAAAATAAATTTAAAGGGGGCTATTTTATAAATCACAAAATAAAACAAAATTGGCAGAGGCCCAACCAAGCAAGAAAAGAAAAATCGGATCAGGCCCAAGACAGGGCCAATCCGGCGAGCAAAATCTGAAGCCACTTTTCCATTAAACTTATCTACCAGCTTGTTTGGATGGTTATTTACCTATTGTATTGTATATTTGTATTATGTTAGTTTAAATATAATATTTATTTTGATTGTTACTTAAATTTATTGTATCGTATCGTTATATTCGTTGTTGCATAACGACGAAAAGTTCTATTTTGTGTAATGATCGATTTGGTGTGATCACGTCGTTACTTTTTTTTTTTGTTCTCATTTATCTTTACTTATTATTTAATAATCTTATTTTATCTTTTATCCTACCATTTTATAATAGCTCTACCTCATAACTACTTTTCAAACATTGTATCTATTAAAATAATACAATACAATACATTATGAAACAATATATAACAATCATCTAAATTTAGTGTAAAAGACTCTATTTTTCAGATTTATACATATATACAAAATAAAATAATCTCATCCGTTAGATTGACGTAAGTTTGTGTTTTTATTTCATCATGAGATGAACTACCACAATAGTAATGCATGTGAAACAACCCCTTAATTCGTGTGGAATCGATGAAAAGGTGAGAAACTATTCACCTATAAAAGTCTAGCAATCAAATCATTTCAAAATATCAAACCACTCCATAAGAAATGATGCTATTTTTTCAAATTTATACATATACACCAATAAAATAAGCTCAAACGCTAAATTGATGCAAGTAGTGTTTCTATTTCAGTGTGGGATGAACTGCCATGATTGCGATCCATGTGAAATAATACCCTTAATCCACGTGAAACCGGTAAAAAGGTGCGAAAGTACTTACCTATAATCGCAACTGTTCAATTGATGCAAGTTTATTTCTATTTAACGATGAGATGGAACACCATGGTGGAAATCCATGTTAAACCATGCTTTAATCCGGGTGAACTCCATTTTTTTAGATTTATAATCTCATCCGTTAATTAACGCACTTTTGTTTCTATTTAACAATGATGTGGAGTGCCATGGTGGCAATCCATGTCAAACCATTCTGTAATTTGGGTGAAAGTGATGAAAAGGGTGGATAAGTACTCATCTATAAAATTCTAGAGCAATCAAGTCAGTCGATAAAAAAAGTTCAACCATGGATTAAAAATATTTAGGTGACGGTGACTTCTACATTCAGTGTTCCGTCTGGATTTTAACTTGCTACTTCGGCTGAAGAGATAGATGAAGTGGAGAGTCACTTCAATTCATAGCAAAAACACATTGTGGTGAAGAATATGAAGCAAATGCTAATACTTGTTGAGATCAACGATAAATATGGAAGATATTTTAGAATTAAAGTGAAAATAACTTGCTCAAAAGTTCAAGAGAAAAATAGAATGCTACAAACTTTGAAGAAAAGAAAGCCTATTAAAGAGTAGTATAGTTAGTAGATCTTATTAAGATGTAGTATGGTTTCTGATGAATAATTTAATTTTAATTGTGATAATTTCTCTAAGTCTAGTTGATAGTAACCCATGTTTGTTCAAGTGTAGTTGTTCATATAAATTTAAATTGGTATTGAGAGTTTTCCTTTGTGTTTTGATCTATTGGGTTAATAAAGCAGTCACTAACATTTGGGATTCTAATGACTTACTTTTAGACAAGGTGTCTTGCTGTGAGATTCCACAAGAACTTGACCTTCTGGCTTCTTTAAAAGCTGAGGCCAATTCTGTAAATGTAGATATAGCTGAATATTGTAATTGTTTTTCGGTGCTTTTCTAAAGATGATTTTGTAGTTGCATGACAGAAAGTCTATTTGTTCTCACTTTGGTTGCCAAGCTTTACTATCATGTCACCTAGAAATTTAGAAGCTGAGTCGAAATGAGTGAGGATCAACAAATGGTAGGTAGAAGACGATTTTGATTTTGGTGGAGACTTTCTAAAGATCTTGCTGCATCATAATATTGAAGACATCGAAGCAGATATACGGAGCTGAGGGAGTCATATGCACCATCATAATTCGTCTGAGGCGATTCGATTCTTGGGTCAGATAGGTGAGCCCCCAATGTACACTCAGATATGTATAACTCAAGCCAGGGAAGGAGAAGCGGAAGCTGGGAAATCACATAAGAGGTCTGTATTACCCCAGAAGCCCTAAGATTAGACCCAAAAATTGAAATGGAGAAACTAGAATTTTATACACCAGGTCACAGAACGAGTCGTCCTGTGATCCGTCAGGTTGACCATGAGTCGTTAAGTGATTCATGGTGAGGAGTATGACTTGAGTTGGGAATTTCTGGTTTTGAGTCCCCACGGACATGAACATAAGTCGTGGTCAGCCCCACGATTAATTGAGTCAGGGAGGAGGTGCAGGTAGGAGGACTTGGGCACTGCACTTAACGGGTGGGTCACCATGACTCATTGGGTGCACTACGAGTCGTGGTGTGCCCCGTGGTGAGCCTAGGTATATTTTGGGCAGTAGAGTTAATGAGTGGTAACCACGAGTCGTGGTCACCAATATCGATTTGTGATGTTGCCCGTGGTGAGTTTTCATCAATTCTTTATTGGGTAATCAAGGGAGTCGTAGATTCAGTTCTTCTTAGGTATATAGGATTATGAATGAGTAAAATTGTTCACACCCATGCCCAATCTCTCTCTAATTCATGAAATTCTATTGATAATTCTATGGGGTTTTATCGCAATTCGTATGAAATCCTTATGATATATCTATGGCTTAATCTCCTTCATGTATCAATTCATATTTTATGAATCATGGGCATATTTTACAAGTATTTCAATTATAAACTTATGAATTTAAATTTCTACAAAACTATGCCCAATTATGTATGTTTCATGATAAATCAAGTTATGATTCTACTTTGATTTTGATATTCATTAACCCATTATGATTTATGACTTATGATATGATTTCTCTCAAATTCTCATCATGAATTTATGAATATCAAATATATATATGTTTTACAAGTATGCATGAATTTTATGATTTATCGATTTATGATTTTGGCTGACTCAGGAGCCTTACTTTCATGGCTAGTTCACGTATTTCAAACATGCTTATGATTATCATGATTTTAACTAGATTATGAATCTCATGTATATTATCCTATGAGCACCATATATGTTTTGGGAGTAGTATTTAACACCGAGTAGACTCGAGGTCCAGGCATACCCCAAGTCTCAGAACTACGCGCCAACGTAGCCACGATGGGACCTCTATGTTACTTCCCTTTTGCCCAAATGGGCCCTCTGTTGTGATATCACACCTCTTTCATGGTTCTACCCTTGGCAAGGTATGAACACCCTCTCGACTAGGCGTTTACAGGTCGGGTTCCATGTGTGTTCATTTGGAGTATGCCGGTTATAAGAATCTCCCACCGTTCCTCATGATTTATGTATGGTTATGATTATGTCATTTGGTCCAAATCATGTTTAATAAAGCTTTTCTCTTGTGAGTATGATTATAAATGATTTACGAATTTTTTGAAAACCTTGAGCCTTATGTTGCATGATATTTATGTTATGATTATGTTGTCCTACTCATACGAACTTTTATGTATTTTAAATGTCCGTTTTACTTACCTTGCATACTCAGTACATTTCATGTACTGACCGCATACTCTATCGTCTCATGATACAGGTCCGAGGGATCTTTTTCAGCAGCCTCCTTAGCCCCTACTTCCTCACTTAGACCTGTCCAGCTAGCATCGGTGAGTCCTCATCCTCCAAGAACATTTAGTATTCGTGGTTGTCATATCTTTCTTCAATTTCAGACTTGTCGGGTTAGTTGGGTGTATTGTCCCATCAACCCATTAGCTATGTTAGAGGCTTTCAGACTTTACGTAGTAATCAGTTTGTCATATATGATGTGAATTTCAGTTTGATATTATGTTATGTTTAGACTTACACTATAATTATTATGTTAATTCTTCTGCTGTTATTGATTGAGTTAGATGTATGTTCATGTCATGGATTGACTGGAAGTCTCTCGGGGTCTCGATCCGGGCCTATGTTCGGGTCATGACAAACTTGGTATCAGAGATAGGTTTTGAAGTGTCCTAGGATGTTTGAAAGCCACATTAAGTAGAGTCTTTTTCATAGGTGTGAAATGCGCCACACTTATGACGAAGAGGCTACGAGATATTTAGGAAATGTTCCCTTCTTTCATGACTCTATCTCATGCTATGAGTTCGACTCTCTCCCTTCCTTTAACTCGTGTTATATGCGCGTGCAGAAACATGTCTTCTCATAACAACAACGGGATTCGTCCAGCCCCACCAACTCCAATGGGCTCCATGCAAGTTACAGATGTAGAACTCAGGGTCTTCCTCGTAGTGTTGATACGGGCCATGATCACCCAGCTTAAACAATAGACTATCGCATCAGTGAACCCTACTGAAGAGGCGGCAGCTATTAGGGATCAAGGACTCACGAAGAGGAGCACGTCTAAGTTTGGTGATTCGAATATAGGTGGAGAGCGTAAGGGGGAAGAAAGGGAGAACAAAAGGCCCAGGACTGAAGACTTGGAGAGTTCCCAGCAAGGGTTGAGTAGTGGGAGTCACTCTCAACCCCGTCAGAGGTCTTTAGCTCAAGTTTGGGGATACAAGCCTTGGGTGAGGGAGATTACTTACCCAGTTTGCGGGCACTGCGGGAAGAACCACCTGGAAAGTGCATGGTGGGTTCAGATGTATGCTTCTGTTGTGGCCGGCCCGGACATAAACATAGGGATTGCCCTTCAGCCAAGTGAGATAGCCAGAGAGGTCGTGCCTCGGCCACCCCCACCAGTAACCCCATCTAGCCAGTCGACATGCTTGAAATATGGTAGATTACATGCGGGACGGTGTTTGGCTGGTTCAGACATTTGTTACAGATGTGGGGATGTCGTACACATGCGCAGGAATTGCCCATCCGCCAAGCAGGGCAAGGGTAGAGCCGATGCGCCAATCACCGAATTAGCAGCTCCAGCAAACCGCCCATCTCAGCAGCACGGGTTACCAAGAGAAAGTGGCAGTCAGTCTCAGATATAGTCTCGAGTATATTACAAGTCTTCCTATTGAACCTACCATGATTGCTAGTTCTGAGAGCTACTGTACGAGTACAAGATCCCTTTGTGCATTTTAATATGAGATTTATTTCATGGAAGGTAGGGAAATGGTAAGTGAAGATCCAAACAAGGTCTTGAGTTTTCTAGTAAGAAAGCTCTATGGATAGTATCTGAGGGTAGTCCATCCATTCTCATTTAGATGTTTCCCTTATGTTTCGCTCGATACTATGCTTAACTCATGCTTATGTTAAGAACCCTAAGATGATAGGTAACCCCTTCAGTCAGCGATCCCAATATTACCCATTCAGCTTCATGTCATTACCCTCATACGTATGTGAATTCATGTCTCTTAGCACGCTCAGCTCTATGAACTCAGCCCCTAAGATTTGCCCTATCGGCTCATAAGATAGTGTTATATCAGGTATATTCCCATCTTGGATTTCTTAAACGATTCATGCTCATGATTCCCTTGCTCTAAATCCTATGGATGCTTCCTCATGGTGGAAATGATGGTTAAGAGGTGTACGTTCAGGATAACTCCCTATCCCTGCCATAAGTGCAGGTGTATAGGAGTCCAGAAGCGCGGTTATTAGCCAAGCCTGGAAGTGTAACAACTCACATGGTCATTTTCTGATTGTTGATCCGTTTGCCTAGGTTGAACCTTTCCATATCTTTATTTTTGTTATTCATGACTTTCGAAGGTGGATGACACCGTTTCTTAGATGATCTAATGATGATCAGGTGAGATTTTTGATTTTGGAGGGTTTGAGGTTTGAGGGGTTTGACCAAAGTCAATATTTCAGGTTAACGAGCTCGAATTTGGGTTCTGAAAGCTCAGTTGGTTCTAGATGGTGATTTATGACTTAGTTGGGTAGTTTGCATGGATTCTGAGGTGATTCGGTAGTGATTTAAACCTTTGGTCGAAATTATGAGCTTTGAGGGGGCTAAGTTTGACCATGGTCAACTTCCGATCAAAACAACTTATATTGGTAATTTGATGATCCCGACCGATCCGGAATGGGTTTTATGATCAAATTGTTTATTTGGATTGTGACTGGGGGATTCCAGATGAGTTTCAGGTGGATTTGAACGTTTTGTGTGTCATTGTTTGGGATGAATCAGAATCTTCCTTGTTGACCAATGTCAAAGCTAGGTAAGACGAGGATCCTATCTTGGTGAAGTTAAAGGAAATTGTTCAGGATCAGAAGGTAGAGGTAGTCTCCAAAGGGGGAGATGGCGTGCTTCGATATCGGGTAGTTGGTGTGTTCCAAATGTTGACGATTTGAGAAATCGGATGTTACATGAGGCTCACGGTTCCAGATACCCCATACATACAGGTGCCACCAAGATGTACCGTGACCTATGGGGAGTCTATTGGTGGAATGACATGAAGAAGGACATCACAAAATTTATAGCTAAGTGCCCACATTGTCAGCAAGTGAAGGCCGAGCATTAGAGACCCGGGGGTGTGCTTCAGGACATCAATATCCCTACTTGGAAGTGGGAGGAAATTAATATGGACTTCATCACAGGGCTGCCTTGCAATCATCAACAGTACGACTCCATTTGGGTGGTGGTGGACGGGCTGACCAAAGCCGATCATTTTCTACCGATTAAAACTACTGATTCCAGGAATATGCCAAACTATACATCCGAGAGCTAGTTCGGTTGCATGGAGTTCCCTTTTCCATCATATCAGACAGAGGTACTCAATTTACTTCTCAGTTTTAGAGATCGTTTCAAAAGGGACTTGGTACTCAGGTCAAGCTCAGTACAACATTTCACCCGCAAATGGATGGTAAAGCGGAGTGGATGATTCAGACCCTCGAGGACATGTTGAGAGCATGTGTGATTGACTTCAAGGGTAGTTGGGATGACCATTTGCCTCTCATTGAGTTCGCGTACAATAACAGCTATCATTCCAACATTTAGATGGCTCCGTTTGAGGCTCTCTATAGGCGGAGGTGTAGACCACCTATTTATTAGTTTGGAGTTAGTGAAGCTTCAATGATAGGACAGGATTCGGTCCATGAGGCCATGAAAAAAGTTTAGCTCATACGGGACAGGTTGAAAATAACTCAAAGTTGTCAAAAGTCCTACATGAATGTAAGGAGGAGAGAACTTGAGTTTGAAGTCGATGATTAAGTGTTTCTTAAGGTGTATCCCATGAAGGGAGTGATGAGGTTCGGAAAGAAAGGAAAACTCAGTCCCCGTTATGTTGGGCCCTACCGGATTATGCAACGGGTTGGCAAGGTAGCATATAAGTTGGAGTTTCCCTCAGAATTAGCTTCAGTCCATTCAGTTTTTCATATATCGCTCTTAAAGAAGTGTTTGGGTGATCCAACTCTAGTTATTCCAGTAGACAGTATCGATGTGAAAGACAACCTTAGTTATGAAGAGGTTCGAGGGAAAAATATTGGATCGTCAGGTTCGAAGGTTAAGAAATAAGGAAGTAGCTTCAGTCAAGGTTTTATGGAGGAATCAGCTTGTTAAGGGAGCTACATGGGAAGCTAAGGCAGATATAATGGCTAGATATCCACATTTATTTTCTACAGGCTTAGTTGCAACTTGAGGTATCAATTTCTCCCTAAAACTCTATTCAGTTTCGTGTTCAGTTCATGTACCTCAGTTTCTTTCATGTCTATGAATGTATGTATGATTCATCAATTCAGTTCAGCCGGGTAGTTCAGTTTGGAGGTAGTCATTCCGTAAGTTTTCGGCTTATATGATCAATATTTGAATATGATGATTACGTTTATCTACTTTTCTATATGATTTTCAACATTCGAGGACGAATGTTCCCAAGGGAGAGATATTGTTATATCTCAGAAGCCCTAAGATCAGACCAGGAGTTGAAATGGAGAAAATAGGATTTTCTGCACCAGGTCATAGAACAAATCATCCCATGACCCGTCAGGTTGACCACGAGTCATTAAGTGACTCGTGGTGAGGAGTATCACTTGAGTTGGGAATTTTTGATTTTGAGTCCCCTAGGACATGACCGCGAGTCGTGGTCAGCCCCACGACTCGTTGAGTCATCCGTGGTCAGGGAGGAGGTATAGGTAGGAAGACTTGGGCAGTGCACTTAACGGGTGGGTCACCACGACTCATTGGGTGCACCACTAGTCGTGGTGTGCCCAGGTATGTTTTGGAAATAGAGTTAACGAGTGGTGACCACGAGTCGTGGTCACCAGTAATGATTCATGATGTTGCCGGTGGTGAGTTCCAGGTGAAGCTTTGGCAGTGTACTCGATGAATGAGGCGAAGAATCGTGGTCAGAGGTAACGACTAGTCCAGTCCCTCGTTAGGACTGGCAGTCTATTTTCCTCTGCGAACTTAGTAAGGGCTTATCCGTAATTCTTATGATCCTAAGACCTAAACTATATCGTTTTAAGCTATGAATAGTGAGTATTAAGAGGGGTAAGTTCATTCTAGGCTATTCCTAATCATGCATGCTAGATTAGAGGTTTTGGAGTGGTGATCAAGCTTAGTCCTTCAAGTTTTTCATCAATTCTTCATTGGGCAATCAAGAGAGTGGTAGAATCAGTTCTTCTCAGGTATGTAGGGTTATGAATGGGTGAAATTGTTTACACCCATGCCCAATCTCTCTCTAATTCATGAAATTCTATTGATAATTCTATGGGGTTTTATCCCAATTCTTATGAAATCCTTATGATCTATCTATGGGTCAATATCCTTCATGTATCAATTCATATTTTATGAATCATGAGCAGATTTTACAACTATTTCAATTATAAACTTATGGATTTAAATTTCTTCAAAACTATGCCCAATTATGTATGTTTCATGATAAGTCAAGTTATGATTCTACTTTGATTTTGATGTTCATTAACCCATTATGATTTAGGACTTATGATATGATTTCTCTCAAATGTTCATCATGAATATATGAATATCAAGTATATACATGTTTTACAAGTATGCATGAACTTTATGATTTATCAATTTATAATTTTGGCCAACTTATGGGCCTTACTTTCATGGCTAGTACACATATTTCAAGTATGCTTATGATTATCATGATTTTTACTAGCTTATGAATCTCATGTATATTATCCTATGAGCACTATATATATTTTGAGAGTAGTATTTAACACCGAGTAGACTCGGGGTCCAAGCATACCCCGAGTCTCAGAACTACGCGCCAACGTAGCCACGATGGAACCTCCATGTTACTGTCCCCTTTGCCCAAATGGGCCATCTTTTGTAATATCACACCTCTTTCATAGTCTACACTTGGCAAGGTACGAACGCCCTCCCGACTAGGAGTTTATAGGTCGGGCTCCATATGTGCTCATATGGGGTATGTCGGTTATAAGAATCTCCCACTGTTCCTCATAATTTATGTATGGTTATGATCATGTACTTTGGTTCAAGTCATGTTTAATAAAGCTTTTCTCTCGTGAGTGTGATTATAAATGATTTACGGATGTTTTGAAAATCTTGAGTTTATGTTGCAAATTATGTTGTCCTACTCATATGAACTTTTATGTATTTTAAATATCCATTTTACTTACCTTGCATACTCAATACATTCACGACTGACCGCATACTCTATGCTGTATCGTCTCATGATACAGGTCCGAGGGATCTTTTTCAGCAGCCTCCTTAGCCCCTGCTTCCTCACTCAGACTTGTCCAGCTAACATCGGTGAGTCCTCATCCTCCGAGGACATTCAGTATTCGTGGTTGTCATGTCTTTCTTCAGTTTCAGACTTATCGAGTTAGTTGGGGGTATTGTCCCATCATCCTATCAGCTATATTAGAGGCTTTCAGACTCTACGTAGTAATCAGTTTGTCATGTATGATGTGAATTCCGATTTGATGTTATGTTATGTTATGTTTAGACTTCCGCTATAATTATTATGTTAATTCTTCTGCCGTTATTGATTAAGTTAGATGTATGTTCATGCTATGGATCGATTGGGAGTCTCTCGAGGCTCCTTGTTCCATGTCTCGAGTCGGGCCTATGTTCGGGTAGTGACAAGATCATTGGCATGAAATCCAATGTGAGCGAAACCAGGAGCCATGTTGATCCAACGGAGGCATATCAATGATTTTGGATGTTATACAGTTTAGGGTAATGGATCTATTCTTTTTAGAAAAAGATAGTGAATAGGTATGTGTAACTCTTTTAATGATAAGAAAATTCACTGTTGATAAGTGCATCATTTGTTGCATAATTGCTAATTGGGAAATGGTGATAGTGAATTTGACACTTTTTCATTTTATTTCGTTAATTTTGGCTAAGAACTCAGAAGTCAAGTTTCATTTAAATAAGTTAATAATTAATCATTTTGACCGACTGTTATTCTCTCTACCACAAATAATTGCTACATTAGAGCTAGATTCTCCAAAATTGTTTAAGAATGCTTATACTAGCGATACAAAAGGTTGGAGTTCTTCATTTTATTTGAAAATTATGAAATCAAATCCTCTGAATCGTATTAGCACAAGATCTGCTGCACCTTACACTATCAATCATCGAGACAAGGCTTATAAATGCGGCGTGCTTAGGAGAGTTATAACTTCTTACTCCTACGCGTGCAATCCTTTTATCCCTGCTTTGCCACACTCTTAAGGAACTTATTTTCTCTTCGAGCTTTGTTCATCTCTTCATCTCTTCCTCTCTTCTCTCTCACACTCGCTGCTCAGTTATAAGGTGAATTCTATTCTTATTCTGTTTTTTCATTTGAGCTAATTCTTTGTATATTTCTGTAGTTTTTTCTCCCATTCATTTGGTCTTTCAAATTAATGAAGTGGTTCATCAAAAGTTTCAGTATTTCTAAATTTTTCTGCTTTTCTTGTATTATCTTTTTAATCCTTATAGTGTGCTAGAATTTGGTGTTTTCTGCTAACGGCTAAGTACTTTGACACACACAATTTAACATGTCAAGAGCTTGTACTCTCTTGGTGTACATAAAATTTCTTCAGATCTTGATACTATATAGTCATATTTATTTTCAATCTTAAAATAGTTTTTCTTTACTTTTATTATTAGCTCTTAACTGAAAAAGAAAGAAATTGTAATCAGATCTAATTTACTTTAATTTAAGCAAAATTTTATTTTAACTTACTGTGAGCATACAAATTAAATTAATAAGAACATAAAAATTTACTAATAAAGATGGAGGGAATTCTTAGTTCCATGATCATAGGTATTGGCTTATTTGAGTGCGTAGTCAATCCATAAATCTCCTCCGTACTTATATCTTCTGACTTTATATCTCTTGCTATATTCGAATTGAATCTATTGACACACAATTTTTGCCCTCCACGATCTTAAATAATTATTCAAGCTTCTTTAATCTCTAACATAGTATAATAAAATTGAATTTTTTTTAAAATTATTTTCAGGAAAATTTTTAGCATTTTTATTTGACAAAATATACTAATATAATATATATACATATATATTTTGTTATTTAGTATATAATTATTTTTATATTTCATTTCAAAAATTAAGTCTTATCAATAATGATTTTCGGCTAAATAACCCTTCATTTTTTATTTAAATTGAGTAAGTTGCAAATATAATTAGTCTTTTAAAAAATAATTATTTATTTCGTTGAGTTAAGAAGCTTGATTAATTAATTGAGATAAGTAATGTACCTGAATTTTTATTTTTACCGTTGTCGATTTTAATTATTTGAGTTGATTCGACTACGATCTTAATACTTTGGCCATATTCGCAATAATTTGTTCATATCTTTAAGTAAATTTCAGCTTTTTTCTCCATTACACCTCATCTTTTTTTAAATTCTATTTGTTGGACCAAGAATTCGAAATTCAATCCAAGTCCAACCCAATAATCCCCAGACCCGGCCCACTTACTCATTAATCCCCCTAAACTCTCACACTCAGCACATACCAATAGAACCCTACACTATTTCCACATCGCCGCACAACACCCATCAACTAAAAATCCAGAATGATGCCTTCTCTACTCCCACATCAATCGATCCTTTTCCTTCCCTTTTTCGTACAAGGAACGCATGCTACGCACGAAATCTGTTTATCCCGTAGTGAACAAGGCTTCACAGAGCACTCCCCAGGTATTATCTGTTCATTTTTTTTCTTTTTCTATTTTTTCTTTTTTTTTTCCCTCAAAAATTCGCGAATTCGTACACCAAGGTCAGCCTTAGGCTTATCTCTTAGGGATTTGCTGAAATTCTACTTTTCCCACATCGGATGAAAACCCCAATTGTGAGGGTGCCATTCACTATATAAATTCCTTTCTTTTGCGTTGTTCACGGATAGATCTTCTCCATCTACTCTCGATTTTCGACCGAAAATAGGCCTTTGCTTTGTTTAGAATTGCAAAAGTTGGAACTCTAGTCTAATTTTTTTTCCCTTTCTTCTCTGCTTTCGGCGTTCCGTGAGCGAGGAGGAGTGAAAGTTGTCATCATCAACTAAAATCGTTCCAGTTCGCTGCCCCTTGAGAGCCCCAAAACAAGTCATAAGGGAAGCTAATATTTAAGGCAGAAATGGCCAGCAGCCCATTACCATCAGCAACTCATTTCCCCAGTTCAGGCGAACAACAACTGGAAAATGGGCCAAACTTTATAATAAATTTGGGATGAAAGTCTAAATTTAGTTCTTTGTTCTCTACTTATCCTTTATTTATTCTATTATATTTTATCACTAATTTAAAATCAATTTAGATGAATTCTCCAACCTGAGTTTATTTTATTAAATTAATTCTTTGTTGTTTAAAACTCTTCTTTATTTCAAATCATGTGCAAAATGAGTTTAAGACATTCCATTTGGTTTAATTATTCACATATTGTTTAGTTTAGACAAAATAAACTTTGACTCGTAGAAATTTGAAACCTTAAAATTTTCCTTAACAAACTTTTTTTAAAGTGTTTAAATCACTTTATCGTCTTTCAAATAAAGATCAAGAATTTTGTTTTGAATTCTTATTTTATGAAAGTTTAGGGAGATATCTTTTTAAGGAAGATGATTTTTGAGTAACTTAGCCAAATAATATTTTTAAATCAATTGGGACCCACCTTTTGCGAAAATTTTCAAGTGCCTAATACCTTCTTGAGTTTAACTTGAACCCTTACCCTTAATCTTTGATTTAATAAAAATATTTCTTCCTTTTAAATGGTTTTATTAATTTCCTAAAAATTAAGCGGCGACTCATTTTTGAAAAATAAAATAGCGCCAATGTTATGAAAAGATTTTCGAATTTTGTTTCAAAATCGACGCGTAACAAAAATGGCGGCTTCGGTTGGAAATTTATCTAGGTTCTAACCCAAAATGGTTTATTGTTTGGATAATTATCTTGTTTGAATTATTTGTTTAATGGTATATTTATTTGTTTAAATTGTTATATTTGTCATTGCATTTCATGGCATAAGCTCCGCCAATTGGCACAACACACAAATCACACGAACACAAAGCGAATATGCGGGTCGCAACCGTTTTTCACTAAAAAACTATATATTTTTTGGGGCACCCTGATGGGTAGTTGATTCGTAGGGCGACCAAATAGTCGTCATTGTCCCACCCCGAGTTGTCCGCTCGGTTACCAAGTCTTTTCAAAAGCCAAATCTAGTCAACCTAGCGTAGAGCGAAAATTTGTCTAAAATTGGCCTCCGGCCAAGAAAAAGACAGTTCATCCAACTACGTGTTTAAATTAAAGGATGTGTGCGTCATTATGACAAACCATTTTTTCTAAGGGTAGGAGGGCTTCTAATTAGTTATTTTATTTTGTATAATGACTAGAAGATTTTTGAACTTCAACATGGTTACCGAGACCCCTGAACTGATAAGGAACTGGTGGAATAATTTTGACTCGTAGAAAAAGAAAGAGGTCACTAGTAACATAAGTTATTTACCTTCACTAATGGAGATTAAGGCTTGGCCTAAGTTCGTCGAAGTACTTACTCAATATTGAGATAGCGATATGATGGTTTTTCGGTTTGAAGACTTGGAAATGACTCTGACCATTGAGGAGATTCGAGACTATTTAGATACTATTGGGATGTGTGTCAAACGAAAGAAAAAACTTGATCACAATATCCTAATCCCTCACAAACCGAGTCACAAAGAAAAGCTAAACATGTTGCTTCTCATCGAAGGAGACTGTTTAAAAACTAATGATGTTCCACTTGCGGAGTTTTATCAACGCTTTAGGAGACCTAGTGGATTTGAATTATTTACAAAGGAGTTCAACAATTATCAAAATTGGGATGATGCACGGGCCTTAGCATTCGCCATATGTTTCTTAGGAACTATGGTCTTTCCCCGAGATCAAGAGCATGACATAGACTCTCAGGTGATCATGGTTGCCCACGCTATATTTCATGGCATCAGAAAAGATCAGACGATCAAATACTTTTCCTTGGCCCTAGTTACTTTGGCTGATATCTATCAATCGCTAGGGAGGTGTAGAAATGGGCATCGTTACTTTCAAGGTTGTAACCTGATACTATAGTGGTGGATGGTACGACACCTCATCAAAGATAAAAACAAGGAACAAGCATTTACTACCCAAAATGAGGGAGACGAGTTGGGTTTTCATGACATGAGGTTGAGTTTAACCCATTTCCAAAATAGACGGAGCAAAGAGGGATGGTCTCAAATATTCTCCGAATTAAGAGAAGACGACATACAATGGATGTTCAGGAAGTTTATATCTCAAAAAGTCATCATCAAAGGATGAAGACTACCTTTTTTGGCACTCATGGGTATTAAAGGGATACGACCTTATGCCCCAAACAGAGTACTAAGACAATTCAGAAGAAAACAAGTTGTACCTCTTGTAGGGGACATGCATCAGTACGTCATTGATTATGACAGTTTGGACGTGGTGCCATTTGATAACGATATCCGTAAGGAATGGAAAGGATGTGTATTTTCTATCAAGAAAAATCTGGCCATAGATAGATTTCAAACCGGGTCTGATGAAACATACAAAGCCTGGTTGCAAGATCTGTTGGGGACTTTCATCTCGGGACTGAATATAGGCCTACAAATAGAGGATGTGGAATCTAAAACTCAGGTACAACTACGCTTGCTTCAAGAGGCTCTAGAAGAGAAAGAACGGGAACTTCGAAGAGAACGAAGGGAACATCAAAGAGAAAGAATGGAAGAAAGGAGAGCTTTGGAATACGTAAAAGAAGAGTCGAGAATCGCCAGAGGATGTTTCGTTGAATTGGATAGGCGTATGGAAGAACAAATTAGGTCCACAGAGAGGTTAAGTTTCGAACAAAGGGCTCAATTGTTCGGTTCTCACTTGATAATGAACCGGTATTTGATTTGGGAGGAGGTGGGAAAAAGCCAAGAAAGCAGGAATCGGTGAAGGATCATCCACGACCTAGATGGAATACCATACGTATCGTCTGCTATTTCTTTTTTCCTTGCATGGGATCTATATTTTTTCCCCTGCGTGGGATTTATGTTTTTCTCCTGTGTGGGACTTAGCTTTAGTATTTTCCCCTGCGTGGGACTCTATTTTAATATTTTTTTCCCCTGCGTAGGACTCTATTTAGTATTTTCCCCTATGTGGGATTATTTTAGTATTCCCTTATATATATATATATATATATATATATATATATTCCTAAATGTACCCCTTTTGTTCTATTTTGAGTGTTGCTGTAAAAACTTTATCAATATTAATAAAATATTTTTGGGGGCTATGGATTGACTTAAAAATGACGTGCACATCCTCTAATTCGGTTAGGCCCACCTTTGGCACAAAAAGGTAATTCATATAGGACGCGCTATATACTGTTTACGTGCTACTTGATATAACTGTTTTTGTGATTATGTGTTGTTTATGTTGAGAGATGAATCGAGCCACTCCTGCAATAAAGTCTTCATCTTAGAGCTTCTAAGCATACATGAGAGCCCACAATACCAAAAGTCCGTCCAAATTCTTCTCAGGTTCTCAAGTTTCTCAGAAAATACTTACAACTCCCTCAAACCCACTAAATCTTACTCTTTCTACTGTTTCAAAATTAATCAGAAAATGTCTGAAGGAAGTACTAATGCACCTACTGGAAGAATCAATCCAGTCAGCGACTTAGAAATGAAAGAATTCCTACGGAGAAAGATTACCGACACAGACAGGAAGATGGCGGCAACGAGGGACTGATGTGAAGAATTGGACCAGGATGAAGAGGCAGCCCGACAGGAAATCTCCAAACTCGATGAAAGAATCGTCATGGCGCAAAAGAGAATCAAGGACATAGATCGCAAGATCTGCCACATATTCAAACCAACGGAAAGACCTTCGGCGTTTGAACACCACACGAGGAGACTTGGAGAAGATATGGGACGTTTGGTTAGAAGCATTTTGCCTCAATCAGCAAAGGAAAGGGCAAGATGCATGAAGACTCAGACGAAGAAAGCACTGGATCGTCGTCAATGTGAAGAGGATTTAGAAAGTCTTAGTTGTTTTCTTTTTGTTGTCCTTCTCTTTCATTGTAATCAAAAGAACTATGCGAGACCTGAACCCCACGCGGGTACGTAGGAAGCTCTGTCAAGCCTGATCTCCTTATCATCCTCTTATCTTAAAAAAGATTTCCATTGTAAATCCGAACTACGTAGGGCCTGAATTCCCCTAGAGGGATACGTAGGCATCCTAATCAATGCCTGGCTCCTATCATCCAAAATTTTATTTTCCCCTCCATCACATTCTATATAAGTGAATTGGACAAATTTCTG
Organism: Datura wrightii; assembly: GCA_035772735.1. NCBI lineage: Eukaryota > Viridiplantae > Streptophyta > Magnoliopsida > Solanales > Solanaceae > Datura > Datura wrightii. The sequence continues at coordinate 18,012,547 of JASDFA010000001.1, forward strand.
TCCAGTTGGGTCTTTTTACCAAATTCCTGCTCGTGGATCAATTCGTATTGAGACAAAACAACATTTATGTGTTTATTTTTCTGTAAAATATTTTGTGTCAGTCATTATGAATGTAAATTAACACAACTACTTTTGAGTTATTTTCATCAACAGGTACTTGAGAGTGATCTGTGTTGAAAACTGGCGGAGCTTCCATACTTCACCAGATCCAAGGCAAAATCCCTTCCGGACCATAATCTCGACAAATCTAAAGGAAAAATGACTACCAAGGAAACAAATCTGATAGAGATAACAGTAAGAGATGCTCAAATTGTTGAGCAGAATGAGTTGATTGCACATTTGGCGCAACAAGTCACTGAAATGAGAGTCGAAATACATAGGACCCAAGATTTGGCTAAGATAGCCATCGCCGCAAACACTCCTCTGACAAACAATCGAAGGCCCCCCACCTACTTTCCACCATCGGACATCCCAACCCCAGAATCTTTTTCCATCCCTTTTGTCTCAACCACTGCCCTCACCGCTCAGGAACATAAAAAAAACCACTTACATGTTGATTCCTCTCACCAAGCCCCACCCTCACTTCACCAAAACCAAGTACCAGCCATGATCTATTCACAACATACCGCACCTACCCTCCCAAATCCACCACCTATAATCCTAAATGTGACTATTATTCCTTGCCAAATTGCACCACCCATCAGGACTTTCCATGCTTAAGGAGTCCCTGAATCATATCTCGATCCTACTGGACAGCCGGAGATTGATCCTTATGAGGAGGTGGAATAATACTGGAAAAACAAGGAGAAAGAAAGAGATCGAGAGATAAAGGTTATGAAGGAAACTGTCGAAAAGGCTATGAAAGAGCTTCACATCTCTCGTGATACAGTCGGCCTTGACTATGATGATTTGTGCATGCACCCCGATCAGTACCAGCCAGAGGGGTATAAAGTACCTAAGTTCGACACTTCTAATGGGGTAGGGAATCCCCTGGCTCATTTACGGGCTTACCGTGACAAGCTTGTCAGGGTTGGAAAAAATGAGAGATTGATAATGAGGCTCTTTAGTCGTAGCCTGAGTAGCGAGGCCTTAGAGTGGTTCACCTCGCAGGAGTTGCAACGGCCGAATTGGAGAACCTTGGCAAATGATTTTATCGAAAGATTTTCTTATAATATGGAGGTTGTACCCTATTGATATTCCCTAGAAAAGATCAAACAAAAGTCCGCAGAAAGCTATCGTGAATATGCATATTGTTGGAGGAAAGAGCTGCCCGAGTTCGACCTCCGATGTCTGAGAAGGAAGTCACTGATGTGTTCATTCGAATACAAGATCTAGAATACTATGAGATAATGTACCCATGTTGGGGCAAAAGTTTTTTCGAATTGGTAAAGATCGGCGAGGCTATTGAAAATGGCCTCAAGACTGGAAAGATTGTGAGTAACGCAGTACAAGCTGGCTCCGCGGGATTTTCGCGGAAGAAAAAGGAAGATGTGTCTACTGTATCAAGTAGTTCTAGTTCAAGGACGCGAAGACATACTGGTTTTGGCTCCACCTCGAGAAACCTTTTCCCTTTTTCCCCCTTAAAAGGCTACCCTTCAGCTCCATATATTCCACCTCCCGTTTTCTATGCTCAACCCAACTTCCAAGCCCCACCAATTTACCAAAACCCTCCTCAAACATACCAAAACTTTAGACTCATCCGACCAAACCCTCCACCATATAACCAAACACCTCCCCCTACTTATCCAAATGCTCCTCCTAATCACCCAAATAATTACCATCTACCCCGACTTAACCAAGAGAGAAGGCCTGCATGTACCTTCACCCCATTAGCTGAAAGTCGCACTCAATTGTTTGAGCGTTTGAAGGCGGCTGGACTAATCCAGACTATAGACCCTAAATCCATCAATACCACCTCAAGGTTTTTGACCAAAGGTGTGCCTATCACTCTGGAGGATTCGGGCACAATATAGAGAATTGCCTTAATCTGAAGCATAAAATCCAAGATTTGATAGATCAGAAAGTTATTACTTTGCAAACCGCTACTCCTAATGTCAACAACAATCCATTGCCAAACCACGGTGAAGGGACTGTAAACATGATTGAAGCAGAGGAAAATTGGCACGTGGGTGATGTCTTAACTAAGATCCAGCCCCGAAGCCTTGAGCAAGCGGTATCCTCGCTGACTGTGAATGAGAAACCTGCATTTGTGGCGTTCACACCACATATGGCATTCTCTTTAGTCCCGAAAAGCAACCTTGTCAAGGAGAAGAAAGAATTCATAGTACAATCAGTAGCAGCTCAGGGAATAACTCGATCTGGGAGGTGTTACACCCTGAAAGAGCTTGCACATGCAGTTTTGAAGAAAGATTATCAGAAAAAGCCGATCACAGAGGGCGAGGCCGAAGAGTTCTGGAGAAGAATGCAGCCAAAAAAGTATTCCATCGTGAAACACTTAGAGAAAACACCCGCCCAAATCTCTATATGGTCCCTACTTATGAGTTCGCAACATCACCATCAGGAATTATTGAAAGTGCTAAATGAGGCTCATGTCCCAATAGGGACAAGTGGTGAAAACTTAGCTGCGATGATAAGGCGAGTCATAGGAGACGATCAGATCTCTTTTCAAAAAGACGAGTTGCCATTTGAGGGTCAAATGCACAATAGGGCCCTGCACATTACAGTCAAATGTAGAAATAAGTTTGTATCCCGAGTTTTGATTGATGATAGTTCTGGTCTTAATATATGTCCCATGACCACTCTCACTCAGTTGGGTTATGACATTGGGAAAATCCGTCAAAGTCGTATGAATGTGAGAGCTTTTGACGGTGCCCAAAGAGGGACGATTGGGGAAGTTGACTTGTGTATCCAGGTAAAGCCAACTGAGTTCACTATGGAGTTTCAGGCGATGGACATCGCAACTAGCTATAATCTATTATTGGGAAGGCCATGGATCTATGCAGCTGGGGCGGTGCCCTCGACCTTGCACCAATTGCTAAAATTTATCTGGGAAGATCATGAGATAGTTGTCCATGGAGAGGGAACTGACGAAAGTTATCCTGACTTTTCTCTTCCCGCTATTGCAGAAGCCCCCAAGAGCTTGGATTTTCATACCGTACAGGTAGTAAATGCTTCTTATGAAGACACTACTCCATAAACACCTATGTCTTTGGTTTACAAGATGTTGGTTGTGACTATGCTGAAGAGTGAATTTGAACCTGGTCGTGGTTTGGGGAAGAACCTAGGGGGTATTCCAGAATCCGTCCCTATTCCTCAGAGGGTTTTTCATTTCGGGTTAGGGTATATACCGACAGATGAAGAGTTGGCTCATGCTGAGATGGGAAAGAAGAGTGACCGTTGTCTGCCCAAGCCAATTCCAAATTTGTACCAGTTTTTTTCTCCAGAGGGTCATGAGATTAAGTTTGAGTGTGATGGTCCGATATAAGGGATTGAAGTGCTGTTCATCGAAGAAGATTATGATCTGATTCTGGAAGAAGGCTCCTCGACTCCAACCATCAGAGATGCTGAACCTGAGGATACCTTACCAAATTGGACATCCACTCCATGCTTGATCCTCCGGAAGTCTCGGTAGAGATAGATGGATAGTTTTTATAAATTCAAAATCGGTGTGGCTCGAATGAGGCCCGAGACCCGCCCTTTATGTTTATATTCCCCCGTTTGCCTATTTACTTTGCTGCAAAGTTTTAAGAAGGTTAACGACTTCTGTTGATATTAGTCGTTAGCCAGAGTTACATGTTCTCCTTTCGTATTTAATGAAAAGCCTTTTCCCTATTTTAAAACTGATGATGATTTATTTATTTTTCATTATGTTATTATAAATTTTATTTTATTATCCTGAACTAACTAAATCTGCTTTGATTTTAGTAAAAATACTTTTAAACCTGCCAAGGTCATGACATGTCACGAGCTCAATGAACAAAGTGAACTTGGTAATGATAAGGTCGAAGAATATGATGAAGAGACCATCACACCTGAGCAACTTAGATGAGATCATAGCCGTTAATCTGGGAGATGATGGAGAAATCAAGGAAATCAGAATCAGTGCTTATTTGACGAAAGAACAAATGGAAGAACTGATTAGCTTGCTTCGACGATATATTGATGTGTTTGCCTAGTCTTATGAAGACATGCCGGGATTGAGTACCGATATAGTGTCTCACAAATTGCCTATTGATCCCAGTTTCAGCCTTGTGAAACAAAAGACGCGGAAGTTCAGGCCAGATCTGAGTTTGAAAATCAAGGATGAGGTCACTAAGCATATTCAAGCCAAAGTAGTAGAAGTAACCAAGTATCCGACGTGGTTGGCCATATCAGAATTTGTGTTGATTATAGGGATCTTAATAAAGCCAGTCCCAAAGACAACTTTACATTGCCAAATATCCATATTCTCATCGACAATTGTGCTAAGCACGAAATGCAATCATTTGTGGATTGTTTTGCCGGATATCATTAGATCTTAATGAATGAAGAAGATGCGGAGAAAACTGCCTTCATCACACCATGGGGTGTCTACCATTACCGAGTGATGCCATTTGGCCTTAAAAGCACTGGTACTACTTACATGAGAGCCATGACAACCATTTTCCATGATATGATCCACAAAGAAATTGAGCTATATGTGGATGACATTATCATCAAGTCCCGCGAGAGTTTGGACCACTTTTCTCACTTAGAAAAGTTCTTCCAGAGGCTGCAGAAGTATAACTTGAACTTGAATCTGGCTAAGTGTGCATTTGGGATTCCCGCCGACAAACTATTGGGTTTCATAGTAAGTAGAAGAGGTATTGAGCTCAATCCCTCCAAGATCAAAGCTATTCAAGATTTGCCTCCCCCAAAGACTAAGAAAGAGGTGATGAGTTTCTTGGGGAGACTTAATTACATCAGTCGATTCATAGCACAATCGACTGTGATTTGTGAACCAATACTAAAGTTGTTGAAGAAAGATGCACCGACATAATTGACCGAAGAGTGTCAAAAGGCTTTTGACACTATTAAAGGTTATTTGTCCAAACCTCCAGTATTGGTACCACCGCGTGAAGGAAGTCCTCTATTGCTACATTTGTCTGTGTCAGATCACACATTCGGATGCGTATTAGGGCAACATGATGAGTTAGGGAGAAAAGAGCGAGTCATTTATTATTTGAGCAAGAAGTTCACCCCTTATGAGGCTCGGTATACTCTGTTGGAAAGGACTTGCTGTGCTTTGATATGGATTGCTCAGAAGTTAAGGCATTACTTGTCGGCATATACTACCTACCTCATTTCCAAGATGGATCCTTTAAAGTATATTTTTCAAAAACCAATGTTGATCGGGAAGTTGGCAAAGTGGAAGACGTTATTAAGTGAGTTCGATATAACATACGTGACGCAAAACGCGATTAAAGTACAAGCTTTAGCTGACCACCTGGCGGAGAACCCAGTAGATGAAGAATATGAACCTCTTAGAACTTACTTTCCAGACGAAGAAGTAGTGTTCGTAGGAGAAGACATTGGTGAAGCCTATCCATGTTGGAGAGTATTTTTTGACGGCGCAGTAAACTTCAAGGGCTCTGGAATTGGAGTGGTGTTAGTATCAGAATCAGGACATCATTACCCGGTGACAGCGAAGTTGCGTTTCCCATGCACCAACAACATGGCTGAATATGAAGCATGTATCCTTGGCATCAGGTTAGCCCTGGATATGAATGTTTAGGAGCTGCTGGTGGTTGGAAATTCGGATTTGCTAATTCATCAGGTTCAAGGTGAACGGGCTACAAAAAATCCCAAACTTTTGCCTTACGTAAACTTGGTACAAAGGTTGTGTAAAAGGTTAAAAAAGATTGAATTCAGGCATACTCCGAGCATGCAAAATGAGTTTGTTGATGCCCTTGCCACTATTTCATCCATGATACAACATCCAGACAAGAACTATATTGATCCATTGGAAATAAGTCTCAAGGAGCAACCTGCTTATTGTTCACAAGTAGAAGCAGAACCAGACGGAAAGCCATGGTATGCAGGACATAAAGCAGTATTTGGAAAGTGGAGTGTATCCAGAAAATGCGACAAGTAATCAGAAGAAGACAATTCGTCGGATGTCCAACAATATCTTCATAAGCGGGGAAATCCATTATAGGATGACTCCAGATTTGGGTTTGTTAAGATGTGTAGACGCGAAAAAAGCGACAAAGTTACTCGAGGAAGCGCATGTTGGAGTATGCGGACCATACATGAATGGGTTTGTTTTGGCAAGAAAGATCTTGCAGGCTGGATATTTTTGGATGAGTATGGAGAATGATTGTAGTCGTTTCATTTAGAGATGTCATCAATGCCAAATACATGGAGATTTAATACGGGTTCCTCCAAGTGAACTTCATGCAATGAATTCACCTTGGACTTTTGCAGCCTGGGGAATGGATGTTATTGGTCCTATAGAGCCATCCGCCTTTAATGGACATAGATTCATTCTAGTTGCCATTGATTATTTTACTAAATGGGTTGAAGCTGCCTTTTTCTAGTCTGTGATAAAGAAGGTAGTAGATGACTTTGTCCGTGGGAATTTAATATGTCGATTTGGAGTGCCAGAATCCATTATCACAGACAACGGGGCAAACTTGAACAGTCATATGATGAGAGAGATGTGTGATTAATTCAAGATTTCTCATCGGAATTCAATTGCCTCCCGTCCTCAGATGAATGGAGCTGTAGAAGCCTCCAACAAGAACATCAAGAGGATTTTGAGAAAGATGGTTGATAATGATCGATCTTGGCATAAGAAGTTGCCCTATGCCTTGCTGGGTTATCGCACAACGGTACGCACTTCAACTAGTGCAACTCCCTATTTATTAGTCTATGGAACAGAAGCAGTGATACCTGTTGAAGTTTATATACATTCGTTGAGAATCATCCAAGAAGTCGAGTTAAGTGATGCTGAATGGGTTCGTAGTCGGTATGAACAATTAGCAATGATTAATGAAAAGAGGTTGAACGTTGTATGTCATGGTCAATTGTACCAAAGAAGGATGACTTGTGCTTTCAACAAAAAAGTAAGAGTTCGGAACTTTGAGGTAGGACAGTTAGTGCTAAAGCGCATATTTCCTAATAAGAGCGAGTACAAAGGCTAGTTTGCCCCAAATTAGCAAGGACCCTACATCGTTCATAAGGTATTGTCAGGAGGAGCTTTGGTTTTAGCTGAGATGGATGGCCAAGTGTGGCCAAAAGCTATCAATTCAGACGCTGTCAAGAGATATTATATTTGAAGATTGTTACATTTTTTATGTCTTTCCCTGTAATTGCATATTTTCTTGTAATCGTTATTATGTTTTGTCATAAATTGAAAATATATCCTCCTGTAATCGTGAACTACGTGATGACCTGAATTTTCAAGGTTGGATACGTAGGTGGCCAATATCGGCTTCGGTCACATCCTTATCAGTCTTATATATTTTCTTGTAATTCGGAACTACGTTTGACCTGATTCTTGCCTCAACGGGATACGTAGGCACCACACCAGCTCGGTCATACTCCCCGTAAGCTTTTCATTTCCCTTTATAATGAAAACTGAGGCAGAATTTTTGAGAGGACCTCAAAAACTCTAAAAGACAAATTACTATCTTGAAGGCGAGTTAAAGATTATTTCAGATATGCAACTGGGGAAGAATTTTTGAGGAGGATCTCAAAAATTCCACAGGATGTCATTTGCTTGTATCGGCAGAATGAGATTAGATTTGGAGCTTGTAACTGGGGCAGAATTTTTGAGGAAGGCCTGAAAAATTTCATCATGTATCAGAAGATAATACTTATCAGTTCCAATAGAATTTTTTGAGACTCTCAATATTTTCCAACAAGTTGTCTATCAAGTTGTGAATCAGAGGATATTCATTGAGTCGTGTGTGTCATGACTATTGGCAGAAGCTCTGAAAATTTTACCTTTTAAAAAGCATTTTCATTAAGTTTACAAAAAAATCTTTTTATTTATTCATATATATTTATATGTGCGTGTGTGTGTAATTTTGTCTTCCATCTACCGAAGTTCGGAGGATCGAGCAAATACTCGAAGCTGACAAGACAAGGAGTGAGGTGATTAGAAGAAGTCAACACAAATCAGTTTCGTAAAAACTAACAATTTTTCTGTGGATGCAGGTTACCAAAGATCATCAGGAAGTTCTATTATATTTATCTAATCGGGCATGGGCCCCATCCACCCAAAAGAGACATCAAAATAATGATATTTTTAAATAAAGAATGATATATGATTTTCCAAAGATCAGTTGGAGTATCAGATTTATCATGGACAAGATCACCTTTATTTAACGTCAAATCCCGGTGGAGGCCAGCGTTTATTTATCAATTATGCCAAATACCAGTGGAGGCCGACATTCATTTCTGTCCTACCGATGGACCATCATTTCTCAAAGTCCTATCGATGGACTATCACATCGAACACCTGTGGAGGCCGACGTTTGTCATATTTATCAATCACATTGAATACCGGTGGAGGCCAACATTTATCAATTATGTCGAATACCGGTGGAGACCGATGTTTGTCATATTTATCAATTATATCGAGTATCGGTGGAGGCCGACATTCATTTGTTCTCCTGTCGATGGACCATCATTTATTAAAGTCCTGTCGATGGACTACCACGTCGAATACCAGTGGAGGCCGACATTTGTCATATTTATCTACCACGTTGAATACTGGTAGAGGCCGACGTTTGTCATATTCATCAATTATGTCGAATATCGATGTAGGCTGATATTTATTTGTTGTCCTATTGATGGACCAACATTTATCAATATCCTATCGACAGACTACCACGTCGAATACCGATGGAGGCCGATATTCATTATATTTATCAACTACGTCGAAAACCGGTGGGGGACGATGTCTATTGCTGAAGACTAGTTATTTGATAGTATACCCTAAAGTGTTCAAAAGGACGCAAGATGCTGATGTCCGACAAAACAATTGAATATTATATTATAACGAGGATCCAGGTGCATGCGGAGTAGCGCGGAACTCTTTCTTAGCAGCAAACTGGGGCATAGTTCCGAAGAGGAATTTCAAACTCTTTGGACATGAGTTGAGGATTGACTTTCAGCACATTCAAACCACACCCCTGTAAGAAGGCATATGGGTTATTCTTTTGTTTTGATTTTCGATTTCGCATCCCATGTAATTTTTGAACTCACATTGGAGCGACTTTTGAAGTTTTGGAATCATGCGTAAATCAAGCATTTTGAACTGCATGTGGCCTGAATTCTCATGCAACCTAAGATATCCGGTACCAGGTCCGACCATAATTCTTTTAAAATCGTGCCATTTTTTTAGAGGAGAGTTGGTGGTCGAATAAAATTGGATTCGTCAATTTTCTTTGCCCAAGCCTTCCTTCAGTTATCCCTGGCCAAAGAAAAGGGTAGTTATTGACACCCAATTTTGGCCCTCCACGATCTTAAATAATTATTCAAGCTTCTTTAATCTCTAACGGAGTATAATAAAATTGAATTTTTTTTAAAATTATTTTCAGGGCAAATTTTAGCATTTTTATTTGACAAAATATACTAATATAATATATATACATATATTTTTTATTATTTATATATAATTATTTTTACATTTTATTTCAAAAATCAAGTCGTATCAATAACGATTTTCGGCTAAATAACCCTTCATTTTTAATTTAAATTGAGTAAGTTGCAAATATAATTAGTCTTTTAAAAAATAATTATTTATTTCGCTAAGTTAAGAATCTTGATTAATTAATTGAGATAAGTAATTTACCTCAATTTTTATTTTTACTGTTGTTTAATTATTTGAGGCGATTCGACTACGATCTTAATACTTTGGCCATATTCACAATAATTTGTTCATATCTTTAAGTAAATTCCAACTATTTTCTCCATTATACCTCATCTTTCTTTAATTCTATTTGTTGGGCCAAGAATTCGAAATTCAATCCAAGTCCAACCCAATAATCCCCAGACCCAGCTCACTTACTCATTAATCCCCCTAAACTCTCACACTCAGCACATACCAACAGAACCCTACACTATTCCTACATCACCGCACAACACCCAGCAACCAAAAATTCAAAATGACGCTTTCTCTACCCCCACATCGATCGATCCTTTTCCTTCCCTTTTTCGTACAAGAAACGCGTGCTACGCACGAAATTTGTTTGTCCCGTAGTGAACAAGGCTTCACAGAGCACTCCCCGGGTATTATATGTTCATTCTTTTTCTTTTTTAATTTTTTTTCTCAAAAATTCGCAAATTCGTACACCAAGGTCAGCCTTAGGCTTATCTCTTAAGGATTTGCTGAAATTCTACTTCTCCCACATTGGATGTAAACCCCAATTGTGAGGGTGCCATTCACTATATAAACTCCTTTCTTTTGCACTGTTCACAGACGGATCTTCTCCATCTACTCCCGATTTTCAATCAAAAACAGGCCTTTGCTTTGTTTACAATTGCGAAAGTTAGAACTCTAGTCTAATTTTTTTTCCTTTCTTCTCTGCTTTCGGCATTCCGTGAGCGAGGAGGAGGAGTGAAAGTTGTCATCATCAACTAAAATCGCTCCAGTTCGCTTCCCCTTGAGAGCCCCAAGACAAGTCATAAGGGAAGTTAATATTTAAGGCAGAAATGGGCCAGCAGTCCATTACCATCAGCAGCTCATTTCCCCAGTCCAGGGGACAACAACTGGGAAATGGGCCAAACTTTATAGTAAAATTTTGCTGAAAGTCTAAATTTATTTCTTTATTCTCTACATATCCTTTATTTATTCTATTATATTTTATCACTAATTTTAAATCAATTTAGATGAATTCTCCCCACTGAGTTTGTTTAATTAAATTAATTCTTTGTTGGTTAACTACTCTTCTTGATTTCAAATCATGTGCAAAATGAGTTTAAGATATTCCATTTGGTTTAATTATTCACATGTTGTTTAGTTTAGACAAAATAAACTGACTCGTGGAAATTTGAAACCTTAAAAGTTTTCTTAACAAACTTTTTTTTTAAAAGTGTTTAAATTACTTTATCGTCTTTCAAATAAAGATCAAGAATTTTTTTTTTTGAGTTCTTATTTTATGAAAGTTTAGGGAGATATTTTTTTAAGGAAGATGATTTTTGAATAACTTAGCCAAATAATATTTTCAAACCAATTGGGACCCATTTTTTGCGGAAATTCTCAGGTGCCTAATACTTTCTTGAGAGTTTAACTTGAACCCTTACCCTTAATCTTTGGTTTAATAAAAAGGTTTCTTCCTTTTAAATGGTTTTCTTAATTTCCTAAAAATTAAGTGGCGACTCGTTTTTGAAAAATAAAATAGCGCTAATATTATGAAAAGATTTTCGAAATTTCGATTCAAAATCAACGCGTAATAGAATCCATGCAACAAGTTAGCCATTGTGTCTGAACAACCTTAATATCAAGCCTATACCTAGGGCACTTCCTCCTTCCGGAACTAAATAGCAACAATGTAAAATTTTGCCCTTTTGTATATATGTTATTTTCTATGAACCTTTATGGAATGAACTCTTATGGCCTATTTCAATGCTTTGGAATACTTCCTAAAGACCATGTGTTTACTTAAGCAGTTGTCCCTTTTGATATGTTATAACTAGCCACATTACAGTCCTCAATGGATTAGCAAGGAGGAAGCAATTCACCTACAGGGTGTAGTTTAAATGTCTCTTTTATTATGAATTCTACATAAGATAGCTGAGAGAAAGTCCCCTTCTTCTACCCATCGTTTTTTTTCAATGGTTCAGTCAAGTTCTTGGTGTGCCTTTTCGATTATGTTTGATCTCCTCAAAAGTTATTGAAATGTTCATCATATTGATGTTGTTGAAGTATCTGTACCACTAGGTAGCAGATTCTGACATTAATTAACTGAGTATTGATAACAAATTAAGAAAATGGTCCCGAAATATTATTCTAGTTTTAGAGAAAACTTACATGTATTAATCCCATTAGGCGGTTGGTAGTAAGCTTATCTTCAAGATTAGGGTCATCAACAAAGGTGCAACAAAACATCAACCATGTCCCCTGTTTGCCTCTTTGTTGCCTAGTTATCTTCAAATACATATCTGTAAAATCTGTCAAATTATTTCCTAACGCCTTCATTTAGCTTTACGTACCCTTGGTTATCGAACCAACTTAGCTAAGGTGCCCAATCCCTAAGATTAATCACCTCACCAAGAAGAATCATTCATGGAACATCTCTTACAATATTTCAAGTGTTATTATTGAAGCATCTGAGATTGACTGATCATGATCACTATAGTACTTGTCACTCATAACCAACCTGCTTATAGTGCAAAGGATAAGTCGATGTAAATGGTCTTGAAGCAAAATTGATTTTTCTGAAAGAAGAAAAAGATGAGAAATCAAAGTTCGTCTTTTCTCAACAAAAATATACTTCGATGAATCAAGCCTCCTAGGTAGAGATGGAAACGGGGGCGCAGGGCGGGGCAGATTTTTGCTTATGCAGAGCATGGCGGGTGAACTTCTTGGGTGGGGTAGGACGGGTGCCGGCGGTTTACAATTTTAAAAATTAAATTCGAACCATGGCGGAGCGGGAGTACCTGATCAACTTTTCCTCTCCCGTGGTTGTCCACTTTATTTCAATTAGTAGTAACTTTTTTTCCTTACATTTATTTTAGCATTGTGATGAATAATTAATCAATCAGTATCTTTTTATTTTAAATTAAAAGCTATTTTAAAAATAAATAAAAAAAGATTGTTACTTCAATTGTCAATAATAAGAAAGAACTGCACACTTTCTTGCAACAGTTCACTTATTGATGTGTTTATATATTGACCTTGTCTAATCCTATTCTATTCCATCAGTAGTTTTAAATTTTTTTAGCCCAAAAGAGTTTGTTATTCTTATCTATTAGTACCAAATATCACATTCAATAAAATAAAAAGTAATTAAATTTTCTGGGAGATGAGCAATTCGTGACAGATTTGATGACAAAATTATCGTTAGAGACTATATTTATAAAATAGCTCATGATATAAGAATTATTCAAATTTGTATAAGAAAAATTAAAACTCATATTAAATAACAATATTAGAAAAAGAAATAAAATCAGCTATGCAGGGCAGAGCGGATCGGTTGATGCGGGGTGGACGGAGCAGGGTGAAAATACATAAAAAATGCTATGTGGAATGGGGCGGGTTGAAATTTTGTGGGTTAAGGCTCAATCCGCTCCCCATCCGCCCTGCTCCACCCCATTGCCATCCCTACTCCTAGGATTAAATATCTCGGTTAAGTAGATTTTTCTAGCTTGACGCCAATGTGAGGTGTCCATGTCATGTTTGAGTAGTTATAGCTAGTGGACTTACCAGCAGCTAATGGAAGCATGAAGCAATGATAACATCATGTGTTTTCAATATCTCCTTTGCCTTTTCTGGAGATGATGCTACTAGAACATGCTTGGAACCATACTTTAGGAATATTAAAGCTCCATATTTTTGTGAAAGATGGTGTAAAGACTTATGCGGGAGTGAACCAAGAAGGTTCAAATTGCCAATAATTGGCCATGGCCTTGGACCCGGTGGTAGTTTTCTTTTCGGATGGTTCAACTTTTTTGAGAGAAAAGCTAATGCCAGTAGCCATGCGCCCAATGCTATAAAAACCCAAGATATCTCCATAACTAATAATGGGTGATCACAGTTTGAATAGGCAATAATTCAAGATAGAAGCTTGAGAATTTATAAGACAACCTGCCACTACTTAGTGAAGAATTAAGACAACAATGGCAAAATAGAGTTTAAATTGTGTGCAAGTAAAAGATAGAAATGTTTCAATTCCAAGTATGCGATTTTTCAATTTTGTTAAAATTTAAAACTTGATTCATAAGTTTATAAGTTTGTAAAAAAATTCATAATTTTAAATTTTATAAAAAAGGACTCATGCTCTATGTAAAGAGATTGTTGTATCATGTAATAAGATAATAAAGAATAACTAGTTATTTCTATTGTTGATTTATTAGACCTTTATAAAATTATGTGTATTTAAAAGTTTGTAATAACATGTAATCACAATTATTTATTCTAAAAAAGACATAGTGATCTGTGATTTATTAATGCGATATCGCAGGATACTCTGCTACCTTGTTTATGAACTATTATTTTACTCCTTTGCTAAGAGATTATATAAGAGTTGAAAAAGTTTTCTCAATATTTATAAATTAATTTTTTAGAAATTACATAAATTATCTTCTTCTTTTTTGCCATTTCGGGATCGATAATTATAAGTAGTAAGTCCCTTTTTTTTCTTTGTAAAAAATAATTTTTGAACGTTTACAAATTCAATCAGGTCTAATCACTCTCTATTTAACATTGTCATTCACTTCACTTTTTTAAGTCTTTTGATCATGAAATTTTAATTTTTAATTTAAAGTTGCATTCACAATTCAAAAAATAATTTATAATTCATTTTCCAACTTATTTTTTATTATTTGAATTATTTTTTAAAATTTTATTCTAAATTTTTTATTTTTATATGAACAGTCCCATTTCTTAGAACAAATTCAATCATAAGATGTGTTATGTTCCCTCCACCCAATCAACTTTCAAAGATAATGTCAAATCGGACATGATTTTGTCTATTAAGGAAAATTATAGCTACACTAGGAAGAGTTTCATCACCTCAGGTGTGAAATTTCTCCGCAAGATAACAATTATCTTTCGTGGATGGTAAAATTTTATTAATTTTAAATTTATTAAAAAAATAAATTTATATTAAATTTGAAACATATAAATTAAACTAAATATTTAAATGTAATAAATATACATTTAATTAAAGGAAAATACACAATATACTAGGGGTGGACATAGTTTGGGCCAACCCGAAATTCAAACCGAAATCCGAATTTTTTGAATCTTTGGGTTGAATTTTTGGATTATGGATTGGATTTTGAATTCCGTTTTTAAAAATTATGAATTTTGGATTGGATATTGAATTTAGTATTATGGATTTTTGGATATCCAAAAATACGAAATTTTTATACCTTATATTTAACCCTACTCAATTACTCATAGCATATATGTCCAATACTACTAAGTCCAATTTCGAAGATCCAATAGATTAATACCTACGACCCATTATAATATTAAATCAGTATGAGATTTTATATTAATCAAATATAAAAATATAAAATAATTTAACGAGTAAGTAAAGTTTAATACACGAGATGGGCGGTAGAGTCACTTCAATTCTTGTTAGTTGTAGAAAGTTATAAATTTTAAGGAGAAAAGTATTAGGTGGATTGAGGTTGTTACTTGTTATGATCTACCTAAAAAGCTCAAAAGTCAAAATCAAAAATCCGAAAAATTCAAACCGATCAATCTGATACCGAACTTAAAAAATTCAATTCAATCCGAACTTATTTGGATTGGATTTGGATTGTACTTTTCTTAATCCGTAAATCAAATATCCAAACCGAAATTTTCATATCCAATCCGATGGCTCGAACGCACAACCCTACAGTATACCCATAAAATTCAAATTAATTACCCTAAGTACCTATGTGGTACTAAATTATTACCCGGTCTACTCATTACATTAATTGATTAGCTTGTTTGTGTGGAAAGGGGGGCATTCCCGTCATTAATTAGTAGGTAACTCAATTTCTTTTCATATTTTGTCGTTCTTTTTTCCTATTTTGTCTTTATATTATTTTTAAGGATAAAATATTAGCTAATTATTTTTATTAATACTAACAGTTATTAGTTTATTTATTAAAATTTAAAGATTGATCACCGAAAATTCTCCTAACATAGGAAATAGTTCATGGCATCAAAGGTGGTAGGAAGGCTTTTACGATTAAATTTTTGACATAATCTTCTTTTCTCCCATGCTCTCAGCCTAAGTTAGCTAACCTGCACTGGATTGTCACCCATAGCGGGAGGAGGTGAGCGAGACCGGGATCGACTTCGGAAAATCACAGCAGCCACGGTGGAGAACACTTTGGGGCTTCGGTTTGTCTCAGGGGGTCAGAAGGGGATTATTACACCTAGGGTTTCACAGATCCTTCCAAGCTCAGCGAAAATAAGTGAAGGTGCTTTGCCAACTGAACTTCCTAAGCAGAAATCCACTATGAAGAAGCTGGATCTAAGCTCACCTTCAACTAGTGCATTGCTAGGGGAACCATCGAGGGACAAAACTGATGAAACAGTAACTTTGCCATTAGCAGAGGAAGAGGATGTTTCAACAACTACTGATGGAAAACCCGATTAGGTTAATCTTTTCAAAGATTATAGGTCTGCTACAAAGGGTATAAGTCTAAACTATCACCCTCCACAGATAACAGATGGTAAGCCTGTAGTTGTGCTCTAAAAGGAACATGTTGAAAAGGAGGTGGAAAAGTGAAATTGTACCCTAATTGCTTATATGATTGGGGCAAAACCAGAGTATAATGCCATTAAAAGATACATAGAGCAACGTTGGTGAAATGTAGCCCCACCAGATCTTTTCTTGCACGAGGAGGATTATTTTTTGATCAAGTTCAAGTTCATGGAGGACAAGAATGAGATTCTCTATTCAGGTCCCCACACCATGAACAACAAGCCAATATTCTTGAAATAATGGACGACAAAATTTGATTTCTTAGTGGAATTCCCCACTGAAATCCCTCTTTTGATAGTTTTTCCCAATTTTCCAATGAGTTGCTGGGGAGGGGAATCCCTCAGTAGAATAGGGAGTGCTATAGGCAAGCCAATCTATGCGGATGAATGTACTATAAAACAAACGCAGATCTCCTTTGCCAGAACACTCATTGAAGTTAATATCATCCAGCCACAACCTATGAAAATCACTTTTTTGGATCCAGCGGGTACAGAGATGAAGCAGAAGGTAGATTATGATTGGAAACCAGCTTTCTGTAATAAATGCTTGATAGTTGGTCATAGATGCATAGTCAAACCAACAGCTCCATAACAACCTGCTCCAAAGAAGCAAGATTGGAGAACTAAAATGCCTACTCAATTGCATCAGGATATAGTGGTTGAACAAGTTCCCTCCAGGGATAGGAAAGAACTAGAGGTATAGGACTCAAATCGGATAGACACTGGCCAAATTATGGTGTATAATCTGGAAAATTTTCCTCTACTGACCCCAACACCTACTTGAAATGGATTTGAGGTTTTGACTGAGAGAATCTGACAAGTCTCAAGGTCTTCCTGATAAAGGAGAGACTGTCATTCCTCAGGTATGTATTGGTTGGCTTGGAACACAAGGGGAATAAATAAGAGGTATAAGTAGAAGGAGCTTAAGCTTTACCTCAGAAATAAGAACATCAAGCTAGCAGGGATCATTGAGACTAGAGTCAAAGAACATAATAAAGACTAGGTACTAGATAATTTTGCCCCTGGATGGAGTGCTTTACATAATTACCAACAAGCTGCAAATAGAAGAATACGGATCATATGGGATCCTAAATGGTTGTGTATTGATGTGATCAAAACAGATGCCCAAATTATCCACTGTATAAGAGACAGAGCTGGCAACAAAGATTGCTTGCTTACTATTGTTTATGGATACAACACTATCAAGCAAAAGAGGAGGTTATGGATAGATTTAACAGATATTGCTAATGGTATCAGTAAACCATGGTTAGTATATGGGGATTTTACTGCGGTACTGTACTCAGCTGATAGGCTTCATGGTGATTCAATAAATTATGGTGAAATACAAGAATTTGGTACATGTATCCACAACCTACTACTCACTGAACTCGGATGGAATGAGGATTGTTACACTTGGACTAACAAGCAACATCGTGACAATAGAATTTGCAGCAGACTGGACAGAAGCTTTTGCAACTGTGAATGGATGATGAAATGGGGGCAGGTGATGTTGTATGATCTCCCCTTTATATCTGCTCATGCACCCACGTTGCTGAATATGGCTATAACCTCTAGGATATATAGGGTTCCTTTTGAATTTTTTAACATCTGGACAGATCATGAAAATTTTCTCCCCTTAGTAGCGGATGTCTGGAACCAATAGTATAGAGGAAATAAAATAGGTATGATTTGGAGAAAGCTAAAATCCCTTAAACCTCATCTCCGAAAGCTAAACAGCTAAGTTCAAAGGCCTAGCAATGAGACTTGAGGCAACTAGAAGATATTTGCTAGAGATTCAAGTACAAATGAGGGCTAATTGTACTGAGAGCCTGCAAATAGAGGAACGAAGGCTACTACAGCACTTGGAGAAATGGTAACTAATAGAAGAGAGTGCTATTAAGCAAAAATCAAGGTCAACATTGATGAAATTAGGGGACTCAAATTCAAAGTATTTCTCTGTAGTAGTTAAGGAAAGGAGCCATAAGAAGATGATAGTGGCGCTTACTTCCCTAAATAAACAAAAACTCACAGGAGCCGAGGCAATTAAAACTGAAATCCTCCAGTTCTATCTGGGATTGATGCGTCAGCAACTCATAGTCTCCCTACTGTTTACAAATTAACAATGGCTAATGACACTACATTATCACAACAACAGAAACTTGACCTATGTGCCCCCGTGTTTGATCAGAAAATTTGGGACAGTCTAGCAAATATTGATGATGACAAAGCACCTGGGATAGATGGTTACAATGTGAAGTTCTATAATAAAGCTTGGTAGATCATCAAGGTTGATATCATTGAGGTTGTTAAAGAATTTTTCTCAAGAGGCTAGATGCCTAGAGCTATAAACTGCTCCACTGTCACTCTGATCCTAAAAATTCCTGCACCAATAACAGTCAAAGATTTTAGACCAATTGCATGTTGTACAGTCCTTTACAAACTAATAGCTAAGGTGCTGGCAACCAGATTACAAAGAGTCATTCCTACCTTCATTTGTGAAGCTTAGGCAAGTTTCATTCTGGGGAGGAAGATATCAGCCAACATCATTTTAGGAACTGGTTAAGTCTTACACCATAAAACATATCTCATTCAGATGCATGATCAAGATTGACCTACAAAAGGCTTACGATTTGGTTGAATGGCCCTTCCTTGAGCAGGTGATGATTGAAATTGATTTTCCTGTGAGGTTTTTTACTTGGATATTATAATAAGTGAAGACTGTCAATTATACTATCCTCATCAATGGAGATACCATAGAGCCTTTTGATGCTACTAAGAGATTAAGACCAGGTGATCCTTTGTCTCCTTTCCTGTTTTCTATAAGCATGGAGTACCTGAGTAGGAACCTAAATTGTTTAAAAACTTTCACAATGTTTAACTATCACCCCAGATGTGCCAAAGTAGGCCTAACACATTTGTGTTTTGCCCAAGACCTTTTACTCTTTGCTAGAGGTGATTTTCTTTCAATAGCAGCCTTACACCAATCTTTTCTTATCTTCTCCAAGGCTTCTGGTCTCCACAAACATTGGGAAAGCTCTGTGTATTTTGGAGGAGTTCCACATCATGAGAAAGAAAGAATACTACATCATCTAGGCTTTGTGCATGGAGAACTTCCTTTCAAGTATCTGGATATTCCACTCTCTACTAAGAAACTATCTTTAGTGCAATGGCATACTCTCATAGAAAGAATTGTTAGCAAAATATCCTCCTGGACAGCCAAAAGCTCTCTTATGTTGGGAGGGTCCAATTGATTCAATCAGCCTTATTTCATATGCAAGCCTACTGCGCTCAACTGTTTGTCATTCCCGCTAAGGTCCTTAAAGTGATTGATAGTTATTGTCGAAGCTACATGTGGTCGGAAACAAATACCATTACAAGGAAGGCCTTACTAGCATGGGACAAGGTCTGCGCTCCAGTAGCTACGGGGGGTCTTAACCTGATCAATTTGAAGCGATGGAACTCTGCTGCTATATAGCTAAAAGAGGTTGGGATGTGGCTATCGAAGCAGATAAACTCTGGGTAGGATGGATACATGCCTATTATATCAAAGACAAGCCCCTTAATGAGATCAACATACCACAACAAGCCTCCTGGATGGTCAGACAAATCTTAGTTGCTAGAGGTGTTTTGCCACTGATCCAACAACCCTTATCTTCCTCTCAGAGCTTACTTAAACAGATTTGTCATAAGCTCACTCCAGAGAGATCAACAGTGCCTTGGAAATGTCTGATGTTTTGAAACCCTGCTAGGCCAAAAGCAAGGTTCACTATGTGGCTTCACTTTCATGGAAGGCTCCATATTGTGGACAAGCTACTCAAATATGGTCTTCAAATCTCCCCTACTTGTTCACTCTGCGAAGCACAGAAGAAGACCAGAGATCACCTATTCCTACAATGCTCCTTTGCATGAACCTTCTGGGATAGAGTCTTGCAATGGATTCGAAGGGATCCTATCACTGTGACCATATGGGAAGCATACACTGCCTGGGCTATTGAGAATGCGAAAGGAAAGTCTCCCAAAGCTAGTTTGTTTAAATTGATCTTTGCTGAATGCATCTCAAAGAATTTTTGAGGAGAAACAAAGGAATGTTGACAGCCTTGCCAAATAAGTTGCTTACACCTGTATTGCTAGAGCTAAAGCAAAAATTAGTAGCCTTATCTACAGTTTTGTTTTCTATCTTAGTAATATGTATAGGGACTGTGTAATCCTTGGGTGAATAGAGATCTTACTGTGTCATTTTTTTTAGATAGCTAGCTGGGGCTTAGGCTAGGCTACTAGTTTGTAACGAAGTACTTGGTGATTAATAAAGCAAGTTAGTTACAAAAAGAAAATTGGTAGGAATAATAGAAATATGATTCTAAATTTTGAGATGTTGAAAGCTCATGACAAAGTATTTTGAGTCTTCCTGATATCTGTTATGAGGAAACTCAATTTCTGATAATACTTTATTGCACTCTTCTATAGATTCATCTCTAACAACTGATATTCTATAATTGTTAATGGATCTAGACATGAATTCTTCGATTCTCTCGTCAATTCTATTCATTATTGGTGTTAAGGCTCTCAATGTAATACTCAACCAGTTGAATAGTATAGGTGATTTCAATGGTTTTGTTAGGATTAAAAATGGCCCTCGAGTGAATCATTTGTGCTAAATTATTAAATTGTACTCTTCTCTTTCATCAGTGGACATTCTATCAAGCTTATTACAAAGATTTGTCCTTCATTATACTTTTTCGATATATTTCTTTCTATTTAATTTTAAGATTATATTTTGTATTTGTATTCTCAAAAAAGATCATATTTACCCCTACGACGTTAAATCACTATGTCTTAACATATTTGCCCATTTCATCCAACTTTAGGGTCATATTTGTCCTTATACTCTAGAAAAAATCATATTTATCCCTACTGCATTAAATCTCCATCTCCGACCTTAATTTTCCTATGTGGTGCCAACCTAACATATTCTTTTCAATAAAATCTACTAACCAATTTAAACTATTTTAGCCGCCCAAGCCACTAAAAAATAAAAGCAAAACTTACATAAATACCCATAAAAAATGAAGTATTTACATGAGAATACCCTTTTACTTTGATGCCTCCTAAAATAATTATATAAAATAACCCATTTTAGTTGGTTTCTTTCTCACGCACACATGATGTTGATGTCAGCATTAAATTTTTTTTTTTTAATCTTTTTTAGCTGTCATGTCACTATCATAATATTATTTTATTTCTTTTTCTCTCTTTTTCTTTAATTTTTTTTATTTCTTTTAAAGTTATTTTAAATTTTGTTATTATTTTTTAATCTTTTATTTCACTTTTTAAATATAAAAATAAATATAGTAACTAACTATCTTTAGATTAATAAAAATATAGAAAAACTAAATAATTTGACAACAACAAGATGTAATTTGCAAAAAATTACTAAAATCACTAGCTTATTTATTGAAATTAAAATTAATTAAAAAATATATTTTATAAATTTTGTTCATCTATTTTTTTTTCAAATTATTATTCTTTATTTTTTTACCATAATCTGATTTCACGCTCAATTTTGGCTAATTTCTTTTCTTGATTTTTGTTTAGTTTTCTCCTTGTTCATTTTCTTTTTATTTTTGTACTCTTTTTCTTTTTTCTCATTTGTTTCATTATTTTTTATCATATCTTCTTTTTCGTTCATTTATTTTTTTCTCAAATCATATTATTCTTTATTTTTTCACCATAATCTAATTTAATACTTAATTTTTACTCTTTTTTTAAGAAAATCTTTTTTCTTTTTCTTTTTTATTTTATTTATTTTTTGTTTTTTTCTAATTTCATTTTTTTTAATTTAATTTTTTTCCATTCATTATTGTTGTTCTTTTTTAATTTCTGATGAGTTTCATTGAGGTCTACTTCAACCCTTCAATAAGACATTCCTCAGTTTTTCATGATACTATCACAGTATATCTATATACTAGCATGATATCATTAAGGCCCGTCTTTAGTCTTTTAGTGAGAAACTTCTCGGTCTTCAATGATATCATCATATTTGTAACACCCCGAAAGTTTCTAAGATCAGACTCCAGAATTAGATGGAGTTCAACAGAAAATCAACAGAAATTTCTCAAAACGATCGTCCAACGAGTCATTCGTTGCTCTAACGGTCAGTTAGATGAGTCACTGGAAGGGTTTAAAGAAAAATGCTAAGTATGTTTGCTACCACGAGAGGATGGAACGAGTCATTGTGGGAAACAACAACCCATTAGATGTAGTCGTGGTAAGCTAGCAGACCAGACTTTCCAGAAACAATGATCCAAGTGATGACCCGTTGGTTGCTATGACGGGTCACCCTGAGGAGTCGTTAGTTGGAGCTCAGAAAAGGAGTTGGTTTCTGGTTCAGTGATGATGGATGGAGACCACGAACCGTTAGGTCAGACAACGACCCGTCGTGTCGATCGTTGGAAGGAACTCAAGGATTGGACTTGTGTTGATGATAGAAGGAATCGACGAGTCGTTGGATCAAGTAACGACTTGTCCTGTTGGTCATTAGATGAAGAAACAAATTCCGGAGAAAAGGACCCCAGAAGCAATGGACGGCCACCACGAACCGTGGTAAGGACCAACGACTCGTGGTTGGGGTCATGGTCACTAACGGAAAGATTTTTAATTATAATTTCAGGGGTATTTTGGTAAAGTCCTACGCTTCCAGTTCCTAAATGACGTCGTTTTAGGTATTTTAAGAGTTGAATTAAAGGAGTTTTCACTACCCTAAGCCCCTTATTATCCAAAAATCATCGATAGAGTTTTCTTCTTCTTCCTCTTCTCTCAAGCTCAAAAGCATCTAGGGTTTCTCATCAAGGACTGCAAATTCCTAGATCAGTAAGGGAGTCTTTTAATTAGGTATATGGGACTTCAACAAGGATCTCCTTCCGTCCTTGTGTCTCAATTTTTATACTAAAATCCAAATCCCTATATTTTTAGAAAAGCATGTTCTAGGGTTTCAATTTATGCAAAAACTCTCCTATGTCTTCTGTAAATTCTAAGACCCATCATGATTAATAGCCATGCATGCTCATGAAATTACTTTCAAGTTGTCGAATTATGTTCATGATACTGAAATAACATGATTATAGAATTTTCATCATGATTTAGTGTAAACTTCAAAATGGGGTTTCATGAAATGTTCACATGTTTTTACCATGATCTCATTATATATGTTCAAGGCATGAATCGATCATATGGGTTTCCGTAAGTCTAAAATAGTTGTATCAGTAAATGTGTTGAAGCATGAATAGAACTTATGGATTTTGATGAATGTGAAGTATGTACATGTTTTCACTATGATTTTGATATATATGTTTAGAATATGGCTTGAACCTATGGAGCCTTCATGAATCTAGAATATATGACATATGCTCTGAATTCGGGACTTGAAATTTTATGAACTTTGAGAACAAAGCATGATTATGATCTTTCAAACTTTCGAGCTTGTTGATAGTAAAAAGTAGCCCCGATCAAATTTTACATGAATTCAGTATGACATAACTAGTTGACCACCTAGATCTCTGATTAGTTGAAGTAGCTTAGACTATATGAATGCTTGTCAGATTGGTATGTTCACGTAAAAGTTTATCCATAGCCGAGAATGTTTTTCTTAGTTCAGTTAGCGATTCTTAATAGTAGAGAATGTCTCCCTTAGCTCAGTCAGGGATTCTCTTTAGCAGAGAATGTTTCCCTTAGCTCAGTCAGGGATTCTCAATAGCAGAGAATGTCTCCCTTAGCTCAATTAGGGATTCTCATTAGCAGAGAATGTTTCCCTTAGCTCAGTCACGGATCCTCAATAGCTGACAATGTTTCCCTTAGTTCAGTTATGGAGTCTCAATAGCAGAGAATGTCTCCCTTAGTCAATCAGGGACACTTCATAGCAGAGAATATCTCCCTTAGCTCAGCCCATGATATCAGTCAACTCAGCTCTGTATAGTTTCAGACTTCAATTTAAATCAGACTTAGCAGAATTCAGTCTCAATTATCAGCAGATAATCAGTACAGTGTATGACATCAGTTACAACTTCAATTCTCAGTATATGTGCAGTACATGACCCTTATGCATCAGTTTGATTGTACCTCAATAAATATTTTCAAATAAGCTTTATATATATATATATATATATATATATATATATATATATATATATCAGACAGGGTCATTGTGTTTCAGCTCAGTTATATATTTAGTGATGTGCTCAGTACTTCTTTCCTGTATACTTGCATGTTTAGTTTACTTACGCTTCCCGCATACTCGGTGCATTTCAAGTACTGACCGCATACTTTATGTGCTATATCATTTCATGATATGGATTCAGGTTTTCAGACTCAGCCACTTGGTTAGATACGCTCCACTCCTATCTCAGCAGCTTGTTGTGAGTCCTCACCTCTCGAGGACGCGATCTATGTTTTCTATTTCATTTATGTTTCAGTTTTCAGACTTTAGGAGTTAGCTAGGGGGCTTCTCCCAGCAACTCATCAGTTTAGTAGAGGCTTTCAGACTTGTATAGACAAATTTAGCTTTGTATTTTGTTATTTTGGATTTTAAAATTAGACTCTTTCAGTTAGCTTCCCCTCAGTTATGATTTTGTTAGTTGTTGTCTTGCTAATGTTATGCTATGACCATGCCATGGGTCGACTTGGAGTCTCTCGGGGTTTCTTATCCCGTATCTCGATCCGAGCCTATATTCGGGTCGTGACAACAGTATATCTATATATTATCATGGTATCATTGAGGTTTGCTTTAGTCCTTTATTATAGCATCACGATATATTTATATACTGGATGATATCATTGAGGTCTGCTTTAGTTCTTAAGTGAGACACTCCTCAGTCCTTTATGATACCATCCAAATATATTTATATACTAAATGATATCATTGAGTTCCGCTTCAGTTCTTAAGTGAGACACTCCTCAGTCCTCCATGATACCATTACAATTTATTTATATATTGTCGTGGTATCATTGAGGACTGCTTCAATTCTTCAGGGAGATACTTCTCAGTCCTCCATGCTACCATCATAGTATGTTTATATACTAGCATATGATATCATTAAAGTCTGTTTCACTCTTTTAGTGAGAAATTTCTCGATCTTCAATGATACCATCACAGTATATCTATGTACTATCATGGTATGATTGAGGTTTGCTTCAGTTCTTCATGAGACACTCATCAATCCTCCATGATACTAGCATAGTATATTTATATACCGGTATGGTATCATTGATGTTTGTTTCAGTCCTTCATGAGACTCCTCAATCTTTCATGATAACATCAAAATATATTTATATATCATTGTGGCATCATTGAGGTATGCTTCCGTCGTTAGTGAGACACTTCTCAGTCCTCCATGATACCATCACAGTATATTTATATACTGTTGTGGTATCATTGAGGTTTGCTTCAGTTCTTCATGAGACACTCATCAATCCTCCATGATACAATCACAATATATCTATATACTGTCATGGTATCATTGAGGTCTGATTCAATTGTTTAGCGATACTCCTCAGTCCTCCATGATACCATCATGATATATTTATATACTGTCATGGTTGTTACACCCCGTAAAATTTCCAACACATAGATGGCCTATTCACATATTGGTTAAGAATATTTGAAAGTCATACATGCTAGAAAAAAGCCCGAAAAAAGACCGGACGAGAAACCTGTCGAACCATCGTGGAAGGAGCCGGGGCAGAGCCCCTCCGCGATGGCAATGTGTCACGGAGGTGGAGCCTCCGCGTTGGCTCCGTGACACGTTGGCCCTGTCCAGGCCCAAGTATATAAAGCCTCCACTTCGGTTCATTTCATTATTATATCAAATAATTTCCAGAAGCTCGTGAGAAAACAGAGAGGGTGCGAAAGTATTGTTAAATTATTGCTCGATTACGCCATCAAACGTAGTCCAAACTCAAATTAACTCCAGATACCGAGGTATTAAGCAGTAAGGAGCATTCCTACAGATTTAGTTTCGTGAAATTTGGCCGACGAATCGTCGTGCTACCAAACTAAGGTAAGTGGAATTGCTCCAAACTAGTGTCAATATACTCCTATCCCTAAAGTGAGTATTTCTCCCTTCTGGACTTTCGAGAAATAGCGAGTTTTTGACCGTCTTTTGATAAGCCAAAGTTTAGGCTATAAATATATCGAAAGTAACGTTTTCTTTCAGAATATTGGTGTATTTAGTTCTAATTGACATATATGTAAATGCAGTTGGGAGAAATAGCTGGAGTACTAACCGAGCTTCTTCCGTTCGTCGGATAAACCGAGGTTAAGGTATGTAAAACCAGTTTCTTCAGCAAGTTAGTAGTTTTAGCCATGTATAGCACAGTAAACTCCATAGTAGAATTCCCGGAGTTGAATATTAAGTATTGTGCAAGTTCAGTAAATCTGGTTTGCGTTGTTATATCGTACTCAGTCCGAAAGCTAGTAAAGCATGCGCCAAATGGCAAGTTAGCATTCCAGACTCAATATAGTTCAGTATGTGATTAGCAAGCATGTTTCTAGAATAATATGACAGATATTCAGAATAAGAGTTAGTAAAGTAAAATCAAACAGTCAGATAGTATCTTGGCTACAGATTAGCCATACAGACAGATGATATCTTGGCTACAGTATAGCCATGCAGTTAGATAAAGATCACAGATTCAGTATAAAGCAGTATGAGAATCAGTATAATACAAAAAGAGATCAGAATAAGAAATCAGAATTCAGATAGTATTTTTCAGTTTAAACATGCTCGCTATATATGTGCTTATTGTTTGTTGAGACTTGGTTGTGTCGTGAGGGAACCCTTTTGAGCGTCTTCGCCGCCCCTGGGTTGGTAACTGTGTTGTCCACTGAGCGGGTGGGTTTACGTCACTCCAAGGAGTGGCATGCTGTCCCCAGTTTGGACGAAGATGGGATGAAGCTTTCCCCATATCAGGCTGATCAGCATTACAGTACAGATAGCCCTGTTGTGCGCAAGCGCCTAGGGAACAAATTCAGATACAGTTACAGTTATAAATACAGTATAGGAGTCCTCCGGACTCAGATACGGTTATTTATATCGGAGGCTATGGCCCGAGCCGGAGACCCAGGGGGCCGACAGAGGTGTTCGTAGTTAACAGATGAGTGGAGTGACTTATTTTTGGCTGGTTTTGACTCGGGTAGGGGTATATAGATTGTTTGCTTGCTTGGCGTCATCTGGCTTATGGGGGTTGGTATTGGCTCTTGTTTGCTATATATATTTATGTACTTATGTGCTATATATTAGTTAATAGACAGTAGGCCGCCGCGCCTACAGGTACGCTCCTGCCCTATCACAACACAGAAAGTCTGATTCAGTTCTTACAGATTCAGTTATCTCCTGCTATTCAGAATTGCTAGTTATGTTATTTGTATTCAGTTGTATCCAGTTGCTTTGCATACTCGGTACCAGTGGTACTGACGCTTGTTTGGGGTGCTGCATTACTTGCCTACAGGTACTCACAGACGAGGAGTCAATCCCTCGTGATCCTAGCCAGCGCAGAGTCATCAGCTCCTGTCATCCGGAGCTTGATATTTAGAGGTGTATTTCATCTTCTTTTGTTGTATAGTATGGGTAGGCCGGGGCCCTGTCCCGACCATTTCATCAGTACTCATAGAGGCTTGCAGATTGTATATATTCATCTCCCTGTGGTTAGTTGTGCCGGTCGTGTGAGGCCGTGCGTTTTGCTTAGCTGTTTAGCATTGTTGATTATGTTGGCCGTGTGGGGCCATAGTCTGATAGTAGTGGTGATCTTGCCGGTCACGTAGTTATTCAGTATTCTATTGTTGAGTTACAGATAACTAGACAGCATGGTGGCCTTGTCGGCCTGCATAGGTTTTCCCCCTTTGTAAGTATGTTTCTGGTTAGCTGAAGTTTTATACAGGTGGCTATAGGCCCAGTCGGCCGGAGGCTGTGTTTACAGCCGTTATATAGCCCATTGTTTCCAGAAATCTGAGTTAGAGCTAGCCAGACACCAGATGTGCTTAGGCTCACCAGTTAGCAGCCTAGGTCCTACTAGGGCACCAAGTGCGAGTCATACCCCCAAGGCGGGGCGTGACAATGGTATCACTGAGGTCTGCTTCAATGAGACATTTTTCAGTCCTCTATGATACCTACATGGTATATATCATATACTGTCATAGTAAAGAAAATAGACAAAACAAAACAAAAAAGAAGAAACAAGAGTAAAATAAAAATAAAAAAAAAGGAGCCAACATGAGAAAAATAAAGCAAGAGAAAAAGAACAAAAGGAGAATATGAAACGTAAAAAAAAGGAGCAAAAGCAGAATAACATTAATTATTGGGAAGAAAGAAACCAAAATAGTTTTGTTAGTGCAATAATTGCTACTATGGGGTGCATTAATTGCTACTTCAAAAAAATAAAATAAAGACAACAAAAAGAAAAAAAGTCATAGTCTAATTATTTAATTTTTTATATTTTATTCATCTAAAAAAATTTAAATTATATTTTTATCTTTAAAAAATTAAAAATAGAGAAATAAATTTAAAAAAAAAAAAGTAAACTAACCATTGAAAAAAACAAAAATATAGAAAGGGACCAAAAAAAAAAGAAGATACACTAACCAAAAAAAAAAAAAGAGTCAAGCGAAAAAACAGAAAAAATAAAGAAAAGAAAATAAAATAAAAAATAAGAAAACAAATAATAAAAATTTTATCAAATAATATCTCTAATAAAGGATAAAAAGAGACAAAAGGATAAAAATAATAAATGAGAAAAAGGTAAAGTAATAAATGAAAGGATAAAAACAGTAATTGAAAGGACAAAAATAATAAATGAACGAGAAAAATAATATATGAAAAGACAAAAAGAGAGAAAAAAGGAGCAAAGCTCAAGCGTATAAATAAGGAGACATTTCAGGTAAATAGTTTATCCCAAATGGATATTAATAAAATTAGTAGGAAGAGGGACAAATTAGGGTAATTAGTTTACCTTTATGAGATATTTTATATACTTTTTAAATTAAAACCTAAAAACTTTATTGTTCATCCATGTTGGATATAATTTCACTATTCAAATCTTGTTCAAATTAAAATTCAACTTCTTTTATTGCGATAAGGTAATAGTTGATTCAAAATTTTTATTTATTACACTAATTTTCTAATAACTAGTTGTAATAGTTAAGTCTCCATGTCTTACCCATTAAAAAAATTAAAATTATTGCACTAACTATTACCCTATTACAATAAAAATTAATGTAGAACTTGATATTGAAAAAGGAACTTACAATTGAATAGAGTTGTTAATACAGATCAACCCAACCTATTTGGGCTTAGCCCAAATTGGCTTTGAAATTTGAGGGTCAATTCAGGTTAGCCCATCATTTTGATGGGCCATAAAATAACAAGTCAAATCCATCACTACGTAGGTTGCGAACTGTGCGAGTCAGCCCATTTTTTTTAAAAATATTTTTAAATTATAATTTAAACATGCTAAAGATAAATATTTACAAGATAATATTACACGATTTTACTACTTGTTAATCAAGTATTAAACCTATCAAAAGAATAATCCTAATAATAGTTAAAGTTTAGTCTCAGATAAAGATTTAATTGTATGACTTCAATTTGAAATCATTATCGGTCTATGCAAAAATATATTGTGTACAACCATAAAAATAATTTTGTTGGACATAGTCTTTTTGAAACTGAATACGTTTTGACATGATAACCCTTGAACTAAAGAGAAATATTAATAAGCAAACTAAACAGCTAATGAGTAATAATATAACTAGCTAAATATAAATATTAACCTAATTTTATTCCAGATCACAATAAAACACAAAATCATATAACAATATTTCACCCATTAAAATAATGGTTTAAGTAGACTTTAAGTTTGGAGTCCTCTGGTTATTTTTAGTAATATTTTATTTGGCCCAAGAATCGGCCCAACCCACTTCACTTAAACCCCATTGACCAACAGATTTATTCGGATCAAGCTACAAGACTCATTCTTAAATGGACTCCAAATATCACAGCTCAACCATATCAAATTACAGATTGAGATGGGACGGCCCATCAAGCCTAACTCATTCTGACGATTCTATAATTGAATATGGACAAATAAAAGCACACCCTTCCCAATTCTCAATATGTCACTATTTTATCGTAGTAGTCTAATTTATTATATCCTAACTTGATAAAGAATCAGAAATCAAACATGCAAAAATGAGACGCTTAAAATAAAATAACAGAAAGAAGTAGAAAACTCACTTTACTGAGAGTTGAACTCAAGTAGATTGCTGCTCTAATGGAAAACCTTAAAAGAGAGCCAAGAAACTCTTTTAGTAAAGTCATGTCATTTAACTTGGGAAAAAATTACTTTTATTTCATTAAAAATGATTTATAAATACTCTTCATTCATTTTTTGGCGTATAAATATTTATAATTTATTTTTTCTTTTTTCCTCAAGAATACCTCTAAAATTAGCACCCAAAATTATATAATTTTTTTTTAATTTAAAATAAATCACATAACTTATTATGATTGGCCACATATATTACTTAATTTAACAATTAAACCCATTCATTTCTTAAGTTTATTTTGTTAATTTACTAGTTTTTTTCAAGACTATGTAAACGCACACGTAAATTTATTTGTAATTTATAAAGCAATACGTTCATACTCAAGTTCATTTTTAAAATTTTTGTTGAAACAAGTTTAAATAAAATATTTTAAACAAAGATTAGATAATATATGATTCAAATTTATTGAGAATGGGTTTAAATTGAATTATTGAATTTAATTTTTAAATTAAGTAATATATATGACTAATCACAATGGGTTATTTTGCTTTTTTAAAATTAAAAAAAGTCATCAAATTTTGAGTATTAATTTTAAAAATATTTTTGAGCCAAAAAATAAGTTGAGGTATTTTGAAATCATAAGATGGATGAAGGATATATTTAAGTCATTTTTATTAATATAAGAATATGTTTGACCCTTCTTTTTAGAAACTTGTATTCAAAACTCTAGTTTTTTTAGATTTATAATCGCAACCGTTCAATTGATGCAAGTTTGTTTCTATTTAATGGTGAGATGGAATGTCATGATGGCAATCCATATCAAACCATGCCTTAATTTGGGTGAATTCTATTTTTTCAGATTTATAATGACATGCGTTAATTGATGTAAGTTTGTTTCTCTATTAAGGTTTTATGTTTGAGCCGTAATCCACGAGTTCGAGTCTCTATCAAGCGAGTTTTCTGCTTCTCTTTGACATTTTTTTAAGCGCCTTTTTTTTTTTTGCATGTTTGACTTCTGATCCCTTAACAAGTTAGGATAAAATAAATCAGACTACTAGGACAAAACAGTGTCCTATTGAGAATTGGGAGGAGTATGCTTTTATTAGTCCATATTTAATTGTAGAATCGTCAATATGGGATATGCCTGATGGGCCAACCCAGCCCAATTCGTAATTTGATAGGGTTAGGCAGTGACTTTTGGAGCCAATTCAAGAATAAGGCTTTTAGCTTGATCCAAATAGGTCCGCTGGCTCGTGAGGCTTGAGTGAAGTGGGTTGGGCTAGCACGAGGCCTAAATAAAAAATTAATTATAAAATAAAATATTACTAAATATAATTAGAAAACTCCAAACTTAAAGTATACTTAAATTATTATTTTTAAAAAAAATTACCTAACTAAACAAACTTAACTAGCTATTTACAATAATTAGCAAACTTATTGAAAAATTTAAAAACTTAGCAAATAATTATAGAAAGTAGCAAATTACTTTTGTATCAAATTTTCTATAGTCTCTTTCCAACTTACTGCACTCTCTCTCTCCAATTATTCCCCTTTTTTCTCTTATTGTAATTGCCCAAAATTAACTGCCTTAGTTTTTCTCTTTCACATCTCCTAAGATTTTCTCTGATTATCTCTATTAAAGAAAAAAATTCCCCACTAAATCTGTGATACTTAAAAATTTTTGATCTGATCTCTCTCTCTCTCTCTCTCTCTGCCATGGCAATACATTTACAAATTTGAGTTGAAAGGAAGAGGCCATTTGAGGCTGTTGAGTTTGAGCTTTGAAGGATTTTGAACGGATCAAATACTAATGAAAAGAGATTTTGCAGCTCTATTCGTTTTAGAGTAACACAGATTTTTTTTGATATAAACAACTATTTGAAAAATATCATTTTCATATTAATGATACAATATATCAGTCTCTTCTCCTTTTTTTTTTGAATACAACCAACTACTTGAACAATATCGTTTTCATATTAATGATACAATACTAAAATGTATCAATCGATAATAGACTGATACACAAACTAATATTTTAATTTATTTCTAATACATATATATTGAACGCATTATAATAGTATTGTTGCAGCTCTGTTCGTCTGCGAGTAACAATAATTTTTTTTTTATAACCAACTACTTGAACAATATCGTTTTCATATTAATGATACAATATATCAGTGTCTTCTCCTTTTTTTTTGGACAACCAACTACTTGAACAATATCATTTTCATATTAATGATACAGTACTAAAATGTATCAATCGATAATAGACTGATATACAAAGAACTATTTTAATTTATTTATTTCTAATACATATATCCATTGAACACATTATAATAGTATTGTTTGTATTAATTTTAAAAATGATAGTTGATGTTTACTAATGATACATGTGAAACATACCCAGTAAGATATCTTTCAATGTTTTTTGATACATGCATAAATATCAATTTCACTAAATCTGCAACAATGATACACCCCAATGAAAAAATCCCCACAAAAACTGTAATTTTTTTAAAGTTTTTGATCTGATATGAATTAATTGTTTAAACTATCTATATATGGTAAAAAAATCAAGATCAAAACGGAGAGAGATTTACTCCCATTAAATATTCAAGTTTGTTTAATTAGATATTAATTAGCGTCGTTATAGGAGGAACTTAAAAGTTTGAATTTTTAATATGGAACTCAAAGTTATCGTTAATCTGTATAAAAAGATTTTTAAAAAAATTGCTACTTTATGTAATTAAGATAAAACCTGCTATTTTGTGTGTTCCTTTTGAGATGAAGTGCCTCTCCACTTCATCTATCTCTTTAGCCGGAGTAGTCAGTCGAAATCTGAATAAACCACTGGTGGCAGCAGCAGGCGGAGGTAGAAGAAACACCGAGAGCAGGAGTGGCAGTGGAATTAGAAGAAACACCGAGAGTAGGAGCATCGTCGGTGGAAGAAGAAACACCAGGGATAGGAGCATCAGAAGGAGCATAGACGGCGTAGAAAGGAACACAAGTAGCAGAAGAGTCAGAAGGAACACCGACGGCGGGCCTTTGGGCCGCCCCAGTGCAACCTGTAATTTAATAGGGTTGGACTGTAATTTTTGAAGCTCAGTTAAGAACGAGACTTTTATCCCGATCTAAATAAGCCCGCTGGCCTATGGGCAAATAAAAAGTTAATAAGAAATTAAAATACTACTTAAAAGAACCACATGACTCCAAACTCAAAGTCTACTTAAACCATTATTTTAATGGGTAGAATAGTCATATAATTTTATGTTTTATTGTGATCTACTAGAACCGAAGTAGATTAATATTTCTATTTAACTACACTTGAACAAACATTGGTTAGGAACAACTAGACTTAGAGAAATATCACAATTAAAAATACATTATTCATCTGAAATTATACTACTTTTTAATAAGATCTGTTAACTATAGTACTTCTTAATAAGATTTGCTTTCTTCAAAGTTTATAGCGTCCTATTTCTTTTCAACTTCTGAGCAAGCTACTTTCACTTTGGTGCTAAAATTTCTTTCATATTTATCCTTGATCTCAACAAATATTAGAACCTGCTTCATATTCTTCACCACAATGTGTGTTCCCTTTGAGATGAAGTGCCTCTCTTCATCTATCATTTCAGCCAGAGTAGGAAGTCGAAACCCGAATAGACCAACGGTGGCAACAACACGGGCAGAGGTAGAAGGAACACTGGGAGCAAGAGCGGCAGTGGCATTAGAAGAAACCCAGAGAGTAGGAGCATTGCTGACGGAAGAAGAAACACTCGGAGTAGGAGCATCAAAAGGAGCATCGACGACTTCTGAAGGAACACAAGTAGTAGGAAGGTCAGAAGGAACACCGACGGTGGGACTTTGTGTCGGCCCAACGCAACTTATAATTTGATAGGGTTGGGCTGTGATTTTTGAAGCCCATTTAAGAACGAGGTTTTTAACTCGATCCGAATAAGTCCTCTGGCTCGTGGGGCATGATTGAAGTGGGTCGACCCGTGGGTCAAATATAAACTAATTAAAAATTAAATACTACTTAAAAGAACTAGAGGACTCCAAACTTAAAGTCTATTTAAACCATTATTTTAATGAGTGAAATATTGTCATATAATTTTGTACTAGAACTGAAGCAGATTTATATTTCTATTTAGCTAGTTGCATTGTTACTCATTAACTATTTAGTTTGCTTGTTAATATCTCTCTTTGGTTCAAGGGCTATCATGTCAAAAGTTATTCAGTTTTACAGAAAATTTTATGTCCAACAAAATTATTTTCTTGTACGATTGTACCCAAGATATTTGCATAGACTAACAATAATTTTAGATTAAAGTCATACAATTAAATTTTTAGTTGAAGCTAAGCTTAACAACTATTATTAGGATTATTTTGTTGATTGATTTGAGATTTGATTAACAAGTAGTAATACCGTGTAATATTATCTTGTAAATATTTATTTTTAGCATCTTTAGATTATAATTTAAAATATATTTTTTAAAAAAAGTGGACTGCCCCGCGCGACCCGCAACCCACGTAGTGATGGATTAGACTTGTTCTTTTATGACCCATCAAAATAATGGGCTAGCTCTACTGGCCCATCAAATTCCCATGACCACATGGGCTAGCCCGAATAGGCTGGGCTGACCATATTGACAGCTCTATTCAATTGTAAGTTCATTTTTCAATATCAAATTCCACATCAATTTTTATTGCGATAGGTTAATAGTTGTTGCAATAATTTTTATTTGGGTGAAAACCGTTTCCACCCTCAACTTTGCTTTAAAAATCAAACTATTCCCTCAACTTTGAATAATAGACATTCTCCTCCCTTTATCTTAATTAACTTTTTAAAATCTCTGTTTTACCCTTATATTATCAACTTTGTCTTCTTCTTTTTACTTCTGTAAAATCACAAATATATATATATATATATATATATATATATTCATCTAGGTAATATTTTTTTATTAAAAAAATTAAATTAAATATTAAATTTTGAAACAAAATAAAATAAAAATACTAATTGAATATATAAGTTAATAAGGTTCTAAAAATTAGCAGAATAAAAAATAATTTTATTAATAATAATCAAAACTTCAATATTTATTTATACAAGTGAAAATAAAAGGTAATAATAATTTTATAAATATATTTCAATGCATGAGATACAAAAAATTTAATGAAATAAAGACAAATTTTATTTATTTATACTGAATTGGGGTAGGGAGGATTACAATTTTGAAAGTTGAATGCGGGGCAGGGCGGGCGAGCGGGGGGTTGCTGATCAACTTTTCCTCTCCCGTGGTTGTCCACTTTGTTTCAACCAGCGGTAATTTTTTTTTCTCTACATTTATTTTAGCACTTTAATGAATAATTGATCAATCAATATTTTTTTATTTTAAATTAAAAACTATTTTGAAAAACAAAAATTATTACTTCAATTGTCAATAATAAGAAAGAATTGCACACTTTCTTGCAACAGTTCACACATTGATGTATTGATATGTTGACCTTATCTAGTCCTATTCTACTGCATCATCAGTATTAAATTTTTTTAACACAAAAGAGTTTGTTCTTCTTATTTATTAGTACCAGGTATCACATTCAATTAAATAAAAAGTAAATCATGAAAGAAATTTTCTGGGAGATGAGCAATTCCTAACAGATTTGATGACAAAATTATCGTTAGATACTATATTTATAAAATAGCTCATGATATAAGAATTGTTCAAATTCATATCAGAAAAAATTACACTCAAACTAAATAATAAGATTTAGAGAAACAAATTACTCATGCGGGGCAGGGCGGTACGGGTTGAAATTTTATGGGTTAAGGTTCAATCCGTCCCGCTCCGCCCCATTGTCATCCCCACTCCTAGAATTAAATATCTCGATTAGGTAGATTTTTCTTGCTTGACGCCAATGTGCATTGTAAGGTGCCCATATTATGTTTGAGTAGTTATAGCTAGTGTACTTACTAACAGCTAATGCAGGGCTAGAAACAAAATTAGCATCATGTGTTTTCAATATCTTTTTAGTTATTTCTGGAGATGATGCTACTAGAACAGGCTTACAACCGAACTTTAGAAACATTAAAAATCTCTATATTTTTGTGAAAAATGGTGCAAAGCCTGATTTGGGAGTGATGCCAAGAAGGTTCAAATTGCCAATAATTGGCCATGGCCTTGGACCTGGTGGCAGTTTTCTTTTGGGTTGGTTGAACTTTTTTGTGAGAAAAGCTAATGCCAGTAGCCATGCACCCAATGCTATGAATACCCAAAATATCTCCATTACTAATAATGGATGATTTTAGTTTGAATAGGCAATAATTAGGGATGAATGGGACGACTGCGGTGCAGTTGTCGGGCAAACCCGCAAAGATTTCAACCCACTTCGTCCTGTCCTGCATAGCATAATTTGATATTTTCAATCTGTCCAGCCCAATATCAATCCACACGACATAAGTTGTTAAATTTTTTTTTAAAGAAATGCTTTTTGATTTATGTCAGTGAAGTCCAAAACATTCTTCTTCATCAAAATCACTGTTCCTTTCACTTTTTTTTCCATGATCTTTTCCAGTGATAGTATCACAATCTTGCCCAGTAACATGTTTAGCTATTTCACAAGAAATATTATTTTATATTAATAGAGAGAAGAAAACAGAGTGATTTTGGTTGTGCTAATAATGATTTTACATTTGAGCTGGATAATGAGGAAGTTATTGTTAAATTAATTATTCTAAATTTAGATTTAAAAGACCTTTAATATACTTAAATTTTCTTCGAACAAATAAAGTTTTAAGAAATATGTCTTGAGAATTATCGGTCCATCTAAAAATTATATAATATATTATTAAAGAATTATAATAAAAAATATATATTTTTGAAATAAAATTTCTATTGTGTAAAGAATAAAAATTATTTTTAAAAATAATTATTATTAAATCGGCAAGCCGCCCACTCCATAATAATTCTTTTAAAAATTATTTCAACCCGCTTCACACCTGTCCAGCCCCATTCCCTCTCCTAGCAATAATTCAAGAAAGAAGCTTGAAAATTTATAGGGCAACCTGTCCCTACTTAAAAACGAGTTAAGACAACAATGACAAGTTTTGATACCTTGTTTAAGAACTATTATTTACTCAGAATATTCTGATATCTTATTTATGAACTATTATTACTCATTCTCTAAGAAATTATATAAGAGTTAAAAAAGTTTTGACGATATTTATAAATTAAATTTTTTAAAATTACATAAATTATCTTCTCCTTATTTTACCGTTTCGGGATCGATAAATATACATAGTGAGTCACTTTTTTTTTCCTCTTGTGAAAAATAACTTTTGGACGTTTACAAATTCAATCACGTCTAATCACTCTATTGAATATTGTGATTCACTTCTTCACTTTTTAAGTCTTTTCATCATGAAATTTTAATTTCTAATATGAAGTTGCATTTAGATTTGAAAAATAATTTATATTCCACTTTCCAACTTATTTTTTATTATTTGAATTATTTTTGAATTTTATTCTAATTTTTTTATTTTTATATAAACAGCTCCATTTCTTATAACAAATTCAATCATAAGATGTGTTATGTTCTCTCCACCAAATCAACTTTCAAAGATAATGTCAAATCGGACATGATATCGATTTTGTCTATTAAGGGAAATTATTGTTACACTAGGGAAGTGTTTCGTTACCTCACGTGTGAAATTTCTCTGCTAGATAACAATTATCTTACGTTGATAGTAAAAATTTATTAATTTTATATTTATTTAAAAAATAGATTATATTAAATTTAAAATATATTAATTAAATTAATTATTTAAATTTGATAAATATATATTTAATTAAAGGAAATATACACAATATACCCATAAAATTCAAATTAATTACCTTATGTACCTATTTGGCACTAAATTATTACCCGGTCTGCTCATTACATTAATTAATTAGCTTGTTTGTGAGAAAACGGATAGGGCTGTCCAAAAATCGATTTAATTGATAAACTAAATCAAAAAAAAAATATTATTAATTTATTGGCATTGGAATATTTGACTAACGATTTTTTTGTGGTTTTGTAAATCTTTTTTATTGGGCTATCGGTTCGATTTTCGATTTTAAGATTTTAGTTAATGATTAAATTAATAAACTAATCCGATAATATATGAAACTGGATTGAACCAACCGATAAACACCCCTGGAAACGCGGTCAATTAGTTGCTAACTCATTTTCTTTTCATATTTTTTCGTTCTTTTGCCTATTTTGTCTTTCCTTTTTATTTTTTTAAAGGATAAAAATATTGGCTAATTATTTATATTAACACTAAAGTTAGTAGTTTATTTATTAAAATCTAAAGATAGATCACCGAAAAATTCTACTAACACATGAAATAATTCATGGTATCACAGGTGGTAGCAATAATAGAAGTATGATTCTAAATCTTGAGGTGTCGAAAACTTGTGAAAAAGCAGTTTGGGTCTTCCTGATGTCTGTTACATGAAAACTGGGTTTCAAAGATTACTTTGTTGAACTCATCTGTAGATTCATCTCCAACAACTGATATTGTTCTATTCATTATTGGTGTTAAGGCTCTCCCTGTGATACTCAACGAGTTGAACAGCGTAGATATGATGAGTAAAAATGATCCTCGAGTGAGTCATTTATGCTAAAATTATTAAATTGTACTCTTCTCTTCCATCAAGCTTATTAGGAGGCAATTGAAGGATTATGAGAAAGTCTAGTTACAATCAGTTAGAGTTTTTTATTTCAATATCTGAGATTCCCAATTTATACCGGAAGGAAAGTTCACAACCTATCATTGACCTCGCTACTAATAAGGGTGGGCGTTCGGGCATCAGATTGAATGTGAGAATTTTGATTTGAATATTCGATTTTCAGATTAAAAGTAGTACAATCTAAATCCAATCCAAATAAATTCGGATTGGATTGGAATTTTTAAATTCGATTTCGGATATTTTAGATTTTCAATTTTGACTTTTGAGCTTTTTAGGTAGACCGTAACAATTAACAACTTCAATCCACCTAATAGTTTGCTCCTTGAAATTTATAACTCTCTATAATTAACAAGAATTGAGGTGACTCTATCGCCCATGCCATGTATTAAACTTTACTTGCTCGTGAAATATTTTACATTTTTCTATTTGATTAACAGAAAATTTCTTATTGATTTAATATTATGATGGGTCGTAGGAATTAACCTATTGGAAATTGGACTTATTAGGATATGATCAATTGACTAGGGTTAAATATAAGGTATAAAAATTTCAGATTTTCAAATATGAAAAAAATTATAATACTAAATCTGATATTCAATTCAAAATCCATAAATTCAATCCTAATATCCAAAAACTTGGAATTTCGGATTGGCCTAGACTATGGCCAGCCGTAGCTATTGAGGTGATTAACAAAGTAAGTGGTTGGCAGAACAAGCTTCAGCACATCTTACAATCTCAAACACTGCATTTATTTGTTGCCTTGGGACCAACCAAAACTCGTTCTTTATCAAATGGGCTTGGGGTTGAAGAGATTATATGATATTTGCAACAAAAAGATGATGGAGGTTGAGGAGTATGAACAATTATGAGCCAATTTTTATGAAAGCGGTAAGTATTGGCCTAGAACTAATTAGTGTGGTGGCCGAGGTCATATGTCCAACAAATTCTAATGCAACTTTTGCACATCAGACCAATTATGGAGCAACTACTGGGACCTAGATTCTTTAAGACGTGTTTTACCCGATAATATAGACGTTCATGATAGTAGTGAGAAAAGGGATAATTACATCTGCGTACTCCTAACTCTAACGACAAGTTCACGTGCTATGAGACCATCCTTAATCAGATATGGGATAAAGCAATTACTTTGAGGTTCATTCTTTATCAAAGTTTTGGCATCCAGGATTGGCACCAGATGTGTAGACTCTTGACCGTCTATCTATTTACTACTAGTGATATATCTATAGCTACAAGAATATCTTGGTCTTTCACATAATACCAATATTGTAATCAGGGGACATTAAATTACTGGAAATGGACTACAAAGAATGAAGTGCACAAGATGCTTCTCCATAATTGACACTGGTTTTGGATGGGCTAATACATGCTACATTGACGAAAATTACAAATCAAGGATCAATAACATCATGATCAAATGGACAAGACCGTAAGGCAACACTTTGAAGTTAAACACTCATGATGGCAGCTTCATGACTAGACAAGAATTGGTTGGAAAGAAAATGGAGAGATATTGATGACTTTTGCCAAGTCAACCCATTTTTCTACTAATTAACAATTCTTGTGAAGTACGAGCTGCAACCTTATATTGTATAGATTGGTGTCTCAGTAATATAATTTCACATACCATACTGGAAATGGACAATTTAGTTGGTGGTGAACATGATCAAAGAGTAGTTCAACCTACTTGGACACTTGAAAAGTCAATCCACAACATCCAGAAGAAGATAAAAGACAGCAACTGAGAAGTTATGCAAATTTTATAGCTGATCACTCTTTAGCAAGATATGCTACTGCAGGAGATATTGAAGAAACATACTATAGAGAAGAATAGGTCTCAGATGTCACTAAAAGGACCTTAAGGAGGGACAAGCTCTATCTTGCCCCCTTCAGGTTCAATAAACAAATACATTCAGGTTAACATTTTGAACCACCATGAGTGGGAAGAGGGAATAAAGGCCTATATCTTTGTTAAGACATGTGCCTTTTCTGTAGGAAACTAGCAGTTGTAGTGTAATCCGCGGTTTCTGGAGCTAATGTGAAGAGGTTATAGGCCAAATATTTCCCTGTCTTATAAATTAATACTTTTGATTAATAAACAGGGTATGGATCAATTACAAATCCCTCATTTTATGTTGAGGTTACTCAACTAAATGGAATTAAAAAATAGTCTGCTTCAGTATTTCTTGCATGTACTTATATATGTATGAAGTAGTACTTTTCGTTTTCAGGTGAGGCGAGTGTTCACTGAAAGAGGAATTACTGATGAATAATTCAGGGGTAAGTAGAGAGGATGTTGCAGGAAATAGTATAGAAGAATCTCAGAAGGGCTGTATTACATATCCTCCGGCAGCTGATCAGCAAGCTTTAGTAGAGATAAAGAAATATATCCTTATCAAGGCTTTGCATGACATTGTCTCACATAACATCAGTGACGACAGTAGGAGTAACATTAATTGGAGATAGATAGAGGTAAAGGGATTGAGGAAGTAGACAAAGATGAGGTACATAATCACAAGCTAGCATAAGTGGCAAAGTAGACAGATTTGTCTCCAAGATTCGTCAATAGAGATCTCAGAAAAGGGAAGAAACATGGTATCACATAAGCACAACAGTTCAACAGGTTTGTCACAAGGAGTAACACCAATAGAACTAATCCTATATGATAAAGCTTACAACTGTCTTTTGGAATAATAGATCTGTAAGGACTCAAAAAGCCTTTCACAGGCTACAGATGTAAAATATACATCATCATTTTTTCTTAATTGCCCTGATGGAACCCCTCTAACAGGCAAGGTATATCCAACAATATAGAAAGAGGTTAGGAATGCAGCAAGCAGGAACAAACTGTAATGAGAAGATTTGGTTCTTTGTACGGGACAATGTAGAGGTGCAAGTACTTAGTGATATTGAACAACATATGACTTTAAAATTGTTTATTCAGGATCAGAATTTGCACATGATCACCACTTTGATTTATGCTAAATGTAATGTTACCGAAAGATTACAATTATGGAATAGCATATATCAGTTGGCCAACAAAAATACCTTCCTTTGTCTAGTAAGTGGGGATTTCAATATGGCGATGAATGAAGAAGAAAAGATGGAGGTCAACCTATTTTTCCACGGGACGTGGAAGATTTTATTTTTGTATTAACTCTTTTGAGTTGCATGAAATGGGTTTCAAGAGGAGTCCATTCCTCTAGGATAGCATAAAACTGTATTTTTGAGAGATTAGACA
Organism: Datura wrightii; assembly: GCA_035772735.1. NCBI lineage: Eukaryota > Viridiplantae > Streptophyta > Magnoliopsida > Solanales > Solanaceae > Datura > Datura wrightii. The sequence continues at coordinate 18,055,218 of JASDFA010000001.1, forward strand.
GGGTGGTGGTTTCTCAATCAGAATCAGTACTAGATATGTTTGATAATGTAGAAGTGGAGCATCTAGCTGGATTAGTTCAGACCATGCCTCTTTGTTTATTTCATTAGGGGCACAGAAACAAGTTATCCAGATATCATTCAGATTCCTCAAATTTTGAATTGAGCATGAGGATTTTCAGAAAATAGTGGAACATAATTGGACAATAGACTTTGAAGAACACCCTTTTTTATTATTTAAACACAAAGTTAAATAAATTAAAAAGGCTCTGTCAAAATGGAGCAGTGAAGCTTACAGAGATATTTTTAAACAACTAATTATCGTAGAAGAGATTGTGAGAATTAAAGAGCAACTGATTGTAGAAGATCCACCGACCAACAATAGAATGGTGTTGCAACAGGCTCAGGCTGAGTTGAAGAAATATCTACACTATGAAAAAGAATTCTGGAGGCAGAAAGCCAGAGTCACATGGCATGTGAAAGGAGACATAAACATTTGGCTTTTTCATAATTTAGTCCATGATAGAAGGAAAAAGTTATAAATTAGAAGAACACAAGACTCAGAAGGTGATATCGATTGGATTGAGCAAGACAATCAACAGGCAGTTGCTGCAATTAATATTTTTCAAAACCAATTCTCACAAGAAAAAGAGGGTTTAGACTTTTCTCTGTTAGATCATATCTCTGAGATGGTTTCAGGGGATGATAACAGGAGATTGTATGCTAAACTAGAGAGGGAAGAAGTTAAAAATGCAGTCTTTTCACTGAACGGATCTAGTGCTAGTGGCCCTAATAAACTCATAGGAGATTTTTATCAAACATGTTGGCATATTGTCCAGGAATATGTGCATGAACCGGTGAAATCTTATTTTAATGGTGACACTCTTCCCAAATCTTTTACCCACACTAATTTGGTTTTATTGCCTAAAAAATCTATTGGTCAAACTTTTTCAGACTTAAAGCCTATTAGTTTGAGTAATTTCATTAATAAGGCTATCTCTAAGGTGGTACAAGGGAAACTTTATGGTATTTTAAATGACCTTATATCTGTCAACCAGTCTGATTTTTTAAAGGCAGATGCATCATTGAAAATGCGCTTCTAACACAAGAGATAGTCACCCGGACATAAGAAAGAGAGGTAAACCAACATCAATCATTTGGCTTATGTAGCTGATATCATTATGTTGGCATCAGCAGATAGAAGATTTTTGGAGATGATTCTGACAGTACTACATAATAATGATAAAATTTTAGGACAACTAATTAACAAGGAGAAGAGTTCATACTACATGTACAACAAAACTACATCTGCTTTGGTACAAAACGTGGGCAGATTACTGGCTTTGAAAAAGGAAATTTCCCTTTTAAATATTTGGAGAGTCTCCTATATTCCATTCAATAAAGAATAAGAGTTTCTATATTGACCTCATTAAAAAGGTAAAAGACAAATTGTAAAACTGGAAAGGGAAATTGATGTCATATAGAGGAAATGTTGTTCTTATCAATAAGTGTTGCAAAGCCTGCCTACATATCTGTTATCTGTTGTGGCACCTTCTAAATACACTATCCAGGAGCTTTATATAATTTTCTTTTAAATTCTTTTTGGAGCAACAAGGAAGAAGGGAGAAGTAGACAGAAGTCAACTTGGTTGAATCTATGTCTGTCTAGGGAGGAAGGGGAACTAGGTTTCAGATCTCTTTTTGATGTCTCCAAATCTTGTTTGCCAAGTATTGGTGGACATCCAGTATTTAGAATTTAGGACAAACCATGATTGATAAACAAACAGTAGTGGCAAATTTTCGTCAAGAGTGCATGGGAGATTACAAGACAAAACGAAAAGAGAAGCTGGTTATTTAGTAAGTTTTAGATGAAAGGGCTTCCATATGAGATTTTCTTTTCTCCGTGGAGGTTATGAAAATTGAAGCTACCAATTGATGATACATTGGCTAGGTGTGTCATAGTTATAGTCTCTAGGTGTGGATATTGCGTGCAACCTCAGTTAAAGACTACAGATCATGTTTTTCTTACAATAACATTGGCCAAACAAATTTGGTCAATTTTTACTACAGTGGAAGGCCTTAATGCAAATCAAACAAGCTTTCACACAATTGAGGACCTTATATTGTGTATTCTAATCCTGTCATTATTTCGGGCTACTCTTGCTATTATATGTTGGCAATTGTGAAAATGGAGAAACTCCTTAGTTTATGGGAAAAACATGTCAAGAGGCAAAGTGATATATGAGATAAACTGGAATCTGTACATGTTGGTCAGGATGAGATATCCTTGGTTGAAGAATATACCAAGAACATGGACACATATGGTGCATTTTGTGAAGGTTATACACCCATGATATCATGCAGAATAGTAATGTGGAAATATTCCTCAGTATGGATGGTATAAATGCAATAGCGATGGAGCTTCAAAGGATAGTCCAAGAGATAGTTCTATGGCCTTTTGTATAAGATATAGTAGAGAGATTTCATATATGCTAAGGCTAGAAGTATTCCCGATACTACGTGCTTATGTGCTGAAGCAATTGCTATTGAGGAGTGTCTGGAAACAAACTCTTTAATAATGAAGAAGGTACTTGACGGAGAGTGGAAAGTATCTTCGAGCATATGTATGAAGATCAACGGGATGTGAAGTTGGATGTCCAAAGGAGAAAATTAGATAAAACATATTCCGAGAGAAAGAAAACAGCTAGCAGATTTTTTTTTCCTTAACATGATTTTAGATTTTGTAGGTACAATTCAAACAGTAAAGTTTCATAATTATCAGGAAGTTCCAACAGAAGCAAGGAGAATAATTTATGCAGATAAAATACAAATACCTAATCTGAAGTTGAATATAATTAGATCAATAAAGCCAGATTGAGACAAAACATGTAAAGAGCAGCAATATACAACATAATACAAATACATTGTCCAAGTTATACATATGAGGAACAAATCATTCAAAGGAGAAGCAGAGTACAAAGATTTCAGATATAAGAGTGATTTGTTGGCATTTCATATTGGTCTTCTTTCGGCATGTGGTATTATTTTTCTTGGAAATTCAATCTGTTGAAAGAGGGTTAATGGATAATTCAGTTAACAATAACAAGAATTGCCTAATTTTTTGAAGTCAAAAAGTGAAGCACCCTTACATTACAGAGACTCGAGATGCTTCGTTTTACTCTTTTGTTTTTGTCTTTTTTGGGTCAGGTTTGTTGCTTGGGCCGAGTCCGTATATATTAGAGCAATTTTCATAAATAGCACTATATAATAAAAAAAATTATAAAAAATAGCATGTTTTATTTTAATTATACAAAGTAGTAATTTTTATTTATTTTTTGATGTAGATTAATGAAAATCTTGAGTGTTGTATCAAAAATTTAAACCCTTAATTTCCTTCTATAACGACTCTATTTAATATCTAATTAACTAAACTTGCATATTTAATGAGAGGACTCTCTCCACTTTGATCTCGGTCTTTTTACTATATTTAGAAAAGTTTAAACGATTAATCCGTATCTGCAAAAACTTCAAAAAATCACAGATTTCGTGAGGAATTAGTATAGATCTGATATCATATATTTTGGAAAATTTTTTATTTTATTTTTTGTATCATCGTTGCAGATTTGGAAAAAAATTTAATTTCTTTGGTTGTATCAACGTTTCAGTCGTCTGAAAAAAAAATTCAAGTAAGTTTTATCTTATATTGATATATCGTATCATTAATATGAAAACAAAGTATGTATCATAAAATATTGTGACAACTCAGATACAAGATGAACATTGTCTATGTCATTATTTATCAGTCCATTATCGATTGATACATTTTAGTATTGTATCACTAATATGAAAACGATATTGTTCAAGTCGTTGAAAGTATCCAAAAAAATAAAATAGAAGAGGTTGTATCATAGAATGTGATAACTCATATATAAGATGAACATTGAATACGTCATTCTTTATCAGTCTATTATCGATTGATACATTTTAGTATTGTATCATTAATATTCAAATAAAGCATGAAATCACAAAATGTGATAACTATGATAGAAGATGAAGATTGTCTTTATCATTCTATTATCGAAGGATCATTCTAGTACATTATATATATAATTGATACAGTCTGTATTAAAAACATCTTGAAATCAAAATAAAAGATGAAGATAGTCTGTATCATTATGTATCGGTCTAATAATAACTGATACATACTGTATTAACTCTAATTCAAAAGCGGTAGCCTCGGCGCTATCAAATGTCTCGAGCCGTACTCTAATACCATTCTTAGTAGAATCCTTTATCTCCACCGTGAATTTCCCCACGGCCACCTACTAACCCCTCAGTATGACTTCTGCTTGGGCGCGGGATTCTCTCCGATTCCCCGACAATCTGGGATGTTGAACTGATTTTCTTTTCCTTAACGAGGTAAGAGGTAACCGTGTATGAAGTTATTTTTCGAGTGGCATTAGCAAGAACACTGAAAAGGAGCATCTCTTTGGAGTCGTTAACGTTGAAAGGGAAAAGAAGATGTGTCTTCTTCACCAAAAAGTTTGAATCCTTTTTTGCTTTCTCCAGAGATCTGCAATTCTCTACATTCATATCGCCATGATTGAGGGGGGGGGGGGGGGGGAGTTGCGGGCGAATTGTTGATTGTGGAAGAGAAAATCGGGTAGAGATTTTGGAGATTTGAGAGAGATTTTCGGTCGGTTACAATGAGTTAAAAAAAGGAGAGTAATTATGAGAGAGAATACAGTAATTTAGAAAAGAAATCAAGAAAAATAGATACAAAAGTAAACATTTTTGAAAAAATGGTAACTGGCTACTTTATGTAACTATTTTGCTAATTTTTTGTAACTTTTAAATAGGTTTGCTAATTATTGTAAATAGGTAGTGAGATTTACTTAATATGTAATTTTTCCTATTTTCAATAAAAGATTGCCCTTTGGCCTATTATTTAATTAAAAAGGTGAGATTGTGAGATGAATCAATATGTCTGGAAGATTGGATGATAATCTATATACATATATAATTGAGGGACCTAGGCCCGGTGATGTGGCATGTCTTAATGATCAGAATAACTATTTATCTTTTTTTCTAAGTAATTTGATATTTTTGGTTTTAAATTCATTTATTCAATTAATAAAATTTGAAAAGTCACTTGGTTTCTCAGTTAAGGTAAAACACAAAACTCTTCCCTAAACACACTCAACAGATGCTTTCTTATCCTTCTTCAAACGTCACAACTACCAAACGATAAAAATGGTAAACTTCTTGAAACCAAGAAAAGCAATAGTGTCCTTCCATTCTACATCATAGTGGTTTTCTAAGGCCGCCATACCGGGACAAAAGCAGTGACTTTAGATTCTTTGCCGATACACACAACTATGGAGGTTAAAGCTAAAATTGAAGAGCTTTCAAGACTGAAAATCACTAGCTCTTCACCAAACTTAGATTTAAATTGATTTGTTGTGTATAGGTAATTTTTTATTCTATATATTGAGAATTTTATTTTTTATTTTTTTATGACTTAGAATTTGAACGAGAAATTTGATTTTATCTTTAGAAAAAAAAATCAATAAACATGTACATCCTTTGTCCACTTAATTATGTCTTCATCTCTCTTGCTTTTGATTGAACAAATCCTTTTTATCTTTTTTTAACTAAATATATTCTAATCATTATGAATAAAATCAAAAATTAAAAGCTCTGCATAGTTGATGGATTTTTTGCGTTTCCGCTTGGAATTACCTTCAATCTCTATTTATATAATAAAGCCCTCAAATACATATAAAAATATTGTCGAGAAGAAGCACAAGGTCTTGATGAAGCAAAACAGGATACAAATAAGAACTCAAACGAGACCTTTCATAAATACTCACTTTCTAATTTCTTCCAAAAATTTATAAAGTTTTAATTTTTTCGACCTATTTGCTTAATGGATATTTTTTGTTTCTTGGGGTTTTATTTGTATGTTGCAGGGTGTTATCAAATTTTGTGTTTTCGTTCACTGTTGTACCGGTGCTTGCTGGTTTAAACACACTGATGTACACTGGCCGGTTTGAATTTTGGTGGACCTATTTCTTATGTTTATGGATGGCGTGATTGATATCTTGATCATTAAACTTCTTATAATACTCACATCAAAATCATTTGAAAACTGAATCTTTTTCAACATATCTTGCTTATAAATTATTTGCGGATCTATTGAACTGTATTAGGGGATATGGGAGAGTTTTAAATTTTTTATAATCTTGGTATATTCAAATTTAATTCTGCAGTGGAGAAGAAACACTTTGACGGGTATGAATCTTCATATTTTGGTGATGTTTAATTTCAATATATAGAGTCTCTACATTGACTATTTAACCTTTATTGATGTCAAATAACTAAGTTGTCTAAGAATTTATTTGTTAGTTCATCGCATCCCACCAATTAGTCTGAAATTATTTTATAACCTGCCTTTGATGTGATTCTTTGCTTAAATATGTTGCTTAGTGTTTGCTAAATAGTTTAGAATGAATTTTGTCTGTTATCTCAATTTAAATTATTATTATATATTATATTAATTATTATATGTCTATATATTTATCTAAAACAGGGATATACCCGTTGATGTGACACCTTTCACAAGTTTAGATCACTATTTATCTTTTTTGTTATTTTTTGATCTTTTAAACTTTAATTTTTTTTCATTTAACTTAATATACAAAAGTGTCGATTAATTTATACAGACTATCGCTCCCGAAACAGCTCCTCCCTGTCTACCGTTTCTACCTCTTCTCCAGGGAATATTAGGCACTCATCCCCAATGATGATTAGAGAGCACAAACACTCTTCTTCACTAAGGTAAATACCAAGTTTCTATCTTTTATGATTTTTAGGCTTCTCTTTCATGCTTCTTTGAGATACCTCTTTATTCTATATTTTGAGTATCCTTCTTGATTTAGGCTTGCATTATAAGGTGATCCTAAGGTGTGCAAAAGAAACCAAAGGGCGTATGAAAGAATGAAAGGTGAGAGTGTTATTTTCTTTTTCTATTTTTTTTCATTAATTTGGATTGTATGGATTACTATTTTCTATGAGTTTTTTTGGTTATTCATCTACTGTAACTAATTATTGTTCTGAATTCCTGATTGTGCTTTTTCAAACTTTTCAGTTCCCTTTTTTCTTCTTTCCCCTTCTCCCTGAACTCTATAATAACATTCATTACTTGATGATTCTATGTTCTCTACACTTTTTACAATGATATAATCTATAACTACAGTTATGTAATTAAACCTTGGAATTCTCTTCAACTCCTTCAAATTGAAGTCAATCTTACAGAATATTAGTCCGCCAACTTGCATCAAATCTGAAAATTAACAACTATCATTTATTCTTGAACTATTTAGGTCACAGAGAACTAGCCTTGATGAACTCGCAAGTGACAAGGAATAGGTACTTGAATCAGAAAACAAGGAGGAAGAGAGGTCTAAAGAAGACAAGGAAGAGAAAAAAGATGAGAAAGACTAAAAAGAAAATCAAGATTGTGATGAGGGATACAAAGAGGGTGATGGGGGATGAATAAATCCAGTGCAAAAGCAAAGGTTGGTACATAATTTTCTGAAATTCCTTTTTAATATATATACCTTGCCAAATTAATTTTGTGTGATGAGGTTGGTTTGTCTGTCGAGGAACAATTTTAAATTTTCAATCATTTTTTTGGACAGACCTATCATTTTCTTTTCTTTTCTTCGTCATAGTTCTTAAGTATATCAAAAATTGTAAGGTCCTCGAATTGTTTAATAAAAAAGTTGTATTAAAATTAGACTTTTAGTTATTATTTTCTCCAAATCATGAACATCTCAAAAATCTTTTTCTTTTTTCTTTAGGGATTGTAATCACAGAATAAAATTGTATGCACCAACTACCATTATCATCTTTTGCATTCTTTTGTTGGGAAAAAGATAAATATTTACGTTATTTTTCCTTCCATCTTCACTTCGGTAACTATGAAAAGAAACTGCCAAACTATTTTCGCATATAAAAGATGCACGAAGGATGCTCTATCTATTTTTAAAATATCTCTTGAATCTCCTAATTATATGTGATCTTAGGCAATACCATGCATCCTTCGATAGGAAGAGGAGGACACGTTAAAACTTGTATTTGTCTATTCTCTCATTCTATTTTTATTAGTTTTTTTCCTTATTTTATCACCGAATGTATATCAACATTAAAACTTATAACCATCTGGCTCAATTTTAAAGAGCAATTGTATTACAATTACTTAATTTAGAGCAATTCTATTTCATTAACAGCTTTTGTGAAAAATCGAAAGGGTTATTTCATTAATCATTTTGTGGTGCTAAAATGCTATATTCTTAGTTATTGTTTATTAATTTACCATTCTCGTATTGCTGCTTTTAGTTGCTTCCCTCTATTACTGTTGTTTCTCACATATGCTTTTGTATTAAAATATGGTATTGCTACTAAGCAAATCATTGTTCAATAATTCACCTTTTTTTCTTTCTAATGTGATATTGTGATATGATGAAGGGGAAGCTGGAGTATAAAGCGTCTTCATAGATGGAATTTATTTCTAGGATGTGGTGAAACAAAGCTGGTTGGAGAAGTCTGCATTTGATTTTGGAGAGAGTGTTGTTGCATATTTGTGCGATGTTTGGTGATGAGTAGAGATAAATAGACTGCGTTGAAGTGAGTGGGATGAGAAAGATGAGCCAACTTCAAGATACTGACGAATTTGAAGACAAGAGGAAGGAGTTGGAAAGCACCTCCAATCCAGTCATTACTGAGATGTATGAAAGTGATGTCAGTGGAACTACTACAGATGAATGACGGTGATGCTGAAAGTAGGAAGCTGTGCTGGATCAAAAGTTGAAAAAGATATTGATTAAGAGTTTTTGTTGAGATTGTTTATCTGTTTGTTATTAAGATTTGCTATTTCATTTCACTTGTAGAACTGAAATTAGTTAGCCTTCTTTAATTTCTATTCCAATTTGTATACTTTAGAAGATTTGATTTTATATATAAATAAGGAATCAACATGTTCTTCCAAATTATTGTTTGGTGAACAATATGCTGGAGTTAATTCAGCCTTTTATTTCGTATTCAAAATGTACGATTCATAAAAACACATTTTTGTTAAATCTAAGCAAGCAAAGGGAAAATGAGCTATTTGTTGAATATGAGATACCAAAATACAATGAAACACTATACACTACTAAGAACTATTTATTTGAGACAAAACTAAAGAAAAGTCTTAGAGAGAAAACGTTGGTGGTTATTTTTCCTGGATTATTCACTGCATCTATATATTAGCAACTAAGTTTTACTTCTTCAAATGCATACGAAAACATAATTTCCTGTTTGCACTTTATTGATGGTCACCAATTTGATGGGAGCATAACATGTGCATCATATAATAGGTGATCCAGAGGTGTAGATGTGCCTATCGTCAATCACTAGTCATTTTTTCACTTTTAGGATTTGAATGAAATAAACTTAAGATTTGGTAATATGGAAAGTTGTGGAGTTAATCGAGTAAATATACTTTTTTTTTACGCACATACACAAAAACTTTCTCTTATTTTTCAACCAAATTTGCTACAAGATCATATCTAAAATTTATTTATTTTTAATGACCGCGCGAAACGAGGACAAATTTACTAGTTATATATATTGGTGAAATAGTAAGTTATTTGATGGAATCCATATCTTAGTATAGAAATTGATGATACGTCTTTTAAGAAGTTTATAAGTATTCATTATGTCAAATATTGTAAGTGGATTTATGAATCCAACACATGAAATAAGTTAATGAAATAAGTTAAGTAGTTTTCTAAAAGAAATTATAAGTAATTCTTAAATTAAATTCGTTAGTAATTTAATTTATTAATCAATATTTATAATATTACATGAAAATTATATAAGTGTTTAATGAGGAATTTAAAAATAAAAAAAGAATGTATAATTACATATTTTTAATGAAATAATTCATGATTTATTATAATAAAAGTAACTTAAACTAGATTTTAAAATTTAATCATATAAGCAGGTATCCTGCTTCCGAAAACATATACTATTAAAATATTATTCAACCATGCATGCATGATAATTCTTATCATCAAAGAATATATAAGGCAACCTAATTAATTCTTCAAAATAGAAGAATGAATGCATACACAACACATGAATGTCACAGGATATGATCAGACAACACATGAATATTTAACAAGAAGTTAGAGTTAGGTAATCAATTTGGGACATAACTAGGATGCATTGCACTTCCTCCGTTCATTTTATTAAATATAATAAATTTAATATTTTGAGATATTAATATATTAAAAATAATAATTATATTATTAATAATAAGAATAAAGAGGTGTAATAGTATAATTTAACAGAACTTACCTTAAAGTAGTGGAAATAAAGGTACATACATAATTACAAGAAGGCCACATATTTCATTCAGGAGCCTCTATATAGTTGATTACCAAGAGAAAAACAATTTTTTTATAGTAATTTTTGTATAACCTAATCTTTTAGGCTGTCTTTGCTCTCATTCTTATTTATTTCGGCAGAAGTTTTCAGGTCATTAAAATAAAAAATCACACGATATTTATAATTATAATAGCAATAATATATTTAGTGTAATTTTATAAGTGAAATTTTAAAAAGAATAATATATACACAAATCTTACCTCTCTTTAAGAGGTAAAAAAACTATTTTCCAATGACCAATTCACAATATTTATAATTATAATATTACAATAATGGACGATTGCATCTTTATAATCTAAAGAAAGTAGTTAAGAGAATAGCTATATATACGATCAAAGATTAGTGAAGAGGATGCAATAAAGGAATATTAACGTAATATTAGAAAGAAACTCATGTATTAATACACTAGATCCTCTAGGTGTAAATTAAAATAGTCATATCAAAATAAGTGGTCACGTTTTAGCCTTTTAATTTTGTTACAAAATAAGTGGTATTTTACATAATCAAGAATACGTCAATGATGTTCTTCCAATTCTATCCTTATTTAAATGGAGAGAAGTTTACATAATCAAAAAAATATTAAATAGTTACATTATATCACGTAATTTTTTCTAAGTTTGACAACAATAACAACAGTCTAGTGTAAATTTTCCTCAGTTGATTAGAAAGAAGAAAAAGAAAAGGTTTCGAGAAAATAAGGATGAAACAAGTCTGTTTACCTAACCTTACTCCTATTTGGTATTTCATCCGTTCATCTTTATTTGTCCATTGTATTAAAAATAATTATTTACTTTTACTTGTCCAGTTTGAAAAATCATGACATAATTATTCACTTAGTTTCTAATTTATCCTTATAGTTATTTCTCAATACATGTCCTACATAATTGAATTTATTATATTCAAGAGATGATATAATAAAATCATCATTTTATATATTTATTCCTAAAGGACGTGTCAAGTTAATACTAAACAAATAAAAATGGATGGGCGAGTAGTTGTTAACCAATGGCCGTCTATAAATAAAAAGGAAAATAAATGAGCAGGGCCAGAAAATTAACATAAGAAGCCAATTTCCTCTTTTTTGGGAAAATGTCTCTGCACAAATTGACATTTCAGTCTCCCCAGTTTTACGTTTTCCTCTTGCTATCTCCAATGTATTCAAATGCCGCTGCTCCTGTCTCAAAGGCACTTCTTGACAAGGCGTGCACTCATATCCCCGACAAAACCTTCTGCTTGAACTACCTCAAAAGCAATCCAAAGGTTATGTCAGCTGCCGCAACATCAAAACCCTTAGACTTTGCACTTGCAATTATTCAGTCAGGAGCTGACGAAGCTAAAAACACACATGCCTATCTGTCTAAACCCAAAGGAAAACTCAGCCCACAAGCTATTCAGGCTTATAGTAGCTGCAAAAACTTTTGGGAAAATTTGGCTGGTGGATTGGAAAGGAGCGTCAAGGTTATTAAAGAAGAACAGGGATATGCTTATGACACAACAGATTATGATCTTAAGGTGAATCTTGACAAAGCCAGCAATTGTGGAAATGCGTTAGAGTCGGCGCGGATGCAAGATCCTGTTATCGCACAAGGGGTGAAAAAGGTGACGCTGGCCGTAATGGGTGCAGATGCTATTCTGGTTGGGGTAAAGCCTCCCAAAAAGCTGGATTAGTAATTTTGTATTTCTTATATATAAAAGAATCCATATTAAACAAGTAAAAAAAGAGTGGAAAAATAAATATATATGGGATGATATCTATCTTAATAGAACTATGAGAGCTGTAATAAGAAATTAATTAATTTGAATATTTGTTTCATCCTACATCCTATATTTTTCTTTTTTGCATATTTTTAGGTGTATTTCGAAGAAGCGCAAATAATCTTGATAAATTGAATAAAAAAAAAATATTTTTTTTATTGAAATGATATAAAATTAAAATGATCTCTTTTTGTGTTATGATTTTATTTTACTATATTATAAATTAATAACTTAAGATGCATGAGGCTTACGCGTCACTCCATTCCATGTTAAGTGAACTGCTTTGTTTTATGCTTTCAGTCTTTTTGAAACACTGCTTTTTTGTACCTGTGTATGAAACACATTTTTTTGTTTTGCTATTTTCAGTGCATCTTAATCAAGGGTTCATTATTTATTCTATATATATGTATAGAAAAATAATAATCACATATATATATTTGGGACTTTTTTATAAAGAGCATTGGATTGAACCTTTCTGGCCCTCGAGCTCCGGCCTTTACACATGAATGTCTGCTTGCACTAATTGCCAGTGCTATGGGATGTCAGTTCACTTATTCAGATTTTGAGATTGTTAGAGTGTGTAAATAACGTATCATATTAATTAATAGTTAAAAAGAAAGTGATAATTTACGTGCGTCCACCACAACAGAGTAGAACCAGGTCCTTTATCAAGTTCCGCAGACAGAGACAGAAAATAAAGTGCACACGATGTTTACGTGGAAACCTCTTTGCCCAAGAGAGTAAAACCACGACCTACCCTAGTAGGATTTTTCAAACTTCACTAAACAACCGGACGATGTTTTGATTTACAACTCCTAGTAAATCAGGGATTCAACTACTTAATCCCTCCTCTTCTCACAATATCAACAATACAAGACTTTGCAATAGCTATACTACAAAGACTCAAGATGGCTAACTCTAGCCTGAGAAATCACAAAAATACAACTCAAAATATTACCTACGACACCCACTCTTGAACATGAAGTAGGCTTATAAAACTAAGCTCAAATAGACAAGAACTCAACACTTTAGACTTAGAGAAGATGCTACACTCTTGATCAACTACAGTCCTTCAATGTTGACGTTTTGTCTTCAGCCTTTTTGCAAGTTAGGAGGTGTCCTACTTGTGTTGTATGCAAAAGGTGAGTTACATGTTGTTGACAAGGAATATATTTCAAATGGTGGTCTTTGTCCAGTGGATAATTGGAAGCATTGCCGCAGGCCTGCCACTGTGTTACAGCAGCAGCAGCAGGTCTGCACAGCAGCAGCAGGAGGTCTGCACATAGCTTTTTGTCAGCAGTACTAGGTTGACATTTCTTGATAGAGGTGCAGCCAAGCGACCTGGTTCTCCAGCAGGTTTGTCATATCATCAAAACCTGTTTCTAACAATTTCCCCCTTTTTGATGATGACAAACCCCCATGATTTTCCCCCTTACACCAGGAACCTGTTCCCACAATCCTACCGGGTTTATTCCCCCTCACACCAAGAACCAGTTTCCTTCCTCCTGTCACAGTCACCTTTCCCTCTTAGGCTTTCCCCCTTTTTCCCTTCCCCTGTAATCTTCCCCCTTTTGGCATCATAAAAAAGAAACACAGTAACACAGTGAACAAAAGCGGATATCAGTCTGTTAACTTATGGCCACTGAGGCAACATAACACGAGCAAGGAGGTGCAAGAAGTAAACAGATATTCATTGAAAATAGAAGCGCACAATAATACATGAGAGGAACCCAAACATAGACAGCAACATTCGAAGTCAGACAACAAGCTAGAAAGAAAACAATATTATCAGTACCACGCCACAAGATTAGAGAAAAAAGGACCAAAGAGAATTAGAATTGGGAGAGGGGATAAGATCACAGTTTGGCCAGGAGTTTATCAATACGCTCATTTGCCGCCCGTTGGTCACTAATCAGCTGACGGGTTAGTTCCTCCACCTGGTGCTTAAGAGAAGCATTTTCACCTTTCAAACAATCATTCTCCACCTGGAGATCCAATTGTGCACCAGGTCCCGTACTGGACTGAGAAGCCTTGAGAACTGCAATTTCAGCATCTTTCTGTGTAACCAACATGGTGAGGCGCTCTATTTCCTCTGTACCTCGTCGTTGAGCCTCGATAAGGCTCGAGACAGTAGACTGCCCACCAACTCCATTTTGCCTGGCCACACACTCGCACTCCTCGAGAGTACCGATTGTGAACATTTGCTTACGAGTGGCCATCGTACCAAGACCAAGAGGAACGCCAAAATGTTTGAATACACGAGTAAGCAGATACCCATACGCCAACCCATGCCTCCCATCCTTGGAACCGATGATTTTGACCATATGTTCAATCATGATGGTCGGTAGACTGATAGGCTGAAATGAGCTTAAGGCCTCCATAATGAACAAATCAGGCAGGGCAGCAACAGAGCGCCGCTCAGCTCGCGGCAGCACAACTTTGTTCACAAATTCAAACAACAGCTGATAGATAGGCTTCATCTGCTTTTTGAGCATTCTATCACTGTTCAGATTCCCGTCAAGTTTCCCAATCATTTTTCGAAAGTCTCTTGTGGCATGCTTATCCTTCACAGTAATTTCCCCCGCAGTATGCACATTAAGAATCTTTCCCAGAGAAATGGAATCAAACTCCAGGTCAACTCCCCCAACAGTGGCAAATATCAAGTCATGATTATCAGTGAAACGCAGAGAGGCATAGAACTCAGTGACTTCACTCTCATACATGCTAGGCAAGGGGAGAGAAAATAGATATTCCCACCCCTGGTAACCAACAATTTTGACAAGTTCCTGCATACCCTGCATTCCGGCAATATCCGGATCAAAGATGCGACCACCTAAGACCTTCTGTTTTCGGATGTTTGCAACCCGTGCGGTAACATCATCAGCAGCTAGGGTTGTCATAGGGCGTTTACCTTTAGAGGTCTTGGCTAGGATGTGCTTTCGTTTAGACCGCACCACAGAAGCACCAGGTCCCTCAACAACCTTCCCGAGGGTATCAAGTTTCTTTGCTTTCCTCTTTTCTTTCATGGAGAGCTCGCCACCACCATGACCCTTCTTCACAGCTTTAGAACTTCCTCCTATTGACTGAGATGAGGTACCACACTCTAAATCCACAACAGGAGAAGACAGGGAGTCCTCCTCAAGCACAGTTTGTCTTGTAATACGCCATCTTTTCAAAGTGTTCTGATGACTTTCTGCTAAGATTTGGTCCAAGGGCTTCTTGAACGACCCTCTGGTAGTTGGTCTTCCAGAGGTTCCCTCGAGCCGCCGAACAGTGGATTGTGAAACAGAGCGTGACCATCGTTTAAATACCAGGTGAATCGGAACTTCATCCTCATCAGGAGGTGAGGAAGCTTCCATAGCAGGTGCCAAGGGTACTGGAGGAACCGGAAGCTCCTCGTCTGGCAGAGGAGGTGAGCCATCCCATTTTGGAGAAGTAACTATTGATGGGACTTCTTGAGAAGAAGGTTCCCCGCTAGTGTGAACAAAAGGACAAGCACTCACAGAGCCTAGTCGACACGTCTCTGCAGATGGGGACTCCCCTCCGACGTCCTTTTCCCGAGCCCCCAGGGTTGAGATAAAACCCTCAATAATTTCCGTCTCACTCTGAAGAATATTGGACGAGCCCTCTTTGGAGGCTGTCAATGCACCGTCGAACAGGGTTTAAGAAGAAAAGTCCGACCCGTCTTTGGGTACCGCCGGACTAATAGCAGTTAGCTCTGCAGAGTCATTCTTTGAGGGGGATAGGCGAGCAAGGGGAACAGGGACGGCTGGGAGAGAGGGAATTTTAGAACTGGGAGAGGCGTAAGTGTCAGCACCTCTTGGGGAAGATGAAGGATTTGAGGATATGGGGGCGTCTAGGATGAGATCATCTGGAAGAGGGTGTCCGTCGATAGAAGAAGGAGAGGAAGTAGAACCGGCCATCGATAATATTGGAAGGGCAGGAAAGATAGAAAAGAGGAAGAGAGAATGATGTGAACAGGTGCTGAACAAGAAAAATGAAATGAATCAAGAAGTGGAGAAGGCAAAACATTTATGAGGGAACTGGTGTGATAGCAAAGACTGACGGATGTGACTAGGTAGAGAAGTTGAAGCGGTGTCAGAATGGAGGGAAACACAATGACGTGGCATACCATAATATTTTTTTTCAAAAATAGCTTAGAGTATGACTAAGAGGCTGACCTGTTCGAGGAATTGGTCCCTTGAGAGATCCCTCAGAGCTTTAAGCTTCTAATGAGTGAATATTCGGTTTACATCCTTACACCTTGCTTCCTCACTGTGCATGCATACCTGTAACAGTATAGAGCTAAGTTAGACAGACTGCATTTTTCAAATTTGCAAAGTATACCTGCATCCCAGATCTAACCATAGGAAAGAGAAGAAAAGTGTAACCATTGAAACTACACAGAGGATCTAATCAATCCCAGCTTCAGGCGATTTCGTTCAAAATGCTCCCTTCCCAGAGCCTTTGTGAAGATGTCTGCCACCTGGTCCTCTGTGTGGCAAAACTGCATGCATATGAGTCCCTTTTCTACATTATCTCTGAGGAAATGATGGCGTACATCAATGTGCTTGGTTCTTTTGTGATGGACCGGATTCTTTGCCATGTTCAAGGCACTGGTGTTGTCACACATGAGCGGCACACAATCTACACAAATCCCATAATCTTCAAGTTGCTGTCTGATCCATAGTAATTGCGCACAACATGAGGCTGCCGAGACATATTCTTCTTCAGCAGTGGAGAGAGCAACAGAGTTCTTCTTTCGAGTCCCCCATGAGATTAAAGATGAGCCAAGGAAGTGTGCCATTCCCGACGTGCTCTTTCGATCAACCAGGAAGCCAGCATAATCAGCATCAGCATACCCAAACAAGGTGAAATTATCATCAGAAGGATAGAAGAGTACAAGGTCTGAAGTTCCCTTAAGATACCTTAAGATCCGTTTAGCAGCCTTTAAGTGAGATTCTTTTGGATTGGACTGAAAACGAGCACACATCCCTACACTGAATACTATATCAGGTCTGCTGGCTGTCAGATATAGCAGGGACCCAATGATGCCTCTGTACATAGATGGATTTACTGGAGAACCAGGTTCATCATTGTCCAATCGAGTTGAGGTACCCAAGGGAGTATCAATGGGCTTGGCTAACTCCATGTCGAACTTCTTGAGAAGTTCAGAGATGTACTTCTTTTGACTTATAGTGATTCCATCCAGCTGTTGCTTGATCTGCAGCCCAAGAAAGAAATTTAATTCACCCATCACACTCATCTCAAATTCGCTGCTCATAAGCCTTCCAAAGTCTTGACACAATGAGGTTGAAGTTGATCCAAAAATAATGTCATCTACATAGATCTGCACAACAAGCAGATCTTTCTCCTTTTTCTTCAAAAATAATGTGTTGTCAATCTTCCCCCTTTTGAAGCCATTGCTAAGGAGAAATTTTTGACAACCGTTCGTACCAAGCACGTGGAGCCTGCTTCAACCCGTAAAGAGCCTTATCCAATTTGTAAACATGATATGGAAATTTATGATCTTCAAAACCAGGTGGTTGCTTTACATATACTTCCTCCTTCAAGTGCCCATTCAGAAAGGCACTTTTCACATCCATTTGAAACAGTTTGAATCTCATATAAGAAGCAAATGCAATGAGTATTCTGATGGCCTCTAAGCGTGCAATAGGAGCAAAAGTTTCCTCGTAATCTATTCCTTCTTCTTGGTTGTATCCTTGAACCACTAGTCTTGCTTTGTTCCTGATCGTGTTTCCCTTTTCATCAAGTTTGTTCCTGTACACCCACCTGGTTCCTATGATGGTTCTGTCAGCTGGCCTGGGAACCAGGTGCCATACTCGGCTTCTCTCAAACTGTTCTAACTCATCTTGCACTGCATTAATCCAATCTGAATCCTTCAGGGCTTCTTTGATGCTTTTGGGTTCTATCTGAGACAAGAACGTTGAGTGGGCAATCATGTTACGAACTTGAGAACGTATGGTGATCCCTTGGTCAAACGAGGATATAATGTTGTCTAGGGGATGTGATGCTCTGTGCTTCCAGTTCGAGACTCTGGGAGTAGAGACGTCATGTTCCTGCTGTCCCAAGGGTGCAGAATCAAGTAGCTAATCATTTCCATTGTTTGAGCTCTCTTTCAGTGATTGATCAGTGCTTCCGATTACCAATTCCTTATGAGAGGCATTACTCAGTGAAGATGAATGAGTATTTTGCTGTTGTCCAAGCAACTTTGAGCCATTTCCTCCATGTTCATCCTTTTGGTCACTTGATGTTCCTTGCGAACCCGATCCTTCACCTGTGACAGCCTGCATTTTCAATAACTCTCCGGCTTCAAGGTCATCAGTATAATCTGTTCCATTATTCAGCAAGTTTGATTCATCAAACACCACATGAACACTTTCTTCCACACACTGAGTTCGCTTATTAAAAACCCGATAAGCTTTGCTCTGCGACGAATACCCCACAAATATTCCTTCATCACTTCTGGCGTCAAATTTTTCAAGAGCTTCTCTTCCATTATTCAGGATAAAACATTTGCACCCGAATGCTCTTAAATACGACAGCTTAGGTTTCCTTCCGTTCAGCAGCTCATATGGGGTTTTTTCCAAAAGGGGCCTAATCAGGCACCTATTGATCACATAACATGCAGTATTTATAGCCTCAGCCCAAAAAGTTTTGGATATACCACTTGCAGTCAACATCGTTCTGGCCACATCTTCTAGTGATCTGTTTTTCCTTTCCACAACACCATTTTGTTGTGGAGTCCTTGGTGCCGAGAAGTTATGGGAGATTCCATTTTCAGCACAGAATCCATCAAACAGGGCATTGTTAAACTCAGTTCCATGATCGGATCTGATGCTCACAATTTTGCCGCCATACTTGAGTTCCACCTGTTTTGAGAACACCACAAATACTTCAAAAGTTTCATCCTTAGATTTTAAGAACAGTGTTCAGGTGAATCTGGAGTAATCATCCACAATTACATATATGTAACGTTTCCCTCCTCTGCTAGCGCATCTCATTGGTCCACATAGGTCCATGTGGAGCATTTCAAGAGGTGCTGAAGTACTTACCTCTTTCTTGTACTTAAAAGATGACCTAACCTGTTTTCCTTTGACGCATGCACTGCACATCCTCTGGTCGGAGAAATTTAGCTTGGGCAGACCGCGGACCAGGTCCTTGGTGATCAATTTGTTAAGCATGGAAAAGCTCACATGTACAAGCCGTCTGTGCCACAGCTCACTGTTGTCCTCCATGGTGCTTAGACACTTTATATCATTATCATCAATCAACCCCAACTTAGCTACATAAATATTCTTCCGTCTTTTGGCTATTAGGACCACTTCATGCGATTCGATGTTTGTGACTGTGCAGTTGGATGAGGTAAATCTTACTTCATTACCTCTGTCACAGATTTGCGAGACGCTTAGCAAACTGTACTTCAAACCTTCTACATAGAAGACATCCTCAATGGCATGAGCAACACTCCTTCCAACCTTTCCTACACCTAGGATGTATCCTTTCTTCCCATCACCGAAGGACACACTGCCTCCTTGGAGAGCCTTGAGAGAGAGAAATTCTTTAATTATTCCCGTCATATGTCTTGAGCAGCCACTGTCAATGAACCATTTCTGACCATCTGCTCCTCTCTCTCCCTGCAGGCAATTTTAGAGATCAATTTTTGGAACCCATATCAATTTGGGTCCCTTAGAATTATAAAAAGGATGAATAAGATTTCTTTTAGTCCATGCAGGTAAATTGATTTTTCTTCTTACTGCATTAGTTCCTTTAAGATCAGAAATTCCCTTTGCAAGCTCCAAGTTTTTCTTTATAGCAGCTAAACGTGCTTCACAAGCATCTTTGTAATGACCATTCTCTCCACAATGAGTACATAACCAATTATCAGGATTAGACACATATTTACTATGAGGGTCATAAGGTGCCCTTGGTCATCTAAACCCAATACCTTCCCTGGTTGGCATCCATCTAGAGTTAGCAGTAACAAGAGCCTTGGAGGACCTAGTCCATCTAAGCGACTTGTCAAGATGATTTTTTACTCTCATCAGTTCCTCATGAAGAGCTATATTCTTCTCAGATTGCGCTACCAAACTTAATTTAGCCCTTTCAAGTTCACATTCCAGTAGAATTTTAGCTTGAGCAAGAGAGCTTTCCCATTATGTTCATTTTCCATGCATTTTATGAGATTATCTTCTATGGTTACTTTATCCTTAATCAGTTCCCTTATTTCTTCACTGAGTCTAGTGATTTCCAAGCCTAGTGACTTTCCAGTTTCTTTTGATAATTCCAGCTCAGTACTTAGAGTGGTTTTCTCATTAACAACACCATAGTATGCATCTATCAAAACATCAGCAAGAGCTCTCAACTCTCTTTTAGAGAGAGTTTTGAGATCCTTCTGTAGGTCACGAAAGTTTACCTCATCATTTTCGTCAGCGTCAGTCTGTGCCATGAGAGCAAAAATTGAATCAAATTTTGAGGGTCCATCTTCATGAGCATACATCGATGTGTCTGCAGGATTTTCTCCACCTTGATCTGACTCACTGGATGTGTCTCCCCAGGCTGCCATGGCTTGCCTTACCACCATGTCGCCGCTTCTCTTCTTTTATACCTGTCCTGCGCCTGGTTCCTCTTCTGCGCCTTCTCAGCATTGGCCTTGAATTGATCATGCTTGTGCATAGGACAATCCTTAATAAAGTGCCCAGGCTTCCCACACTTGTGACACAGGTCATTTGCCTTTTGGTACTTGCTAGCACTTCCTCTTTTTGCGAAGCCTCCACTTTTTCTCACCATCTTTTGGAATCGACGTGTCAGGTAAGCCATTTCAAGTTCATCTCCACTTGAGTCACTTTTTGCTGACTTCACGACAAGGTTTTTTTCTTTCTTAGAATCTCTCCTCTCAAGATCTTGCTATTTCTTGAGCTCATATGTCTTCAGGTTCCCGATCAGTTCGTCCATACTCAATTTTTCAAGGTCCTTGGCTACCGTGATTGCATTCACCTTGCTCTCCCATGAACTCGGAAGTACACTAAGGATCTTCCTGACCAGCTTGTTAGTTTTGATAATTTCACCTAGGCAGTGTAGCTCATTGATGATAGAGGTAAACCTAGTATGCATTTCCTGGATATTTTCACCTTCCTTCATTTTGAACAACTCGCATTGAGTGGTAAGCATATCAATCTTTGACTGCTTTACCTGACTGGTCCTTTCATGCGCTGTTTGCAATGCCTCCCAGATTTGCTTTGCTGTTTCACACGATGAAATACGATTGTATTCATCTGGACCGATTCCACACACCAAGAATTTTTTTGCCTTAAAATTCTTCTCCACAGCCTTGCGATCAGTATCGCTGTACTCCTTTCTAGTCTTTGGGACTTTTGTTCCATCTTCTAGAGTCTTCATAGGCACAAATGGTCCATCGCATATGACATCCCAAAGTTCTGAGTCTTTGGCCATTATGAAATCATGCATCCTCGTCTTCCACCAGCCATAGTACTGCCCATTAAATCTGGGAGGTCGAGTAGTTGATTGTCCTTCTTCGAGATTAGGTGGAGCAGCCATTGAGTCGGTACTTTCTAGGTGTTAATCGATAGAAAGAACCTGCTCTGATACCAACTGATAATTTACGTGCGTCCACCACAACAGAGTAGAACCAGGTCCTTTATCAAGTTCCACAGACAGAGACAAAAAATAAAGTGCACACGATGTTTACGTGGAAACCTCTTTGCCCAAGAGAGTAAAACCACGACCTACCCTAGTAGGATTTTCCAAACTTCACTAAACAACCGGGCGATGTTTTGATTTACAACTCCTAGTAAATCAGGGATTCAACTACTTAATCCCTCCTCTTCTCACAATATCAACAATACAAGACTTTGCAATAGCTATACTACAAAGACTCAAGATGGCTAACTCTAGCCTGAGAAATCACAAAAATACAACTCAAAATATTACCTACGACACCCACTCTTGAACATGAAGTAGGCTTACAAAACTAAGCTTAAATAGACAAGAACTCAACACTCTAGACTTAGAGAAGATGCTACACTCTTGATCAGCTACAGTCCTTCAATGTTGACATTTTGTCTTCAGCCTTTTTGCAAGTTAGGAAGTGTCCTACTTGTGTTGTATGCAAAAGGTGAGTTACAATGTTGTTGACAAGGAATATATTTCAAATGGTGGTCTTTGTCCAGTGGATAATTGGAAGCATTGTCGTAGGCCTGCCACTGTGTTACAGCAGCAGCAGCAGGTCTGCACATAGCTTTTTGTCAGCAGTACTAGGTTGACATTTCTTGATAGAGGTGCAGCCAAGCGACCTGGTTCTCCAGCAGGTTTGTCATATCATCAAAACCTGTTTCTAACAGAAAGGAAACTCATGTACGCATATGCTGTAGGAATATTTTAAAATGATGTGATACTTTTAGTAGATAGTGACCTTAGGGAGCATGTGGTTGAAGTGAGGAGGGTCAATGATAGATTGATGTGGATTAAGCTAGTTGTTGCGGGGTCTTAATTGAACTTTATTAGTGCATACGCACCGCAAGCAGGCCTGAGCGAGGAAAACAAGAAGAGTTTTTGGGAGGTATTGGATGAGGTGATGTGAGGTATACCCCACATTGAGAAGCTATTCATTTGGGGAGATTTCAATGGTCACATTAGGTCAATCCCTAGGGGTATGATGATGTGCATGGAGGGTTTGGTTTTGAGGACAGGAATGAAGGAGGAGTCTCGTTCTTGGATTTCGCTAGAGCTTTTGGGTTTGCGGTAGCCAATTCGAGTTTTCCGAAGAAGGATGAGCACTTGGTTACCTTCTAAAGTACAGTGGCTAGGACTCAGATAGACTATTTGCTTCTTAGAAAGAGTGATAGAAAACTATGTAAGGATTGCAAAGTTATCCTGAGTGAGAATCTTACAACCCAACATAAACTTCTAGTGATGCATTTGGAAATCACGAGGGGAAAGAGGAAGAACGTGGTGGATGTTCGGCCACGAATCAAATGGGGTGGCTTGACTTTGGATAGTGCTCAGGAGATGGGGGTGAAGCTGATTGATATGGGGGCTTGGGAGAGTGGCGGGGAGGCGACCAATATGTGGGATAGAACTGCTAGTTACATCAGGAAAGTGTCTACGGAGGTGTTGGGGGTCTCTAAGAGTCGTTTGGGTGGGTATTAAGGGGACTGGTGGTGTACTGGAGAAGTCCAACAAGAGGTGGAGGCAAAGAAGGTGGCATACATGAAATTGATGGAGAGTAAAGATGAGGAGGAGAGGAGGAAGAATAGGGAAGAGTATAAGACGACACGAAAGGAGGCGAAGCTGGCTAGTGGTTATGGCTGCGAAAGTGGCAACTTTTGAATGCTTGTATGCCGAATTAGAGGGCAAGGGAGGGGATAAGAAGTTGTACAAGTTATCCAAGGCAAGAGAGATGAGGGCGCGTGATCTGGACCAAGTAAAGTATATCAAGGATGAGACAGCAAGGTGCTAGTGGAAGAGTCACTTATTAAGCACAGATGGCAGTCGTACTTTCATAAACTTTTAAATGAAGGAGGAAACAGAGACATTGTGATGGGGGAGCTGGAGCACTCAGAGGGGAGACGCAAATGTGGGTATTATAGACTAGTAAGGGTGGAAGATGTTAAGGGAGCCATGCGTAGGATGCGTAGGGATAGAGCAACCGGACCTGATGAGATCCCAGTGGATTTTGAAAGAGCATGGACATGGTAGGTATGGAGTGGTTAAATAAGCTATTTAATGTCATTTTTAAGACGGAAAAGATGCCCGATGAATGGAGATGGAGTATGATGGTTCTGTTGTATAAAAATAAGGGCAATATTCAGAATTGCAATAATTATAGTGTATCAAGTTACTGAGCCGTATTATGAAGGTTTGGGAGAAAGTGGTGGAGAGCAGGGTAAGGAGTGGCGTGGCAATTTCTGAGATTCAGTTCGGATTTATGGCAGGACGCTCGACTACAGAAAAAATCCATCTCGTAAGGAGATTGGTGGAGAAGTATAGGGAGAGGAAGAGGGATCTCCACATGGTGTTCATCGACCTAGAAAAGACCTATGACCTCGGTCACAAGGGAGGTTCTGTGGAGATGCTTGGAGGCTAGAGAGGTGCTGGTGGCGTACATTAGGGTGATCAAGGATATGTATGATGGAGTAAAGATTCAGGTGAGGACGGTGGGAGGAGACTCGGATCACTTTCCAGTTGTGATGGAGCTGCACCAGGGATTAGCACTTAGCCCACTTTTTTTTGCCTTGGTAATGGATACTGTTGCGCCCCATTTTCTCGCGAAAAGCAAGTCAAGACATGTGACAACTTTTTAGAATTAAATTAAAAAGAAGAGTCGCCACCTAACGAATTTTGGTGCGTTAGGACACCGCATTAGATTACTTACAAATAACTCTATTTATTAGTTTACATCACCAAAATCGGGTAAGGATTCAAATTAACTCGAAAGGAAGGTGTTAAGCACCTTTCGAGGTCCACAACTGTGGGTCCCAACCGAATTCATTAATTATGTGGGGATTAACTATGTGATAAAAAAAGATCAATTATTATTAAAACTAATATAACTATGTAATTGAAAAAATAAACTCTTATTAAAATAAATTACTTACTAATTAAGTAATAAAATAAGGTAAACTTATCAAAAAGTGAAAAATGTTTCAATTGTTTTATTAACATAAACTAAATCATTTACCAAATTAATGCAAAAACTATATGACAAAATAATAATTAAATTATCTCCTATTTAAACATATGCAATTCATTTTTAGACAAATGAGTATCTTAATGAAAATTAAATTGACACACTAAAAACTTAAAAATTAAGCGAAAAACAACTTTAACACGCTCTTATTTACTAAACATTAAAAAAGATTAAAAAAAATTCAAAATGAAGAAGTAAGTTATATTTATTTTAAAATATTTTTTTTAAGAAAAAGTAATACTAGGTGATTATGACAATATAAACTTACTTAACTAAAACACAAACAATTAAATGAACAAGGACATTATTAACTCGAAGAGGCAAGATATTCAGACAAGCAACAAAAAAAGTAATTAAAAATAAAAGAAACATCATAAAAGAAAATATTTTATTTACTAATTCACAACATGCAAATTTTAATTAACCCAAACAACAATAAAACAAGGACAAGAAAAACTATAATTTGTAAATACTTCTATAATAATTTAAAATGTTTTTCAAACACTAGACAGGCTTTGAAAGGTCTAAAAAATGTTTGTTGCTTTATAGGGATGGCCACACGACATCATGAATCATGACCTTCAACCTAGCAACAAGTTAATTGGAGGTCGTTGTTAAGTTGAAAATATAACAATAATGTATTCAAGAAGTTTTGAATAAAGATTTAAATCTTATATATAAGCACATAAGGTATTTACATATAACTACCCAAATTCTTTGAAAATCTTGGGTTGATATCATTTTCGAGGGATGGGTAGGCTCAATTTAAAAGTTGCGGAACTAGACCTCATAATTCCTTTACTTTTCCAATAACTATAAGTCATGGAACAATATTTATATAATTAATATAAATAAAAGAATAGTCAATTCAATGGAGGAGGAAAAATATGGACAATGATTCTGATAAAACGAAAGCTTTTAAATAAAATAAAATAAAATAGGATGATTAAACAATTAACACATAATTTCCCGCCCCTCTTTGATATTCCCCTTTTTCACTATTATCAAAAGTTTATTACAATATTACAAATCAATAAAATAGACAAATAAATAAAATACATGAAAAATACATACGTTAAATTAATTAATTCCAAAGCCCTCTCTTGTCCTGGCGATTCTCCAATAGATCTCGGAATAAATTTAAAGATACATGTTCAAAAAAAAAAGCTAAACAAATACAAGCAACATGCAGATATATATGCGGATAGCAATTTAACTGAATAGTAATATTATAGTTTTTCAAAATTTGACAAACAATAATTTAAAACAATCACAAGCATTGCACAGGGATTACAAACAATTGAATAAGTTAAAACTTCATAGTTGGTGACTAACCAGTTACGAATAAATTAAGAATAAGAAACACCTCGTGAATCAATGAGTCCGAACAGTAGGAAAAGAAAGTCCTAAATCAAGTGGCCTCCTTTAATATTAAAGAAAAGAGAAAACTAAAAAAAGATTTAATAAATAAATGGCCATGCTTTAACGTCTAAAGAAAAGAAAAAGTAGTGTTGTCTTGCTAAGAGCTAGTCCGGTCCCTCTTGAAGAAGGAACAAGATATGCTTATATCTTAGAGGAATCATAGTTAGTATGGGCAGAAAATAAATGTCAATCAAATAAAGGAGTAAATAATCAGAAAAAATCAATCAAAGGACATAATCAGTAAAGTCAAATCAGAATGTATAAAATCTAATCAAACTTTACTATAATAAAACATGCACTGTGTTAATTAAGGAAGGTTAAAATCCGCCATACTGGTTTTCCTTAAGCAAATCAATCAATCATAAGAATTGACTAGATTTATCAAAATGATTACAAGAAAATCTTAATTTACCATATTTATCATATGAGAGACTAATAACACCTACAATTAACAAATCACTCAAAATTATCAAAATAAATAGATAACCAATCAGTCACATGATTTTGCATTAAGATGAGCAATAATCATTCATCAATTTCTTGACATACTTAACATGTAAAGGATATTCAGAATTAATTCCAAAAAGGAAAGGAAACAATTTAGTCCAAGAAATCTACCAAAATAAACACGTACTAAGAGTTATCAGGTAATTAAGGAGGCAAAGAAAAAGGAAACACATAGATTTGAGTATGCATTTTTCATAAATACGTAAATATTAATGTATTATACATTATGAATCAAAACAAACAAAGATGAAATCTTTAACAAGAAAAGAGTGAATTAGCAATTAAAATCAATCTAGAGCTTTACCAAAACTAATCAAGCACCTGTGCTGTCACCTAGCTGAATATCAGTAAGTCATGAATTAATTTAAGGAACACTAATCAGACCTTATTTGGAATGCCAACGAGATCATAATCAATTCCAGCAATTTGAACAAAAGAAATTTTGATAAAGGATTACCAGGTCCAGATTTTAATATTCAAAAACGTATTTAACTAGGTGGGATGATGATCAGTGACCAAATCATACATAACGAAAAATTGAGGCTCAATCAAAATCCATAGCAATTGAGAGTTTTTCTCTTAAACACAAGCATAGGAGGATGATAATCAACGAGGTTTAGACATAAATCAACACACAACTAGCCTTAAATCTTATTATGAGACTAAGTAAGGAGTAGCAATAATAATATGTAAAAGAATCCACATCAGAGACAGATTCTCATGAACCTGTCGAAATTTCCAGCTCGAGTGAGATCGTTGAATCGATCATACAAGGGAGAGATGGAGTGAGTGGCGGAAAGTGAACAACGGTTATCTCACTAGTGGACCAGTGGTGGTCTGGTTTCGCTAGAAGATGAATGGAGAAGGAGAGAAGGTGGGCGTGCAATGGTGTTTGGTTTTCTGGCTAGAGAAAAAGATAAAGGGGGAGAGAGATCGGTTCACCTGCGTTTTGGGGTCTTGGCCGGAGAGGACAATCGGTAGAGAGGAAGAGAGAGGTGAGGAGTTCAGAGAATAAGGTGCGCGACTGGTTTTCAGTGTTTCATCGGAGGTGCAGCTATTGGTTTCGGACGGAGAAGGGAGATAGAGAGGAAAGTTAGAGATTGGTGTGGAGGAGGTGGAGAAGAGGAAGACGACGGGAGTGGGAGGTTTCACCAGAGCGGATGAACGGAGAAGGAGGAGGTCGGCGGCTGCTATCTCTCGCCGGAACAGTGAGGCAGCGAGAGTGGTCCAGTGGGTGAAGGGGAGAAAGGTGGTGAGGCGGCGCTGATTTGATAGAGAAGGAAAATGAAAGTATATATATATTTTTTAGGGTTTTGGGTGAATTGGTGATAGAAATAGGAAACAAAAAGAGGTTGGATCTGGAAAGTAGGATTATATGGATGAACTACTAGGATTTAATTTAGAATTAGGGTCGGGTTAGCGGGTTATAAAATGGGTCGTGGGTTGGCTGAATTGGATTGAATTAAGTGGGTTTAAAATAGGGCCAAGGTGATTTAAATAGGCTAGAATAAGCATAAATTGAACAGAAAATGGCCAAAATTGATATGAATTGGATAGAAACTGGCTTAGATTTTAAATAAATTGGAGAAAAATTGAATTAGCCGCTATTAAATTAATAAAAACACTATACTTATAAATGATTTAGTAAAGAGGTGACATAATAGTTTAATTTACGATAAAATTATATAAATATTATTATTACGAAGTTAAACATAAATAATTTATAAAATTATATTTTGTAAATAAGAACTTGATTAATTAGAAACACTTATGCATATATATACATATTATTGTGCAACCTATACATATAATATATTAAAAAAACAATGACTTGAAACTAATGTAATAACATTTTAAAAGTATAACTTAAAAATATATAGGTAATAAATAATTATGCCAAAGCTAATTATGTATGATAGTTAATACTTAAAATATTATGAAAGTAAACTAAATAATTATGTTAAAAGGATAATTTTAAAATATGTATATTTATATTAATATGCGGCCTTGACGGGACATCGGGAGGTCAAAATTGGGTGTCAATAGATACTTTGACGCAAGGGATTCAAGGTGAGGTGCCTTGATGTATGTTGTTTGTGGATGACATAGTTTTGATTGATGAGACTCGTGGAGGCATAAATGCTAAGTTGGAGATATGGAGACAAGCGCTAGAGTCTAAAGGCTTTAGATTGAGCAAAACCAAGACATAGTATTTAGAGTATAAATTTAGTGACGTGATGCACGGGAGGGATGAGGAAGTGATGTTGGGTGCGCAAGTCATCCAAAAGAGAGAAAGTTTCAAGTACTTGGGTCTATTATCTAAGAAAGTGGAGAGATCGACGAGGATGTTGCTTACCATATTGGTGCAGGTTGGATGAAATGGAGGCTCGCTTCTGGAGTTTTGTGTGATAAGCAAGTACCGACAAAACTTAAAGGAAAGTTTTACAGAGTGGTGATTAGGCCGACTATGTTGTACGGGGCGGAGTGTTGGCCAGTCAAGAACTCCCATGTGCAGAAAATAGAGATTGCAGAAATGAGGATGCTACAGTGGATGTGCGAGCATACTAGGAGTGATAGGATTAGAAATGCCGATATTCGGGCTAATGTGGGAGTGGCTGGGATGGAGGAAAAGATGTGTGAGGCAAGACTGAGGTGGTTCGGGCATGTGAGGAGGAGGTGCTCGAGAGCCCCAGTGCGAAGGTGTGAGCGGTTATCTTTTGGAAGATTTTAGGAGACGTAGGGGTAGACCGAAGAAGCAATGGGGAGAGGTGATTAGAAAGGATAAGACACATTTGCTGTTTACCGAAGACTTGACCTTAGATAAGAAGGTGTGGCGTACACAAATTAGAGTAGTAGGGTAGTAGGGAGTTGTGGGTGACATTGCTTTCTCGTTCTCAGGGGTAGGCCTAGTATTGCTCTTATAGGTCCTTGTCTTTCATTGTTTGTTCTTACATGTTGTTACTTGTTTATCATTTAGTGTATTGCTATTGTGTGTTTTTGAAGTGGGTACTAGTTGTTGTTTAAATATTATATGTTATCTCTTGTGCTGCTATTATGTTGTAAGGTCTGTCTTTCTTAAAGCCGAGGGTCTACCAGAAAGCCTCTCTACCTCTGAGGTAGTGGGAAAGTCTTCGTACATTTTATCCTCCCTAGACCTCACTTGATAGGATTGCATTGGGCTGTTATTGTCGTGATGTGATACTTTTGGAAAATATTGTGCGAGTTTAGCTCAAAATGAACATGTTTATAGTAGTAAAAATTTCATGGGTACTTCATAATACTAAATTTAGATAAAAAAAATATTTAAAGTTACATGCATATGGTTAAAGTAAAAATAGTTAGATTTTAGTCATACGTGCTTGAAAGAACGTTAGTCATGTAAAACTTCAAATACTGTACATCCAAAGTTATTCTGAAGTAAACTTGCAAATTTTTAGGCACTTGTAACTTAAATGATGGACCAAAATAGAGTATCCATACACTTCGCCCTTCATAGTTGTATAGGGAAAAAAGGGGCAAAATATGTAGTCAAGTTAGCTAAAGACATGTGGAAGGATAAACATGTTGCAGTTAAGTTACAGAGAAAATGATTATATTACACCTCGAAGGTAACAATTTGTCGCACCCGGAGAAAACGTCAAACAAACGAGATCAGTCATTGCAAATCCATCTCAGAGACAACGCCAATAATTATTCCTTCATGATTAAATGTCATTTATTTCTCATTGAATATAAATTAAGAGGGAATGATTACCGGTCATTAAGCCCCGAGGATTCACCTATATAAAGGGAGGTGGACCTTCATGTTAAGGACATCCTATTCTTTGACAATACATCCATTCACACGCTACTAGCAAGACATTTACTTGTTTTTTCTTCTAAAAAAATTATTGTTCTACCAGCAGGAAGTTAGTCCGGAATTATCTTCATCAAGGACTTCTCTGAATTCCAACTAATGAGGCTACATTATTCCTTGTTTTTGTTTTTTTTTACTTAATTTGCATTTTGATTTTATGTAATATTATATATTATAATTCATTTTGCTATTCTCTCAGTCAATTCAATCCACGTGTCCTCTAGACCCCATTACAAATTTAATTATACCTATTTTAGGGTAAACAGTTTAACGCCCACCATGGAGCTAAGGAGAATTGTGGTATTATTTTGATTCTACTTATCTCCATGGCTAACAATTTTACATTTGTGAAGCTAAGGAACCACATAACTTAAAGGCGAGCACTAGAAACGTTGAACCAACCAATGTCAATAACAATGTGCTTCTGAATAATCTCGCTAATCACGAAATTGATCCAGGAACCAGGGATGTTCGGACTGCAAATGAGCAGGGGACTTCAGCACAAGCATCTCATCATTTGGGAAAATCCCACACTCCGAAGATGATAACCAGAACATGGTTAGGGTTGCCGAATCTGACATGTCAAAGATTTTTGCAATGTTGGAAAACCAACAAAAGGCAATAATAGAGTTGCAAAAGGAAAAAAAAAGTACCTGATGATCAGGAGGCACCACGAGAGGAGTTATCCAATAACACTAGAAGGAGTATCGTGGTAAAAATTGTGTGAACTATATGAAAGCAGGGATCAATTCAACGAAACTCGTGAAGTGCCTTCAAACTCTAACTAGCCAAATAGACCAAAATGAAAACAAGTTCAGCACTCGGATAGACCAAATCCCTGGAGTACTACCAATCGTAAAGGCCTGGATTCAAGGAGTTCATTCAGTTACCGTTCGCACCAAGTGGTATTTCGAGACTTTTACCTGTCTAGCTTTCATTTTTTTCGCGCTTAATCCATAATATAGAACCAATAGTATAGGCCCTAACTCATTATAAATAATACCATATTTACCCTTTAGTTTACATATTCAAACATCAATCTGATCTTCAATTATATATACTATAGTTTTAGAACTTTGTAATTGTTTTTTTTACCAAAGAGGAAGTCTAGTTAATAAGAAGAGAACTCTTACCAACTATCAAGAAAATATACTATTGTTTCATTTATATATAATGTCCTCTCTGAAGCAGAAACATTGCTGAATGTAATAAAGGGATTTGCCACTAATTTATCTGGAAAATCGTCTAATGCTGACTTCCAGTATGAACTTCTCCTCATCAATCAGTTCAAAGCGGCAAACATCTCCTACACACAGATCGTTGTCGTGCATAAATTGGCGCAACCCTTTCCGGAATGCAAGTCTATCCCCACTGCAAACTCCAACACGCCAGCTACCACCACCAGTTCGAAGAGTAGCAAATTTCTTCAATGGTTCCCCCTTTCTCATTAATCTGTTGCCAACAACAGATGGTATAGTCTGCATAAAAGTATGCAAGAGTCACAAACAAGCCCAAACGAAAAACACATTGAGGAATCAAGTGATTGGCATCAAAAGGCTATGAATTGGAAAAAAAGAAAACTACAACTACCAGACAACATTCATCATGATTGGAAGTATATTCAACTACTTCAAAGGATACCATTACTTTCTAGATTATGATGAAATGACAATTACTTTCTGCAAATGATATTATATCTACACTATGAGTGAAATATTTACTGTTTTAGAGGTGCAACATTTTCTCTTTATGGATTAACAAGGTCAAAGAAACAAAGAATCAAAAGGATATCTTTCACAAATTCTCAGATGTATATTTTGATAATCATGATGTTCGCCAACTTGCACACACCTCGACCAATTCCACGGATTAGTTACTATCTTCCACTAGCACAAGTACTGGAAACTCAAATATTACACTCCTCTAGACTCTTAAGTGCAACGTAGTTAAAAATTGCACTACATTTCATACAATTCCGTCTTCCAAAGAAATGACAATTATTTAAGGATTTATTTACAGATGCAAGATATTAGAAACTAGTAATAAACTTACCAAACACGTCAAGTAAGATTTCTTCATGACGAGTTCAAATGAAGTGATTGGGACAACAAAGTTTCCTGACCGGTTAGCTGTTTGATCAGCGGGAGGAGGAGCTGCATATATAGTTGTACCAATTGCTTTTTGTAAGTGGGCTAATTTGGATTTCACTCTAAAGATTAAGCATGGAGACATTTTGCATCAAAGTAGCTAAAGTTTAAGATGCTCAATTTTGAAGAAACTTACCATGCCCATTTTCATGGTCCTGCTTTAAGCAGCCATCTTTTCCATATATTTTCACATAAAATTTTGAGTTTCCAGCATAGCAAAACGTTAGAAAATCTCCATATTCTAAATTATTTTCCTTCACGAAGTGTGGTCAACCTCTTTTGAAAAAGTAATCACGCTCAATCTGCTCCACAGCAACTTGCCAAGATCTTCCCGCAAGACCTTCAAGCATAGAGATCATAGGTGTATCTCCGTTGAAAAATTTAAGAAAGGCCGGTGGAATTCTCTAAACAAAGGAGACACAGAAAGAAAATGACTAGCCTTGATCAAAAGAAAAATTGTACAAAAAATCAAGTGGGCTGCTAGAGTCTTCATCAAATGCTAATTCTTGAGTATATTGTCTGATTATGTCCAATCTAGTCTTTCTAAATATAGGGCCATAACCACAGATCATTTTTTTCCAATTTATTTTATCAATCCACTTTTTTGCCAGTAAGGAAGTACATCAGTGATAAAGGCTTGCTCCATCATATTATCTTTCACCTTCTTTTCTCTGGCTAAATCTTAAAGTTAATACCTTCAATTAGCTCAACTACAAAACAATAGAGATAAACAGATAAAATAATCAGTACTTAGAAACAAAGAAATTCATACATACCTCTCACCGTAGTACACTATTGCTTTCTATTTCTTGGTAAGGAGAAAAAGATTATTACTACTATCATTTTTGCTCCGATTTAAAGAGCGGGAAATGGGTATTCTGGATTGACCCGTTTGGGACCCGAAACAACTCTGTATAGCACGGTTTGATGATCATAAAAACATGATGCCAAAGGTTTCACGAAAATGAGATATGGGAGAAAAAGATGAAGAATGAGCAAGAAGAGGAGTAAACATGAAAAGGGCAAAAAGGGTAGCAGGCGACTGACAGTGGCAGCGTAGCAGCCGCCGGTGATGTTTCCAGAGGAAAGCTGATGCATTTTTCATTGAAGGGGGAGAGAAAAAGAAAGTAAAAAAGGGCTTTGAACTGGGATAATTTCAAAAAGGCCCAACACGTGAAAAAAACATAAATATACAATATAAGAGATAATATTATAAAATATATCAATATTTTTAATTTTTTTAAATCATAGCAATAATATTTTTTACAAAATCCAATAATATATTAAATATATATATATATCGAAAAAAATTTTAACTCTTAAATCACGTTAGCAACATTTTAACTTATCTCTTCTTATATTTTTCTCAAACTATTTTTATTCACGTTTATCATATGAAAGGATTTTCTCCCAACTTCTATTTTTAAATTCTTCAGAAGTAATTCTCTGCTATTACAAATGTAAAAAATAAAATTATATATTATTCTCATTCAAAGAAAAACAAACAACTATCACAAATGTATATAAACCAAATTATATATACTGTTTTCATTCAAAGAAAAAGAAACAACTATCACAAATGTAAATAAACCAAATTATATACTGTTTTCATTTAAAGAAAAATAAATAACCATCATAAATGTAAATAAACCGAATTATATACTATTTTCATCCAAAAAACACAAACAACTATCACAAATGTAAATAAATCAAATTATATACTGTTATCATTCAAAGAAAAACAAAACTATCACAAATATAAATAAACCAAATTATATACTGTTATCATTCAAAGAAAAACAAACAACTATCACAAATGTAAATAAACCAAATTCTATATAGTTTTCATTTTAAAAAACAACTATCACAAATGTAAAAAATCAAATTATATACTGTTTTCATTCAAAGAAAAATAAATAAAGGACGTTATTTACATGATAACCGATATCTTCCTAAAAGAGTGCAAAAATGACGTCGCACTATGCACGAATGGTAAAAAAATTAATTTTTATTAATTTGGTATTTTTTGTATGTAAATAGTAAAAAATAGTGGTATATTTTGTAAATATGGGTCTTATTTATTAGCTATTGTGATTTTTCCGACCTTTAAACTGGGCTTCATTTTTCATTTTGACATTCAATCTCAATCATATTCTATTTTAATTCTTTAATTTTAATTTTAATATTTTATTTAAATATAAAAAATATTATTCAATATATTAAAGCATATTGATAAATACTTTTTAAAAGGTATAAACTATTTAACACTATTAAAAGATACTATATTTCAACAAATTTCATCGCATTGTCAATGACTTTTTTTTTCAAAAAAATAAAAATTGGTGAACTTTAAGGAAATTAACAAACTTTTGTTGATTGCTTTTCCCACAAAAAATGTGCAGAAACTATAAAAAAATTTATTATTTTTTAAGAAAGTTTGCAGATATTCGTTGATTTTTACTTTTATTTTTTTTACAAAAAATTAATGTACGGTCTATTGATTTTTAAATTATAAAATTGTAATTAAATAATATAAATAAAAATAATAAAAATATATAAAAAATAATATTTAAAATATAAAAAGTAAAATTAAAAGTTAAAATGAAATAAAACTGAAATAGAGCGTGAAAATATAAAATGATGACAAATTTAAAAATTTGTGAATTTATTTGGCCTTTCAAATACTTCCCTCCAACTTTGCCTTGACCGTAAATACTAGGAAACTTATGCTTTGACTTGAGTGATAGCTCTCCTCTTTATACCTATTCCAAGCTAATAGAACGTACATAGTAGTTCAACAATGATCCTGCATAAATCACCGCAAATTGATTTTATTGTATCTGAGTTTGATTACCATATTACATTGAATTTTCAAAGTTTAAAATTTGATATTTATTTTTAATTATTAATTACTGAATCAAATTTTAGAAATATCATATTAAGAGATATTCACCGAATCATCTGATAAAATATTACATGTCTATATAAAATATATGAAAAATTATACTTAATCCTTTTAAATACTAGATTCTATTTTTTACTTATACTACACCTAATAGGAAATTGGGGGCCTCGAAAATATGGGGTCTAAGGCTGCTGCCTCAGCAGCTTTACCCTTCGGCCGGGCCATGGCTCAGTGGTATAGGAGCCACTGATGTCTTAGATGTATTGACCTATACCAATAAGTTTATAATGTTAAGATTTGAGAGCCTATATTAAGTATTTATTTTTAATTACCGATTTATCATATAATCGAATTTTATAAAAAATATCAAACCGAATATTGAACATCTGCCTTGCCATTCCCATCCGAAAATCACTTCATGTATCTTTTCGGATTTTAAAATCAGGCAAGCCTTGCAGCCGAGCCTACTTGTGGAGAGAAGAGTCCTCGGACTGTTGTAAAGTGACTTCCCTGTGATTTGAAGTACTACAGGGAATACCTTGCATGCATGTACTTAAATATGTATGAAGTAGTACTTGCTTTTCTGTAAAACTACTCAAAATTTATGTTGTTTTTCTTTTGTTTTCCAAACTATAATGAAAGTATTTCGTCTAATATGTTCTTTTCTTGATAAATAATGTAAAAAGTTTCCTGACATCCATTGAAAGGAAGAATTTCTTGGCTTGGATACCCTTTTTTTTTCCCCCTACTCTTTCCATTTTGAAGAAATTCCCTATTCACAGATCACAATCAATTTTTTTTTCAAAATTTTTAGCTTGGCCGTTCTTTTTCTTACTCGTTTTTAGTTGTTACACAGAGAAAAAAATAATTGAGATTTGGGAGTAATTACCTCAATTTGTGTCACAAGCTGAGGATTAGTAGTTAAGGTCACAAAAGTGCAGTTTTGGAATTTACAAAAGTATTATTATTTGAAAAAAATAATAATAATTACGCCGAAGTTGAAACAAAATTGTGACAATATGTGGTTTCACTTGAAAAAATGTTTATGAAAATTTAAAAATTATTCAAGGCGCATACGAAGTGGCCATATGCTTCTAGGTTATATTCTTGTGACGTTTCCAGCTTCCTTCCACTTGTTCCTTATCACACTTGTAAAACTAGGATATTATTTTATCATAATTATTCGAGTCTTTTCAAAAGGAATTATTATATATGCAATAGATTTAATGCGAGCATACAACTTAAACTGATAAGAACAAAACAAAGTACTTCTCTTAATAGAGATGGTGGGGAAGTTTTGGTTCCATGATCATAGATATCGGTTTATTTGAGTGCGTAGTCAATCTATAAATTTCCTCCATACTTATATCTTTTGGCTTCATATCTCCAGCTAATTTCCAATTGAATCCATGCAACAAGTTAGCCATAGTTGTCTGAACAACCTTAATACCAAGCCTATACCCTGGGCACTTCCTTCTTCCAGAACCAAAATGGCAACAACGTAAAGTTTTGCCCTTTTATATCTATGTTATTTTGTATGAACCTTTCTGGAATGAACTCTTCCGGCCTTTCCCAATAGTTTGAATTTCTTCCTAAAGACCATGTGTTTACATAAATAGTTGTCCCTTTTGGTATGTCAGAACCACCAACATTACATTCTTCGATGGAGTAATGAGGAGGAAGCAATGCACCTACAGGGTGCAGTCTAAATGTCTCTTTTATTATGGCTTCTATATAAGGTAGCTGAGAGAAGTCCTCTTCGTCTATCCATCGTTCTTTTCCAATGGCTCTATCAAGTTCTTGGTGTGCCTTCTCCATGATATTTGGTCTCCTCAAAAGTTCTTGAAATGCCTATTCTATTGTTGCTGCTGAAGTATCCGTACCACCAGCTAGCAGATCCTGACATTAATTAGTCGAGTATTATAACAAATTAAGATAATTGTCACGAAATATTATTCTAGTTTTTAGAGAAAACTTACATGTATTAATCCCATTTGGCGGTTGGTAGTAAGCTTAATTTCAAGATTAGGGTCATCAGCAAGGTGCAACAGAACATCAACCAGGTCCTTTGGAACATAATCCTCAGCTGCTTGCCTTATTGTTGCCTTGTGATCTTCAAGTACATATTTGTAAAAATCTGTCAGGTTCTTCCCTAACGCCTTCATTTGCTTTACGTACCCTTGGATGTCAAACCAACTTAGCCAAGGTATCCAATCCCCAAGATTAGTCACCCCACCAAGAAGAAACCATTCATCAAACATCTGTTGCAATTTTTCAAGTGTTATTATTGAAGCATCTGATGAGTTTGACCTATCGCGATAGTACTTGTCACTCATAACCAACCTACAAATAGTGCGAAGGGTAAATTGAGGTAAATGGTCTTTAAGCAAAACTGGTTTTCCTGAAAGAAGGAAAAGACGAGAAATCAAAGTTCGTCTTTCCTCAACACGAATATATTCCGATGAATCAAGCCTCCTAGGATTAAACATCTCGGTTAGGTAGATTTTCTAGCCTGACGCCAATGTGCACCGTAAGGTGCCCATGTCATGTTTGAGTAGTTATAGCTTGTGTACTTACCAGCAGCTAATGGAGGGCGAGAAACCAAAATAGCATCTTATGTTTTTAATATCTCTTTTGCAATTTCCGGAGATGATGCTATGAGAACGGGCTTGCAACGGAACTTGAGGAACATTAAATCTCCATATTTTTGTGAAAGATGGTGCAAAGACTGATGTGGGAGAGAAGCAAGAAGGTTCAAATTGCCAATAATTGGCCATGGTCTTGGACCCGGTGATAGTTTTCTTTTGGGATGGTTGAACTTTTTTGAGAGACAAGCTAAATGCTAGTAGCCATGTGCCCAACGCTATGAATACCCAAGATATTTCCATCACTAATAATGGATGATTGCAGTTGAATAGACAATACTTCAAGAAAGAAGCTTGAGAATTTATAGGGCAACGTGCCAGTTTTTAATAAAGACTCATGCAAAGAGATTGTCGTATGTGAAGACTCTTATTTAAGAATAAATAGTTATTATTATCATTGTTGATTTGTTGAATTAATGATTTTTTGTAAACTTATATGTATTTAAAAAAATTGTAATAATATGTAATTATAAATATTTATTTTTAAAAGAAATATAATGATATGTGATGTTAGGATATATTGATATCCTGTTTATAAACTATTATTTGCTTATTTAATAAGAAATTGTATAAAAATTGAAATTTTTTTAACTGTATCTATAAATTAGGTTTTCAGAAATTACAAACATTATCTTTTTTTGGCCATTTCAGGATTGATAATCATAAATAGTAAGTATCTTTATTTCATTGTCAAAGATAATTTTGGACGATTACAAATTCAATCATAAGATTGTGTTATGTTCTCTCCACCCAATCAGCTTTCAAAGGTGATGTCCAATCGTACGTGAGTTTGTCTATTAATGGAAATTATTGCTTTACTAGTAAGAGTTTGTATGAATATTTCTCCGCGATAATAAAATTTTATTGAATTTAAATTTATGAAAAAATTTAGATTATATTAAATTTAAAACATATTAATTTAAATAAATATGGTAGATTAATATATCGACATGAAAATTTAATGCAGTAAAAATAATTATGACATTTTTTTAGAGTATTAGAGCAAATATGAACCTAAAGTTGAATTAAAGAGCAACTATGTTGAAGACATAGTGATTTAGTATCATAGTGGTAAATAAGATATTTTTAGAGTAGAACGAACAAATATGATCAAGAAGTTGGATGAAAATAAATAAATATGTTGAAAAAAATCTAACGAAGGGCAAATACAACTTATTTATGAAATTATAAGGGCAAATATGACTCTTTTCCTTCCTTCAATATAAAACACTACTAGAAATAAAGGTCTTTTCTACCGCGAATCAATAAAAAATTTATTTTATAAAACGTGATTTTCCCACCCATTTTACACCGAATCAGCTCACTAGGAAAATGTATGGTGGAAAATAGATTCTCACCAAAATAGTGAATTTTTTAAAATTTTTCATGTGAAATTACTATTACTTTTTTCTTTTATTATCCATTTAATTATAATATCTGGTAGAATACTCACTTAACATTTTTAAGTAGAAAATTTTAATGGTAAAATGGTGATTATTTAGTAGTAAAATTACTCTCTTTTTGTACAGTGAATTAGCTGGAGATTTCGAACAATTTCTTTGTATCAACTCTTTCTTTTACTATACTAACCTCAAAATACATTATAATATTTTTTCATATTTCTTATATTTTTCATATATCTCATACATTAATATAAGGAAGAAATATCTCTATTTAAGGTGTAAAATTCTTCCATAGGTCAAATGTCAAGATATTGGAATAATCATTTGAAATTTTAGTAAAGTAGCAGGAGATAATAAGAGAACATGTTATAGTGGCGGTTATAAGAGAATAATGACCATTTTTTTATTTTATGATCATTAATATATCGTGCACTTTAATATTTTAATAATAAAATATTTTTTCCAATATAAATATATATATATACAAGTAAGTTTGTTTTTGTAACGTGAAAAAATAAATAAATAACTTAAAATTCACTGATAGTCTGAAAAATTTCGTGTATAAATTAAATTTTAAAAATTACAAATCTGTGATTTCAGTCACCTTTAATGCTAATGTCCAAATCATGATCAAATTGGCATTGTAGATAACTTAAAACTCACTGATAATATAAAAAGTTTTGTATATTAATTAAATTCTTAGAAATTATAAATTTTTGTAGTTTCATCATCCTTAATGATAATGTCCAAATCATGACCAAATTTGCATTGTAAATAACTTAAAATTCATTAATAATGTAAAAAATTTTGTATATAAATTAAATTCTTAAAACTTACAAATTTCTACGATTTCAGTCACCTTTAAGGATAATATCCAACTTATGATCAACTAGGCGGATGGGTGGAGTGAATAGAGTGGATAGTTACGATTTATGAAGGTGAAAAGAGATAATCTGATTTATTTTTTTAATTTTTATTAAAAAGTCATTTTTTTTATTTTAAAAAAAGTTATTTTTTAAAATAAAATATTTTCAAAAATTTTTATCAATCAAATATAAAATATAAAAAAAATATTTTTCCTCACAGTGAACGCAGCCTAAATATTTTGTTGAATTCATC
The DNA here is from genome assembly GCA_035772735.1 of Datura wrightii. NCBI lineage: Eukaryota > Viridiplantae > Streptophyta > Magnoliopsida > Solanales > Solanaceae > Datura > Datura wrightii. Next base: position 18,096,199 of record JASDFA010000001.1, read on the forward strand.
TTAAACTTTTCCATTGAAGTGGGGCCACACGTTGTATCGAAGAAGAAATCCACCCATTTTGGTAATAAAACAAGAACAGCTCAAAATGGATACTCACAAAGAAAAATTAAATTAAATTACTGATATGAAAATTATGAAAGAACAGATCTGATAAATTAATATATTGATATAAAAATCAACCAGAAATCTGTAGACATCTTCTCTATCTTGAGTATGAACACTGAAGTTTCTTCTTATTTTTTTGGGACCAAAAAGGGATGGATCAATTTTAGGGTATCTTTGGATTTTAATTTGATTCGAATTTTAAATTAGTATTTTTAAATTAAACTTATAATTTCAGAAATTTTCTTCAGAAAATATAAAATCTAACTAAGTTGATCAATAACATGAATTAGATAAAGTAATATAACTTTTGAAAAATAAAATAAAATCATCTTTTATTGAAAAACTAAGTGACGTTTAAACAATTAACTCGCTTTAAAAGTATCGATAGAAACACTTTGGCTAGTTAAGTTACTATCTAAATCTTTCATACAATCAATTGCTTAAAGTGTTCAACAAGCCGCAATAAGCATTCAAAGTTAATTTTTACTAGCCGACAAGCTATCAATACTTTAATTTTAAGACTCATCCTCTTAAAGTGAAATGATTTGAACGCTTAAGCTTCTTCTATTTTTTGGAATAAAAAGAGGATGGGTTAGTGCGTCAATTTTAGGGTGTCTTTTTCTTTTCTCTAATTTGATTCAGATTCTAAATTAGTGTCTTAATTATTATTTTTTTTAAATCAAACTTGCCACGTCATTAATTAGTTATTTTTGAAAAATATAAAATTTAGCTAATTAATTAAGATGACCATTAAAGTAAATTAGATAAAATAAGATAACTTTTGAAAAATAAAATAAAGTCATACTTGATGGTTAATTACCATAAATCGAGTGACTATTAAAGCAATCAACTCACCTTCACAAGTGTCTTCTAAAACTTTAGGTAGATTAAATTACTTACTAAATCACCTGTGCAATCATTTGCTTAGAGAGTTCGATGGATCTTGGCAAGCACCCAAAAATAATTTTTACTAGCCAACAATTAACAAATACTCTAATTTCAAGACTCATCCTCTTAAAATGGAATGATTTGAACATTTGAGCTTCATCTAATTTTAGGATAAAAAGGGAAAGGTTGGTGTGTTAGTTTTAGGGCATCCAAGTTCTAGATTAGTATTTCTTGCCACAACATTATTATTTTTTTCAGAAAATACAAAATTCAGCTTATTAAGATGACAACTAAAGTGAATTAGGTAAAGTAAGATAACTTCGAAAACAAAATAAAGTCATCCTTGATGGTCATCAATTACCATAAATTGAGATATCATTAAGGTAATCAACTCAACTTGAGAAGCACAGGAAGAAAAACTTTGGTTAGATCAAATTACTTGTAAATCTCACTTATAATCAACTGGTTAAAGAGTTCAAAAGGCCAACAAGCACCAAAATATAACTTTTACTAGCCGATATGTTATAATTATTCTAATTTCAAGACTCGTCCTCTTAAAATGAAATGGTTTGAATGTTTGACTTTTTTTCTAAATTAAAAAGGAATGGGCCGTTGAGTCGATTTTAGGATGACTTGTAACTTGTTCAGGTTTTAAATTAGTTTTTGATCTATTTTTTAAATTAAACATGTCATGTCATTAGTTCTCTTTTATAAATATGAAATTCAGCTAAAACGATCATTAACATGAATTAAGTAAAGTAAGATAAGTTTTAAAAAAATAAAATAGTCATCGTTGATGGTCATTTACCACAAATTCAGTGACCACTAAGGCAATCTGCTCACCTTGACAAAAATCGGGAGAACAACTTTGGTTAGATCAAGTTACTTGCTAAATCTCTTCTAGAATCAATTGCTTAAAGAGTTCAATAATCCTAACAAGTACCAAAAAATAATTTTTATTAGCTAACAAGCTACAAATATCTAATTTCAAGACTCACCCTCTTAAAATGAAATGGTTTGACACTTAGAGCTTTTTTTCAGTTTTAGGGTGGCTTGAGTTTTAATTTAATTCAGGCTTTAAATTAGTATTTTTTTTGACTATTTTTTAAATTAAACATATCACGTCATTAGTTCTTTTTGACAAATATAAAATTCAGCTAAGATGACCTTTAAAGTGAATTAGGTAAAATAAGATAAACTTTAAAAAATAAAATAGTCATCTTTGATGCTCAATTACTATAAATTGAGTGACCTCTCATAACCTGTTTGGCCAAATTTTTGAAAAGCGAAAAGTGCTCATTTTTTTAAAAATAAGGTGTTTGACCAAGATTTTTGGAGAAAAAATAAATGCTACTGAGGAATAGTAGAAGTTGTTTTTCAGAAACTTAACAAGTAGTTTTTCTCCAAAAGCATTTTTTTGAAAAACACTTTTGAGAAAAATACAATTAGAAACAGTTTTAAAAAGTTTCGTCAAATACTAATTGTTGGTCAAAAATGTCTTTAAAATTTATTGATCAAATACAAACTGCTTCTTACCAAAAATACTTTTTAAAAAAACACTTTTGACAAAACATTTCTCCAAATAAGTTGATTTTAGAAGTTTGGTCAAATAGGCTATAAAACAATCAACTCGCCTTGACCAGCATCGGGATAGCAACTTTGACTAGATTAAGTTACTTGGTAAATATTTTTTCACTATCAATTGCTTAAAGAGCTCAACAATCCTGACAAACACGCACACAAAAAAAGTTACTAGCGGACAAGCAACAAATATTTTAATTTCAAGACTCATCCTCTTAAAATCGGATGATTTGAACTCTTGAACGTTTTTTAATTTTGGAATAAAAAAAAAAAGATAAGCTGATGAGTCGATTTTAGGGTGGCTTGAGTTTTAATTTGCTCCGAATTTTAAATTAGTGATTTGATTATCTTTTAATTAAATATGTCACATTATTAGTTTTCTTTGGTATATGCAAAATTCAGGTAATATAATCATTAAAGTGAATTAGGTAAAGTAATATAAATTTTGAAAAATAAAATTGAACCATTCTTGATGGTCAATTACCACAAATTGAGGGTTCACAAATAGGGGTAGGCATTCGGTTTGTCGGTTCGGTTTTTTTAAATTTTGATTCAATATTTTTGGTTTTCGGTTTTTCATTTAGTGTACCAAACACCGAATCAAACTAATTCGGTTCGGTTCAGTTTTTTTCAAATTCGGTTCGGTTTGGTTCGGTTTTTCTAATTCAATTTTTTTGGTTATGAGCCTAATTAATGGGCTATTTTTTTACTTACAAAATGAGCTACTTTTTTTAATTAAAAATGAGTTGTTTTATTATCTTTTTAAATTCAAAATAAATTATTTTAAGTTTGAATTCTAAAGTTTAATTCAACTAAGCTTAATTTTAACTTTTTAAATAAAGAAAATAGCGGGAACAATTGATTTACATTTAGTAGTACATACATAGCATTTGAATTTTTGATAACAATTTTTCTCATATGCTTAATATCCTTGTAATAAAACCAATAAAAAATAAAGGGTCTTTCAAGATTTCAATAATCTATGGTCCCTAATTTCTTGTTAAATAAATATTATATATTTCATTTTTCTTTCAAAGCATATTAATAATAGTAGGAATTTTCTTAACATGCTAAAACTATTATAAAACTTGTTATTTGTAAAAAAAACTTAAGCAATTGTGTCAATTATATAAATAATTCTCTAAATGGGCTTTGAAATTTGGGTTGGGTGTAGTATTTTTATTTTTTTGAAATTAAGTTATAATTTTATTTTTTAAAAAAAATATATATAAAATTTCGGTTAAACTGAAAAATCGAAATTCCAAAATTTTAAAACCGAAAACCGAATCGAATAACCTAAATTTTAAGAAAAAAGAACAAAAATTGAACCAAAAAATCGAAAAATTAAAAAGCCGAATTAGTTTGATTCGATATAATTTTTCAATTTTTCGATATTTATGCCCGCCCCAAATCACTAAGGCAATCAACTCATCTTGACAAGTGATGGAAGAACAACTCTGGCTAGATCAATTATGACTTGCTAAATCTCTCCTGCAATAACAATCCTGACAAGCACATAAAAATAATTTTTTACTAGTCGACAGGCAACAAATGCTATAATTTCAAACTCATCCACTTGAAATGGAATGACTCAGGTCTATTGTTTGGTCATTAATTACTACGGATCTGTTTGTCAAGTTATCAGATAATTGAATTTGAATGTAATTAGATGTAATTACATAGGTTGATCAGGTAGTTATACGATCAACAGGAAATTGAATGTAATTGGAATGGAGTAATTACACTCCAATTGTCGGAGAAAAGGTGAGAATTGCAGATAATTACATGGTGTAATTACAAGATTACTTTTTAATATCTTCAATTTTGTTTATTTTAATTTATTTTATTTATTTTTGTTATTTTAATTTCTTTTTTTATTTTATTATTTTTTAATTTGTAAAATATTTTTTATTTTGTCTTTTATTCCCTTTCTTCTTATTTTCCAACATTTAATTTACTTATTGTGATTCCATCTAATTGCTCGTATTTTTTATTTTTTCATTCAGTAGAAATGTATTAGTATTCTAGTTTTAAAATTAACAGAGAATTTTATTGTTGAATGATGTTATAGACATATTTTTCTTTTCTTTTGAATTATATCTACTTAAGTTATATAAGAACTTATTTTAAGTTACGTTGAAATTTTGACATAACAATATTACATTAATTTTTTTTTTAAAAAAATTAAATTTATGTTATATTTTTTATTCTACTTAATTTGTTGTAGTAGTATTGACTTGTTATTTCACATTGCATGTCATTCATTTTTAGTTAGAATTGATAGATTATTTTTTGTCAAATATTTGAATAATTTCACGACATTAAATTTATAATATTAGTATTTTTGTAAAACATGCATTCTGTGATGTTTTAAAAAATATGACTTTTATTTTTTATAATTAATTAAATTAAAATATTATTAATTTAAAAATATATAGCAATTATATTTATCATATTAGTTAAAAATATATATTTATTAATTAATATATTTTTCAGAGACAATATGTATCTTAAATACCTAATTTAATATCATTTATAAAGACATATATCTGTTACATATTAGTTTTTGATAATTAAAGTTTATTTTAAAATTTTAATCAAACTGTGTAATTATACTTGTACAACCAAATAGTACATTTTTAATGATACTATAATTATACCATGACAAATAAATAAGTGATATTATACTGTATAAATACTAAACTATATAATTATCACCCTAATAATTATACTAATTTCAGTTACACAATAACTTTCCAAACAGACCCTATGTATGAAAGTGAGAAGTTATGTTAAATTTAGGAATTGACCTCAGCGACAAAATAATAATGGGAGAAGATGACCACTTTATATTAGTGGAATTATACATGCAATAGATCATTTTTATAGAATGGAGCAAGGGAAAGCAAAGCAATTTTAAGAAGTGTTGTTTCGTTAATGGTGAAATTTTATTTTAACATAATGCGAGCATATAATTTAAACTGAACAATATTGATTTTGAAAAAATATATTAATAAAGATGGAGGGCAAGTCTTAATTCATGATCATAAATATGGGTTTATTTTGGGTGTGTAATTAATTCATAAATTTCCTTCATATCTCCTGCTAATTTTCAATTGAATCCATGCAATAAGTTAGTCATTATTGTCCAAATAACCTTACTACCAAGGTGATAACCCGGACGCCTCCTTCTTTCAAAACAAAATGACAATAATGTAAAATTTTGCCCTTTCATGTCTATGTGCGCTATTTTCTATAAACCTTAATGGAATGAATTCTTCTGATTTATCTCAATGCTTTGGACTTCTTCCTAAAGACCATGCATTTACACAAGCATTGTCCCTTTTGGTATGGCATAACCATCAATATTTTAGTCTTCAGTGGAGTAATAGGGAGCAAGCAATGCACAAAAAGGTACAATCTAAATGTCTCTTTCATTATGGCTTCTATATAAGGTAACTGAGAGAAGTCCCCTTCTTCCACCCATCTTTTCAATAACTCTGTCAAGTTCATAGTTTGCCATCTCGATGATGTTTGGTCTCTTCAAAAGTTTTTGAAATGCCCATTGTTAGTGACGTACGTATAATTTTTGTAAACAATATCACCATTTTAAAAATTGAGCACATAATAAATCGCTATAGTGATACATGTTTTTTAAAAGGTATCCATAATAGACCCATTTGAAACGCTACTAAATAAATAAAAATACAACTTCAAGCTCAACCAACAAAATTTTTATTTTTCTAATTGTTAAAAAAAGTCTTAAAAAAATTAGGTATAACCTTTGCTTAGTTGGCTGGCTGGAATAGTAAGGTTTTTAATGAATTGGGTAGTTGGTTTTTAATGAATTAAGTTACAGAAATTCTTAATTATAGTCTTAATCCTTTTAGGATTTAATGGCAAAAAGCCAATCCATTTAGGATTTATGACATGTCGGCAATGCTGCACGCAGGATTGAACCCACAACCTTAGGTATAAATGGTCTCGCCACTAACCACCAGACCAACGCTTAACTTAATGCTCAAGTAGCGTCTTTCTACTATATTTAACTTTTATTTTCGTTTTATTTATTATTTATATATATATTTAGTAAAAAATTTCAATGAAATAGTGTCACGTGACACCCCTCGGGCCTTAGTAAATCCTCCCCTGCCCATTGTATTGCTACTGCTGTAGTATTTGTACCACCAGTTATCAAATCCTGGCATTGATTGCAACAAAATTAACACAAGGATATATAAATACCAAAGATTTATTATTATAATATAATATAATTCAAGTGAAATTTTTTTAATTTTTTTATGTGAAATTATTATTTTTTTTAATTATCAGTTTAATTAAAATATTTATTGAAATAACTACTAAATATTTTTCAGTAGAAAATTTTAATGATAAATAGTGATTTTTTAGTAGTGAAATTGCTCTCTTTGTACAGTGAATTAGTTGGAGATTTCGAATAATTTCTTTGTATCAACTCTCTCTTTCACTACACTAACCTCAAAATATACTATAATATTTTTTTCACACTTCTTATATTTTTCATATATCTCATATATCAATACGAGAAAGAAACATCACTGTTTAAGGTGTAAAATTCTTCCATAGGCCTAATGTCAAGATAGTGATATAATCACTTGAGGTTTAGTGGAGCAAGTAGTAGGAGATAATACGAAAACATATCATAATGGTTATAAGAGAATAATAATCACTTTTTCCACTTTATGACCACTAATATGCCATGCATTTTAATATTTTTAATAATAAAATATTTTTTACTCCAACATATATATAGAAGTAATTTTATTTTCCTAACATGAAAAAAGAAATAAATGACTTAAAATTTACTGATAGTATGAAAAGTTTCGTGTATAAATTAAATTCTTAGAAATTATAAATCTCTGTGATTTCAGTCACCTTTAATGGTAGTGTCCAAATCATGATCAAATTTGCATTGTAAATAACTTAAAATTCACTGATAATGTAAAAATGTTTTGTATATAAATTAAATTCTTAGAAATAACAATTTTTTGTAGTTTTATCACCCTTACTGATAATGTCCAAATCATGATCAAATTTGCATTGTAAGTAACTTAAAATTCACTAATAATGTAAAAAGTTTGGTATATAAATTAAATTATGATTTCAGTTACCTTTAATGATAATGTCCAATTTATGATCAACTGAGTGAGTTGAGTGAGTGAGTGGGGTGGATAGTTATGAGGGTGGAAAGAGATAATATGACTTATATTTTTTAATTTTTAGTAGAAAAATCATTTTTCTGATTTTAAAGAAACTTGTTTTTATAAAATAAAATATTCTTAAAATTTTTTGACCAATCAAATATAAAAAAATTAAAAAAAATATTTTCCCTCGTGTCGAACGCAACCTAAATCTTTTGTTGAAATTATCTTAAACTTTTCCATTGAAGTGGAGCCACAGGTTGTATCGAAGAAGAAATCCACCAATCTATAACGTTATATATATATATATATATACACACACTTAGAAGAGGTGATGTAGCATACCTCTAAAGTCAAGAATGACATTTATTTATTTTTCTAAATTTTATGACCTTTTTCTTATTTTCTTTTTATTTATATGATTTAGAAAATTTAAAAATTATTTATAAATTACATTCTCTTAATTATGTTTCTCATTTAATTATTTTTTTCAATTTTACGACATTTTTCTTAATTTATTTTTATTTATATGATTTATAAAATTTAAATTTATTTATTAACTACATTCTCTTAATTATGTATCTCTTTTTTCAGTTAAAAGTCCAAAAGTCATTGTCATTAATACTATTCTTTTAATTTTTGATTTTATTTTCTTATTAAAAACTCTATTCTTATTGTTAGACACTTCAATTGAATATTTGTTTTCCAAAATATCATAAAGAAATAAATTCGACATCTCATAACCTAATATAAAAAATGCCGACCAGTTAAAAGAAAGTTCGTGGCTAGCAATCAAATTGTTTATGTATATATATATATATATATATATATATATATATATATATATATATATATAGAGAGAGAGAGAGAGAGAGAGAGAGAGAGAATTAAAGAGGTGATGTGGCATGCCTCTAAAGTCCAGGATGACATTTATTTATTTTTCTCAATTTTATGACATTTTTCTTTTTTCTTTTTATTTATAGGATTTAGAAAATTTTAAAAATTATTTATTAATTACATTCTTGTTACACCTCGTAAGTTTCTATCATTTAACCGACGTGCATACATATGTTGAGAGTTTTGGAGTACAACGCATGCGGGAAAAAGGCCCGGGGGATGAGTATATGGACACGACACCGAGCGAGCAGAAGGCCGGGCGCACTAGGCGCCGCGCCAGCCAGCCCGGCACCATGGCCTCCTGCCTGGAGTGATGGGCGGCGCACCGCGCCCCCCGCCACCGACTCCCACCTATGTATATTAGTTAAGTTCAAGTTCAATTCATTTGATATTTCCCCCAAATCAGAGACGCGACTCATGGAGGGTTCTCTATATAATTTCTTTCTCTTTTCGTCAAATTACGCTGTTAAACTCCATTCAAATGCAAATTCATCTTGGATAACGAGTTCTCGACCTACGAAGAACATCCTTGCGGAGTTATTTCTTAAAAATTCGCTCGGAGTACCGGAACCCCGCCGAGTAAAAGTTATCAGAATCACTTCTAATTGAGTCCTACACGACAATAAATGATAGGTAAGCATTTCTACCTTCTAAACTCTCGAGAATTTGTGAGCTTTCGGCCGAATTAAACGGAGTTGAATTATAGTTAATATTATCGAAAGATACCGTTGTTTGTCGAGTTTTAGTATTGAAAATAGCCTTATTCTCTCAGCATAAAGGTTGCCATTAAGTGGAATCGCCGGCCACAGGTTGGAACTAATTGGATAAACGAGAATCAACATTCGAGGTATGTTAAGTCTAATCTCTTCGGCAAGTTATTCCTGTCGTATAATAATACGACCTATGTCCTTGCAAGAAAGCCATAAGCATTTATGTTGTGATTAGCTGCTACCGTTAGTTTTGAGATGGAAGTTTATTATTTCGATTGATACTGACCCCACCTATTATAGCCTTCCATCGACCAACCTCAGGGTTACTAGCTGCGTCATTGCCTACGTGTCACACCCCGCCTTGGGGGGTATGACTGGCACCTGGTGCCCTACTAGGACCTGAACTGCTGGACTGCTAAGCCTGGGCACATCTGGTGCCTGGCTGGCTCTAACTCATATTTCTGGAAACAAAAGGCTATATAACGGCTGTAAACACAGCCCCCGGCCCATTGGCCTATAGCCTCCTGTACCTGTACTGACAGCTGACTAGAAACATATCAATTTAGGGAATCCTATGCGGGCCGACAAGGCCACCATGCTGTCTAGTTATCTATAACTCAATCCTGACGTACTAGAAAGCTACGTGACCGGCAAGGTCACCACTACTGGCAAACTATGGCCCCACACGACCAACATAAAAGAAAGAAAGAGTACTAACAGCTATACAACTGCACGACCTCACTCGACTGGCTCATCTGACCACAGGGAAATATATACAGACTGCAAGCCTCTAGGAATAGCAATAGAAATGATCGGGACAGGGCCCCGACCTACCCGTGCTATACAACAAAAGAAAATGAAGTACACCTCTGGAATTCAGTCTCCGGATGACAGGAGCTGAATACTCGATCGCTGACAGGAATCACGTGGTATCGCCTGCTCGTCTATGAGTACCTGCAGGCAAGTAATGCAGCGCCCCACCGGGCGTCAGTACCGCTGGTACTGAGTATGTAAAGCAATAACTGAAAGAAATATCTGAAAACAATAATATAACTGATGAAACTGAAGTAGAAGGAATAGATTAACTGTCTGATAATGTAAGTCATACCTTCTCTTAATCATACTGGAAGGAGTAGGAGTCATACCTGAGGATTTATCATTCTACTGTCGATCTACTCATATCTACTGTAACACAGTATAACATATCATAACATACATAGCACACATAAACCTTACCCGGCCCCCATAAGCCTGGAGGTACAACCAGCACAAAATCTATACCCCTACCCCAGTCATCCCATCTCCTATAACCCTGTAAGCATCCTGCCGGTCCCCTGGGTATGCACTTGGGCTCGCTGAGCCCCTGACTATAACTGTACCTGAGTCCGGAGGACTCCCGAATCAACACCCCGGGCGTATCCGCTCGACGGGGGTGTATAAGGGCCGACCAAGGCACAATATGGGGAAAACTGACATCCCATCTTCGTCCCCTGGGGGAGGCATGCCACTCCGTAGAGCGACGTATCCTCGTCCTCTGGCGGACGAGTCGATACAGCCATTAACCCTGGGGTGTTCATGGATGCTAGGTAATCCAACCCCAAACAATACAACGGTCTCAACTAGTAATACTGTCTGCGTATCTCACATGCTGAGGCTAATAGGGGTAAAGTATCATATATATTACATGCTGAACTAATGATAGTAATCTGTACGTATTTAATACATGCTGAGACTGGTAAATATGTATATATGAATATAGTCTCCTGCCAGACTGTACTGGGGCAAATGCTATACGAAATATAGTATTTCTGCTGCAACCTATGCTGTATACTGAGTTTCTGTATTAACGTGATTTACTATTCCTAACATGCGTTCTAAACTTTATTTTAGCCTGCCATTCTATTTCTGAGGTGCTTACGGATATTACATCACTTTACGGGGTTTCAACTGAATACAATAATATCTTAACATTTCGTATCACATCACATACTGAGCATGCTGAGCAGTTTCTAATACTTGTGTTAGAAGCTATGTCGTATTAGTAAGTTTCACGCAAGTTACAACCTGATGCTTCTAATACCGTATCAACATTCACAATAAACGTAACACTTGACTTCTGAACATTCTACTGGCCTGTAAATTACTATACTGCACCGATATTACTTAACTTGCCGAGGGAACTAGCTTTACATACCTTATCCTTGAATTATTCGTCTGTCGGACGAGGCTCGGCCGGCACTTCAACTATTTTCTCCCAACTGCATTCATAAATATGTCAATTAATACTAAATATAGCTTTATTGTAAAGAGCAACGTCACTTTCGATATAGTTTATAGCCTAAACTTAGGCTTATCGAAAGACGGTCGAAAACTCGCTATTTTTCAGAGGTTCAAAAGGGAGAAATATTCACTTCACAGTTAGGAACACATAGACACTAACTTAGAGCAAGTCCACTTACCTTAGCTCGGTGGCTCGACGATTCGTCGACCGTATTTTACGAAACTGAATCCGTAGGAATGCTCTCTGCTGCTAAATACCTCAGTATCTAGATTTAATTTGAATTTAGACAACGTTTAGCAGCGTAATCGGACGAAAATTATATAATTTCTTCGTTCCTTTTTCTCCCTCTGCGTTTGCTCTCTGTTTTCTGGAAATTTTAAATCTTTTTATCATTTAAAATCGAAGTGGGGCTTTATATACTTGAGCCTGGACAAGGCCAACGTGTCACGGAGCCAACGCGGAGGCCCCTCCTCCGTGACACGCTGCCATCGCGGAGGGGCTCTGCCTCGGCTCCTTCCGCGATGGTTCGACAGGTTTCTCGTCCGATCTTTTCCCGGGCCTTTCTCTAGCACGTATGGCCTTCAAATATGTTTAACCAACGTGCGAATAGGTCATTTAGGTGCCGGGAATTCTACGGGGTATAACATTCTCCCCCCCTTAAGAACATTCGTCCTCGAATGTACTCTGTGATATAGAGGACTACTTACTTTACTTTCTAGAAAAATTTTGGCAGAGTTTCCCCTGTAATACGGACTATAGCCAAAAACCTGAAATGCAGAAAAGTCCAACACAGGTGCTGCACATAATAATCTAGGATCCACTAGATAACTAAGTATCAATCTTTCTCATTCCCACACATACAACTATAAGGTACTGCATAAGTAACAATACAGACATACCTGTCGCCTGACTAGGCCTGAAATAGGTGAGGGTATCTGGCTTTCATATCTTCTTCAGCTTCCCACGTCATTTCCTCACGGTTCCTGTTACGCCACAATACTTTGACAGATGCAACATCCTTAGTCCTCAACCTGCGAATCTGTCTGTCTAAGATAGCTACGGGAACCTCTTCATATGCTAACTCTTCTGTGACCTGGACATCCTGAACTGGAACTACTGTAGAGGGGTCCCCTATGAACTTCCTTAACATAGAGACATGAAATACTGGGTGAACCGATGCTAACTCCGGAGGCAAGTTCAATTCGTATGCAACTCGACCTATTCTTCGCCGAATCTGATATGGCCCAATGAACCTCGGGCTAAGCTTGCCTTTCTTGCCAAAACTCATTACCCCTTTCATCGGAGACACTTTCAGATATACCCAGTCATTTACTGCAAATTCTAGATTTCTGCACCGCATATCTGCCCAAGACTTCTGGCGGCTCTGAGCAGTCAGTAAACATTCTCGGATAAGCTTTATCTTTTCCCCTGACTGCCGAACAATGTCTGGGCCAACCAATGCTAATTCTCCTATTTCAAACCAGCCCACCGGCGATCTACATTTTCGCCCGTATAACGCCTCGAAAGGCGCCATCTGGATAGCTGAATGATAACTGTTATTATAAGCAAATTCAATCAACGAAAGATGTTCATCCCAGCTACCCCCAAAATCTAGCACACACGCTTGTAGCATATCTTCGAGCGTCTGAATTGTACGTTCAACCTGCCCATCTGTCTGGGGGTGGGAAGCTGTGATTAGATTAATCTGCGTCCCCAGCCCCTTCTGGAACGATTTCCAAAACCTGGCCGTGAACTGCGCTCCTCTGTCTGAAATAACGGATACTGGCACTCCATGCAATCTAACTATCTCTCGGATATACAACTTCACATAATCTTCAGCCGAGAAAGTAGTTCTAGCTGGCAGGAAATGAGCTGATTTAGTCAATTTGTCAACTATTACCCATATAGAGTCATATCTGTGTCTGGTACGGGGTGATCCTGCCACAAAATCCCTATTCACTGCTTCCCATTTCCAGAGAGGCACAGCTATGTCTTGAGTTAACCCGCCCGGTTTCTGATGTTCTGCTTTCGCCTGTTGGCAGTTAGGACACTGGGCTACAAATTCAGCAATTTCTCTTTTCATACCTGGCCACCAGTAGTTCTCTTTGATGTCATGGTACATTTTTGTCGTATCGGGGTGAAGAGAATAACGGGCGTAATGTACCTCGTTCAGAATCTGCTGGTGGGCCCTGAAACATCTGGAACATATAGACGGCCTTTACAACGCAGCACTCCACCCTCTGTTACCTGAAAACCTGGCGTTTTCCCCTGCTAACCAGGTCAGGATTCTTATACTACCGCTCTTTTTATTTTCACAACTAATGACGACACGGCGGTGTTTTCGATTACCGCTCTGTTGTCCTTCATTTCTGTTACACGAACGACTAAATTGATCATTTGATGTATCTTTCTGACCAACTCCCGTTGCTCAGGCTTGCCATACACCACACTTCTAATAGATCTACAGCTAAGAGCGGTTGTTGCTCCATTACCTCTTCTTGGCTGATATAACATTTTCATACTTAGAGAGCTCGACATATAATTAACGGTTATACTGACTTGTCTTGCCGAAGAGATTGACAGGTAGTTTACAGGCGTAGCTAGAGCTTACTTGGCCCTCCGGCCACATGCTAAGGCTACTTGTTGCTGAGATAACCTGAACGACCGTCTGCGCACCTTGTGCCTTTATCTGATCAGAGGATCCTGATATTGACCATGACCTCTAATTATCTGGCTGCATAACCTTAATTAACTGAATAATCGGGTTGAATGACCCGAATATGGCAGTAGTCTAATAATGCTCTAACTGTTCTACTTGAGTACTTATAGTTCATGCATAACTGCAGACTTGTGGGCATCTAATTGCTTTGTTATTTTGCTTGAACCACTGTAAGGCTGGGCTTAATCAAACTTACTCCCAGGCGATCAATCTCTGGGTCTTCACGGGGAGTCTACTGATCCCCTGGTCTTAGTAAACACTGTGCTAGCAGGGTACTATCAATTTCTTACGCCTTGTGTGTATCCACTTGGATTTATACTGCTATTCTGGGGAATTCTCGGTCTTATGAACTATTCTGTAAATACTGGCCTTTTGCTAGAGCTCTGTATCTAAATATCTTACGAGAACCAGCTGAAGTACTAGTCTGTCGCCGACTACTGATGTGGACCCTTCCCTGGGGTACCCACGGGTATTCTGACTGGGATGGCCGGTTGTCTTATGGGGTGTTCCCCATAATAATTGCTAGGTTGGTTAAGGCCGACTCTCACCTACAAGGCTGGAAAAATGACGTACGACCACTTAACATACTAGAACAATTCTGGTATTGCTAATTTCTAAAATTTGCCTATCCGGCCTCTAATCCTGGTTCTAGCACATACACTACTGTTACCGATCTTCAGGGATGCTTCCCTGCTAATGCAGGCGCCAGCTGGTCGGTAGACCGTCTAACTGCGCCCTTATCATCTAGTCATCTGGTTTAGGCCATTAACTCTGATAAGCTCCTAGAGCCTAGATCTGGCAACAACACATAAGTCTATTAACTTAATAACTAAGAACTGAGATAGTTTCTATGACTTCATACGTAATTCACACTTAATCTGTCCTTTCTCTTCTCCTTTCCCTTTCTCCTTTCTTCTCTCCTTTTCTTTCTTTCTTCTCCCCTTTTTTTTGGCAAGGGGGGGTCCTGCAATGCAATTTGTACATGCTTTCTATTACTAATCAGCATCTGTGATTGTACCCCTTTTAGGCAACTACTCACAACATATCTATTATCTGTATATATATATATATATATATATATATATATATATATATCAATAGCTACGTACAATATGTACTGAATTCTGCGGTAATACATAATCTCTGACATGCTCTGCTGAGTCTCATGCCGTACATGATACACCGCTTCTACGGCTTAATAATATCTCCTGCCCTGACTTATCATTTCATTGTATTGTCACCCCATTCTGAAAGTAACAAACATAAACACTTTAGTTATTGTCTGCTGTTTGAAATTCCGCCACTCTTGCGATGTGGGGACAACGTTCGAATCTTGTGGCCTTACTAGGCATATATTGAGAGCCCATGACTGTCTGCTGGGCCTTATCTCTAGGCTACACTAGATTAGAATTGCTGTATCAATAATTTCTTAACTTCTCCATAGCGGACATACTGCGGTATTCTGAACCGCAATCTTACTGTCAGTCCGAGGCTTATTCCTTAATACGATATTTTATCAATCCGGGGGTAATTCTAATTTCCCCACAAGATCTGACATTCCTGCTTCTTTCCCTCATCTTACTTAAGCTGAACTCTGGGGTTCAAGGTACCTGCTCTTCATTGTTAACAAGATTGCTGGTCCAGTATCAGTTCATACTTCCCCTGACTTGCAGTTAGACCTATCTGATTCACATGACCCCTCACCCTTTCGATATCACAACTGGATCATAACTACAATCTTACAGGTATGTCTTTGTCTTGCTATCTATTAGCATATGTAACGGACTTGGCCTTTTTCTGACTCGAACTTGACTATTACCCGGCATTTATCACTAACAGGTCTTTTACCCCTGCTTCGGGTAAGCTAACGGTCTTACTTTCTCTACTGGCTTATTGTCATAAGGGTCTGCACAACTTACGTAATCCTAGGGGCTCTTTATACTTTCTAATACTTACTAGGATCAATCAGCCCATCTTTACTTACCGCTGGATTTGGCAACCCCATCTCAAGCCTTATGCCCCTTTACTATACTGGCATCAAAATCAAGAGGTAGGAATAGCCTTTTTCTTATTGCAACAAATAAAAGTATTTAACTGTACCATATCCAAAAAGATTTATTTGGGATTCCTGCATTTCCCTCTCTTTCTTATACTTACCTGGTGGTCTGACCTTGTCTGTAATCTTAATCAGATCTTATATGGCTAATAAATAAATCAACTCGTATGTACATTACACTCCTGACTTCCTATTTTGACGTTATCAACATATATTGGGGATAGTACCGATAAAGGTATCATGCTAGGAGGTTTCGAGTACCTCCTCCTGCTACTGTAGTTATCATGTAACTGGATGATGCCCTCTTCTGTTGCTATATCTGATCTTCTGCCTGTGATATGATAATGCTGATCTGCCTTTGTATCTGTAATCAAAGAATACGGTAACTTTTTTGAGACTCCACCCTATACTGTACCGCTCTAAAGCACGACTGACTGAGAAGGAAGGGTAACCATCCTATCATGCCTCGCAGCCTCCTGCCTATAGTATGTGGTGCACAACACATCCATAGACAAGACTCTACTTAGCACGGCTTGTAGACTCCCTGGGACACGACCTGCTCTGATACCAAGTTTGTCACAGCCCGCCTTGGGGGGTATGACTGGCACCTGGTGCCCTACTAGGACCTAAACTGCTGGACTGCTAAGCCTGGGCATATCTGGTGCCTGGCTGACTCTAACTCATATTTCTGGAAACAAAGGGCTATATAACGGCTGTAAACTCAGCCCCCGGCCCATTGACCTATAGCCTCCTGTACCTGTACTGACAGCTGACCAGAAACATATCAATTTAGGGAATCCTATGCGGGCCGACAAGGCCACCATGCTGTCTAGTTATCTATAACTCAATCCTGACGTACTAGAAAGCTACGTGACCGGCAAGGTCACCACTACTGGCAAACTATGACCCCACACGGCCAACATAAAAGAAAGAAAGAGTACTAACAGCTATACAACTGCACGGCCTCACTCGACCGGCTCATCTGACCACAGGGAAATATATACAGACTGCAAGCCTCTAGGAATAGCAATAGAAATGATTGGGACAGGGCCCCGACCTACCCGTGCTATGCAACAAAAGAAAATGAAGTACACCTCTGGAATTTAGTCTCCGGATGACAGGAGCTGAATACTCGATCGCTGACAGGAATCACGTGGTATCGCCTGCTCATCTATGAGTACTTGCAGGCAAGTAATGCAGCGCCCCACCGAGCGTCAGTACCGCTGGTACTGAGTATGTAAAGCAATAACTGAAAGAAATATCTGAAAACAATAATATAACTGATGAAACTGAAGTAGAAGGAATAGATTAACTGTCTGATAATGTAAGTCATACCTTCTCTTAATCATACTGGAAGGAGTAGGAGTCATACCTGAGGATTTATCGTTCTACTGTCGATCTACTCGTATCTACTGTAACACAGTATAACATATCATAACATACATAGCACACACAAACCTTACCCGGCCCCCATAAGCCGGGAGGTACAACCAGCACAGAATCTATACCCCTACCCCGGTCATCCCATCTCCTATAACTCTGTAAGCATCCTGCCGGTCCCCTGGGTATGCACTTGGGCTCGCTGAGCCCCTGACTATAACTGTACCTGAGTCCGGAGGACTCCGAATCAACACCCCGGACGTATCCGCTCGACGGGGGTGTATAAGGGCCGACCAAGGCACAATATGGGGAAAACTGGCATCCCATCTTCGTCCACTGGGGGACGGCATGCCACTCCGTAGAGCGACGTATCCTCGTCCTCTGGCGGACGAGTCGATACAACCATTAACCCTGGGGCGGTCATAGATGCTAGGTAATCCAACCCCAAACAATACAACGGTCTCAACTAGTAATACTGTCTGCGTATCTCACATGGTGAGGCTAATAGGAGTAAAGTATCGTATATATTACATTCTGAACTAATGATAGTAATCTGTACGTATTTAATACGTGCTGAGACTGGTAAATATATATGAATATAGTCTCCTGCCAGACTGTACTGGGGCAAATGCTATACGAAATATAGTATTTCTGCTGCAACCTATGCTGTATACTGAGTTTCTGTATTAACGTGATTTACTATTCCTAACATGCGTTCTAAACTTTATTTTAGCCTGCCATTCTATTTCTGAGGTGCTTACGGATATTACATCGCTTTACGGGGTTTCAACTGAATACAATAATATCTTAACATTTCGTATCACATCACATATTGAGCATGCTGAGCAGTTTCTAATACTTGTGTTAGAAGCTATGTCGTATTAGTAAGTTTCACGCAAGTTACAACCTGATGCTTCTAATACCATATCAACATTCACAATAAACGTAACACTTGACTTCTGAACATTCTACTGGCCTGTAAATTACTATACTGCACCGATATTACTTAACTTGCCGAGGGAACTAGCTTTACATACCTTATCCTTGAATTATTCGTCTGTCGGACGAGGCTCGGCCGGCACTTCAACTATTTTCTCCCAACTGCATTCATAAATATGTCAATTAATACTAAATATAGCTTTATTGTAAAGAGCAACGTCACTTTCGATATAGTTTATATCCTAAACTTAGGCTTATCGAAAGACGGTCGAAAACTCGCTATTTTTCAGAGGTCCAGAAGGGAGAAATATTCACTTCACAGTTAGGAACACATAGACACTAACTTAGAGATTTTCCCCTTACCTTAGCTCGGTGGCTCGACGATTCGTCGGCCGTATTTTACGAAACTGAATCCGTAGGAATGCTCTCTGCTGCTAAATACCTCAGTATCTGGAGTTAATTTGAATTTAGACTGTCCGGCTGGTTCGGTATATGTAAAACTGACACGCAAGTGCACATGGTCAAACAAATAATAAAGTGGCTAAGTAAGCCAAGTATCGATCCAAGGAGACTCTGGATAAGTAAAATTGCCTAAGTACACTATATTCTTATCTTACTTCTAATTATGCTAACAACAACGTAACCAACAGTTAAATAAGTTTTTGCTTATAAATTATATATACTAAAACTATTAACAATTATTTACTGTGAATTGAAACTATGGATATGAGCATGCCAAGGTTAAGAACAAGCAATGAATTTGACGATAATCACAATTTGGTTAATCTTTTCTTCACGTTGCTAGCCAAGAACATTAGCCTAGAAATTAAAACTCTCGTATTTAATTTCACTTTAGAATCATAAACCATTCATCTACATTTCTGTGATCAAATGCAATTTATGACCTAGCACTACAATTCCGGTTCCTAAATTGACTAATACGGCTTTCAAGTATATTTCTATCAGGAAAGCACATCAAAACCCAATTTTCCCAAATCAAGTTAAGAACAATACCCTATTAATTCACAACTTTCCAATTTCGTGCTCTCTCGAGTGAAATTGGACTTTTTAGATGTACATTAGTGTCGGCCACACACTAATGCAGTAGAAACAAGAATTAACAGAACAACATGGAAGAAGAAGAAGAAAACCATATAATTAACAATCAAAATTCATCACCATTATTCAAAACCTCAGCAAGGAAGAGAATTAGCCACTCATTTGTGGATTAATCATCCTAAAACTAGTGTAAATCATACATACAATTGATTGAAAGAAGAAAGGAAGAGAAGAAATCCCTTAGCTTTTTCGTCCCTCAACTGCTTCTAACCCACGTCCTTGCTCTACCAAGTCTGAATTCTGAAAAATAAACCTAAGTGTGCTATTTATAGTAGTAGGACTCTTTCCCGGAATAACAAGCAACGTGTCACGGAGTGCATCGCGGAGCACGGCCTCCGTGACACGCTACGGACGCGGAGGCCCTCTGGAAATCACCCGAAATCGGCCCGGGCAGCACCCTACCGCGTTGGCAGCGTGTCACGCTGCTTGGGCAGCGCGTTGGCAGCCCTTGGTCGCGGAGGCCACCTGCCGTGGCACGTTGCCAACGCGCAGGTGGGCTGTTGTGAGCGGCCTGCCTGCCTTGGCACCTTGTCGACGCGCCGGTGCGCTGTTTTGTGCCTCCTCTTTGCCGACGTTCGCGTGTTGATTCCGTTTCCAAGCCTCTACTTCACCAACTCATGGATTAGTTGCTCAAAAGTCATCAAAACCTACAAAACAAAGGCTAATCATGTTGGTTAGCACATATCTTTACTTTATCTAAAATTACATGAAAATGTATACAATAATCTTAGATAAACAAGACGAATTTAAGCCGTAAAGCGTATCTCGGGCATATATTTCTGCCCGTGATCACAACCCCACACTTAAAGCTTTGTTCGTCTTCGAACAACCGTTTACATATCATGCATATGGAGACTCCCACATAACTAATTTATCAAGAGAATTCAAGTTACGGCTATAATGATTACGTAAGATACAAGCTAAATATAGAGCATGCCTGATTTGATCATTGAAATAAAGTACAACTATGTTAAGACTTCTTAACCTCAAGAATCGACTCTCGATCTTAGCAAACTCATGCAAACCAACTGATTAAGAAATCCCACATGAATTATATCCTTCATTCAACATGTGCTCCTCACGGAAAGAGAGTTACCCAATTTCACACGCAAAAATAATTTTTATATCACAACATGTGTGGGTACATGCATAGAATTACACTCACTCTCACAAAGAATTCACATGCATCATGTAATGACCCATAAGCTTGCCCTTAGTGTTTTATTCCACTAATTTAAGGATGTGTGAATGTAAGATCAAGTAGGACTTTTTAGGTTGTAATGTAACTCAGGTGCGGGTAAGTACTATTATGATCAGTAATAGTGACTATCTTTTCTAAGCGCTTTTAGGAACCGGAATTGTATGGCTAGAACATGAATTGCATTTGATCACAGAAATGTAGACGGATGGTTCATGATTCTTAAGTGAGATTAAATATGAGAGTTTTAATCTCTTAGCGATTGTTCTTGGCTAGCAACTGGAAGAAAATATTAACCAATTTATGATGATAAACAGTTTCATCACATGTTCTTTAACCTCGGCATGCTTTTATCCATAGTCCAAATTCAAAGTAGATAATTGTTTGTAGTTTAGTATAAAATTTATAAAACTAATTATTCAATTTTTGGTTATTTAGTTGTCAGCATATTTAGAAGTAAAAATATAGTTTACTTGAGCAAATTGCACTTATCCCAAGTCTCTGTGGGATCGATACTTGGCTTACTAAAGCCACTTACTACTTGTTCGACCACGTGCACTTGCGTGTCGGTTTTATATAACCCTAATGAAACCAACCGAACACCAGCCAGCACACAGAGTCATCAGCTCCTGTCATCCGGAGCTACACAACTAAAGGTTTATTCCTTTTCTTTTATTGTACAATATGGGTAGGCCGGGGCCCTGTCCCGACCATCTTATCAGTATTCTTAGAGGCTTGCAGATTGTATATCCCCTGTGGTTAGCTGTACCGATTGTGTGAGGCCGTGTGTATGTTTTAGTTTATTTATGATGGCCATGTGGGGCCTTATTCAGTTGGTAGTGGTGATCTTGTTGGTCACGTAGTAGTTTAGCACTTGTTTTCTTGATTAAGAAATAACTAGACAGCATAGTGGCCTTATCGGCCCGCATAGGTTCCCTATTGATTCAGTTGTTCTGGCTAACTGTTGTTTTCTTATAGATGGCTATAGGCCTAGTCGGCTGGAGGCTGTATTTACAACCGTTATATAGCGCGTCGTTTTCTTGAATCCAGAGTTAGAGCCAGCCTGGCACCAGAAGTGCTTAGGCTCAGCTAGTCCAGCAGTCTAGGTCCTAGTAGGGCACTAGGTGCCAGTCATGCCTCCTAAGACGGGGCATGACAAACTTGGTATCAGAGCAGGTCATATCCCAGGGAGTCTACAAGCACCTGCTAAGTAGAGTTTTGCCTATGGATGTGTTGTGCACCACATACTATAGGCAGGAGGCTGCAAGGCATAATAGGATGGTTGCTTTTTATTCTTATTCAGTCGTGTTGCAGAGTGGTACAGTATAGGGTTGAGTCCCTAGAGCTTACTATATTCTTTGGTTACAGATAAAATGTCAGACCAGCGACATCCTATCACAGGACAAAGATTGGACACTGCAGCAGGGGAAGGCACCAGCAGGATGCCTCACCCTCGTTTAGAATCAGCCCGATCAGAGGGCAATATAGAGGCATCGTCCCAACCTTCTCTGCATTCTCCACCACATCAGGAGCCACTTGGGGCGACACCACCTCTAGCAGACCCTATACCGATACCTTTTGACCAGGAGGTCGAAGTGCAGTAGCACAAATGATGGCTGCTCAGCGTCAGCCGATGCCGTCTACAGTTGCAGAGTCGTTAGGAGGGCCAGGTAGTTCTAGGGTCAGGGAATTTTTGGCTCTGAATCCCCCACAGTTTACAGGCACCGACCGGACAGAGGACCCTCAAGATTTTCTAGACCAGATGTAGAGAATTTTCAGGGTTATGCATGCCACGCCTACAGAATCAGTTGAATTGGCAGCATTCCGGTTACGGGACATCACTGTTTTGTGGTATGAAAGATGGGAAAGGTCCCGAGGGAGAGATGTTTCCCCTCCGACCTGGTCCAGCTTCTTGGGAGCTTTTCTGGATCACTATTTACCATGAGATATTCGACAGGCCCGGGTGGATCAGTTTTTACATTTGGAGTAGGGGGCCATGAGTATTTGAGAATACACCTTGCAGTTTGATTCTTTGGCCCGGTATGCACCAGCCTCTGTTTATAACATGGCGTCCAGAGTACACCACTTCATCATGGGGTTGAACCCAGAGTATGTTGATACTTGTATTACGGCTACTCTACGAGAGGACATGGATATTGCCCGAGTTCATGCATTCGCTTAGAATATTGAGGGCATTAGGCAGCGACAGTGGGAGATCAGGAGGACCAGTCAGGAACAACACCGCAGGGATAGGCCAGTCGAGTTACAGAGGGAGGTACGGGGAGGACCTAGGCCACGATTGTCAGATAGGCCGCCTAGACCCCCGCCTCCACCATAGCCGTAGAGGGGCAGATTTAGTCGCGGGGGGCAGTCAGAGACCGGCGAAGGCTCGCAGACCACAAATTCACCACTATAGAGGAGCGCGGAGTAGAGTAGGTATACCCTACCACTTTTCCCTATATGCAGTCGACGCCATTCTGGAGCATGCAGATACGGCTCCACCAGATGTTATATTTGTGGCCAAGAGGGTCATCTGATGAGAGATTATTCAGCCAGAGGTCAGGATGACCGGGATAGACAGGACAGGGCCCCCGCAGGGTCATGAGCTTTAGCATCCTCGGCAGCGGGCAGGCCCTCAGTTTCAGCAGGCAGAGGCCGGGGCAAATCAGGGGCCTCCAGTGTAGGTGCAGGTCCAAGCCGCACATATGCTTTACCAGGGAGGCAGGATTTAGAAGCATCACCTGATGTTGTGATAGGTATGATGACTATTTTCTCTTACCCTTCTTATGTATTGATAGATCCGGGATCTACCTTGTCCTATGTTACTCCATTAGTGGCTCGAAAGTTCAGCATTGTGCCAGAATTGCTTCGGCAACATTTTTCAGTATCTACACCCATTGGCGACTCTATTATAGCCAGAAGGATTTATCGAGGGTGTAAAGTAGAGGTTGCTAACTGTCAGACTATAGTAGATTTAGTAGAGTTAGAGATGGTTGATTTCGACACTATTATGGGTATGGATTGGTTGGTTCTGTGCTATACAAATGTAGAATGCTGGACCAGGACAGTCCAATTCCACTTTCTAGGGGAGGCCGTACGAGAGTGGAAGGGAAGTACAATTACGCCAAAAGGTAGGTTTATTTCCTGTCTTCAGGCGAGAAAGTTGATAGCCAAGGGGTGCATTTACCATATTGTCAGAGTTCAGGATGTTCGAGTAGAGCCTTTGACTCTCCCGTCTGTTCCAGTGGTTAATGAATTCCCCGACGTATTCCCAGACGAGCTACCTGGTATCCCCCCAGAAAGGGAAATAGATTTTGCAATTGATTTACTACCAGGAACTCAGCCGATATCAATTCCTCCGTATCGTATGGCTCCTGCTAAATTCAGAGAACTAAAGGAGCAGCTGAAGGATTTGTTAGATAAAGGCTTTATTAGGCCGAGTACTTCACCTTGGGGTGCACCGGTTCTGTTTGTGAGAAAGAAGGACGGCTCCCTCCACATGTGTATAGACTACCGGCAGTTGAACAAGGTTACAGTCAAGAATAAGTATCCGCTTCCCAGAATAGATGATTTGTTTGATCAGTTACAGGGGGCTAGATATTTCTCCAATATTGACTTACGGTCCGGATATCATTAGGTTCGAGTTCGTGAAAGGGACATTCCGAAGGCTGCCTTCAGGACCAGATACAACCATTTTGAATTCCTAGTCATGTCCTTTGGGCTGACAAATGCTCCCGCAGTATTCATGGACCTGATGAACAACATCTTCAGACCGTACCTGGACCTGTTCGTGATAGTGTTTATTGATGACATTCTGGTGTACTCTCGCTCTGAGGCAGACCACCAGGATCACTTGCGGACAGTGCTTCAGATTCTCAGGGACCGTCAGCTCTATGCCAAGTTCTCTAAGTGTGAATTTTGGCTGAACTCAGTAGCTTTCTTGGGGCATATTGTGTCGGATGCTGGTATACAAGTAGACAAGAAGAAAATAGAAGCAGTAAAAACATGGCCCAGATGATCTTGGGCAAATTTATTTGCGCAAGTGATACTCAAAGGTGTCATTTTAGCCTTGTTTATCTATCAATGTTTATACATTCTCATGTGATTGATAATAAAATGTGAATTTATACTAACCAACATGATTAGCGTTGTTTTGCAGGTGAAATATAATTTTGGGAAGCTAAAATGCGTGTTGGGAGAGATTGGGGTTGGACTCGGATGTTAGCAAGTGCACAAGCATTTGGAGGCACAAATTAAAGGGGCTCCCGCGATGGAGCCGTGTCACGCTGCCATCGCGGATGCCTTCTGCCTGGATAGGAATTTTTGGCCAAAATCCAGTGAGGGTGCGCATTGTGGCCGTGGCACGTTGGCCTAGCCCCGCGTTACACGCCGTGCCACGTTGCGCCTCATTACCTGGACTATCAATTTCCAGTAAGGGTCCGCGTCAGTGGCGTGTCACGGAGGCAGTGCTCCGCGATGCACTCCGTGACACGTTGCTTGTTTTTTCAGGAAAAATTCCCACTAGTAGAAATAGAACACTTAGGTTCATTTTTAATAAATTCTGACTTGGTGGAGTAAGAACGTGGATTACAGGCAGTTGAGGAGACGAAATTATCAGGGGTTTTCTTTATCTCCTTCTTCTTTAATTCAATTGCTTGTATGTTTAACACTCATTTAACGATGTTTAATCCACAAATGAGTGGCTAATTCCTCTTCTTGCTGAGGTTAAGAACAATTGTATTGAAATGTAGTTATTGATCAATTGGGTTTTTCATCTTTTCTTCCATGGTTGTTCTATTGATTCTTGTTCTTACTACATTGATGTGTGACCAACGTTAATGTACATCTAAAAAGTTCGGTTTCACTCGAGAGAGCAAGAAAGTGGAAAGTTGTGAATCAATAGGATATGATCTCTTCTTAGTTTAGGAAAATTGGGAATTGATTTACCTTCAGGATAGAAATATACCTGAAAGTCGTATTAGTCAATTAAGGAATCGGTTTTGTATGGCTAGAACATGAATTTCGTTTAATCACAGAAATGTAGGTGGACGGTTCATGATTCTTAGGTTGGGTTAAATACGAGAGTTTTAATCCATTGGCAATAGTTCTTGACTAGCAACCGGAGGAAAGATTAGCCAACCATTGTATCGACAATTAGTTTCTATATATGTTCATTTAACCTCAGCATGCTCATATTCATAGTTCAGACTCAAATTGTATATTCGTTTATAATTAGCATAAAAGTAGAAACCAAAATACCAAACTCTTTTTCACACTGTTGTCTGCATTTTTAGAGTTAAAATATAGTGACACTTGAGTAGATTGTAGCCTAGCCCAGTCCCTGTGGGATCGATACTTGGCTTACTTAAGCCACTTTACTACTTGTTCGACCACGTGCACTTGCGTGTAGTAATTACCCCAGAGTAGACAGCCGAACAAGTTTTTGGCGCCGTTGTCGGGGACTGGCAATTGGTGAATTTTTCTTAAGTGTAAATTTTACTATAATTTTTTTTCTTAAGTGTTGACAACTTTGTCTTAGCCTATATTTCGCAGATATAATCTCTGTTGAACACTGGCAAGATACAAGGAGCTGGTGGACTCATATTTAGCGCCAGAAAGACAATTTCATCGTCAGCGGAGAGAAGTTCTAGAGAAAAAGCTGCAGTTGCTCAGACAAATAATCATGGAGCAACAATAGAATCCACCAGTAGTAAGGGCAATGCTAGTGCCTGAGGAAATGGCAGCTAGGCCGGTTCGCGAGGTGGCAATCCCACATGCTAACAATGTCACATCTAGCATCCGCAAACCTGAGTCAGGAGGGAGATTCGAGCTCAAACAAATCATGGTGCAATTGCTGCAAACCAGCGGGCAGTTCAGAGGTCTCCTTCATGAGGATCCACAGCAGCATCTCCAAAATTTTTTGGAGATAAGTGACACTTACATCCCCGCTGGAGTGTCATCAGATTATGTCAGGCTTACATTGTTCCCATTCTCACTATTGGGAGAAGCCAAGAGGTGGTTGAAAGCTGAGCCACCTAATTCTATTACTACGTGGGATGATCTTGCAAGGAAATTCTTGATACGATTTTTTCCATCCGGTAAAACAGTAAGACTTAGAAGTCAAATTCTAAGTTTCAAACAGAGAGATGGGGAGAATCTATATCAGGCTTGGGAGAGATTCAAGTCCATGTTGCGGGATTGTCCACATCATCATCAATCCAATGATGTGTTGGTGCACACTTTTATAGAGGGCTTGGAACCCCACACAAAAATCTTGCTAGACTCAGCAGCTGGGGGACAGGCATTGGAGAAAACTTATGAGGAGCTGTATACCTTGTTAAATCGTATTTCGCAGGGAAATCCGGAGTGGAATGCTGATTCGTCAAGAGGAGGAACAAAGAAAGCAGCAGGAGTTCTAGAAGTGGATGGTTTTACAGCTATTGCTGCACAAATAGCTGCTTTACAGAATCAACTCAACACCCACTTCAATAATATGACAATGAACCAGACTCAAGCCCCAGTGAATGTAGTGCAGCAAATTTGGTGTGAAGTGTGCGGGAGTAGTGAGCACTCAGCTGAGTGTTGTGGAGCAAATCCTGACTCAGTGAACTTTGTGGGAAATGTACAGAGGAACAACCATCAACAGTATGGCAACAACTACAATTCCAACCGGAGGAATCACCCAAATTTCTCTTGGGGTAGCAACAACCATCAAGGGCAAAGTTCGAGTCAGGGGGCGCAGAGGAATCAAGGAGGGCAGCAGAACTATCAAGCACAATATAGAAACAACAATGCACCTCCTCCCCCACCATCACCTAGCATTAAGGAGATGTTCAAGACAATGATAGCTAACCAAGCTCAATTGCAGGCTGACTATGTGAAATTGGCAGCCGAGGTGAAGAACAACCAGTTAGCTACTAAGGCACTTGAATATCAATTTGGGCAATTTACTGGAGCCCAAAACCCCAGGCCTAGAGGAGGACTTCCGAGCGACACAGATCCCAACCCCGAGCAGGTGAATGCGGTGACCACAAGGAGTGGTTTGCAGCTTAAAGAGGTGGAACCAGAAAGACCACCTCAACAATCGGGAGCAGCAGAAGTTGAGAGGGAGCAGAGTGATGAGAGGGGGAAGAAAAAGGAAGCTGAATCAGAAAGACCACCACCTCCGTTCCCTCAAAGATTAAAGAAACACAAGGAGGAGGCGTGTTTTAAGAAATTCATGGAGGTGCTGAAATAGGTACATATTAACTTACCTCTTGTTGATGTTTTGCAGGGAGTGCCGAAATATGCAAAGTAAATTAAAGACATCGTTGCAAACAAAAGTCGGTTGACTGAGTATGCTACAGTAGCTCTCACGGAAGAGTGCACTTCCCGGATATAAAACCGATTGCCCACAAAGTTCAAAGATCCTGGGAGCTTTACTATACAAATTACAATTGGGCAGAGTATCCGAGCTTGTGGATTATGTGATTTGGGAGCGAGCATTAATTTGATGCCGTCATCGGTATTCAAGAAGTTGGGTCTAGGGAGTCCTAGACCAACAACAGTGATCTTGCAACTAGCGGATCGGTCCTTAGCCAGACCTGATGGTATTGTGGAGGATGTGCTGGTACAAGTGGGCTCCCTTATCTTCCCGGTAGATTTCGTCGTGCTGGATTTTGAGCCAGACGCGGAAGTCCCATTTATTTTGGGACGTCCCTTCTTGGCGACTGGAAAAGCGCTAATTGATGTAGCTGCAGGGTAGCTAACCATGCGAGCACACGACAAGGTGGAAGTGTTTGATGTATACAAGGATACCAAGCTCCCGACTGTGTACGAGGAACTCTCGGTGATCAACGTGATTGATCGAGCTGATGATGCGCAGATAGTTGAATCACGAGAGTTATTGGGAAAACCACCGGAGCGATGTAAGCACTACTGGGGTGAGGACGATGGTCGAGAGAAAACGTCCGTCACCCTAGAAGATGATTGAGCTGAATGATGTCGAGCCGCGATGGTAAACCAGGCGCTGCACGGGAGGCAACCCGTGAAAATTTTTCTTTGTAAAATATGAATAGATTTCTTTTTCTTTTTTTCTTTCTTTTGATTAACAACAAAATTGTTAGTTTTTATTTTTATTCTTATTTTTTATTTTGAGTGGATCCTATGATTCTAACCAATTTCTTGTAGTAAGATGAATTTCAGGTTGAACGGAGGGCAAATATGCAAGGAATTACAAAGGAAAATCCGAGGTATACAAAATAATAAAAAGTGGCAAAACAGTGAGCCAGGGCGATGGCTCCGTGTCATGGAGGAGGACCTCCACGTTACCCTCTGTGGCACATTGAAGGTAATTCTGAAATTTTTACAAATTCCAGAACACCTATGCGATGGATCCGTGTCACAGAGGGCATGCTCCGCGTTACCCTCCGTGACACATTGAGGTGTATATTACGACGGGTCACACCGGGTCGCCGGGTGACCCGCGCTAAATTCCCACTTTTTAACCCCGATCCCACCTCATTTTTCCTCATTTTTCATACTCTCCGCGACCAACCTCCCAAAAACCCCTTCCCCCTCAACGTGACACGGACTTAGGCCGTAATTTCATCAAGTTTTCGTCAATTCTTCGAATTCAAGGTATGTTCTTCAACTCTATCTCAATTCTTGTCGAAAATTTTTGATTTTGAACATGTGATATGAGCAAAACTTGCCCTAAGTAGAAATTAAGCTTAAATTCAATTGAATTATTGTTGATTGATGTTCGGAGTAATGGTGTGATTGCTTGAACTTGACAATTACATAGCTTAATTGAATTTTTGATAAAATCATAGCTAGGGCTTGACTTTGAGTTTGAAATGGAAAAAATTGAGTTGAACTAGTGAAATTCATGCTAGGTTGTACATGTTGGGTGAGATGAGTTGATTGTGCTAACTTTGACTATGCTAAAAGACCGACGGATTCTCGGGTTAAGGAAATTTTGGAAATTGCAAGAAATGGGTGAATTGTATAGGATCATGTAGTTAAAATTTTTCTTTTGTTTTTCCTTGCTAAGTGCTATGGGATAAAATGCTATCGATAGGTAAGGATTGTGGTTAGCTGTACGAAGTCTGAGTAGTACATGGAATATATACTGTCGAATTCTCCCAAGGCACTAAGCATATTTGTTATGTTTTGTTGTTCGTTTGTGTAAATAAGTACGATCTTGCCTTAATGTTGTAATTTTGGCTAAGGACTAAGTGTGGGGTAGCCTAGCTTAACCCAACCTTAGTCGAAGCTAATTTTAATTGGCTTAACATGGAACTTGTCTGTTTGTTTTGACAGGAACAATGGCAAGCAGGCAAGACAAGGGAAAAGGCGCATCAACATCTGGCGCCGGAAGAAAAAGAATCAGACTAGGCACAGCGGTCCCAGCAGCACCAGCGGTTCCATGCGGCCAACGCCGTCAATATGGAACCAAGTGGGTGACAGAGGAGGGGAAGAAGTGGTACGCAAAGCACAAGGAGAGCAAGTACTTCCCCGAGGAACACATAGCAAGGGAATTGTTGGCACAAGAGTTCCCCAGGATTGTCCAGAGGATCGAGGCAACTGGGCTGAACTTCATTTTTGAAGAGCCCAAGGAATGCAACTTGCACTTGATTCGGGAATTCTACGCCAACTGGAATCCAACTCTCAGAAGTCACACCATCAAAATAAGAGGGCAAATAGTCACTTTTGAGCTCCACCACCTCAATGCTATCCTAGGGGCGCGGGACACAGACGCCCATGTGCTTCGACGACTGAATATCACTCCACCATACGCGGACATCAGACGCACTTTGTGTGGAACCCGATCAACAGCTCGGTGGAGCAGACATAAGGAGAGGGGCTACCATCAGACCCTGCCTTACTCACAGATGAACAGGGAGGCCAGGATATGGCTCAAAATTGTTTGTTCCTGCCTAATCCCGGGGGTGCATATGACGGATGTAACCCCGGATCATGTATGCTTGGTGTACGCCCTGATGAAAGGGCTGGAAATCAATGTGGGGACGGTGATTATCTCCGCCATGAAGAGAGCCCGTTTGCATCAAGGGCACAGATACGGATTTGGTGGACTACTCACCACATTCCTTAGGGGCCTGGATATTGAGGAAGAGGCCCTTGACTACATCCCGCAGATGGAGCGGCGGGCCTTAGATGTCACCAAAACTAAGGCACCTGATACCACCCACGGGCCAGTTCTTACACTAGCTGAGCGACATGCTCGGGATGATCAGTACATGGCTCGCATGTACGGGATGCAGATGCTCCAGCTGCGAATAGGCGGGAGGCCAGCGGCAGAAGAGGAGCTATGGCAGCTCGAGCTAGACTACCCTTTTGGCGAAAATGCCAGGGCTCTATGCCGAGTGGGGCCAGCTTTTGTAGAGCCCACGGATGATGATGTCCCCACAGATGAGGAGACACATCATGAGGACTCCGTTGTGGAGTCCGATGATGGTGATGGGGGTGATTCAGACATGGGAGACGAGGCAGCAGCACCTGATGAAAAAGTGGAGTATTTTGATTGATCAGGGAGTTCCACCACCCAATTTTTGTGCTATGTTAATTTTTGTGAACACTGGGGACAGTGTTCGATATAAGTGTGGGGTGGGAGTAGTTAGGTGCTGGTTGTGTTGTTGTTTATGTTTCTGTTCTGTTGTTGTGCCTGTGGAAAAAAATTTTTTGTGACCCTGTGATTGTGATGTTTCTGTTCTGTATTGTAATTAAATGTGAAGCTGTTGTGTGCTGCTGAATGTTGCTAGCTGATCTTGTACATATTTTTGTTTTATCGAAATGATCGATATTTTTAAAATCATTTCAATTCTTGGGTTTCTCGGCATTTGTTTTCGGTTCTTTTACCGAGATTGGTCCCATTGAACCGAAGTCTTAGCTAGTGACTGTTCCCTATGATGGATGGATGACGACCGTCTTAAGGGAAATGTAGTCGTTAGGAGTAGATCTTTTCATTTATTTTTCAGTTGTTTTCTTTTGTGGGTTGCATCCCATAACCTGTAGTTACTTTATGGTTGCGGAATTCTGGTTGCGTGTTGTACATGATATTGAAATGCAAAGGTGATTCGTATGAAAGCATGCAACTGTGTAAATATATTAAGATACCTAGGCCATAGAGTCGATTTAGTGTGATTGAGGCTTAATTTTGAATTCTTGAAATTAGCTGATTGAAGAATCTGTGAATATGTCTTGAATTGAGCATGTGCAATAGATGTGGGGTGAGGTTTTGTTTATTCCATGCTATTATGAAATGTCTAGAACTTGCCTGGTGTGTGTACGAAACGAAATGAAGGACGTGTATTGTAGGAAAGGATGTAGGCATTTCTTTGTTTTCAACCGGAAGTTTTTCTTTTTCATTATTGTACCCACCTTGATTGTACACCCTAGTTAGCCTGTTGAGCCTTTAGCCTATTTTTTTCTCTTTTGTCAAAAATGTGTAAATCGAGCTTAACCCCTTCTTTTCATTAGCCGTGAATTTGATCCAAAACTCTTAAGCGCTTAAGAAGAGGTAATAATTTTCCCAAAGTGTCAAAGAGTGAGAATGGTGAAAAGAAAAGAAAAGCAAAGTGATGAAAGGAAAGAAAAGGTTGAAGGTGCACTTTTTATAAATAAAATCTAATGAAGATGTATGAATACTCTTCGTGATTGAGTCAAGTGTGCTTAATGAGATGGTCAAAATAAAGACAGCCTTCAAGAATGGGAGGATGAAGGAAGAAACAATGCCCATGAGCTTGATGGGATGTATTGAAAAAGCGCTTAAGGATGCTAGTGGCTATTATTGGCTAGCCCAGTATTTACTAGTTCCGTAGCTTACATTACAACCCGTTAAAGTCCTATGTAATCTTACATCACATTTCCTTATATTAGTGGAGTAATACACTAAGGGCAAGCCTATGGTTCGTGGCATGATGCATGTGAATTCTTTTGGGAGAGAGAGCGAATTTTTTTTCTATATGCCCGTGCATGTAATCGTTTGAGTTCAGGTGATTAAAAAGGGGAAAATTCTCTTGTGTTGTGAAGACACATGCTTGATGAGAGATTAAATTTCGTTTCGGATATCTTGATCAGCTGATTTGCAGGAGTTTGCCAATATCGAGAGTCGATTCTTAAGTCTAGGAGGTCTTGATGTGTTGAAGGTCATCGTATTGATAAGACCATGCATATTTTCTTGATGATTTGCTGTATTAAATAATCAGTATAACCGTAGCTTGAATTGTTGAACCAAAGTAACCAGGTTGGGGTGTCATTTGCATGAGGTGTAAGATTGTTGTTCGGGGACGAACAAGGATTTAAGTGTGGGGTAAGTGATCTTGGGCAAATTTATATGCCCAAGTGATACTCAAAGGTGTCATTTTAGCCTTGTTTATCTATCAATGTTTATACATTCTCACGTGATTGATAATAAAATGTGAATTTATACTAACTAACATGATTAGCGTTGTTTTGCAGGTGAAATATAATTTTGGGAAGCTAAAATGCGTTTTGGGAGAGATTGGGGTTGGACTCGGATGTTAGCAAGTGCACAAGCATTTGGACGCACAAATTAAAGGGGCTCCGCGATGGAGCCGTGTCACGCTGTCATCGCGGATGCCTTCTGCCTGGATAGAAATTTTTGGCCAAAATCCAGTGAGGGTGCGCATTGGGGCCGTGGCACGTTGGCCTAGCCCCGCGTTACACGTCGTGCCACGTTGGGTCTCATTACCTGGACTATCAATTTTTAGTAAGGGTCCGCGTCAGTGGTGTGTCACGAAAGCAGTGCTCCGCGATGCACTCCATGACACGTTGCTTGTTATTTCGGAAAAAAATTTCACTAGTATAAATAGAACACTTAGGTTCATTTTTAATAAATTCTGACTTGGTGGAGCAAGAACTTGGGTTACAGGCAGTTGAGGGGACGAAATTATCAGGGTTTTTCTCTATCTCCTTCTTCTTTAATTCAATTGCTTGTATGTTTAACACTCATTTAACGATGTTTAATCCACAAATGAGTGGCTAATTCCTCTTCTTGCTGAGGTTAAGAACAATTGTATTGAAATGTAGTTATTGATCAATTGGGTTTTTCATCTTTTCTTCCATGGTTGTTCTATTGATTCTTGTTCTTACTACATTGATGTGTGACCAACATTAATGTACATCTAAAAAGTTCGGTTTCACTCGAGAGAGCAAGAAAGTGGAAAGTTGTGAATCAATAGGATATGATCTCTTCTTAGTTTGGGAAAATTGGGAATTGATTTACCTTCAGGATAGAAATATACCTGAAAGTCGTATTAGTCAATTAAGGAATCGGTTTTGTATGGCTAGAACATGAATTTCGTTTAATCACAGAAATGTAGGTGGACTGTTCATGATTCTTAAGTTGGGTTAAATACGAGAGTTTTAATCCATTGGCAATAATTCTTGACTAGCAACCGGAGGAAAGATTAACCAACCATTGTATCCATAATTAGTTTCTATATATGTTCATTTAACCTCAGCATGCTCATATTCATAGTTCAGACTCAAATTGTATATTCGTTTATAATTAGCATAAAAGTAGAAACCAAAATACCAAACTCTTTTTCACACTATTGTCTGCATTTTTAGAGTTAAAATATAGTGACACTTGAGTAGATTGTACCCTAGCCCAGTCCCTGTGGGATCGATACTTGGCTTACTTAAGCCACTTTACTACTTGTTCAACCATATGCACTTGCGTGTAGTAATTACCCCAGAGTAGACAGCCGAACACCAGACCTACCACTCTGACCGAAGTCTGCAGTTTTCTGGGATTAGGAGGTTACTATAGAAGATTTTTGGAGGGATTCTGCACCATAGCGGCACCTCTGACTAAGATGACGCAAAAAGCAGTAAAGTTTCAGTGGACGGAGGCATGTGAGCAGAGTTTCCAGGAATTGAAAGATAGGTTGACCTCCGCCCCAGTATTAGCATTGCCAGAAGGTACAGAGGGTTATGCAGTTTATTGTGACGCTTCGGGTGTTGGGTTAGGATGTGTGTTGATGCAGCATGGTAAAGTAATAGCTTATGCTTCCAGACAACTGAGGAAACATGAAAAGAATTATCCTACCCATGACCTAGAATTAGCTGCAGTGATTCACGCCTTGAAGATATGGAAACATTACTTGTATGGCATCCTGTGGATATTTTCACTCATCATAAAAGCCTACAGTATATCTTCACCCAGAGAGAGTTGAATCTGCGGCAGCGTCGCTGGTTGGAGTTGTTGAAAGATTATGATGTAAATATTCTGTATCACCCAGGAAGAGCCAACGTAGTAGCAGATGCCCTTAGCCGTAAGTCTATAGGGAGTTTGGCGTACTTGTAGCCCGAGTAGCGGGAATTGGCTTGAGAAATACACAAGTTAGCCAGTTTAGCCGTTCGTGTATCAGAAACAGAGGACAACAGAGCGGTAATTCAGAACACCGCAGTGTCGTCATTAGTTTGTGGAGGTAAAGGAACGACAGTATGAAGATCCTGACTTGGTTCAGCTTAAAGATAGAGTTCAACAAGGAAAAGCGCCGGATTTTCAGGTAACTGAGGATGAAGTTTTGCGATGTAAAGGACGCCTTTGTGTTCCAGATATTTCAGGGCTTCACCAACAGATTATGAGTGAGGCACATTACGCCCGCTATTCTCTCCACCCAGGCGTGATGAAAATGTACCACGATATTAAAGAAATCTACTGGTGGCCAGGCATGAAGAGGGAAATAGCAGAATTTGTAGCCCAGTGTCCTAACTGCCAGCAAGTAAAAGCGGAACACCAGAAACCAGGCGGATTGACTCAAGACATACCTGTGCCTCTTTGGAAGTGGAAAGTAGTAAATATGGATTTTGTAGCAGGATTACCCCATACCAGGCATAAAAATGACTCGATTTGGGTAATTGTTGACAGACTGACAAAATCAGCCCATTTTCTGCCAGTAAGGGCTACTTTCTCCGCCAAAGATTATGCTGAGTTGTATATATGAGAAATAGTCAGACTGCACGGTGTTCTAGTGTCCATTATCTCTGACAGAGGGGCGCAATTCACAGTTAAATTTTGGCAATCATTTCAGAGAGGCCTGGGGACACAGATTAACTTGAGCACAAATTTTCACCCTCAGACAGATGGGCAGGCAGAACGCACTATTCAGACGTTCGAGGATATGCTGCGAGCGTGTGTGTTAGACTTTGGAGGTAGATGGGATGAGCACTTACCACTTATTGAGTTTGCCTATAATAATAGTTACCATTCATCCATCAAAATGGCGCCTTATGAGGCATTGTATGGGCGAAAATGCAGATCGCCAGTTGGCTGGTTTGAAGTAGGAGAGTCAGCGCTGATTGGGATCAGAAGAAAAAGTAAAACTTATCAAAGAACGCCTACTGACTGCTCAGAGCCGCCAGAAATCGTATGCTGATATGCAGCGCAGAAACCTGGAATTTAATGTGAATGACTGGGTGTTTTTGAAAGTTTCTCTTATGAAAGGGGTGATGAGATAGGCAAAAAAGGTAAGCTCAGCCCCTGATTTGTTGGGCCTTATCAGATTCGTTGAAGAATAGGCCAAGTGACATACAAGTTGAACTTGCCTCTAGAGTTAGAGTCTGTTCACCCAGTTTTCCATGTGTCCATGCTGAGGAAGTATATAGGAGACCCCTCCAGAGTTTTCCCAGTTCAGGATGTCCCGGTTACGGAGGAGCTGGCTTATAAAGAGGTTCTAGTAGCCATACTAGACCGGCAGATTCGTAGAATGAGAACTAAAGATGTGGCTTCGGTCAAGGTATTATGCCGTAATAGGAACTGAGAGGAAATGACTTGGGAAGCGGAGGAAGATATGAAAGTCAGATATCCTCAGTTATTTCTGACCTAATCAACCGGAGGTATGTTAGTATTATTGTTTTATGAGTTGCCTTATATTTATGTGTATAAAGGAGATAATCGACTCTAGCCTACTGCGTGATGAATGCTATAGTATTGTGTGGAGTACCTGTTGTTGACACCCAATTTTGATCTCCCTACGCCCGTATATGCTGCTTATATATATATATATATTATTTACCTTTACGCAAAATTTCGGCTTGCATTTATATTGATCAAATGATTTATTATCGTAATGTTGCGAAAAATATTTCAAATTACATACACATGTACATATAATTTTTATTAATTTTAATTTTTAAATTTAAATAATTATTTCATATATAATATATTTCGTATTAATATACACCCTTATTTTTTTTATTTTTTAAATATATATTTTATTTTTATCTTTATAAACTATTTACGTAATTTTTACTAAATTTTATAAGTTTATTTGCGTAATAATTTTAGTCGAATTTATAAATTATTTATGTTAATAATATGATTTTTATAATATTTGATAATTTAATTTTATTTTCTAGTCATTAAATTATTTATAAATATAATAATTTAATTATATGATATTTACATAAGTATACTAAAATTTAGGATTTATTTAGAAATAATAATATTTATATGATTTTCCTATAATTTAAACTATTTTATTATCTATTTATTAAATTATCTACAAGTGTAGTATATTTATTAATTTAATAGCAGCTAAATCTAATTTCATCTAATTTATTTAAATTCTAGCCATTTTCTATTCAATTTCATTCAATTTATTTAATTTAAACTAATTTCAATCAATTCAAGACAATTCTAGCCCATTTTACCAATTGGACCACGTTTTAAACCCAATCCAATTAATCCTACCCAATTTACCAAATCCGGTTAACCCAACCATATCCATTAACCCGACCTATTTTATCTAAATCAATCTTGACCATCCATCTTATTTAATCCTATGGCCAGAATTAAACCCTACATTCTTTCCTTTACCCCAAAACCCAAACCAATCTCTCATTTTTCCATTTTTTTTTCTCCCTCTTCCAAAGCACAACCGCCGCCTCTCCCCCTCTCCCTCTCACTTCCCAGTTCCGGCCAAACCAACTCCGGCCGGTAACTACCGAAGATCTACCCAACCCGCCTCCCTATTCTCACTTTTTCTCCATAACATCCGGCGAACCACCTCAACCGGATCTCCCTCCATTTATTCCGATGAATAGCGAACGCCGCCTCCTCTCCCCTGTCTTCCTCTTCTCTCAGCCCTTCGCAGCCATGCCATTTTTTCCGTCCAACAGCGCTGACCACCATAAGTAGAACGACCATACCACCAGTCGCCGCATCTTCTTCTCTCCTCTCTGTCGCGGCGCCGACGAGGCCACCCGTCGTTCTCCATTGCCAGTCATCCCTCCCTTCTCCTCTCATTTTTTCTCTTTTCGAACTCCCGCTGAAACCCTCATGCCAATAACCAGACAACACCACTTCTACACCTCACCATCTCCTTCTCGTCCTCTCCAGTGAAACCAATCATCCGGCAAGCGTCCGCATACCTCCTCTCTTCTTCGGCGAAATGCCGCAGCCCCCTTGTTTCCCTCTCAAACCCAGCACCCAGAGCTGCCCTTCACCCTCATTTCCCCCATCTCTTCTCCGACAAACTTCCGTTGACCCGAACAAGGAGTTGAGGACAGGTTGTCTGTCCATATATTGTCTTACTATGATTCACCTTGTTTATTCATTTTAGTTTGTTTTTCAATGTTTCTTTTGAAAATCCAGATGTCATTTGATTCTTATTTAAGATGCATTAAGTAGGTTTATGGATTTAAGTTGAACGTCGATTATTTCTTTGTTGTTCTATGAGTGACGAATTTAAATCTTGCATTCTTTACAGACCTTCCCCTCCATGTTTGTATTTAGAAATGTCTGCAAATCCCTAATAAATATACCTCAACATAATCTCAGCTTGTTTAATCTAGTATACATCTCTTTCTGGATTATAGCTATTGGCATATGCATAATTTTATGAACCCGAGATTTTGTAATTTCTTGTGCTTTCTGTCCTCACTTGATCTTGCTATTTATTGTAAAAGTTGAATGATGGTAGGCTTGGTTTTGCCATAAATCTGTATAATTTTCAAAGTCGTGATAATCCCGACTTGATATTCATTTGTTTGGTGACGCCTGTGATTTCCTCACTAATATGGCTTTAGTCCCGTTGATCTGAATTTGGCTATAATATAGTAAGCTGTGTAGCCTCGATTATCAAATCGTGTTCCTGTTAGCATATGTTGAGTGTGATAATTATGAATTCTTATTAATGGAATATGGGGTAATCTAATACTTGTTAGTTGAAAAAAATCCTTTTAAGTAATCTAATTTCTGCTTTTAAATTAGTCTAATAAAATTATTTTGTGCTTTGATTTGCTCTCGTGATTACCGTGATTGTTTCTCACCCTTTCATCAAGTAAATACAGTTGTGCTATGTGCAGATTTATGATAATTTAATATTCATTTATTCATTTTCTTAAGTATATCCATGACAGTTGGTTCATTTATTCTCTGAAATCTTTTAAATTATGGTAAATAAAGTTTTTTTGATGGGTCTTTATTTCTGATTTTCTTTAATTAAGAAAAAAAAAACAACTTCTTGATTTATTCTTACGGATTGCTTTCCTTTAATTGAGCTAATGAAAATTTTGATTTGATTTGCCCATTATTTGATTATTTATTTAAAGTAAATATAGTTTCAGCTTTTATAAATTAAGGAAGATAGTTGATTGATGATTCCTCTCCTTAACTGATTCAATATTTGTCTGTTTATGGAAAAACTTTTGTCTATTGGTTAAAGGAAAAGATCCTTTTAATTAATTAGGCCGACTGTTTATTTTCTTTAT
Organism: Datura wrightii; assembly: GCA_035772735.1. Taxonomy (NCBI): domain Eukaryota; kingdom Viridiplantae; phylum Streptophyta; class Magnoliopsida; order Solanales; family Solanaceae; genus Datura; species Datura wrightii. The sequence continues at coordinate 18,135,999 of JASDFA010000001.1, forward strand.
TTCCTCTTTCTCCAACTATAAACAACCTCTTCTTCTTTTGATGAGGGAAACATGGTTAGAGGGGGAATAATTATTTTTTCACAAATATTGCTCTGCTCCTTCAAAATTCTTTATCCTTCTTCCCACCTCAATACGATCACTGCTCGGAATCCTTGAGATTCTCATGATCTTGACGTGTTGAGTGTGGGTAACCATCGTGGTATCCGTGACATTTGATTTTCCTTCACTTTTGTCGTTTACCGGTTTGTTTATTTAGTCTAATGATTCATTTATTTGTTACATCTTGTTATTTATTCTTCCTAATCGCATCTATCATCATGACTATGTGCTAACGTGTTCTTTAACATGACTTTTTAAGTTTGAGATTATTGTTGCATCTACGGTTGTACTAACCTTTAACAGGTCTTAGTTTTTGCACTGTGGAGTTCCATTGGAGAGTCGTTGGGACGAGAAATGCCTCTTGGGATTTTAATTATTTCAGAATTGTGTTTTTTTTTATATTTTTTAAATTTATTTGTTTATTAATTTTGTTCTTATTAGTTGCAATGTTTGTAATAAACTCTAATAATAGTAAAAAAGGGATCTATGGGGGCGGGGATTGCATGTTTCTCCTTTACTTCTTTTGTTGTTAATATCACCTAGAAATCATGCCCATAGGAATAATATATATTAGAAATCATGCTTATCGGAACCTAAGCAATTTAACTCGTAATATCTTGGATTTAAATCTTAGAAGCCCTATTTATAGGAATAACAAAGGAAACTATTTTGATAGAATCATACCTATAGAAATTTTTTTCATGTGAATATATGGTAACATTTAGAGATCATGCCTATAGGATCAAATGACTTTAATATCTACATTTTTATTTTATGTGATGATTCGCTAAATTTTGTAATTATTCTGATTAAAACTTATTTATTATTACCAAATATAGTTTTCTTTAAAAATGTTGAAGATGCTAAATATTTAATTCAATAAGGGTCATGTTCACAGTTTCAAATATTTTCACTTGTTAACGTTAACGTTTGTGGTCGTGCTATTACCTTTGTGTTTAAATAAAAAATGTTTTTCTGTGATTCTAATTTTGTTTGTAATCATTAGAAAATATTTGCTATAGGTTTAAATTTAACATTTTTCACTAAAAGCATACAAACAGGAATTTTACTCTCATTTTGTGCCTATATGTTGCATATCTGAATCTTATCCTTTTTGCATTAGATGTCATAGGATTTGTTTAAAAATCATGCTCATAAGGTTTGAGGCTATGTGAAGCCCTTATATGTTTATCATTTTATGTTTGATTATTTGGCGTTTAATCACCTTTAATAAAGCCTTAAGATTTTAGAACCAAAATCCAAAATAGTTGTCCAACGCCTCTTGGACGTTAAGTTTTGGACGGGTAGGCAAATGTTAGGGCGTTAGTCTTCCTCATCTAGAACGATTTAGGATAATTAATTAATTAATTAGGCGGGTAGTGAAAAATGATAGTCTGTGCTCGCTGAATAATATGAGCAATCTAAATAGGTTGTGAAATATTATTTTAGTCGCACGGGGCGATCCCGTTAGGTTAAAAACCCCCCTTTGAAAGGAAGAACTACGTTTGACTTGATTCCCTTTTGGGATACGTAGGCGCCTCTTTGAGGTTCGGTTCAATCCTTAAATTTTTTTTATTTGTTTTGTTTCTTCTTAATTTTCATTTATTATTGTTTGCTTTTATTTGTCAATCCTTATTTGCATAAATTTATTTCTTTCATTATATTGTCAAGATCTTTTTTTTTCTTCTTATCACCTAGTTTATTTAAGTTATTTCTACTACTTAAGACCAAAAATCTAATTTAATTTGATCACTTAGTAAATTCCCCACATAATAATGAATCCGGAAGGGACCCACATTTGTGGACCTCGAAAGGTGCCTAACACCTTCCTTTTGAGGTAACTTGAACCCTTACCCGACTCTGGTGACCTAGGTTAGTATAACAGACCTTAGGTTAGTATGGTGCCCTAACGCACCTCAAATCATTAGGTGGCGACTCTTCTCTTTGAATAAACCCTTAAGAGTTGTCACGTGTTGGGTTCCGCTTTTCGCAAGGAATATGGGGTGCGATAGCATGGTGACTCTGCTGGGGATTTTAGGTTTCTAACCATTACGTGTTCATTAAGTGGGGTTTTAATTTCTAAATTTGCTAACTGTCGGGTTTAAAATCTTTTACCTTCATTATTTATATCAATATTTATATGATTTTTTCATGAAGTTACTAACCATTTTTCTTTTTTGTTTCTCTGTTATTATTTATTATTCATTTGCAACTAGCATATCGCTTATATTTTCCCCACTTGGGAATTTCTCACTATCACACACGACAACGGTTGCGTGGTTTCACGGTCGTTTACCATTAAAACACCTCGAGGATTGTCTTGTGATTTGGTCGGTCAACGGTGCATCGACGGTCACAAGCTTCCTCGCTCTCGAGTTGTCTGCTCGAGAAAACCGTGTCATACCCACTCTTATTCCTAGATCTTGACCGTGTACACTTTAGTAAGGTATACACATCATATTGAACTTAGAAAAAATGCGACGTCCAAGGCACGTCAAAAATTTAGTGAAACCTCGTCTTGAGTCCTAAGGGATTTTCTATCCCGAAAAGGATGTCTGCATTATCTGTGTATTTAAATCTTTCTTTCCCTTATCTCCTTGTTTAAATTATATTTTTCCTTGTTTAATTTTTTCCCCTTATTCTCTTATTGGTTTCCTTATTTAAATTATGTTTAATCCTCTACCTATTTTTCCTCATTTAAAGCTAGTTTTTCATGTTTAATCATTTTCAATTCTCATCATAAGACCTGACTTAGGATACCCGTGGTGTATTGAGACCATTAGTTTAACCTTGCCCAAAGTCCTAAAGAGATTTACAATCTCGAAAAGGACATTACCATATCTATTTGCATTTTCATTTGAGAAATCAATATGTCTAAAATGTTGACTATTTGCTCCTTAGGTGGGAAGGGTAAACTACCTTTTCATTATGCAGGTTGATAAATACTGATCCGCGTCATATAAGCAAAGAAGTAACCGAAGATGGAAGAGCATTTCCATTTAGATTATAGATTTATTTTCTTTGTAATCTTCATTTTCTCATAATATCTTATTATGTAAATGAAGACATTTATTTATTTATTTTATGTATTTGGGATTTTAATGGAGCAAATGGAATGACACATTATGACATATTTGATTTTCAAAAAATGCGCTAGGCCTACATATGGCACAAAAGAGGCCCCCAAATTAGGAAGACATATTAATGTGTTTAATCTTTTATTTTCAATGTGAAGCGTGTTAATGTGTTTCTTTCATCTTTTATCTACAACCATGTCATGCTTGAATTTGCTTACTAATTTAGTTTTTTCTGTTTATTGTTTATCTTGATTATTCCCCTTCCTAAAGGTTGATTTGTGCATAACCGTACGCCATACCTTTCTCGCTGTTGATTCACCAAAGCAAGAGAGAAATGAACGACAGTAATAGTTCGGCAGTCAAAATTGACACGGCCACTCCAAAAGATTCCGCAGAGAGTTCGGAAAAGAGGTATCCACCCGAATGTAACGACCTGATTATAAGGATGGAGCAAAAGATTTTAGAGCTCCAAGGCGAATTATCTCGAGCTCGTAATACAACCAATCTGTCGGTTCCCCTGGAGACTTCATTAGAACAACAGGCCGAGATTCATGCTTCTACCAAGCCTCACGTCACTTTCACATGTCGTCCTCCATTATCCCATCAAGCCTCATATCTCCAAAACAATCTTTGTCATGCCTACTCGCTTCCTCAAAATCAACATTCGGATAATGCTTATGCAGCTCCTTCAAATCAAGCTATACCACAAAGACCGCCCACCATGTTTCATTACTTACCTCATATAGTTACATCCAACGCGTCTTACGCCCATGCTCCGAGAGATCATACCCTAAACCCCATTTATATCGAGACTGCTCCGGTCACTCATCACTTAGGAGAATCTGGACTCTCTAGGAAAGACAACTTGATACAATCTATGGCTAAGGAACTCAAGAAGATGAACAACCGATTACAAAATATTGAAGGGGCCAACAGGATAGAAGACCTAAGTTATGAAGACCTATACATACATTCCGACGTCGAGTTACCGGCGGGATACAAACCTCCGAAGTTTGAAATGTTCAACGGTATTGGTGATCCGAAAGCCCACTTAAGGTTGTATTGCGACAAGTTGATTGGAGTAGGAAGAGATGAAAAAGTTCGAATGAAGTTGTTAATGAGAAGTTTGTCTGGAGATACCCTCAATTGGTACGTAGAGCAAAATCCAAGGAAATGGATTAATTGGACTAATATGGCTGCAGCTTTCATAGAGCGGTTCAGTTTCAATACAGAGAATGCACCGAATTTGCACTACATTCAGAACTTGAAAAGAAAGCCTACAGAGACATTTAGGGAATATGCAACCTGTTGGAGGTCCGAGACCGCCAGAGTGCGACCTCCAATGGAAGAAGTTCAAATGAAGGATATCTTTATGCGGAGTCTGGACCCGCAAGTGCACGATAGATTGATGTTGGTTAGTGAGAAGAACTTCGCCGAGCTCATCAAATTAGGCGAAAAGATTGAGGAAGGTATCAAGAACGGTACCATTATTGATTGGGGAGCATTACAAGTAGCCAGCAAAACTTGGCAATCTGGTAGGACTACTGAGAACAAGAACGGAAAAGAGGTGAATGCCGTATCACCTATAGAAGGACCGAAAACTTCGTGGGGATACCAAGCACCTCCACTTCAATACCAATTGCCTTCATACCATCACTCAATGTTGTTCTATAATCCTGTGCCTATCATGCGCAACCTGCACATTTTCAGCCTCCTCCACCTGCACTCTAAAGGCCACTAGTTTGTCAAGACCAATCAATTCAACAATCTCGCAAGCCCGCGAGATCCCCAGCTAGTTCGTCTAAGCAGTATACTCCTTTGGGTGAGTCTATAACCCAATTGTATGAGAGATTAAAGGTTGCTGGCTATATCACTCCAATTCCCGCAATATTGATGGATACCTATGCAAAATGGCTCGATCATGATAAGATTTGCGATTATCATTCAGGGATGAGAGGACACACCGCAGAAGAATGTCGAGCTTTGAAAGATAAGATTCAAGCACTAATTTATGCCAAGGTGATCCACCCGAGATGAAAGTTGATGCCCAAAGCTATCCTCAATTCGATTTATTCCTTTATTCGAAGTTCTTTTTGTACTCTGGACTACGTTGGACCTGATTCCCGTTTAAGAGGGATACGTAGGCGCCCTTATGGGGTTCGGTCTATATCTTAATAAAATTTCCTTTCCCTTTTTCCTTACCAACTGGGGAAGAATTTTTGAGAGGAGCTCAAAAATTTAATAGATCGAGCGTTTCTACGTAACTGGGGCAGAATTTTTGAGAGGACCTCAAAAATTCACAACTTTACGTCATCTGCAACCGAGGTATACATCATGTTCTACACTGGGGCAGAAATTTTGAGAAGGATCTCAAAATTTCAGCAACGCTCAGTCAAACCAAGGAATTGATTCCCAAAAAGGACGTCTATGGAAAGACATAACTTCCAGTCTGATCATCAAGCTCATGAGATCGGGATAGCAACGGACAAATAAAGGCACAAATCAGCCTTTTTCCCTTTTAATCTTATGATTTTTCTTGTGAGCACAGGAACAACAGGTACCAAATTTGCAATCATCCTATATCATCTGGATTTACAAAGGCACTCATTATCGACCGCAAAGTTAAACTACTTGAAGTTTGTTAATGAACGGGGTTAAGCACTACCCTCTTAGTAAGTTACTCAAAGTTGAACGCTGTTTATTTGAAGCTATGTATTAATGCTTTGATTCCTGAACGGGTTAAGCACTACCATAAAATATTTCTTTTAAGGGCTAAGCATTGTCCTACGGGTTAAGCACTACCCTAAATATTTTCTTTTAAGGGCTAAGCATTGTCCTACGGGTTAAGCCCTACCCTTAATATTTCCTTTAAGGGCTAAGCATTGTCCTACGGGTTAAGCACTACCCTAAATATTTCCTTTAAGGGCTAAGCATTGTCCTACGAGTTAAGCACTACCCTATGTCGCGCCCCATTTTTCCCCTCGTGGTTAAAGGGGGTTTCGACATCGAGGACTCTTAAGGGTGGAAAAGAAGAGTCGCCACCTAACGAATTAAGGTGCGTTAGGGCACCATTCTAAGCTAATTTGTTACCTAAGTCAACCAAAGTTGGGTAAGGGCTTAAATTACCTCAAAAGGAAGGTGTTATGCACCTTTCGAGGTCCACAAATGTGGTTCCCGGCCGTACTCATTAAATGGGGGTATTAACTAAGTGATCACATAAAGTCGATGAATTATTAAACATAAATAGAATACTAACTTAAATACTAAATTAGCAGAAAATAAAATATAAAACTTAGTGGGATCAGGTTTTGACAAGGCTGAAAACGGGCCCAATTCGATACTACTCCCTTCTATTCTATTTTTAAAATCAAGATAGTTTGAAGAGAATAATATATATATATATGTATAACTTGAGAAAAAATCATTTTAAGAAAATCGTATATATTATATATTTTTAACAAAATTTTTTTTTTAGATGAAAATATATCAATATTTGAACATAACAATGATAATTTTAAAATATTTAAAGCTTCTTAGAAAAAATGAATTTAGAAAAGATGGGAGTAATAGGTTGCTTTGTATTTACAAAACAAATATGCGCTTCATACGTGAAATCAGCAATAGCCTGTCTGTTTCATCATCTCCCGTCTACCCACCTAATTATTTTAATTATTATTAAGCCTAAGTAATCTAAATGGAAAAGACTAACGCCCTAACAAGTGACTAACCGTCCCAATCCTAATGTCAAAGAGGCGATGGACTACTAGAAGGGATTTTAGGGTCTAAAAATTCTTAGGCTTTGTTAAAAGACATTAACGTCAAACAAGTTCAAACAAACAATTAATCATCAAGGGGGTTTCAAATAGGCCTCTTTATTAAACCTATGATCATGATTTCTAGTGAACGTAGCAAATGTTAAAATTTATCTTAAAGCCATGATGTCTAGTGTGTGTAAAACCTACTCATTAAAATAATTCCAGCAACAAAAAATGACCCAAATAAATTAATGTTGTAAAGAATAAAATAATCTAGGCATGATGTCTAAATGTCACCCTAAATTCGCATGAAATAAATTGCTGCATTTTAAATTGAATTATTTAAGACCTATAGGCATGATTTCTATGTGCATCAAACTATTTTAATTCCTATAGGCATGATTTCTAATAAAGCAAATAAGACGATAAAATAAACCCCCGCCCTCATAACCCCCTTTTTTTTTTTACTATTATGAGTTTATTACAAATATTTACAAACGTAAAATAGAATGAATAATTATGATACATTAAAATAAATAACATTAAAGAAAATCCGGCAGCCTCCTTTCGTCCCGGTAACTCTTTGATGAATGTCGGTATAAGACGATACCTGCTTAAGGGTTAGTACAATGATAGATACAAGAATAATATTCTGATATTTCTTAGTCATGAGTTTGACTAAACTTGGAAAAATCACATTAAGGGCATATTAAACATATAGTCACGAGAAGAAAGCAATCAAAGAGATTAACATAGTAAATGATAATCAGATAAAGGTGAATAAACTAACCGACGAATGCCAAAGTTGAAAGGAAAATCACGAATTAATAATGCAACAAAACGCCTTGATTAGTACCCATCCTCAACGCGTCAAGGACATGAGAATCTCAAGAATTCCGAGCAGTGTATGCATAGATGAGATATAAAAGAGCCAGAGAATTAAATAGAGGAGCAGAGAGCGGAAAATGCTCAGGAGCCAAGCAAATTTCGAGTACTTATGTTAATAAAGGAATAACAATATTTGAATGTTAAAAAATAAAATTCTTTTTCTAAAGAAGAGGTGGTCTCTCTCTAAGTCTCGTTTTTTTTTGGGTTTTGGGGTCTTCTCCCCTTTTAAAGAAAGCTCAATTCAAAAAAAAAAAACAAAAGCTAAAAAGCTAAAAACACTTTCCGAAAAAGTCAAATAAAAAACCAATGGGCCCTATTATTTCAAAATAAAGTGCAAACAAAATAATTAGCCATTATAAAAGCTAATAATTATGTTACCATTAAGAAAAAGTAAAATGATAGTAATCATTTTGTCACCACTACACAAATAATAATAATAAATAATAATAATAATAATAATAACAATAACAATAATACTACTACTAATAATAATAATAATAAACAACGACAAAATTCATATTGTATATATATAAACGAAACAAAAGTCATACTAAATAATTAATCAACTGTATAATCAAATAATTAACAGACAATTATTGTATATAAAAATGAAACAAGAGGCAGAATGATATATTAGACATGAAACAGAAAAGACAGCTATATATACTACTCACATACATATATTATACTATATAAATATTATGTATACGTTTCTATTATATATAGATGGACAGGAAAGAAAAACAGTAGATAATTATACACACATATATATTTCTATATTATATATCATATATTACGCCTATATTATATCATATATACTGATATACCTATGTTATACATATTATATACATATATATATATATAACAATAAACAGCAAAACAAAAAAATAAAATAAAAATAAAATAAATAATAAATGAATAAATAATTTACGGACAGATCTGAGATCTGTCCGATCGGACTGTAACCGGAGCGACGGGAATTTTTCGGCGGCTATTCGGCGGTCGTTTTTTTTTTCAGCGAGAAGAGAGGGAGGAGAGGAAAAAGTGGATGGTGGCGGCTTTGTTGTTTGGCCGGAATTAATGGAGATTATGGTGGTGGCCCGCGATGGGAAGAGGGAAGAAGGAGATCGCCGGAGCTTATGGAGGTTGGGAGAAGAGGAAGATGGAGAGGGAGAGAGGGAGATTCGGCGGCTAGGGAGAGAGGGAGCTGTCGCCGACGGCAGCTTGGTAGTGTTGTTGTTCGCCGGAAGTTATGGCGGTTTGGTGTTTTTCCGGCGGTAGTTGTCCGTCCGGCCGGAGATGAGAGGGAGAAAGAGAGGAAGATGGAAAAGAAGGGGAGAAGATGATGACGCCGGCGGATTTGGGGAAGGGAAGGTCGGCGTTAATGGTGGAAAGGGAGAGGAGAAGAAAGAGAAGAGAGAGGAAGGAGGTAGGTGAAGGAGAGGGGAAAGGGAGAGAGAAGGCTGCTAGGGTAGGTGAGAAAGAGGGAATGTGGGAAAATGATTAGGGTTTTGGGGTGATGGATAAATATGGGAAGTGGGTAGGGTTAAATCTAGACCGTAGGATTAAAGAAAATGAACGGCTAGGATTTAATTAGTATGTTTGGGTCGGGTTGATGGGTTATGGAGCGAGTCGCGGGTCGGTCAATTGGGTAGATTCAATTAGCATTGGATTTAAATAATAGCCAAATGAATTAAAAGTGGCTGGAATTGAAATGAATTTAATGGAAAGTGGCCAGACTTGAAATGAAATTGAATGAATTGAATGGGAAGATGGCTAGAATTTAAATGAATTGATTGAAATTGGATTTAGCTGCTATTAAGTTAATAAATATATTACATTTTAAAAATAAATTAATAAATAGATATAAAATAATTTAAATTATAAGAAAATCATATAAATATTATTATTAATAAATAAATTCTAAATTTAAATATACTTATGTAAATATCATATAATTAAATTATTATGTTTACGAATAAATTAATGACTAGAATATAAAGTCAAGTCGTCAAATATCATAAAAATCATATTATTAATTTAAATAATTTATAAATTCAAGTAATTTTATTATTCAAATAAATTTATAAAATTAGCAAAACTAGGTAAATAATTTATTAAGTAAAGGATATATTTTAAAATAAGGGTGCATATTGATACGAAATATATTATATACATCGTAATTATTTAATATCAAAACTTAAAATTAATATAAGTCATATATATGTAACTTGAAATAATTTTCGCAATACTACGATAATAAATTACTCTATAAATACAAAAAAATAAGTCGAATTTTGCGTAAAATAAATAAACAAATATATACATATATAAGCAGCATATTAAAGTGCAGGTCGGTCAAAATTGGGTGTCAACAGCTGCCCCTTCGTTGCTCGGAAATGAAGGATGAATTGTCGAGCAAAGAACGTTGACTTAGTAGCCAATTTTGTCCGACCGAAGGAAAAATTTCAGTAGGGCCAAGTAAAAAGGAAAGAAAGTCATGTAGGTGTTGCGACCGAGACTTCAGTTTCAAGTCGCCTATATATCTCGGGTTTCACGAGAATCAGGCCGCGTGTAGTTCTGGATCTTAGGGACGAAAGAGATCCCCTAAAAATTGACAACACGAGGCTTGAATAAGAATGAGGTAGCATGAGAATAATAGGTCAAAATAGCAGAAATTAGCATAAGAATATCAAAGAGCGGGGGGGAGTTTGATCAGATAACATGAGAAGGAACGCAATAGCAGCCTGCAAGCTAAAAACTTGGATAAATGATTAGTCAATATTGACCTGCAAGCTAAAAAACTTGGATAAATGATTAGTCAATAAATTTAGGGTAATGCTTAACCCTAGGACAATGCTTAGCCCTTGAACAAATAATTTAGGGTAATGCTTAACCCTAGGACAGTGCTTAGCCCTTGAACAAATAATTTAGGGTAATGCTTAACCCTAGGACAGTGCTTAGCCCTTGAACAAATAATTTAGGTTAACGCTTAACCCTAGGACAGTGCTTAGCCCTTGAACAAATAATTTAGGGTAATGCTTAACCCAAGGACAGTGCTTAGCCCTTGAACAAATAATTTAGGGTAATGCTTAACCCAAGGACAGTGCTTAGCCCTTGAACAAATAATTTAGGGTAATGCTTAACCCAAGGATAGTGCTTAGCCCTTGAACAAATAATTTAGGGTAATGCTTAACCCCAGGACAGTGCTTAGCCCTTGAACAAATAATTTAGGGTAATGCTTAACCCCAGGACAGTGCTTAGCCCTTGAACAAATAATTTAGGGTAATGCTTAACCCCAGGACAGTGCTTAGCCCTTGAACAAATAATTTAGGGTAATGCTTAACCCCAGGACAGTGCTTAGCCCTTGAACAAATAATTTAGGGTAATGCTTAACCCTAGGACAGTGCTTAGCCCTTGAACAAATAATTTAGGGTAATGCTTAACCCTAGGACAGTGCTTAGCCCTTGAACAAATAATTTAGGGTAATTCTTAACCCTAGGACAGTGCTTAGCCCTTGAACAAATAATTTAGGGTAATGCTTAACCCTAGGACAGTGCTTAGCCCTTGAACAAATAATTTAGGGTAATGCTTAACCCTAGGACAGTGCTTAGTCCTTGAACAAATAATTTAGGGTAATGCTTAACCCTAGGACAGTGCTTAGCCCTTGAACAAATAATTTAGGGTAATGCTTAACCCTAGGACAGTGCTTAGCCCTTGAACAAATAATTTAGGGTAATGCTTAACCCCAGGACAGTGCTTAGCCCTTGAACAAATAATTTAGGGTAATGCTTAACCCTAGGACAGTGCTTAGCCCTTGAACAAATAATTTAGGGTAATGCTTAACCCTAGGACAGTGCTTAGCCCTTGAACAAATAATTTAGGGTAATGCTTAACCCTAGGACAGTGCTTAGCCCTCGAAAAATAAATTTAGAAAATACCTTTGAAGATCCATATGGAATGATTGCAAATTTGGTACCTGTTGCATCCTGCGTTCAAAGAAAAGATTATAATATTAAAATGGGGAAGGCTGATTTGTGCCTTTACTCGTCCATTGCTATCCCAATTTCATGAACTTGATGATCAGACGGGATGTCACGTCCTTTCGGGAGTCAGCTCCTCGGCTTGACTTAGTCTTGATGAAATTTTGAGATCCTTCTCAAAATTTCTGCCCCAGTTATGTAGAAACGCTCGATCTGTTGAATTTTTGAGGTCCTCTCAAAAATTCTGCCCCAGTGTAGACTTTTGTTGCAAATTACGTAAAGTTGTGAATTTTTGAGGTCCTCTCAAAAATTCTGCCCCGGTTGGAAAAGGAAAGGAGAAAGGAAATTTTATTGAGATATAGACCGAACCCCATAAGGGCGCCTACGTATCCCTCTTAAACGGGAATCAGGTCCAACGTAGTTCAGAATACAAGGAACGAAAGGTTTTAAAAAAAAAGAATAGATAAAGTTGAGGATAATTTAGGGCATCAAGTTTTAACTCGGGTGGATCACCTTGGCATCAATTAGCGCTTGGATCATGTCTTTCAGTTGGATTATAGATTCATCCAAAGGAGTATACTGCTCAGATGAACTTGCTTGGGGTCTCGCGGGCTTGCGAGATTGTTGAATCAGAGGATTAAAAAAAAATTGATTGCCTTTGGAGTGTAGGTGGAGGAGGCAATTAGATTGGGATATGAGGAGAAAGAAAATTTATTTGATTGAGACCGAACCCAAAATGGGCTGCCTACGTATCCGAAAGGAATCAGGTCGGACGTAGTTCGCAATATCTATGTGATGGATGACCGGAGCAGTCTCGATATAAATGGGCTTAGGGTACGATCTCTTGAAGCGTGAGACATGTTGGATGTAACTCTATGAGGTAAATAATGAAACATGGTGGGCGATTTTTTGCGGTATGGCTTGATTTGAATGAGTTGCATATGTACTATGCGAATGTTGATTTTGAGGAAGGGAGTAGGCATGACGAAGATTGTTTTGAGGATATAAGGTTGATGGTATGTCGGAGGAAAACTTATGAAAGTGATGCGAGGCTTGATAGAAGCATGATTTTAGGAAGGGGACCAAGATAAATAATAAACAGAAAAATTGAAGCATGACATGTAGTTGATGAAACAAACACATTAAATATATTTCACATGGTAAATAAAAAAAATTAAACACGTTTATACGTCTTCCTGATTTGGGGGCCTCTTTTATGCCAGAGGTAGGCCTAACGAGTTAAAGAGAACTTGTTATTAAATATCGTCATTTTGCTCCCAAAATAAACCCCAAAAAATAAACTTTATTATTATATAAGATCACAAGAATTACAATAAAACAGTAAATCTTAAAAACATCTTAGTCTGCATCCAACTTCTTCGGATCTTCTGATACTTTGTCGAAATGGTGGCGATCTCCTAAATTCGACCACCAAGCTAACCATGCCGAATCTTGGATACGAAGTTGGGAGACTCATTGTGCCTGCAATAAAAGAAAGGTTAGGCTATCCTACCCACCCGGGAGCACAATGACGATATTTTAAACAAAATTATCTTAAGATGCACACAATTCATGAATCGTCTTTTATCGGGATTAAAACTGATCCCTTAAGACTTAGGGCAAGTTCCTATTTAATCTTGACGTACCATGGACGTCGCGATTTTTCTAAGTTTTAAAAGAAGTGCAAGCCTTGCTAAAGGAGTACACGGTCACGATCTAAGAGTAGAAGTGGGTATGACACGGTTCCCTCGAGCGGACAACTCGAGAGTGAGGAAGCTTATGACCGTCGACGCACCGCTGATCGACCAAATCACAAACAATCCTCGAGGTGTTTTAAACGACGAACGGCCGTGAAACTACGCAACCGTCATTGTGTGTGAAAGTGTGAAATTCCCAAGTGGGGGAAGTATGAGCGATATGTCAGATAAATAAAAGAAAATTACAACAATTTATTTATCGACAATTACATAAAAAATAATAAACAATAAGAAAACAAAGAAAACGGTTAGTAACTTCATGATAAAGTCAAAAATAAGAAAATAAATCAAATACTTAGCAAGTTAACAGTTAATTAAACCCCATTTAAATAAACACGTAATGGTTAAAGCCTAATATCCCCAGCAGAGTCGCCATTCTGTCGCGCCCCATTTTTCCCCTCGCTGTTAAAGGGGGTTTCGACATCGAGGACTCTTAAGGGTGGAAAAGAAGAGTCGCCACCTAACGAATTAAGGTGCGTTAGGGCACCATTCTAAGCTAATTTGTTACCTAAGTCAACCAGAGTTGGGTAAGGGCTTAAATTACCTCAAAAGGAAGGTGTTAGGCACCTTTCGAGGTCCACAAATGTGGTTCCCGGCCGTACTCATTAAATGGGGGTATTAACTAAGTGATCACATAAAGTCGATGAATTATTAAACATAAATAGAATACTAACTTAAATACTAAATTAGCATAAACTAAAATATAAAACTTAGTGGGATCAGATTTTGACAAGGCTGAAAACGGGCCCAATTCGATACTACTCCCTTCTATTCTATTTTTAAAATCAAGATAGTTTGAAGAGAATAATATATATATATATATGTATAACTTGAGAAAAAAACATTTTAAGAAAATCGTATATATTATATATTTTTAACAAATGTTTTTTTTTTAGATGAAAATATATCAATATTTGAACATAACAATGATAATTTTAAAATATTTAAAGCTTCTTAGAAAAAATGAATTTAGAAAAGATGGGAGTAATAGGTTGCTTTGTATTTACAAAACAAATATGCGCTTCATACGTGAAATCAGCAATAGCCTGTCTGTTTCATCATCTCCCGTCTACCCACCTAATTATTTTAATTATTATTAAGCCTAAGTAATCTAAATGGAAAAGACTAACGCCCTAACAAGTAACTAACCGTCCCAATCCTAATGTCAAAGAGGCGATGGACTACTAGAAGGGATTTTAGGGTCTAAAAATTCTTAGGCTTTGTTAAAAGACATTAACGTCAAACAAGTTCAAACAAACAATTAATCATCAAGGGGGTTTCAAATAGGCCTCTTTATTAAACCTATGATCATGATTTCTAGTGAACGTAGCAAATGTTAAAATTTATCTTAAAGCCATGATGTCTAGTGCGTGTAAAACTTACTCATTAAAATAATTCCAGCAACAAAAAAATGATCCAAATAAATTAATGTTGTAAAGAATAAAATAATCTAGGCATGATGTCTAAATGTCACCCTAAATTCGCATGAAATAAATTGCTGCATTTTAAATTGAATTATTTAAGACCTATAGGCATGATTTCTATGTGCATCAAACTATTTTAATTCCTATAGGCATGATTTCTAATAAAGCAAATAAGACGATAAAATAAACCCCCGCCCTCATAACCCCCTTTTTTTTTTTACTATTATGAGTTTATTACAAATATTTACAAACGTAAAATAGAATGAATAATTATGATACATTAAAATAAATAACATTAAAGAAAATCCGGCAGCCTCCTTTCGTCCCGGTAACTCTTTGATGAATGTCGGTATAAGACGATACCTGCTTAAGGGTTAGTACAATGATAGATACAAGAATAATATTCTGATATTTCTTAGTCATGAGTTTGACTAAACTTGGAAAAATCACATTAAGGGCATATTAAACATATAGTCACGAGAAGAAAGCAATCAAAGAGATTAACATAGTAAATGATAATCAGATAAGTGTGAATAAACTAACCGACGAATGCCAAAGTTGAAAGAAAAATCACGAATTAATAATGCAACAAAACGCCTTGATTAGTACCCATCCTCAACGCGTCAAGGACATGAGAATCTCAAGAATTCCGAGCAGTGTATGCATAGATGAGATATAAAAAAGCCAGAGAATTAAATAGAGGAGCAGAGAGCGGAAAATGCTCAGGAGCCAAGCAAATTTCGAGTACTTATGTTAATAAAGGAATAGCAATATTTGAATGTTAAAAAATAAAATTCTTTTTCTAAAGAAGAGGTGGTCTCTCTCTAAGTCTCGTTTTTTTTTTCGGGTTTTGGGGTCTTCTCCCCTTTTAAAGAAAGCTCAATTCAAAAAAAAAAAAACAAAAGCTAAAAAGCTAAAAACACTTTCCGAAAAAGTCAAATAAAAAACCAATGGGCCCTATTATTTCAAAATAAAGTGCAAACAAAATAATTAGCCATTATAAAAGCTAATAATTATGTTACCATTAAGAAAAAGTAAAATGATAGTAATCATTTTGTCACCACTACACAAATAATAATAATAATAATAACAATAACAATAATACTACTACTAATAATAATAATAATAAACAACGACAAAATTCATATTGTATATATATAAACGAAACAAAAGTCATACTAAATAATTAATCAACTGTATAATCAAATAATTAACAGACAATTATTGTATATAAAAATGAAACAAGAGGCAGAATGATATATTAGACATGAAACAGAAAGGACAGCTATATATACTACTCACATACATATATTATACTATATAAATATTATGTATACGTTTCTATTATATATAGATGGACAGGAAAGAAAAACAGTAGATAATTATACACACATATATATTTCTATATTATATATCATATATTACGCCTATATTATATCATATATACTGATATACCTATGTTATACATATTATATACATATATATATATAACAATAAACAGCAAAACAAAAAAATAAAATAAAAATAAAATAAATAATAAATGAATAAATAATTTACGGACAGATCTCAGATCTGTCCGATCGGACTGTAACCGGAGCGACGGAAATTTTCCGGCGGCTATTCGGCGGTCGTTTTTTTTTTTCAGCGAGAAGAGAGGGAGGAGAGGAAAAAGTGGATGGTGGCGGCTTTGTTGTTTGGCCGGAATTAATGGAGATTATGGTGGTGGCCCGCGATGGGAAGAGGGAAGAAGGAGATCGCCGGAGCTTATGGAGGTTGGGAGAAGAGGAAGATGGAGAGGGAGAGAGGGAGATTCGGCGGCTAGGGAGAGAGGGAGCTGTCGCCGACGGCAGCTTGGTAGTGTTGTTGTTCGCCGGAAGTTATGGCGGTTTGGTGTTTTTCCGGCGGTAGTTGTCCGGCCGGCCGGAGATGAGAGGGAGAAAGAGAGGAAGATGGAAAAGAAGGGGAGAAGATGATGCGACGCCGGCGGATTTGGGGAAGGGAAGGTCTGCGTTAATGGTGGAAAGGGAGAGGAGAAGAAAGAGAAGAGAGAGGAAGGAGGTAGGTGAAGGAGAGGGGAAAGGGAGAGAGAAGGCTGCTAGGGTAGGTGAGAAAGAGGGAATGTGGGAAAATGATTAGGGTTTTGGGGTGATGGATAAATATGGGAAGTGGGTAGGGTTAAATCTAGACCGTAGGATTAAAGAAAATGAACGGCTAGGATTTAATTAGTATGTTTGGGTCGGGTTGATGGGTTATGGAGCGAGTCGCGGGTCGGTCAATTGGGTAGATTCAATTAGCATTGGATTTAAATAATAGCCAAATGAATTAAAAGTGGCTGGAATTGAAATGAATTTAATGGAAAGTGGCCAGACTTGAAATGAAATTGAATGAATTGAATGGGAAGATGGCTATAATTTAAATGAATTGATTGAAATTGGATTTAGCTGCTATTAAGTTAATAAATATATTACATTTTAAAAATAAATTAATAAATAGATATAAAATAATTTAAATTATAAGAAAATCATATAAATATTATTATTAATAAATAAATTCTAAATTTAAATATACTTATGTAAATATCATATAATTAAATTATTATGTTTACGAATAAATTAATGACTAGAATATAAAGTCAAGTCGTCAAATATCATAAAAATCATATTATTAATTTAAATAATTTATAAATTCAAGTAATTTTATTATTCAAATAAATTTATAAAATTAGCAAAACTAGGTAAATAATTTATTAAGTAAAGGATATATTTTAAAATAAGGGTGCATATTGATACGAAATATATTATATACATCGTAATTATTTAATATCAAAACTTAAAATTAATATAAGTCATATATATGTAACTTGAAATAATTTTCGCAATATTACGATAATAAATTACTCTATAAATACAAAAAAAATAAGTCGAATTTTGCGTAAAATAAATAAACAAATATATACATATATAAGCAGCATATTAAAGTGCAGGTCGGTCAAAATTGGGTGTCAACACCCTAAATATTTCTTTTAAGGGCTAAGCATTGTCCTATGGGTTATGCACTACCCTAAATTTCCTTTCAAGGGCTAAGCATTGTCCTACGGGTTAAGCACTACCCTAAATATTTTTTTTAAGGGATAAGCATTGTCCTACGGGCTAAGCACTACCCTAAATATTTCTTTAAGGGCTAAGCATTGTCCTACGGGTTAAGCACTACCCTAAATATTTTTTTAAGGGCTAAGCATTGTCCTACGGGTTAAGCACTACCCTAAATATTTCTTTAAGGGCTAAGCATTGTCCTATGGGTTAAACACTACCCTCTGATTTTTAAAGGCTGAGCATTGCCTCCTAAATTTCGATCGGATTAAACGCTTTCATCCGAGCTAATCGTTAATTTTGTGAAATATTATCTCATGTTTATTGGCTAATCACTTTTATCCAGTATTTTAGAGTTGCAGGCTACTCAAGTTACTCCCGTGATATCGAATCAAGCTACTATCATGCTCTTATGTTAATCTTAAACTTTCAAGCTACTTTCGAGTTATTTTCCTTCAAACTACTGTTTTACTACTTTTGAGTTACTATTATCATGCTATTTTCGTTCTTTGATTTCTGGATAGGTTAAGCATTACACTCCGATATTTTAAGGGCTCAGTGTTGTCCTATGGATTAAGCACTGCCCTCAATGTTTAAAGTGAAACATTGCATTCTAATTTTGATCGGGTTAATCACTACCCTCTTAAATTTATTCGAGTTGTTCGTTACTTCTACAAAATGGCATCTTATGCTTATCGACCAATCTTTTATCCAATATTTTAAAAGTTTGCAGGTTACTATTGCATTATTCTTGCGACATTAAATCAAGCTACCAGTTTGCTACTTTCGAATCAAGCTACTACTATGCTACTTTCAAGTTTTCAAGCTACTTTCAAGCTTATATCACATTTTTAAAGCCATTGTTTTACTTCTGAGCTACTATCATTGTGCTACGTTCTTTTGATTTCTGGATGGGTTAAGCGCCACCCTCCAAAATTTAAAGGCTAAGCATGGTCCTAATGTTTTGACATTGTTCGGGTTAAGCATTACCCTCCCAAAAGTTCTCCAAGCTACGCTTTTATTTTCACAAAATTTATTCTCAATAGTGTCTTCTCATCCACCGCGCTCATAAGCACTTTTCGTTTCCCTTTAGTTGCAACCTTTTACCTTTCAAATTAGCTTTCATTCTGATATTACTGTATTTTGATATAAAAAATACTAATTTTGTCTATCTCTCTCGTTTCTCTATTCTCATCATTTCCTACTTTTCGTTCTTTATTCAAATCTTGCATTATCAATTTTCTTTAGGGATCTTGTACGTCCCTAAATCTAGAATTACATACGGCCTGATTCTCGTGAAACCCGAGATATGTAGGCGACTTAAAACTGAAGTCTCGGCCGCGATATCTTCATGACTTTATTTCCTTTTATTTGGCCCCACCGAAAATTTTTCCTTCGGTCGGATAAAATCGGCCACTAGGTCAACGTTCTTTGCTCAACAATTCATTCTTCATTCCCGAGCAAAGAAGGGGCAGCTGTTGACACCCAATTTTGACCTCCCTACGCCCGTATATGCTGCTTATATATATATATATATTTATATATATATATATATATTTATTTACCTTTACGCAAAATTTCGGCTTGCATTTATATTGATCAAATGATTTATTATCGTAGTGTTGCGAAAAATATTTCAAATTACATACACATGTACATATAATTTTTATTAATTTTAATTTTAAATTTAAATAATTATTTTGTATATAATATATTTCGTATTAATATACGCCCTTATTTGTTTTATTTTTTTAATATATATTTTATTTTTATCTTTAAAAAATATTGCATAATTTTTTAAATTTTACAAGTTTATTTGCGTAATAATATTAATCGAATTTATAAATTATTTATGTTAATAATATGATTTTTATAATAATTGATAACTTAATTTTATTTTCTAGTCATTAAATTATTTATAAATATAATAATTTAATTATATGATATTTACATAAGTATACTAAAATTTAGGATTCATTTAGAAATAATAATATTTATATGATTTTCCTATAATTTAAACTATTTTATTATCTATTTATTAAATTATCTACAAGTGTAGTATATTTATTAATTTAATAGCAGCTAAATCTAATTTCATCTAATTTATTTAAATTCTAGCCATTTTCTATTCAATTTCATTCAATTTATTTAATTTAAGCTAATTTCAATCAATTCATGACAATTCTAGCCCATTTTACCAATTAGACCACGTTTTAAACCCAATCCAATTAATCCTACCCAATTTACCAAATCCGGTTAACCCAACCATATCCATTAACCCGACCCGTTTTATTCTAAATCAATCTTGACCATCAATCTTATTTAATCCTATGGCCAGAATTAAACCCTACATTCTTTCCTTTACCCCAAAACCCAAACCTATCTCTCATTTTTCCATTTTTTTCTCCCTCTTCCAAAGCACAACCGCCGCCTCTCCCCCTCTCCCTCTCACTTCCCAGTTCCGGCCAAAGCAACTCCGGCCGGTAACTACCGAAGATCTACCCAACCCACCTCCCTCTTCTCACTTTTTCTCCATAACATCCGGCGAACCACCTCAACCGGATCTCCCTCCATTTATTCCAATGAATAGAGAACGCCGCCTCCTCTCCTCCGTCTTCCTCTTCTCTCAGCCCTTCTCACCCACGCCATTTTTTCCATCCAGCAGCGCTGACCACCAGAAGTAGAATGACCATACCACCAGCCGCCGCATCTTCTTCTCTCCTCTCTGTCGCGACGCCGACGAGGCCACCCGCCGTTCTCCATTGCCAGTCAACCCTCCCTTCTCCTTTCATTTTTTCTCTTTTTGAACTCCCGCCGAAACCCTCACGCCAATAACCAGACAACACCACTGCTACACCTCACCATCTCCTTCTCGTCCTCTCTAGTGAAACCAACATCCACACAACCTCCACAATTTCCGGCAAGCGTCCACATACCCCCTCTATTCTCCGGCGAAATGCCGCAGCCCCCTCGTTTCCCTCTCAAACCCAGCACCCAGAGCTTCCCTTCACCCTCATTTCCCCCATCTCTTCTCCGACAAACTTGCTTAGACTCGAACAAGGAGTTGAGGACAGGTTGTCTGTCCATATATTGTCTTACTGTGATTCACCTTGTTTATTCATTTTAGTTTGTTTTTCAATGTTTCTTTTGAAAATTCAGATGTCATTTGATTCTTATTTAAGATGCATTAAGTATGTTTATGGATTTAAGTTGAACGTCGATTATTTCTTTGTTGTTCTATGAGTGACGAATTTAAATCTTGCATTCTTTACAGACTTTCTCCTCCATGTTTGTGTTTAGAAATATCTGCATATCCCTAATAAATATACCTCGAAATAATCTCAACATGTTTAATCTAGTATACACCTCTTTGTGGATTATAGCTATTGGCATATGCGTAATTTTATGAACCCGAGATTTTGTAATTGCTTGTGCTTTCTGTCCTCACTTGATCTTGCTATTTATTGTAAAAGTTGAATGATGGTAGGCTTGGTTTTGCCGTAAATCTGTATAATTTTCAAAGTCGTGATAATCTCGACCTGATATTCATTTGTTTGGTGACGCCTGTGATTTCCTCACTAATATGGCTTTAGTCCCGTTGATCTGAATTTGGCTATAATATAGTAAGCTGTGTAGCCTCGATTATCAAATCGTGTTCCTGTTAGCATATGTTGAATGTGATAATTATGAATTCTTATTAATGGAATATAGGGTAATCTAATACTTGTTAGTTGAAAAAAGAAATCCTTTTAAGTAATCTAATTTCTGCTTTTAAATTAGTCTAATAAAATTATTTTGTGCTTTGATTTGCTCTCATGATTACCGTGATTGTTTCTCACCCTTTCATCAAGTAAAAACTGTTTTTTTATATATTTTTTAAATTTATTTATTTATTAATTTCGTTCTTATTAGTAGCAATGTTTGTAATAAACTCTAATAATAGTAAACAAGGGATCTATGGGGGCGGGGATTGCATGTTTCTCCTTTACTTCTTTTGTTGTTAATATCACCTAGAAATCATGCCCATAGGAATAATATATATTAGAAACCATGCTTATCGGAACCTAAGCAATTTAACTCGTAATATCTTGGATTTAAATCTTAGAAGCCCTGTTTATAGGAATAACAAAGGCAATTATTTTGATAGAATTGTCACACCCCGCCTTGGGGGGTATGACTGGCACCTGGTGCCCTACTAGGACTTGAACTACTAGACTTCTGAGTCTGAGCACATCTGGTGCCTGGCTGGCTCTAACTCAAATTCAGGGAAACAACGGGCTATATAACGGCTATAAATACAGCCCCCGGCCGACTAGGCCTATAGCCACCTGTACCTGTACTGACAGCTAACCAGAAACATATCAATATAAGGGAGCCTATGCGGGCCGACAGGGCCACCATGCTGTCTAGTTATCTGTAACTCAACAATGAAATATTGGAAAGCTACGTGACCGGCAAGGTCACCACTACCGTCAAACTATGGCCCCACACGGACAACATAAAAGAAACAGAAGTACTAACAGCTATACAACTGCACGGCCTCACACGACCGGCTCATCTGACCACAGGGAAATATATACAGACTGCAAGCCTCTAAGAATACTTATAAGATGGTCGGGACAGGGCCCCGGCCTACCCATGCTGTACAACAAGAAAAGGGATAAACCTCTAGCTATCTAGCTCCGGATGACTGGAGTTGATGACTCTGTGAGCTGGATGGAATCACGAGGTATCGGCCCCTCGTCTATGAGTACCTGCAGGCAAGTAATGCAGTGCCCCACTGGGCGTCAGTACCACTGGTACTGAGTATGTAAAACAATAACTGAAGGAAATATCTAAAAATAACAACACAACTAATGAAACTGAAATAAGAAGGAATAGACTTAACTGACTGAAAATATAAAGTTATGCCTGCTCTTAACTTGTACTGGAAGGAGTTGGAGTCATACCTGGAGATGTATCGTTCTACTGTCGATCTACTCGTATCTAGTGCAACTTGGCATAACATAACATAAGATAGCATAGCACACACAAACCTTGCCCGGCCCCCATAAGCCGGGAGGTACAAACAACACGCAATCTACACCCCTACCCCGGTCGTCCCATCTCCTATAATAACTATAAGCATCTTGTCGGTCCCCTGGGTATGCACTTGGGCTCGCTGAGCCCCTGACTATAACTGTACCTGAGTCTGGAGGACTCCTGAATCAACACCCGGGCGTATCCGCTCGACGGGGGTGTATAAGAGCCGACCAAGGCACAATATGGGGAAAACTGACATCCCATCTTCATCCCCTGTGGGACGGCATGCCACTCCGTAGAGCGATGTATCCTCTTCCTCTGACGGACGAGTCGATACAGCTATTAACCCTGGGGCGGTCAGGGATGCTAGGTAATACAACCCCAAGACAATACAGTGGTCTCAACTAGTAATACTATCTGCATATACCACATACTGAAGCTAATGATAATAAAGTATTTGTACATACTGTATGCTGAACTAGTGATAGTGATATGTACGTATCTAATACGTGTTGGGACTGATAATAGTATATATATGTATAAATATAATCTTCTGCCATACTGTACTGAGTCTAGTGTTGAACAAGATATAGTTTTTCTGCTGGAAATCATGTTGTATAACTGAGTCTCTATAGTAACATGATTTACTATTTCTAACATGCTTTCTAAACCTCATTTTAACCTATCATTCTATTTCTGAGATACCTTATAGGTAATTACATTGCTTTACTGGGTTTCAACTGAATACGATAATATCCTAACATTCTTTGCTAAATCACATACTGGACATGCTGTACTGTTTCTAACACTCGTATCAGAATTTATATCGTGCTAGCAAGTTTCACGCTATACATAACATGATGCTTCCAATATCATACCAACATTCATAATAAACATAACACACGACTTCCGAACATTCTACTGGCCTTTAGACTACTTTACTTATACCAAGATTACTACCTTGCCGAGGAAACTAGCTTTACATATCTTTGCTTCTAATTTCCCGACTAACTGGCGTAGCTTGGTCAGTATTTCAGCTATTCCTCCCAACTGCGTTCATATATATGTCAATCAGTACTAAATACAACTTTATTCTGAAGGACGACATCACTTTCGATATAATTATAGCCTAAACTTAGGCTTATCGAAAGACGGTCAAAAACTCGTTATTTTTCAGAAGCCCAGAAGGGAGAAGTATTCACTTCACAGCTAGGAACACATAGACACTAGTTTGGAGCAATCCCACTTACCTTAGTCCGGTAGCTCAACGATTCGTCGGCCGTATTTCGCGAAACTAAATCCGTAGGAATGCTCTGTGCTGCTAAATACCTCGGTACCTGAGGTTAATTTGGGTTTGGACTACGTTTGGCAGCATAATTGGACGAAATTATATTACCCTCTTCGTTCTTTTCTCTCCTCTGGTTTTTCCTCTCTGTTTCACTTGAAATTTATAAGAATAAATGATTTAAAACCGAAGTGGGGCTTTATATACTTGGGCCTGGACAAGGCCAACGTGTCACGGAGCCAACGCGGAGGCTCCACCTCCGTGACACGTTGCCATTGCGGAGGGGCTCTGCCTCGGCTCCTTCCGCGATGGTTCAACAGGTTTCTCGTCCGATCTTTTTTCCGAGCCTTTCTTTAGCACGTATGGTCTTCAAATATGCTTAACCAACGTGCGAATAAGTCATCTAGGTGCCGGGAATCCTACGGGGTATAACATTCTCCCCCCTTAAGAACATTCGTCCTCGAATGTAAACTTCTATTTAGAGGACTTCTCAACTTACTATCTAGGAAAATTTCGGCAGAGTTTCCCCTGTAATATGGACTATAGCAAAAACCTGAAATGCAGAAAAGTCCAACACAGGTACTTGCATGCAATTCTTTAAGATTCATTGGATAGCTAAACACCAATCTTTCTCATTTATACATATACAACCATAAGGTACTACATAAGTAATAATACAGACATACCTGTCACCTGACTAGGCCTGGAATAAGTGAAGATATCTGGTCTTCATATCTTCCTCCGCTTCCCATGTCATTTCCTCTCGGTTCCTGTTACGCCACAATACCTTGACAGACGCAATATCTTTAGTCCTCAATCTGCGAATCTGTCTGTCTAGGATAGCTATTGGAACCTCTTCATAAGCTAGCTTTTCTGTAACCTGGATATCCTGGACTGGAACTACTCTGGATGGGTCTGCTATTTC
Source organism: Datura wrightii (assembly GCA_035772735.1). Lineage (NCBI taxonomy): Eukaryota > Viridiplantae > Streptophyta > Magnoliopsida > Solanales > Solanaceae > Datura > Datura wrightii. The sequence goes on from JASDFA010000001.1 coordinate 18,161,303, forward strand.
CTCAGCATAGATACATGGAAGACCGGATCAACGGGTTCTAGTTCTGGAGGCAAGTTCAACTCATAAGCTACTCGGCCTATCTTTCGATGAATCTGGTAAGGCCCAACAAACCTCGGGCTGAGCTTACCCTTCTTGCTGAATCTCATTACCCCTTTCATCGGAGATACTTTCAGAAATACCCAGTCATTTACATCAAATTCCAATTCTCTGCGCCGCACATCTGCATATGATTTCTGGCGGCTCTGTGCAGTCAGTAAGCATTCTCGGATAAGCTTTACCTTTTCCTCTAACTGCTGAACAGTGTCTGGGCCAACCAACGCTGATTCTCCTATTTCAAACCAACCAATCGACAATCTGCATTTTCTCCCGTATAATGTCTCGAAAGGCGCCATCTGGATAGCTGAGTGATAGTTGTTATTATAAGCAAATTCAATTAACGGCAAATGCTCATCCCAGCTACCATCGAAATCCAGCACACACGCTCGCAACATATCTTCGAGCGTTTGAATATGCGCTCAGCCTGCCCATCTGTCTGAGAGTGGAATGCTGTGCTCAGATTAATCTGCGTTCCCAGACCTCTCTGAAACGACTGCCAGAATCTAGCCGTAAACTGTGCTCCTCTATCTGAAATAATGGATACTGGCACTCCATGCAATCTGACTATCTCTCGGATATACAACTCAACATAATCTTCAGCCGAGAAGGTAGTTCTTACTGGCAGGAAATGAGTTGATTTTGTCAATCTGTCAACTATCACCCATATAGAGTCATGTCTGTGTTTAGTACGGGGTAATCCTGCTACAAAGTCCATATTCACTGCTTCCCACTTCCAGAGAGGTATAGCTATATCCTGAGTCAAACCGCCTGGTTTCTGATGTTCTGCTTTCACCTGTTGGCAGTTAGGACACTGGGCTACAAATTCAGCAATTTCTCTTTTCATACTTGGCCACCAGTAGTTTTCCTTGATATCATGGTACATTTTTGTTGCACCGGGGTGAAGAGAATAACGGGCGTAATGTACCTCGTTCATAATCTGCTGGCTGAGCCTTGAAACATCTGGAACACATAGGCGACCTTTACATAACAGCACTTCTCCCTCAGTTACCTGGAAATCTGGCGCTTTACCTTGCTGGATTCTGTCTTTGAGCTGGATCAGGTCAGGGTCCTCATATTGCTGGTAATCTATGCACATACGGAGTGAGCCATCTTTCTTTCTTACAAACAGAACTGGCGCACCCCATGGTGAAGTACTCGGTCTAATAAAACCTTTATCCAACAAGTCTTTCAGCTGCTCCTTTAATTCTCTGAGTTCTGCAGGAGCCATACGATAGGGAGGAATTAATATCGGCTGAGTGCCTGGTAACAAGTCAATAGCAAAATCCATTTCTCTTTTTGGGGGAATACCACGTAACTCATCGGGAAATACATCAGGGAACTCGTTCACCATCGGAACAGACTGGAGTGTCGGAGATTCTGCTCGGACATCCTGAACTCTCAGATGGTAAATACATCCCTTAGATATCAATTTCCTCGCCTGAACGTAGGAAATAAACCTACCTTTTGGCGTAGCGGTGCTGCCCTTCCACTCCCGCACTGCTTCTCCTGGAAAGTGGAATCGGACCGTCTTGTTCCAACATTCAACATTGGCAAAGCACGGCACTAACCAATCCATACCCATTATGGCATCGAAGTCTATCATTTCTAACTCGACCAGATCTACTGTGGTCTGACGGTCAGCAACCTCTACTGTACACCCTCGGTAAATTCTGCTAGCTACAATAGAGTCACCAACAGGCGTGGATACTAAAAAGGGCTGCTGCAATAATTCTGGTGCAATATTGAACTTTCGTGCCACAAATGGAGTAATGTAGGACAAGGTAGACCCTGGATCAATCAATACATAAGCAGGGTGTGAGCAGATAATTAGCATACCTGTCACAACATCAGGTGACGCTTCTGAATCTTGCCTCCCTGGTAAAGCATATGTGCGGCTTGGACCCGCACCTGCATTGGAGGCCTCTGATCTGCCCCGACCCCTGCCTACTGAAACTGAGGGCCTGCGCCCTGCCGAAGATGCTGTAGCTCGAGACCCTGCGGATGCCCTGTCTTGTCTATCCCGATCCTCTTGACCTCTGGCTGGGCAATCTTTCATCAAATGGCCTTCTTGGCCACATATATAACATCCGGTGGAGCCATACCTGCATGCTCCAAGATGGCATCGGCTGCATATAGGGCAAAGTGGTAGGGTATACCTACTTTGCTCCGCCCTCCTCTGTAATGGTGAATCTGCCACCTGCGAGCCTCTGCCGGTCTCTGACTGCCCCCTGCGGCTAAATCTACCCCTCTGCGGCTGTGGTGGAGGCGGGGGCCTGGGCGGCCTGTCTAATAATCGTGGCCTGGGTACTCCCCGAGCCTCCCTCTGTAACTCAACTGGCCTGTCCCAGCGACGCTGTTCCTGATTGGTCCTCCTGATCTCCCGATGCCACTGCCTGATTCCCTCAATATTCTGGACAAATGCCTGAACTCGGGCAATATCCATGTCCTCTCGCAGTGTGGCCGTAATACAAGTCTCAACATATTCTGGATCCAACCCCATGATAAAGCGGTGTACTCTGGATGCCATGGTATCTACAAAGGCTGGTGCGTACTGGGCAAAAGAATCAAACCGCAAGGAATATTCCCGAACACTCATGGCCCCCTGCTCTAGATGTAGGAACTGGTCTACCCAGGCCTGTCGAATCTCCCGCGGCAAATAATGATCCAGAAAAGCTCCTGAGAAGCTGGACCAGGTCGGAGGGGAAACATCTCTCCCTCGGGACCTTTCCCAGCTTTCATACCACAATACGGCTATGTCCCGTAACCAAAATGCTGCCAACTCAACTGATTCTGTAGGCGTGGCATGCATAACCCTGAAAATTCTCTGCATTTGATACAGAAAATCCTGAGGGTCCTCTGTCCGGCCCATACCTGTAAACTGTGGGGGATTCAGAGCCAAGAACTCTCGGACCCTCGAACTATCGGGCCCTCCTGATGACTTCGCAACTATAGACGTCATCGGCTGACGCTGAGCAACCATCATCTGTGCTAACATAACTACCGCACTCCTAACCTCCTGGTCGGAAGGTGTCGGTATGGGGACTGCTGGAGGTAGTGTCGCCCCAAGTGGCTCATGACGTGGTGGAGACTGCTGAGAAGGCTGGGACGATGCCTCTGTAGTGCCCTCTGATCGGGCTGTTTCTAGACGAGGGTGAGGCATCCTGCTGGTGCCTTTCCCTGCTACAATATCTAAGGTCCGGCCTGTGATAGGATGTTGCTGGTCTGACATTATCTGTAACCAAAGAATACAGTAAGCTTTAGGGACTCAACCCTATATTGTACCGCTCTACAGCACGATTGAATAAGAATAAAAGACAACCATCCTATCATGCCTTGCAGCCCCTACCCATAGTATGTGGTGCACAACACATCCATGGGCAGGACTCTACTTAGCACAACTTGCAGACTCCCTGGGATACGATCGGCTCTGATACCAAGTTTGTCACACCCCGCCTTGGGGGCTATGACTGACACCTGGTGCCCTACTAGGACCTGAACTACTAGACTTTTGAGTCTGAGCACATCTGGTGCCTGGCTAGCTCTAACTCAGATTCAGGGAAACAACGGGCTATATAACGGCTGTAAATACAGCCCCCGGCCGACTAGGCCTATAGCCACCTGTACCTGTACTGACAGCTAACCAGAAACATATTAATATAAGGGAGCCTATGCGGGCCGACAGGGCCATCATGCTGTTTAGTTATCTGTAACTCAATAATGAAATATTGGAAAGCTACGTGACCGGTAAGGTCACCACTACCGTCAAACTATGGCCCCACACGGACAACATAAAAGAAACAGAAGTACTAACAGCTATACAACTGCATGGCCTCACACGACCGGCTCATCTGACCACATGGAAATATATACAAACTGCAAGCCTCTAAGAATACTGATAAGATGGTCGGGACAGGGCCCCGGCCTACCCATGCTGTACAACAAGAAAAGGGATAAACCTCTAGCTATCTAGCTCCGGATGACTGGAGTTGATGACTCTGTGAGCTGGCTGGAATTACGAGGTATCGGCCCCTCATCTATGAGTACCTGCAGGCAAGTAATGCAGCGCCCCACTGGGCGTCAGTAACACTGGTACTGAGTATGTAAAACAATAACTGAAGGAAATATCTGAAAACAACAACACAACTGATGAAACTGAAATAAGAAGGAATAGACTTAACTGACTGAAAATATAAAGTTATGCCTGCTCTTAACTTGTACTGGAAGGAGTTGGAGTCATACTTGGAGATGTATCGTTCTACTGTCGATCTACTCGTATCTAGTGCAACTTGGCATAACATAACATAAGATAGCATAGCACACACAAACCTTGCCCGGCCCCCATAAGCCGGGAGGTACAAACAACACGCAATCTACACCCCTACCCCGGTCGTCCCATCTCCTATAATAACTATAGGCATCTTGCCGGTCCCCTGGGTATGCACTTGGGCTCGCTGAGCCCCTGACTATAACTGTACCTGAGTCCGGAGGACTCCTGAATCAACACCCGGGCGTATCCGCTCGACGGGGGTGTATAAGGGCCGACCAAGGCACAATATGGGAAAAACTGGCATCCCATCTTTATCCCCTGTGGGACGGCATGCCACTCCATAGAGCGACGTATCCTCATTCTCTGGCGGACGAGTCGATACAGCTATTAACCCTGGGGCGGTCAGGGATGCTAGGTAATCCAACCCCAAGACAATACAGTGGTCTCAACTAGTAATACTATCTGCATATACCACATACTGAAGCTAATGATAATAAAGTATTTGTACATACTGTATGCTGAACTAGTGATAGTGATATGTACATATCTAATACGTGTTGGGACTGATAATAGTATATATATATATATAAATATAATCTTCTGCCATACTGTACTGAGTCTAGTGTTGAACAAGATATAGTTTTTCTGCTGGAAATCATGTTGTATAACTGAGTCTCTATAGTAACATGATTTACTATTTCTAACATGCTTTCTAAACCTCATTTTAACCTATCATTCTATTTCTGAGATACCTTATAGGTAATTACATTGCTTTACTGGGCTTCAACTGAATACGATAATATCCTAACATTCTTTGCTAAATCACATACTGGACATGTTGTACTGTTTCTAACACTCGTATCAGAATTTATATCGTGCTTGCAAGTTTCACGCTATACATAACATGATGCTTCCAATATCGTACCAACATTTGTAATAAACATAACACACAACTTCCGAACATTCTACTGGCCTTTAGACTACTTTACTTATACCAAGATTACTACCTTGCCGAGGAAACTAGCTTTACATACCTTTGCTTCTGATTTCCCGACTAACTGGCGTAGCTTGGTCAGTATTTCAGCTATTCCTTCCAACTGCATTCATATATATTTCAATCAGTTCTAAATACAACTTTATTTTGAAGGACGACATCACTTTCGATATAATTATAGCCTAAACTTAGGCTTATCGAAAGACGGTCAAAAACTCGCTATTTTTCAGAAGCCCAGAAGGGAGAAGAAGAATCGTACCTATAGCAATTTTTTTCATGTGAATATATGGTAATATTTAGAGATCATGCCTATAGGATCAAATGACTTTAATATTGACTTTTTTATTTTATGTGATGATTCACTAAATTTTGTAATTATTCTGATTAAAACTTATTTATTATTACCAAATATAGTTTTCTTTAAAAATGTTGAAGATGCTTAATATTTAATTTAATAAGGGTCACGTTCACAATTTCAAATATTTTCACTTGTTAACGTTAATGTTTGTGGTCGTGCTATTACCTTTGTGTTCAAATAAAAAATATTTTTCTATGATTCTAATTTTGTTTGTAATCATTAGAAAATATTTTCTATAGGTTCAAATTTAACATTTTTCACTAAAAGCATGCAAACGGGAATTTACTCTCATTTTGTGCATATATGTTGCGTATTTGAATCTTATCCTTTTTGCGTTAGATGTCATAGGATTTGTTTAGAAATCTTCTTCCTGACACTCGGCCTATATCTATCCCGCCCTATAGAATGGCTCCAGCCTAGTAAAAGACTTGAAGAACCAGTTGAAAGACCTGTTAGATAAGGGCTTTATTAGGCCGAGTAAGTCCCCATGGGGTGCACCGATCCTATTCGTTCGGAAGAAGGATGGTTCTCTTTGGATGTGCATTGATTATAGGTAGTTGAACAAGGTCACTGTTAAGAACATATATCATTTATCTAGTATCGATGATTTGTTTGACCAGCTTCAGGGTGCTAAGTGTTTTTCGAAGATTGATCTCAGATTCGGGTATCACCAGCTTAGGGTTCGGGAGAGTGACATTCCAAAAACCGCTTTCAGGATTCGGTATGGACACTATGAATTCGTTGTTATGTCTTTGGATTAATCAATGCCCTACAACTTTTATGGATCTAATGAACAGGGTGTTCAAGGCATATTTGGACATGTTCGTAATTGTATTCATTGATTACATCCTTATATATTCTCGGAGCGAGGAGGAGCACGCCGCACACTTGAGTGTAGTACTCGAGACCCTCAAGGATCGTCAGTTGTATGCAAAGTTCAGCAAATGTGAGTTTTTGTTGGACTCTGTGGCATTTTTGGGTCATGTGGTATCAAGTGAGGGCATAAAGGTGGATTCTTAAAAAATCGAGGCGGTGAAGAACTGGCCCAGAGTCATTAGAAGTCCTATTCCGATGTGCAGTGTAGAGAACCTAGAATTTAATGTTGATGATTGGGTATTTATTAAAGTTTTGGCAATGAAGGGCGTGATGAGATTTGGTAAGAAGGGAAAGCTTATCCCTAGGTTCATTGGCCCGTATCGAATCCTTCGAAGGATAGGCCAAGTGCCATATGAGTTAGAATTGATCTGCTCATCCAATCTTCTACGTGTCGATGCTATGAAAGTGCATAGGTGACCCATCTCGGGTTGTTCCAGTTGAGGATATTCAAGTTACTGAAGAGATGTCCTACGAAGAGACTCTAGTTGCAATACTAGATTGACAGGTGCATAGACTGAGGACTAAAGATGTAGCCTTTGTTAAAGTATTTGTTATATCCCGTAAAAGTTGGTGATTACTAAGCATACGTATGGATTTGAGGTATAAAAAGATTGTATGACGCGTATAGGGAAGCCTTGAAAGTCGGGTCAAGCGAAGCCAAGCCGCAATTGCCAGCGCAATGAGCCGGCACACTGGCGCCTTGGGCAGCGCGGCGCTCCAGCCCCTTGGCACGTTGAGAGGCGCTACGCGGGGCAAAGTTGGCGCGATGGGTGGCGCGGGGAGGCCCCCTCCATCGCCCAAACAAGTATATATTGGCCCCTTGTGTTATTTTACTTCATTTTCCTTAAGTAACACGACCAGTGAAGAGGAGAAACGAGAAATTCAACCAAAAATCGTTCGTTTACCCTACAAACGCCGCCCGAATTCAAATTAACTTTGGGTATCGAAGTTTATGGCCGTAGGGAGAATTACTACAGAGTTAGTTTCATGAAAAACGCCCAGTGAATCGGAAATCCATTGAGTAGAAGTCGTCAAAATTGCTTCAAACTGATTCCTGTACGATCACAGGCTTCGAGTAAGCATTTCTCCCTTCTGAACTCTCAAGAAATTATACATTTTCGGCCGTATTTCATCAAGATAAGGTGTAGTTGATATTATTATGAAAAGTTATCATTTTCTTAGAATTGAGTACTGAAACTAGTCTCGTTCTCCCAGTAATACGATTACAGTTGCAAAGGGTTGTTGAATTTAGGTTGATACTTGCCGATCAAATAGGAAGTTAACACTTAAGGTATGTAAGGCTATCCTTTCGGCAAGTTATGTTCGTCGTAAAGTTAATACGATTCATATGTCTATAGTACTTCTGAGTAAACCTATTGGGGTAAGCTGTTGTAAACTAAATTGAGCCTATAGTGATGAAATAATAATTCTGTCCGAGTTAGCCTAGCTAGAATGATCTTCCCCCAATTGAGTGGTTTGCTGTTATTCCAATTACTGAGGTTGTAAGGGTCGTATTGAATTCCATTTACTAAGGCTGTAAGGGTCGTATTGAATTCCATTTACTGAGGCTGTAAGGGCCGTATTGAATACCATTTACTGAGGCTGTGAGGGTCGTTTTAAGTTCCATTTACTAAGGCTGTAAGGGTCATATTGAGTTCCATTTACTGAGGCTATAAGGGTCATATTGAGTTCCATTTACTGAGGTTGTAAGGGCCTTACTGAGTTTCATTTACTGAGGCCGTGAGGGCCATGATGAGTTCCATCAGATTGAGGCCACAAGGGCTACCCCGAGTTACAATTTATTTAAGAGTCCTTAGTGGTCAAGTAAGTGGAGGGGATCTTATTTGTACTTGCCGGGGCTTATGGGGGCCCAGGTAGGTTTTTTTGTGTTGTTTGTACCTTCCAGGCTTATGGGGGCCCGGTTAGGTTCTTGTTTGCATACATAGACTTGTTGTTTAGATAATTCAGATGGTGCAGGTGTTGTAGGTTAAATCCTTACTCTCTCTTTTAAATTATTACAGATTTCCCAACTTTTAGTCTGTTATTATCTTTCTGCCTTACATATTTGATAGATATTGTACTGACGCCCACTCGGGGGCTGCATTACTTGCCTGCAGGCGCAGATAGACGTGGTTCGGGATATTCCTAGCCTTTAGCTGAGGTCAGTAGTTTATTCAGCTCCTTCCCTCTAGAGTTGAAAGTTACATAAGGTTTACTTTTGATGTACAGTTTTGGGTAGGTCAGGGCCCTTTCCCAGCTGTTATATCATTCCTAGAGGCTTGCAGATTGTTGCATATTCCCTGTGGTTAGTTTGCTGTTGGCCGTGTGGGGCCCATGCATGCTTTATTTCCTTTGATGGTCGTGTGGGGCCTTGTTTAGCTGTTAGATAGCGGCCTTGTCGGCCATAGCATAGTTTAGCACCTGATTTATGTTTTGGTTATAACTAGACAACATGACGGTCTTGTCGGCCCGCATAGGATCCCTGTTATTGTATTGCTTTGGTTAGCTTTCCTCTTTTACAGGTAGCCTTGTCGGCCAGGGGCTGTATTTACAGCCGAGATATAGCTCGTTGGTTTCTTGAATTGGGTGTCAATGTGCACCAGCAGTGTACTAGTCCAGTTAGACTAGTTCAGACCCAGTGTGGCACTAGGTGCCGGTCATGCCTCCCAAGGTGGGGCGTGACAAACTTGGTATCAGAGCAGGTCGTATCTCGGGAAGTCTGCAAGCCGTGCCAAGTAGAGTCTTGTCGATAGGTGTGTTGTGCACCATATTCCATAGGCAGGAGGCTGCAAGACATAATAGAGTGGTTACTCTTTTTCTCCTCCAGTCGTACTATAGAGCTGTGTTGTATAGGGTGACTTCCTGAGCTTATGTTATCATATTTATTTATAGAGAAATGTTAGATACACAGCAGACCGTGACTAGTCGAGAGCTGGATGTGGCAAAAGGAGAGGGTACCAGTAGGGGGCCCTAGGAAGAGTCATCCCGACCTTAGGGGGACACCGTCACGATCTCCCCAGCATTCACCACCACATTCAGAGCCCACTGGGGCAGCAGATATACCAGTACCTCCCCTATCTATTCCTATGCCATCAGATCATGAGCTCAAGGGTGCATTTTATATGTTGGTACAGATGATGGCTACCCAGCGTCAGCCTCAGTCGGTGGTACCAGTTGCCGTTGAGCCCACTGAGGGGCCCGGTAGTTCAAGAGTTCGTGAGTTCCTGGCCTTGAGTCCCCCGCAGTTTATAGGGACAGATCACAGAGAGGACCCTCAGAACTTTATAGACCAGCTGCAGAGAATATTCCGGGTCATGCATGCCTCGTCCGCAAAATCAGTTGAGCTAGCAGTATTCAAATTACGAGACATAGCAGTTTTTTAGTACGAGAGTTGGGAGAGATCCCGAGGCAGAGATGCACCTTCACCTATATGACCCGCCTTTTCGGAGGCTTTTATAGATCATTATTTGGCCTGAGAGGTCCGGCAGGCCAGAGTAGAGCAGTTTTTGTATCTTGAGCAGGGCAGGATGAGTGTCAGAGAGTATGCATTGAGATTTGACTCCCTAGCCAAGTATGCACCCTCGTTCATTGATACCATGCCAGCCAGGGTACACTGATTTATCATGGGGCTTGCACCAGAATATATAGAATCTTGCATTATAGCCACACTGCAGGAGGATATGGACATTTCCTGGATCCAGGCCTTTGCTCAGAATATAGAGGAGCTAAGACAGCATCAGTATGCTATGAAAAGGTCAGGTCAGGAGTAGCATCAGAGGGCTAGACCCGCAGATTTTTAGGGCGGGCCCAGGCCCCGTTTCTCAGGTAGACCACCTAGGCCTCCATTTCAGCAGCAGTAGTAGGACAGTAGATCAGATCGTCGGAGGCAGTCAGGCCCCGGCAAAAGTTTGCGAGCGCCAGGCTCGCAACAGCAGAGGGGGTTAGATCAGACAGAGTTAGCGATACCCCGATGCAGTACTTGCCATACCCGGCATCTGGGGAGGTGCAGATATGGTTCCACCGCCTGTTATACCTGCGGACAGGAGGGACATATGATGAGAGACTGCCCGACTAGATGCCAGGGCGGTTAGGACCAACAAAGTAGATCTTCAACAGGTTCGTATGCCCCATCACCTTCTGTAGGGCGCAGGTCCTTAGCTCCGACCGACAGAGGCCAAGGTAGATCGGGGGCATATGGTTCAGGTAGCGGTCAGGATCGTACATATGCATTACTGGGGTGACAGGAGTCAGAGTCGTCGCCTGATGTTGTGACAGGTATTTTAGATGTTTGTTTTCACTTAGTTTATGTTTTGATAGACCCGGGCTCCACTTTGTCGTATGTTACTCTTGTTAGTAGCCCAAAAGTTAGATATAGTACCAGAATTGCTTCAGAAACTTTTTTCAGTATCTACCCCTGTTGGTGACTCTATTATTTTCTGAAGAATTTATCGGGGTTGTACAGTAGAGGTTGTCAGTCATCAGACCTCAGCAGATCTAGTAGAACTAGAAATGATTGATTTTGATATGATTATGGGTATGGACTGGATGGCACCATGTTATGCTATTGTAGAATGTTGGACCAGAATCGTCCGATTTCATTTTTCAAGAGAGGTAGTACGAGAGTGGATAGGTAATTCAGCTACGCCAAAAGGTAAGTTTATATCCTATCTTCAAGAAAAAAAGTTAATAACAAAGGGTTGTATTTACCATATTATCAGGGTTCGGGATATGTAAGCAGAATCCCCGACTCTCCAGTCTATCTCAGTTGTCAATGAGTTCCCGGATGTGTTTCCAGATGAACTTCCCGGTATTCCCCCAAAGCGGAAAATAGACTTCTCTATAGATTTGCTACCAGATACTCATCTGATATCTATTCCCCCGTATAGTATGGCACCTGCAGAGCTTAGAGAATTGAAAGAGCAGCTGAAAGACTTGTTAGACAAAGGTTTTATCAGACCCAGTACGTCATCGTGGGGTGCGCCAGGTTTGTTTGTAAGAAAGAAAGATGGTTCCTTATGCATGTGCATAGATTACTGGCAATTGAATAAAGTTACTGTTAAGAATAAATATCCTCTTTCGAGAATAGATGATTTGTTTGACCAGTTGCAAGGGACAAAATACTTTTCTAAAATTGATTTGAGATCTGAGTACCACCAGGTTTGAGTTCGGGAGAAAGATATCCCGAAGACATCTTTCAGGACCAGGTATGGTCACTTTGAGTTTCTTGTTATGTCCTTCGGATTGACTAACGCGCCAGCAGTGTTCATGGACTTAATGAATAACATCTTCAGGATGTATTTGTACCTATTTGTAATAGTGTTCATTGACGATATTTTAGTCTACTCCTGCTCAGAAGCAGAGCATGAAGGTTATTTACGAACAGTACTCCATATCCTCAAAGACAGCCAGTTGTACGCAAAGTTTTCTAAATATGAGTTCTGGTTAAATTCTATAGCTTTTTTGGGCCATATTGTATCAGAGGCCAGTATTCAGGTCGATTCGCAGAAAATTGAGGCAGTGAAAACATGGCCTAGACCCATGACCCCAATAGAGGCTCGCAGTTTCCTGGGGTCAGGCGGATATTATAGAAGGTTCGTGGAAGGATTTTCTACCCTGTCAGCACTATTGACTAAATTGACTCAGAAAGCAGCCAAGTTTCAGTAGATTGAAGCCTATGAGTAGAGTTTCCAGGAATTGAAGAACAAATTAACATCAACACCAGTGTTAGCTTTACCAGAAGGTTCAGAGGATTATGCAGTGTACTGTGACGCTTCAGGCGTTGGGTTAGGATGTGTTCTGATGTAGCATGGTAAGGTAATTGCTTATGCTTCGAGGCAGTTGAGAAAATATGAAAAGAACTATTCCACCCACGACCTGGAGTTGGATGTAGTGGTTCACGCCTTAAAGATATGGAGGCATTACTTATATGGGGTGCATGTGGATATTTTGACTGACCATAAAAGTCTTCAGTACATTTTCACATAGAAAGAGCTGAATTTGAGACAATGCCGTTGGTTGGAATTATTGAAAGATTATGATGTGAACATCTTATATCACCCAGGGAAAGCTAATATTGTGGCAGATGCTCTTAGCCATCGATCTATGGGAAGTTTGGCATACCTGAGGCCGGAACAATGGGAAATGGCTCGAGAATTGCACCGGCTAGATAATTTAGCAGTTCAGATAGTTGATACAGGGGATAATGGAGCCATAATTCAGAATACAACAATGTCGTCCCTGGTAGTAGAGGTAAAGGAATGGAAATATGAAGATTTCTATTTAGCACAACTCAGAGATAGAGTTCGGCAGGGTGAAATATCAGTTTTTGAAGTAGCCAGGGATGGAGTCTTGAGGTACAAAGGTCGCCTCTGCATCCCGGATGTAGTAGGACTCCGCCATCAGATTATGGGAGAAGTACATTATTATCGCTATTCCCTTCACCCAGGTTCAACGAAGATGTACCATGAAATCAAAGAGATATATTGGTGGCCTGGAATGAAGAAGAGTTTCGCTGAATTTGTAGCTCAGTGTCGTAATTGGCAACAGGTAAAAGTAGAACATCGAAAACCCAGCGACCTAACTCAGGAGATAGCTATATCTATGTGGAAATGGGAGTCAGTTAATATGGACTTCGTGACAGGAATACCCCATACCAGGCGTAAATTTGATTCCATCTGGGTGATTGTTGACAGATTAACGAAATCATCTTATTTTCTGCCAGTCAGGACCACTTTTTCAGCCGAGGACTACGCCGAGTTGTACATTAGAGAGGTAGTCAGATTACATGGTGTCCTAGTGTCTATTTTTTCTGATAGAGGAGCATAATTTACAGCTAGATTCTGGCAGTCATTTCAGAAAGGTTTGGAAACACAAGTGAATTTGAGCATGACATTCCATCCTCAAACAGACGGGCAGGCAGAACGTACGATTCAGACACTCGAGGATATGCTACGAGCATGCGGGCTAGACTTTGGGGGCAGCTGGGACGAACATTTAACCCTTTTTGAGTTTGCTTATAATAATAGTTATCATTCAGCAATTCAGATGGCACCATACGAGGCTTTATATGGGTGGAAGTGTAGGTCCCCAGTTGGTTGGTTCGAGGTGGGAGAATCAGAGTTAATTGGACCAAATATGATCCACCAATCAGAGGAGAAAGTAAATCTTATCATAGAATGTCTTTTGACAGCTCAGAGTCATCAGAAATCTTATGCCGATGTGCGGCGTAGAAACCTGGATTTCAATGTAGATGACTGGGTGTTTCTAAAAGTCTCGCCCATGAAGGGCGTAATGAGGTTTGGTAGGAAGGAAAAGCTTAGCCCGAGGTTTATCGGGTTGTATCGAGTCCTTCGAAAAGTAGGCCAGGTGGCATACGAGTTAGATTTGCCTTCCGAGTTGGGATCTATTCACCCGATCTTTCATGTATCGATGTTGCGAAAGTGTATAGGGGATCCGTCCCGTGTTGTGCCAGTTGAGGACGTCCAGGTCACTGAGGAACTAGCCTACGAAGAGGTTTCTATAGCCATATTAGATCGGCAAGTTCGTAGGTTGAGAATTAAAGATGTTGCCTTTGTTAAAGTATTGTGGAGAAACAAGAATAGAGAAGAAATGACTTGGGAAGCTGAGGACGACATGAAATCTAGATACCCTCATTTGTTCCAGGCTTAAGTCTAAATTATGCAGTTAAGGTAACAATGTTGATTTAATTGTTGATTTATGCTTTACGTTGCATATATTGTTCGGTTGATTACAATTTTGGCGATGGAAAGGTTGTTGTGATGTCATATGAGATATCTATATTGGACTTTTCTGTGTTTCAGGAGTTTTGGATAGTCCATATTACAGGGGAGACTCTGCTAAAATTGTTCGAGAATAATGGTCCTAAAAGAGTTAAACTCTTGTAAATCAAGTAGACATTCGAGGACGAATGTTCCTAAGGAGGGAGGATGTTACACCCCGTAAAAGTTGGTGATTAGTAAGCATATGTATGGATTTGAGGTACATAAAGAGAGTACGACACGTGTAGGGAAGCCTCAGAAGTCGGGTCGAGCGAGGACAGGCTGCAAGGGCCAGCGTGACGCGTCGGCACACTGGCGCCCTGGGTAGCGCGGCGCGCCAGCCCCTTGGCGAGTTGAGAGGCATGACGTGGGGAAAAGTTGGCATGATGGGCGGTGCGGGGCGCCCCTACCACCGCCCAAACAAGTATATATAGGCCCCTTGTGTTATTTTACTTCATTTTCCATAAGTAACACGGCCAGTGAAGAGGAGAAATGAGAAATTCAACCAAAAATCATCCGTTTACGCTATGAAACACTGCCCGAATTCAAATTAACTTCAGGTATCAAAGTTTAAGGCCATAGGGAGCATTACTACGGAGTTATTTTCACAAAAAAGGCCCGGAGAATCAGAACTCCGCCGAGTAAAAGTCATCAAAATTGCTTCAAACTGATTCCTATACAATCACAGGCTTCGAGTAAGCATTTCTCCCTTTTGAAATCTCAAGAAATTATAGGCTTTCGGCCGTATTTCGTCAAGTTAAGGTGTAGTTGATATTATTATGAAAAGTTATCATTTTCTTAGAATTGAGTACTGAAACTAGTCTCGTTCTCCCAGTAATACGGTTACAGTTGCAAAGGGTTGTTAAGCCGGTCAAATAGGAAGTCGACACTTAAGGTATGTAAGCCTATCCTTTCGGCAAGTTATGTTCGTTGTAAAGTTAATACGATTCATATGTCTACAGTACTTCTGAGTAAACCTATTGGGGTCACCTGTTGTAAACTTAATTAAGACTATAGCGATGAAATAATAATTCTGTCCGAGTTAGCCTAGCTAGAATGATCTTCCCCCAAAGTTGAGTGGTTAGCTGTTATTCCATTTACTGAGGCTATAAGGGCCGTATTGAATTCCATTTACTAAGGCTGTAAGGGCCGTATTGAGTTCCATTTACTGAGGCTATAAGGGCCGTATTGAATTCCATTTACTGAGGCTGTAAGGGCCGTATTGAATTCCATTTACTGAGGCTGTAAGGGCCGTATTGAATACCATTTACTGAGGCTGTAAGGGTCATTTTAAGTTCCATTTACTGAGGCTGTAAGGGCCATATTGAGTTCCATTTACTGAGGCTGTAAGGGTTGTACTGAGTTTCATTTACTGAGGTCGTGAGGGCCATGATGAGTTTCATCAAATTGAGGCCACGAGGGCCACCCCGAGTTATAGTTTATACAAGAGTCCTTAGTGGTCAAGTAAGTGGAGGGGATCTTATTTGTACTTGTCAGGGCTTATGGGGCCTTGGTAGGTTTTTCTGTGCGGTTTGTAACTTCTAGGCTTATGAGGGCCCGGTTAGCTTCTTTTTTGCATATATAGACTTGTTGTTTAGATAATTCAGACGATACAGGTGTTGCAGGTTAAATCCTTACTCTCTCTTTTAAATTATTACAGATTTCCCAGCTTTCAGTCAGTTATTATCTTTCTGCCTTACATATTTGGTACATATTGTACTGACGCCCATCTGGGCGCTACATTACTTGCCTGCAGGCGTAGATAGATGTGATTTGGGACGTTCCTAGCCTTCAGCTAAGGTCAGCAGTTTATTCAGCTCCTTCCCTCCGGAGTTGAAAGTTATACAAGGTTTACTTTTGATGTACAGTTTTGGGTAGGTCGGGACCCTGTCCCGGCCATTATATCATTCCTAGAGGCTTGCAGACTGTTGCATATTCCTTATGGTTAGTTTGTTGCTGGTCGTATGGGGCCCATGTGTGCTTTATTTCCTGTGATGGCTGTGTGGGGCCTTATTTAGCTATTAGATAGCGGCCTTGTCGGCCATAGCATAGTTTATCGCCTGATTTACATTTCGGTTATAGCTAGACAGTATGACGGTCTTGTCGGCCCACATAGGATACCTGTTATTGTGTTGATCTGGTTAGTTGTCCGCTTTTATTGGTGGCCTTTTCGGCTAGGGGCTTTATTTATAGCCGAGATATAGCTCATTGGTTTCTTGAATTGGGTGTTAATGTGCACCAGTAGTGCACCAGTCCAGTTAGACTAGTTTAGACCCAGTGTGGCACTAGGTGCAGGTCATACCTCCCAAGGTGGGGCGTGACAGTATTTTGGAGGAACAGAAATGTAGAATAGATGCCTAGGAAGCGGAGGATGACATGAGGTCTAGATATCCTCACTTATTTCAGACTTGACTCAGATTATGCAATTGAGGTGAGATGGTTGTTTAATTGATATCATGTGCTTGTATTATCAGTACTATTTTGTTATTCGCTTGTATGATATGGAGCTATGTTGTATCATTGCTTGTAGCATCCTGGTAGCATCCTGTGAGACACCTATGTTGGACTTTTTTACATTTCAGGTTTTCGGATAGTCCATATTACAGAGGAGACTCTTCCAAATTTTTCTGGCAATTTTTAATGGAATTGAGTCTCTTAAGTTTAAGATTACATTCGAGAAAAAATGTTCCTAAGAGGGGGATGATGTTATACTCTGTAAGTTTCTATTATTTAACTGACGCGCGCATACGTATGTTGAGAGTTTTGGAGTACAACACATACGGAAAAAGGCCCATGGAATGAATATATGGACAAGGCACCGAGCGAGCAGGAGGCTGAGGCCGGAGGCCAGGCGCACTGGGCGCCGCCCCGCGCCAGCCAACCCGTCGCTCCTCCTTTCTGGCACGATGGGCGGCACGCCGCGCCCCTCCGGCCACCGACTCCCACCTATATATATGATTTAAGTTCAAGTTCAATTCATTTGATATTTCCCCCAAATCAGAGACGCGACTCACGAAGGGTTCTCTCTATAATTTCTTCCATTTTTCATCAAATTATATCGTTAAATTCCGTTTAAATGCAAATTCATCTTGGATAATGAGTTCTACGCCTACGAGAAATATTCCCGCGGAGTTATTTCTTGAAAATTCGCTCGGAGTACCAGAACCCCGCAGAGTAAAAGTTGTTGGAATCACTTCTAATTGAGTCCTACGCGACTACAAGTGATAGGTATGCATTTCTACCTTCTAAACTCTCAAGAATTTGTGAGCTTTCGGCCGAATTAAACTGAGTTGAATTATAGTTTATATTATCAAAAGATACCATTGTTTTCCAAGTTTTAGTATTGAAAATAACCTTTTTCTCTTAGCGTAAAGGTTTCCATTGAGTGGAATCGTCGGCTACAGGTTGGAACTAATTAGATAAACGAGAATCGACATTCGAGGTATGTTAAAACTAATCTCTTCGGTAAGTTATTCCTATGATATAGTAATACGACCTATGTCCTTTTAAAAAAGCCATAAGCATGTATGTTGTGATTAGCTGCTACCATTAGTTTTGAGATCGAAGTTGATTATTTCTGTTGGGACTGACGTCACCTATTATAGCCTTTCGTCGACCAACCTCAGGTTTACTAGCTGTGACATCACCTACAGGGATATAGATCGCTCAGAGGAGCTATATGTTGTTTGATAGGATTATATTTAGGCCTACAAGGTCATATTACAGTCCATCCATGAATGTGATTCCACTTTTATGTCGTATCGGTATCACTAACCCTCCATCGAGCCCTATGTTCCTAGGGTGCAGTTACAGGAGCCTAAAAGGCTCAAACACAGCTACAGGAGCCCATCAGGATCAGTTGCAGACCCAGAGGCCAGTAGATTGGCTATAGTTACCCGTTGACTCATATTGACCGTGCTAGGGATATATAGATTGAATTATACTTGCCATAGCTTATGGGGGCCCAGGTAGATTATTCTATGTTAATTGTACCTTCCAGGCTTATGAGGGCCAAGTAAGGTTCTTGTTTGTATTACTTAACAGGTTGTGAGGCTATTTATGTTATAACTCATGTCCTTCATATTGTTTACTTGCGGTTCTATTCAATCATTTTCATTACCGCCTTACATATTCGGTACATATTGTACTGACGCCCAACTATGGGGCGCTGCATACTTGCCTGCAGGTGCGGATAGATGTGGTTCAGGACCTTTTTAGCTATCAGCCAGAGTTAGCAGTTCAGTCATCTTCTTTTCTCCGGGGTTGATAGTTAGAAAGGTTTGTTCTTTTGTTGTACGACTTTTGGGTAGGTCGGGGGTCTGTCCCAATCATTATTCCACTCTTAGAGGCTTGCAGACTATAGTTTTCAGTTAGTTGATTGTTGTTGGCTGTTTGGGGCCTGTGTATGTATATTTTGCGTGTTGGTCGTATGGGGCCTAGTTTAGCTGGTTAGTTAGCAGCCTTGTCGGCTATAGTATGAATATGATGCTCTTTGTTTTCCTTCTGTTATAACTAGGAAGCATGGTGGTCTTGTTGGCCCGCATAGGATTCCTTTATTGTTATGTTGGTTGGGTTAGCTGTTTTCTTTTACAGATTGCTATGTCTCCTTGTCGGCCCGAGGCTGTGTTTACAGTCAAGATATAACAGTTTTTTTTACTTGATTTTGAGTTGCTGGCAGGCACCAGAATGCATATGCCCAGCCAGGTGAGCCCAGGTCCCAGTGTGACATTAGGTGTCAGTCATGCCTCCCAAAGTGGGGCGTGATAATTCTCTTAATTATGTATCTCTTTTTTCAGTTAGAAAGTTCAAAAGTCATTGTCATTAATTTAGTTATTTAATAATTATGTATTATGTGATATCTTTTTATGACCATTAATTTTATATATATATATATATATATATATATATATATATATATTATATTATATTATATATTTTTTATAATATTTTTTTTATCTCCAATTTATTTAATATAATGGGGTAAGAAAGAAAAGAAAATGAATCAGTTTGCCTAACCTAACAAAGCCAAAATAGACAATAAAGATAGTAAATAAGAATTTATTTTCTTAAATCGAGTTCATGTAACTATCGATCTTAAATTTATTCATTTGCATTTATCTTTTCTCTGCTTTATTTATTTTTTTTCCATTATTTGCTTTAAAATATCGCCTCCATAACTCATATATAATATTACCTATTTAATTAATTCTCATTCTTATTAATATTTATAATTTTCATGCCTTTTATATTCATAAACCCCCAAATTTTAATTTAAAAAACTTAAGATACTTTATTGTACCCTCCATTTTTTCTATATAAATTTATATTTTTTTACTTCATGATGAGACCCTACCCAAAGTTATCTTTTCATTTCATATTTGAAGTAATATTATTTTTATATTATTATTACAGTATTAGATTCATGTTTTAATTTGGCTCGATGATGAAAACTCTTGAATGTTCATCGATTTGCGGGAGGTTGTCTATAAAAGCTCAAAAATTATTCTGTAGTTCCTTTTTCATCTATTTTTTTATGATTAAGGTCAAAAGGAGAATATATATGTTGTTACTTTTTGTTGTTCTCTTTCTATGAGATCTCCTTAATTTGGTGTTTTATGAATTTCTAATTGTCGAAATTCTGTATTTTATTTGACCTCAAATTAGTCGTTTTTGATTTTGTTAATAAAAGTCTGCTAACAAAGTCATTATGTATTTCTTGTGTGATGAAGAACCAATTATGTATTATTTAAAGATTGATTTAGTTTCTTCTATTTTTTCTCTTACTTTGAGAAATGACGTATTTATGTAATTTACTTTAAAATTGATGTAACTTTTTGTATCCTCATGATTTTTGATTCATTTTAATTCTCCTTATTTTTATATTTATTTTATTATAAAAATAATTACCTTAATTATTATAGGAACAACTATGTCTTGATTATTGTAAGAGGATTTTAGTGAAGATTCTTTACTTGATGATAAAGTTGGCATAAAAATATTGCTTATTTGACAATACTATCATAAAAGAATCTTAGTAGGCTGATAGAAATTTCTCTATAAAATTTATGTTGAATACTTATTGGATATAACATGATAAAATATTTTTTTGAGTATATTCCTTCTTCTTCTTGATATAACGGTTACTAACAGAATCAAGGTATTCTTTTGTTTTTTTGTGTTTTTTTTATCAGATCAAGTTCTTGGAGGAATTTTGGTAATTTTCTTTCTATTAGAGCAAAAAGAGAGTAATTTTTAAAGTAGATTTTTCATATATTTTTTCTTTTACTAAGACGAGAGAGTATTCTATTGAATTTACATCGGATTATTTTTTGTAAAGGTAAGTATTAAAATGGAAGAAAGAAATTATTTGAGAAATCGTAAAAAATAGAGAGAAAACATATAACTGTCAAATTTCAGGAAGATGCACTTCAAAAATAATACGAGGTATGTAAAATGATAGTTTATAATTTTCTCCCTTTAATACGACTTATTTATAACTATAAATTGCAACATGTTCTAATGATTATATTTACAAATATACTTAAGTTATTAGCCTTAATATCTAATTATAAAGATTTGTCTTACTAAGACTAAAGTTCAATTGTGTATCTTAAAAGTTATTTTCAAAATGGTTAAACTCATAAAATTTTATAAATTAAGATCGTGATTTAAATAAAGGTTTAAAATTGGCTACTTGCTCTATCTTAAATAATTGAATTCATCTAATGAATTATTTTTTCAAAATAGAGTACGAAGTATTAAAATTGGGATGAATAAAAAGAAAACTTCTTTGTATAGATGTTTTGATTTCTTTTAAGCCTTTTTCTTTTTTAAATATTTATATTTTTTAATATTTAAATATTAAAAGTAGATTAGTTGAAATTTAACGAGATTTTTCATGTTTATATTTTTTAATATTTAATATTCAAATATTAAAAAATTAGTTTGTAAACTCTTAGGCAATTTTATGATTTTTTTAAATATATTTTGTTTAAGAAAATAGAAAATATATTTTGCAGTTAAATTTTTATTAGAATTAATGACTAAAAAGTATTTAAATATTTTAGTATTAAAATATAATAATATTTGATTATTATAAAAGTAATAAATTTAATAATATTTTTTATTTTCACACGAAACACTGATAAATTACCTAATTTTGATAAATAAAACAAGGACAACTCAAAATGGAAAATCGCAAAGAAAAATTAAATTAAATTACTGATATGAAAATTATGAAAGAACAGATCTGATAAATTAAAATATTGATATGAAAATCAACCGAAATCTGTAGACATCTTCTCTATCTTGAGTATGAACAATGGAGTTTCTTCTTATTTTTTTTGAACAAAAAAGGGATGGATCGGTGGATCGGTTTTAGGGTATTTTGAATTTTAATTTGATTTAAATTTTAAATTAATATTTAAAAATTTAACTTATCATTTCATTAATTCTCTTCAGAAAATACAAAATCTAACTAAGTTGATCAATAATATAAATTAGGTAAAGTAAAATTACTTTTAAAAATCAAAATAAAATCATTTTTTATTGTTAATTATCACCAATTGAGTGATCGTTAAGACAATCAACAATCCCTGATAAGCATAACAAAAAAAAATTTACTAACAGACAAGCTATAAATACTCTAATTTCAAGACTATCCTCATAAAATAGAATAGTTTGAATGCTTGAATTTCTTCTCTTTTATTTTTGGGAATAAAAAAAGGATGAATAGGTGCGTCAAATTTAAAGTAGATTGTGTTTTAATTTAATTTAGGTTCTGAATTACTGACATAAAACTTTCCACGTTATTAGTTCTTTTTGAAAAAGATATACTATATACAAATTCAGCTAATTAAGATGACAATTAAAATAAAATAATATGTAAAGTAAGATAACTTTTGAACGAGAAAATGTCTTCCTTGATGGTTAATTACCAAACTAAGTGACGTTTAAGCAATTAACTCACCTTAAAAGTATCGATATAAAAACTTTGGCTAGTTAAGTTACTGTCTGAATCTTTCATACAATCAATTACTTAAAGTGTTCAACAAGTCGTAGCAAACACCCAAAGTTAATTTTTACTAGCCGACAAGCTACAAATACTTTAATTTTAAGACTCATTCTCTTAAAGTGAAATGATTTGAACGCTTAAGCTTCTTCTATTTTTGGAATAAAAAGGGGATGGGTTGGTGCGTCAATTTTAGGGTGGTCTTTTTTTTTTTAATTTGATTCAGATTCTAAATTAGTGTCTTAATTATTATTTTTAAATCAAATTTGCCACGTCATTAATTAGTTCTTTTCGAAAAATATAAAATTTACCTAATTAATTAAGATGACCATTAAAGTAAATTAGATAAGATAAGATAATTTTTGAAAAATAAAATAAAGTCATACTTGATAGTTAATTACCATAAATCGAGTGACTATTAAAGCAATCAACTCACCTTGATAAGTGTCTCTTAAAATTTTAGCTAGATTAAATTACTTGCTAAATCACCTGTGTAATCATTTGCTTAGAGAGTTCAATGGATCTTGACAAGCACCCAAAAACAACTTTTACTTGCCGACAACTAACAAATACTCTAATTTCAAGACTCATTCTCTTAAAATGGAATGATTTGAACACTTGAGCTTCATCTAATTTTAGGATAAAAAGGGATGGGTTAGTGCGTTAGTTTTAGGGTGGCTTTTGTTTTAATTTGATTCAGGTTCTAGATTAGTATTCTTGCCACATCATTAGTTCTTTTCAGAAAATACAAAAATCAGCTTATTAAGATGACCATTAAAGTGAATTAGGTAAAGTAAGATAACTTCGAAAATAAAATAAAGTCATCCTTGATGGTCATCAATTACTATAAGTTGAGTGATTATTGAGGTAATCAACTCCCCTTGAGAAGCACCGGAAGAACAACTTTGGCTGGATCAAGTTACTTGCTAAATCTCACTTATAATCAACTGCTTAAAGAGTTCAAAAAGCCAACAAGCACCCAAATATAACTTTTACCAGCCGACAAGTTATAAGTATTCTAATTTCAAGACTCATTCTCTTAAAATGAAATGGTTTGAACGCCTTGACTTTTTTTTTAAATAAAAAAGGAATGGGTTGTTGAGTCGCTTTTAGGATGGCTTGAGTTTTAACTTGGTTCAGGTTTTAAATTAGTGTTTGAACTATTTTTTAAATTAAACATGTCATGTCATTAGTTCTCTTTGATAATTACGAAATTCAATTAAAACTATCATTAACGTGAATTAGGTAAAGTAAGATAAATTTTGAAAAATAAAATAGAGTCATCATTGATGGTTATTTATCACAAATTGAGTGACCACTAAGACAATCAACTCACCTTGACAAAAATCAGGAGAACAACTTTGGCTAGATCAAGTTACTTGCTAAATCTCTTCCACAATCAATTGCTTAAAGATTTCAATAATCCTGACAAGTACCAAAAAATAATTATTAGCTAACAAGCTATAAATATTCTAATTTCAAGACCCGCCTCTTAAAATGAAATGGTTTGACACTTGAGCCTATTTTTTTTTTTTTGGGGGGGGGGGAGGGGGGGGGGGAAGGGATGGTCGGTGAGTCAGTTTTAGGGTGGCTTTAGTTTTAATTTAATTCAGGCTTTAAATTAGTGTTTTGACTATTTTTTAAATTAAACATATCACATCATTAGTTCTCTTTGATAAATACAAACTTCAGCTAAGATGACTATTAAAGTGAATTAGGTAAAATCAGATTAACTTTAAAAAATAAAATAGTCATCCTTGATGCTCAATTACCATAAATTGAGTAACTACTCATAACCTGTTTGGCCAAATTTTTAAAAAGCGAAAGTGCTTATTTTTTAAAAAATAAGGTGTTTGGCCGACATTTTTGAAGAAAATAAATGCTACTAAGGAATAGTAGAAGTTGTTTTTCAGAAACTTAATATAGCTTTCTCCAAAAGCACTTTTTTGAAAAATACTTTTGAGAAAAACACAATTAGAAACACTTTTAAAAAGTTTCGTCAAATACTAATTATTGGTCAAAAATGCTTTTTAAATTTATTGGTCAAACACAAACTGCTTCTTACCAAAATTATTTTTTTTTAAAAGCACTTCTCCAAATAAGTTGATTTTAGAAGTTTGGTCAAACAGGCTATAAAGCAATCAACTCGCCTTGACAAGCACCGGGAGAATAACTTTGACTAGATTAAGTTACTTGCTAAATATTTTTCACTATCAATTGCTTAAAGAGCTCAATAATCCTGACAAAATAAAAAAAATTACTAGTGTACAAGCAACAAATATTCTAATTTCAAGACTCATCCTCTTAAAATCAGATGGTTTGAATTCTTGAGCATTTTTTTATTTTGGAATTTAAAAAAAAGATAGGTTGGTGAGTCGGTTTTAGAATGACTTGAGTTTTAATTTGATCCGAATTTTAAATTAGTGATTTGGTTATTTTTTTAATTAAATATGTCACATTATTAGTTCTCTTTGGTATATGCAAAATCCAGCTAAGTTAATCATTAGAGTGACTTATGTAAAATAAGATAGATTTTGAAAAATAAAATATAATCATTCTTGATGGTCAATTACTACAAATTGAGGGACCAATATGGCAATCAAGTCGTCTTGATAAGTGACGGGAGAACAACTTTGGCTAGATCAATTGTGACTTGCTAAATCTCTCCTATAATCAATTGCTTAAAGAATTCAACAATCCTGACAAGCACAGAAAAGTAATTTTTTACTAGCTGATAAGCAATAGATACTCTATTGTTTGGTCATTAATTACTAATAATCTGTTTGAAAAGCCACATGTCAATTACATTTAAGTGTAATTCAGTGTAATTACACGGTTTGATCAGGTAATTATATGATCAATAAGGAATTGAGTGTAATTAAAATTGGAGTAATTACACTTCAATTCTTAGAGGGGAGGTGAGAATTGCGTGCAATTACAAGGTTACTTTTTAATTTCTTCATTTTTATTTATTTTAATTTATTTTATTTAATTTCTTTTTTTTATTATTATTTTAATTTCTTTTTTATTTTACATTATTTATTTTTTATTCCCTTTCTTCTTATTTTTTCAACACTTACTTCTTGTTATTCCATATAATTGCTCATATGTTGTATTTCTTATTTTTTTATTTCTTCATTTAGTATAAATGTATTAGTATTCTAGTTTTGGAATTAACATAGAATTTTATTGTTGAATGAAGTTATAGACATGTTTTCATTTTCTTTTGAATTATATCTACTTAAGTTATATTGGAACTTATTTTAAGTTATGTTGAAATTTTGATACAAGAGTATTACCTTAATTTTTTTTAATTTTAAATTTATTTTATATTTTTTATTCTGCTTTATTTGTTTTAGTAGTATTGACTTGTTATTTCACATTGCATATTATTCATTTTTTAGTTAGAATTGATAGATTAATTTTTGTCACATATTTGAATAATTTTATGACATTTAATTTATAATATTAATATTTTTGTAAAACATGCATTCCATGAAATTCTTAAAAAATATGACTTTTAGTTTTTGTAATTAATTAAATTAAACTATTATTAATTTAAAAATATGTATCAATTATTGTAATTATATTAGTTAAAAATATATATTTATTAATTAATATATTTTTCAGAGACAATATGTATCTTAAATATCTAATTTAATATCATTTATAAAGACATATGTCTGTCAAATATTAGTTTTTGATAGTTATCTTTTATTTTAAAATTTTAATCAGACTGTGTAATTATACTTGTACAATCAAACAATACATAATTACACTATAATTATACCTTGACAAATAAATAAATTATCGTAATTACTATACTACTCCTTCCGTTTTAAAATAAGTGGTGTTTTAGCCTTTTAATTTTGTTTCAAAATAAGTGGTGTTTTACATAATCAAGAAGACATTAATGATGTTCTTTCAATTTTACCCTTATTTAAATGAAGAGAGTTTTACATAATCAAAAAAATATTAAAGGGTTACATCTTTTAAAAGATATTTATTAGGGGTAAGTGGGTAAAAATATATTTTTCTTTCGAGAAATGAGTAGTTTTCTTAAGGGGTGTGTCCAAGCTAAAAACACAACTTATTTTAAAATGTAGAGAATATGTATTTTCTAAGCTATGTAATATTACCCTAATAATTACACTAATTTTAATTATACTGTAGCTTTCCAAACAGATCCCAAGTGTAAAAGTGAGAAGTTATTACGTACATCCAATTAATGCAGTTACGTTAAATTTAGGAATTAACCTCAACGACAAAATAATAATGGGAGAAGATGACCAGTATATATTAGTGGAATCATATATAACTAGTGAATTTGTTCGCACTTCGCACGATTATAAAATATTAATATTTTATTAAATATAATATAAATAGAATAGGTATTCACAATATATATAACCAAAAGAAATTATAAATTTATGATAATTAGAAATTCATATAAATACAAAATAAAGAGAAATCACAAGAGAATATACAAAAAAAAAAATGCAACGTCATTCTTACAACCTTAACCATTAAAAAGAGAAGGAAAAATATGAAATTAATGCACAATCTTCTGAACTCTTGTCAACATCCACTCCCACAAGCCGATCATAATTCAATAGCCTTCATCTTATTTTTTACGTCAAACAAAAGCATGAATATAATGTGATCATTTCACAAAGTCTTATAATATTTTTATTTATAGGACTACAATATGAAATATCAAATAATATCATGAATATTACAATTAGTTATTTTAATGGTTAAGATAATAAAAAAATTGCAGGAGTAATGAAAATAAAGACCATTGAATTTTACATTAAAAAAATTTAAAGAAATGACCTTTAGTTTCTTAATATTTCATATTTCATATAATTAAGAGAGTTAAGATAGTGATTTTTAAAGTTTTTTTAGTATAGCACATAAGAAAAAAAATAGAGAATCTTTTTTTTTTTTAAAGAAAAGATAATTGTGTTTCTTGCCCAAATATAGGTGTCACATCACTTTTTCTATTCCTAACTTTATTATTATCCTTAGTTATATATTATATATATATAGAAAGAGAAAAATACTTAGAGAGGTGTCATATTATATATATGGTTTATTAAGAGTAGAAATTGAAGAGATGTGAGTATGAGTAGTTACTCTTTGTAAATATAACAAAAATAGAAAAAATACTTAAAATAAAATGTCATATCATCCAAAATAGAGTAAATTGAATGAAAGAAAACAAATAGTGAAAAGAGCCAAATAAAAAATAAATCATTGACCAAAGAACTATGTCACATTATCAAATATTCTTGAGACGTGAAATATGATATCAAATCTATATTACTAAATCATTACCTACTTCAACATCCGCTCTATTATTTTTCTTTAATATTTACACTAAGAATTTGCAAAAAATAAAGAAAGCAAGAGATGGTAGCTAGATTCCTTGTTTCACTTTAGTTCCTTGAGCGTCTAATAAGCGATAACATTACTTTAAACTTCCTCCATAGCAAAATTATGATATGAAATATTATATTATCGTGACATCGATCTATGTAAGGGATTAAAAATAAATGTTACAAAGAGCAGTTTATTAAAACATAAGTCAAAGGCAATCTTGAAAGATTGTTTCAATCTTCACTGCTACTTCCACTTGAAGAAGTCATGTCGCTGCCTTCGCATTCCATCATTTTCACCAACATCTCAATGATGGAGATTTCACCCAACATTTTTGTGTCACTTTCTTAAAATTTTGTGCTAGTAAATATACATTGATTAAAATATATTTTTACATTTTGAGGAGGGAAGAAGCTATCAGTTCACCAGCAAATCTGAATAGTGACTTAATGAGAGCGACATGTGAAAGCTTCAAAATCAAGCACCGCAATTCTACTGCATATAGGCCACAGATGAATGGAGTCGTGGAGGCTGCGAATAAGAATATCAAGAGGATATTGCGCAAGATGATCGATAACTACAGGCACTGGCATGAGAAGCTGCCCTTTGCTTTGTTGGGATATCGTACCACTCTCCGAACATCTACTGAAGCTACGCCTTATATGCTGGTGTATGGTAATGAAGCGACGATACCAGCCGAAGTAGAAATTCCTTCCTTAAGGATTATTCAAGAAGCAGAATTGAGCGATGCAGACTGGGTACGAAGCCAATTTGAGCAGTTAGCACTCATTGATGGAAGGAGAATAAATGCAGTCTATCATGGTCAACTTTATCAGAATAGGATGACTAAGGCCTTCAACAAGAAAGTTCGACCAAGACTCTTCATGCCCGGGTAGTTGGTTTTGAAGTGAATTTTTTCACACCAAGATGAATCCAAAGGCAAATTCTCATTGAACTGGCAAGGTCCTTACATGGTCCACAGAGTGCTGACAGGAGGAGCACTTATCTTAGCAGAGATGGATGGTGAAATCTGGCCCAAGCCTATCAACTCAGATGTTGTTAAAAGATACTATATTTAGAGTGGAGTTTACTTTATGCTTTGCTTTGTAACCTGAACTATGTTGAACTTGATTCCCGTTTAAGAGGGATGCGTAGGCGTCCCTATGGGACTCGGTCTATATCTTAATAAAATTTTCTTCTCTCCTTTTGTTGAAAGGGTCTCAACATTTCTACCAAGTTTCTATGGTGATATGGTTAATGAGTGGTAAAATGGGGCAGAATTTTTGAGGTTCCATAAAAAATTCACAACTTTACATCACTTGCAAAGGAAGTCTACATCATGTTCTACACTGGGGCAGAAATTTTGAGAAGGATCTCAAAATTTTATCAAGACTAAGTCAAGACAAGGTTTGATCATTTCAAAAGGGACGTCGTATGGTTTTAAAATATGTCATGGCCCATGATTTAACTCGATTTTTTCGTACATACTTTAGCCTTACTTTTACTAAACTATTTTAAAAGTACGCTTTTTTTACTCAAACCTTGTGCCCGAGCGTATACCTGGATAAGAGTTCGACAACAGGTGTCTAGCGGATAGAAGAAGGCTACAAGACAGATGTACAAATCAATCTCCCCTATATAAACTAATAATTTTTCTTTGAGTACAGAAGTAGCAAAGCGCGTAAGGCAATAGTAGAGGACATCTTGTTCGCAAAGGTGACACAGATCTAAGTCACTCTACTCTTTATTGCATTGCAAGTCCGCCACTTACATTTTATGCCCTATTTATATTTTTTTTCCTTTTACATTTTGAGCCCATATTTGTATGTTGAGCCCGTATTTATATTTTGAGCCCGTATTTATATTTGAGCCCGTATTTGTATTTTTGATATACATTTGAGCCCGTATTTACATTTTCAATATACATCTGAGTCTGTATTTGCATATTGAGCCCGTGATATATATGATATATGCATTTGAGCTCGTGATATACATGATACATGCATTTGTGCTCGTATTTACGTTTGAGTCCATATTTGCATTTCAAGCCTTTATATGCATTTTCAAGCCCGTGATATACATGATATATGCATTTGAGCCTGTATTTACATTTTCGATATACATTTGAGCCCGTATTTTCATTTTCAATACACATATGAGTCTGTATTTGCATATTGAGCCAGTGATATACATGATATATGCATTTGAGCCCGTATTTGCATTTTAAGCCTTTATATGCATTTTCGAGCCCGTGATATACATGATACATGCATTTGTGCCCGTATTTATTTTTGAGCCCGTATTTGCATTTTAAGCCTTTATATGCATTTTCAAGCCCATGATATATGCATTTGATCCCGTATTTGCATATTGAGCCCTTGATATACATGATGAGCCCTTTATATATATTTTTGAGCCCGTGATACACGTTTAAGCCTGCTATTGCATTTTTGAGCCCGTGATATACATTTGTGCCCGTGATATACATGATTGAGCCCGTTTCTATGAATTTAGAGCCCGTTATTTGCATTCTAAGCCCATAATTGCATTATGAGCCATATGATTTATCTGTACTGATACAGAATAAACCAAAGCTATCAATTGAGTTATTTAGGTCCTTGAATAATTTACTTTCTTTAAATTATCATTTTTCTACTTATTCGAAGGCGTCATGGTCTGAAGGCATTGTCTGATGGCCTGCAGACATCATGTCATGGCCTAAGAATTTACTTTCCGTTATCATTATTCCTAAGGCGTCCAAGTCTAAAGGCATCATCTTTCCATGACCTAAGGATTTAAATTTTGCTTATCATGCTCCTAAAGCGTCATAGTCTAAAGGCGTCATTTTCATGGCCTGCAGACATCATTTCATGTCCTAGAAAATTTATATTTTGCGTATCATAGCCCAAGAAATCATGACTTAGAGACGTCATCTTTATTTGTCTCGAAATGAACTCTCATTGTCTAAAGGAAACTTGCATCATGTTTAAATTTTATGTCAATTCATTTTATGGAATGTTTGACGCCTATGCATTAAGTCTTCTATTTACGAAAATATCGAAGTTGAATGAGCTATGAATATTAACATCTCGTGGCTTATTTTCTCAATTTATCCCTATTTCATTGCATTAACTCGATCCGCATTCTTACCGATCTGTTTAAATCTTACTAGTTTATGCTACCTCCATTTTTATTCAAGCCTCGTATTATCAATTTTTCTAGGGATTTCATTCGTCCCTAAATCTAGAACTACACGCGGCCTGATTCTCGTAAACCCGAGATATGTAGGCGACTTGATACCAAAGTCTCGACCACAATTTTTTTTCACAACCCTTATTCCCCTTTCGTTCAGCCCATCGGGATTGTTCCTCGGTCAGACAAAATTGGTCATTAGGTCAACATTCTTTGCTCACCAATTCATCCTTCATTCCCGAGCAAAGAAGGGGCAGTTGTTGACACCCAATTTTGACATCCCTACGCCTGTATACGCTGCTTATATATGCTTTTTAAAATTATCTTTTTACATAATTATTTTATTCGCATTAATAGTATTTAAATAACTAATTATCGTAACTCTTAAATTTTGCATAATCATTTCAAGTTATTTTTTAAAAAATTTTTGTTTATATTTTATTTCAGTTTATTAATTTTTTGATATTAGGTAATTATGTCATATGTAGTACGTTTTGTGTTAATATATATGTGTACATGCCTTTAATAAAACAAACTTTTATTTTAAAATTATATATAACTTTACTTAAATTTTATAAACTATTTACATGATAGTATTTGCATAATGTTACTTAAATTTCATAAATTATTTACATGATAATATTACTTTATTTTATTAAATTCTATAAATTATTTATGTTGATATAATTTTTGATAATTTAATCTATTACATTATCTATTTATTAAATTATTTACAAATGTAGTATTTTTAGTAATTTAATAGCAAATAATTTCAATATCAGCCATTATTTATCAAGTCTGGCCATATTTTAAATTTAATTTAATTTTAATTTAATCCTACCCAATAACCCAATCCGCGACCCGTTATACGACTCATAACCCGACCCAAAACCTAAATCTAATCCCAACCATTCATCCATTTTGATCCAACGACTAAGATTGAAAATCTATTTTATTTTCTTATTTACTTCCCCACCCCCAAACCCTAATTATTTTTCCTCATTCTCACCTTTCAGCGCCGCAAAACACCCTTACCCATTCCTCTCCTCCCTCTCCCTCATCGTTTAACAATGATGCATCCCGCCATCACTTCCGGAGAAATACCTCTGTTAACATCACCAGCCCCACCATTTTCCCATCCCTTTCATCCACCCGAAACACCTCCAGTAACGCTGCAGTCACACCCCAACCAGACCTCCCTTTCCTCGCGTCTCCCCCCACCACCCAGATCCACCAGAAAATAATAGAAAACCCCCCGCACCCTCTTCTCTTCTCTTCTCCCACCCGAAACCGAAACACCATCAACCTCCAGCCCATTAACACCGGCGAGTCGCA
Source organism: Datura wrightii (assembly GCA_035772735.1). Classification (NCBI taxonomy): domain Eukaryota; kingdom Viridiplantae; phylum Streptophyta; class Magnoliopsida; order Solanales; family Solanaceae; genus Datura; species Datura wrightii. The sequence continues at coordinate 18,193,592 of JASDFA010000001.1, forward strand.
CCTACCTCACCGGCAAAATTTTAAACCTCAGGTGCCGACAACCGAAAACCAACCACAAGATCTCCCTCCGTCTTCTCTCCTCTCGTCCAACAATAGATCCGGACCCTCACTTTTCTTTCTCATCTCTTTCTCTGGTGTAACAGGAAAATTGATAAAAAAAAGAATTTAAAACAACCACCGCATCCTCCGTTTCACTCTTTTCCGGTTATTATACAACAACCTCATTTTTCTTAGGTAAACTCCGACGAGCTCTTGTGCCACCGCAAAAAAGCGTATCTGCCCGTGTTTGATTTGTTTAATATTTGACATTTATTTTTCTTTCCGTATTGTCTTTATCTGTGCCTATCGGATCTGAAAATTAGTTATGTTTGCTGGTAATTGCTTGACTAGAAATGTTTGTTGTCATACGTGTTTGCTTCTAAAATATCTTGAAAAGCCCTAAATGTTTACAAGATTTTATTCCTGGTACACTCTGATTTAGATGATTCCTCTTGGAAAAATCATTGAGTGGGCATGTAGGTTCATATATCAATGTTCTTTATCTTTTACTCTTTAATATGTACAAATACAGGCGTATATGTATATCATTGTTTGGTCGTTCGTTTTACCCTTTGTTAGAACTCTAATATATATATATATATATATATATAGCATACAAGAACCTATACCAACCCCCATAAGCCGAAAGGTGCCAATCAACACGCAATCTATATACCCCTACCCGGGTCAAACCATCCAAAATAAATTCACTCCACTCACGTATTAACTACGAGCATCCCGTCGGCCCCCTGGGTATGCAGCTTGGGCTCTCTGGGCCCCTGAACTGTATCTGAGTCCGGAGGACTCCTGTAACTGTAATCTTAGATCTGTATCTGTAATTTATAATCTGTGCCCTGGGCGCAAGCGCTCGACAGGGTATGCTATAATGCTGATCAGCCTGCTATGGGGAATGCTGCATCCCATCTTTGTCCTACTGGGGACGGCATGCCACTCCTTGGAGTGACATATCCTCACCCTCTGGTGGGCGAGTCGACACAGCTATTAACCCTGGGGCGGCAAGGAAGCTCTAAGGGTGCCCACATAACACAATCAGGTCTCAACAAATAATAATAACCACATATAACATGTATAATAAATCTGATAATACTGTTCATGTTCTTATATTCTATTCTGAATCTCTGGCTAAATTAAACTGAATCTGATACTAAGTATGGAATAATATCTCGCTGTCCAATACTAGTTTACTGACTTTTATTTTGAATATGGCATAATAATACAAACATACTTAATACTCGGCTTCTGGAACTTCCTTCTGGAGTTTATTCTATTTTACTATACTAGAATTACTATCTTGCCGAAGAAACTGGATTTACATACCTCAGTTTTTGTCTTCTGGACTAACTGACGTAACTCGGCCAATATCCAGCTATTTCTTCCAACTGGATTCACATTCATAGAAATTAGAACTAAATTCATCAATATTCTGGAAGAAATACTACTTTGAATATATATATAGCCCAAACTTTGACTTATCGAAAAACAGCCGAAAACTTGCTATTTCTCAGAAGTCCAAAAGGGAGAAATACTCACTTTAGGGATAGGAGTATATTGACACTAATTTGGAGCAATTCTACTTACCTTAGCTCGGTGAGACGATGATTCGCCGGCCGAATTTTGCGAAACTAACTCCGCAGGAATGTTCTCTGCAGCTTTATACTTCGATACCCGAAGTTAATTTGAGTTTGGACCGCGTTTGACGGCCTAATCGGAAGGAATTTTAATGAAAACCTTCGTCCTCTTACTGTTCTGCTCGTTTCTGGAAATTAAGAATGGAAAGTGACCAAAAAAACCAAAGTGGGGCTTTATATACTTGGACCTGACCCCCCCCCCCCTCCGTGGCACGCTGGCCATCACGGAGGGGAAGCCTCCGTGACACGCTGCCTGTCGCGGAGGGGCTTTGCCCGACTTCCTCTTTAAGTTGCATTTGTCGAATGTGATTTATAAGTCGGATTTGTCCGATGCGATTTATAAGTCGCATTTGCCTTGCGATGCTCTGACTTGGCGCTTGTCCGGTCTTCCCCCGGGCCTTTTCCTAGCATGTATGACATTCTAAAGCTTTTAACCAACATGCAAATAGGCCATCTAAATGTCAAAAATTTACGGGGTGTAACAATTTTCCTTTGATCGAGCCCTTATGGATTCGCTATATAAAGCAGCCTTCCTCCCTTTGTTTATTCATTCGAACACTGTGATAGACATAAAATATTACTTTACTTCTAAAATACTGTTCTGTTACTTCTAAATTTATAATTCTTCTATCCCGCCTCAACACGAGCACTACTCGGGGTCCACGAGATCCTTGTGGTCTTGACGTGTTGAGTTCGGATTTCAATTATTGGAAAATCCTTTTCGAAACCATTGGTTGTTGCTTTATTCATCCCGAGATCCTTGTGGTCTTGACGTGTTGAGTTCGGGTTTCAATTATTGGAAAAACCTTTTCAAAACCACTGGTTGTTGGTTTGTTCCTTTACTAATTAACTAGTTAGTTCACTTCTCTATTTTAATCTCGATATTGTACTATGTGAACTTGTTGCTTGCATCAGATTATAATAAATATGAATTTTATATATCCTGTTATTTTCTCTATGTCTCAATATGTGTCTTTATATGGTAACATAACATTCGAATATATGTTTTCATAAAAATATCTAATTAAATAATTTTTTTTCTGGGATTTGGAATATAAAAATGTATATGTGCAAATTTTATCGTATAACTTGTTTAACAGGTTACCCCTGAATTGGAACGAAGAGTTTGCCGGGATCGGAAGGATTGTAGCTCAGTCAATTTAGTTTTGTTTTATACGTTGCGATGTATCTATTTATTTATTTCTTTAGTTATTTTTATTTCTGTCAGTATATAATAATGTAAATAAACGCTGATGATAGTAGAAAGAAGTTTATGGGGGCGGGGATTATGTTTCTTTACTGTTTTCTTAATTATTAAACTCGTCTAGAAAGCATGCCCACAGGACTAATACATACATCCTTAGAAACCATGCCTATAGGGACTTAACGGATTAATTTGAAGCATTGTTAGTAAATCTGCCCATAGGAACTATTTTCGATATATGTCGGTCTGTTCAAATAGCTGTTTAATGAATTATTTTATTTACTTCCTGCATACAGATTTTAAACCTGAATATTAATAACCTACTAGATATCATGCCCATAGGATTATCAAACTGGAATTGAATAACGTGTGCAAATATATCAAGAGCTATATCGGGATATTTGCTTAAAATTAAAATCTGTTCACTTTGCAAATTTATACATGTCTGTAAAATAAAAGAAACCGTTTGATAAAATGTCTATGAGACTCAATTTTCCAAAGTGATTCGTACGTCTGCTTTCCTAACTCGAAACCACGTCCATATTTTACTTGCTTTAATATGATTCTTTTATTTGACATCGGAATTCTGTAAATATCATGCCCATAACAGTTTTCATCTTTCCATTAAATAAATATTTTACCAGATTTTTCCTGCATGTAAAATTTAATCAATTCGGTTGATAACACAAGATGACCCAAAAATTTTAATGATCTTCTAAGATTTAAGTTGGGACTTGTTCAAGGTCTTTTCTTTAGACTCTAACCTATGCATTACTGCATATTAGAACTCACAAGAATCGACTAATAGGTTCATCTGAAGATGCTTATGTTCTAGCTGTATATCCTTCTAATTTTAAGTCATGCTTATCATATCCTGATAATGTCATTTTGATCTAGTTTTCCTAAACAACATCATTCATCATATAGGAATCTTATTTATTAGAATACTTTATTCCATACATAAATTATAGAAGTCATGCACTAAGTTCATTCGTGGTCTTGATTTTAAAAAATCTGTTTAGAGAATCTTACATCTGTTGTATCATGGACCTGCTCATATGCGCCCTGATATTTGATTTGCTTAAATCATATGTGCTGCTTCACTGTTCCATTATGCTTTGCTTACTTAAATTCGATTGCATCTTTGCATTAGAAATCATGCTTTAGGATCTGTCCACACTCCTTCATAATTATATTTCTTCGGAATTTGCTCTAATAGAGGCCTATTTGAAACTTATATTTGCTATTTGTCTCAATTTGTTTGTTTGACGATAATCCCTTTTTAAAACCCTAAGCATTTTAGAGCCATAATCCAAAATAGTTTGTTCAATGCCTCTTGGACGTTAAGTTTGGGACGGGTAGGCAAATGCTAGGTCGTTAGTTTTTCTTCACTTAGAGTGATTTAAGTTAATTAATTAATTAGGTGGGTAGACGAGAAATGATAGTCTGTACTCGCTGAATAATATGAGCAAGTCAAATTATTGCGAAGTATTATTTAAGTTACACAGGGTGATCCCATTTAGGTTAAAATACCCCCTTTTAATTGTAAAATTACGTCTGCTCTGATTCCCCTCGGGGATACGTAGGCGCCTCTTCTAGGTTCGACCCCTTATTTTTAAATTTTATTTATTTGTTTGTTAAATTTTTGTATTTATTTGTCAATGTCTCTTATCATATAAATTATTTGAATTTGTAACATGTTGTATTTTGGGCCAACTTTCTTAACTAATAATCAATTGTCAATTGTAGAAACTGTTAAAATAGTAATAATAACGGCCTCTAAATACATACTGTCTTAAATTCTTTCTTCTCGCTTGTCTGTAAATTCTTTTGTTTATTTTTTACATTTATCAATTTAGTTTAATTTTTAAATAAAATAGGTTAAAATAAATCTTGCTTCTAATCACTAGTTAATTCCCTCACATATTAATGAATCCGATCGAAAATTATATTTTTGGACCTCAAAAGGTGCTTAACACCTTCCTCTCGAGGTAATTTAAGCCCTTCCCTAAATATGGTGACATAGGCTACTCAAACAGATTTTTGTGTAATTTAATTTAGTAAGGTGTCCTAACGCACCCCAAATCGTTAGGTGGCGACTCTTCATTCAAATAATCCTTTAAGGTTGTCATATGTTGAATCCCGCTTTTTGCGAGAAAAATAGGGCGTGACAAGTAGCATGGCATAATAACTTGAATATTAGGTTGAATGTAGCATAACACAGACCTAATTTAATACAGTAGCATGATAACCACTTAGCAATGACAGCTTGACTTGGTGGCATAGTAACTTGGATCCAAAGGCATAGTAATAGTTCGATAATAGTGGTTTGATGCAGTGTAATAATAAAAACTTGAATCTAGAGGCAAAAATAATAGCTTGAAAATAGTCTATCCTTTGTGCTGAATTTGAGAGAGAAAGGCATAGGTCCTTCTCGATACGAGAGTATTTCCTGGCAAGGTGTCTCTATACTCAAAGCAAATTTGTGAGTTTTAAAGGTAAGGTTAATACGTACCTTTGCTTCTTGTCATCGTTTTGACCTCTATAGGTTTTGTAATTCATCTTGGTTAAATTTTTGAGGGATCCTCAAAAATTTCTGCCCCAGTTTAGTATGCAAAAATGATTTGCACATCTCCACATTGCCTATTTGTGGAACTTTTAAGGAAACCTTAAAAATTTTGCCTCAGTTTGACTGTTGTATATCTTCTAGAAAACGATTGTCTTATATTTGAACATCAAGATCCAGTTTGAAATCCCTATTCGCCATTTAAGGGTCGATCCAAACTGTCATGGATTTCATGTTTGGATATGAGCAAAATATTTGATTTGATTATGGCGAAAAAGAAAATTTTATTCAATTGAGACTGAACCCAGCAGTGGTTTGCCTATGTATCCCAAATGAGGATCAGGTCAAACGTAGTTCATGAGTACAAAGAAATAGATAAAGAGGGAAAAACTATAGAGCGGGAAAGTGGAGGGTGAAGGCACTTTGCTTATGACGGTCTCGTCTTCGTCAGTTTCTCTTGTGCTTCCTTGTCAAATGTCTCGGAACTATCTTCGTCGGATCACCTAGAACAATGATTGCTCCAGGAGTGATGTAGTCATCGTCCATTGGTCCTTGATGCACTATTATCTTTCTCTTCTCAATCAGGTCTTGAATCTTGTACCTCAGTGCTGCACATATTTTAGTATCATGACCTTGAATATCTGAATGGTATGCGCATCTCTTAGATGGATCAAAATTCGGGGACGGGTATTTGGGAATCCATCCTTTCCTTGGTTTCAAAACTCCTTGGGCCCTCAACCTTTTAAATATGCTTGTCAAAGGTTCAGTTAGAGGGGTAAACGTGCGAGACCTTACTTCTTCTAATTGATTGAATTGCACCGGATGAACTTGGTGTCGAAAATCATGTTGGTTGAAATCAAGTGGTGTCTGACAAACTTGGTGTTGGGAGCTCTGCTCATTGCCAGAGTCAAAGATGGCGCATACTTGTTGTACATCCTAATGGTGTTGTAGTGGAGGAATAGTGGTCGAGAACCCTTTTTTCTTTTATTCGGAGGACTTTCTCGTGCTTGAGAACTTGTTTGTGTTGAGGCACTATCAATAATTTTTCCTATTCAAATGCCATATTCCAATTCTTTTTCAATCCGAATTAGACTTGCGAAGCTATGAATGATTGTAAAATATAAGTATTTACGATATATACCATGTAATATCTTGATGAAATATTGGACTAATTCTTCTTCGGATAGTGAGTGACGTATCTTAGAAGCTTCTCCACTCCATCATCTCACATATTCCTCAAAAGATTCGTGAGTCATTTTCTTTACTTCGAGAAAATCTAGAAATGGCGGATCATCCTTAGTTTTGAACTTGTATTGTTCTACAAAATCTCTAGCCATATCTTCCCAAGTATGCCATTTATTGAAATTTTGCTTGACATATCAAGTTAAAGCCATTCCTGACAGACTTTGCATAAATAATCTCATTAGGAAAGCTTCATCATGTCCAATTCCGATTAATCTGCCGCAATAGTCCTTCAGATGTTCGATTGGATCTCCATGCCTGTTCACTCCCAATCGCACGCAAGTGCACGTGGTCGTACAAGTAATAAAGTGGCTTTATTTCAAGCCAGGTATCGAACCCACTGGGACTGTAACGTGACAGTAATTTTTCCAAAGTGTTTAGTATAGGCACTTCTTTATACAAGTAGACAACCAAAACAAATGGTGATTTTTCAAGAATAATAGTTACTGTAACCTTAAGTAAAAATTGTAAATTATAATCTCAACAATAGCACGAACAAGCTGAGGTTAAGGAAAAACATGCAGATATGTAATTTACTGATTAAATTTTAGTCAACACTTCTCTTCGGTTGTTAGTCAGGAATTATTAACCAATGAATTGGGTCTTTCGAACTCCTCTCTAATTAAATAATCATGAGACTTACATTACACATTTATGTGATGCAAAAACATCATATTCTAGTAATACACAACAAATTCCATAGATGACCAAATATGAAATTACAAATATATTTCTATTCTGAACGTTAATTTTCTCTTAATTTCTCAACCAAGACAAGAACATATTCTACCAATTCACATATATCCAATTAATCTTCCTTTCGGAAATAAAACTGGAATTCTAGGATGTACATTACCAATGGCCAAGCATTAATGTAGTGAAAACAAGAATTAGTAGAACAACCATTGTAAAGAAGATAAAAACTGAAATAACATCAATTACATACTACTGCAATCATCCTCAACCTCAACCAAAGGTGGATTAGCCACTCATTTGATGATTAAACATCTTCAAACAAGTAGAAATCATACAAGCAATTGAAATTTAAGAGAAAAAGGAAAAGAATTAACCCTAGGACTTCTTCAGCTCAACTGCTTGATACCCACGTTCTAGCATGAAATGTCAGATACTTTAAGATGAAAATTAAGTGTGCTATTTATACAAGTGAGAAATTTCCCAGAATAAACTGGAAACGTGGCACGGAGGCTATCGCGGAGCTGAGTCCTCAGCTCCATGCCACGGCCTTGTCGCGGAGCCTCACTGGAAGTTGGATGCACATATTCTTAGCCTCAGCATGGCACGGAGGCTATCTCGGAGCCTCAGCTCCGTTCCACGGACTTGTCGTGCACCTTCACTGGAATTCGGGTGTGCAGCAAAGTCTTCCCAACATGTCACGGAAGTGAACGCGGAGCATAGGCTCTGTGACACGGTTCCATCCCGCACCTTCACTGGAATTCGCCTAAAATTTCACTCTAGGCAGAATGCTACCGCGATGGTAGCGTGACACGGCCTCTATCGCGGAGCATCAAGTTTTTAGTATTTCTTGCCGACTTCCGCGTTTTGCTTCTGAGTCCATTCCTCCACTTCACCAACTTGTAGCTTAGTTTCCAAAATTTATTTTAAACTGAAAAAACAATAACTAATCATGTTGGTTAGTATAAATTCACATTTACATAAAATCACATGAGAATGTATATAAATAAGTAGATAAACAAGACTAAATTGAGTTATAAAGTATCACTTGGGCATGCAATTATGCCCAAGATCAGTGCCCATCGAAGATGTTCAGTTTTGGGATCTTGTATCCCTGCGGCAACTTAACACTTGGATGTAGACATAGCTTCTTGTACCTTAAATCTGAAATATTTCTCGAGCGTAGTTTCTCATCCATAAATTTTTCTAAGTCATTGAACTCTTTTTGTAGTGTCATTATCTCGCCTTCGGATATTTTCATGTCTTGCAAAGTGTTGAGATGAGTGTGTAATGAAGGAATCTGCTGACAGAGTACCTAAGATGGGTTGGATGAGAGGTACCGTTGATAAAATACTTTGTGTCGGAAAAGGACCAAAGTTTGTGTTAGAAATAGGACTAAAATTGTTTGGGATGTTTGGCATTTTGTCAAATTGCAGATTCTCAATTGAGTTGATGTACAAATACCTGACAATCTTTTGAGAATAAGCAAATCAAATGCGAACACCAGTTAACACATATCATGAGTAATAATATTAATAACATCCAAACGGTAAACACGTTAAAGAGTTTTAAGACAAATAAGAAAAATTTTAAACTCTAACATAATGTAAAATTCAAGGTACGACGTGGATAAAAGTGATGAAAATCGTGATTTCAAACTAGTGATGTTGACAAATGCTAGAGAATTTCAAATGAGTAGATGATGATTGTGCTAACTAATTTAGCAAGTTAATGGGATGAGCAAAGCTGACTTGTGCCGAACAATCAGATCCTTGATTAAAGAAAAGGAGATATGTACTTCTAAGCAAAAAATGATGAATTACACTTGTTCAAGATGAGCCAACGGTATGGGAGATTGATAAGATATCGAAAACTTAGTGGCAAGAATATCAAGGTGGAGTTTGGACTTATTTTGCACAAATAAGGTGATTATGTGACTGCAAAAGAATGAATGCTAAAGAGGATATTTTGAAAGACACATACATTAAGATTAACGAAAGAAGAACAATTTGAACTAGGCTCCAATATTGTATGTTTTGGACCTAAAAGTGTAAGTTATATGGAATATAAGATTGAGAGAGTATAAACACGAAATGATTCTAGAATTATCTAAAGATTAGAGCCTGAAGGACGAAGGAAAACAAAACAAGAAACAATTATATAAGTAAAACAACGATACATGCGACAGATAAATCGAGCGTCCTAATATATTGTGACCTCTTTCGTGCCAGAGGTAGGCCTAGCGAATTTTAAGAGACGAATATGCCATAATGTATCATTCTATTTGCTCTCCTTAAAATATCAACATAAATAATATAAATAGTTTTTTTACATAATGAAATATTCCAAGAATAGAAAATCACAAAAAAATAAAAGCTAAACTATAGACGAAATGAAACGTTCCTTCTCTTTTTCGTTTCTTCAAAGCTTACATGACATGATATAATAACCTGCATCATAAAGTGTTAGTTTACCTTGAAGAGCAAATAGTCTACATTTTTTGGCATATTCATCTCTTAAGAAAAATGCAAATAAGTATGATAGTGTCCTTTTTGAGATTGTAAATCTCTTTGGACTTTGGGAAAAACCAAACTAATGATCTCAATACACCAAGGATATCGAGACATCCTAGGGATGATGCATGCATAACTTAATATACATTTGAAAAAGTTTGGTGGACACGGACTGAAAGACTTTCTTATGCGAAAAGGCACGTGGTCATATGGTAGTAAAACTATCCATTCACCCCACGTATATGCCAAATCTATAAATAGGTTTTTAAAAGAAAATCAGAGAAGTGCAAAGCATAACTCGCGTGTGTAGTGTGTGATAGTGAGATAACCCTATTATGAAAATAAATTAATCATTTCAAGAAGGTTAATTATTATTACCTCAAATATATCTAAATTACTTTAAGAAAACACTATTATGAAAATAAATTAATCATTTTTATCATTAAAATTAAAAAAACCACGAAATCATTACAAAGAAGAAGAGAAATCAAAGAAGCAATAAGAAAGAAACTTAGGACAACATGGGTATTGAAAGAGATCGTCATTATCTTTATAATTCACTCAATAAAATAATAAAAATATAAAAGAATATAAACAAACAAGTAAATTTATTAAGAATTGGATCGAGCCTCCAAAAGATACTTACGTATCCCCGAAGAAAATCAGATCAGACGTAGTTCTACTTTTAAAGAGGGAGGTTATTTTAACCTAACGAGATTTCTAAATATGTGAATAAATCCTACAAGCATATTTTCCTAAACATATGTAGACAAATCCTATGAACATATTTTTAAATGCAAAAGAAAATCACATTTAAGTATGCAACACATAATAAAACCTTCTTAGATAAGATGTATAACTTAAACAAGATAGTACATGATTCAGTAGGCATGGGATCTACATTACAAGAAAAACACATCACTTTATTTAAATGATTAGACAATTTATGACAAACGAAGTAAGATCTTAATAAGAAACAACTTAGTGACAAGTTCTTTGACACGGTAACATGAGACCTGGGGAAGTGACAATTGATTTACTATCGACAAACTCGATTTAAATAGGTTGTTATTATTCAGATTTTAAGCCTACATGCTGGGTAAATATGAAGCAGTTCATTAATGGTGAACAGATTAAGGGTACTAACACGCACTACAAGTAATCCTTAAAGGCAAATTGAAAATTAAACATAAGACATACTTAGGATCGAATTATTTTAGTTCCTATAGGCATAATTTCTAGTAGAAATAATTAAGTTCATATTAATCTTATAGGAATGATTTCTAATAATTATATATGTATCAGTCCTATAGGCATGCTTTCTATATGAGATTGCCTAATTAGATATCAAGAAGCAAAAACAATAAAGAACATACAAACCCGCCCCCATAAATCCCCCTTTCACTATTATCAGCGTCATTAAAATTATTACAAATCAAAATAAATTTGAAAACGATACATGAGAATAATACTAAATTAAATAGGTCTCAATCCCCATCTTGTCCCGGTGACCCTTCGTCCTAATTCATGAAGAACCTGTTAAACCAATAAATAAAGTGAATGATGCACGCACAAGTATACACATCATGAATTTCAAGAATTAGAACATACTTAGAATATGCATGTACAAGTATACACATCATGAATTCCAAGAATTAGAACATACCTAGAATTTTCAAGCAATCAGTTGAGCATGCACAAATGGGATAAATTTTCAGACATATACTATTATGAAGTAAAGAAAAAAAAAGTCATCAAATATTAAAGAATATATATTAGCGAATTTAAACATGAAATTAGAACTAACCAATTAATAAGAATCCCAACAAAGTAATTATACAAATATTTTCGCTGATTAAGACCCAAACCTCAACACATCAAGATCACAAAAATCTAAAAGATTCCGAGCAGTGCTTGTGTTAAGGCGAAATAGAGGAGTTATAGAATTATCTAAGTGAAAAGGGAGCGACAGTTTTGCTTGAAAGAAAACCACATAGTATTGTTAAGAGCAAAAAATTTAGGGTATTCAGACTTCCCCATTTTATGCGATCAATGACCATTTTAGGTTCACCCAGTTGATTTGCAACATACATCACATCCCGTAACACCGTGTTGATAGTGAAGTTCAATTGTTCGAGAAATTTCAATTCCTACCCATTTAATATATTCATGCAAGCTACTGATTATCTTCCTCAACCCATTGTTGTTGAGTTCAAGGTATCACAATGTTCAATGGTATTTCATACAAGTCATGCTTTTTGCAATATTTAACAAGTTTACTTACTTGTAGTTTCAAGTGTTAGCTTGACATTTTTCTTGCTTCAGTGGTCAAGGTAGGAATTGTGAGTTTTCAAATGAGATTTTGCACGACTTAAAGCTTGAATCAATATGAATCATTGAGTTTACGAGTGTGAGAATGTTGGGTGAGAATCATGGGTTTGATTTTTTTGTTAGCATAGGAGTGGAAGACGGAGATATTTGATTTAAATAAGTTAGGGCAGATCTTTGGATATCCGAGTCGAGTTAGGTCAAAGTGATAAATTTAGCCCATCATGACTCGTACCATGAGTCGTAGGTTAGACTTATGGCTCGTCCCTTGGACTCGTAGCAGAATACTGAGAAAACTTACCTGGGGACCTAACAAGACTCTCAAGACACAACCAAAGAACAAGAACAAAGCCTATACCTTATACACCTGTTCCAATTCCCCAAATACCAGAAATATAAAATCCCACATCAACATTCAGATTTAACGGCCTCAGGGAATCAACCCAATTTATGAAAACAAATTCAAGGAGATAACCCAAAAACCTCTTATTGAATATAAGAGGAACAAGAAACATAAAATGAAAGTCTGTATATGAGTCTTAAAATTTTAAACCAGCCGTTAGTGCATACCAAGTATTCCAATAGAAATGCAAACACAAAGAAACCTGAGTAACATTTTTTTTGAAGATACGGGTTTCGGCCACCTAAAAAATAAGGGGAGTAAATCTATGAAAAGAAGAAGGAGATGAGGGATAAGGGAGTGAAGAAACAAAGGGAGATCCGGTGGTGTTTTGGGTGGTGCTTCGGGTGGTTTAGAGGAGAAATCGATTTCGGGTGAGGGAGAGAAAAAGGAGAGAGGAGCGACTGGTTTCGGCTGGTGGAGTTGTTTTCAGTTCGCGGGTGTGGTGGAGCGATGGGTTGCGGCACTGGTGACTTGGGGAGATCTGGTTGGGGTTTGCTGGAGATTGTTGTTCTCCATCCAATAATGACCGAAAACAATGGTGGAAGCGGTGAGGGGAAAATGAGGAGAAGAGAAGGTGTACGGGCTGGTGGCTGTTGTGAGGGTGTGCGACGACTGAAGGGGAGGTGCGGCGTTGGTTTAGGTGAGGAAGAGTGAAAAATGAAATTAGGTCTTGGGGGGATGAAAGTAAATATGGGAATAGGTAGGGTTTAATTGTGACCGTTAAATCAAATGAAATGGAGGGCTGAGATTATATGTTAGGTTCGGTGGGTTGGGTCAAGGATCTATCCACGGGTTGCGGATAGTTAAATGGATTGAGTTAATTTAGCTGAATTGGAATTTTAAAAATATGGACAAATTATGACAAAAAAAGGCTAAAATTGACATACATTAGATAGAGAGTGGCTAGACTTTAAATAAACTAGATGAAATTGAAATTAGCTGCTATTATTTTAATAAAAATTCTACATTTATAGATAATTTAAAAATAGATAATATAATAATCTAATTTACGATAAAACTATATAAATGTTATTATTATAAAATTAAATATAAATAACTTATAAAACTAAGTAAATATCATATTTTATAAATGAAACTTATAAAAAATGCATGTGTGTATATATATGTATATATATATATATATATATATATATATATATATATATACATACATATATACATGTATATATATTATTATAAATATATTTTATATGACATAATTACATATAATATCGAAAAATCAATAACTTGAAGCTAATGTAATAATATTTTAAAAGTATAATTTAAGAACATATAAATAAGAAATAGTTATGCAAAAATTAATTAAGTATGATAATTAATATTAGAATATTATGGCTGTGAACTAAATAATTATGTGCAAAGAGTAATTTTTAAAATATGCACACATAGATATATATATTAATAAGCAGCTTACACGGGACATAGGGCGGTCAAAATTGGGTGTCAACACCAGAAATGAGGAAGAACTTAGTTTCTGTTGGACTTCTCATCAAGAACGGATTTAAGTGCGTTCTTGTTTCAAACCAAAGTGTAATAAGTAAGAATGATGTGTATGTAGGAAAAGGTTACCTAACTAAGGGCCTTTTCAATACATGGGAATTAGTTGACCTTCCTCCAGGGATCAAACAATTAGGTTGCAAATAGATTTTTAGAAGAAAATTTAAAGATAATGACACTATTGATAAGTACAAAATAAGACTTGTAGTCAAAGGGTTTAGACAAAAAGAAGGTCTTGATTATTTTGATACATACTCGATGGTAACCAGAATTATATTCATCCAGGTGTTAATAGTGTTAGCTGCCGTATACAGTCTTGAAATCCATCAAATGGATGTGAAAATAATCTTCTTAAATGGAGATTTGGAGGAAGAAATTTAGATGGAACAACCTGAAGGGTTTTGTAGTTCATGAAAATGAAAAAAAGGTGTGCCCATTTGTAAAGTCTTTATACGGACTAAAACAAGGCCTCAACAATGGCATGCAAAATTTGACCAAACAATGTTGTCAAATGGTTTTAAGATTAACGAGTGTGATAAATGCGTTTACATAAAGAATACTCAAAAATCAACTATCATCGTTTGCCTATACCGTGCATGACATATTGATAATGAGTAACAACATCGCTAACATAAATGCTACCAACGTATGATTTCTTGAAAAATTTGAGATGAAAGATTTAGGAGTTGCTGATTTGATATTGGGTATTAAGATCCACAAAACTCCTGAAGGTCTAGGATTGTCTCAGTCTCATTATACCAATCAATACTTGAGAAATTTAAGTATTTGGAGTTCAAAATTGCAAAGATACCAATTGATGTGAATCTTTCTCTTGCTAAGAACAAAGGAGAAAGTAAGTCTCAATTGTATTATGCTAGAGTATTGAAAAGTTTGATGTTCATCATGAACTATACACTACCAGATATAGCTTGTGCGATAAGTAAACTTAGTCGATACAAAACTAATCCCAATCAGAGTTGTTTGATGGCTATGAAACGGATTTTGGGGTACTTAAAATATACTCAAAACTTTGCTTTGCATTACAAGTATCCAACAGTTGTTGAAGGATATTGTGATGCAAATTGGATCACTGGATCAATAGAAACTAAATCCACAAGCGGATATTTTTACCATTAGTGGAGGAGTAGTGTCTTGAAAGTCATCCAAACAAACATGTATTGCTTTGTCACACCCTGAGTTTACACCCTGAACGGAACACGGTACTTGAAGACACGAGTGACCCCAAGTCAACCCCTGGTTTATCATACACTGACATTCTGAGTAACATAAATGTCACGCCCCGAGTCTACACCCTAGACATAACACGGTAATTGAAGCCACAAGTGATCCAAGTCAACCCCTGGTCTATCATTCACTAGCATTCTGAGTAAACATGCACAACGGAACTTTCAACTAATATCATGAAAACATTTATGAAAGACAAGTTTGAAATCATAGAGTTCAAAACACTTGAATAATCCAAAAATCATGTCTGTCTTAAAGCCATCTAACTGAGGAGTTGATGGGACAAGCCCCCAGCTAACTCTAAGTCTAATTGAAACTAATATATGACTGAAAAAAGAAAATAATGCCCTCAGATGATGAGGACTCACACTTCAACTGCTGAAATGAAGAATCTGAACTGCGGCGTCTAGCGATGCTGAGTCTGAGAACCTGCAACTGTATCATGAAATGATACAACAAAAAAGTATGCGTTAGTACTTTGAATGTACTGAGTAAGTGAGAGAAACATGAATAACATGATAGAAATGATAATTTAACTGATACGATATGAAATGACCAATTGAAATACTGAAAACTGATACAACTAGTATAAAACTGACATGGTCAAGAGTGACCCTGGCTGATGATCATAGACATATCCTAAGTCAGAAATATTGAGTCTGGAATACTGCACTGAATTGATCTGGACTGAAGAATCTGAGAGTAACTATACTGACCAGTGGGAGACACTATAACCGACATATAACCACATGAGCTAGATGTGGAGTCCGATGAATACACCCCACCAGTAGGACCCTGTCACGCCCCTCCTTGGGAGGTATGACTGGCACCCGGTGCCCTAGTAGGACCTAGACTGCTAACCGGTGGGCCTAAGCACATCTGGTGCCTGACTGGCTCTAACTCAGATTCAAGGAATCAACGGGCTATATAACGGCTGTAAATACAGCCTCCGATCGACTAGGCCTATAGCCACCTGCATCATAACGATAGCTAACCAGAATTATGTCAATATAAGGGAGCCTATGCGGGCCGACAAGGCCGCCATGCTGTCTAGTTAACTCTAAATCAATATAACAAATGCTGAACAGCTACGTGACCGGTAAGGTCACCACTACGGACTGGATAAGGCCTCACACGACCAACATAAACAACTAAACATACGCACGGCCCCACGCGACCGGCACAGCTAACCACATGGAAAATATATACAAACTGCAAGCCTCTAAGAATACTGATAAGATGGTCAGGACAGGGCCCCGGCCTACCCATGTTGTACAACAAAGAAAAGGGATAAACCTCTAGCTATCTAGCTCCAGATGACTGCAGCTGATGACCCTATGAGCTGGTTGGAATCACGAGGTATCAACCCCTCGTCTATGAGTACCTGCAGGCAAGTAATGCAGCGCCCCCCAAGGGGCGTCAGTACCGCTGGTACTGAGTATGTAAAACAACAACTGAAAGATATCTGAAAACAACAATACAACTGATGGAACTGGAATTGAAAGGAATAGACTAAACCGACTGAAAATGTAAAGCTATGCCTACTCTTAACTATGCTGGAAGAGGTAGGAATCATACCTGGAAATGTATCGCTCTATTGTCGATCTACTTGTATCTAGTGTAACATGGACTAACATAATATAACATAGCATAGCACACACAAACCTTACACGACCCCCATAAGCCGGGAGGTACAATCAACATGCAATCTACACCCCTACCCCGGTCGTCCCATCTCCTATAATAACTATAAGCATCCTGCCGATCCCCTGGGTATGCACTTGGGCTCGCTGAGCCCCTGACTATAACTGTACCTGAGTCTGGAGAAATCCTGAATCAACGCCCCGGGCGTACCCGCTCGATGGGGGTGTATAAAGGCCGACCAAGGCATAATATGGGGAAACCGGCATCCCATCTTCGTCCCCTGTGGGACGGCATGCCACTCCGTAGAGCGGCGTATCCTCGCCCTCTGGCGGACGAGTCGATACAGCTATTAACCCTGTGGCGGTCATGAATGGTAGGTAACCCAACCCAAGACAATACAGTGGTCTCAACTAGTAATACTAACTGCGTATACCGCATGCTGAAGCTAGTGATGATAATGTATCTGTACATACTATATGCTGACTAGTGATAGTGATATGTATGTATTTAATACATGTTGATGATAATGGTATATGTATATAATCTTCTGTCATACTGTGCTGAGTCTAACGTTGAACAAGATATAGTTTTTCTGCTGGAAATCATGCTGTATAACTGAGTTTTATAGTAACATGATTTACTATTTCTAACATGCTTTCTAAATTTCATTTTAATCTACCATTCTACTTGTGAGATACCTTACAGATACTTATATTGCTTTACTAAGTTTCAACTGAATACGATAATATCCTAACATACTTTACTAAATCACATACTGGGCATGCTGTACAGTTCCTAACACTTTGTATTAGAATTTATATCGTGCTAGCAAGTCTCACGGTATACATAACATGATGCTTCCAATATCGTACTAATATTCATACTAAACATAACACACAACTCCTGAAACATTCTACTGGCCTTTGAACTATCTTACCATACCGAGACTACTAACTTGCCGAGGAAACTAACTTTACATACCTTCGCTTCTGATTTCCCGACTAACTGGCGTAGCTCGGTCAGTATCCAGCTATTTCTCCCAACTGCATTCATATATACGTCAATCAGTATTAAATACAACTTTATTCTGAAGGACGACATCACTTTCGATATAATTATAGCCTAAACTTAGGCTTATCGAAAGACTGTCGAAAACTCACTATTTTCCAGAAGTCCAGAAGGGAGAAGTATTCACTTCACTGCTAGGAACACATAGACACTAGTTTGGAGCAATTCTACTTACCTTAGTCCAGTAGCTCGACGATTCGTCGGCTGTATTTCGTGAAACAAAATCCGTAGGAATGCTCCCTGCTGCTAAATACCTAGGTACCTGAGGTTAATTTGAATTTAGACTACGTTTGGCAGCGTAATCGAACGATAGTATACTAACCCTCTTCGTCTCTCTCTGTTTACTGCGTTTTTCTGGAATTTATCAAGGATTTAAATGAAAATAAACCGAAGTGGGGCTTTATATACTTGGGCCTGGACAGGCCCAACGTGTCACGAAGCCAACGCGGTGGCCCCGCCTCCGTGACATGCTGCCATCGCGGAGGGGCTCTGCCCCGGCTCCTTCCGCGATGGTTCGATAGGCTACTTGTCCGATCCTTTCCCGGGCCTTTCTCCAGCACGTATGGTTTTCAAATATGCTCAACCAACGTGAGAATAGGCCATCTAGGTGCCGGAAATCTTACGGGGTATAACATTCTCCCCCCCTTAAGAACATTCGTCCTCGAATGTAAACTTCTATCTAGAAGACTTCTTAACGTACTCAATTTGTTTCTAAGAGAATTTTGGCAGAGTCTCCCCTGTAATATGGACTATCCCAAAAACCTGAAACGCAGAAAAGTTCAATACGGGACTACACACAATACTTTAAGATCCACTTTGTAGCTAAACATCAATCTCTCTCATTTACATATATACAACCATAAAGTACTGCATAAGTAATAATACAGACATACCTGTCGCCTGACTAGGCCTGGAATAAGTGAGGATATCTAATCTTCATATCTTCCTCCGCCTCCCAAGTCATCTCCTCTCGGTTCTTATTACGCCACAATAGCTTGACAGACGCAATATCTTTAGTCCTCAATCTGCGAATCTTTCTGTCTAGGATAGCTACTGGAACCTCTTCATAGGCCAGCTCTTCTGTAACCTGGATATCCTGGACTGGGACTGCTCTGGATAGGTCTCCTAGGCATTTCCTCAGCATAGACACGTGAAAGACTGGATGATCGGATTCCAATTCTGGAGGCAAGTTCAGTTCATATGCTACTCGGCCTATCCTTCGACGAATCTGATAAGGCCCAAAAAATCTTGGACTGAGCTTACCTTTCTTGCCGAATCTCATCACCCCTTTCATTGGGGACACTTTCAAAAATACCCAATCATTTACATCAAATTCCAAGTCTCTGCGCCGCACATCAGCATATGATTTCTGGCGGCTCTGTGCGGTCAGTAGGCGTTCTCGGATAAGCTTTACCTTTTCCTCTGACTGCTGAACAATGTCTGGCCCAACCAACGCTGATTCTCCTATTTCAAACCAACCAATCGGCGATCTGCATTTTTGCCCGTATAATGCCTCGAAAGGCGCCATCTGGATGACTGAGTGATAGCTATTATTATAAGAAAATTCAATTAACGGCAAATGCTCGTCCCAGCTACCTCCAAAATCTAGCACACACGCTCGCAGCATGTCCTCGAGCGTCTGAATAGTGCGCTCAGCCTGTCCATCTGTCTGAGGGTGGAATGCTGTGCTTAAATTAATCTGCGTCCCCAAACTTTACATACCTTCGCTTCTGATACATTCTACTGGCCTTTGAACTATCTTACCATACCGAGACTACTAACTTGCCGAGGAAACTAACTTTACATACCTTCGCTTCTGATTTCCCGACTAACTAGCATAGCTCGGTCAGTATTCCAGCTATTTCTCCCAACTGCATTCATATATACGTCAATCAGTATTAAATACAACTTTATTCTAAAGGACGACATCACTTTCGATATAATTATAGCCTAAACTTAGGCTTATCGAAAGACTGTCGAAAACTCACTATTTTCCAGAAGTCCAGAAGGGAGAAGTATTCACTTCACAGCTAGGAACACATAGACACTAGTTTGGAGCAATTCTACTTACCTTAGTCCGGTAGCTCGACGATTCGTCGGCCGTATTTCGTGAAACAAAATCCGTAGGAATGCTCCCTACTGCTAAATACCTCGGTACCTGAGGTTAATTTGAATTTAGACTACGTTTGGCAGCGTAATCGAATGATAATATACTAACCCTCTTCGTCTCTCTCTATTTACTGCGTTTTTCTGGAATTTATCAAGGATTTAAATGAAAATAAACCGAAGTGGGGCTTTATATACTTGGGCCTGGACAGGCCCAACGTGTCACGGAGCCAACGCGGTGGCCCCGCCTCCGTGACACGCTGCCATCGCGGAGGGGCTCTGCCCCGGCTCCTTCCGCGATGGTTCGACAGGCTACTCGTCCGATCCTTTCCCGGGCCTTTCTCTAGCACGTATGATTTTCAAATATGCTCAACCAAGGCGCGAATAGGCTATCTAGGTGCCGGGAATCTTACGGGGTATAACATACCCAATATACCTTGCTAGGGTATAAAGGCATGGACTGTGAGAATCAATATCAGAGGGGTGCCATGAGGCCATGTAAATGTATATCCTACGGTGGCAACGTAGTTCTGGAACCTGGGTGCACTGGAACCTCAGCCCTTTCGGTGTTAAGTTCTACTCCCACTTGATAATCATATTACTGCTACTACTGACAAGCGGATAGCTCGATACTGGGGCCCAAGACTATACTGACCCAGGGATACGGTCAGAGAGTTCACTGAGTGTCTTATAGGACCAGATTTGGAAATTGAGTTCTAAGACGGATCAGAGCTGCTTATCTAGAAGCGTGGTAACCGTCTAAAATACAAACTGATAACTGAACTGGGGTCCTAAGGCTGGTCAGAATTATATAACTGAAATGTCATGACCGCTTAATGGACCAAATAATTGTAATATGAGTCTGAGTCTGATAATTGAGAGGCACCACTGACACCTCGAAAAAAGACTATAGTCAAACTAATCAGCTGACGTTATTCTGGTCAACCCGGAGGTTGCTAAAATTTGACTGAGGCTAGACTGACATTTTTAAGTGATACTGAGTAAATAAATTTCTAAATGAGATTGATTAATTGAACCATTAATTGAGTTTTTAATGCCTACAAATACTATAGGAATTCCCTAACTTTGAAGGATTCAAGCATGATTCAATAATTCAGTAAATATACAGGATTCTAGTTTCTGCTCCAAAGTTAGGCTAAAATTCTACTTCCCTGGAATAGGCATCATTTTAGTCACAGACTGGAGGAAATTAGCTATGATAAATTTAATTTAGGATTCTACATAAATTAATCAAGAACAGTAACAATATCTTCAACTTCGTAAGTTTAGGGCTAGGACTGAAAGTTAACTGGAAGAGGGTTTCTGGGGGACGCAAGGGGAGAACAATCTCCTTGTTGAATTCCCACATACCTGTAGAAGAAAATCTGGTAAAATGCTGGAGAATCAAAGAAGAAAGATCTGCCCTAGCTGATGCTCTGAACTGCTTTGAGAGGAACTCTACGTTTTGCTTCGTGAACATTTGAGTAGGGAATATGGGGAGAAACCGTTGGTTACCCCTTCTAAAACCCCTGAATGAACCCAAAACAACGTAGTTTAGGGACTAGGTAGGTGGAATTTACAAAAATAACCCTGGGATTTAAAGCTGAAATCTGGCTGACAGGAACCCACAGGCCTCAGAATGGCCCGTTGGTAGAAATGACAGCCCGTTGAATCTGGCCGTGGTTTCTAGGTTCAGAAACGCTGGTGACCACGGTTAGGTACAACAGTCTGTTGGAAGAAACAATGGGCCATTGATACCTCCAATTGGAACTGGTAAGAAATCTAGGCACGGGGACGACGGGTGATAGCAACGACTCATTGGTAATACCAACGGGCCATTATATCCCCTCGTGGTCGACACGGCTGGGTTCTGGAACTAAATGAAGGGTGGTTACAACAGCTCATTGGAGCTTCCACGGGCTGTTGTTCCCTCCGTTGTCTCGGGGAAAGGGTCCGACAGACCTCTAAATTGGGATTCAACGTGTGATAGGATGGCCCGTTGTTAGAATCAATGGGTCGTCCTATGAATCGTTGTTTTCCCCTGGAACAAAGCTGCTGCAACCCATGACCGTTGGTTCCTCCAACAGTCTGTTGTAGGGGTCGTTTGAGACAGAAATTATTTTTTCTGGTTTCCTGTGGTTTCTCATGCAACGTCTGAATTTGATCTAGAAAAGTTTTGGGGTGTTACAATAAAACACATACAATGGAAATTTAAAACAAAAATATAAATACTTGAAAATGTTAGAATAAGGCTACATATTTAATAACACCAATCTGAGTCTGAAAAACATATCTACGTATGAAAGTCACTAAGACTGATGAGCTGCTGGGACAAATCCTGTAACACCCCAAAAGTGCCTAAGATTAGATCCGGGATCAAAAAAATGGAAATTGGCTGAAAACTGGAAAAAAGTGCACTAGACGGATGAAGTAACTACTCATGGTTGGAAACCACGGGTCGTTGTTAGCAGTTGTGGTTGGTATTTGGCACTGATAGTTAGGGATACCACCGGTCATCCAATGACTCGTCGTGAGATATGATGACCCATGGTAACCAGTCGTGGTTTGGGTTGTCAGATTTCCAGTGGACTTGACGGATGAGTACAATGACTCATTGGAAGCAACCACAAGTCGTGGTGAGGCTCATGGTAACGGATGTTCAAGATTTATCAAGGGACTAACAATGGTCGATCCTACGACCTGTGAGAAGAAACCACGACTTGTCCTGTCGAGTCGTGGCTAGAATCTGAAGTCAAGTATTGGGAAGTGCAGACAACGGACTGTACGACGAGTCGTGGTTGCTTCCAACGACTCGTAGGTACGACCCGTGGCATCATCCAGTAAAGTTTTCAGGGAATTTTCATTAAGATAAGATAGGTTAAGTCCCTCTTGCATAAGACATTCCCATGCATGCAAATTAAGAGAATTTTAGAGAGATCAAGCATAGTTTCAAGCTTTTCCCTATCAACTCTCCATTGGGTATTCAAAGAACTCTAGAATCTGATCTTACCAAGGTATGTAGGGTTACGAATGGGTGTATCCGTTCACATCCATGCCCATTCTCTATGAATTTATGAAAATCTATTAGAAATCTCATGGGGTTTTGAATCAAATTTGTGAAAATCTAATGATTTACTAATGGGTTGTTATGATTTGCGAATTACATCATATTTTATGAATTTTGATCAGATTTTACAACTATTCTCGATTATAAAATTTTTTATTTCAATTTCTACTAAATCAAGCCTATTTAAGCATAATCTATGGTGAATCGATTTATGATCTTCTCTTTAATTGATGATATTTATAAGCCCAACATGATTTATGATTTTAAATATGGATTTATCCAATTACCATCACGATTTGACGATTTTCATGTTAATATGTATGATGTACAAGTATGCATGAAACCTATGATTCATGAATTATGTTTTGGCCGACTCACGGGCCTTATGTCATGGTTAGTTCACGTATGTACAAGAATGTTTATAATTATCATGATTTAAATAGCCCATGAATTCATGCATATTATACTATGAGCACTATATATTTTTTGGAAGTAGTATCGAACACCGAGTAGGTTCGAGGCCTAGGTTCTGTCCCGGATTTCATAAACTATGTGCCACCGTAGGTATGTTGGGACCTCCTTTGTGACTGTCCCCCACCCAATTGTCCCTTTTATGGTGATATCACACTTTTATGGTTCTACCCTTGGCAAGGTATGGACACCCTCCCGACTAGGGTTACAAGTCGAGCTTCATGTGTGCTCATATGGGGTATATCGGTTAAGAGAATCTCCCATCGTTCCTCATGATTTATGCATGAATATGATTATGTATTTTGGCTCAAGTCATGTTAAGTAAAGTTGTTCTCTTATGATCATGAGTACGATTGTATTACGAATGTTTTGAAAACCTTGAGCCTTATGTTATGTTATGATATTTATGATGTGAGCATGATGTCCTACTCTTATGATCATTTATGAGTTATATATATATATATTTTAAAAGTCCGTTTTACTTACCCTGCATACTCGATACATTCTACGTATTGATCGCATACTTTCTATGCTGTATCGTTTTATGATACAGGACTAGGCTCTCAGGCTCATCCTCATCCTTAGTCCATCCCAGAGTTCTCTTTCAGCTTTGTTGGTGAGTCCTCACATTTCGAGGGTTGTTTGATTAAGCATGTACGATGTTCTATGTTTCAGTATTTGGCCGGGTTAGTTGGGGGTATTTTCCATCAACCCATCTTACATGTTAGAGGCTTTCAGACAGTATGTAGTACTCAACTCATGTATACATCTAGTACTTCCAAATGTTATGATATGCTATGTTATGTTTACATTTCCGCTATGTCTTATGTTCAGTCTTCCGCTTAAAGTGAGTAAAGTTAGATATGCTTATGCTATGGGTCGACTTGGGGCCTTTCGGGGTTCCTTGTCCCGTGTTACGATACGGGCCTACGTTTGGGCCATGAAAACCCCCCAACTAACTCCAAATATAAATAAAAAGAATGAAAGCATAACTAAAGAAAATAAGCTCCGTCCTCGAAGGATGAGGACTCACCAACTGGGTAAGCTGAGTTCTTCGGTGAACGGTAGGCTAACGGGGCTGAGGCTGTGATCCTGCAACTATATCATAAAACGATACAACATAAAAGTATGCATTAGTACTTTGAATGTACTGAGTAAGTTAGAGGAACATAACACAATAGAATAAATAACAAGAGAAATGCTGAACTGAAAGACATGCAATCACCAACTTATGCTACTAATCCGAACAATTGAAATACTGAGATGGTCTAAAAGACCCTGTCTGATGGTGAAAGCATGTTCTAAGTCTGTAAAACTGGTATGAACTGAACTGAACTAGAATGGACTGAACTGACTAGTGGGAGAGTCTGTAACCGACATGTAACCACGTGAGCTAGACGTGGAGTCCGACGTATACATCCCACTGGTAGAACCCAATATACCTTACTAGGGTATAAAGGCATGAACTGGGTGATTACAAAAGTCTGGGGTGAATCAGGCCAATAAATACTGAAACATACACTGGCAATGTAGTTTTGGGAACCTGGGTGTGCTGGAACTCCGGTCTGCTCGGTGCTAAGTCCTACTCCCACTGGATAATCCTAAACTAAATACAAAACTGATAGCTCAAAACTGGGGCCCAAGACTAGTCAGGTATACATATCTGAAAGTACCCTGAGAGTCTTATTGGATCAAATTCTAAAATTGGGTTCTAGACTGGTCAGAGCTTCTTATCTAGAAACGTCATAACCGTCTAAGAACAAACTGTAATCTGAATTGGGGTCCTAAGGCTAGTCAGAGCGATATGTCTAAATTTTCATGACCTCCTAGTGGACCAATAAACTGAATTTTGAATCTGATTCTGATAACTAGGAGGTAAAACTAACAACTCAAGAAATTTTGTAGTCAATCTGATCAGCTGACGTTTCTGACTGACACTGAGTAATTTCACATTTTGACTAAAGCTAGGAAACGATGTATTTGACTGAGTATTCAGCATATAAAATAATATGGGAATTCACCATATTGATTTAAATCAAGAAAATCTCAAGATTTATCACTTCAGCAAGATTTCTAGTCTGTTTTACCCTCAAGGACTAGGGCTAAACTCAATGCACAGGGATAAGCATCAACACTATCACTAAATGGTGAAAAATACCCATAATTAATATAATATAATAATTCCACATGAATTAAATGAACCATTATCAAGAATTTCTCAACATTCGAAAATCTGCAGGGCTAGAATTCACTTTTACAAGAATCATCAATTTAATCATGAACTAATGGAAAATCATGTCTAAAATAATCATAGATATAATTCTATGTGAATTCAAAGAAAACTGACATATATTCTCTTCACATTCGAAAGATCAGGGCTAGGATTTATAAAGAAACTAGAGAAGGGTTTTGGGGGACACAAGGGAAGAACTATCCCCTTGTTGAATTTCCACATAACTGAGTTAGAATTTCCTTGTTGAAGGAAGCTTGGATTGCTTCAATGGAGGAAAACCCTAGTCTTGATTGAAAGCTTCTTGAGAGGAAAACTTACGGTAATTTTTTAGAAGATGAGCGGAATGAGGGGAAAAACCATTTTGCCCCTCTAAATCCCCTCAAAATAACCAAAAACAACTTAGTTTAGGATTTAGGAGGCTAGGAATTTACCAAAGTACCCTTAGAAAAATTGTAGGAAATAACTGTCAGGTAGTCCCAATGACTGACCTAACGAATCGTCCCCTTAGACAACAACTCGTGGCTTAGCTCATGAAGTACACTGCCTCTCAAGTCTTCTGGGCTCATCACGGATGACTCAACGACTCGTTCCAGGTGACCACGACTCATGGTCACCATCCGTGATGTACATTACCTACTCCACTACTCTCCTATCTAATCTGAGCCACGGGTCACCTAACGAGTCATGGCTTGACCACGACTCGTGGTGACTAATCGTGAGGTTCACTGCCAATTTCTTCCTGGTCTTCAAATTATCCCTGACCGTGGGTCATCTCATGGCTCGTGATCACGCCCGTGGCCACCCCAAACACCAAATGTCAAATTAAACTCCCAGGTCTCACCACGAGTCACTTAACGACTCGTGTCACTCCTCACGAGTAACAAAATGAATCATTCTGTGACCTGGTGCAAATTTTACAGTTTTCTCTTATTTAAGTCCCGGGTCTAGTCTTTGAGTTTTCGGGGCATTACGATATCTCCCCCTTGAGAACATTCATCCTCGAATGTTGGAAACACATAGGAAATCATAGAATGGCAATTTTTATATATGAATACTGATCACGAGAGCTGAAAACTAGCGGAATGACTATCTCTAAACTGAACCACAAGTCCGAACTGAATTCACTGATCATACACATGTTCATTTACATGGAAGAAACTGGAACACACGAACTGAATGGAGTTCTTGGGAGAAAATTGGTACCTTAAACTGAAATTGAGCTGGAAGAGAACAAATGTGGGTATCTGGCCATCATATCTGCTTCAGCCTCCACGTAGCTCCCTCAACCTGCTGATTTCTCCATAAGACCTTGATTGAAGCTACCTCCTTGTTCCTCAGCTTACAAACCTAACAGTCAAGGTTCTGGACTAGGACCTCCTCGTATGGGAGACTATGCTTTATTTCTATACCGTCCAAGGGAACAATTGAAGTTGGATCACCAATGCATTTCTTCAATAGTGACACATAGAATACTGGGTGCACATATGCCAACTCTGACTGTACCTCCAGTTCATAATCTACTTTGCCAATTCGCCTTAGAATTCTATAGGGTCCCACATATCTTGGACTGAGCTTTCCTTTATTCCCAAACCTCATCACCCCTTTCATGGGTAAAAGTTTTAGATAGAGCCAGTCATCCACAGTAAATTCCAATTCTCTTCTCCTCACATCAGCATAAGATTTCCGACGGCTCTTTGCTATTTTCAATCTCTCTCTGATGAGCTGTACCTTCTGCATAACTTCATGAACCAAGTTTGGCCCGATTATTGTAGCTTCACCAACCCAGAACCATTCAATAGGATACCTACACCCTCTACCATACAATGCCTCAAACAGGGCCATCTGGATGCTGGAGTGATAACTATTATTGTACGCAAATTCAATAAGACAAAAATGGTCATCCCAACTGCCCTTGAAATTGATTGCGCACCCCCTCAACATATCTTCTAGGGTCTCAATAGTCTGCTCAACTTGCCCATCTTTCTGTGAGTGAAATGTAGTGCTGAGCTTGACCTGGGTGCCAAGTCCCTTCTGAAAAGACTTCTTGAAATATGAGGTGAACTGGGTACCTCTATCTGAAATGATGGATAATGGCACCCCATGAAGCCTGACCAACTCCCGGATATAAAGTTTAGCATAGTCCTCAATTGAATCCATCATTTTAACTGGGAGGAAATGTGTTAGCTTAGTCATCCGGTCTACTACTGCCCATATGGAATCATGTTGTCGGCGAGTTCGAGGTAGACCCGTAATAAAGTCCATATTTACTTCTTTCCACTTCCACATGGGTATGCTGATATCTTGGGTCATACCTCCGGTCTTTGATGCTCTACCTTGACTTGCTTGCAGTTCGGGCACTTAGCTACGAATTCAGCGATGTCTCTCTTCATGTCGTTCCACCAGTAAATATCCCATAAATTGCGGTACATTTTTGTAGAACCAGGGTGGATGGAGTATCTCGAGCTGTATGCTTCAGCCAATATATGCTACCTCAAGTCACTTACGTCTAGTACGCACAATCTGCCCTGATAATGGAGCACACCATCTCCCCTTTTGGAGAAAGCCTCAACTTCTTTTCTGAGAACTGCTTCCTTGAGTTTCAGAAGAATTGGATCTTCATCCTATTTGGACTTAACTTCAACAACTAAAGAGGAGTCTGACCCGCTTTGCATCACCACTCCACCCTCAACTGAGTCAACCAACTACACCCTTAACCGAGCTAGTTTGTGAATATCCTTTGCCAACTCCTTTTTGCCTTCCTCAATATGAGCCATGCTACGCATAGAAACTCCGATTAGGGCATCATACACCACATTGGATTTGCCCGGGTGATATAGCACACTCATGTCATAATCCTTCAGGAGCTCTAACCACCTTCTCTGGTGGAGATTCAGGTCCTTCTGACTGAATACATACTGAAGGCTCTTGTGATCGGTGAAAACATCAACATGAGCCCTGTATAGATAACGTCTCCATATTTTCAACGCAAACACTACAGCTGCCAACTCCAAGTCATGAGTTAGATAATTCTTCTCATGAACCTTGAGCTGTCGTGAGGCATAGGCTATCACTTTGCCTCGCTGCATCAGAACGCAACCATGTCCAACTTTGGAAGCGTCGCAATATACTATAAATCCATCCGATCCTTCTGGTAGAGTCAATACTGGAGCGGTAGTGAGTCGAGTTTTTAATTCCTGTAAACTCTTCTCACACGCATTTGACCACTGGAATTTCACCTTCTTCTGTGTCGACCTAGTCAGTGGAGAAGCTGTAGAAGAAAAGCCTTCCACAAAGCATCGGTAATAACCAGCCAAACCCAAGAAACTTTTGATTTCGATTGGAGAGGTAGGTCTAGGCCAGTTTTTCACTACTGCTATCTTTTGAGGATCAACCTGAATACCCTCACCCGAGACCACATTACCCAGAAAAGTCACGAACTTTAACCAGAATTCGCATTTGCTGAACTTGGCGAACAACTGGCGGTCTCTAAGTGTATAAAGCACTATCCACATGAGATTAGCATGCTCTTCCTCATTTCTAGAGTATACTAGAATGTCGTCGATAAATACAATGACGAACATATCCAGATACTGTTTGAAGACTCTGTTCATCAGGTCCATAAAGGCTGCAAGGGAATTTGTTAGTCCGAAGGACATAACCACGAACTCGAAGTGACCATACCAAGTTTTGAAAGCTGTTTTCGATATGTCACATTCCCTGACTCTTAGCTGGTGATACCCCGACCTGAGAACTATTTTGGAGAAACATCTAGCTCCCCGAAGTTGGTCGAACAGGTCATCAATTCTGGGTAGGGGATACCTGTTCTTGACTGTGACCTTGTTCAACTGATGGTAGTTGATGCATATTTTGAGGGTACCGTCTTTCTTTCACACGAATAGCACTGGAGCACCCTAGGGAGAGATGCTGGATCTAATAAAACCCTTACCAGGAAGGTCTTTTAACTGCTCCTTCAGCACCTTAAGTTCAACTGGAGCCATTCTATAAGGAGGGATGGAGATGGGCTGAGTATTTGGAATAAGGTCGATACCATAGTCAATTTCTCGTTCAGGAGAAACTCTGGGAAGAACTTCAGGGAACATATCTGGAAACTTGGTTACAATAGGGACTGATTGGATAGTTGGGATATTAGAGTCGGAATCCTTGACCTGAACTAGATGGCAGATAGATCCGTTAGAAATAAGCTTCCTGGCCTTAAGGTAGGAAATAAACCTACACTTTGGTGCTGAACTGCTGCCTGACCATTCTAGAGATGGCTCATCAGGGAACTGAAACCTGACGACCCTAGTTCTATAGTCGACTGAGGCATAACTGGAGTGTAACCAATCCATTCTAAGAATGAGGTCGAAGTCAACCATGTCTAACTCTACAAGGTCAGCTGGAATGACTTTATTGCAGATTGAGATTGGACAGTTTCTATACACCAGGCTGGCTCTAACTGACTTGCCAACTGGGGTGGAGACTGATAAGGGTTCTTAGAGGACTTCTGGACTGATATTGAACTAAACTGCTACATAGGGAGTCACGAATGATAGTGTGGCCCCCGGATCAAGCAGGGCATATACATCTAGATGGAAAAGACATAACATACCCGTGACCACATCCGGTGAGTTCTCTTGATCTTGATGATATGATAATGCATAAGTTTTGGCGTCGACCGCCCTTCGTACCTGATGTATTAGCCTGCTAAGTCGGTCGGCCTGCTGGAGCTGCTGAGGTAGTGGATTGTGATCTTCCCCGTCCTGCTGACGGACATTCCCTAAGCCGATGCCCAAGTTGTCCACAACCAAAACAACCCCTCTCGACCCAGAAGATACTCTCCTGGGTGATTCTTACCGCACTTGGGGCAAGCTGGATACCTGTTCCCGACAGTGTAGCTCTAAGACTGAGAGCCAGATGCTCCACCCCTCCGATCCTGGAGGGACCGAAGGGTAGGGGCGCTGGCTGAGCTGGGCATTGGAGCCCTCTACTGCTGCTGTGGCTGGTTGCTACCGCCAGATCTCTAATGACCATGATCTAACTGGACATTCCTTTCCTACTTATTCTTTCTCTCCATGTCCCTCAGCTATTTGGCCTCAATCTACTGGGCATAGACAATCAGACTGGAGAGGTCGATATCTTTGATCAAAATCACTATTCTGCACTTTTTGAGGACCAGGTGACACCCCATTTATGAATTTTAGCATGCGAGCCCTTGGCTCAGCCACCATCTCTGGAGCGTATTTGGACAACGTGGTGAATTCCAGAGCATACTCTTCTACAGTCTTATTTCTCTGTCTCAAGTTCATGAACTCCGCTTGCTTGGCCTCCATGAGCTATCGAGGGGAGAATATGTCCAGGAAGGCTGTGTTGAACTCCTCCCACTCCACCGGCCCTACTCCCGCCGGCTCCCCCTCTTTTCACTACTCATACCAGATCTGGGCTACCCCTTTTAGTTGATAAACAACCAGGTTAGCACTCTCAGAGGAGCTGACACTCATTATTCAGTTAATCTTTTTAATCTCGTCTACAAACTCTTGGGGGTCCTCCCCTACCTTGAATCCCTAAAAGGATGGAGATTTCATTCGGGTGAAGTCCCCCACCCTAGCAGCTGCTGCGGACCCATTTGCATTCAGTAGCACCACCTGCTAGTTCATCTGGTTGGTCACAGTTTGGGCAAGCAGCTAAATGGCCGCCCTAAATTCTGCGGTAGATACCGGGGCTAGTGGGGCGGTCCGCTGGGCATTACTGGCCCTCTTCCATTACTGCGTCGTGGAGGCATAATTCATTGAAACGAAGCAGAGCACGAGTTAGGAGAATGATTTTGAAACTGAATTTCAACGCACGATAAGGAGTATGAAATAAAAGGAAGTTTCCTAATGACATTTCATAGCCTCCCCATCAGAAGTGTGGCACGCTTCACACCCATGAAGAGGACTCTACTCGATGCGGCTTTCAGACATCCGATGACACTTTGAACCTAGTATTCTGATACCAAGTTTTTCATGCCCCGAGTTTACACCATGGATGGAACATGGTACTTGAAGCCATGAGTGAACCCAAGTCAACCCCTAGTCTATCATACACTAGCATTCTGAGTAACATAAAACACATACAGCGAAAATTTAAAACAAAAATATAAATACTTGAAAATGTTAGAACAAGGCTACATATTAATAACACCAATATGATTCTGAAAAACATATCTACGTCTGAAAGCCACTAAGACTGATGAGTTGCTGGGACAAACCCCCAACTAACTCTAAATCTAAATAAAAAGAATGAAAGCATAACTAAAGCAAATAAGCTCCATCCTCGAAGGATGAGGACTCACCAATTGGGATAGCTGAGTTCTTCAGTGAACGGTAGACTAACGGGGCTGAGACTATGATCCTGCAGCTGTATCATAAAAATGATACAACATAAAAGTATACATCAGTACTTTGAATGTACTGAGTAAGTGAGAGGAACATAACATAAAAGAAATGTGGAACTGAAAGACATGCAATAACCAACTAACGCTACTGATCTGAATAATTGAAATACTGAGATGGTCTAAAAGACCCTGTCTGATGGTCAAAGCATGTTCTAAGTCTGTAATACTGATCTGAACTGAGACTGGACTGAACTGAATAGTGGGAGAGTATGTAACCGACATGTAACCACGTGAGCTAGACGTGGAGCCCGATGTATACACCCCACCGGTAGGACCCAATATACCTTGCCAGGGTATAAAGGCATGAACTGGGTGATCACAAAAGTCTGGGGCGAATTAGGCCAATAAATACTGAAACCTACGCTGGCAAAGTAGTTCTGGGAACCTGGGTGCGCTGGAACCCCGATTCACTCGGTGCTAAGTCCTACTCCCACTGGATAATCCTAAACTAGATACTAAGCTGATAGCTCAAAACTGGAGCCCAAGACTAGTCAGGTATACATATCTGAAAGTACCCTGAGAGTCTTATCAGACCAGATTCTGAAACTGAGTTCTAGACTAGTCAAAGCTTCTTATTTAGAAGCGTCGTAACCGGCTAAGAACAAACTGTAATCTGAACTGGGGTCCTAAGGCTAGTCAGAGTTATATGTATAAAGTGTCATGACCGCCTAGTGGACCGATAAACTAAATTCTGAATCTTATTCTGATAACTGGGAGGTAATACTGACACCTCGGGAAATTTTGTAGTCAAATTGACCAGCTGACATTTCTAACTGACACTGAGTAATTTCACATTTTGACTAAAGTTAGGCAACCATGTATCTGACTGCGTATTCAACATGTAAAATAATATGGGAATGCACCACACTGATTTAAATCAAGAAAATTTCAAGATTTATCACTTTAACAAGACTTCTAGTGTGTTTTACCCTCAAGGACTAGGGATAAACTCAATGCACAGGGATAAGCATCAACACTATCACTAACTGGTGAAAATACCCTTAATTAATATAACATAATAATTCCACAATGATTAAACAAACCATTATCAAGAATTTCTCAACATTCAAAAATCTGCAAGGCTAGAATTCACTTTTACGAGAATCATCAATTTAATCATGAACTGATGGAAAATCATGTCTAAAATAATCATGTATATCATTCTCTGTGAATTCAAAGAAAACTGACATATATTCTCTACACATTCAAATGCTCAGGGCTAGGATTTATGAAGAAACTAGAGAAGGGTTTTGGGGGACACAAGGGAAGAACTATCCCCTTGTTGAATTCCCACATACCCGAGTTAGAATTTCTTCGGAGAAGGAAACTTGGACTGCTGCAATGGAGGAAAACTCTAGTCTTAATTGAGAGCTTCTTGAGCGGAAAACTTATGGTAATTTTTCTGAAGATGAGTGGGAATGAGGGGGAAAACCATTCCGCCCCTCTAAATCCCCTCAAAATAACCCAAAACGACTTAGTTTAGGATCTAGGAGGTTAGGAATTTACTGAAGTACCCTTAGGAAAATCGTAGGAAATAACTATCAGGAGTCCCAACGACTGACCTAACGAATCGTCCCCTCAGACAACGACTCATGGCTTAGCTCGTGAAGTACACTCCCTCTCAAGTCTTCTGGGCTCATCACGGATGACTCACCGACTCGTTCCAGGTGACCACGACTCGTGGTCACCATCCGTGATGTACATTGCCTAGTCCACTACTCTCCCATCTAATTTGAGCCACGAGTCACCTAATGATTCGTGGCTTGGACCACGACTCGTGGTGACTAATCGTGAGGTTCACTGCCAGGTTCTTCCTAGTCTTCAAATTATCCTTGACCACGACTTGTGATCACGCTCGTGGTCACCCCAAACACCAAATTTCAAATTAAACTCCCAAGTCTCACCACGAGTCACTTAACTACTTGTGGTCACTCCCTAGGGGTCACAGAATGACTCATTTTGTGACCTTGTGTAAATTTTTCAGTTTTCTCTGATTTAAGTCCAGGGTCTAGTCTTTGAGTTTCCGGGGAATTACATGCTCGCTCTATAATGGAGTTTGAATTCATATCTTTAGACAAGAATGGTGAAGAAGCTAAATGACTCAAGAATTTCCCAGAAGACATTCTGTTTTGGCCCAAACTGTTGGCTCCAATATGTATACATTGCGATGGCCAAGCGGTAATCGGAAGGGATGGGAATGCAATGTATAACGGAAAGTCTCGTCACATATAACTAAGACATAACACTATTATACAACTACTCTCTAGTGGAATTATCACAATTGACTATGTAAAGTCGAGAGATAATGTATCGGATCCACTTACAAAAGGCCTAAATAGAGAGGCGGTTGAAAGATCATCGAAGGGAATGGGACTATGACTGAGGACAAGTAATCGTGGAAGTAACTCTACCTAGAAGACTACAGATCCCAAGATCTAGGTTCAAGGAGATCAAACAAAGTCATAAATGACGGTTCAACATTGTCAAAATAACTTTTGGTCCATTGTCAAGATGAGACAATGTTTAGTAAAAAGGATAACGAATTAAAGGCTTTTTAATGATTTCTGAGTTTGACATGAGGTATGCCAAATGGTGTATCTACGGGATAACACATTTAGGAATAACCTATACAAGTGTGAAGTGTAAGCCACTTCAAGGAGAATTCGGTAAGGCTAATTCTCTACACACTTATGAAACCAAGCAGTGTTAATGGCTGAAATGAACAAAATAATGAGAACCTAAGATGGTTAAAGAATAAATTGTGTGAGTTATATTGTCTAGGTATACATCAAATCTCGATTGTTCAAAGATATCAAATCTATCAATTGACCGAGTATATTCGATATATGTTCACTACGGAAAGTTCAAAGAGAAACCTACTTATCCAGATGCAATTAATTCGTACTTACGAATCACATAGCTTTTCATACATTAAATTTTTATATAGCCATTCTCCGTTCATGTGGGGGATTGTTGGAGTTAATTATTGGGTGTGAATTGGAAAATGAAGGAAAATAAATTGGAGGGAAGAGAAAGTTGAAAAAATTCCTTTAAGTTCCTTTATAATTGATAGGGAAAAAGAAAAAATTGATGTTTGTATTGAAAAGCATATCTTCTAGCTAATAAAGAGTAATGAAATATAATTCAAGTTTTAGGAAAAAATAAATAAACTTACATGTATTTCCATGTGGCTATCAATAGTGAGTTTAACACCAAGATTAGGGTCATCGGCAAGGTGCAACACAACATCATCAACCATTTCCTTTGGAACATAATCCTCCTCTACTTGCTTCTTGATTGTCTTGTGATGTTCAAGTACATATTTGTAAAATTCTGTGAAATTATTCCCTAATGCCTTCATTCTCTTTACGGTACCTTGTAAGATGAACCAACTAAGTCAAGGTACCCAATCTCCAAGATTAATCACTCCACCAAGATGCAACCACTCATTCAACATCAGTTGAAATATTTTAAGTGTTACTATTGAGGCATCTAAGTCTGCTGAGCATGATGATCACTATAGTACTTACTACTCAAAATTAACCTACTTATAGTGCCAAGGGTAAATCGAGTTAACTGATCTTTAAGCAGAATTGGTTCACCCGAGAGAGGAAAAAATAGAGAAATCAAAGTTCATTTTTCCTCAACACGAATATTGTTATACCCCGAGTCTACACCCTTGACAGGACTCGATACTTGGAGTCACAAGTAACTCCAAGTCAACCCATGGTCTATCATAACACTGGCATTCTGAATAAAACATAGAGGAAGCTTTAAAGTAAAAATATGAAAACAAAGCTAGATCATAAAGTTTAAAAACAACTGAAACAAAGCTAAAGGTCTGAAACTATGTCTGTGTCTGAAAGCCAACTACAATTGATAAGTTGCTGGGACAAGCCCCCAGCTAACTTCAAGTCTAAATAAAAGAAAATAGAACTGAATGAAATAATCCTCGTCCTCAAAAATTGAGGACTCACCAATGGTGCAGTTGAAATCTTCTGAGACTGATCTGCTAATGAGGCTGTGACTGAGGTCCTGCAACCGTATCATAAAATGATACATCATAAAAGATATGCGTCAGTACTTTGAATGTATTGAGCAAGTGAGAGAAACCATACAAAAGGAGTGATATAACTGAACTGAAAAGACATGCAATGACCAACTGATAATGATGCAACTGAATAATTGTAATAAACTGAGATGGTCTAAATGACCCTCTCTGGTGGTTAAGGACATGCCTTAAATCTGAGATACTAATCTGAGGTACTGTACTGAACTGTTCTGCACTAACCAATTTGAGACTAAACTGAGCTAACTAGTGGGAGAGTCTATAACCGACATATAACCACGTGAGCTAGACGTAGATTCCGATGAATACACCCCATCGGTAGGACCCAATATACCTTGCCAGGGTATCAAGGCATGAATTGAGTGATCACAGGTCTAGGCCATGAGGCCAATAAAAAATATATCCTACGGTGGCAACGTAGTATTGGGAACTTGGGTGCGCTAGAACCTCTATCCGCTCGGTGCTAAGTCCCACTCCCACTGGATGGTCCTAGACTAACTACTAAGACTAAGCTGATAGCTCGAAACTGGGGCCTAAGACTAAGTTAGGAATACATATCTGGAAGCACCCTGAGAGTCTTATCATACCGGATTCTGTAACTGGGTTCTAAGACTGGTAAGAGCTTCTTATCTTGAAGCGTTGTAACCGCCTAAAGAACAAACTGTAATATGAAGTCGGGGTCCTAAGGCTGGTCAGAGATTCTTATCTGAAAGTGTCATGACCACCTAAAGAACCATCAAAATCAGATACTGAGTCTAATTCTGATAATTGGGAGGCACTATTGATACCTCGAGAATTTTTGTAGTCAAATTGATCAGCTGACATTTCTGACTAACACTGAGTATTCTAACATTCTGACGGAAATTGACCTGACCTATATCTAACTAAGATTCTAGTACAAACTAACAATATAGGAATCCCTAACACTGATAAAATCAAGAAATTTCGATAATTAATCACTTATGCAAGACTCTAGTTTTTCTACATTCAAGAGCTAGGGCTAGAATTTACTTTACAGGGACAATCGTCAAAAATAGTCACAAACTGGTGGAAAAATATCTACAATTAACATAACCAATATTCCACATGAATTAAACAAAGTCTGACAGATAATTCCTTCACATTCAAAAGTTTCAGGGCTAGAACTGGTAGAGAAATAAGGAAGAATCTTGGGGACACAAGGGAAGAACTATTCCCTTGTTGAATTCCCACATACTTGGTGATGGAAATCCCTAAGAGAATTCCTTGAAAAATCTGAGAAGGATCGATCTCCCTAACTTCTTCTCTGAGCCTTTCTGAGAGAAACTTTACATACTAAATGTTGAAGGGATGAGAAAATGAGAGAAACCGTCGATTACCCCCTCTAAAACCACTGATTAAAACCTAAAACAAGGTAGTTTAGGACTAAGTAGGTGGAAAATTATGAAAGTAACCCTGGAAATTAAATTTGAAAACTGGACGACAGAGTCCCAACGGGTCACTAGAAGAGTCGTTGGTTGAGACCAAGACTCGTTAGGACCTCTCATTGGTTCCACTGCCTGGGATGAGAAGACACTGGATTTGGCAACGGGGGTCAGTCTGACTTGTTGGATGAAACAATGAGTCGTTGGTTCCTCCCGTGACCACTGGAAAAGGAAAACTAGTAGGCTGGCAACGGGTGACACAATGACTCATTGGTTGACCAACGGGTCGTTGTGTCCAGTCGTTAGGTTCACTGGAAAGATTTTCTGAAAAATGTCTAAGTTGCCACGACTGGTGCTGACAATGGCTCATTGTGGGAAACAACAACTCATTGTTTCCTCTCGTCGGGATATTAGGGATTTCACCGGACAACTCTCACAATGGGTCGTTGTTTCTGGCAGCGACTCGTTGGTTGAGTCGTGGGGTCCTGAAAAGGATTTATGAGCTGGAGAAACTATGACTAACGGGATGACTCGTTGTTTCTCAAAATGGGTCATTTCTTATCTCGTGGGTTCCCGAGAGACTAGGACCTACTCACCATGACTGACACGACGAGTCATTAGATCTGACCACGACTCATGGTCTCAGTCATTCTGAGACATTTTTTTTGGTTTCTCTTCTGAATTTTCTTGAAATGTCTGAGTCTGGTCTAGGAAAGTTTTGGGGTGTTACAATATGCCCCCCTTGGGATCATTCATCCTCGAATGAACACTAACACTGCTAGAAAACTAGGAAAAGAGCTAAGATTTCTTAACTGAGACTATGAGCTGGTTTCTGAAGGAGTAACTGACTCCGAACTGACTTAACCGTTCTAACAAAGCTGATGCAACTAGAATGCACATAGAATATTTAAACAGAGCTGGTGAGTATGGAACTAAATAGAGTACTAAAGAATATTTTAGTACCTGATTCCGGAACTGAACTAGAAGGGAATAAGTGTGGGTATCTAGCCATCATATCTTCTTCGGATTCCCACGTAGATCCTTCTACATGCTGATTTCTCCAGAAGACTATGACTGAAGCTACTTCCTTATTCCTTAGCTTACGAACCTGATGGTCACGGATCTAAACTGGGACCTCTTCGTAAGAGAGACTATCTTTCACTCCTACACTGTCCAATGGCACAACTGAAGTTGAATGACCGATGCACTTCTTCAATAGTGACATATGGAATACTGGGTGCACAAATGCCAATTTTGAAAGTAATTCCAGCTTATAGGCTACCTTGCCAATTTTCTTTAGAATTCTATAGGGTCCTACATATCTTGGACTGAGCTTTCCTTTCTTCCCAAATCTCATCACCCCTTTCATGGGTGAAATTTTCAGATAAACCCAGTCATCCACTGCAAACTCCAATTCTCTTCTCCTTACATCAGCATAAAATTTCTGACGGCTCTGAGCTGTTTTTAATCTTTCTCTGATGATTTGTACTTTCTACATAGCTTCATGAACTGAGTCTAGCCCGATTAAAGTACCTTCACCAGCCTTAAACCACCCGATAGGATACCTACATCTCCTTCCATACAATGCCTCAAACAGGGCCATCTGGATACTGGAGTTGTAGTTGTTGTTGTACGCAAACTCAATGAGAGGCAAGTGATCATCCCAACTTCCCTTGAAATCGATCACGCACGCCCTCAACATATCTTCTAGGGTCTGAATAGTCCGGTCAGCTTGTCTATCTATCTGCAGGTGAAAACTTATGTTGAGCTTGACCTGGTTACCAAGTCCTTTCTGAAAGGACTTCCAGAAGTGAGAGGTGAACTGGGTACCTCTGTCTGAGATAATGGACAAGGGCACCCCATGAAGTCTGACCAACTCCCGTATATAAAGATTAACATAGCCCTCAGCCGAATCTGTAGTTTTAACTGGGAGAAAATGTGCTGACTTAGTCATCTAGTCTACTATCACTTAGATTGAATCATGCTGCCGACGAGTCTGAGGTAAACCCGTAATAAAATACATATTTATTTCTTCCCGCTTCAATGTGGGTATGCTGATATCTTGAGTCATACCTCCCGGTCTCTGGTGTTCTACTTTGACTCCATTGAAGTTCGGGCACTTAGCTACAAATTCAGCGATGTCTCTCTTCATGCCGTTGCACCAGTAATTATCCCATAAATCACGGTACATCTTAGTAGCCCCTGGGTGGATGGAATATCTTGAAATGTGTGCTTCAGCTAGTATTTGCTGTCTCAAATCACCTAAGTCTGGTATGCATAATCTACCCTGGTATCAGAGCACACCATCTCCCCCTTGGGAGAAAACCTCCACTTCTTTTTTGAGAACCACCTCCTTCAGTTTAAGCAGCATGGGATCTTCATCCTACCTTGACTTAACTTCAACTACCAATGAGGAATCTGATCCACTCTACACAACTACTCCGCCCTCAGCTGTATCAACTAATTGTACTCCCAACCAAGCTAATTTGTGGATATTCTTTGCCAGCTCCTTTTTGCCTTCCTCAACATGAGCCACGCTCCCCATAGACACTCTGCTTAGGGCATCAGCCACCACATTGGATTTTCCCGGGTGATAAAGCATGCTCATGTAATAGTCCTTCAGTAGCTCCAACCACCTTCTTTGACAAAGATTTAGGTCTTTCTGACTGAACACATACTGAAGGCTCTTGTGATCGGTGAAAATATCCACGTGAGCCCCGTACAGGTAGTGTCTCCATATTTTCAGCGCAAACACCATCGCCGCCAACTCCAGGTCATGAGTCAGATCATTCTTTTCATGAACCTTGAGCTATCTAGAGGCGTAGGCGATCACCTTGCCCCGCTGTATCAGAACGCAACTGATTCCAACTATGGAAGCATCGCAATACACTACAAACCCATCTCATCCTTCCGGCAGGGTCAAACTGGAGTGGCACTGAGTCGAGTTTTAAACTCCTGAAAACTCTTCTCACACACATCTGACCACTGAAATTTCACCTTCTTCTGAGTCAGCCTAGCCAAAGGGGATGCTATAGAGGAAAAACCTTCCATAAAATGTCGATAATAACTAGCTATACCCAAGAAACTTCTGACTTTGGTTGGGGAGGTAGGTTTAGGCCAATCTTTCACTGTTGCTATATTTTGAGGATCTACCTAAATACCCTCATCCAAGACCACGTGACCAAGAAAAGTCTCAAACTTCAACCACAATTCACATTTACTAAATTTAGCGAACAACTAGCGATCTCTGAGCGTCTGAAGCACTATTCTCAGGTTGTTAGCACGTTCCTCCTCATTCCTGGAGTATACCAGAATGTCGTCGATAAATACAATGATGAACATGTCTAGATATTACTTGAAGACTCTTTTCATCAGGTCCGTGAAGGATGTAGGGGCATTAATCAGTCCAAAGGATATAACCACGAATTTGTAGTGACCATACCGAGTTCTGAAAGTTGTTTTTGGTATATCACATTCTTTGACTCTCAGCTGATAATACCCCGACCTGAGATCTATCTTAGAGAAACAACGGGCTCCCTGAAGCTGATCGAACAAGTCATTAAGTCCTGGGTAGGGGATATCTATTCTTGATTGTGACCTTGTTCAACTGACCGTAATCGATGCACATTCTGAGGGTATCGTCTTTATTTTGCACAAATAGTACTGGAACACCCTAGGGAGATATGATGGGTCTAATAAAACCCTAATCAAGAAGGTCTTTTAGCTTCTCCTTCAACTCCTTAAGCTCAGTTCGAGCCATTATGTAAGGAGGGATAGAGATGGGCTAAGTATCTAGAAGAAGGTCTATACCGAAGTCTATTTCCCTCTCAAGAGGGACTCTGGGAAGATCTTCGAGAAACACATCAGGGAACTCGCTAACAACTGGGACTGACTGGATAGTTGGGGTCTCAGAGCTGGAATCTTTAACCTGGACTAGATGATAAATGCACCCTTTGGAATTAAGATTTCTAGCCTTAAGGTAGGAAGTAAATCGACCCTTAGGCGCTGAACTACTGCCTGCCCACTCTAAAGTTGGCTTATTAGGGAACTGAAACCTAACGACCCTAGTTTTGCAGTCGACTGAGGTATAACCGGAGTGTAACCAATCCATGACAAGAATGAGGTCGAAGTCAACCATGTCCAACTCTACCAGATCGGCTGGAATGACTTTGTTCAAGATTGAGACTGGGCAGTTTCTATACACCCAATTGGCTCTAACTGACTCTCCATCTGCGGTGGAAACTGAGAAGGATTCTGAGAGGACCTCTGGACTGATATCAAACTGGACTGCTACATAGGGAGTCATGAACGAAAGTGTGGCTCCTGGATCTAGTAGGGCATACACGTCTAGATGAAAAAGGAGTAACATAGCCGTGACCACGTCAAGTAAGCTCTCCTGATCCTGAAGAGAAGATAATGCATAAAAATGGTTTTGGCATCGGCCCCATCCGCACCTAAATTGTTGGCCTGCTGAGCTGGTCGGCCTGCTAGAACTCCTGAAGCCGTGGATTGTTATCTCCCCCATCCAGCTGACAGGTATTCTTTAAGGTGATTACCAAGCTGTCCACAACTAAAACAGCCCTCTCGACCCTAAAGACACTCCCCTAGATGTTTCTTTCGACACATAGGGCAAGGTGGGTAGTGATTGCTGGCACTGTAGCTCTGGAACTAAGAGCTAGATGCTCCACCCCTCTGATCCTTGTGGGACCGAAAGGTA
The DNA here is from genome assembly GCA_035772735.1 of Datura wrightii. Lineage (NCBI taxonomy): Eukaryota > Viridiplantae > Streptophyta > Magnoliopsida > Solanales > Solanaceae > Datura > Datura wrightii. Next base: position 18,236,203 of record JASDFA010000001.1, read on the forward strand.
GGGGCAGTGGCTGAAGTGTTGGAGCCCACTGCTGCTACTGCTGTGGGCGGGTACTTCCAGATCTCTAATGGCCATAATCTGACCGAATGGTTCTTGCCTATTTGCTCTCCCGCTCCAAATGTTTTAATTTTTCTCCCTCAATTTGCTGGGCATCAACTATGAGGCTGGAGAGATCGATGTCCTTGATAAGTATTGTTGTCCTGCAATCCTTAAGGACCAAATTTGACACTTCATTCACAAACTTCAGTATATGAGCCCTTGGCTCGGCTACCATCTCTGAAGAATATTTAGACAACCTGGTGAACTCCAGTGCATATTCCTCTACTGTCTTGTTGCCCTGCTTTAGGTTCATGAATTCCGCCACCATAGCCTCCCTGAGCTCCAGGGGAAAGAATCTATCTATGAAGGTTGTAGTGAACTCCTCCCATTCCACCGGTTTTGCTCTCGCTAGTCTCCTCTCCTTTCACTATTCATGCCAGATCTGGGCTACCCCTTTCAGCTGATAGTTAGCCAAGTCGGCACTCTCCGAGGAACTGACACCCATGATTCGAATGGTATTTCTAATCTCATCCACAAACTCCGTGGGTCCTCTCCCATCTTAGATCCGTGGAAAACTGGTGAGCTCATCCTAGTGAAGTCCCAAACCCGAGCAACTGTTGTGGACCCATTATTGTTGATCGGAACCACCTACTGGTTCACTTGATTGGTAACTTTCTGTGTGAGCAGCTGGATAGCCGCCCTGAACTCTGAGGTGGACACTGAGTCGTCCTAAGGGGAGGTTGGAGATGGTGGGGTAGATTGGTAAGCGTTACCGGCCCTTCTTCCGTTACCACATCGCAGAGGCATGATTCACTGAGCATGAGTTAGGAGAACGACTCTGGAATTTAATTTCAATGCACGATAAAGAGTATGAACAAAAGGGAGTTTTCCAAACAACATCTCGTAGCCTCCCCGTTATAAGTGTGGCATGCTTCACACCCATGAAAAGGACTCTACTCGATATGTCTTTCAAACATCAGAGGTTACTCTAAACCTAGTTCTCTAATACCAAGTTTGATACGGGCCAAGTCTACAGCCTAGACGGAACACGGTACTTGGAGTTACAAGTAACCCCAAGTCAACCCATGGTCTATCATAACACTGACATTTTGAATAAAACATAGCGGAAGCTTTAAATTAATAATATAAAACATTCACAAAAACAAAGCTGGATCATAAAGTTTAAAAATAACAAAATAACTGAAACAAAGCTAAAGGTCTGAAACTATATTTGTGTCTGAAAGCCAACTACAACTGATGAGTTGCTGGGACAAGCCCCCAACTAACTTCAAGTATAAATAAAAGAAAATAGAACTGAATGAATTAATCCTCGTCCTCGAAAAATGAGGACTCACCAATGGTACAAGTGAAATCTTCTGAGAGTGATCTGCTAAAGAGGCTGTGGCTGAGATCCTGCAGCTGTATTATAAAACGATAACACATAAAAGGTATGTGTCAATACTTTGAATGTACTGAGTAAGTGAGAGAAATCATACACAAGGAGTGACATAACTTAACTGAAAAGACATGCAATGACCAACTAATAATGCTGCAATTGAATAATTGTAATAAACTGAGATGGTCTAAACGACCCTATCTAGTGGTCAAGGACATGTCCTAAATCTGAGATACTAATCTGAAATACTGTACTAAACTGTTTTGCACTGACAAATCTAATACTGAACTGAGCTGACTAGTGGGAGAGTCTATAACCGATATATAACCACGTGAGCTTGACATGGAGTCCAATGTATACTCCTGATTGATAGGATCCAATATACCATGCCAGGGTATAAAGGCATGAACTGAGTGATCATTGGTCTGGGGCCATGAGGCCAATAAAAAAATATATCCTACAGTGGCAACATAGTCCTGAGAATCTGAGTGCGCTGGAATCCCAGTCCGCTCGGTGCTAAGTCCTACTCCCTCTGGATAGTCCTAGACTGACTACTAAGACTAACCTAATAGCTCAAAATTGGGGCCCAAGACTAAGTTAGTAATACCTATCTGGAAGCACCCTGAGAGTCTTACCGGATCGGATTCTGTAACTGGTTTCTAAGACTGGTCAGAGCTGCTTATATGGAAGCGTCATAACTGTCTAAAGAATAAAATGTAATCTGAAGCTGGGGTCCTAAGGCTGGTCAGAGCTGCTTATCTAAAAGTGTCATGACCGCCAAAAGAACCACTAAAGTCTGATACTGAGTCTAATTCTAATAACTGGAAGGCACTATTGACACCTCGAGAATTTCTATAGTCAAACTGATCAGTTGAAATTTCTAACTAACACTGAGTATTCTAACATTCTGACTAACTGAACAGACCTTTATCTGACTGAGATTTCAGTACAAACTAACAATATAGGAATCCCTAACACTAATAGAATCAAGCAATTTTGATAATTAATCACTTATGCAAGACTCTAGTTTTTCTGCATTCAAGAGCTAGGGCTAGAATTTACTCTATAGGGACAATCGTCAAAAATAGTCACAAACTGGTGGGAAAATATCTACCATTAACATAACCAATATTCCACATAAATTAAACGAAGTCTGAGAGATAATTCCTTCAAATTCGAGAGTTTCAGGGCTAGAACTGGTAGAGAAGATAAGGAAGAATTTTGAGAACACAAAGGAAGAACTATTCCCTTGTTGAATTCCCACATACCTGGTGATGGAAATCCCTGAGAGAATTCCTTGAAAAATCTGAGAAGGATCAATCTCCCTAACTTCTGCTTTGAGCCTTTCTGAGAGAAACTTTACGTTCTAACTGTCGAAGGGATGAGAAAATGAGAAAAATCTTTGGTTACCCCCTCTAAAACCCTTGATTAAAATCCAAAATGATGTATTTTAGGGACTAAGTAGGTGACAAATTACAAAAGTAACCCTGGGAATTAAATCTGAAAATTGGCCGATAGGGTCCCAACGGGTCACTCAATGAGTTGTTGGTTGAGACCACGACTCGTTGGGACCTCTCGTTGGTTCCACTACCTGGGACGAGAAGACACTTGATCTGGCAACAGGGGTCACCACGACTCGTTGGATGAAACAATGGGTCGTTGGTTTCTCCCGTGGCCATTGGATAAGGAAAACTGGTAGGCTGGGCAACGAGTGACACAATGACTTGTTGGTTGAACCAACGGGTCGTCGTGTCCAATCGTTAGGTTCACTGGAAAGATTTTATAAGAAATATCTAAGTTTACACGATGTGTCATGCCCCGAGCTTTACCCCTGGATGGGACACGGTACTTGGAGTCACAAGTAACCCCAAGTCAACCCCTGGTCTATCATACACTGGCATTCTGAGTAAACATGAAATATAGAGGAAGCTTTAAAGTAAACTATAAAACATTTTTGGAATGGAGCTGGATCATAAAGTTTAAAAAAAATATCTGAGCAAAATTACAAGTTTGAAAAAAACTAAGTATGCGTCTGAAAGCCACTACAACTGCTCAATTGCTAGGAAAAGCCCCCAGCTAACTATAAATCTAAATAGAGAAAGCAAAACTAGGTAAAATAATCTTCATCCTCGAAAGATGAGGACTCACCAAATAGAACAACTAAAGTCTTCTGAGAGCGATCGGTTAGCAAGGTTGAGACTGAGATCCTGCAGTTGTATCATAAAACAATATAGAATAAAAGTATACATCAGTACTTTGAATGTACTGAGTAAGCAAGAGAAAGTATAACTCAATGGAATAAGTAATTGTACTGAACAAACATGCAATGACCAACTGAAACTGATGAAGCTGAAATAACAGAAATAAATTGAGGTGGTCTAAATGACCCTATATGATTGTCAAAGACATGCTCTGAATTTGAGATACTGGTCTGATACACTATACTGAACTCATAACTGTATTGAATAGTCTGAAACTGTTGTGAACTGAGCTAAGCTAAAATTAAGCTGAATTGGGCTAAACTGAGACTGAATTGACAAGTGGGAGAGTCTATAACCGACATATAACCATATGAGCTAGACGTGGAGTCTGGTTGTATACACCCCATCAGTAGGACCCACTATACCTTACCAAGATATAGAGGCATGAACTGGATGATCACAAGAGTCTAGGGCCATTAGGCCAATAAAACTGTAACCTATGGTGGAAATGTAATTTTGGGAACCTGGGTGCACTAGAACCTCGGTCCACTCGGTGCTAAGTCCTGCTCCGACTGGATAGTCAAAGACTGAATACTAAACTGATAGCTCAAAATTGGGGCCCAAGACTAGTCAGGAATACCTATTTGAAAGCACCGTGAGAGTCTTAGTGGACTGGATTCTGGAACTGGGTTCTAAGACTAGTAAGAGCTGCTTATTTGGAAGCGTCGTAACCATCTAAGAACAAGTTGTAATATGTAACTGGGGTCCTAAGGCTGGTCAGGGCTGCTTATTTGAAAGTTTCATGACCGCCTAGTGAACTACTCAAACTGAGTTCTGATTCTGATTCTGATAATTAGGAGGTACTACTGACACCTCAAGAATTTCTATAGTCAAACTGATCAGCTGACATTTCTGACTAACGCTGAGTATTCTAATATTTTAACTAAACTGCATTGACATCAATCTAGATAAATTTTCAGCACCAAATAACAATATGAAAATCCTCAACACTAAAGGAATTAAGCAAATTTCACTGTTTAATCAATATGGCAAGATTCTAGATTTTTCTACGTTCAAGGACTAGGGCTATGTTTCACTTCATGAGAACAAATATCATTTCAATCGCAAGATGGTGGAAAACATCTATAATTAACATAAAATAATGTTCCACATGAATTAAATGAAGTATGACTGACAATTTCTTCACATTCGATAGTTTCGGGGCTAGAACTGATAAAGAGAAGTAGGGAGAAATTTTGGGGACACAAGGGAAGAACTATTCCCTTCTTGAATTCTCAATACCTGGCTAGAATTTTCCCAGAGAAAGAAACTTGAATGACTGCAACTAGTGAGGAACCCTAGGCCTTGTTTGAGAGCTCTTGAGAAGAACTTACGCTATTTTTCTTTGAAAATATCAGTGGGAATGACAGGATAACTGTTTATTCCCTCTAAATTCCCTTAGAATAGGCCAAAACGGCGTAGTTTAGAGTATAGGAGGTTAGGAAATGTAACACCCCGGAAACTCAAAATCCAATTCTGGGGCTTATAACAAAAATTCTAGAAATCTACAGAAAATGCCTCAGAATGACCGACTTAACAAGTCGTTATGAGACCTAACGACTCATTAAGTCAGTCATGAGGAGGGACAAAAGTGTGGAGGGAAGGAAGGATTGAGGTAGTGTACTTGACGATGGACCCCATGATTCGTGGTCCGTCCTAACGAGTCATGAGGTGAGTCGTTGCTAGTGGGATGAGAATTTTCTAAAGTTGAGGCAGTGACGGATGGTGACCACAAGTCATGGTCACCACTAATGAATCGTTGGGTTTCCCGTGATGAACCCAGGTGACCGGACGACTAGTGTACTTAACAGATCATTTGACGAGTCGTTGTTATGAGGGACGACTCGTTAAGTGACCCGTTAGGACCCCGTAGAAAAAGTTTTCAAAATTTTTGTCAGGGTTATTTTAGTAATCCCCTATCTACTTAGTCCCTAAACTACGTCATTTTAGACATAAAATCTGACCTTTTAGTTGGGTTAGACGGGTCCAACACTCATTCCTCACTCAAGCACTCAGAAAATAGACTGTAAGTTCTCTTAGGAGTTCTCAGAGCAAGAACTAGAGAAGCCTTCTATTTCGTAAGATTTTCATGGGTTCGTCATCAGGTATGTGGGGTTTTAGCAAGGGGATTGTTCTTCCCTTATGTCCCCAAAATCCTCCTCAATTTCCTCTATCAGTTTTAAGCCCTGGGTTTTTGAGTGTGAAAAGGTTCATGTTTATGTTCGTTGATTTCACTTAGAACGTTGTTCATGTTATTATTGATATGATCCCCATAAATTCCTTATCAAATTGGCAGTGCTTATACAAAAGTGAATCTAAGCCCTAACTTTCGAGTTATGATGTTTCTTATTAAATTTCCTCTAGTGAATGAAGAATGCTTCGGGCTGAACTTTCTAGAATTTCCTATATATATATATATATATATATATATATATATATATATATATGTTGAGTAAATATTCCATTAATGAGAATGACTTTAGCTATATTGAATGAAACTCCTAAAATTCTCGAAAATTGCTCTACATTATAAAATTCTCGTGTTGTTGGGGTAAGTTGAGTTCTCTATTAGCTGCTAGTAGTCTAGACCAGTTAGAACTTAGAATCTCTTCAGAATCATATCAATCTAGTCTCAGTCAGAGTGTTAGAATCCTCAGTAATATTCAAAAAATTATCAACTGATCAGTTTGACTTTAGGTTCTTCCTGAGGTGTCAGTGATACCTCCCAGTTTTTAGAATCAGACTCAGAACGTAATTTATTTGGTCCATTCGGCGTTCATGACCTTCTAGTTTATAGTTCTGACTCAGTTAACAGTTGTTCTTTAGACGGTTACGACGCTTCCTGTAAGCAGCTCTGATCAATCTTAAAACTCAGTTTACAGATCTGGTCCGATAAGACGCTCAGGGAACTCTCAGTCAGTATCCCTAGGTTAGTTACAGTCTTGGGCCCCAGTATCGAGCTATTCGCTTGTCAGTAGCATTCGTGATAGGATTATTCAGTGGGAGTAGGACTTAGCACCAAAGAGCTGGGGTTCCAACGCACCTAGGTTCCAGAACTACGTCGCCACCGTAGGTTATATTTTTGGCCTCATGACCCCTTTGATAGTGATTCTCACAGTCCATGCCTTTATACTATAGAAAGGTATATTGGGTCCTACCGATGGGGCGTATATATCGGACTCCATATCGAGCTCACTTGGTTATATGTAGGTTATAGACCCTCCTACTAGTCAATCAGTTAACTCTCAGATTTATCAGTTTAGAGTAGTTCAGTATAGTATCACAGACTCAGTCTTTAAGATTTAGGGCATGTTTATGACCATCTGCCAAGGTCATTATTGACCATATTAGTATATCCTATTGTATCAGTTTTCAGTATTTCAGTTGGTCATTTCATGTCTCTTCAGTTCAGTTACTAGTTTGTTCATGTTATCTTCATCTCTAACATACTCGATACATTCAAAGTACTGGCGCATACTTTTATACTGTATCATTTCATGATACAGCCGCAGGTTCTCAGACCCAGCTCTGTTAGCCGACGTTGTCAGATACCTCTCAGCTTTAGAAATGTGAGTCCTCATTCTCCGAAGGCATCAGTTCACTATTCAGTTTTTCTACACTGTTTTCAGTTATATTTTCGTGTTAGCTGGGGGCTTGTCCCAGCAACACCTCAATTTGATGGCTTTATACATAGACATGGTTTTTTTTAGATTTACAGTATTTATAATGATGTTTAAACTTTATGATTAAGTCTTGCTTTTATGAACATTTTGTATTATCGTTTCAAAAGCTTCCGCTATGCATATTTTACTCAGTATACCAGTGTATGATAGACCAAGGGTTGACTTGGGGTTACTTGTGACCTCAAGTATCGTGTTTCTTCCAGGGTGTAGACTCAGGGCGTGAAAAACTTGGTATCAGATCCCTAGGTTTAGAGTATCCTCGGAATGTCTGAAGCCGCATCGAGTAGAGTTCTTTTCATGCGTGTGAAGTACGCCACGCTTATGACGAGAAGGCTACAAGATGTTATTAGGAAAAAACTCACTTTATTTCATACTCCTTATCATGCGTTAAAGTTCAATTGCATAATCATCCTTCTAACTCGTGCTCTGTTTTGTTTCAGTTAAACCATCCTCCCAAACGCGGTATCGGAAGAAGGGCCAGTAAAGCTAATAGACTTGCCCACCAGTTCCAGTACCCCCTCAAGATGACACTGTGTCCACTTCTAAATTCAGGGCGGCTATTTAGCTACTTGCTCAAACAGTCACTAACTAGGTGGCCCAGCAGATTGTCCCAGTCAACACGAACGGGTCTGCAGCAGCTGCTAGGGTGCGGGACTTCACCCGCATGAACCCTCCATCATTTCAAGGATCCAAGGTGGGGGAGGACCCTCAAGAGTTTGTGGACGAGATTAAAAAGATTACCTGTATCATGGGTGTCAGCTCTTCGGAGAGTGCCGACCTAGCTGCCTACCAGCTCAGAGGGGTAGCTCAGGTCTGGCATGACCAGTGGAAAGAAGGGTGGCTAGCAGGAGCGGGACCAAGGGAGTGGGAAGAATTTCACATAGCTTTCTTGGATAGGTTTTTCCCTCGGGAGTTGAGGGAGGCTTAGTTGGCGGAGTTTATGAACTTGAGACAGGGCAACAGAACTGTGGAGGAGTATGCCCTGGAGTTTACCAGGCTGTCTAAGTATGCTCCAGAGATGGTAGCCAAGCCAAGAGCTCTCATGCTCAAGTTCATAAATGGAGTGTCAAATTTGATCCTCAAGGAGTGCAAGACCGCGATGCTGATTAAGGACGTGGACCTTTCCAGCCTGATTGTATATGCTCAGCAGATTGTGGCTGAAAAGCTGAAGGATGTGAAACGCAAGAGAAAATGGGCGAGGACCGGTCAGTCAGACTATAGCCATCAGAAGACTGGCAGTAGTAGCCGCCCACAAAAACAACAGCAGCAGCAGCAACAGAGAGCCCCAACACACAGCTCAGCCAGCGCCCCAACCTTTTGGTCCCGCCAAGATCGAAGGGGCAGAACATCTAGCTCTCAGTCACAGAGTTTCAGTGCCAGCAACAGGTATCTGACTTTCCCTAAGTGTGGCAAGAACCACCCAGGAGAATTTCTCCAGGGTCGGGAGGGCTGTTTTAGGTGCGGACAGCTTGGTCACCATCTCAAATATTGCCCGTTAGCAGGATGAGGGAGAGCACCATCCACCATATCATCAGCCCCAGCAGGCCGACCAACTCAATAGGCCAACACATCGGTGCAGGTGGAGATCAACGCCAGAAGCATTTTTATGCATTGTCATCCCGTCAAGATCAGGAGAGCTCACCTGACGTGGTCATGGATATGTTACGCCTCTTTAATCTAGACGTATATGCCCTATTAGATCCTGGAGCCACTCTCTCGTTCATGACTCCCTATGTAGCAGTCCAGTTCAATATCAGTCCAAAGGTCCTCTCAGAACCATTCTCAGTTTCTACCCTAGTTGGCAAGTCAGTTAGAGCCAACCGTGTGTATAGAAACTGGCCAATTTCAGTCCTGAACAAAGTCATTCCAATGGACCTAGTAGAGTTAGACATGGTCAATTTTGACCTCATCCTCGGCATGGATTGGTTACACTGTGGTTATGCCTCAGTTGACTGCAGAACTAGAGTTGTCAAATTTCAATTCCCCTCAACTGCCTGTAACCCACGTTCTTGCTCCACCAAGTCAGAATATTGAAAAATGAACCTAAGTGTTCTATTTATACTAGTGGGAATTTTTCCCGGAATAACAAGCAACGTGTCACGGAGTGCATCGCAGAGCACTGCCTCCGTGACACGCTACCGACGCGGACCTTCACTGGAACTGGGGGTCCAGGAAATAAGGCCCAACGTGGCACGACATGCAACGCAGAGCCAGGCCACCGTGCCACGGACCCATCGCGAACCCTCACTGAAAATTGGCTGAAAATTCCTATCCAGGCAAAAGGCCTCCGCGATGGCAGCGTGACACGGCTCCATCACAGAGCCCCTTTATTTTGTGCTTTCCAATGCCTTGTCCCTTGCTCACGTCCGAGTCCAACCCCGATCTCTTCCAACATGCATTTAAGCTTCCCAAAATTACATTTTACCTGCAAAACAATGCTAATCATATTGGTTAGTATAAATTCACATTTTATTACCAATTACATGAGAATGTATACACATTGATAGATAAACAAGGCTAAAATTCCACATTTGAGTATCACTTGGGCATATAAATTTGCCCAAGATCACTTACCCCACACTTAAATCCTTGTTCGTCCTCGAACAACAATCCTACACCTCATGCAATTTACATCCCAACCTCGCTACTTTGGTTCGACAATTTAGTCTACGGTCATACCGATTATTCAATACAGCAAATCATCAAGAAAACATGCATGGTCCTATCAATGCAATGACCTTCAATACATCAAGACCTCCTAGACTTAAGAATCGACTCTCGATTTTGGCAAACTCATGCAAATCAGCTGATCAAGATATCCGACACGAAAATTAATCTCTCATCAAGCATGTGCCCTCACAACACAAGAGAGTCTTCCCCTTTTTGCTCATATGAACTCACAAAATTTCAAGCAGGGGCATGTAAACACAATTTCGCTCTCTCTCCCAACAGAATTCACATGCATCATGTCATGACCCATAAGCTTGCCCTGAGTGTATTACTCCACTAATATAAAGAAGTACGATGTAAGATCACGTAGGACTTTAACTGGTTGTAATGGAAGCTATGGAACTAGTAAATATTGGGTTAGCCAATAATAGCCACTAGCATCCTTAAGCGCCTTTTCAACACATCCCATCAACTCATGGACATTGTTTCTTTTTTTCTTTTTCATCCTCCTATTCTTGACGTTTTTCTTTAGTTTGGCCCATCTTATTAAGCACACTTGACACAACAACAAAGATTATTCATGCACCTTCATTATAGTTTATTTATAACAAGTGCACCTTCAACCTTTTCTTTTCTTCCATCACTCGGCTTTTCTTTTCTTTTCACCATTCTCACTCTTTTGACACTTTGGGAAAATGATTTTCTCTTCTTAAGTGCTTAAGAGTTTTGTATAGACTTTACGGCTAATGAAAAAAAAGGATTAAGCTCGGTTTACACTTTTTGACAAAAGAAAAAAATAATAGGCTAAAGGCTCAACGGGCTGACTAGGGTATACAATCAAGGTGGGTACGACAATGAAAAATAGAAACTTTCGGTTAAAACAAAGAAATGCCTACATCCTCTCCTGCAATACACCTCCTTCATTTCGTTTTGTACACACACCAGGCAAGTTCTAGACACTTCACAATAGCATGGAATAACAAAACCTCACTTCACACTTATTGCACATGCTCAATTCAAGATGTATTCATAGACTCTTCAATCAGCTAATTACAGGAATTCAAACATTAAGCCTCAATTACACTGAATCGAACTCTATGGCCTAGGTATCTCAATATATTTACAAAGTTGCATGTTTTCATACGAATCACCTTTGCATTTTAAATATCATGTACAACACGCAACCAGAATTTCGCAACCATAAAGTAACTACAGGTTTTGGGATGCAACCCACAAAAGAAAAACAACTGAAAAATAATTGAAAAACCTACTCCTAACGACTACATTTCCCTTAAGACGGTCGTCATCCATCCGTCATAGGGAACGGTCACTAACTATGACTTCGGTTCAATGGGACCATCCTCGGTAAAAGAACCGAAAACAAACGCCGAGAAACCCAAGAAGAAAAAAAAGAAATTTGAGAATAAATTTTTAAAATATCGATCATTTCGATAAACAAAAATATGTACAAAATCAGCTAGCAACATTCAGCAACACACATCAATTTCACATATATTTACAATACAGAACAACAACTTAACAATTCACAAATCACAGGGAACAACAAAATTTCACAGGCACGACAACAGATTAGAATATATACATAACAACACAGCCAGCACCTAACTACTCCCACCCACACTTATCTGGAACACTGTCCCCAGTGTTCACAAAAGTTAAAATAGCACAAAAATTGGGTGGTGGAACTCCCTGATCAATCAAAGTACTCCACTTCTTCATCAGGTGCTGATTCTTCATCTCCCATGTCTGAATCACCCCCGTCGTCATCATTGAACTCCACATCAGAGTCCTCCCAACGTGTCTCCTCGTCTGTGGGGACATCATCATCCGTGGGCTCTACAAATGCTGGCCCCACTCGGCATAGAGCCCTGGCGTTCTCGCCGAAAGGGTAGTCTAGCTCGAGCTACCATAGCTCCTCCTCTGTAACCAGCCTCCCGCCTATCCTCAGCTGGAGCATTTGCATCCCATACATGTGAGCCATATATTGATCATCACAATCATGTCGCTCGCCAAGTGTAAGCACTGGCCCGTGGGTGGTGTCGGGTGCCTTAGTTTTAGTGACATCTAAGGCTCGCCACACCATCTGCGGGATATAGTCAAGGGCCTCTTCCTCAAGATCTAGGCCCCTCAGGAAGGTGGTGAGTAGCCCACCAAATTCGTATTTGTGCCCCTGATGCAACCGGGCTCTCTTCATGGCGGAGATAATCACCGCCCCCACGTTGATCTCCAGCCCTTTTATCAGGGCGTACACCAGGCATACACGATCCTGGGTTACATTTGTCATATGTACCCCTGGGATTAGGCAGGAACAGATGATCTTTAGCCATATTCTGGCTTCCCTGTTCATCTGTGAATAGGGCAAAGTCTGATGGTAGCCCCTCTCTTTGTGTCTGCTCCATGTAGCTGTCGATCGGGTCCCACACAATGTGCGTCTGATGTCCGCATACGGTGGAGTGATGTTCATCTATCGAAGCACGTGGGCGTCTGTGTCCCGCGCCCCTATGATAGCATTGAGGTGGTGGGGCTCAAATGTGACTATTTGCCCTCTGATTTTTATGGTGTGACTTCTTAGGGTCGGGTTCCAATTGGCATAGAATTCCCGAATCAGGTGCAAGTTACATTCCTTGGGCTCTTTAAAGATGAAGTTGAGCTCAGCTGCCTTGATCCGATGGACAATCCTAGGGAACTCCTGTGCGAATGGTTCCCGTGCGATGTGTTCCTCAGGGAAGTACCTGTGTTCTTTGTGCTTTGCGTACCACTTCATCCCCTCATCTGTCACCCATTTGGTTCTGTATTGGCGGCGTTGGTCGCGTGGAACCGCTGGTGCTGCTGGGACTGCTGTGCCCAGTCTGATTCGCTTTCTTCCGGTGCCAGATGTTGATGCGCCTTTCCCTTTTTCTTGCTTTCTTGCCATTTTACCTCGAATTTTCCTTTACGATTCCGTGCATATTTTCCTCCGATTGACCTGAAATTCATCTCACTACACGAAATTGGTTAGAATTATAGTTTTCACTCTAAATAAAAATAAAAAAAAACAAAAACTAAAAATTTTGTTGTTAATCAAGAAAAAGAAAAAGAAAAATCTATTCACACTTTACAAAGAGAAAAAATTTTCACGGGTTGCCTCCTGTGCAGCGCCTGGTTTACCGTCGCGGCTTGACGTCGTTAAGCTCAGTTGTCCTCTAGGGTGATGGACGATTTCTCTCGATCACCGTCCTCCCCCTAGTAGTGCTTACACCGTTTCGGTGGTTTTCCCAATAACTCTCGTGAATCCTTCGTCTGCTCATCCTCGCCTTGATCAATCACATTGATCACCGAGAGTTCTTCGTGCACCATCGGGATCTTGGGTGCCTCGTACACATCGAACACCTCCACCTTGTCATGTGCTCGCATTGTTAGCTGCCCCGCAGCTACGTCAATCAGTGCTTTCCCGGTTGCCAAGAAGGGACGTCCCAAAATAAATGGGACTTCCGCGTCTGGTTCAAAATCCAGCACGACAAAATCTACCGGGAAAATCAGGGAGCCAACTTGCACCAGAACGTCCTCCACAATGCCATCAGGTCTGGCTAAGGATCGATCCGCCAATTGCAAGATCACTGTTGTGGGTCTAGGACTCCCTAGACCAAGCTTTTTGAATACCGATGACGGCATCAAATTTATGCTCGCTCCCAAATCACACAATCCACGAGCTCAGATACTCTGCCCAATAGTAATCTATATAGTAAAGCTCCCAGGGTCTTTGAGCGTTGTGGGCTGTCGGTTTTGAATCCTGGAAGTGCACTCCTCCATTAGAGCCACCGTAGCATACTCAGTCAACTGACTTTTGTTTGCCACGATGTCCTTTATATACTTGGCATATTTCGGCACTCCCTGCAAAACATCAACAAGAGGTAAGTTAATATGTACCTGTTTCAGCACCTCCATGAATTTCTTGAAACACGCCTCCTCCTTGTGTTTCTTTAATCGTTGAGGGAATGGGGGTGGTCTTTTTGATTCAGCTTCCTTAGTCTTCCCCCTCTCAGTACTTTGCTCCCTCTCGATTTCTGCTGCTCCCGATTGTTGAGGTGGTCTTTATGGTTCCACCTCTTTCAGCTGCAAACCACTCCTTTTGGTCACTGCATTCACCTGCTTGGGATTGGGATCTGTGTCGCTCGGAAGTCCTCCTCTAGGCCTGGCGTTTTGGGCTCCAGCAAATTGCCCAAATTGATATTCAAGTGCCTTGGTAGCTAACTGGTTGTTTTTCACTTCAGTTGCCAATTTCACATAGTCAGCCTGCAATTGAGCTTGGTTAGCTATCATGGTCTTGAACATCTCCTCAATGCTGGGTGATGGTGGTGGAGGAGGTGCATTGTTGTTTCTGAATTGTGCTTGATAATTCTGCTGCCCTCCTTGGTTCCTTTGCACACCCTGACCCGAACTTTGCCCCTGATGGTTGTTGCTACCCCAGGAGAAATTCGGGTGATTCCTCCAATTGGAATTGTAGCTATTACCATACTGTTGGTGGTTGTTCCTTTGCACATTTCCCACAAAGTTTACCGAGTCAGGATTTGCCCCACAACACTCAGCTGAGTGCTCACTGCTTCCACACACTTCACACCACATCTGCTGCACTGCATTCACTGGGGCTTGGGGCTGGTTCATTGTCATGTTGCTGAAGTGGGTGTTAAGTTGATTTTGTAATGCAGCTATCTGTGCAGCAATAGCTGTAAACCCATCCACTTCTAGCACTCCTGCTGCTTTCCTTGTCCCGCCTCTTGACGAATCAGCATTCCATTCCGAATTTCCCTGCGAAATACGGTTCAACAAGGTATACAACTCCTCATAATTTTTCTCCAGCGCTTGTCCCCCAGCTGCTGAGTCTAGCAATATTTTTGTATGGGGTTCCAAACCCTCTATAAAAGTATGCACCAACACATCATTGGACTGATGATGATGAGGAAAATCCCGCAACATGGACTTGAATCTCTCCCAAGCCTGATATAAATTCTCTCCCTCCCTCTGTTTGAAACTTAGAATTTGACTTCTAAGTCTTGTTGTTTTACTGGAGGGAAAAAACCGTATCAAGAATTACCTCGCAAGATCATCCCACGTACAAATAGAATTCGGTGGCTCAGCTTTCAACCACCTCTTGGCTTCTCCCAATAGTGAAAATGGGAACAATGTAAGCCGGACATAATCTGATGACACTCCAGCGGGGATGTAAGTGTCACTTATCTCCAAAAAGTTTTGGAGATGCTGTTGTGGATCTTCATGAGGGAGACCTGTAAACTGCCCGCTAGTGTGCAACAATTGCACCATATTCTGCTTAAGTTCGAACCTCCCTCCTGGCTCAGGTTTGCGGATGCTAGATGTGACATTATTAGCATGTGGGATTGCCACCTCGCGAACCGGCCGAGCTGCTACTTCTTCGGGCACTAACATTGCCCGTACTACCGGTGGATTCTGTTGTTGCTCCATGATCGTTTGTCTGAGCAACTGCAGCTTTCTTTCTAGAGCTTCTCTCCGCTTACTATGAAATATTCTTTCTGGCTCTATATACGAGTCCACCAGCCCTTGTCTCTTGCCAGTGTCTAACAGAGATTAAATCTGCAAAATGCAGGCTAAGACCAAGTTGTCAACACTAAGAGAATAAAAATACAGTAAATTAACACTTAAGACAAATTCACCAATTGCCAGTCCCCAGCAACGGCGCCAAAAACTTGTTCGATCGTTTGTTGGGTATATAACTACACGTAAGTGCATGTGGTCGAACAAGTAGTAAAGTGGCTTAAGTAAGCCAGGTATCGATCCCACAGGGACTGGGATGAAGTGCAATCTGCTCAAGTGTACTATATTTTAATTCTAAAAATGCGGACAACAGCGTAACCAAAAGTTTGATATTTTGATTTATAATTTTTATGCTAAATCTAAAACAACTATCTAATGTGAGTCTGAACTATGAATGAGAGCATGTTGAGGTTAAACGAACATGTAATAAAATTAATTATCGACATAATTTGGTTAGTCTTTTCCTCTGGTTGCTAGTCAAGAACTATTGCCAAGAGATTAAAACTCTCGTATTTAACCCCACTTAAGAATCATGAACCATCCACCTACATTTCTGTGATTAAATGCAATTCATGTTCTAGCCATACAAACCCGGTTCCTAAATTGACTAATACGACTTTCAGGTATATTTCTATCCTGAAAGTAAATCAATTCTCAATTTTCCCAAACTAAGAAAAGATCATATCCTATTAATTCACAACTTTCCAATTTCTTGCTCTCTCGAGTGAAACCAAACTTTTTGGATATACATTAACGTAGGCCACACATTAATGTAGTAAGAACAAGAATTAATAGAACAACCATGGAAGAAAAGATGAAAAACCAATATGATAAACAATCACATTTCACTACACTTGTTCATAACCTCAGCAAGAATATGAATTAGCCACTCATTTGTGGATTAAACATCGTTAAATGAGTGTTAAACATACAAGCAATTGAATACAAAGAGAAGGAAAGAGAGAAAAACCCTGATAATTTCGTCCCCTCAACTGCCTGTAACCCACGTTCTTGCTCCACCAAGTTAGAATATTGAAAAATGAACCTAAGTGTTCTATTTATACTAGTGGGAATTTTTTCCGGAATAACAAGCAACGTGTCACGGAGTGCATCGCGGAGCACTACCTCTGTGACACGCTACCGACGCGGACCTTCACTGGAACTGGGGGTCCAGGAAATAAGGCCCAACGTGGCACGACGTGCAACGCGGAGCCAGGCCACCGTGCCACGGACCCATCGCGAACCCTCACTGGAAATTGGCTGAAAATTCCTATCCAGGCAGAAGGCCTCCGCGATGGCAGCGTGACGCGGCTCCATCGCGGAGCCCCTTTATTTTGTGCTTTCCAATGCCTTGTCCCTTGCTCACGTCCGAGTCCAACCCCGATCTCTTCCATCATGCATTTAAGCTTCCCAAAATTACATTTTACCTGCAAAACAATGCTAATCATGTTGGTTAGTATAAATTCACATTTTATTACCAATTACATGAGAATGTATACACATTGATAGATAAACAAGGCTAAAATTCCACATTTGAGTATCACTTGGGCATATACATTTGCCCAAGATCAGTATCTATCATCTAGTTCGGGTCAAAGTTTCCAACTCTTAGACCTCAACTATCCGGTTGGTTCCAGTAGTCAGCGAGTTCCCAGATGTATTTCCTGAGGATCTTCTCGGAGTCCCCCTTGAACAGGAAATAGACTTTGGGATAGATCTTCTCCCAGATACTCAGCCCATCTCCATCTCTCCTTATAGAACGGCTCCAACTGAGCTTAAGGAGCTTAAGGAGCAGTTAAAGGACCTGCTGGGTAAGGGTTTTATCAAACCCAGTATCTCTCCCTGGGGTGCTCCAATGTTATTCATGCGTAAGAAAGACAGTACCCTCAGAATGTGCATAGATTACTGTCAGTTGAACAAGGTCACAGTTAAGAACAAGTACCCTCTACCCAGAATTGATGATCTGTTTGACCAACTTCAGGGAGCTAGTTGTTTATCCAAGATCGATCTCAGGTCAGGATACTATCAGTCAAGAGTCAAAGAGTGTGGTATACTGAAAATAGCATTCAGAACTCGGTATGGTCACTACGAGTTTTTGGTGATGTCCTTTGGACTCACAAACGCCCCAATAGCCTTCATGGACTTGATAAACAGAGTATTCAAATACTATCTGGATATGTTCTTTATTGTTTTCATCGATGACATCCTAGTATACTCCAGAAATAAGGATGAACATGCTAGCGATCTGAGATTAGTGTTACAGACACTCAGAGACCGTCAGTTGTTCGCTAAGTTCAGTAAATGCGAATTCTGGTTGAAGTCTGTGACCTTCTTGGGTCATGTGGTCTCGGGTGAGGGAATACAGGTAGATCCTCATAAGATAGCAACAATGAAATATTGGCCCAGACCTACCTCTTCGACTAAAATCAGGAGTTTTCTGGGTCTAGCCGGTTACTACCGATGATTTGTGGAAGGTTTCTCCTCTATAGCATCCCATCTGACTAAGTTAACTCAAAAGAAAGTGAAGTTCTAGTGATCAGAGGCGTGTGAGAAGAGCTTTCAGGAGTTGAAGACTCGACTCACTACTACTCCGATTTTGACCTTTCCAGAAGGAACAGAGAGATTGGTTGTCTATTGCAACGCTTCTAGAGTTGGGCTCGGTTGAGTTCTGATGCAGCGAGGCAAAGTGATAGCCTATGCCTCCAGACAGCTCAAAGTTCATGAGAAAAATTATCCAACTCATGACTTGGAGTTGACAGCGGTGGTGTTTGCCTAAAGATATGGAGAAACTACCCACATGGGGCTCACGTGGATGTGTTCACGGACCAAAAGAGTCTCCAGTATGTGTTCATTCAGATGGACCTAAATCTTTGTTAGAGAAGGCGGTTGGAGCTACTGAAGGACTACGATATGAGCGTGTTGTATCACCCAGGCAAGGCCAATGTGGTGGCTGATATCCTAAGCAGATGATCTATGGGAAGTGTAGCTCATGTTGAAGAGGGCAAGAGGGAAATGGCAAAGGATATTCACAGACTAGCTCGGTTGGGAGTACAGTTAGTGGATTCAGCTGAAGGTGGAGTTATTATGTAGAGGGGTTCAAATTCTTCTTTAGTTTTAGAAGTTAAGTCTAGGCAAGATGAAGATCCCATTTTGCTTAAGCTTAAAGAGGCATTGCTTAGAAAAAAGGTAGAAGCTTTCTCAAAAGGGGGAGATGGTGTGCTTCGTTACCAGGGTAGGTTGTGTGTACCAAATGTGGGTGAGTTGAGACGGCAGATATTGGCTGAGGCACATAGCTCGAGATACTCCATTCACCCCGGTGCTATAAAAATATACCACGATCTGCGGGATAATTACTGGTGGAATGACATAAAAAGAGACATTTCTGAATTTGTAGCTAAGTGCCCAAACTGCCAGCAAGTCAAAGTAGAACACCAGAGACTGGGCGGGGTGACTCAAGATATCATCATAGCCACATGGGAGTGGGAAGATATAAATATGAATTTCATTACAGGTTTACCTCGGACTCGCCGGCAACATGATTTAATCTAGGTGGTAGTAGATCGGGTGATTAAGTCAGCTCACTTCCTCCTAGTCAAAACCTCAGATATAGCTGAGGAATATGCTAGACTTTATATCCAAGAGCTAGTTAGACTACATGGGGTGCCCATATCCATCATTTCAGACAGAGGTACCAGTCACCTCTCACTTCTGGAAGTCTTTTCAAAAGGGACATGGTACTCAGGTCAAGCTCAACACAGTTTTCACCCGCAGACAGATGGGCAAGCTGAGCGGACCATTGAAACCCTAGAAGATATGATAAGAGCGTGTGTGATCTATTTTAAGGGAAGTTGGGATGACCATTTGCCTCTTATCGAGTTTTCATACAACAATAGTTATCACTCCAATATTCAGATGGCCCCGTTCGAGGCACTGTACGGTAGAAGATGTATATCTCCTATAGGGTGGTTTGGGGTTGGTAAAGCTACCCTAAGAGCGCAGACTCAGTTCATGAGGCAATGCAGAAATTCAGCTAATCCGAGAGAGATTGAAAACAGCTCAGAGCCATCAGAAATCTTATGCAGATGTGCGGAGAAGAGAGTTGGAGTTTGCAGTTGATGATTGGGTTTATCTGAAAATATCACCCATGAAAGGGGTGATGAGATTTGGGAAGAAAGGCAAGCTAAGTCCCAGGTATGTGGGACCTTATAGAATTCTGAGGTGTATTGGAAATGCGGTATACGAGCTAGAACTACCTTTAGAGTTAGCAGATGTGCACCCAGTCTTCCATGTGTCACTTTTGAAGAAGTGCATCAGAGACCCAACCTCAGTTGTGCCATTGAACAGTGTAGAAATAAAAGATAGCCTCTCATATGTGGAAGTACCATTCCAGATCCTTGACTGTCAGGTGCGTAAGCTGAGGACCAAGGAAATAGCTTCAGTCAAAGTTTTATGGAGGAATCAGCAGGTTGAGGGAGCTACGTAGGAGGCCGAAGCAGATATGGTGGCCAAATACCCACACTTGTTCCCTACCGACTCTAGCACAACTTGAGATATTAGTTTTGACTCTAGCACTCAATGTAGATATCATAAGTCATTTCAGTTGTTCAAGTTTTGGTTGTGAATGTATGCATGAAAAGTAAATTCAGTTCAGATATGTATTTTGAAACGGAGATAGTAATTCTGATAGTTTTGGATTTAAATGAGCAGTATTTGAAGATTTTGATTGTTATTTTCTGCTTCCTGTGTGTTTTCTAACATTCGAGGATGAATGTTTACAAGGGAGAGATATTGTAACACCTCGGAAACTCAAAATCCAATTCCAGGGCTTATAATAGGAATTCTGGAAATCTGCATAAAATGCCTCAAAACGATCGGCTTAACAAGTCATTATGAGACCTAACGACTCATTAAGTCAGTGTACTTGATGATGGACCCCATGATTCGTGGTCCGTCCTAACGAGTCGTGAGGTAAGTCATTGCTAGTGGGATGAGAATTTTCTAAAGTTGAGGCAGTGAACTTGACGGGTGGTGACCACGAGTCGTGGTCACCACTAACGAATCATTCGGTTGCCTGTGATGAACCCAGGTGACCAGACGACCAGTGTACTTAACGGATCGTGTGACGAGTCGTGGTCACGAGGGACGACTCGTTAAGTGACCCGTTAGAACCTAGTCGACCAGTTTTCAAAAGGGTTATTTTAGTAATCCCCTATCTACTTAGTCCCTAAACTACATCGTTTTAGACATAAAATCTGACCTTTTAATGGGGTTAGACGGTTCCAATAATCATTCCTCACTCAACCACTCAGAAAATAGACCGTAAGTTCTCTCAGGAGTTCTCAGAGCAAGAACTAGGGCAGCCTTCTTCTCCTCAATTTCTCAAGATTTTCGTGGGTTCTTCATCAGGTATGTGGGGTTTTAGCAAGCGGATTGTTCTTCCCTTGGGTCCCCAAAATCCTCCTCAATTTCTTCTAGCATTTTTAAGCCCTGAGTTTTTGAGTGTGAAAAGGATTCATGTTTATGTTCGTTGATTTCACTTAGAACGATGTTCCTGTATATTGTTGATATGATCCCCATAAATTTCTCATCAAATTTTCAGTGTTTATACAAAAGGGAATCTAAGCCCTAACTTTCGAGTTATGGTGTTTATACAACTCGTGGTGATCCACTCGTCGCCAGCACTGCCTAAAAATTCCTGGACTCACCACGGATGACACCACGACTCCTGGTGTCCCCAATGAGTCGTGGTGAGGACCCGTTGCATACACTGCCTGGCTTCTCCAACTTTAAGTCAATTATTGACCACGTGTCACCTAACAGCTCATGGTGTTGACCACGACTCGTGGTCACACCTATGGTCACCTCCCTTTACAAAATTTTCAAACAAGTTCAAAGTCCTTACCACGAGTCACCTAACGACTCGTGGTCAACTCCACGGGTCACAGAACGACTTGTTTGTGACCTGGTGCAGATTTTCCAATTTTCTCCGTTTTAACTCCCGGGTCTAGTCTTTGAGTTTCTGGGGCATTACACGACGGGTGGTGCAGCGACTCATTGTGGGAAACAACGAGTCGTTGTTTCCTCTCTTCTTCACTGGAATGGGATATCATGGATTTCACCAGACGACACTCACAATGGGTTGTTGTTTCTGACAATGACTCATTGGTTGAGTTGTGGGGTCCTGGAAAGGATTTTTGAGCTAGAGAAACCACGACTGACAGGATGAGTCGTTGTTTCTCAAAATGAGTCGTTCCTTGTCTCGTGGGTTCCAGAGAGACTAGGACCTACTCACCATGATTGACACAACGAGTCGTTGAAGATTACCACGACTCATGGTCTCAGTCGTTCTGAGATATTTTTTCTGGTTTTTCTTCTGAATTTTCTTGAAATGTCTGAGTTTGGTCTAGAAATATTTGGGGTGTTACAAATATACTCAAATAAATCAAGCCTCCTTAGATTAAATATCTCATTTAGATATATTTTTCTAGCTTGACGCCAGTCTGCACCATAAGGTGCCTATATCATGTCTGAGTAGTTATAGCTAGTACTTTACTAGCATCTAATGGAAGGCGAGAAGCAAAAATATCATCATGTATTTTCAATATCTCTTTAGCCATTTCTAGAGATGATTCTACCAGAACGGGCTTAGAATCGAACCTTAAAAGCATTAAATTTCCATATTTTTGTGAAAGATGGTGCAAAGACTTACGTAGGAGTGAGCCAATGAGGTCCAAATTGCTAATAATTGGCCATGGCCTTGGACCTGGGGGCAGTTTCCTTTTGGGATGGTTGAATTTTTTCTTAGAAAAGCTAATGCTAGTATCTATGCGCCAAACACTATGAAAACAAAGATATTTGCATCACTAATAATAGACACTACAGTTGAATAGGCAATAATTCAAGAAAGCTTGAGAACTTATAGGGCAACCTTCCACTATTTGATGAAGAGTTAATATCGACAATGATGGAAAAACAGAGTCCAAATGGTGTGCAACTTTTTTAATTCACTTTTGAAAAGTAAGCATTGTTTCAAAAGGCTATTAACTATGGTTCTCATTTGGTTTGAAATTGTATAAGAGTTAGAAAAGTTTTGACAATTTAAATTAGTGTTTTAATTATATTTTTAAATTGAACTTGTCACTTTTGTTCCTATTATCGCAAACAACATATTTTTCAGGCAAGGCAAAGTGAGTGATTCCAAGAATCATCTTTTAGAGGAAATGATTGAGGTACTTGATAAAATTACAAAGAAAAAATTGGGTTTTGATTTTATGCCACATTTGTCACGTCGTGTAATGATCCGCCTGACCATTATAGCACCCCGGCCATCTTATAGCGGGGGAATTTAAATTTGTAGAAGTTTGAAATGAAATTCCAGAAAAATAAAGGGCGCGAGACGAATAATATTCAATGGGCTGAGTCGTAATAGAGTGGGCCCAAGCAGGTGTCCGCCGCAGTGGGACATTTCCCACCATAGAGGAACCGCTGCAGTGGTAAATGGACCCGCTGCAGCGGGTGACGCGGACCAGAATTTTGCAATCCTGTTCTATTTAGAATTTTGAAACCTAGTGTCTAAAAAGTCTTAACAAAAATGCCCAAAAACAGGAAATGGACTTTGGGAGCAAGAAGAAAAGCTAAGAGGTAAAGATTCATCCTCCATAGCTAGGGAACTCCCGCAGAAACTCAAAAATCGGTATAAAACATGTAGTTGGGAATGTCTCGATGATAGCTTGGTGCCCAGGTAGTCTATGGTTTACTCACTTCTTTGTTAGACTTTGATTAGCTAAACATATACGTGTGTTTAGTTGACATGCTTTTGATGGGTAGGATTAAAATGTAATCAAAATATTGTTGACTGTTTAAAATTGGTGAAATTTTGAGAATGAGCGAACTAGATAAGGAGTGAGGAGATCCCTGTAACATGAGAACCCTAAGGTAGGAGAGATTGCTTTAATAACAATTCTATGCGTAATAGCGTAAGTGGGATCAGATTAATTGTATGTAGGTTGGACTTCGGGCATTATTGCTTAATATAAGTTTTTGTGTATAGAATTATAGGGTCATTATTATTGAATTTAAATCTTGGCTGATGATCCATACAAATTATACTTAGAAGATGAAACAATTGAACGGTTAGTAGAACTTGATGATTACAGAACGTGAGTTGGAGCCATGTAAATTATTTGGTTAGACTCTATGTGATGACCTGTATATGTTGCAGTTAATAATGTATTTGTTGGGTTAGTGGAATATGTTAGTGTAGATGATTGCTCTATTGAAAAGTTAAATTGTTGAAATAAGCTTGATATGATGTTGCCACCACTGTGGTGGGTTTGATAGAGTTTAGATCCGAATTGGGAGGAAATAATCCACAAGAGAGATTGGGAAGGAAAAATTAGTCGTAGTACTACCGAACAATATTGCTGCAAGGGGTATGGTACCGCTGCAGCAGAGCCCAAACTAGCAAGTGGGCCAAATTGTATTTCCTTGTGATATATTTATAAAACTAAGACCTCATTTGTTTTCTTAAGATTAAGATGTTTGAATCTGAATGCAGATCTGAATGATTAAGATGTTGTCTCTAGATTTGAACAGTGAATGATAAAGATTGTTTGTTTTTCAACACCATCTGAATGTGCATACTTTATTTATTTATAAATATATTAAATATATAATTCAAATAAAAAGTAATAAAATATTAAAATAACATCAATTTAATAAAATAAATTTTTTATCTGATACAAAGATAAAATATTTATGTTCGCTATTGATGGTAAAGATGATCTGCAATGGTGGTCGTTGTAATGCATGGTGTTAGCGGCTAGTAATTATGATGGTGATAGTTGCTAGTAATGGTGGTGGTGATAGTTATGATGATGGGTGTGGTTGATGTTGTAGTGACTGACGTGATGGTGATGGTTGGTGGTGGTAGTGGTTGTGATAGTGAAGTTGGTTAATGTCAGGAGTTGGTGGTGTTGATGGTGGTGGCTGAAGAATATGTGGTGGTTGATGATGTGTTGGTAGTAGTTGGTGGTGGTGCTAGTGTTGATGGTGAAGGTGGCTGGTAGTAGAGATTGATTGTAGTGGCGGTAGTGATTGATATTGGTGATAGCGGCGGCGGTGATAGTGATGACGGTGGTAGTGGTGGTGGTGATGGCAGTGAATATAATTATACTAATGGAGGGGGTATTTGTTTTAACGACTGAGAGTAGTGGTTGACAATAGTGATGTTTGTCAATGGTTATTGTGACGTCAGGATGGTTGACGATGGTACTGGTGGTTAACAATGGTGGCAGAGGTAGTTAGTGGTGGTGGTGACTGGTAGTTGGCGATAACAATAGTGGTGGTGGTTGTGATGATAGATGTGGTTAATAGTGGTGGTTGGTGGTTATGGACAAAGTGATGATGAAAATTATTCAAACAAATATACTTGGTAATGGTACTAAGACTCTCTTTCTTACAAATAGAACTGGTGCACCCCACGGTGATGTATTCGGCCTGATGAAGCCCTTATCTAACAAATCTTTCAGCTGCTCTTTCAATAGAGAAATCAATTCCCTTTCTGGAGGGATGCCATTCGATATGGAGGGATGGATATAGGCTGAGTATCTGGAAGCAAATCAATAGAGAAATCAATTCCCTTTCTGGAGGGATGCCAGGGAGTTCATCGAGAAACACATCTGGAAATTCATTAACCACTGGGATGGATTGAAGAGTCGGGGATTCTGCTTGCGTATCCCGGACTCTAACAAAATGGTAGATACAACTCTTTGCTATTAACTTCTTTTCCCTAAGATAGGATATGAACTTACCCCTTGGCGTGGCTGTACTACCTCTCCATTCTCGTACTACTTCCTCTGGGAAGTGGAATCGGACGATTCTGGTCCAACATTCTACAGTAGCATAACACGGTGCCAACCAATCGATACCCATAATTACATCAAAATCAATCATCTCTAACTCTATTAAATCTGCTGAAGTATGACGACCCACAATCTCTACTGTACAACCCCGGTAAATTCTCTTAGCAATAATAGAGTCACCTACGGTGTAGATACTGAGAAAGGTCGCTGAAGTAATTCTGGCACTATATCAAACTTTTAGGCTACTAACAGAGTAACATATGAAAAGGTAGAGCCCGGATCTATCAAAGCATAAACTGAGTGAGAACAGACATCTAATATACCTGTCACAACATCTGGCGACGACTCTTGACTCCTGTCTCCCTGGTAGTGCTTATGTGCGGTCCTGGCCGCTACCTGAACTAGATGCCCCGGATCTACGTCGGCCCCTGCCAGCTGAAGCTGAGGGTTCACACCCTGTAGAGGGTGCTGGGGCATACGAACCTGCTAAACACCTATCCTGCTGACCTTGTCTACCTTGGCGTCTAGTCGGAAAATTTCTCATCATATGTCCCTCCTGCCCGCAAGAATAGCAGGTTGTGGAGCCATATTTGCACCTCCCGAGGTGCTGCCTGTGGCAAGTACTGCATCGTGGCCCTGCTAATTCTGTCTGATGCGGTCCTCTTTGCTGTTGTGAGCCTGATGCCCCTGAACTCTCGCCAGGACCTAATTGTCCGCGAAGATCTAATCTGCTACCCTGCCGCTGCTTGAACGGGGGCCTGGGCGGCCTATCTGATAAGCAAGGCCGGGGTCCACCCGGAAAATCTGTCTGAAAGTTTGCAGGCCTACCCCTCCGACGCTGCTCCTGACCTGCCCTCTCCATGGCATATTGACGTTGCTTGAGCTCCTCTATATTCTAAGCAAATGTCTGCAGCCGTTAAATATCCATATCCTCTCACAATGTGGCCATAATACAAGACTCCACATACTCTCGAGCAAGTTCCATAATGAACCGATGCACCCTAGCTGACATGGTGTCAACAAATGAGGGTGCATACCTAGCTAAGGAATCAAACCACAATGCATATTCTCTTACGCTAATTCTGCCCTACTCCAGGTGCAAGAACTGCTCTACTCTGGCCTGCCGGACCTCTCGGGGCAGGTAATGATATATGAAAGCCTCAGAGAAAACAGGCCACGTAGGTGGAAGTGAATCTCTACCTCGGGATCTTTCCCAGCTCTCATACCACAAAACTACTACATCTCGCAATCGGAATACTGCTAGTTCAATTGATTCGGTAGATGAGGCATGCATAACCTTGAATATCCTCTACAACTGATCTATAAAATTCTGGGGATCCTTCTTACGATCGATCCCTGTAAACTGTGGGGGACTCAGAGCAAGAAATTCACGAACCCTCGAGCTACCAGGCCCCTCAGCGGCAGCTGGTACTACTGGCAGAGGCTGACGCTAGGCAGCCATCATTTGAACCCACATATAAAATGCACCTCTAAGCTCCTGGTGCAATGGTGGGCTCTGAGTGCGGTGGCGAGTGATGGGGAGATAGAGGGGATGTCTCCTTATCGCCCTCAGACCGAGTCAACTCTGACTGGGGCCCCCTACTAGTACCCTCTCCTGCCTTCATATACAAATCTCAACCAGTAGCAATCCATCGTGCATCTGACATTTTTCTCTGTAAAAACAAAATAACATAAGCTTGGGATTACCCTATACAACTCAGCTCTATAGCACGACTGGAGGATAAAGAAGAGTAACCACGCTATTATGTCTCATAGCTTCCTGTCTATATACTGTGGTGCACAACACATCCATATACAAGACTCTACATGACACAGCTTGCAGACTCCTTGGAGTACGACCTGCTAGGATACCAAGTTTATCACGCCCCACCTTGGGGGGTATGACTGGCACCTGGTTGCCTACTAGGGTCTGAACTGATTTGACTAGACTTATGCACTTCTGGTGCAAATTCACATCCCAAATCAAGAAAACAACAGGCTATATCTTGACTATAAACACAGCCCCCGGCCGACAAGGCTGCATAGCCACCTGTAAAATAAAACAGCTTCCCAGAAACAGATAATGATAGGGAGTCTTATGCGGGCCGACAAGACCACCATGATGTCTAGTTATGACTGCAATGAAATCAAGTGACTTATACATGTTATGGCCGACAAGGCCACACTACTCAACAGCTAAACAAGGCCCCACATGGCCATCATCACAAAATGAAACATACATCTGGGACCCATACGGCCAACAATAGACTAACCACAAGGTACTGTACATCTGCAAGCCTCTAGGAGTAGGATCGTGGTCGAGACAGGGCCCCGACCTACCCATAAACTGAACAATAAAAAAAACAAACCTTCTAACTATTAGCTCCAGAGGAAAGGAGCTAACTGTGCTGCTAATCCTGGCTGAAAGCTACGAAGGTCCTGGTATGTTCCTAGCCGCACCTGCAGACAAGTAATGCAGCATCCACGGAGGGCGTCAGTATAATATGTACCGAATATATAAGGCAGTAAAGTAATAACTGAATGAGAGATGAAGAACTGAAATAATCATACAAAAAGGTAAGAGTTTAACCTGAATAGTCTCGCTATCTGTAGTGCTTAATTAACAAGGTACACATATATACAAACAAGAACCTAGTCGGGCCCCTATAAGCCTGGAAGGTACAACCCATACAAGAATAACCTACCTGGGCCACCATAAGCCTCGGCAGGTACAAGCAATACACATTCTACTATCTGGTTACCGACGATTGCAGTATACTATAACTCAAAACGGCCCTCATAGCCTAGATTTAATAGAACTCATTGTGGCCCTCACGACCTTACTCTACTAAAATTTCTATGGCCCTCGCAGCCTTAGTGTAACAGAACTCGATATAGCACTCGCGGCCTCAATACAACAGAACTCGATATGGCCCTCGCTGCCTCAGTACAACAGAACTCGATATGGCCCTTGCTGCCTCAGTACAACAGAACTCGATATGGCCCTCGCGGCTTCAATATAACAGAACTCAGTATGCTATGACAGCTAAACATAATAGATATGCCTTTGACTCTCTTACTTGGACTCAACTGTATTATAATACTCAGGAAGCTAACTTGCCTAAGGAATTCGCCTTAACATACCTCGATTATCGCTTCCTCAGTAACTGGCAAGTTTCAACTAGTATTCAAATATCCCTTCCTAACTAGAATCGTATTACTGAGAGAATGAGACTAGTTTCAGTACTAAATTCGGCAGAAACAATAACTTATAATACTAATATTGACTATACTTTAACTTAATGAAACATTGCCGAAAACGTATAATTTCCCGAAAGTTTAGAAGGGGAAAATACTTACTTAAAGCCTGTGATCGTATAGAAATTAGTTTGAAGTCATTCTGACAACTTTGACTCGGCGGGGTTACAATTTGTCGGGCGAATTTTACGAAACTAACTCTGTAGTAAAGCTCCCTATGGCCTTAAACTTTGATACCTGAAGTTAATTTGAATTCGGACGAGGTTTCATAGCGTAACCAGATGAAAATCTCTTAGTTTCCTCGTCCTTTACTCTCTCAATCCGAAGGTTTATATATTTGAATTGAAACAATTGAAAGCAACTCAATATATATTACATTTTGGCGATGGATAAGGAGTCCGTGGAATGAACCCCATCGCGCCAAAACAAGGGCGTGCCAAGGAGCCCAACGCGCCAGGGAGGGGTCCATGACACGTTGCCCCTCTGGCAGCCTGCTCCGGCCTTCTCCCGTGCAACCTTGATTATGTGCTCGATCGGCCTCTCCCCGGGCCCTTTCTCACATGCGTCGTACTCTAAAACTTTAATAACGTATGGATAGGCCAATTAAATGTTAAGGACTTACGGGGTGTAACACATATCTACGATGGTATGATTATGAGATTAGAGATTGAGAGGATAAGGTATGATATACATATGGCTGCAATGACAGTAACGTACAGGTACACAATTTGATACGAGATATACCGATATGAAATCGGATATAGTATGAAAGGTACGGTGTGGTAAAATTTGCGGTGACATGGTACATGTATGGTATTGCATGACGGGATTCTGTCATGAAGACAGGTATGTATTTTGTGACCTAACTCGGTACAGGCTAAATTCCATATTTATGCTTTGTGGATATTTATGAATATTTGAATTAATTGCATGTTTGTGACTTAATGTTAGTAGTTAGGAATATTGAGAAGGAAGAATGGTAATATAACGAGTGCTGTTAGAAGTAACCCTTGACAAATAATTTGTGGAAACGACCTAATTGGTAGGGGTTAAACTTAAGAGAAATATAATTAATTCCGTAAGAGGAAATAAGGGACTATAAGAGAATGAGAAGCGAGTTAACCGAGGTATCTCAAATGGTAAAATGAATAGTCGCGTTTTAGTAGGTCCATAATTGGCAGAAATCAGACTTGGTCGATGATAGTAAAGTAGAACAAATATTAGATGTACTATAAGGTTAATGAATGGAATGAAACAGAATTGGACCAAGGGAAACTGGGTTACTGACTGTCGTATGTATCGTTGTAGCGGCCCAATCGCCACAGTTGCAGGACCGCTGTAGGGGTCTGAGCCTCCGTTGCAGTGGAAGGATACTGAGGCAAAATGTAGAATGAAGTGTTGATCAGATGATAAGGTAATTGCATGAATTTTGATGAGTCATAAGAGTTGATAAGGTTGTTAATAAAACTTAGTGGATTGTTGCACAATGGAGTATTTGTTAAGTGTGTACTGTCAATTGCTTATTAATTATTATGCTGTTATGTGAACTAATCTTGGTCGACTGATGATGCTTACCGGTATGTATGGTGTACTGATACTACCTTGCTACACCTTTTTGGTGTAGGTTGTGGTAGGTTTGAAGTTCCTTGATTGACGTAGAGTACTCAGCATCAGCTTCCGTGTTTTTCTTCTCAGATGAAGCTGTCGTTTAGCTTGTCATGTATTTTTTAGAGCTCTTGTATATGTATACACTAGAATAGGAGAGTCATGGTTGTTGAGTTTGAGTGTTTGTTTCATATCATTGTGAATTTTTTTAGGTTAAATAAAAATACTAGAGTGTTTATGTAATGTTTCGCAAAGGTTCTCCTATCGAGTAGAGTCGATGTAGGTACCCTTATAGGCCGCCTAATTGGGGTCGTGACAAGTTGGTATTAGAGAGTCTAGGTTACCGGTCTTACAAGTACAAGAGCAATATCGAGTAGACTCCTACGGATTGGTTTGTTGACGTCCACATCTAATTTTCAGGAAGCTATAAGGTATTCAGGAAGTTTTCGCTTATTTCTTTCCCATCGTGTTGTTTGGTTGTGTCGATCGCTTGGATTGAGTCCAATTGGTATCTGAAAGAATCCTATTGATATCTCTACAGGCCTAGTTGGTATCTAACTATGTGTGATTATTGGAAACCCGCAATAAGAATGGTGGGCGGGATAGACTTGAGATTGACTAGAGAGACAAGAACCTTGAAGATACCCAACTTAGCACATTTTGTTGCAACAAAGGTTGTCTCGCTACAGCAAGGGATGTACCATTGTAACAGATCCGCTGTGGCGGTAGAACGACCGCTGCAGCAGACATGGCCAGGCAGAATGCTAGATTTTGGAAATTTCAAGTTCCCCTGTTTTGAATAGCAACTACAAGCAATGCGAATTTAGGGAAGCAACAAAGATAATTACAGAAAAGGGCCAAAAACACGATCAATGTACGAGGATACCAAACGAGTATCCGTACACCAAAGTAGAACCAGTATCATCATTCAAAACAAGAAAGCGAAATGAAATTATCCTGCAATCCCCCAACAGGGGCTACCCAAAATAGTTAAAAAAGCTAAAAACAGGGGGAATACTACAACCCGTCTAGCTAGAGGCCTCGTCACTACCGCTGCCTGCGTCCTCGTCCGCTCCTTGCTCGAACCCGCTAAAGAAGGAGAACTCAAGAAGGTCACATATGGTCGCCTAAGGCGTCTTGGAACTGAGAGCAAGAGTTTTCAAGATCTTTTTTAATCCCCTTCCACATGCAAACGAGCATCTTGTCTCGGGAGTGGCTCTTCCACTTCTTCTTCTCCAGATCCTCCTGGAGCTCAACATGGGCCTGGGCTAAAGCGGCAATTACCCCCTGTACCTCCGCTGAGTCGGTAGTTATTACACCGTAGGGTCAGCTAGTGGAGGGTCTACTAGTGAAGGGCCTACTGGGGGAAAGAGGTCTGGGCAACCCTCTGAGGAGCTCCCGCATAACCGCCATCTCGGCCTTGATCTGATTAAATGGCCCGACGGGCATGGAGGTGTTGGCCCCATATCTCCCTCAGCCGACGTGGTCTTTCTCTTCTTCCTGCCTCTCCTGGATCCCCCTTCACACTCATGGGATCGAAGGGCTTGTCGCAGTCCACAATGACATCCCAGGACTCAGATGGATGCTGACCCGCTTGCAGAGTCTGGTGATAAGAGAAGGAAACGGCAGGCCAGTGGTGGACTTCACAGATAAATACCTCCAGTCCTCAATAACCTGAGCCCCCAGGTTCACCCTCACCCCACTTAAAACACCGGCCACCACTAGGGCCCGAGGATAGGTCACGTCTGTAACATTGAAGAACGGAAGAATCCTCCGGTACACTAAATGTAGCCACCTCTTAGCCTCCAGTGTGAAGTGAGTACTCTGAATGCCCATCAAAGTGACCCCAATTGGTCGAGGCCCTCTGCTCCTCCACGACCAGCGTATCCACCAACCACTACCCATTCTCATCTACATCAGGAGCCTTCAGCTCGGCCTCAAGAGGGTTTGGCAGACCCAAAGCATCATTTATGGCAGCAAGGGTCAAGGTGATCTGCATGCCCCTGATGTAAGTAACCGGCTCGTCTCGGCTCCAAGCCACCGTTGGGAGGTTAGTATAAAACTCCCTCACCCAAGCCTCATTAGCCTTACCTGGGTCCTTCATCAACACTCACCAAGCCGATCTCCTAGAGGAGGGCATAGAACTCCGGTGCCTTATCCTCTACATATAGCATGACAAACCCCCTCTCATGCAATAAGTCATTTGTGGACTATTCATTGTGTCGGAATTGACATTGGGTCGTTGACAAAGCGGATATAGTCCTCAATGTGAATGCTTCTATTAAAGGCGGCCATGTTGATAAACCTGCATTGATAAAAAGTATTAGAATCAACTTGGGGTGGCTAAACTCCCCCACCTCGATATCGCAGTATCATTCGGGGATGAATAAATTTTTAATTAATATATGATGTAATGACCCGCCCGGCCGTTATAGCACCCCAACCATCTCAGAGCGAGTGAATTTAAATTTGTAGAAGTATGAAATGAAATCCCAAAAAAATGAAGGGCACGAGACGAATAAGATAGAATGGGTTGAGTCGTAATATAATGGGCCCAAATAGATGTCCGTCGCGCCGGATGTTTCCTGCCATAGTGAAATCACTACAGTGGTAAATGGACCCGCTACAGCAGGTGACGCGGACCAGAATTGTGAAATCTCGTTCCATTTAGGAATTTAAAACCTAGTGTCTAAAAAGGGCTTAATAAAAATGCCCAAAAATAGGAAATAGACTTTGGGAGCAAGTAGAAAGGTTAAGAGGTAAAGATTCATCCTCCGTAGCTAGGAACTCCTGCAGAAACTCAAGAATTAATGTAAACATGCAGTTGGGAATGCCTTGATGATAGCTTGGCACCTAGGCAGACTATGATTTACTCACTTCTGTGTTAGACTTTGACTAGCTAAACATATACGTGCGTGTAGTTCACATCCTTTTGATGGGTAGGATCAAAACGTAACCAAATTATTATTGACTTTTTAAAATTGGTGAAACTTGTAAGAATGAGTGCATTAGATAAGGAGTGGGGACATCCCCATTACGTGAGAACCCCTGAGGTGGGAGAGATTGCTTTAATAACTAGTCTATGTGCAATAGTGTAAGTGGGATCGGATCAATTATATGTAGATTGAAATCTTGGACAACGTTCCATACAAATCATGCTTAGAGGATGCAATAATTGAATGGTTAGTAGAACTTGATGATTATAGAATATGAATTGGAACCATGTAAATTAGGTGGTCAGAATCTATGTAATGACCTGTATGTGATGCGGTTAATATTGTATTTGTTTGGTTAGTGAAATATGTTAGTATAGATGATTGCTCTGTTGAAAAGTTAAATTGTTGAAATAAGCTTGACATGATGTTGCCGCCACTGTGGTGGGTTTGATAGAGTTAAGATACGAATTGGGAGGAAATAATCCATAAGAGATACTAGGAAGGAAAATTTGGTTGTAGTACTGCCGAACAGTACCGCTGCAGTGGGTATGGTACCACTGCAGCGAGACCATTGTAGCGGCAGTATTGCCGTTGTAGCGGAGCCCGAACTAGAAACTGGGCCAATTTGTATTTCCTTGTGATGTATTCATAAAACTAAGAGTATTACTATTTTGGTATGAAATTGGGTTTGATATTATGCATTCGACTATACTAGTGGATATGCTTACATGTTTCTTGTCAGGTGTGAAATATTTATATGTGTGTTATGATGTATGTCCCAAGATTATGGAGTTAGTTGGCGTCGATCAAACATGTTCATGAGATACGTGAGATATAGAAAGGTAAATCTTTGATATAACGGTGAATGTGAGGCCTGGGGCCAAAGGGAAAGAGTTGGATAAGCAGGACGATACGATCAGACCTTGAATGAGGATTGGAGAAATTAGTGGCTCGTGCCCGAGGTGAGTATTCAGGTACATGGGATGAGAGAGTACACAGACAGGCATGGCTAAAATACCATGTGGTTGGGTATACAAAAATGGGTACACAAATAAGTAAGATGAAGGTTTCGTACGGTTGGGTGTACAATACATAGATTTCTAGAGTCCCCTGCAAGTCATGACTTAAAGGGAAAGCATAAGACCCTCTGGCATGTGTGTACAGTGATGTGATGGAGGCATGTGTGTGGCATATCTTCGATGGTATGATTGTGAGATCAGAGATTGAGCGGATAAGGTATGATATACATATGGCTGCAATGACAGCAAGGTACAGGTACACAATGTGATATGAGATATACCGATATGAAATCGGGTATAGTATGAAAGGTACAGTGTGGTCAAATATGCGGTGACATGGTACAAGCATGGTATTGCATGACGGGATTATTTCATAAAGACAGGTATGTATTTTGTGACCTAAATCAATACGGGCTAAATCCATATTTATGCTTTCTGGTTTGAATATTTAAATTAATTGTGTGTTTGTGACTTAATGTTAGTAGTTCGGAATATTGAGAAGGGAGAATGATAATATAGCGAGTGTTGTTGTGAGTAACGCTTGATAAATAAGTTGTGGAAATGACCTGATTGGTAGGGGTTAAACTTAAGCGAAATATAATTAATTTTGCAAGAGGGAATAAGGGACTATAAGAGAATGAGAAGCGGGTTGACAGAGGTATCTCGAATGGTAAAATGAATAGACCCATGTTAGTAGGTCCATAATTGGTAGAAATCGGACTTGGTCGATGATAGCAAAGTAGGACAAAGATTAGACGTATTGTAAGGTTAATGAGTGGAATGAAATAGAATTGGACCAAGGAAAACTGGGTTATTGACTGTCGAGTGTATTGCTGCAGCAACCCAATTATCACAGCCGCGGGACCGCTATAGCAGTCTGAGCCTCCACTGCAGCAGAAGGATACTGAGGCAGAATGCAGGATTAAGTGCTGACAGAGTGATAGGGTAACTGCATGAGTTTTGATGAGTCATAAGAGTCGATAAGGTTGTTAATAAAACTTAGTGGATTGTCGCACAGTAGAGTATTTGTTAAGTGTGTTACTGTCAATTGCTTATTAATTATTATGTTGTTATGTGAAATAATCTTGGTCAATCGATGATCCTTATCAATACATGTAATGTACTGATACTACCTTGTTACACCTTTTTGGTGTAGGTTGTGGTAGGTTTGAAGCCTTGATTGGCGTGGAGTATTCAACATCAGCTTCCATGTGCTTCTTCTCAGATGAAGTTGTGTCATTTATCATGCCATGTATTCTTTTAGAGTTCTTATACATGTTTAGACTAGATCTTGAAAGAGTCATGGTTGTTGAGGAGTTTGAGTGTTTGTTTCATATTATTGTGAATTGTGTGACACTCCGCATCAAAATGGTAAAGGGATTGCGTCTGACCGGAATCAGAACAACTAGCATGTATTTTGTTCAACAAATAAAAATTTCCTTTACTCCTCTTTGCTTTAATTGTTTTAGTTACCCCCTATAGGTCATGTTGCTGCTTTGGTTCTTGATTCCAGTTTGGAGGTGAAAATGAGTCGGTTCATGAGTTTGAATTTTAAAATTTGGGTGGATTTTAATTATTTTGAATTAAATGTGGTATCAATTAAAAAATGCCACGTGATTTTTTAAAAAGTTAAATTTGACCTGAATTTATCAATTAGTTTGAGGGTTATGTTTAAGCCCGAAAATAATCTTTAAGAGTATTTTTAGACCCAAAAATAAAAAAAAAGTATATTTATAAACTTTTCTCATCGACTGGGGATATTTATGAGCCTTTTTTGTTGATTTATATAACCGTTATTCACAGATCACAAATGTATCCACCAACTTGTCTGTTCAGGAACATTACTAACAAAACAAGGGATAATTTTCCGAAATCTTTCGTCCGATTAGGCTTCATAAAATTAATCTCCCGTGTGATTTATAATAAAATATTATATTTACCTTTCTCATTTTTATTATATTATAGCAATTGTTGTAATTTATTTATTATCTATATATACTATATTAAAAATGTGAAGGTCCTTAGAAATATTGATTGAACTTTTTTTCCTTCATTAAAAGACTCCAGAATAGACAAAATTGTCATTTACTATTTTTACAAAATTATTATTTAAAATTATTCCATCACCTTATTTTATCATATTAGGTTTTCTATTTATGGCATAACTCTATTTATCGTGTAAACTAAAAACAAAAGAAGAAATTTCTATATAATTTCTTTATTATTTTATTATATTAATTTTATACTTCTAGCATAACTCTATTTGTAGTGTAAAATTTAAATAAATAAATAAAAAATAACAAACTAAACTTCTGTCGAATTTTTTCTTTTTAAATTTGGAAAAACTCCCTTTTTCATGGTAAGGAAAAAGTTTCTTTTTCCTTTTCTCATAAAAGTTTTTTTCCCTTTTTAATAATTACGTAAGGTTTTATTTTTCCTTTTTGATAGTAATGTTCTAATATGCTTATATTTTTAAATTTGTTTTAATTTATAAATCCTTATACTTCTATAAAAGGACTTATAATTACTTAATTTGATTCATCAACTCTTCTACATCAACAATTTTGATTCAATCTCCAACCTTGTATATTTCCGTGTTAATCTATCTTCTTTTTTCTTTTTCCATATTGTAAATTTTTTTATATTGTGATTTGAAAAAAGACAATAATAATTGTTATCTCAGCTCAAGTTATTTATATACAAAATAATTTAACTTAGATTGAGTCTTTTAGTTGAGTCTAATATTGATACTATATTATCTACTTTAATTGTCTTATATTGATATTATGTGATTTAAAATTTGTGTTATTTGTACTATATTATCTATTTTAATTGCCTTATATTGATATGATGTGATTTAAAATTTGTGTTATTTGTAAGTGGCATTCTTTATCTACTTATACATTCACAAGTTTCATCTATTCAGATAACGTAATCTCTTCATCCCATAAAATAAATTTTTTTATATAATTATAACTCTTGTGCACAAGGAACCCTCATTCATGGATTGAGACTTGATTCATAAAATTGAGGAGAATTATGAGAATGAGAGTGAAAGGAACCCTCATTCATGTCCTCTCATACCAGGAAGAACTGAATATACACTGGCCTAGAAAGCCCAAAGGATTTAGAGAAGAACTTGAAGAATTCTAGGATTAATCTTCGATGGAGAAGTCTAGACTTGCATGCATGGGAGGGGAATGAGTTAGAATAGGTTAAACCCTCTTAAAAACCTCCTAACAAATCTTAAAATGACATAGTTTAGGGCTTAGGAGTTTAGAAATTACGAAAATATCCTTACTTAAATCACAGAAAATTACGCACTGCCAGGACTCTGACCCATACCACGAGTCATACAATCAACCTACGACTCGTAGAATCCTTCCGTATTGACCAAGTTCCAAACAAGACATCCTCTGAAACTTTCCACGAATAATACTGTAATGACCCGTTTGATTGTTATAGCAACCACCCTGCCTGAATCCGAGGAAAAATTTGAATTCTATATTAAGGTGACGCTGGAATTAAATAGCTTAGTAAAATAATCTTCCGAATGGACCAAAGTAAAAATAGTTGGGCCCAAATTTTAGACCTCAGCAGCGAACCGCTGCAGCGACAAGGGTCACACTGCAGTGAACGAACGCAAAGTAGAAAGTGCGGAATCCTGTTCTAATCTGGATTTTAAAACCTAGTCTTGCAAGGGTTTAACAAAGACGCCCAAAAATAGGAAATAGACTTTTGGAAAAAAGAAGAGAAGCTAGGAGGAGAGGATTTCCTCCCTTAGCTAGGAGATTTTGCAAGAACTCAAGAATTGAGGTGAAAAACGCGATGGGGAATCGACTTGACGGGAGCTTGGAGCCAAGGTAGACTATAGCTTACCCACTTATGTGATAGACTACGATTAGCTAAACGTATACGTGCATGTGATTGATGTGTTTTCGTATATAGTCTTGAAATTATCATAAGGGTAAAGAGGTGGAATGTGAATTGTGTCATCTTGTACATGTGAAGTCATAAAGAGGAATGAAAATAAATTTAGTTACGTCGCAAGGATGTTAAAGGAGTGAAATTGTGTGAGCATGCGAGCCCCGTATAGGGTCAAAAATTGAATATGACTATGAGGCTAAGAATTTTGTTAATACTCCCGTTTTAATAAAATTGCTTGATAGTTTGATGAATGAAGTGCTTTATTCGTTTTGTAATTGGGTGGTCTACGGGAACCACGTGGCATGTGTTGAAAATCAAGAGTTAGGAGAACAGAGATCAGATGTGATGGGAGGCATGAGAGTAAATGTTACTAAATATGAATGTATTGTCTTGTTTCGATGATAGTGGAATTTTGACGAATTTTCTTGTTAAATTATAATCTATTTTGAAGACGTTGAACCTATTCAAAATCTTGTTTATGTGATAATATTTCAATATTGAATGGTGGTTGTATGTCATCTCCATATAAAGGATGATGTGAGGTGATTTCCTTGAGTGGGGGACTAAAGGTGATGAACTTTGAGAAATCTTGATGAAAAAATCCTTGAGAAAAGGCTGGAAAAGGACTAGTCGGAGTACTTCCAATACAATACCGCTACAACGAGCAAGGGATCGCTGCAGTGAGACCGCTACAATGATATAAATACCGCTACAGTAGAGCCCAATCCACTAAGCGGGTCAGGTTGTGACTCTTCATAATATTCCGGGAATAATCGATGCTAAAATCTCTTAAGGGGAAAAATGGAAAGTGGAAAGTGCTTAGGTGATTTCATGTCTATGGTAGGTAAGTTATTTATACGTATGAAGGCTAGTTACGATGTTGAGAATAATATGATGTAAATTTTAAAGGTGTATTGGTATATGGCTATTTAATTGTGAGTGCTGCTATTTGTATTATTATATGAATGTATCTATGAATGCGGTGTGTGATAACTATGTGCAAAGGTGTAAGTGTGGTTCTCGTTAACGGTGCAAGTGAACTGAAACGCCAGATGATATGGTAAGAAAGATCTATGATATTGATAAGAGAGGTGAGGCCTGTGCCCCAAAAGAGGTACTCGGTACAATTCAAATTGGTGCGATAGACCTTGAGAGAGGTCTACGGATATTGAGAAGCTCATGCCCGAGGTGAGCATCCGGGAAAGCGTTATGAGAGAGTGCATTGACAGATATGGCTAAATTACCATGCGGCTAGATGTACGAAATGAGTATACCGACATGTATGACAAAGGAATCATATGGTTGGGTGTACAGTACATAAATTTCTAGAGTACCCTGCAGGTCATGACTAGAAGGGCAAGCATAAGATCCTCTGGCATATGTGTATAGTAATGTAACGAAGACGTGTACCCGGCATATACCGATGATATGATCGAGTGCAGTTTGATCCCTGGTGAGGTATGTTACATATATATATTCGTGACAGTAACACTAGTGAGGTGATGATATACTAGTGTGATACATATGATATACATAGTGATGTGAGTCTGGAATGAGGTGTGAAACACGGCAAAAAATATGAGGCTAATGGTAATGTGGTACGGGTAAGAAATGGTGTGTAATTACGATATGGATGATAGGTATAGGTGTATGGTCAAGTTTGATGTTGAACCCCCTTGTATGATATATGGTGCCTGTTTGATGATATCCTTGAGATAGTTGACTTGATATTTTTGTATGTTTGTTGTTTTATGTTGTACTTTATGATTTGGTGTTATACGAAGGGGAATGACTGTTATAAACAGAATTTGTGTGGAATAAATTGTGCTATGACAGGAATCTTGTGAAGTGAGTTGTTATGTTAATAAAAGAGTTAGGTACAATTGGTTATGGTCACTAAATAGATGAAAGACAGAAGATACGTTAAGAGGTAAAAGATGTATACATAAAATGAATCTAGATGAGTTTAGTTAGGTGTCTACTGTTCAGCAGCGCCGCTGCAGTGGGCAAACCACTGCGACAGTGGGACCGCGATAGCAGTGGTACATATGTTGCAGCAGAAAATCGAGAGACAGATGGTAGGCTAATATTGGGCCAGAGTTGTAAAAGAAGATGTTTGTATTCGCAATGTTGTATGATTAAATGGTTATTGTAATTAATAAAAGTGGTGGATTGTGGTAAGTAGAGAAGTACGAAAATTACTTGTATTTTATGACGATGCTTATTAATCATTGTGTTGTTATGTGAACTAACTGTAGTCGGCCGATGATGCCTACCAGTACGTGTGGTATACTGATACTATTCTTGCTAAGCCTTTTTGGTGTAGGTGGTGGCAGGTTGAAGTTCGTCTCAAGGTGTCAATTTATTTAGCAACAACTTCTACATTCCTCCGCAGGCGAAGTTGTGTCTTTTGATTGTCAGTATTCTGTATAGTGCTCTTGTACCTGTCTGGACTAGATCTTGAGAAGTTTGAATTATGTTATTGTGGTCAAGTTGTAAGAACGATTGAAGAATTTTAAGAAATATTGTGTTTTATTTAAGTTCCGTGTGTTGTCATGAAAAAAAAAGGTTCTCCTATCGGAAAGAATCGAGTAGGCACCCCCATGATCCACCACTTTGGGTCGTGATACATACTACGACCTGTAACTACCTCCTACGAGTCATACCACCCCTCGTACAATCAACACCTGTAAAATCCCCTATTCAAGACCCACATACCACAACTCATAATAGGGACTCGTGGTTTCAAAGGCAACCCGCTGAACCTTACTACGGGTCGTACCTTCCTCATACGACTCGTATCATCAATCGTACTTAGACAAAATTACAGGTTTTCCTGCTGAACACTTTTTAAATCCTGAACTTAGTCTTAGAAACTTTTGGGGTATTGAAAAACCTTAAAAAATAATTTAAAAATAAAAAAATAAAAAATTCCATCCACAAAAAATTTGCTTTTTTATTTGATAAAAAAATTCTCCTTTTTTATGGTATGTTTTTTCCCTTTTTTGATTTTTTTCTTTTTGATAGTTACGAATTTTTTTCCATTGTGATTGTAATATTTTAATATTCTTATACTTTCAAATCCATTTAAATTTATAAATACTTCTACTTCTATAAAAAAAATTATAATTGCATGATTTAAATCATCAGTTCTTCTACATCAACACTTTTGATTCAATCTCTAATCTTGTATATTTTTGTGTTAATCTATCTTCTTCTTTTTTCATATTATGAATTTTTTTTGTATTGTGGATTTGAGAAAGATAATAATAATTGTTATGCCAACTCAAGTTGTTTGTATTCAAAATAATTTTACTTAAATTGTCTCTTTTAGTCGAGTTTAACATTGATACTATATTATCTCCTTTAATTAAACCGTATATTGATATTATGTGATTTAAGATTTATGTTTTGTAACTTCATCTACTCATACATACACAAGTTTCATCTATTCAGGTAAAGTAATCTCTTCATCTTATAAAATAATTTTTTTTCATAAAATTATAAATTATTATAGTTATAACTCTTGTGCATATTTTGTTTTAGATAATCTTGCAATCAAATCTTAAAAGGATTTTATGAATGAAATTGTCATGACCCAAAATGGCCGTGATTGGCACCCACACTATCCCCCCGGGTGGGCGAACCAGCAAAACCCGATAACAATTCCCAGATGACCCCAAAACCAGATATTCATGAAGAAACAATTGTCATACTCTTTAAAACAACTTCGAACCAATATACTGCACAAACCCAAAACTAATAAACAAATCCCCAGAACCTGATTGTTATTGCATCAGATGTCTGTTTTACAATGCTAAGATAACTAACAACTCAAAAGAAATAAAAATCGTCATATGTCTGAAAAGAAAAGACATCTGCAATGGGAGAGTGAACTGCATCCTCATTTGCTCATCTTCTCAACTCCGAAACTGCTGCTCTACAGGTGAGGACGTGAAGAACTGTCTAGCTTGAACTCTGCACTCAGAGAAGAATGCAGGGGTAGGATCAGTACATAAAGAAGTACTGGTAGGCACCATTAGCCGATCTTAATTAATAACACGTATATCGAGTAATAATAATATAAGACAAGTCTACAACATTTAAGGAAGTACAACACAATTCAGACACACTAGTTTTACACAGGGGACAGCCTACCTGCTCACTGAATTGGGGTGTTTTCACTGCAGTGATCGCTTGATCGCTGCAGCAGTCTCGCCGCAGCAGAAATGGTTCCATAGTATCTCGACATGTTGCACATTTCTCAATTCACTCCCACATTTCATCAAATCAACAGTTTAGCATTTCACATACTCCATAAATTCATAAGAAATGTACAATTAAACAATAATCATATCAGCCATTAAGATCTACAAGTCTACAGTTAATCATAGAAACAAATACTCAATAATTACACATGGTGACAAAATCACACTTAGCACTAAAAACATGTTTTTCGTTATCAACTCACATCATATTGATGATATTTTACACATTCTGTTAGCACGTTATTTATCTAACTTCATGAATATAATGAAATCACAAAACAACACACAAACGACAAAACTAAGGATAACTTGATGGACACACGCCTCCGCCATCTCCCCTTAACACTCAATCGCATGAATCGTGTACACAGATGCCAGAGGGTCTTATTTTTTCTCATCCTTTGCTGACCTACAAGGGACTCTAGAAATCCATATATTGTGCCCGCGTGGCACCTCTCCCACTTATATGCTCGTCCGGATGCTACCCCCGGACACGAGCCTCTGAATAATAATATTCGCTCGCACGGATGCTCCCCTTGGGCTCGAGCCTCTCAATTCAGGATACAATTACTATCCTA
Source organism: Datura wrightii (assembly GCA_035772735.1). Taxonomy (NCBI): domain Eukaryota; kingdom Viridiplantae; phylum Streptophyta; class Magnoliopsida; order Solanales; family Solanaceae; genus Datura; species Datura wrightii. The sequence continues at coordinate 18,279,274 of JASDFA010000001.1, forward strand.
TTCATTCTCAATTTTTGTAAAACAACAAGAATACAAGTCGTACACATTCACATGTACTCTAATTTCTGATTCTCCATTCACATGATCAATTCATGACAAGCAGTTCACTTTCCAATTTCACATAAACTTAACAACATATTAATCATTACTTTCTACCAACATGATAATCATACTCATTCGCAAGACAAACTCACAACAAGGGATGTACGAAGATCAATCACATAAGATTATTACCTAAGCATACAAGTCATTAAGCAGGGTATAACCCTCCAACCATAACCTACCTCGATTACTCGAAGATACCGACTTCACTACTTTGCAGGAGCTTTGCCCTTCCTGATTGCTTCGAATTGTTCGAAATCTACACACATATAATAATTAATTAATCACTCCTCAAGATAGGGCCTAATTAGATCAAACCCTTTTTTTCAGGCAATTTAACAGAAAATCCTTCCCTTCCACCTAGTTCTTGGTCCCCACCTTGTTTAACCCATTAATATTAACAAGAGGAATCTTAGAAAGTAATCATTACCCAAATACAACAATCAAAACCTCCCATACTCCCCCATAATTCAACTCTAGTTCATCAACCTAGGGTTTTATAGTTCAGATTTTCACCATTAATGGGTCCCTCTTAAGCTTCTACAATAACCAATACCCCTTGAAGGGGCTAGGGGACGAGAAACTTACCTTTTCACCCCCACTTTCTGCTCTAGGGAAGAAATCGCTCTCAACCGTGCTCTTCCACATTCTTAAAAATAATGGGACTTAATCCCAAAAATCCGACTTAAATCTTTTTTCTAATTCCCGTCGTCTGTTGGCAGCGGTCACATTTCCGCTGCAGTGGACCCGCTACAGCGGCCATAGGATCACTACAGAAGTTCCAGCGATTACTCTCCAATTTCACCACGGTAGGACTCCGATCGCTACCACGGTCTCGCTGCAGGGGGAATCCCACCGCTGCAGCAGTCCCCTGGACCAGTAGTTACCAGAATTCACCATTCTCACACTTAGAAAAATTCCACAGCCCTTTGTATCCCTTCCTCCGGTGTTCTAGGCCCTTAACCATCCCGTAACGACGTCCGGCTCGATATAGAAATCATGTCAATTAACAATTTGATGTGATATGATTCTCATTAGATAATAAAAGTCTTAGTAATTGGAGTTAGATTAGTAAAAGTGTCTAAAAAGGGAACAAAGGAAGGAACTCGAATGACTATAAGATTAGTTGACAAAGAGGTAATAATTTTTTTCGTATTATATTCTATATTTATATTTTATATTTTACATGTATGTTTGAGTTCTTATCTATTTTTATTATATTTTATATTTTTTACCATTAAAGTTTAACTTTTTGCAGGGCACAAAAGTTCATACTATACTTTTCAATAATTATATTGAAAGTGAAAGAAATATTTACAACAAGATAAAATTCGTTACATCATAAACAGATGCATTAATAGTGTTAATCCTAATTTTGTATCAATAAATAAGGATATTGATGTTGGATTAAATGACAACATTATAGTTCAGGAATGCAACAGTCACTTTTCTACTGTTATTTTTTTAAACAATTCTATTTCGTTTGAAGATGCAACACAATCTTTCGGTGAAATAATCTTTGGTAATTTTTTTAGAGTTTATTAATTAATCTAACATTCAATATATGCATAATATTTTACTCCTATTTACTTAACAAAATAATTTATAGATATACTTGACATTTTTGTGAGTTCTAAGATCTTCAAGTGTGAAGACTCTTACCCCTTAGTAATGTTGATTGAACGTTTTGCCCTTCATTAAAAAATATTTCTATAGACAAAATTTTCATTTACTAATTTTGTTAAATAATTATCATTAAATTATTATCCTAATGTTTAGGAGTTTGAAATTAATTAAAGTTATAGGTATTAAATTGTTGCTTATTTGTAAAGATAAGAACTCATAATATTTAGTATTTTAAAATTGACTAAATTTTATTTTTTAAATCTATTCTTACTTGAACTATATTAAATGTCCTAACATTTAAAACTTTAAAATTAATCATAATTTTGTTTACTTATATTAATCTTTTATTTGTTAAACTAACTAATTTTCTATCATAAATTTATAACTCATGATAAAAGAAAATAAATTGAAGAGCGTAATTTTATTATGCATTAATACATTGAATTTCTTCTTTTTCTTTTTCTTTTGTTTTTCAAATTGTACAATTAAAAAAAAAAGAAAAAAAATATATCATACTTTAAGTTACTTCAATTAATCAAGTGTTCTTGTTATTCACACTCTTTATTTAAATCTACACTAGTTTTTATTTTAATTTATGTGAAGGTGTTAGATTAGACACATAAATTAAGAACGATAGAAAAAATAGAGCTGAAATCATCTTATAAAGCGTAAAGTAAAAAAATTAAAATTATGTTATAACTAAATATTTAAAGTACAAAACCTCATAGCAAACTATCATTTATTTTTTACCCTTTTAAAAATATAGTTTTGTTTTCACTAATTTTGATGAGACTTTCTTAATTTGGATGATCAACTACAAAAAGAATAATTACGTTTGTGATATGATATCAATTTATTAGTGTCAAAACATGTCAGCAATAACTCACGGTACGATTTCGCAAGTTCTAACTGTTTAAATGAATAACTTATATTATATGTTCTATTCTACTATACAACTTTATATTATAATGGATCTTCGTAATGTTAATATTTATATTAATTAAATGTTAACATATTAATAGTGTAGTAATATAATTTTTTGTAATGATTAACATAAAATATACATATAATGCATGTATTTAAATGTTCATGAAAAAATGAACGATATTTCACCTTTCAATCAAGCGTTGTTTCTACGATGTTTTATTTATTGAAACAAGTATTAGAAGAAACTAAGGAAAGAACTACTGGATTAATTCAAACTATTAGACATAATCATTTATCAACTTCAAATCTATAATTTTCTTTCTAAATTCTTATATTGTTATACAAACTCATTTTTAAAATATTATTCGTGTTCCTTTTAAAATTTTATTCTTATTAATACGAGGGACACGCGCGAGACACGTACACTAAAATTAGTTAATGTAAAAAATGTGATATGACTAGTTTACCTTTTCTAGTATGCATTTTTTGTTTAACTAGTTTAGTGTGTGTATTGCGTGTGTATCTTACGTTAATATATTAAATTTAGTATATATAATAAAAGTAAAATTACTAAAAAATGACAATTGACATCAAACTAAATATGATATTTATTTAAATAATATAAATAAATATTGTATCTCCAATATGTTATTGTTTGTTCTATCTCACCTGAAAGTTCTTTATAAGATATTGTTATTGCTTTATCATGATTAAAAAATATTATTGTCTCTATTGATAATTATCTTGAATGTTTATATATATATTCACATACAAGTATTACAAAAAGAGATTGGTGAAAATTACAAACGTATTTTATATTTTTTTCTTAGTTTTTCTTCTCTAGAGTCGATTTCAATTATTCTTAGTTTGACATTTTTACACCTAATTTCAATATGATGATAAAACATTTTCTATCTACGTACATAAAAAAAATGATTCAACCAAAGTTTATCAAAATTATTGATAAGCTAGTGGAAAAATTTTGCGTATATTTTTATTGATATTGATGGAAACCTAAAATCTCTGCTTCATAAACCCTATTCCCCATGCCTCTCCGTATATTAAGGTTTGTCAAATCCATATCTTCTAGATCTATTTATTCCTCGTCACCCCCGATAGGACTGTTTCTGATGTCAACCTCCTGTTCTTGAGCGGTATTGGTACGCTGATTTTCCAATATGTCTTTGTTATTTTGATATGTGTTAGCCATGAGTGGTTTCTTGCACAGAAAGAAAATATAGAAATTCTTAAGAAAGTTAGTGAGAATGGAATCAACGAGTTAATACAATATCGCAACTGTTCAAGTTGGACGCCAAACTGTTTATAAACAAAATCGGTAAAATTAGATTTATAGCCAGATCACTGACACGCGCTATGGTAAGTCATAAATTAAATTTAACAAATATAAATAGTAACAAATAATGTGATTAATGATGAAATATATTCAAGACAAATACTATATAGCAAAATTGTAAAGATTGTCCGATGTATCAGCGTATAGCCGTAAGGCTTCAGAGTTTCGACCAGTTTAGGATTAGTTAGTTTAGTTTGAGTATATTTGGTTTATTATTTATATTTTAATTTATTATTTAATTATGATATCTTAGTTGTCTTTAGCTATGAATCTATCTCTTTATTGTAAACTCTATTTAAAAAGTTATTTCTCATCATTAATAAATAGAGTTTTCCATTAAATCAACACGTATTTATATGGTATTAAATCTTTATACGCTCTAATGAGAATGATCCAATTTTTTTCTAGTTCCTATAAATCATATTATTTATCATCAATGGCCAACAATGGCAACAAATATGGCATGAATCCCAAAGTTGTCAATATTGTGTAATGATCCGGACATCGTTACGGGATGGTTAAGGGTTTGGAATATGGAAAACAGTCTAAGGAAGAGATAGGGAGGTTGTGAAATAAACTAAGTATGAAAATTGGGCATTTTCAGGTAGCTACTGGTTTGGGGGACTGCTGCATTTCCCTGTGGTAGCGGTTGGAGTCCCACCGTGGTGAAATCTGGGGAGTAACCGCTGGAACCGCCGTACCGAACTTATGACCATTGCAGCGGAAATGTAACCGTGACAACAGACGATGGGAATCAAAAAGTGGATCTTAAGTGGGAATTACGGGATTTTACCCCATTATTCTCAAAATCACGATCAAAAGGTCTAAGGAACGGGAAAACTCTCCAAAGCAATAACCTCTTCACCCAAGGTAAGATTTTCGATTCTCTATCTCTAAGATGAGTAGTTTTGATCCCAGAATCTCTGTAGACCCTTAATGATGGAAGTTTTGTAGAGGATGAACCCTAGGTTGTTAAACTAGGGCTAGAATTGTGGGGTGATTTGGATGATGTTGAGAAGTTTTGATCACTCCCCTAGAATTACATATCGGGAATGAGGGTTACGCGAGAAATAGAGACCTAGAACTTAGTAGAATTTGGGTTTTGCTCTCGAAAATACACCGAAAAGGAGGGTTTGATCTGTTAGACCCTAAGATTAAAGAGTAATTAATGAATTACCCTAGTTGTGTAGATTTCGCACATTCCGAAGCTTTGAGGAAAGGCAAGGTTATCGAGGAGTAGTCGAATTGTTACTTTCCAAAATTGAGGTAGGTTATGGTTTATACTGATAGACACTATATAATGGCATATATATTGTGCATTGTGATATAATTGGTCTTCGGACATTTATGTGCTATGTGAGTCTATTGTCAATAACTTATTGCAAGAATGTGGTTATGGTGTGATATTGATCTGTGATAACTTGTTTAAAAAGATTGTGGATATGATATTAGATTTAACTGTGCTGAGTGTTTAGTAAGGTGATTATTCTTTGTTAATGAGAGGGTTGTTAGTCGATAATGGCTTACTTGAGGAGTAGATTGTAACCTCCTGTATGTTGAAATAATACACTTTGATGTGTCCTTTTAATGTGAATGATGAATGATAGCATTAGCATCCTAAGATGAGAGGCTCGTGCCTGAAGGGAGCATTCGGGTGAGCGAATATTATTATTTAGTGGCTCATGTCCTAGGAGATTATCCGTACAAGTATATGAGTGGGAGCGGGTGTTGCGTTGGCACAGTACTTGAATTTCTAGAGTTCCCTATAGGTCATGACCAGAAGACCAAAAATAAGACTCTCTGGCATGTGTGTACACTGAGTTGTGAATTGAGTGATAATGGGGACATGGAGGAGGCGTGTGCCCGACGTGTCACCATATGTTTTACTTTGTTCTTGTCGCACTGTGATTATGTGTAAGAATGAATGCAGAACATGCTAAATGGTTATGCGTGTTGGGGTTATGCGTTTGTAAGTGTCGAGTTATTCTTCTTGGATTTAACTGTTGAATCCATTTTGCGAATATGAGTTGTATCCATTTTGATATAGACTCGTGTGATGTCTAAATTTAATACGAAGGGATGGTGAATTGTTGAAACTATGGAACTATTGAGTTAATGAATGGATGTACTTTTCAAGAAGCAACTAAGTCGACCTACTGCTTGGTAGTACCAATGCAACGGAGCTTCTTTCAAGTGACCGCTGCAGCGAGGCCTAATCCAGTGAGCAGACCGGCTATTACCTGAGTAAAGCTAACATTCGTAAATGGCTTGTATTTACGTGCATTGTTAAGGACTTATTTTATATCATTTTTGCCTTTTATCTGTTATTATGTAAGGTCGGTCGTGAAACCTACTAGTATCGTATTATGTACTGAACCTACCCCTGCATTCTTTTCTGAGTGCAGAGTTCGAGCCAGGCAATTCTTCACGCCCTCACCTGTAAACCGGCAGTTTCCGAAGGTTAAGAAGGTGAGCAGATGAGGATGTCGTTTATTCCCTCATTGATGATGTCTTTCTTTCGGACATTTGAAAACATATTTTATTTTTAGTTGTTAGTTTCTTTAGCTTGTAACAGACGTCTAGTGCAATGACAATCAGGTTCTGGGGATTTGTTTTACTAGTTTGCTTTACGCAGTGTATTAATTCGAAGTTGTTTAAAGAGTATAATAGTTTCTTTATTCGTAAATATTTTGTTTTTAGGTCACTTGGGGGTTGGTATCGGATGTCACTAGTTCGCCCACGGAGGGGTAGTATGGGTGCCAATCACGGTCATTTGGGTCATGACAGCTGACAACACAACGGGTGCCAATATTATCATTCAATTCAACATCGCCTCTCAACTACCTATCAAACTAAGTGGTGGTCACTACTTTGCCACTTGAAAAGCATTGTTCTCTATGCTCATGTATGGCTATAATCTCTTCAGCCATCTCAATGGGACCATCCGGCTCCCTGTCGTACGAGTGTGAATGACACCAATAATCCGGTATTCCTTACATAGTTCTGCCGAGATCAACTCATGCAGAATGCTCTCATGGACTCTGTCAAAGCTACTATTTCCTCCACAGTTGCAGCTGCTGCCTAATCCAAATCAGATTAGGACACCCTACACACTACATATCAGCTTCCATGATCAACTTGTTCGAGTCACCAAGGACTCTCTCTCTATCATAGATCTTCAGATTATTCGGTCTCTCTCAAAACTTATAGTCAAAATATTCAGTGGTATGGATCCTGAGTTTTGTGAGATCTCTGCTGCAATTCGGGTACGTGATACACCAGTCTCTTATGAAGAGTTGTTTGAATAATTACTTGATCATAAACTCTTCCTTCGTCATGAAAATGCTAAGAAATTGTCTGAACGTATCACTGCTGCAGTTGTTACTCCCACCAAATCCAACAATTATAATTGCAACAATCATAGGCAAAATAACAATACTCAGCACTGGCGTCAGAATGTCCAATAGAATACTCCACCACAGGGGTAGTCCAATCCAAACTCGGTCACTCGCAATCAAATCTATAACAAATTTGGTCACATAGCTACTGACTGCTGCTCAAAGTCTCACAATCACCTTGCAACCAGAACCAACTATGCTGCTAGTTTCACTGCAACCACCAACCCTTGGACAGACGACTCGGGAGCAGCCCATCACATTACCACTGAACCAAACAACCCCCAACTTTACTACGGTAACGAGGATGTCTCCCGGGTGATGGTAACAAAATTTCCATATCTCACACTAGTTCTACTATATTAAATGCATCAAATAATATTTTTAAGCTAACCCACACGTTGTGTGCTCCAGCCGTTAAACAAAAATTTCTATATTTTCTAAATTTTGTCAAGACAATTTAAAATTCATTAATTTTTTCCTTTTGACTTTGTTATGAAGGATCTAGAGACACGGAAATTGCTGGTGCATGATCGACTCAACAATGGACTATATGAGTGGCTTACCCTCCAACTCCAAGCCTACATGGCCACCCCATCCACTCCGGACTCCGCTCACCATCTGGCATCAACCGCTTGGGTCACCCGCACCCTAAAATTATTAGGTTTATTTTAAATAAATTCTCCTACCATTTAATGAGCAAGGCAAACTTTTTTATTATAATTTCTACTTATCAAATAAATTTCATCGTCATCCATTTTCTCAATTATCTTTGTGCAACGCCAAATCGCTTCAAATTATTTTTAGTGACTTATGGGGCCTTTCACCAGTCTTATACCTTGACAAAAAGCTATATTATTGTATTTTTGTTGATCATTATACGAAATACACTTGGCTTTATACCCCTAAGAACAAAAGTGAAGTCAAAGAAATCTTTCAAAAATTTCACCCTTTCATGGAAAAATATTTTAACTCAAAACTTCTTTCCTTTTATATCGATGGCAGAGGAGAGTACAAAAGTCTTGACTCTTATCTCTCCCTTTGTGGTATTGAACATATCTCTACTCCACCCTACACCCCACAAATAGTAGCACTTGTTGAAAGACGACATCGTCGAAACAACAAAAACTCTCCTGCATGAAGTGTCACTGCCACCTAAATTTTGGTCCTTCGAATGTCATCACTCCATTTACCTCATCAACTGTCTACCTACTTCTCAGCTAGAAAATTACTCACCATTCCAATGTCTATTTAACAAGCCACCGGACTATAACTCCCTGCGAATTTTTAGTTGCCTATGCAACCCTTTGCTCAAGCCTTTTGTGAAAAACAAACTTGAACCAAAGTCTAACACATGTGTCTATCTTGGTTTCTCACTATCCAACCACTGTCACCAATACTATGACCCGACTTCCTCTAAAATGTACTTATCCCGCGATGCACGATTTGTTGAAAATATTTTTTCATTAAAAAAATTATTTCTCAACTTCAAACTTAAGTCAACCTAAAACGGAACATGTAATGTTAGCACAAGCTCCAACTGAATTACCAAAAATTAAAAATCCTATTTTTCCATATTTTACCACCCCCCCCCCTCCCCCAATTCTCGTTGGTTCTGTCCAAAATACTCCACCTGCGTCGTCCCTCACCTAACCCCAAATATATTCCAACAATGAATCTCCTGCTACCTTCCCCTCTCCTTCTCCCACTACAATTCTTTCTCCTTCTCCTATTACACTTCCCACTGACACATCCCAGACCCCCCTACACATTCCCAATTAATAATGGACACTGGCCAGGCAATGTTGTCCCAACCAAATAATATAATGTCTCCTAAAATAAAACTACCCACCCTACAGCCCTATAGATCTTCCCCACCATCCATTACACCACCTACACCTACTGCCAGCAAATAGATGATCGTCTACCAACGATGAAACACAATTCAACAAATGCACATGGAGTCCCCTCCTCATTGTCCTCCCATAACATCCCATCCGGTCACTCGTTCCCAAAATAATATCTTCAAACCAAAATAAATATTTGGTTATTTGGCTCAATTGAATCCAAATATCACACCCACCATGTTCAAATAGGCACAAAAACATCCCGATTGGTGTGAGGCGATGAAACAAGAATTTGATGCTTTAATTAAAAACCAAACTTGAAAACTTGTTCCTCCTAACCCTCTTTAAAATATTATTTGTTGAATCTGGCGTTTCAGGATTAAACACAATGACAATGGATCCATAGACGGGTACAAGGCCAGACTGGTTACAAAAGGATTCACTTAGAGACCTAGTATTGACTTTCATGCAATGTTCAGCCGATCATCAAGCCCATCACAGTTTGCATAGTTCTCTCTATAGCGGTTTGTCACAATGGCATCTCAGACAACTCGATATCAATAATGTCTTTCTACAAGGTTCGTTGGATGAAGAGGTGTTTATGGCTCAACCTATGGGATTTGCAGATACGACCTATCTTAACCACGTCTGTAGGCTGAGAAAGGCGATTTATGGTCTAAAATAAGCCCCTCGGGCTTGGTACAATGTGCTTACTAGTTACCTTGAGTCCATAGGATTTTTCAAAACAAAATCAGATGCTTCACTTCTTGTCAAATGTGGCCTAGCAGACACTATGTTCATATTGGTTTATGTGGACGACATCATTGTCACAAGGGCCAATACATTCAGTGTTGATCATGTTATAAGCTCGCTTGCATCTCAATTTTTCATTAAAGATTTGGGTAACCTTCATTTTTTTTCTTGGTATTGAGGTATTTCGCAGCTCTGACGGCCTAATTCTATCACAAGCAAATTATGTCAACGACATCTTAAATCATGAACTAATGAATTACTGCGTCCACACGCCTATGAGTGCTTCTGAGCAACTCATTGTCTCTGATGGTTCCAACCTGATTGACGCCACTCGCTATCATCGTTTTTGGGAAGAATTCAATATTTATCTTTCATCAGACCAGATATAGCATTTGCAACCAACAAATTGCTGCAATTCATGCAAGAACCTATAGATATTCACTGGAAGGTTGTGAAACGTATTCTTCACTATCTCTGTGGTACTATTCAGCTGGGACTCCGAGTAGCTCCCATTGATGACTTTAATCTGGATGTCTACTCAGATGCTAAATGGAGTGGTGACATCAATGATCGAGTCTCCACATCTGGCTACATATTGTTCATTCGTCACAACCAAATTAGTTGGTCTTCCAAGAAGGATAAAATAGTTTCTCGTTTCTCCACCGAGTCTAAATATAGAGCAGTTGCCCATGCCCTTTCTCAATCACTGTGGATCACACATCTTTTAAAGGAGTTATCCTGTTCATCGACTTCCCACCATTTACTACGACAACCTTTGTGCCATGTTTCTAGCAAAAAATCCGATCCTCCATAGCTAAGCCAAACATGCCACCATTGACTTCCACTTTGTTTGTCATCATGTCACGACTAACAAGGTTCGTGTTGTTCATATACATAGTGCTAACCAAATTGCTAACACACTCACCAAGTCGCTGCCCAAGCCAACCTTTGATCACAATCTATTCAAGTTAGGCTTTAGTTGCCCATAGTCTAACTTGAGGGTGCGTATTAGCGTATAGCCGTAAGGCTTCAAAGTTTTGATCAGTTTAGGATTAGTTAGCTTAGTTTGAGTATATTTGATTTATCATTTATATTTCAGTTGATTAGTTAATTAGGATGCTTTAGTTGTCTTTAGTTAGGAATCTATCTCTTTATTATAAACTCTATTTAAAGAGTTATTTATCGTCATTAATTAACATAGATTTTCGTTAAATCAACACACGTTTATATGATGATGTCCTGATTAGATATTTAAAGCCTCGAGACCTTAACTATCTGAAGCTAACAATGCCAATGAGTAACCGATAGCAAAGAGAAAAGCAGGTGAGAGCAAGAGAGTAGTAGAGTTGTATTTCATTGTTTATCAATTATTTTTACAAGTGAAGAGAGCACCTATTTATAGATTTTTACTGTAGTACTATGATCAGTCAAATTGCCCTAATTGGGCCCCTATAATACATAGTAGTAATCATGATATTGGCACTAAGTCATTATAGACGTCAGCAACTAGTTAGTTGTTATTAGTAGGTCCCTTGTATGACCTTGCTCACGTGTCGCGGTCACTTTTATCATACGTTCAAGCTCTAGTTATTTTCTCTAGTCCAGAGTCATTGTCCTCTTCTTTTTATTTCTTTATCATTATCTTCTATTATCTCTTATCAAAGCCTGAACAGTGATTTCATACTTATCTATAGAAACCTCACTTACTTCACCTTTAGTTAACTTATCACGATTTCATCCTTGATACTTCGACGATACATGGAATCACATATCTCTTTCCACGTGTTTGAAGTTATATTTCCCTATACACATACCTTTCAATATACACAGTTAAATCATTGTATATACTATCACGTTAATTATTCCACCACAGTGTTTGTTGTATTATTAATTGTTAGTTGTTATACTTCGGCCGTCTTTAAAAAAGAAAATAAATTGCCAAGACTCGAGCAATCTGGGCGCAAAGACACAAAGCAAAAATAGATTCTTTGCACAAATTCACATTTCAATTTCCCCTATTTTGCTCTGTCCTATTGCTATCTCCTCTTAATTAAAAAAAACTGCTGCTCTACTTTCAAAATCCAATAGCACAAATAATGTCACGGCACTCACAAACCATCATGCGGGGTTGGCTGTAAAGCCTCCCAAAAAGCTGGACTAGCTAGTAAATTGTCTTTATAATGAAATAATTAAGGTAGAGAAATTAATTAGTAACAACATTAAGGTGCTTGAATTACATCTTCCTGTTGGAATTTTTAAGACGTGAATGGGGAATGAGAAAAGACATCTTTTTATATTACATCAAAAATGCACCTTTTGAATTGCACCTCTCCATCTCACCCTTTCTGTCATGACCCGAATATAGGCCCGGATCGATACATGGGACGAGGAACCCGGAGAAACTCCAAGTCGACCCATGGCATGAACATAACATCTAACTCAATCAATAAGAACAGAAGATCAGTCATAATAAACATATAAGAAGTCTAAACATAACATAACATTAGAATACAAAGTGAATCAGAAGTTGATTATAATCTATATCTGAAAAGCCTCTATTATTGATGAGTTGATGGGACAAGACCCCAACTAGCTCTCTAAGTCTAAAAACTAAAAGTATAAAGATAACTGACAAGGAATGATCCTGGGGAGATGAGGACTCACCAACAGGGACTGGATGCTACTTCAAAAAACTGGCTAGTGACGGGGCTGAGTCTGGATATTGGAGCCTGTATCATAAAATGATACAACATAGAGTATGTGATCAGTACGTGGAATGTACTGAGTATGCAAGGTAAGTAAAACAACTTAAGTAAGTAAAATAAGTAATAATGCATTACATAAAACATAACCAAGATAATATTATGAGAGTAAGACTTGCATGCTATTTTCTGAAATCATAATCTGAACATAACTGCATATCATAACTGATTCGAGTGACCCAAAGCTGAAAACTGAACATTGGTTCAAACCTGCTTAAAACTATATATCATGAATGTTAATCATGCATAATTGAAAACATGAGGAATAATGGGAGACTCGTCATGTAATTGATATTACCGCAATAGAGCTTACGTGGTCCCGACTATCACACTCAAGTGGGTACAGTCGTCCAAAGTCTTTCTAGGGATAAGGATGCTACCATGATATCAATATCAAGCTGAAGGCCCTTTGGGGTAGGGGAAAGCTCCAAAGGAGGTTCCGAATAATTTGAACATATCTACGTTGGCTTGTAGTTCTGAGGCATAGGGTTGACTAACCCTTAGCCTACTCGGTGCTAGACACTACTTCCAAAAACAAGCATATGCTCTCCATCATTTTTCAATGAAGCTGAATAATCATATACATATAAAATCTGAAATCATACATGAGGAGTCTTGGCTCAAACCATACTACAAGTTGAACATAATTAGGAGTTTTGACTCCAAAACCATGTGGTAAGCTAATTGACATGAAATCATAAATCATACTTGAACGTATGGGCTTTCCCAATACTTAAACATGCTTGAAAATACTTGATTTGCTTGAAAACATGATCATGGACATGGGTAACTTGAAAACACGCTTTTCCATAAAATATCTCATCATACTTGAACATACATCATAGATCTCGACTTTCATGAACTTTTCATGGATGGGCATCATAATTTATAAAACTTGAAAATATGATTTATAATTAAAAACATTATAAAACTTGCCCATGAATCATTATTCAACAATAGAACATTCTTAGATCATACCCATGATAGAAACTTAGGAAATTCATGCATTGAGTTAAAACCCTATAGAATCAACATGTAGATTTTCATGAATTAGAGAGGGATTTGGGTGTGGGTGTGAACGATTTCACTTGTTCAAGACCATACATACCTGAGAGAATCTAATTCTACAACTTTTTGGATTCCCAAAGGAATAATTGAGAAAGAACCTTGAGAGATTGAGCTTGATCACCCCTCTAGACTTCTAAACTTGCATGCATGAATTAGGCTAGGCTTAGAATGAACTTTCCCTTCTTAAACTCACTATTTAGAGCTTAAAACGACGTAGTTTACACCATAGAATAATAGAAATTATGGAAAATCCCTTAATAAACTCGCAGGAAAAAACAGATTGCCAGTCTCAACGAGGGACTGGACGAGTCGTCGTCGATGGCCACGAGTCGTGGCCTGCCATCCGTCACCTGCACTGGAAAATATCAACTATGGACACCACGGGGGACACCACAACTCGTGATGTACGCGATGAGTCGTGGTGACCCATCCATTGGGTACACTGCCCATCTTCCTTTTTATCTCATCCTTGACCACGATTGACTCAACGAGTCGTGGTCATGTACGTGGTTACCAAAAACTTGAATTTCTAACTTAAGTCAAAATCCTCACCACGAGTCACTTAATGACTCGTGGTCATCTTGATGGATCAATGGAAGATTTGCCCTGTGACCTGGTGCAGAAAATTCTATTTTCTCCGTTTCAACTCCACGATTGATCTTAGGGTTTTCGGGGTATAATACTTTCATTCTCTATAAATTCCAGGCTTGGCCTCATATTTTAAACAATCAACAATCAAAAAATATTTTTCTCTCCTCTGCATTGTCTACATAAGTTTTCAACAGCAAAACTATAAGTGTCAAGTGTGATTCTGCTATGTTATTTGAGTTTGCTGGAGTTCTGTAATTTTCATTGCCGCTATTATAAAAACGTTTATCCATTCTATCCTGGGAGGAAGTAACACAAACCTTGGTAACAGTGAGGGGGTTATAATTCCTTAAGTACACACAAGAAACTTGGGGGTTCGGAAAAATATTTTCTACTTCATTTATTTTTTTGGTTTCAATATTGTTCTGTTCTTTCATTAGAAAATAAATATTTAGAGCTTATTGAACTGATCAGAACACAGTTACTAACAAGCTTAAGGAATTATAAACTATTTAACTTTTCTGTGTTCAATTCTGGTGTAGAGACTAAAACCTTTTGTTTTCTATTCCACAATTGGAGACTAAAATCTTTGGATTTTCTAATCCTCCTATGAGATTAAAATCCTTGTGATTTTCTACTCACGTCGATTACTTGGTTTGAAGATATAAAAACTTCGCCAAGTAAATCTAATTGTTTGTACTTGGTTTGAAGATATAAAAATTTCACCAAGTAAATTTAATTATTTGTATCTAGTTTGAAGATATAAAAACTTCATCAATTTACTGAAACTCTCCTAGTGTCAATTTCCTACATAAAAAAATGACAACTGAAATAGAACAACAAAATGTGTCTGCTGCAAATGCTAGTCGTACAAATGTTGCTCCTCCAATAATGGCTACTGCTGAGAAGATGAAAAAGTTCACCGGTATCGACTTTAAGAGGTGGAACCATAAGATGTTCTTCTATCTAACCACCCCCAGTCTGCAATAATTTATCAATAAGAAATGTTCCTGCTGTGGCAGAAGGAACTCCCGGCAATGAAAAATTTATCGTAATAGAGGCATGAAAATATTCATATTTCCTCTGCAAGAATTACATCCTCAATGGCTTGGAGGATGGAATGTACAATATCTTCTGTATGTGAAAATCTTCTAAAGAGTTGTGGAATTCTCTTGAGAAGAATTATAAGACTAAGGACGCTGGACTAAAGAAGTATGTGGCTGCAAAATTTTTGGACTTCAAAATGGTAGATAGCAAGACTATAATGTCTCAAGTCCAAGAATTACATGTCATCATTCATGACCTCCATGCAGAAGATATAATTGAATTCAATAATTTTAATTAAAATATTGATTGTATTGCTAAATTCAGATTATTCTTAAAGGTATGGTCATAAATGAAGAATTTCAAGTAGCAGCGTTCATCGAGAAGTTTCCTCCTTTGTGGAGGGACTTTAAGAACTACCTGAAGTATAAGCGCAACGAAATAACCCTTGAAGATCAGATTATTCATCTTAAAATAGAATAAGACAACAAGACTGCAGAAAAGAAGTCTCCTGGAAAGTCAACAATATTGGAAGAAACTATTGTTGAAGAAGCACCCAGACTTCGTGGAAAGTGAACACTATTGTGAGCAAACATTGTTGAAGAAGCACCCACAAATAAGAAGAGAAAGAAGCCGTCTGGACCAAAAGGCTACGCGCCTATAAGTTCCACGGCAACTGCCACAATTGTGGGATGTTTGGACAAGGCCACTGATTGCCACGCTCCAAACAAAGACAAAAGAAGAGTCAAGAAAACATGGCTGAAGGAACCATGGAAATTGAGAACTTGTGTGTCATATTGTCGGAGTTCAACTTGGTAGGAAACCCTAGAGAGTGGTGGATTGACTTAGGAGCCACTTGTCACGTCTGTGCCAAAAAAGAGTTGTTTCCCTTTTATGTTGAAGCAGGTTCAGATGAAACTATCTTCAAGGGGAACTCCTCAGTTGCAAAAATTGAAGGAGTTGGGAAGATATGCTTGAAGATGAGTTCGGATAAAGTAGTGACTCTCAACAAAGTTCTCCATATTCCAGAAATTTACAAGAATGTAGTTTCTATCGCACTTAAAAATGGGTTTAAGTGTGTTTATGTTTCTAGAAAAGTTGTACATAGAAAAAATGATATGTATATAGTAAAAGGCTACCTGACAGAGCGCCTCTTTAAGTTGAATGTAACTGCCATTGATATGAATAAAGTTGAAGCTTCTTCTTACTTGCTTGAGTCAAATTCTTTATGGCATTCTCGTTTAGGTCATGTCAACTTCAAAACTTTGCGTAAAATGATTAATTTAGAATTATTGCCTAACTTTGAATGTAATCAATCAATGTGTCAAATATGTGTGGAATCAAAGTATGTTAAACATCCTTATCAGTCCGTTGAAAGGAATTCAAATCCTTTAGACTAAATTTACACTGATATTTGTGATATGAAGTCAATACCATATCGAGGTGGAAAAAAGTACTTTTTTACTTTCATTAATGACAGTACAAGATATTGCTATATTTACTTACTAAATATTAAGGATGAAGCAATTAATGCATTCAGGCAATACAAAAGTGAAGTTAAAATGCAACTAAACAAAAAGATTAAAATGATAAGAATAGATAAGGGCGGTGAATATGAATCTTATTTTGAAGAAATATGTATGGAATATGGTATTATTCATCAAACAACTGCTCCTTACTCACCACAATCAAATGGGATTGTGGAAAGGAAAAACAGAACGTTAAAGGAGATGATGAATGCCTTATTGATTAGTTCAGGTTTTCCCCAGAACTTGTGGGAGGAAGCTATTCTTACGGCTAATAAAATACTCAATCGAGTACCCCACAGAAAAAAAAAATCAATTCCATATGAAAAATGGAAAAGAAGAAACCCCAATCTGAAATAATCCTAAGTGTGGGGTTATTTGGCAAAGGTATAAGTTCCTAAACCCAAAAGGGTGAAGAGTTTTTATCGTATTTATTTTATCCATAGATTCTAAAAATTCATAAAAAAATACATAATCAATAAACTAGGGCCAAAAACTATTGATTGTGTTTTCATAGGATATACCACAACAATAAAGCATATCGATTTCTAGTTCATAAATCAAAAAATCCTGACATTCATGTGAATATGGTAATTGAATCAGATAATGTTGAATTTTATGAAAATGTATATCCGTATAAATTTGAATATGAGTCGTCTAATAAAGGATCTAAACGACTTCGTAAAGAGACAAAGTAAGATATCCCTAATGAGGAGAATCCAAGACGTAGAAAACATCAAAGGACTTCTACTTCCTTTGGACTAGATTTTCTAACATTTTTGTTAGAAAATAAGCCTCGGCATTCATCTGCTACAGCATGACCCTTACCGTTGCAGCGGTTCTACTGTGGCGGGCCATGAGCCGCTGCGGCGATCCAGCGCCTGGCCTACCTGTTTCCGTCTCGGTCCTTTCAGAGCTTATTTTTCTAAATTTTAGCCCTGAATATCACCTTAATACAAAATTTCTAATTCTCCCTCGAACTCGGCAGGGTGGTTGCTATAACGAGCGAACGGGTCGTTACATTAGATACTAATTAAACATTTGTTCGTCCCCGAAAGGCCTTTCTAAGTGAAAGGGATTCTCTAGCTATATGTCCATCGTGCTTGTCTATTTGGCCCCTTCTAGCCATTGGCCAGAATGTGTATTCGAAGTTATTCATTCACACGCTCTAGCATCTAGTCACGCGGTGTTTTCGAAATTGGACGGGGTTTCAGGTGGAATTCTAACCTTCACTGCCTGATAGTCATCCGTTGCGACAACTACTATTTCCACTGCAACGGTTTCCCTATGGTGGACAACGGTTCGCTGCAGTGGACCTCGGGATCAGTTATAGGGCAGACTCGAACGGTTTTTGTTCATTTCTCACATTTCCATCCTCACACTCACTCGAATTCTCTCAAATACTCCAGAAAAGATTCGGCATTTATTAGGTAATCTTCCCTTACTATGATTATGGGATTCATTTGCTTTCTTTTTCTCGCCATTCCATGTCTACTAGCATTAGTTTCGAGTAGTTATAGAAGTGGGGAGGGTAGATTCTCATTCTTGCTTTTTAGGCCATATTTTCGAAGCATGCTGGTTTTATTTACGTCTTCATGTGTTTCCTACTATTCTCTAGATGATCCTAATCATTTTTCATAGGGTAGTAAGGCCGAAAATGAGATAGTTTGGATGGGGTGGTGGTTTCGAGCCTTTTGGGATTGAAATTGGACCCTATTGGAGAGGGTAATAGTTGCTAGGGCTTGGGCAAGTCTCCCCCTTGCCCGATCTACTGTTAATTTGGAGAACTATGTAGGTTGAATTTTCAACCTCCATTGATGGGGTCTGAAGGTTTGAGGAAGAAGATGTCCGCTACAGCCAACCCTTTATTGTTGCAGTGGTATTGTCCCAGCGATCAGATTTCCGCTGAAGCGGACCCGAAACAGCGGTAGCGGTCCGCGGGACAGTGTCTAGGTTTCAGAAATAGTCTTTATATTTCTTTTCTCCTTATCCCACTTTGTTCACTTCTAACCTTTTTCGTTTTGCTTCAGGTTTGTTATCATGGATTCTTCTAGTAGCAGCATTCATATTGAGGACTATATCCGTTTTGTCAACGACCAATGTCAATTCTGGTACAGCGAACAGGACACAAAGGATCTGCAGCACGAGAGGGGTTTCGTCATGCAGGACGTGGAGGAAAAGCCCCAGAGTTCTATACTCTCCTCCAGGAGATCGGGTAGGGCCCTCAGGTGGAGGACCCGGGCAAGGCCAATAAAGCTTGGGTTTGGGAGTTTTATGCTAACCTTCCTACTGTTTCCTAGAGTGAGGATGAGCCAGTGGCCTACGTTAGAGGCATGCAGATTATATTGACCCCTGCTGTTATAAATGATGCCTTGGGTCTGCCAAACCCGCCCGAGGCTGAGATGACGAACCGTGACGTGCCTGGGAACGAGCAGTGGCTAGTGAATACTTTGGTGGAGGAAGAGTAGAGGGCTACTACCAACTGGGGAATTATCAGGACAGGCATTCAGTGTACCCACTTTATAGTGAAATCCAAGAGGTGGCATAATCTAGTGTCTCAGAGGATCCGCCCGTCCTTCAATGTCACGGATGTGACTTACCCTCGGACTTTGATGGTGGCCCCTATTATGAGTGGGGTGAGGGTCAATGTAGGGGCCCAAATTATCGAGGAGTGGAGGTATTTACACACAAAGACTATCACGGGCCTACCATTTTCTTCTCTCATTACGAAACTATATAAGCGGGTCGGCGTCCATCTGGAGTCCCGGGAGGGGTAGAAAGAAGAGGAAGTCTACATCAACTAAAAGTGAGAGCGGAGATGACACTTGTAGACCCTCGGGGTCGTTCGAGAGGTTAAAGGCCCAGATGGCAGATGTGCGTGAGCTCCTCAAGGGTTTGCTTAGACCTCCTTCCTCCAGTAGGCCATCCACCAGCTGACCTTACGGTGCAGCTGTCGCCGATTCGAGAGAGATGTAGGGGGCGATTGTTGTCCTATCCCAGGCCCATGTTGAGCTCCAGGTGGATCTGGAGAAGAAAAGGAGGAAGAGGCGCTCTCATGACAAGCTGATCGTGCGCATGTGGAAGGGAATTAAGAAAATTCTGAAGACCCTCGCTCCTAGTGCCAGGACACCTCAGGCGACCCAGCATGATCTTCCCAAGTTCTCCTTCCTCAGCAAGTTTGAGGAAGTAGCAGATGATGAGGCTAGCAGTGGTAGTGATGAGGCCTCCAGCAAGATGGGTCGCCATGTTCCCCCCACCCCCTTACCCCCCCCCCCCTAAATATTATGTTTTTATTACTATTTTGAGTAGCCCCAATTTGGGGCTTGTAAGACAATTCTATTTCTTGTTTTTGGATGTTGGTGCTTGTTCCCTCCCTTGGTTTATGGGTGCTCGTTTGGCATCTTAAGACTTTGGCCATGTTAGCCCTTTATAATATATCACTGTGATTTTACTTATACTTGTATTGCTCGAATGGTTTGGTTGCTTGATACTTGTGGTTTTTATTCAGAATGGGGAGGCTTGGACTTTCTGAAAACTAGCATTCTGCCTGGTTATATCTGCTGCAACGGTGTCCTTTCCGCAACAGCGGATCCGTTGTAGCGAGTCCGCTGCAGTGAGACTTGCTAAGCAGAGTAATTATATAACAAGATTTATTTAGTCTATCTGGTTAACTCAAGTTAACCCAATCTACCAGTCTTATCACAGGTTTTTATTGATTACACGTAGGCAGATACCAATTAGGCCTGTCGAGAAAACAATTGAAATCTTCAAGATATCAATTGGACTCAACTTGGGTGATCAACACAATCGGACAGCACGATTGGAAAGAAATAAGTGGGACTTCCTAAATTCCTTATAGCTTCCTACAGATTAGATGTGTATGTCTACACACTAATCCACAGGAGTCTACTCGACATTGCTCTTGTACTCGTAGACCGATAACCTAGACGCTCTGATACCAACTTGTTACGACCCAACTACATAGGCCGTGTGGGGACCTACTCGACTCTACTCGATAGGAGAACCCCTTTTTCCCTAGACAACAAATGTATCAATAAAACGTAATCATTTCATGATTCATAAGTCAAAATCTTTCTTTATTTACATTAGTTTTTACAACTCAACTAAAATAAACATAAATGAACCTCCCAACTAACACAACTCTTCCATAGATCTAGTCTAAATAGGTACAAGAGCTCTACAACTGATTACTGACAAATAAAAGATACAACTCCATCCGCGGAAGAATCCAGAAGTTATCACTGAATGGCTGCCACTCTAAGAAAAACTTCAACCTGCCACAACCTACACCAAAAAGGCGTAGCAAGAGTAGTATCAGTACACCACATGTACTGGTAGGGATCATTTGCTGACTATAGTTAGTTCACATAACAGCAAAATAATTAATAAGCATCAACATAAATAAAACTAATTCGCAAGTCTCTGTTACTCTAAACTCACCAGTTTTATAAATTACCATAACCAATTAAGTCATGAAATATTACAAATACAACTACTCATTTTACAATCTTGGAACGTTATTGGCCTACCATTCTATCCCTCTGTTTACGCTGCAGTGCAGGTACTACTATTGTCGCGGTCATGCTACTAAGGTGAGTTACCCGCTGCAGCGGCATAGCTGATCAGTAACCACACTCTAAATTTATCTAGATGCATTCCATGCACATGCATTCTACCTGTTAACCCGACCATTACCTTTTGTTTATTTAATAATTATAGCGAATGGTATCTAACCTTTTATTATCCGGATAACCTTCTCACGAGGCTTATAACATATTCTACTATATTCAGTACAAATATCATTCATGACAGTCATGCCCCCTCGAATAACACATAACAATAAGTGTGATATACATTCAACCTGCATGCACATATACCACGTCAAGTATCTCAAGAATATCATCAAACAAGTATCATATATCATGCAAAGCATACATTGTATCTCAATTCAGAAAGCTACCACACACACATACCTGTCGTACATACCAGTCTCACAACATAATGTAAATCCTTTGGATCACACAAGTATATCATCACTTTTCTGGTACCATCACCACCAATAAATGTAGTTGTCATGCCTTACCAAAATCAATCTGAACTCGATCATACCAGCGATAATGTGTCGGGCACACGCCTCCGTCACATTACTGTACACACATGCCATAGGGTCTTACTTTTGCCATTCCGATCATGACCTGCAGGGAACTCTAGAAATCCATGTATTGCATATCCGCTCGTACGAGTCCTTTATTATATCCGTCAGTGTACTCATTTCGTACATCCAGCCGCATGGTGATTTAACCATACCTGTCAATGCACTCTCTCATAACGCTCGCCCGGATGCTCACCTCGGGTACGAGCCTCTCATATCTACAAACCTCAATCAGGATCCGATCACACTGATCCAATATCGTACAAGGTACCTCCTCCCAGCCCCAGGCCGTACCTCTCTTATTGATATTACAGAACTCTTCCTTTCCTCATGATATAACATCTCAGTCCACTTGTACCGTTTATCAAGAACCACATTCACACCCTTGAAACACGCTCATCACACATCATATCTATAGGTTCATTTACATAAAAACGCAGATAATAACACTTACATCCTTGCAGCCAAAATTCACATGTAGATCATAGTTGAGAAATTAACATAATGGAGGGAAATTAACACGATGGGTTACAATACCGTTGTCAATCTCCATACGCATAGAAAGACTTACATACCGCAAACTTGAAAAACACACATACATTTTCTACTTACCATCTTGCTTTTTATATTTTAAGAGGTTAAATACTAATTATACCCTTTAAATCATGAAGAGTCGCAGACTGGCCCGCTCAGTAGATTGGGCTCCGCTGCAGTGGTATTGCTACCGTTGTAGCGGTCTCGCTGCGGTGTTTCCGCTCTTGCTGTAGCGGTATTGTGTTAGCAATACTCCGACCAGTTCTCTTCCAGTCTTTTCTGATGGATCTTTTCATCATGAATATCGTGATTCACATCTTTTAGCACATCTTGTGTCATAAGAACTCATCGTATCAGACCTTGTATCGCAATAACATAACAAAGCCATTCACCCTCCTCGTTAACATCAATTAAAACCAATTTATGTGAGTTCAACAATTTCAAGGATATAGCTTATGTTCAAACAAGAAATTCATCATAAATTCTATCATCTATAATTAATCAGCATATTACCATTTATTCTCCTACAAATTTGTAAATCGGATTTCTAATCTCCTAACTTGGGATCTTCAGTACATGCTATGTGGTTCTCGTAATCCATCCAAATCACGTAGTAATCACGGTTATCTTGCTCGTTTTAGTCAATTAAATCAATTATATTAAATACGGGTCTTACATGCATCACTCAAATTCACTCCCCTAATCTTCTGGCGAAGCCATTATATCTATACTAAATTCTCTCGTTCAATTCCTCACATGCGAAACACACAATTTCACGTTCCTACCTCCTTATTTTTAGGGTTAATTTATAATTACGTATGAAGCGCATCAATTACATACATATATATATTTAGCTAATCGTAGTCTATCACAAAAGTGAGTCTTATCCGGTAACCAAACGGCCCCTTAGTACTTACTATATGTTTGCTCATCTTGACTTATTATATATATTTACATACTATTAAATACTTTTATACCAGATTGATACATTATTTATATAGATATATAAATATTATATAGCAATGCATCGGAGTATATAACATTGTTGCAAAAGAAAATATTATTTATATGGGTGAAAATTAAAAATATAACTACATGAAGGGGCAGACTCACATAGGCCCATGTGGGTGCTCGAGCACCTAGTACTCGTGACATAAAATCCATAAATATTTATATGAAATTGATAAAAATTAAACAGATAATAGAACAAGCACCAATAGGCACAAACAAGTGTTGGGTGCTTTGGTTGGAAAAAAAAGATAAATTGGTCATTTTGATCTCTTGGCCGTGGGATCAAATCCTACAACTAACATATTAGTACCATTTTAGTGATTTTTCTTCCCCTTTTCTTCTTTTTTCTCTCTTCTCTTTATTTTATTTATTTTTTAACTTTCTTTCTTTTTCTTTTTATTTCCTTTTACTACAATCTACTGCTCTTATGACTTTTGAGGTAATTTTTTCTTTCATTTTTATTTTTTTCTTGTGAATTACAGTTTAAGATTGTGTCCCGTAAAAGAATTATTTATTATATTTTTGTAGATAAATCAAATTATATAATTTATGTTTAATTTAAATTGAATAGTTATTTTCAAATAAAATTGGTGTAAGCATAATTCTAGTGTCTATTTTTTTTCTCAGATAGGAAAACATCAAAAATAATTATGTATTTACAGATATTTTTATTTTTATTTTTTTGGTTAATAAAAATGAAATAATATTTATTATATTTTGCATTAAAATATTTTTAATGTCAGTTTTAAAAAAAGTTTTGCACTTATACTTGAAAGTCATAGTGATTGTGCGCTATCAGTCGGTTATAAGCTATAAATTTGATGATTCAAAATTTATATTGTTGATATTTTAAATAATATTTTATTTATAATTTTTTATTTTGTGATGAAAATGTATTATTCAGTTAAACCCATTAATTATATACTATAATATACCACGTGCTCTAAATATAAAGAGCACCCACTGCTTTAAAATCCTGTATCCGCCACTGACTGCCTGAAAGCAAAATATTATCTAAGATATATATATATATATATATATATATATATATATATATATATATATATCTTAGATTAATAGCATTCACTTGCATCACATGCAATTTATAATGTATCAATAATGCCTTTTGAATTTTCTAACTTTAAATATCTCATATTATTTTTATAATATAGTATCATTAATGAGTAAAATAGAAGTAATAGGAATTATTAGAGTTAGTACTAAATATGTAAGCGTTACTTTTGGAAATAATTTTTTTTTTTAAATAAGAGACGGAGATTAAAATATATGAAGTATTAGTAAATACAAATTGGGTAAGTGCGCATTGCACAACAGAGGCATGTTATATTGAATATATTTCAACATAAAATTACCAAATCACTAATCTTTTAAGAAAAGATGTAATTTATTTATATAATCAAGTTATATATGTAGCTTTTTTGAGAAAATCATATGCATTGTTCAAGAGTTTAGCCATTTTTATAGATTTAATAAAACTTCTAATGATGAATTATTTTGTGCAAAAAAATAAAGAGGTGTGATTATCCAATATAGATTGATGACAATTAAATTAAATAGTGATGAATAATGAAAGGATTCAAAGACACGTTATTTTAAACATAAAATAGATTTTTGAAATTATCAAAATG
The DNA here is from genome assembly GCA_035772735.1 of Datura wrightii. NCBI lineage: Eukaryota > Viridiplantae > Streptophyta > Magnoliopsida > Solanales > Solanaceae > Datura > Datura wrightii. Next base: position 18,304,633 of record JASDFA010000001.1, read on the forward strand.
AAAATTTAAACTAGAAAGTAATGACAAAAAATCATATTACTATAAAGGCAAATACCTAATTTATGAATCAAGAGCGTAAAAAATTAATATGTACCAAAGTTTTTATCAAAAAAACTATATATATAATTTTTAAATAGTTATTTATATGATCGCTCCATTCAATTAAAAGAAAAACCATTTTTGTAAGTTTTGAGACAAAGAGTGCCTGGTTGCACCAATTTGAATTTTGAGATATATAGTTATTAAAAGAATTAAATAATGTTAGTATTCGATTTCGTGACCAAACTATATTGCGATAGTGCTCATTTAATTTAGTTACACAAGAAGTTGTGGTGAGAATCTTGGTAATCAGACTTTGTTGGGTTTCATATATTATGGGCATATATATATATATATATATATATATATATATATATATATATATATATATATAATAAAAACATCAACCTCTTGTCTCTAGAGCCGTCAAAATGAATTTGGCCCTAGAGGCTAGCCCAATCCAATCCGCTATTAGTGTAGAATTGGGTTAAAAATTTTAATCTCATTTAAATTGAGACTTATAAGCTCAACCTCAGTTAGCCCGCTAGCCTTTGATGCTTGAGTGAAACATTATTTAATTTAAATTTAAAATTTAAAAGAAGATTGTGAAAAAAAAAGTAAAAACTATGAATAGTGATTATCAAATAAGTCTTAATACCTTATACAATACTTTACTCATTTAACATTAAATTTTAATCACCAAGTATAGAAGTTGTATTCATGATTGGGATTTAATTTAAACTTAAAAGTTAAAAAAAGAATTATGAAAAAAGAAGTAAAACTAGGAAAAGTGATTACTTAATATGTTCTTATATCTTACATAATACTTGACTCATTTAGCATTAAACTCACCAAGTATAAAAAATGCATCCATTATGAGAATGTTCAAACACTTGTTACAACTTAAAATTGGTTGCACGACTTTACCCAAATTCAAAGTGGTAATGTTTTGAAGTGCATTTAAATATGTTTGACGATGTATTAGTGTTGAATATGTTATAAGTTATCGTGGAATTATGTACTTTTTTATTGTCATATGTTAGAATTAACAAATTATCATATCTATAAGTTTAAATGTATATTGAAAAGAAATTTTCTTATTTAAAAAATTGAAAAAAAAATAAAGGACCGGCCCGTCCTAACCTATTAGATTTCTTGGCTCGCGAGGCTCGGAGAATCAGAACATAATTCTTTGAAATCAAAAAAAAAAAAAAATGGCCTCTCTAACAAATATATCAGTTTTCTTGTCATTAATGTTGTTGTTGCTTTTGTGTTCCCAAATCAAAGCAGAGCCAAGTTTTGAATTAGTCATATCTATACTGATAGCTACATACAAGGACTGCTCGGCGATGGAGGCTTAACTGTTTGTCGCAAATGGTATATATGGCGGTATTTGGCAATGCTATATATATGAGCTGTTAACGAAAGTAAATTTGAAAAATCCATAGAAGATGTTGATGAAGGCTGAATTTGTTGTGAATGATGATGGGCTTGGGCCAAATGAAAGTAATGGGCAGGAATCAGAAGTTAATTTTTGTGTGGTATGATGAATGCATTTAGGACATTAAATGATCATATATTCAAAGATCCCGACAAGTATCAGAAATTGGTAGACAGACTATTGTCTCTCACGATGACTACAACTGACCTGTTATTCTAAATTTAGGTTCTAAGTCAGTACATGCACTATCCAAAAGTTTCTCACATGGAAGCAAGCAGCATCCAGAGCTGTCAAATACATCAAAGAAGCACCTAATTACTTTGGGTCACTTCACAATTTTTAGCTTATTGTGACTAAGATTGGGGAACATGTGCATATGTTTGCAAACAATAATGAGGTCAATCATAGGGTATTTGGTGAAGTTTGGAGATGCACTTGTTTTTGGAAATCAAGGAAGCAAAAAATAATGTTCAGAAGCTCAACTGATATCACATGGTTGTTAAAGGCTATGCTACTGATAATAGATTATGATCTTATGGTGAATCTCGACCATGGCACAAGTTGTGCAACTAACAACTGTGTTAGGTACACTATAAAAAACATTGTAAAAATTGGGTGAAAAAACCGATGAACTGAGTCAGTCTAAAGAATTAAGGGAAAATCGATCCAGTCCGTCGATTTTTTAAAAATCATTATTTTTCCATTGGAATTTCCTACTGAAAAATGTTAAGTGGGAAAAGAAAAAATAATAGTGTTTTCACGTGGAAAAATCATGAAACTTTCCACTATTTGAGTGAGAAACTGAATCCCACCATGTGTTTTCCCAATGAACTGGTTCGGTAGGAAATGAGTGAGAAAATCATGTTTTATAACACAAATTTCTCATTGATTTGGGGTGAAAAAAATCTCTATCTAGTAGTGGACGTACTGGATCGATTGTCCCTTAATTTTAACCGAATCTGTCTGTCGGTTCCATAAAATCGACAATGGCCAAAATCGACAATGGCCAAACCTACGATGTACAATTCATCGGTTTAATGTCAATTTTTTTTAACCTAATTTTTAGTAGTAGGGAGAAGGCACAAATTCAAGACCCTGTAATAACAAAAAGATCTAGAAAATGTGAGGCTAGCTGTAGGAGTTGTTGACACCATTCTTGATGGGGTAAAGCCTCGCAAAAAGTTGGACAAGCCAGTATCAACCACTTTGTATATAATTTGTAAAAATTAAATTGCCCTCATTGTTGAAATGCTTGAGTTCATATCTTCAAATTAAGTTGAATTAAAAAAAAGTTCGTGAGTCCTATTTAGCTAACAAACTCGATTTTTGAATAAGCTCAACTCATGGTTAGAGTACTGATTTTTAAAGTTTGAGGGGTGAAAGTTATTCTAGAAAGACAATCCATTATTATTGAACAAAGTTTGAAGAAGTGAGTTTGACTTTTAAACCTCATTTTAGTGAGAAATTTTGAGCAAGTGTTGTTTAGACTTGTTGGAAATAGTCCAAGGAGGTTGTAAATAAAATTCTGAAGTTGCTTAGTGGAGAAGTGGAGATTTAGACTAGTTTTGAACAAGAATTACAACTGAAAATCGCATAAAATATTGGGTAAATTTTATATATGTACATAAATAGTATTCAATATTATAAAATATATTATGATTTTTTGATTTACAAATCATACAAGCAGTTCTTTTATTTAAAAAGAAATAGCTCAAATTTTCGCTTAAAATTTTGTGCATAAAAATAGTATAAAATGTGTGTATCTCGCTCAAATTCTGTATATGTGAACTATATAAAATCAGTATAAAATGTGTATATCTCGTCCAAGGCTTAAGAAACTCACTCAAATCGGTATGAAATATGTATCTAATAATACAAAACTTGTATAAAAATTCATATTACATTTTTAAAAATTTAGTATATCTACAACAAAATAGTTATTTTATCAAAATAAATTATTTATAGCTCATTATTTTTTTACCTTTATACTTTCTAATTAATTATAAAAAATATTTCATTTCGCAATTTTTTATGATACTATTATAGTATATTCATATACTGCAATGGTATCACTGAAGATGAGCAGTACTTCAGAAATACATCATACTTGTTCAATTTAATTATCTCTTTCAACTTGAATCCCATGAGGCGGACCTTGAAAAGTTTTAGTATAAGTTAGAGAGATTCGCAGATTTCAAGATGTAAAGCGCGCAAGGCTTCTCAATCTTTCATGATACCATCATAGTATATTTATATACTGTCATGGTATCACCAAAAAATGAACAGTCCTTCAGGGATATATACACTCTTTAATCATGCGTGATATCATCACAGTATAACCATATACTGGCATGACATACTTAATGATGCTATCACAGTATATTCATATAGAGCTAATAGTATACTTCATGATACAATCACAATATTACTGTCATGGTGTCTTATGCGCTCATAATGAAATACGAATTGTAATTATTTTGTGTCGATTTGACAATTTTAAAATTAGTATGAAAAGGTATATTTTAATGTAATTTATTTTGTATATTTTTATTTAATATTTATTGTCATGGTATTTTTTAACTATTAAAATTAAATAATTTAACTTAATACAAATGTTGGATAGAAATAGTCAAGTATTCGAATAAAACGTTTCCTTTAGGCATCTTTAATGAGAAAGATAATTGCTCCTACTTTCTGTCTTTCCCGAAATAGGTAGGTAAACAACAACACAAATGAAAAATTATTTTATTTCATTATTTAAAGTAATTTAGAGAAATAGTTAAAAAGCACGTGGCAAATTCTTGGCAATTTGTTTTTTTTCTAGTAGTTCATTGTCACCAACCTATACACGTCAATGTGTCTTTAGAATAGGGCTATGAATTTAACAAAAAGAATAAAAGATTATTTTTTATTATTATTTATTATATATATAGGGTTCTTTTTTAGGATTATCATTCATTGCACTTGCACACCACATGTGGTGCTTAGGTTAGCATCAAATTTAACAACATCCCATTCAATATTGGTCACGTGTTCCTCGCGTGGGTGCTTAAATCATCAAATTTAACAATATAGCACAAAAATAAAATAAAAAGAACTAAAAAGAAGAAAAAAGTGGGGAAAGTTTCCCCTTTTAAGAATGAAACATTCTAGCGGTAGGGAAGAAAATGACAACCAAAATACTTGTTTCAGACATAAACTTCTATCTCAAGACATGTCAATTCAGAATTTAAGTTGTACTGGTTAATTAAGTTTTATAAATTTATTATGCTTTTAAAATTATAAATTTAAATTAATTATTTATTATAAATCTAGTAAATTTTATATTTTGCATTAAAATTACTGAATTCAGATAGATTAAGTATGGAAATGCTGCATCAATCTGATTATGTGTTTGAATTTTAATTTGAAAAAGAAAAATAAAGAAAAAAAAATCAAATTGTATACCTCTTTAATTCAAGATGGTGTTCCAAGCATTCGAGGCATTTCTTGAAAAAAAGAAGTAACTGATGATTACACGCATTGCTCTTTTCACTTTTAGTTTTAGGTGATTGAGACCAGAAGAGAAAAACAACATAATCACTCATCAGAATCAAATTACCTTCTTTTTTCTATAAAAAAAGAAAAAATTCCTAAATGCCAAAATGAAAAAAAGAAATATAAAGTATTGAGCTTAATTAACTTTATATTCGGAGCGTTACCCACTATTGTGTTATAAATAAAAATATATTTAATTGAACGGCCAAAAAGAGAATAAAACAGTTCTTTCGTGAGCACTTTAACACGTTTTTAAAATTACTAGTTTCTAGAGAAACATGTCGTTACATTTAAAGATGGCTTTATTATATACTACTATTTTTTATTCTATTTTTTCTTTTTACTTAATTACACCAATTTCTGGAAGTGTACTTTTCTAGGATAATAGGAAGATACTTGCACTCCAAAATGTGGTTCAGTAATCAATAGAGAGTAGGTTGGAAATTATAAAATTTGATATTAAAAATAGGATTATGTATCGATCAATTCAATTTAATTTGAAAGTTATTGGTTATCAGTTCATATATATATATGTTAAACCGTTAAAGAACCGTTAAGATATCGGTTGTTATCGATCTGGTTATGGGTTAACCGTTAAGATCTCACATAAAAAACATCTCATAAATCATAAATATGTTTAGCTAGAAAAAAAATGAGTAAGAAAAAATGGCATATAGTAGTTCAGCTAAAACAATCAACTTTAATTTAGATTTGATTAATATCTCATTCACTTTTCATTGACACTCGATTCATCTTCTTGCTAAGATACTTAATATATTAAAGGCTAAAAAGTTGTATTTTAATAAATTATTATCGGGTTATCGGTTCACCCGTTAAAAGAAGTGGTCAAATCAATAACCCAATAACTTGATATAGTAAACCGATAACGAATAACCCAAATCATTAAATCTAGTAATCTAATTATCGGCTCGTGTTATTGATTTAACCGTTAATTTATATAACCCTAGTTGAATGCTTAGGAGAGACAAAAATCACTAAGTGATTTCTTGTTACCTGATCCGAAAGTGACAGATATTCTGTAAAATTAATCCAAATATATATAAGATGATCTAGAAACCACGATATAAAAAAATAATTATAAAAGATAAATTTGTGACGGCAACAATGGAACAATTTCTTCAAGTCTCCGAATATGTTGGCTAAATTTCCGCATTTCACTATCAATTGTGTCACTTGTTAATTATAGGAATCGGTACATTCCTTCAAGACCTTAATCGTGTGTTATGTGTACCTTACTTCACAAGTGGACAAAAAAATGACTTGTAAGCTTTTGTTTTGTCTTTCGTATTATTTATTTAAGTGAACAATTGAAGTGCAATAAATAAGTTACCTAAATTCACCACGTAATAGTAATAGGTGCAAAAGTCAGTGCCTCCCAAAATCATTATATGGAGTCTCATAAAGTCATATTGATGTACATACGTGTAATAATTAAGGCTAGGTGTCTGTCCAGTATTAAACATAGAAATAGTATATATATTCTAATTTTATCAGGCGCTCAAGTGGCCAATAAAAACACATCTAAATTAAATATTTAATTTAAAAATTATGTTAATTTTAGATTTTTACATATAAATTATTACGTAATAAAGTATATTAAAAGATTAATTACTGTTGTCGAATTATCTATAATTACTTTAAAATAAGTAACAAATTTTTTGTACAAAAAATTTAATTAGTGCATAACTAATTAACTCTAGAATAATTACTTCTAAGTTGAAACACGGATGAAAAAACACCAGACTGCGTGAAACAAGAGAGAAAATTATGATCAATAATAATATTGACAAAGAAAGGCATATATCCTTTTCACCGCTAATTTTGTTTTAAAAGTTAAATTTCATCCTCAATTTTAAAATAGATATTTTTCTCCTATCTCAATTAATTTTTTAAAATATTTGTCTTAATTTTGTTCAATTATTTATTTATGTAATACCTTTTTATATTGTATATAATATTTATTTTTCAATTTAGATATTTATAGTTTCTTATTTAAATTCATTAACATTGTAAGTAGAATAATACTTCTATGAATTTTTTACAAAATATAATGCTATTTAGTATTTTTTATTATTGTTATCAAAATATTATATGCATTAAATATATATATTTATGTGCATGCATGTGTATGCATTTATGGTTCTCCTATTTCTTATCATCTATTGTCTATATAAATAAATAAAATTTGATTATTATTAATTGAATATTTCATAAATTTGAGTATAATTTAAAATTAATTTATATCATAAATAAATAATCCTTATATTTGTATTTATTTTATTACTTTTTTTTATATTTCATCCATTGAAATATATTTATAAAATTATTATTACCTATTTTTTCACTTGAATAAATAAATATTAGAGGTTTGATTATTATTAATAAAATTATTTTTTATATGTAATTTACTTCATTATATAACGACATTAATTAACTTATACTCAATTAGTTTTTTTATTTAATTTTATCTCAAAATTTAATATTTATGTTTTATTAAAAAATTATTACATAGATTAAAAAATATATATTATAATCTCAAAGAAGTTTTAAAAAAATTAGAAAACATTGATAAATATAAGGGTACAATGGATAGTTTAAAAAGTCAATTAGGAAAAAGGAGGAAAAAGATCTATTATCCAAATGTTACACCCCGTAAGTTTCTAACTTTTAGTCAGCCTATTCATATGTTGGTTGAGAGTTTTAGAGTGTCATACGTATGAGGTAAGGGCACGGGGGAAGGCCGAACGAGTGCCAAGTCGGGATTTAGCGAGAGAAGGTCTAACCAAGCTGGGATTTAGCGAGAGAAGGTCTAACCAAGCTGCCCAGAGGGGCAAAGTGGCACAGAGATGCTCCTCCGCGTTAGCCAACGTGGCACGGAGCAGAATCAACGCGTTGGGAAGCGTGCCACATTGCCTTGTTTGCTGCCTCAAGTATATAAAGGCCTCACACTTAGAAGTTTAGATTATTTTTCATTTATCCTCAGCCAATAGAGGTAAGAACGAAGGAGAACATTGGGAAATCATCCGATTACGCTGCTAAACACCGTCCAAATTCAAATTAACTTCGGGTACTGAAGTATAAGGCTGCAGAGAGCATTGCTGCGGAGTTATTTTGGCAAAATATGCCCGACAAATCGTCGTCCTGCCGAGCCAGAGTTTGTGGAATTGCTTCAAACTAGTGTCAATATGATCACAGGCTTAAAGTAAGTATTTATCCCTTCTAGATTTCTGAGAAATTACGAGTTTTTGATCGTTTTTCGATAAGTTGAAGTGTAGTCAATATATAAGGTTTGTTTTCTTCGAATTCAGTAACGAAGTTGGCTATATTCTTCCATTAATATGATTACAATTGAGAAGGACAATTGAACACAAGTTGATACTCATCATTTAGTCAGAAAACGGCAAACGAGGTATGTAAGGCTTAACTCTCGGCAAGTATCCTTGTCGTATAGTGTTACAACTTATGTTCTCAAATAGAAATAACGATCTGAGATGCTGCAGACGGTTTCTACCATTAGATTGTAATTCGATATGTTGTAATTAGCTGTTATTGATATACATATATAAATATCAATATGTTGCGAGTAGCTAGTAATAGGGATTACAGTTACATAAATTTTGATTAGCTGCTAGAAAACATATACAGATCGTACTGCAGGACCCCTCGCTAAAAGGGAGCAGGTTAAATGTGATTCGTGTTATGAACGCTATAGAAACTCTTTTAGTTCTCAGTTTATTGTGATGGTAGACTTATATGTTTGTTGTCAGGCCTAAACTTCAGAAGCTCGTAATAGTTATTAGCCTGAATCAGTTGGTTAAACAGTATTGGCGCAGTTAGGCGGTCTAACGACCAGTTGGCGCCTGTATTGACAGGAAAGCATCCCTAGAGGTCATTGACGTTATCGCATGTTCCAGAATCAGAAATAGAGATAGAATAGGTATATTCTAGAGTTAGTGACACCAGGGTTGTCCAGTGTATTGAGTGATCGCCCGCCATCCCTTTAGCCTTATCAGTGATTGTCAGTCTTAGTCGACTTAACAGTTATCATGTAGGACGCCAGCAAGCCAGCCCAGTCATTTGAGTCAGATAAACTCGTGGGTACCCCAAGGAGGGGTCCACATCAGTAGTCAGTGACGGGCCAGCACCCTAGCCGGTACTTGTAAGGTATTCAGGTACAGAGTGCCAGGAGAGGGCCAGTCTATATAGAATTGCCTATAAGATTGGGAATTGCCTAGAACAGTAATACAGATCCGAGTGGATCAAAATAAGGCTTAAGGAGTCAGTAGTTCTCTGCTAGTACAGTGTTAGCCACAAGTTAAGGAGATCGGTAAGCTCCCTATGGAGGACCAGGGTGCCGATCGCGTAAAAGCAAGTTCGATCAAGCCCAGCCCTATAGTTGTTTAATTAGAAGAATAAAGTAGTTATCTATCCGTGACCCCACAACTATTCATGAGTTATAAATGTCCGAGTAGGACATTCAGAGTATTGTCAGGCCACTTTAGACTTCGCTCTATTCAACCCAGACTATTAGATATCATGATCATTATCAGGATCCTTTGATCAAATACGGGTGCATGGCATGCCTGCAGACAGCCATACAGATCATCCTAGAAGCGAGTAGCATTAGCATGAGGCCAGAAGGTCAGATACGCTCTCTTTATACAGATAGATTGATGTGTCAGTATAGCACCCGGGTTGGGGTTGCCCTCAGTTAGAAGTCTTCCATGACCGCCCCAGGGTTAATAGCTGTGTCGACTCGCCCGCCAGGGGCAAGGATACGTCGCTCTACGGAGTGACATGCCATCCACGAGGGATGAAGATGGGGATCCAGATCCTCGTATTGCCGTGGTTGGCCTTATACACACTCCCGCCGAGCATTTACTCCCGGGGTGTAGATATCAGGAGTCCTCCGGACTCAGACACAACTACAGTTCAGGGGCCAAGCGGGCCCAGTTGTAAACCCAGGAGACCGGTAGGTTTCTACAGTATCAGTAGAGTTGTAGACACCTAAGTAGGGGTATATAGATTGAGATGTGCTCGCCAGGACTTATGGGGGCCTGAACGAGTTATTTTGTGCTGATTGTACCTCCCGACTTATGGGGCCCAGGTGGGGTTCTTGTATGAATTTTTGTCTGCTAGCTGTATGTATAAATGTGTAAGTATGCAGTCTTAGCTTATGTACATGTAGTGTCAATTAGATGCAGATTACGAATCAACAGGCGTACAGGTTAATCTTTCGTCTCTTCTTTTAATTTACTTCTAGTCCTATTCAGCTTATCTATTGCTTTACATATTCGGTACATATTGCACTGAAGCCCTTCTCGAGGCGCTGCATTACTTGCCTGCAGGTACAGATAGACGAGGAGCAGGTCCCTCGTAGTTCCAATCAGCCGTACAGAACCGTCAGCTCCCTTCTTCCGGGGCTGGTGTGATAGAGGTTTATTCCCTTTGTTTGTAAAGTATGGGTAGGTCCCGATCATCTTATTACTCCTAGAGGCTTACAGATTGTGTTACTTCCTTGTGGTTAGATGATATCGACCGTGTGAGGCCCATATGTGTTTTAAACGATGTGTGTTGGCTGTGCGGGGCCCTGTTTAGCTGTTGATTGGCGGCCTTGTCGGCCCGCATAGAACTCCCTATGATTTTTTTTGTCTTTGGTTAGCTGTTTACTTTCACAGGGGCTATAGGCCTTGTCGGCGGGGATTGTATTTACAACCTCTATATAGCCCGTTGTTTTCTTGATTCCAGAATCAGAGTCAGCCCTGCACCAAAGGTGCTTAGGCTCAGTCAGCTCAGCAATTCAGGTCCTAGTAGGGCACCAGGTGCCAGTCATGCCTCCCAAGGTGGGTGTGACACCAAAATTGAGGGAAAAGTTTGATTTTTAAAATAAAGTTTAGAAATTTTCACCCGAAGTTTTTGTGCGAGGAATAATATCTTTTGTCCAAATTGTTTGCCATTTAAAAGTTATATCTTAAACCAATTTTTGATGCTTAAGTATGAAATTAAAATAGGTAACTTATAATCTTAGCAGTAAAGGTTGGTACGTAGTTGATGATAAACAATATTTACGTCTTGATGAAATAACTCAGAAAAAAAGATGAGATAACTTGATATAAAATGGCCAACAAACACAAGTGACGTAAGCCGTTTGCGCCATATACTGTGAAAAATAAGACCACAATAAACATAGAAAAAAACAATTAAGCAAATAATCAGTAGATAAAAAAGAATTACATCATACCAAATGCACCCTATAATACATATGAATCATTCCCTTTCACTCTTGGGTAGGTTAACCTTGGGCATTACCAAAAAATAAAAATCGTGCCAATTCTGTGCCAGTAACCTTCTAATAATGTGTGTGCGGGTTGGGAGGGGGAAGGGTGGGTGTTTCAAGAACAACAACAACATATTAGTGTAATTTTATAAGTGAAATTTGCGAAGGATAAAATATATTTGATCTTATTTTTATTTTTATGGAGTAAAAAGGTAATTTTCTATAGATGTTTAGCTTAAAAGAAGTGTAATTAAAGCTAGATAACAACAAAACTCTAACTAGCGAAGGGAGGTGATCAGCTCAATTGAAAGAGAGGGCGTGGGGGCATAAAATTCTGCGATCTTGCCTGTTGCACTGCGTGGTAACAAATTTTATTGATTGATCGGATTTCGATCAGAAAGGAAGGGAATTTTCTTGTCCCACCAGGCGGTTAAAATAAAAAGAAAGAATTCGTTGCTTCAACCTCTTTTCTCGTGGTAGGTAGGAGAGACAGTGGAAGGGGGATGCCCTTTAATTAAGCAAAGAACACACCGAAGCTAGACAGAGTGGAAAAGCTCCTTTATGGAAGACCCTATGTAGAAGCTCATTCCGGACAAAGGAAATCTCTGACACAAATTTAGGCTTCTCCGATTGAGAAAACTCCGACAGTTACTTTTTTTTATAGTAGCTGCGATCCTAAGATCAAAGACAGTTCCAACAAGGAGTTCCCTATTTCCAGCTTGAAAAAGTAAAGTCTCAGTGCCAGTTGTAAGGTTAGGAAAGCCAAGTATGATGAAATCCCCTTTTCGAATAGGAATTAATTCGATCTTATTATTAGAATATTCAGATTCAACTAAATATACTGTTTTCAAGAAGGAATCGCCATCACCAGTGGAAGTTGAACCCGGCGATCTCTTCCTCCTAAAGTATGAAAAAACGAAGAAAAAGTAGTCAACCACAGGGAAAGAAATAGAGAAGGTAAGGGACCGCTTTCTTTGTTCAAGCCGGTATTTAATGAGTAAGTAGTAAGTAAGGAAAGATAATAAGAGGAGACTAGCCCCCTACCTCTCCACATAAAAGTATGATAACACTTTGCTATCTACTATTTTTCTATCCTAATACACGATTTTCATGTTTTCCTAGTTAGGGCCATGTCATTCAATAAATTGAAGATGTGTCATGTCCTATCTAATCACCTCCTCCTAGTTCTTCTTCGAACTAACTATCTCTACCTTTCCTAATTAAACCTGTTATAGCCAACCTTTCGCACCTCCTTACCAGTGCATCCACACACCTTCTCTTCACACATTTGGACCATCTCAACCTTGTGCCCTCATCTTTTCCGCTATGGAGGCCTCTCCCACCTTATCTTGTATTACTTCGTTCCTAATTCTATCTTTCTTAGTATGCCTACACATCCATACGAGTGTACTCATCTCCACTACCTTCATCTTTTGAATGTGTGTGTTTTTGGTTGGCCATCACTCTACCTCGTATAGTAATATATAGATCTGTCCATCACGCTATAAAACTTACCTTTAAGCTTTGATAACGTATCTAAACTCAAATATCTATGTCCAAATAACATTAATTTACCGTGATTAAATAATCCATTAAGGTAAGAATACATACTGATCAATCATTATAATCTAAGTGATGAATCTTAACAAAGAATGCGTATCGTGATTATTTTTAGCACAACTTGTGCACGACACTGATTGTTTTAATGCAGATATAGAGTATTTCTCCCCTTTGTATTGACATCATATCTTTCAAATGCAATCGAGCTATGCAGTAATCACCCAGAAGCCTGATTAGACTATTGTTTCGCGCGATTTGTATATAACTTTTTATGATTTTTCTCCTTTTATTTGTTTATTATATTTTCGTCCTTCTTCTCTATCTTTAATCAAATTAAATGTCATGAGCTCGATACGGTGAAAGTGTTTGTATGAAAATTTTATGATTTGTAATAGTGAGATATAATTTTATATATATATATATTTGATGTTTAGATCTCATTTGACTGTTACAAAAAAAAAAGACGTAATAGTTTGATTTTGTATACCAAAAATAACAAATGTATTTATTAACTAATTTAACTAAAGAGTATGAATTAAAAAAACAAACAAACACCGGTCGTCTTTCTTTGTAAAACTATAAATCATAATTGATGAGCCCTATTTAAATATATATTTTTTATTTTAGATATTTATACTTGAAATTTACTACGTGCGTGACATTAATATAATTATTAAAAATATTTTAATATTTTCTTTTTTATAGATATTTTTTTTTGTAAAATAATAATTAATAATGGCTTAATTCTAAAAAAAATATATTGTTATAATGAAAGTCACTGCTATTATAACTAAAATACTATTGTAGAAAAGTAAAACATAAGATGAAAAAATTAATTATGAAAAAAATTAAATTGATATAATAAAAAATTATTATAATAAACTTTAACTCAAATAGATACTATCTTTAAAATATGATTTTTGTAAAACCAAATAATATTAGCACAAATTATTTATATGAGTTAAAAATTGAAATTCAATATATTAATTAACGCTTGATACAGTAGTTCTAAAATTTAAATAGTGGGTGAGAAGAGTATATATCAGTAAAAAGAAACGTTGGAAGTACATATCAGAGTTCCTATATATCCAATGACTAGATGACAAGATGCCATCTTGATTAAGCAATTTATGCAAGCCTAATTAACTTCAATTATCATGTGATTAGATCATCCCAAAAAAGCAGCCCCGCAAAGATACAAATAGAATAAATACAAAATAATTTAGAAGATCGAGATGACAATGGATTGGTGACACAAGAATCTCGTTCTTTCACGCTTTGTTTACGAGGTACTAAACTAGTAAACATCAACAAGATAGCAACAACCTAATGGATGTTCACGTTGTCACAACTCTATCTAATTAAAAACCATTAGCTTAGTTGCGGAATCAAAATTTTAATAAAAAATGTGTAAATTTTTTTTTATTACAGTAAAAATATATAAAATTATTTATAATAATTAATATATAACTTCTGTACATCACATAATTTTCTGATTAAAAATATACATTGTACCACAAAAGATCCCACCCATAGATTAGCTAATACTTCCACATGTACTCTTAATCCTCCAGAACATAGATAAACACTAATTAATTATAATATGTTTGAATTAAGACTAACATAATTTCTCTATTAATATAAACCAAAACTATATTTAATTAACAAAAGAAAAATTGACCGTATTGAATCTAGGATAACGTAACAGATGGAATTTCACTATGAGATAAAACCATTGGTCCACATAAGGAATAATTTTTTTAAAAAAAATAAAAATTAATTACATTTTACAAAGTCTATCAACACCCATTAGAATTATTTTCGGTACTTGAATGTGATGGTAGCTTGCAAAACTGAAAATAAAGGAGAATAGACAGCACCACAAGTTGGATGGTTTCTACAAGATTCTTTTGGTAAAAATCATCAAAATGACAAAAAACATTAAAATTCAGATTTGTAGGGTATCAATCAAAACAATGCATATTTGATGTAAACCTAGATATGCTTCTCTCTTGTATTATTCTTCTTGTATTGTACTTAACTATAAAACCATCTACCCTTCAAATAAGGACAAAATTAAAAATGCCTGTAACAGTGACTGCCTTTGTCCTTCCTCTCCTACATGCAAAAGTACTACTACCTCCCTTACGTTACAAGTTTATCTGCCACTATTCGAATTTTAAAAATCAAATGAGCTGTAATTTTTTCATACATTTTAAAAATATTTTAGATGATAAATAGTATTTTTATATAAAAGATTTCAGGTATGAATTTTTGGTTTAAATAAAATTTTTTAAAAAATTCAAACGTCGGTACCATATAAATGGGACAAAAAGAGTAGAAATAGAAGAAAAGCAAAAACCAAAATCTAAAAAAATAATAATAATAAACCATTAATATTATTCTCATTAAAAAAAAAAGGTATGTAAAATAAAAAATAAAGAAAAAGGAAAGAAGTATGAAAATTAGCAACAAAAGGGATGATGCTGGGATGATAGACGCCCTTCGCCCCTACTCGGAGATTGTGAGTTCGAGTCGAGGAGCAAAAAACTTGAGAGCTCCTACCGGGAAGGTAAAAAAGAATATGAAAATTAGCTAGAGGAAGGTGGGTAATGGCCGGAACTAGTCCAAAAAGGAGGAAAATTGGAGCTGCTGCTGCTGCTGCTGCTGCTGCTGCTACTACTACCTTGATTCTGATTCTGATGTGTTTGTGGCTGAAAGAAACGTGATTGCTGAGAAGGGAAAAACAGGGGATATGCCGGGGAAGAAGTGGAAGAAGCTGCTGAGGTTGCTAATGAGGAAGATGAAGAAGAAGGAAATGTGTGTGAATGCAAGACTCCCAATGATGAAGCTAATACCATTTGTTCTAACAAAGATGAAGACTGTTGTCCATGGAAATCCATTGGATTTTGAAGTAACTGCGAGTATTCCCAATAATCTCTAGCCATTTCTGAGCTCTGAAAAGGCGGCGGCTGCTGCTGCTGCAGAGGTTGATTATAAGATTGAAAAAATGGTGATGGGGTTGTTGCTGCTGCAGCCATAAATGGGAATTGTGAAGCTGCTGGTGCTGATGACGAGCTGGAAATGGCTAATCTTGTCGGGGGTTGAGGTTGCTGCTGCTGCTGTTGCTGTGGTAATAATCGGACATTTTCGGGGAAATTGAGTTTAGCTCTGTTTCCTCTGAATCTAAGGGCGGCTTCATCATAGGCTCTAGCGGCTGCTTCTGCAGTATCAAATGTGCCTAACCAAACTCTTGCTGCTTTGTGCGGATCTCTTATTTCTGCTGCCCATTTTCCCCACGGTCTTTGCCTTACTCCCCTGTATCTCCTCTTCCTTTCCCCTGTTTCTTCAGCTGCTACTTCCGCTTGTTGTGCTGTTTGCGCCACCGTGGTTACGGTAGTGGTGGTTGGTGGTGCTGCCATGCTGGTAGCTTCTTCTGCTAGAAATTATTAGCAGATGATATTGCATCAAAATCGAGTTGTACAGAGTCGAAAAAATAATACACACACACGAACAAGAAGAAATATTAAAACGAAAAGTCTAAAATCTGAAACTCAGAACTTTTTTTTATTGTAATCCCCTGTTTACATCTTTCCCGGAACATGCAAAACTACAAATGAACAAAACAAAGAAAACCTCAGAGAAAGAAAATAGGACGGAAACCTCCTTTTTGGACCAAAACAGAGAACCTTAAACCCGAAGTGGGAAAAGAACATAAGTGAGATCAAGAAGTAGAAGTTGAAAATAAAAGAAAAAACTATGTTTCGGAATTGTGAAATTTGAGAAGTAAAAAAAGGAAAGAATCTTGAAATGAACCCCAAAAATAGAAGGAATAAGAGAGTTTTAATCAGTGGGAAGAAGTAATACGAACCGGGTTTAACAGAGGAAGATGATTCTCCACCTCTAAATTCTCCAAAACCTCCATAAACCCTTTGAACTTGCTCTGCAGAAATACTTTCTTCTTGATCACGTCTTCTTTTCTGGCCAGCCCATGACCCTGAACTCGAAGAAGACGGCGAATTCGCCGAATAAATACTCCCCGAACCACCACCTCCAAAGGACGTTGTAACACCGCTAACTTCCGGCCGGTAACTCCACTCTCCCGGTCTCCGTCCAGAAACCACGTGCGTTAACGCCGTCACCATTGCCGACATATCCCTTGACTGACTGTACCCGGTAAACATCGGAGTTGCCGATGTCGACATCAAATACTCTGTTTCTTGCTGTATTTGTTGCTGTAACATTTCTTCGAATGATTGGGATTGCTCATACGGCTGAGGAATTCCTTCAGTGGTTGTAGTTTCTGAATCACCTGCTGTTGATGGAACTCTGTCATACTCGCCGGAATCTCCTGGGTTCGCCACCTTTAATATGCACATGTACTGATGCACCCAATTCTCAAAACAAGCCAAAATTATTTAAAAACAAGAAAATATTATCACTACCCCCAGATGATTTTTGTATGAAATATTGACAACCTTTTCACCCTTTCATTGAAAAAAAGAAAAAAAAACACTTGTATTTCTAAAGAATCCAAAATCACCGACGTTCGAACACCTTTTTCCACAGCTCGAAAAGATCTTTCTGAATTGATGGATTAAATTCCTTATTAAGTACTCAATTCATCAGCTATTTTCCGAAGATTTGGAGCACATGTATGTTACCTACAATTTTATTTTCTCCCTAGAGAAGATCCTCCGATCCGACAAATATTTCACTTTCCAACTGACAAAACAGAGTCACAGAGACGAGGCTATATAAGGAGGAGGAAAATTTAAACTTGAACAGCCGTCAATGCTACAGTTGGTATCTAGTTTTGGACCTATTTTTCTCCTTATAGATTTGCACAAAATTTAATGCTAATCAGTTTTCTCGATTTATTTTTCTTTTTAAATATTTACAACTTATATTATCTTTTTTATATAACTTACGAATATATTTTAAAAATTAGTGAAACAAAATGTAAAAGGTAAAAATACATGGAGGAAGTACAATTTTAACTTGTACTTATCGACTTTAACATATCAAAGACAGATCCTTTTTTTAGTTTTATCCCTAACATCAACCAGTCATCTCAAATTCATTAAATATTATACACTAATTAATATAAATATCACGACAAAAAATATGTAAAGCTTATTTATGATGAGTAAAAATGAATAAAAAAATAATTAAAAATATGTATAAATACATATTTTGTTTTATTTTATGTGTCTTGAATACAAAATTTGACAAAATATGTGAGATTTTAAAACTATAATTATAATTCAAAATTGTTGATAATATGTTAAAATATTATTAAAATTTTATCATTTAAAACATGTTACGTAAGGTATTAAAATTATAAAATAAAGTAAATATAAAAAGTGATATAAATTTTTAAAAAAATAGATCAACGCAAAAAAATAAAACACATAAATTAAATGAGATTAATCATACTTTGCTCCTCACTAAGCATATTTTAAATTAATTAGAACATGCATTTTTAATCCTTTTGCTTGGGGGGAAAAAAATGTATATATTTTTCTCTCCTTTTAATTCCTTTTAAAAATTAATAAATAAAGTAAATTATGAAATTTTAAAATAAGAAAAGATTTTGATGGTTGCCATTAAAAAGAAAAATATGCAGCAGGCGACCCTGAGGCTATGTTCACACACTTTGACTGATAATAATGATGAAATTATATGCATCTCTGGAGATCCTTTAGAAAGAGAGAGGTTAAGGAGTTCATCTTCGACTTGAGTTCTTTCCTTTTCCATATTTATTTCAATTTTTGTGATGCTTCTTACCAAATATTAATTAGGTTCATTGAATTTCTTTTTATATACTAACACCTTTCAAATTATTACACCGACATTTGGGCTTCAATTACTGTTTCTTTGGTCCCGGTGATACACTAGTGCAACACACCTTCTGGAAGGTTATAATATAGCTAAGTAGGAAAGTCGAAGTGGCTCCACTTCTACCGCTATTAAAAATTTGGTCAAAACTCATGAATTTGATTTTTTTCTTAAAAAAAAATTAATGTTAAATTGATAAATTGTACAGTATATTTTTAATTTGGATTTGAATCGATTCTACTAAATTGACGGATAAAGTCAACTAAAATTAAGAGATAATTAATTTAGTCAGTCGATTTTCTTTAAAATAATTATTTATTTAATAATCAATTAATTTTTTTGTTATTCTTTGGACCAATTCAGTCCGTCGATTTTTCTTTTCATACTGTTTTTAATAGTGATACAAACCGCTGTCTTTTATCCGTCAAGCAAGCCGTCGCGAGGATCTCCCTGGCAAGTAAGTTATTTGTTTTGTTCAATTAACTGACGTTAATTCGCTAGTTATTAATAGTAATTCCTTAATTATGTCCACCTTTTGTAACATCCCCTTGCGAGACGTCCTCTTAGCTAATTCAAATGCTTTCGATAGTGAGTTTTTAGCTATTTCTTTGGGCTGCAGTTCTCAAAATTAATTTTTAATATTAATATAATACAGCTTGCAGATTAAAAAAGTAAAATACAGAACTACAAACTATAAGGAATCTTTACACTTGAAATTCTGTTTCAAATATACTTACTTCATTTTAATTTATTTATTTTAATTTAACTCAACACAAATTTAAAAAAAAAAATATATATATATATATATATATATATATATATATATATATAATTTTAAATTAAAGATGTTATGATATACTAAAGTGTTATCTAAATTTATGATTTTAAATATATCATTATGAATTTTAACACTAAAATATTACTAAATTAGAAAAAAAAAAGATTTTTATCAAAATAGATTAAAAAGAAAAATAAGACAAACTCTTAAATTTATTTTTTTTGAGTAATAAATGTGAAATATTATCGTAAACATCAAACATCATCCAAAATACATCATAAAAAGTATCTAAGAACTAGCCACGATTGCGCAATAATCACTTAAGTCTCAAATCAAAAAGAATCTCATCCTCTCTAAACAAAAATTTTCTACCTACATAGATTTTGAAACAAATATTAACGTCGCAGAGCTTTCCTTGTTGTTTGTATCACCTCTAACTTACTTCTAATATCCTTTTGTAGTTGGACAATTGCAAAGTTTTTTGAATTTAATAAAGTAATATTATTGGATTTTTTTTGTGAAAATATTTAATGAAATTTTAATAATATATACCTCTCCCTACGCCATAGCATATGGTTGGCTTTGACTTTAGTTTTGGTCGAAAGGTTCTATGTTGAAAAATGATTCATTAATTATTCTTTATCTATCCATATATCATTAAATAAATGTATGAGCAAAAAGTACAATTGAATAAATATTAGGTTTGCAAAAATTACAAACTGAATATTGTTATGTTGGCAATAATGCAAAAGATAATAATCTCCATTCAAATCAAATAATTGAAGATAATCATAATAGTGTTATACTGTATAAGGAAGATAGTTATTCAAATGTTTAATTCTTACCAACGAAAAGATGTGACATAGTTAATGGGATTATTCCTTTTAATTTGTAGTTTGCAGCTACACTTGAACAAACCCTATTGAAGCTGCATCTCATAATTTTCAATGTTCGAGTTTATCAGGAAAAAGACAAAACAATTAATGATGTAGACGTTGAGAATAATATTTCTTCACGTTAATCCAATCTTCAGATTTGTTGGACCAAAAATTTTTTAAAAATCTTCACATTTGTTCCTCTAACTTGTTTTGGCATAGTGGCTTAAATTTCACACTATAATTCAATAAAGAAAATCTATCTTTTCCGAGGATTTTTGTATGATTTTTGGAAAAAAAGATATTATTCTCGTTGCGCCAAATGATAGCTTTATTGGAGTATTTAGTTCGATATAAATAAGTACTAATGACCTCTTTAATTTTCCGAAGCAATAATGAGTTGAGTAGTATTAATTTTTTTCTTCTTATTTTGTACGATGCAATACTATCTAATAAATCATTAATTGATAAAATTTAAATCTTGTAAGATCGATGCAAATGGAACATCCAAATTTGCATCTATAAGCTTCTATAGTGTATATAGACAAACCTTATAATATGAAAATATAGGTCTAATTTTAACAGATGATAAACTCTTCTTCTTCATGATTTCCTCGAATTCTTCTAATTGCATTTTTGACTGCCGCAAAACACTATAATATAAAAGTTCGTGTTATGTTAAAGAAAATATACAAAAATATATCATTTTTGACAAGACTAGAATAGTTACTAATAAAAATTATTTTTATAGCTAAAGTGAAAATATAATTTTCAAATGACTTAAAACAAGAAATAAAGATGATCTTAGAATTAAAAACTAATAATCGCAGTGTTTACATGAAAAAAAGGTAAAAAGCTTTATTTGAGATGATAAAACAGAAATTGCTGCCTTGATATATTAATACTTATTATTGAATACTTTTCCTGAAATAATTATTCATAATTAAATTAAGTTTGTGTCTCGAATAACTATAGTCTAACAATTTTAAAAAGTAAAAAACAAATTCGAAATTCAATTTGAAGTGCATGTTTATTAGAAGATGAATTCAAAACTATTGAAACTTATCTCAAATATCTCAATTTTCTGTGATGCCTCTGCAATCAATTCTTCTCTCAGTAAACGAGTTAATATAAGATTATGTTTATAATAAATTCTTCTTTCGAATAAATAAAATATGATAGGAATCAATTCAAGCACACAATTGACTCTATTATTTTTTTCTAATAGAATGAAATTGATTTTGAGAAAAATACCATTAAATATACATAAAAACTAAAATTTAAATTGGATCACCGTCTAAGTTCCTCAATATAAATTAATCCATAAAAGGAGAAAAAGTATACCACAAAAAGAATTAACAAGCTAGAAGACATAACAATCAAATTCATCTTCACCAACATACAAAACGATACAGTTCAACAATATTCACATATATTTATCTTCAACTTGACAAACATAAAGAATATATAACCATCAATTTCTAAACTGTGGAATGCATTACCTCTTAATTAGTATTATTATAAGGTCACCTTTATCTAAAAAGTTCATTTTCATATACGAATTTGTACAGACATACAAATATCTTTCACCTTTTATCAAAATATAATTAATTCAGTGCAATTATATATCCTATCTATGCTGTGGGTATTGTTAAAGTTGGTAGACTAATCCTTATTGGTAGGAAAATATCATAGGGTAATAACCACCTTTTGTATAAGAACAAGAAAAAAGAAAAGGATTGTTAGATTGTCAATATTGATTGATCCTTATATCATATGGAATAATCAGTATTTCATGAGTTAATTTTTAATATTAAATTAAATTTAATCAAATTTATATTATTCAATGTTGAATCGCGCATTATATTACATATATTTTAATTGAAAAATTTGTACAAATATGTGACTAAGTGATAAATTAACTGTTTGAGGTAACTAAAGATTAAGCAAGATAAAATCATTGCCTTAGGCCTCCAAAAATATTAAATACCTTAAAAATACTAAGTACAATATTATATATAACATATAATTTATATAATTATTATTAGTAAAAAGTTTTTAAATTTTACTATCATTCTTTATTGAGTTTGTATAAATGAGTGGTAAATAACGTTAAATCTCCTCTTTCATTAAATTAAATACTATAATATTTACCTTTTTATTAATTCACTGTTAATTTGTACACTTTCTTTTTAACATACTTATTTCTATAAGTTTTTTTTAAAATTACAATTTAATGTCTTTGAGTTTAGCTTCTTTGTTTAAAAAGTAAAAATAAAAAATCATGTTTTATTAATTCTACATCAGAAAGCAAGTTTATAGGTGTCTCATATCCTTTCTAATGGAGAAGATTTTAAGGACAACTGATGTAATTAAGGTTCAAAATTTAATACCAAAACATTAGAGGCTTCTTTTGTCTCATTAATTAACTATTGTATGAATTAATTTTACTAAATTAGCTTATAGACGTTTTAATATATTTTGATTAGGTTATCGATTTTATTGAACCATTTCTTTTAATATATTATTTTACGAAATTTGAGTGAAAATGTCATGCATGGCATAAGAGAAATTATTATATATTTTCCTGGAACATACCATGAAACATCCTCAAAGCAAAATTGTTCCATATACTTTCATATTTTGTAATTTTGTAATGTAATGTTGTTGTTGTTGGGGGGGTTGGGTCAAAGCACGTCTCTTGAATAAAATTTGATTTTTTAAAAGAATTGAAGCCAAGTATTTTGAACACGTCCACAAGACGAATCTGCTTCGTGTCACATGTTAAACTACTACAAAACTAGTTTGGAGCTAACTAGTTTACTTTAATATTTAGCCCAACTTAGTTTCTACTCTTAACCCAATTTAGTTGAACTTGAACCAGTCTTTATCTCTTTGTTAAAAGTTAAAATATGTGGTTACCGGTGCAATTTGTCCACATTTAAGGTCAAAATGGGAAATTGAGGAATTGGATTAACTCAAAAGGAGATAAAGCGATAAGGACGATTAATTTTGGGAATTTTAATGTCAACGTGGACTCTAGTCAACGATTGGAAAGCCACACGTGGACTTAGTAGGTAAAACTTTGGTGGGTTTTAATAAAATTTTGCGCGGACTGTTCCTAATTTTTAAGGTGATTTTTAATTTTATTTTTTAAATTAATAATTTTTAATATTTTTTTATATAATTTTAAGTAATAAGAACAGATTAAAAATATTTTTTAAAAATAATTCTGAATCTGCCTTTATCTACTTAGACATAAAATTTATGTTATTTAACTTATGTTTAAAAATATACTCTGTGTAAATTTATATTTTACGGACATAAATTAGATAAAATTTTATGTCTTGTAAATTTAATTCATGTCTTATAATTTTTTTTAATTATTAAGAATATTTTTAATTAGTAAAAATTTTAAATTATTAATTTAAAAATAGAAAAATTAAAATTATTTTAAAATAAAAATATTTATGTGAATGTGTGTCGTTTACTCGTTAGGTAGGCCCAACTATAGGCCCACTTTTAATTCGTTACACCCCATTATTAAAATAAAGAAAATACAATATGTAAAAAGAATTAATGGTTGACGAAACTATTAGTACGTACATTATTTCCTCCAATTTTTAATGGGATTTTTACATAATTGTCCAAGCAGAGTATAAGGAAAAGTTTTCAAAAATAAACGATCTAATATCATGTCACTAACTCAACATATAATATTATTTAAAAAGAAATTATACATCATATATTAATATTATATAAAAATAAAAATAATAATATATAAAAATATCTATTTATAAATATGAACTAAATTAAATATTAAATTTAAAATATGAATAACACAACGTAAGATATTTTCTTTTAAAAAAATAAAGCGTAATTTCTCTTTTAAGAAAAATAATATTATCAATTCTTACGAAATAAAGAATCTGAATACTTTTTCTATTTTCAAAATTGTACAAAAGCATGAATATCAACGCAAAAGCCTTTATGGTGTTCTCGTTTTTCTCTTTTTTTACCGTTCTCTTTATTTTCTTCTTTTTTGTAAAACCAAACAAGCCTGAACGGTTACCTTTTCTTCCCTGAGAAGTAAAGCGATTCACAAATCTTTTTAAGTAATATAATCTAATATTGAAACAAGATATATTGAATTTAAGATAATTTTTTTAAAAAAAATCATGCGTTGCACAGTATTAAGATTTGCATTCTTTTATATTTTAACCCTTTCTAAGAATTTTCTATCACCTTTTTTTTTTGATGACTCAAATTTATAATTTTAAAATTGAATCAAAAAATATTTATCATTCGAATAATTGATCGTCACTTGCACTCAAATAACAAATAAGAATATCTAGTATAAGTGAAATAAATATCTATCTAGACACAAAGGCGTATTTAGCCTCAAAAGTGTGAATTTAATTCATAATTTTTTGTGGGGGCAAATTAATGTATAAAAAATTATTAAATTTAAAATTAATAATAGATATGCACCTATAATTTTAAAAATATAATAAATTCAATGCTAAAATTTTAAGATTAAACCCATAAAATTTAAATTTTGAATCTATATCTGTCTAAACAATTCCTTAATTAAATTTGACAGGATTAATCAAGAATCATATAGCCATTCTTCCTTGTAAAGCATATCATCAAATTATAAATATGTAAAGTAAAAATAATGGAGAGAAAAAAATCAACAATAAATAATATGATTATTGAAGCAAAAGGAAATAATATATAATACTAAAATTAAAAAATAAGATAATAATAAAAGAGTAATATTAATAAAATTAAAAAGAGAAACACGCTAGACGATTTGCTAGCATTCTACTCTAATTTTTGATATTCATATCTTTTTATGAAGGGTCATATCCTCGATAGATTATAAAAATACCATATTCTATTTAATTCACTATAAACACATTTTACACTGAAATATCTATATATTTTCTCCTCATGTATTTAAATCATTTTATTTATTTATTTAATTATGTGTTAGTGTGACTAATTAACAGTAAAAAAGATAACACGTGTAAATTACAACACTGCTAGACTGCTTCTCAAACGTGATCTAACTCGATCTGAAGCAGCTTCAACAAATTAGAGGGGATCAAAGTTGTCATTAATTGTTTATTGGAAAGGGGGTCGAAATTGGAAATACGCAAAAAGGAATTGAAGCATGTGACAAAAATTAACATAAAAGAAGTGAATTTTGTCACGTGTACATCTTTATAATTAAGATGAGAAAGGATACTTTCTGACAAAGACAAATTTTATAATATGTATTTAAATAATTGAAGAAAATCCCAAGAAGAAGAAAGGTATCATATTATGATCACATGTTTTCCACAAGATGTAGTGTGAATAACAGCAGCATGCCCTTATCCTCCTTCACCACATCTACATTGAACTGCCCTTTCCATTACTCTCTTCGTTTGTGTGTGTGCATGTGTCTGCTTGCTTACCTTACCACCAACCCCATAATCTTATTTTCACAAATAAAAACACATTCAAACTCTAACATTAAAATATTTATGACTTATGAAATTGAATTTTATAAAAAGATAATTTAAAAATTAATTGATCTTTTGAAAGCAATTTTATGTGATTTTTTTTTTTAAAAATACCAACCTTATAAAGTTGATTTTTTGACCTCATGAAGTAACAAATATTATTTTATTTTTAAATTTTTATAAATACATTTTGACCCCATGAGTCGTTATATTTTTCGAAATTTCATTTCTGACCTTTTGAAATTAATTTTTTTATTTTTCAAATTTTATTATTTAACCGAAATCATAAGATCAAATTATTTAAAAGAAAATCTAAAAGAAAAGGGACCTCATAAGTTTTTTAGATTGTTATAATTTTTTTGATAGTATTTCTTTCCTCTTAAACTACATGCATTTTGATTCATTTTACTTGTCACGCATATTTAGTAAATTTTGATATTTGATATACTTGTCAATTGTCATTTTAAAAAAGTAAAAAGAGAAATAATTTTTCTTCTCACGTTTATCCTTATTATAATATAAATTTGAAAAATATAATATACTAAAAATAAAAGATTGTAATAACTTGAGATTCAAGAATAAAGGAAGATTCTCTCACTGTTTTATCATTGTTCACTCTGAAATTGATTTGATTAATTTTTGTAGCTAAGCTCAATTAGATTAATTTTATATTTTAAAATAAAAAATTTAAATATTTAAAAATTACTCAAAAAGTATTACTCCCTCCATATCATATTATATTATTATGTTATGTTTTTCGAGAATTAATTTAATTCTTTTTAAAGTTTAATAGGATCAGATCAATTCAATATATAATAATTAATTTACATTTCAAAAACTATTAAGGGGCTCAAGTTACAATTTTTCTCATATCAATTTGATCAAAAAATATATATTTTAAAATATTAATTAAATTTATATAATTTAACTCTCAGAAAATAAAACACGATAACTAATTCAATATAAAGGGAGTATACAACTTAAATCTTCTCATGTCGATATAAATAAAAATAAATTCTAAATTTATAAAGTTTAATTTCAAAAAACAAAAAAAAAATTCACATAAATTAAGTTAAAAAATTAATTTAATGAAATAAATTTCTTAATAAATATAATGCAAAATTATAAAACGTAACAACAAAAAACTTTCTTCGGATAAAAGAAACAATTGTGTCATGCGTGACCTACAATTTTACAACGTTGAATGATTTGCTAATTACGTTTAGTAATCATTAATTAAGTATTCGAATGCATACGTACAAGATTCTAGTATTTGCTAAGAACTAGATGATATATTCCTTTGAATCTTTCTCCTTGGCGTGCCATGTGTTCTTTTTTTTGGGTCATCAAGAATAGAATAAAATAACAATTTGTCAATAATGATACAACAAACAATATGAAATACTAATGAGAAATTAGTTTTAAAAAATAGTTTCTTTTTGGAGAAACACCTAGCTCTAATCTTGATTTTCTAGGTGATCAATTTTATTAAACATCACCATCATAGAGAAGGATGCATGCATCCCCCTCACCCACCACAATTATGCAGAAAATGTGAACTAGATATTAATTAATTAATTATAATATATACGATACTATGTATATTGATGTGTATATGTCTTTATGTGTGTCCATAAAGCGACAAATCCGGCCCCTTTCTTAATGTTTTCGATCGCTTCCTAATGTAATTACAAATAAAAGACTAAAATCCTACATATAAATTTGTTCGTATTTTTTACTTTGATCTATAAAATTGGATTTGTTTTTATTAAAGTACGGATGATATAGTAAAGTGATTAATACAAAGAGATGACAAACACCTATCATCCACTACTTTCATAGTTATCATTTTAGTTCCTCGATAATTAATAATTATAAAAAATAACTTGAATATAACATATTCTTTTGCATAAAAAAAATCAAAATAATACATTTTAATTAATCAAAATGTTAAATCCTATATATTACAAGAATTAACAGCAAAATTTATCAATAACCGCGGCACCAAAAATATGTTATTCCCTTATCAGTAAAAAAGAGCGAACTAAGACACTATTATACTACTTCTATGCCATTTAATTAAAATTAATTAGTGTCGTAAACCTCATGTAAACGTACAACTCTTAGGTTGAACTTTTGAATAGTTGGTTCTCCATCATTTTATAGAACAAACATCTTGACAATTAAAAGATTTTAAAATATAAATTGCTTAAGAAAAAGGTAACATGGATTTTACTTGTAAGATGTGTCTGCACTAAAAGCCAGAAAAAAAAAAATCAGATTCAAAGTCACGCCTATATTTATTTATTTTATATAATATAAAGAAGCAAAAATAAAGACTTGTCAATCTATTAAAAATAAAAACAATAGGGCCAAAAGGGACTGTCGTGGCAAACCAATGTATATCAGTCCTTAAATAGTAAGTAAGAGTTGGAATAAAATTTACTATTTATATTCTTTTGATTATTTTAGTCAATTTCATCCATTTTGAGATAATAATAATAATAATAATAAGTGCAGTTCGAGTATTACGACTTAGACCTGGTAAATCCCTTCCCCCAAGGCATTACAACGTCAATGGAATTAAAATAAAAGTTGAAATGTCAAACTCGTCAACATTGTGCGTCTTTAACAAAATAATTATTATAATTTTGCGAAAAAAAAATCCCAATGAAAAACCATTTAAATCGTTGGAAATTTAATTTCAATTTCGCTAAGTTTACGTCTTCGTTTAAATTTTAAATTATGTTTGATTGAAAAGTGAAAAATTTTTCACATAAATAATTAATTAAATGGGTGGTCTCCTTATATAGATTTGGACAATCATTTCTCGTGAGCTAGCTTTTGAGATTGAGTTAGACTTAAGATTCATTTTTTTGACATGATATCATAGCAGAACCCATCTCGAATATAGGGTCCTCAATTAAATTGTCCACACTATCCAGACCTCAGTATGGTATGGGGTGCTGAAGAATGAAAATACTTCACATTAATTGGTGGATAATGAGATGAGTGATCTCCTTATATCGATTTGGGCAATCTTTCCCTCATAAACTAGTTTTTGAAGTAGATTTAGACCCAAAATCAATTTCATATGACCTAACTTCAAATGATCAGTCTATCTTTCTCCGTGACAAATTCAGCTATGAGCTATATATCAAATCAATTTTCTTAAAATATAATCTATCATATTTTAAATTGTTTGTCATTTTGATATTTCTATAAAACATTATAAAACTTATTACTGAAGGTTTGATTTGTTGGAGAATAAACCACAGAAACACATGCTAAGAAAGCGTAGGGCATCTGTTAGAATATTTTATGTTAAATGTGTTTGTCATATATATAATTTAACTGTGAAAATATTTCATGTCAAATGTTTAATTTTTAAAAATGATTTTAATTTTTTTTTTGAGTTTGTGATTGAGAAAATAAGATATGCAATTAGTTTTATTGAAGAAAATAATAGAAAAGGTAGGGTTACAAGAATTTCTAAAAATATGAGAATAATGGTCTTACACTATGATTAATACCTGAACAAATAGAAACTAGGTAAAATTCTACTTACAATTTCTTGAACACGTGTTAGAATTATAAGGATCCTATAACTACAACTTTTAATCAAATTTGTTAGAAAATTTTCCAAGTTAATAGACGCTGCTTGGGCTAACATTAGCGATGATGTTAAACTTTAAGAAAAGAATTGTTTAGCTATTATTGAATTTTTTTAAAAAACTATTTATTATCCTTCTATTTTTAATGTTTTAGCTTATATATTTCTTTTGTTTAAATAATATAAGAGTAAAGAAAATTACACAACCAAGCAAAATTATCTTTGATATTTACCTAATTGATGTTATGTTAAACTCCTGTATTAAATTAAATAATAAACAAGAATTCACCTGCATTTTGTATACCTCTTTCGAAATTGAAAGAATGGTATAATTATCTATGCTTAGAGCGTATAGGTTATTGGTTAGGGACAAATTAAATATTTTAATTTCAATTGTGGCATCAAAAAGGCGCATTTAGTCAAGGAATACAGCAGTTCAGAAACAACACACACTTAAAACTTGTGTTGAAAACCTTAATGAAATAATATCACTTAGTGTTGCATATGGACAATTTTGAGTCTAATGAATTGACCAACAACTTCTCTTTCTAATTTAAATTTATGAAATTAGAAAATTTTTTATTATAATTTTGTAAGTTTTGAATTTCACTTTACAAATTTATCTATTCAAATTTGTTTTAACTTAAAAAGTTCCACTATAATTTCAAATAATAATACAAAGTTAAAAAATTAATTAAATCTGACCATAGCCCTGCTCAGTTTATCTAATTTAGAATAACTTCATGACCGGATACCGGGCCTTCGTCGGACACTCCTTAACTTCTCACTCTCAAACCGGCCCTTAAGGGTGGCCTCGCCAGACAGGGACGGGATCCATAGGGCCCATGCTTGGAGAATCGGGTTGGAACCAGCACGAACCAACTTAGTTTGTCAGGTGTAGATTTGTAAGCACTCAATGGTGATAGAAGAATCAAAACCACACATCCGTTGTGTGTGAACATACATATAGAATGGATATAAGCTTATTGTACCGGTATACAAAATTGAATTTGTATTCTTTATCTAATTCTAATGTTTACAGCTTTAGTTAATCCTGTTAACTCAGAACTTAAAACTTATGATTATTTTAAACTAAGAATAGCTAATAATTAAGATTTTCACAAGTTTGAGCTTTTTAAATTAAACTATTTCGAAGGTTGTATTTTCTTGAAAGTAATGTGAAATGGAGACGACCATAAGATTCTTCAATGAGAAGTGTTAATTAATTAAAGTATAATGATTTTTAATTCAGTTTTATGACTATTTATTTAAAATAGTTAAAAAGAAAAAAAGAAGATATTGGGAGTATCTCATAATTACATAACCACTCTAAGCTACCAATTTTCACTTCTCTAAGTAGTAACCAAAACGCGCTAATATATGATTATGCTTTTGCCACTATTTCAGTGAAGTTTGAGTAGTAGTGCTAGTAAATATACTCAATGAATTCATCATTAAGCTACAATTCTTCTTGACAATTGTGTCCTTTTTTTTTAAATTGTTCAGTCTTCACATTAAAATTTGATTAAATTTGAATTTATATTTTAATTAAAAGTAAAAGAAATCTCAATTATCTCACTACAATTAATTTCTTGACAATTACTGAAGTAGCTCAACGTGATTCTCATCTCAAGTTGGCCAAAATCAACAATATATAGTGAACAAGTCGTTGGAATCATGTGACAATTATTTCCATAACAAAAACCAAGTTGGTTATACACATGAATCTTAAAAAAATAATTCTACAAGGGAGGAACTTTCAAACAAACAAACAAAAAAGAATGTTGAAATCCTCAACTCCCAAAGTGTTAGTTATAACAACCAATTACCTTTCTTGATTGAAGTTTCTACTTGGGGGTCTTTGAATAGATATTTCTTTGTAATATATATATAGATATGGGTTCCAATTTTTGCATTTTAAAATATTAAAGAAATCTTGAAAGAGTTCTGGTTACAAATAAGCAACACTAGAGGAATCACAAATGTAACAAAGACTAGTGTCTGTCTTCATTTTATTCCAAAATGGTTGTCCTATTTTGCTTCATGAAATCAAAAACAAAAATATGCTTTTGGACTTCAAGATTTTTCTAGTGTAGTTTCTTGTCATTTTGAAATGTAAAAAAGCTGAGAATTGTTGTATTATGATAATAATTGAACTTTTGATAGGTGTATTAATGTATAAATTCTCCTATTAGAAAACAATTTTATCTTATTTTAAAATTTAATAGAGGAGTATTCTCGATGAAACAAATGAAATTCAACTATTAATTAAGATTAAGGGAGTGTGGTGTGTGTGTGTGTGTTTCTAATTACAATCTTCTAATCTAGAACTAATAAAGCTCAGTTTGGGAGTCTTTACAGCATACGAATTCTGTCGCTTAGCCCTTTTGCATTTCAACATATTTTACTCTAAAGTTCCACTTTGCGTCATTTCATTGATGAACAAACTAGTTATAATATGTGGACTTGTCATTATCCTACTATTTGTTAAGAAATGAATCTTAAGCCCAACCCAACCTCAAAAGCTAGCTTGTGAGGGGAGGATTGCCCAAGTTCATATAAGTCATCATAAGTTTCTACTTTATAAGATCTGCAAACATCCATATGCAACAGTTGAAAAGCAGAAACTGTATTACTACTATTATGTGGAAAAGGAATTCTGGTTTATTTAACAAGGGGACAAACCTCACAATTATTCAAATTAAAGGACTTAATGCTATGAAATGCTGGTATCTTTCTCAAAACACTCATTGGCACATGACATAGTCTCTGATGACAAGTTGCTGCATCAACTGGTTGTATTGCGGCCAAACACTTCCTTGATCCATCTCCCTAATTCTCCACTGGTGAGCACATGATGTAAAGACCATCTTCCTCCCTATCAATCTCCCTCACCCTCCTAGATGAGAGATTCTGAAACGCACAATAGTTAGGAAGGAAAGTGGCACAATAATTCAAGTCTTTTGTCACCTTTGAAACTGACCTAAGGTTAAACTTAAAGGTTGGGACACAAAGAACATTTTTAAGAATATCACCTCCACCTAGGTGATAATCTCCAATATGTGAAACCTTGGCTGAATCACTTGTTGGTAGCTGTACCTCCCCTGCATTCTCTATTAAACCTTCATCTTGTAAAAAGTTTGTAATTACCAATCATGTGATTGTTAGCACCTATGTCTACTATCCATTTCACAAAAGCCTCCTTATCAAAAAAGAAGTTACCTTCCATATTAGCACTTCCACTAGCGGATTTGCTGATCATGTGAAGTAACTGTTGATGTTGGATTGGAGTAAATTGATATTGTGGTGATGAGTGCAGCACAGGCTGTGAAAGCTTGACCTGTTGTTGTGAATGTATTATTTCTTGCTGCCCTGCAATGTTAGGATCAAACAAAATCTCACTACCTTTCACTGCATTAACTCTTTTCTTCCCTTTGAAATCAGGTGGATATCCAATAATTTTGTAGCAGTCATCCTTGACATGATCAAGCATATGGCAGAAATCACATTTTATCAATTTATAGCAGTCATTCCTGAAGTGTCCTTTCGTATGACAAAAATCACAAAATGCATTAGGATTTTAAGCCTTCTTCTATCTTAGATCGGTATTGTTACCATTCCTTATTGTGAACATAGTTGTAGAATGCATGTGATCATTCATTATTCTACTGGGTTCCAGCTACCATTCTCTGACTCTTATCTTGATTTATCATTTCACAGACTTGATTAACACAAGGAACTTGCTGCATCATTAGAATTTGGCTTCTAGCTTGACTATACCCATCATTAAGTCCCATAAAAACTGTAAAACTTTTTGATACTGCAAATGCTCAAGGAATTCCCTCAACTTGGAACAATTGCATGAGGGAGGAGGCATAATAGAGTCATACTCAACCCACAAACCCTTCAATTTAGAGTAATAAATAGAAACTGAGGACATTCCTTGTACTAAGGTGAAGATTTCCTTATGCAGATGAAATGCCCTAGAACTATTAATCTTGTCAAATCTCTCTGTTAGATCCTCCCGAATCAAGTGCGTATCTGAAAAGATAAGAATACTACTGAGAAGATCTTTACTCACATTATTCATTATCCATGAAACAACAATCTCATTGCATCGATCCCATAATCTCACCAAATCTCCTGCATAATGATCTCGTCTCACTGTTCCATCAATAAATCCCAATTTATTCTTACCTAATAAAGCCAGTTTCATTACTTTGCTCCACAATGTCTAATTATCTGATCCTGTTAACAGAATTCACTGTCAACGATCCTGGCTCATCAGATGGATGTAAGTACAAAGAATGATGATGATCTATGGAAGTAGAAATTGTTGATCCTCCTTATGCAGTTGCCAAATTTGCGATACAATTTGAGTAAAAATAGACACAGATCCCTCAAAACTTTCACTTATACTAAAGGAATTCCCTCAATCTGCTCTCTCAAAGCTCTAATATTATGTTAAGCAGATGAATCTGTATGATCAATCATTGATAATGCGCTGTTGATTTAGGATGAAGAGAAGAGTAGTGAAGAAGAAATGTAATTTACGTATTTGCAATGTCGAGAATATTTTCAGATATCTTCAATAGAATTGTCCCCAACTAACTAATCCACTCCACTTACTAGCTTCTAACAAACTTTATAACTAACTAATCGCACTAGTCAAGAGTAGTTAACAAGATAATTAATTCTAACCACCTTCAACTAACTATTCTATAGTCGCTTGCACTTGTAACCTCAAGGTACATCAACACACATGCTAAGCTTCTTCCCACACCACCTCAAGCTAGGAATTATGAAGATATTCTTCATATCTAGCTTGGATATGAGATGAGCATGTGCACTTCTACCTAGTGCCTTAGTAAGCAAATTTGTTGGTTGATCAACTGAAGGCAAGAAAGCAGTGATAAGCAACCCCTCTTGAATTTTCTCCCTGTTGAAATGATAATCAATGCCTATATGTTTGGTCCTTTCATGAAAGAAATGAGTTTTGGGCCTAAGTCAATCGCAAAAGTTAGCCTGTGAGAGGAGGATTGCCCAAGTCCATATAAGGAGACCACCCATCTCATTAACCATCTATGTGAGATTTTTTTTATTCTTCAACACCCCACTTCATGCCCAAGGCTGGACATGTAGTGCGTGGGAAATTTAATTTGGGTTCCAACATCGGGTGAGATAGGTCCTGCTCTGATACCATGTAAAAAATGAATCTTGAGTCCTGCTCTTAAACATTAGATCTTGATCCATTTTTTATATGGAATCAGAGCAGAATCCATCTCACCCGATGTTAGGCCCCCAAATTAAATTGTCCACGTACCAGATGTCCAGACCTGGGCGTGAGGTGGGATACTAAAGAATAAAAAAGGTCTCACATTGGTGGTTAATGAGATGTGTGATCTCCTTATATGTACTCAGGCAATCCTCTCCTCACAAGCTAGCTTTTGGGGTTGAGTTGGACCCAAGATCCATTTCTCTACACTATTATTGTTATTATTATTAATTCTAACCTAATGGTGACTTATTTTGCAAATATTATTACGTATGTGGTGAGAAGGATGATGAATCCTTTATTCTTAATCAAAAGTCTCGTATTCAAATTTTAGAGATTGCAAAAAATTTGATTAAAAAACAACAAAATGCTTCTCTTTTTAATGTGCTTCATGCGGCAAATCAATATGTTATACCAATAAATACTAAATTTAAAAAATATATTTATATAAATAGGTTTAAGTGAAAAGGACAACCAACTTCATGTAATTACTACTAATACCTTTGGCTATTTAATCGAATCTTTTTAATTAATGAATATCACTTCAAAAAATGTATACACCTCCTTAAACTAAGTGTCACTTTAATTTATTTTGAAGTAATTGAAAACAGTACTATTTTTATTTTGAATTCTTAAAGCGACACTTATTTTGAGATATTTTTCTTCTTTTGCTAAAATAATATTTATTTTAATAGGAGAAAAATATTTTCAAACTGATTAAAAAAATCTCAAAATTATTATTATTGCAAGAATAAAGAATCACATGGGAACTAATTCTTTTTTTAATTGTAATAGAAGCACTGACATATATAATAAGAGTATTCAAAACGGAGGGGGGAAAAGAGAATATTCAAAAGGAGGATGGGATGGATAAACACCGTACCTCTAAAATGCTTAAATAATTACATAGTTGAGATTCAAGAACAAGATTATGAAACGCATTAAAGTGGCTAAGTTCAGTGAATTGGGTCTAACTAGGGGTGGGCTGAATTTGGCATATTAAAATTGTCCGAGTTAATAAATATGTGTATTAAATTTAGTCTAAAAAAAGGGGCTAAAAACCATATCGTAATGGGTCATCTACAAGGATGTTTTTATTTTAGGGAGGTTTTTAATTTCTGCTCTTCAAATTTGTGGCCTTTGATTTTTATCTTCAGCACTTTAAGTAATAAAGATACAGACAAAAATACCCCTAATATTTTTAAAAAAAATTTGATTGCTACAACTGTCAAGAAGAAGTAGGATATATTTCAGTTGGATATTAATAATACATTTTTACATGAGGATTTGCATAAAGAAGTCTATATGGACACTCCCCCAGGACTAGAGACTGATAAGGCAGGTATTGTGTGCAAATTAGCAGGCAGTGCTATGAAAAGCTCACTGATGCATTGAAGTCAAGGGAATACACTCACTTAATGCATGACTATTCACTGTTTTACAGAAAGAAGGGTACATCCATGGTCTTCCTTGCCATTTATGTGGATGATGTGTTGCTCACAGGGACTGATTTGCATGAGATTTCTCAGCTCAAAAGGTTTCTAGATGACAGATTCAAAATCAAAGACTTGGGTAAGTTGCACTATTTTTTGGAACTAGAAGTCTTACACAAAGAAGATGGTGTGCTTGTTTCTCAAAGAAAATTCTTGTGAATCTTCTTAAAGAATTTGACTGCCATAAGTGTAGAATCCTAAGCTCTCTAATCCCTTGGATGAGAAATGTCAAATTAAGATCCAAAGAGGGTGAACCTCTAGCAGATCCCTCCTTTTATAGAAAGTTAGTGGGAAAACTCAATTTCCTCACCACTACAAGACTGAACATTGCTTATGGAGTGCAACATCTTAGCCAGTTTATGCAGGATCCTGGGCAATCTCATCTACTGACAGCATTTCACATGTTGAGGTACCTTAAGAAGGATCCCACTTTAGGCATTTTTCTGTCCAATTCACCTGATTTCACTATTAGAGCTTATTGTGACTCAGAATGGGCCTCCTGTCTAGACTCCAGGAGATCATTTTCAGGTTATATTGTGCTCTTGGAAGATAGCCCTATCAGCTGGAAATCAAAGAAATAAGAGACTATTTCTCTTTTATCAGTCGAGGCTGAATATAGAGCTCTGTGAAAATTTATTGGAATACTGGTTTGGCTGAGCAAACTTCTCACAGTGTTCATTGTTCCATTCTCTAGTCCTATTCCTGTATTTTGTGATAGCCAGTCAGCCCTTCACATTGCCAAGAATTTTGTGTTCCATGAACGTACTAACACATTGAAGCTGATTGCCACTTTATGAGGTCTCAACTTCAATGTTACACCCTGTAGGTTGTTATTGACTAGATGTCGTGTGCGTGTTCTTGTGAGAGTGTTTAGAGCATGACATGTACGGGAGAAG
Organism: Datura wrightii; assembly: GCA_035772735.1. Lineage (NCBI taxonomy): Eukaryota > Viridiplantae > Streptophyta > Magnoliopsida > Solanales > Solanaceae > Datura > Datura wrightii. The sequence continues at coordinate 18,341,792 of JASDFA010000001.1, forward strand.
GCTCGAGGGAGGAACGCATGAGTGTGCTATCGAGCAAGCGGAAGGTCAAGGCCGGAGGCAAGGCACACCAGGTGTCGCGTCGCACCCCTCCCATGGCGCAAGGAGTGGTGCGCCGCGTCCATGTTCTAGCGCGTTGGGAGGTGCGCCGCGGTACCTTGGGCAGCTCCTCCCCTATATATATTAAAGTGTGGCAAGTCATTTCATTTTAAATATTTCAAAGAGGGCTTTGGGTTTAGACGATTAGTTCACCAGGGTTTCATCAAATTGAAGTTGAATTACACCGCTAAATCATCTTCAAACGTCAATTCTTCTTGGGTAGTGATCACTAGGCGTATGAAGAACATATTTATAGAATTATATCTTCAAAATTAGCCCGGGTCGATGGAGTCCCACTGAGTAGAATCATAGAAATCACTTCTAATTAAGTCCTAACCTTCTACAAATGGCAAGTAAGTATTTCTACCTTCTAATTTCTTCGGAATTCGTAAGTTTTGGGCCGAATTGGACGGATTATGACTTGTGGTTGTTGTGCTTTATATATGATGTTGCTGGCTTGATTTATGAAGTAGAATAGCCTTACTCCCTTGACTTAAGAGCTGGAATACGGAGGGATTACAAGTTCTAGATCAAAGCAGGACTGATTAAACAAGAATTTGGCAATTGAGGTATGTTAAGGCTAATCTCTTTCTGCAAGTATTCTCGTCATATAGTTGATACGACTTATGCCTCTGTAGTAGCTTATGATTGTATTATTGTGGTAGCTGCTACGAGACAAATTGAGGTTGTAATATATTATCCATTATCGGGAAAGAGTATATTCAGTTTGACTATCGTTAGGAGCGTCATAGAGATTTTCCTGTTCGCGTATTTACCGTCTAGAGGGATTACTGATGTCTTGCTATTGTATCAAGGCCTTAGAGGCTTGTAGTTAGCTGTTGAACGTACTTTGTTAGGTTGGGTAGTACAGGGCATAGCATGGAGATATAACTTCCTGTTTGACGCCTATATATACAGTAAGCTCGCCTACAGGCTGTTGGCATACCTTGACACTTACAGGACTATAATCTTGATAGGGTGGCCTTACCATCGAGCCAATGGCACCAGGGCTGCCTAATGAACTGAGTGATAGCTTTCTATGTGATCGACCTACTATCAGTGACAGTATAGTTTCAATCAAATTACATCTTGTCGTATAAGTGGCTAAGAAAACCACCCCAGTTGTTAGACGTCTGATAGAATATGTAATACCCTAAGCAGAAACCTTATCAGTAGTTAGACGTGGGGCTAATTCCTTTTGCTACTCGTACAAATGCCTAAGCATAAGTTCCCTAGAAGGGCTAAATTCCAGATATACCTGCTTACGGGGCTACAGATTGCTCACAAGAGCTATATGCTATCTGGACAGACCTGGTTGACGCCTACGGGACTAGAACCGTAGCATCACAGCATCATCTTCAGGTTAATAATTGCAGTAGCTGCCTATAGGATATTAGGGTTTTCTGCTTAGGATTATATCCAGTTAGTAGCAGTTACGTAGTTGTTCTAGGTGAAAGAACCGTATAGATGGTCACCTACGACCTTGTTGTTCGCTTATGAACTACCATTATACTAGTATGACCTTCAGATTATCGCTTAGGTCACCCCGGACCTCGCCTTTTCTTTCTAAAGCCGACTGATTTTATAATTGTTGTCATGACCATCTGTCAGCTGAGGGCACATGGAATGTGCCTGTTGGCTGCTACATAGAATATTTTAGGGGCGAGTAGCGGTGGTGTCACTACACGAGTCTATACCCTGGATGAGACATTGTACTTGGTGCCACAAATGGCTCCAAGCTAACCCATGGTGTCACGCCCTAAAGATTGGGGAACTGGAGCCATTCTTCTGATGAGCCCTTGGCAGGGCGAAACCAGTGTATTGTCCCGGTGAGAGAGGCTGGCCTCGCGGGGCGAGGCGCCGCACGGGCCTCCGAAGCGTGCTGGAGTCCGAGCCCGTGACAGATGGTATCAAAGCGGTGCCGGCATTATTTCATAGCGTCCTGCGCTCGCATGGAGAAAGGTGGTGTTGAGTTGAGGGATCCTCACATCACGAAGTGTCGAGTTTGTCAAGGGGTGAGCATTGTCGGACGATCCTTGGGAAAACCTTCCCCTCGGCCCCCGAGTGTGTTGTGGTGTTGTAGGCACCCGGTGCAGAGGGCACTCCGAGCGGCAGGTGGCCGCAAATCGGGCAGCTCGGGCGAGTGGCCGTGTACGAGGGCGTACACCGAGTTGGGTGGGGGAGGATGTCACGCCCTAAAGATTGGGGAACTGGAGCCGTTCTCCTGATGAGCCCTTGGCAGGGCGAAACCAGTGTATTGTCCCGGTGAGAGAGGCTGGCCTCGCGGGGCGAGGCGCCGCACGGGCCTCCGAAGCGTGCTGGAGTCCGAGCCCGTGACACATGGTCTATCATTACACTAGTAAACTGAGTAAACATAAGCAGAAGCTTTAAATACAATCATTCAAGAAATACTGATTTGACACGAATCAGTATATGAAAAGAAATAATACTGCATAATTGTGTTTGAAAGCCAACTACTAACTGATGAGTTGTTGGGACAAGCCCCCAGCTAACTCTAGACTCTATCTAAATAAAACTGACTGAAAAGCAAATATCGTCCTCGGAAGATGAGGATTTACCAAACGACACTGCTTTTGATATCTTCGAAAGGATGAGAACATGCACCTGTATCATGATACGATACAATATAGAAGGTATGCATCAATACTTTAATGTACTGAGTAAGTGAGATATACAATAATCATGGAAAGTAACATCTGAACTGAAATAACATGTAATGACCAACCGATAAAGAATAATGAAGAAAATTGAGATATAACTGATATGGTCAATAATGACCCCGACTGATGGTCATAAGCATGTCCTGGAACTGAGTGACTGAACTGAGCTAAACTAAGCTGAACTGAACTAAACTAAACTGAAACTGAGCTGAACTGATACTGAACTGACAAGTGGGAGAGTCTATTACCAACATATAACCACGTGAGCTGGACGTGGATTTTGATGTATACACCTCATCGATAGGTCCCAATATACCCTGCCAGTGTATAAAGGCATGAACTGGGTGATCACAAGTATGGGGCCCGATAGGCTAAGTAACTACGGTGGTAATGTAGTTTTGGGAATCTGGGTGCGCAGGAACCCCGATCCTCTCGGTGCTAAGTTCTACTCCCACAGGATAGTCCTAATATAAATACTAAGTTGATAGCTCGAAACTGGGGCCTAAGACTAAGTCAGGAATACTTCTCTGGAAGTACCCTGAGAGTCTTATCGGACCAGATAACTATAACTGGTGTTCTAAGACTGGCCAGAGCTGCTTATCTGGAAGCGTCGTAACCATTTAAAGAATAAATTGAAACTAATACTGGTGGTTCTAAGACTGGTCAGAGCTGCTTATCTGGAAGCGTCGTAACCGTTTAAATAAATAAGTGATAACTAATGACTTATAGCTGAGAACTGATAACTGGGAGGCATTACTGACACCCCAAGAATTGACTATAGTTAAACTGATCAGCTGATATTACTGAAAGATACTGAAGATACTAACATTCTGACTGAGACTTGACTAGCATGCATGCAACTGACTAAGACTGCACTAGCATGCATGCAACTAACTGAGAATTCATATGATAGTAATAACATGGGAATTTTGACATGAAGAATCCATAATTTACTGATAAGGATCAAGACTAAGGAACTTCCAGCTAACCAGAGGCCGCAGAGTCTAGCCAAATCATAGACATGCTTTTCTTACTAAATTCATAGAATTATAAACCAAGAGCGTAATATACATTATGGGTTCCATATTCTTGCAAACTCATAGATTCAAATCATACTTTAAACATATATAGTGAAATCATGGTAAAAATCATGTAGATACTTCATAAGGGCCATAACTTGAAAATAGTGCTAATTCATGGTAAAATTCTGGAAATCATGCTACCACCATAGCATATACCTAAATCATGAATTTAGGAGTATTTCATAATCATATGAGACTATTTATCATGGGGGTCTTGGAATACCTAGAAGACATGCGAGAAATCTTGCTTAGATTGAAACCCTAAGACATACTTTTCTAGAAAATTTAAGTAATTAGGGTTTTAACGTACATTCGGGACACAAAGATGAAAGGAGATCCTTGTTGAAGTCCCACACACCTGGCCTGACGAACTCTAACACTAGAACCCAGATCTTGAAGCCCTTGAAGAAGAACCCTAGGTGTTTTTGAGTTTAACAAAGAAGAGGAAGAAGGACTTGAGAGTGTTTTTGGATGGAACTAGGTGTTCTTTCATCCACGACTAATACAACGAGTCGTTACCTGACATAACAACTTGTCCTACTCTCTCGTCATCGCCAGTGCCTCAAACTTGCACCCTTTTCTGGATTCCACTCAATGACTCCTCAGCACGACTCATTATTTAACCCAATGAGTTGTCACTTCCCTCGTGGTCCAACGAAGACTTGACCCCAACTCACTAAACTGCTGCCCGTAACAAGGGACTCCACGACTTGTTATCTCACCTCATGAGTCGTGATATGAGTCGTTACCCCTGAGCTCTAAAAAGGAATATTCACTGACTGCTTGCCACGAGTCTTATCATGACTTGTAGGTTCACCTAACGAGTCGTACCACGACTCATTCTGAGGAAAAATTTTCACTTCCAACTAAATTCTTTCTTTAAATCTGGGGTCTGATCTTAGAAACTTTTGGGGTGTCACAGGTGGTATTAGACTTGAGGGGCTACGTACACTTACTGAGCAATGTGTAGTGTATAATCTAGGACTGTCATATGCTATACAGGTTACTCAAACAGAGAGATATAATCATAAAGTGCCTATGAGGCTATATTATGCTCCATAGAGTAATATGAAGTTGCAAGCGACTATACTAAGGTCTGCAGAGCCATTTGAGGTCTGGTGCCCTTACCAGCTTCCCCTATGCCTGAGTTGGCATCACTGACCCTCAGTAGAGCCTTATGTGCTCAGGGTGCAGTTACAGGAGCTCAGAACGCTCAGATATAATTACAGGAGCCCAAATAGCTCAGTCGCAGTCATAGGAGCCCAGAAGGCTCGGTCACAATTCCATAGATTGGTTATACCTTAGTTACAATTTTCCTATGAGTCTGCAGTGATCCGGATAGGAGGAGTATATAGATTTATTGCACTTGCTGAGCTTATGGGGGCCCAGGTAGGTTACTTCTGTGTTGCTTGTACCTTCCAGGCTTATGGGGGGCAAGTTAGGTTCTTATTTTTTATATTTGCTTACTAGATACAGTTTATGATTGTGAAATCATTCAGGTTAACTTCTAGCCCTTATTATTGATTACTTTCAGTTCCTTATCAGCTTTTATTCAGTTATCATTTTCCTGCTTTATATATTCGGTACATATTATATTAACGCCCACGCGTGGGGCGCTGCATACTTGCCTGCAGGTTCAGACAGACAGGTTCCAAGATCTCCTTAGTAGCTGTTCAGATCCAGCAGATTGGCCAGCTCCTTTCTTTCGGAGTTGTCAGATATTAGAGGTTTACCTATCTTTGATATATAGCTTTTGAGTAGGCCGGGGCCCTGTCCCAACCAATATTTTACTGTTTAGAGGCTTGCGGACTATATTTCTTTTTAGACATGCGTTGTTGGCCGTGTGGGGCCTAGTTACGTTATCTGTTAGCAGCCTTGTCGGCTTATATACGTGTATAAGGGCGTCTGTCTTCTTTTGTGTATGATTTAGACAACATGGTGGTCTTGTCGGCCCGTATAGAATGATGTATAAGGGCGGGTGTGACATTCAAGAAGGCCTTATTTCTCTCCATCACATTTCTACTAGTCAACAGCTTGTAGATGTGCTAACTAAAGCTCTTACTGGCATCAATCATTCTTCCATTCTTGGCAAGTTGGCCGTGCATCACTCACTTCCAACTTGAGAGGGACTATTGAGATACCAAGTTAGTTAAATCTACTTGTAATGTGTTGAGTCAGCACAATTAATTAACACTTAGGTAGGTGGTTGGCATGGTTGTTAGCATTAGTGGTTACTTCAAATTGTTTATTTAACTTAGTTTTAGATATTTTTTGCTTTCTCTTTAGTTGTGTGGCTTTGTGTATATAATCATCACACCAAGAAATGGAAGTTCACGTTTTCATTTCCCCACGTATGGAATTCTCTCTTTGTTCCATGTTCATTCCTCTGTTCGTCTCTAGCAGCATCTAGTACCTACTTCAAATTCACCATGGGAGACGAGCTCGAATTACTCGTCTGACTCCTTATGAAATTGACAAAAGGAATAGCAAGTTATTCTAGAACGCGACTTCTATAGGTCAGGCAGTGTGAGAAGAATCGTCCAAGAGGCATTCCATGTACGTAGCATGAAAAGCCAAGCTATCTAGAAAACTAGATACTTTGAATTATTATCCTGTATAGTCAAGTTTGACTTGTTGTTGAGCTGTGTTATTAGTCTTAGCTACTTGATGTATTGTAATAGTCACTTTTGGTACTAAAATGAGCTCACTTACCGGGGAAAAGAAATGAAGATTTGACTTGAGCATTACAAATTTTAGACCTTAATTATTATTTTTTCACCTCTTAGACCTTAATTAATCGTCTTAATTTTGTACACCTTCTAGAAGCCGTTAATAATAAAGATGAAAAGAATAAAGTAAAGGAACCTAGATATATATACCAATAATTGAAGCCACAAAAATGATTTAATTAAGTGGTGTTATAATAATAATGCCGTCTTTGATTTAGGGGTTCTAAAAGCTTAATTGATTGGCTTGGAAGTGATTAAAGTAAAAAGTAACAACATGCTGCACACAGATACTCAGTTAAAAAAGAATCATGACAAAGGAAGAATATTGTGTTAATTAATGATGATTTTAGAAGGTTTATGCATTTGAAGAACCTTGCTTTAATTGATTCACTTCATAAAGCTCAACAAAATTAGGTATAAAATAATGAAGAACATGGTGCCACAGCAAATTAAATAAGGCTAAATATTACTTAAAATGAGTTGTTTTTTGCTTTGTCCATTGATTCTTCGTGTCGGTTAGGCCGCTTACATTACGATCTTTTTGGGTGCAGTTCTTTCACAAATTTTATAGAAAAAATTACATAATTAAATAAATTTAACTATTTATTTATAATATATAATAATACTTTTAAAAAATTTAAAAATTAGCAAAATAAATATAAAAAATAACAAATTAGCGTATTTTTAAAATAGTCATTATTGTATTAATTTTTCAGTAATCTCTCTCCAAGTTACTGCCGTGTTTCTCTCCAATTAACTATCCAAAATTTTCTTTTCCAAATCCCTCAAGATTTTCTCCAATTATCTCTCTCACAATCATCACTTCGGTCGTAACTCTTGAGTGAGTTTTATTTGATTCAGACGTAGCTTTGAAATTGCTGCATCCCTCTCTCTCTCTCGCTCCAATCACACCCAATCAGTTTATTGTAGATCTGAACTATTCTCCTTCTTCTTATCATTCTCCATGAGTTAATCGACATTGTCAGAGAAATCAAAGTTTCAAATTTTATTAGCAATGTACTATCGTAGGAGAAATCAAAGCTTCATATTTGATTAGCAATTTTTCTGATGGAGAAACCTCTTCTTCACTATTGCCGAAGAATTATCAAAGCAGAATTATTATGGAAGACTCTTTGAATGTGTATCTATTTTTTTAAAGAAAATTTGACTATTGAAATGGATGATATTGTGTTTATGTGTTATATTTGTATATGTATCAAATATTTTGATGTTTATTACTGTTATTAGTATGTATCAATATTTCTAGTGAAACAAACAACTTTTAGTCAGGTAGATGATTTTTTGATACATGTATCAGTATCATATTTTTGATAATTTCATAATTATTATGCATCAATGTATTATTTTATGTGTATCAATATATTTGTACCAATTGTTATTAGTATGTATCAGTATTTCTAGTGATACATGAAAGTAAATTACCCATATTGCTTTGTGTATTAATTTAGGTAATCTTTGCTCATTATTGCTTTGTTGCTCATGTATTAGTATCTTGAATAAAATACAAATTGTGAAATTACCTAATCATGTTTATCCGTATATGACAACAATATCAAGTTTTATAAAACATTTAATGTTATAGAATTTTTTAGATTATAGACTCTTTGATTGTGTATCTGTTTTTAATATATATCAATATTTCCAGTTAAACACATAACTTTCATTTAGGTAGATGAGTTTTTGATACATGTATCAGTCTCAGATTTTTGATAATTTCATAATTGTTATGCACCAATGTATTGCTTTGTGTGTATCAGTACATTTGTACCAATTGTATCCGAACTCTACTGACCTGAATGACGAAGCAATACCATTATGTTGGACATACCTTCAAACGATTGAAATGATGATACACTTGGGGAAAAAGAAAGTTTCACTAAATCTGCAATGATAATCTGTGATTTTTTAAAGTTGAGAATTTTTGCAGATATGGATTAATTGTTTAAATTTTCTAGTATGATGAAAAAAACAGGCAAGATCAAAACGCAGAGTGATTTATTCCCACTAAATATACAAATTCGATGAATTAGATATTAAATAGCAATGTTATAGGAGAATATTCAGGATCTGAATTTTAGATACACTATCCAATGTTTTCATTAATCTGTATCAGAAAATTTTAAAAACGCTATTTTATGTCATTTAAATTAAACACGCTGTTTTATAAAATTATTTTACTATGTAGTGCTAATTATAAAAAAAAATTTAATTTTATATAAATATAAAATATTTTGTGTGTTGAATTATTTTTTTATTGAATATAAGTTATTTAATATTTTTTTTATAAACTTTTCTTTCTTTAATCAATAAATATCACACTTCTACTAATGTAATTTTCATTGTTTGTGACTTATTCGCTGACTTATTTAATTTTGAAATCAAATCTACTATTGGTATGGATTCTCCTTTTCGAGAGTGGGATCCGTAACTATAATAAAATTCATGAAATAAGTAGTTGGTAAATTAAAATTAGAATCAGCATAACTTATAGAATTAGAAGTTTTTATAATGAAAAGTAATATGAAAGGTTTCATTTTGTGTAATGACTGATTCGATGTGATGATATTATTTATTTTGCTTTCTTTTTTTTACTTTATCTTTATTTATTTAATAATTCTATTTTATTTTCTTACTTTACTTTTTCACAATTGTTTTACCTCATACTCTATTTTTCTTGTTTGTTATCATTTAAATTATTGATATGTGACATTATATAACTAAAATTGATACAATCTATTTAAATATTATATTATTAATATAATATAATATAAAATAATATGTAACACCAATCAACCAGAATGTTAGAAGAACCTCCAACTATATGTGGATATCAAAGCCCGCAGAAATTCAAATTCTATTATTTTCTTTTCCTCCAAATTGTAATTTTCAGCAATTCACTAAATAAAATTAATCTATATTATATTAAAAGTGTGAAGATTATTAAAAATATTAATTGAATTTTTTTTCTTTTATTAAAAAATACGAAAACAGATAAAGTTATCATTTTTTATTTCTCTTAAATTATTATTTAATTTTCCTAATATTTAAAATTTGCATAGTAAACCCTAAAAATATTCTTTCGCAAATTTTCCTTTAAAAAGAAAAGAGAATTTCCTACTCTTAAATTTTTTATCTAAAATTTAAAACTTGCCTTCCCTAAATTTTTCTTTAAAAAATAAATAAAAATTATCATATAAAATTATAGCTTAAATTCAAATTTTGCCTACTATAAACGTGCCGTCGTTACATATTAAAATTTTATGCAACTAAAATTTAATTCTATCTATTTAAATTATTAGTTAATTATTTTTATAATATTTTTAAATTACATAAAATTGTAATTATGAATAAACCCTAATAATATATTGTCTATGTGTACGCCTGCAATTTTTAGTTTTTCTTTTAAGTTTATAACCTTTTAAGAGTTAAATTTATTAGGCATAGAATTTAAATCATAATATTAATCTTCTATATAAAAACAACAAGAAGAGAAAAAGGACGAAAATAATTTTATTTCTCTTAGACATATTGTTGTTTGTTTTTAATTTTGAAAATTTTTTCTGATGATATTTGATTTGCTTGCAGGTGTATTGATTTATCGTATAAGGATCTTGATAATCTACAAATATGAAAATATCAAATAATTTTTTAAGACGGATTATTAGAGACAAAGATTTTTGTCTCTTTGAAATCATTACAGTCAAATAACGAGCTTGTTTGATATATTGAAGTTGAAATTATTTTCAAGCAGATGGAGGAATTCTTTTACCGTTATTAGGGACAATTGTTGATTCTTATAGAGGAGTCAGACTTGTTCAAGTATGTGGGCAGAAAATATTACACTATATAAGAATAGTTCACGAGACAAAAATCCCAAACAGACAAATTATATAAAGGTAATGTTATATTAATTAATTTGATCAAATTTAAGCAACTCTGCATAATATGATTTTCTCAGTAATAGTTTAAGTTTAAGATAGCTTTTATATCATTATATGCAATAACATTTTATTTCAAGGTATTGAGTTAATATGTTAATTAATTTTGAGAATTTTTTATACAATTTTTCAATTAATTTTTGTTTGGCGTTATGTTGACAAATTCATTGCTTGTTATTGATATTGTTACAATTATACATCTGTAGTGAATCATTATTTGGCGTTATGTTGACAGATGCTGCCAAAATAAATAATTGGACTTTTCATTATTTCTATTTCTCCTGATTGTGTAGGCAACTAAGTACTATTTGTCATACATAATCTTTTCATTAAAAGACTCTACAATATATAAAATTATGAATTTATTACTTTTTAAAATTATTATTCTATTATTTTTATAATATTTTGAAATTAGATAAAATTGTAATTATGAATAAACCATAATAATAGATTTAGTATGAAAAAAAATTATGACTGTGGTAGATATTAATTATATTTACTATTTTTAATTGGACTTAAAGAGCCTTAATTTCAATATGAATGCATTGCAGTTCTATATATCAACTTAATTTGCATAAATTGTTTTGTGTGTGTCTCTCTTTTTTAAATTTATCAATTTGAATTTTTGAAAGTCAACACTTTAAAGCTAAGTTATTTTTATGTATTTAGTTAACTTCGTCAAGAAAAAAAGAGAGAGATAAAGATAGTTTTAGATTGGAGACATAACTATTGAATAGTAACTATTTTATATAAGATGCTATTTTTATAAACTTATTCTAATTAATACGAGGGACACGCGCGAGATGCATATACTTAGACTAGTTAATATAATGGTGAAACAAGATAACTACTCTAAATTCAATCTTATCTATTGGACCTTGTAGTAAATAAGTTTTCTTTTTTGATCTTATATAGGACAAAGGGTCCAATCTCAATATATTTTTTTCAAGTAAAATAAACTTAATCCCATAAATGTAAGCATAAATTATGATTAAAGTTGTTCTCACTAAAAACTCTATATTAGGTGTGTTTGCATTACTAGCATTAGATTCCCTCTAAAAAGAAGATAATTAACCTAAAGTAGCAGTAATCTAAGAATAAAATTGCTGACTCAAACTCAAACTAAGGACTAAAGAAGAAGGCAAAAGCAATAAAATGACATTAAAAATTAATTAGGCATGCATTTAGTCGAAAGTAATTAATTTCTTTTTTTCCCATTGTGGATTGATTCAATGAATTGAATGATGTGAAGTGAAATATTTACATCGTGGATGCTAGGTTCTAAAACTTTATTCTTATTCTTTCCAATTAAAAAAGGGAAAATTGAGAAATAATAATCATTATTGTTTCACATAAAGTTTTCTGTTTTATATTAAATATTAATCCTCGTACAATTTTGTTTTGCTTTCACTTAAGAGTGTCTTAAGTTCAAGAAAAGATGTTAGTGGTGGGTCTGCAATATCTAATTACGGCTCGAAACTTTTTGCTCTCACTTTAATTTTCTTCCCATCACAATCAGCATATTTTATATTCACATTATTTTGTAAAAATTAATAAAATTACTAGGGTGCTGAGGATGAATTTGCAGAAAATATAATAAATAGTTGTCTTTTGATTATTAATTTTTGAATTAATGTCTTGTTATTCCATGTTATACAATAATAATGCTACTTTGTTTATTGTCAAAAAACCTCTGATGTTATTCTATGTTATATTAGGATTAAAATAATACGTCAATTAAATACTAAATTATATCAGAATTAGTTATGCATGATAAAAAGTAAAAACTAGATAGATCAGATTTTATATCATGATTATGGCATCTAATACATCAAACCAATTTTTTAAGTGTTTATTAGCTTTTTCTCTTCTGAGGCGTACGTTAGCGAACTGTGCTATCGTACGCTTTTGGCCGGAATGGCTAGAGGGAGGCCGAGAAAAGACGCCACCACCAAGTTGGTACCGGGGAAACAACTAATTGGAAAGACAGGGAAGTAGATTGTGGATAAAATTGAGCAGAGAGAGAAATCATCAATGGAACAGTGGCCGCATCTGATTAGTAAGGAGGGGAGTGCAACACCACCAACAACAACTCCACCCATCCTGGTTGGGGAAGTTCAGGGGAGCCCAATTATGCTAATTACTGATCCCATAAACAGGTCAAGTTCAGGATCTGAGATGAAGGAACTACCAGAACAACCTAAATGGGCTAATCTGTTTGATGGGAACAAGCTATCTGCTAGGGATATGAACTTGAGTTATGTTGCCACGATAATGAAGGATGGAGAAAGGGTGGTCGAGTTGGATAAGTCGGAGGTGGAGAAAGCTACAGAGGAGTGGAAACAAGTCTTGATTTTATACGTAGTAGGAGATTCTCCTACCGTAGCAGCCATGGAAATGTATATCGCTGTGTATGTTAATACTGCCAGTAAGCCCAAAATGTACTGCCACAATGATGGATACTTTATAGCACGATTTAATAGCTTGGATGATAGGAATGAATTTTTATACTCTGGCCCTCACATGATGAATAATAAGCCTATTATAGTCAAGGTATCGGCTGCTGACTTTGATTTCACAAAAGAAGTACTCCAGACTGTTCCTATTTGGGTGAAATTTCCCAACTTCCCTCTCAATTGCTGGAGTATGGATTCCTTGAGTAGGATTGCTAGTGGTCTAGGGGTACCACTTTATGCCGATGAATGAACTACTAAAATGAATAGGATCTCATTTGCCCGTGTACTCAGTGAGATGGATGTTGCTAGAGAATTGCCCAAGAAGATTAAAGTAATGGATCCTAATGGGAGGATGTTTGAGCAGGTTGTGATTTATGACTGGGTTTCAAAATTCCGTCATACTTGCCTACAGGTTGGTCACAAATGCCAGAAGAACGAACCCCCCAAAACCATGAAACTAGTGTCTAAATGGATGCAGAAACCTAGTGGAAAACAACCTGAGGAGAAAGAGAGGGCAGGGGTTGGAATACAGCAGCAAAGTGATGATCCTCCTAAGAAGACAAATGAGAACCAAGGGTAGACTCAAGTCAAAGAAAAGTCAGGAACAAAACCTATCACAGCAGGAGGGCAAAAGGAGCCAAGTTTGAATAGTACTAATGTCTTTAATATTCTGGCTGATGAAGGGATTTCCAAGGATGACAAACAGATTCCTAGCAGCAGTGGGAAGGAGGTGGGAGTTTTATCTCTCAATCTACTATTCTAACATGAGAATCATCACATGGAACGTGCGAGGACTGAATAAGATCCATAAGCAAAAGGAGCTAAAGTTGTTTATTAAGCTGAATAAAGTTAGTTAATAGTTATTATAGAACATAAGGTGAAGGAGGTAATAGCCAATAAAGTCATTAATAAAGTGGCTCCTGGTTGGAGGTGGGCAGCTAACTATGAACATTCAACCAGGGGAAGGATATGGCTAATACGGGATCCTAAAGTTTTGGAGTGTATGAAAACTGCACAGTATATACATAGCAGTGTTAGAATGAAGACTATTGATTTGGTGTTTAACTTCATTGCTATATATGGTCTTCATACTGTTGAAGACAGGAAAAGCATGTGGGAAGATCTGAGCAGGATTGAGTCTGGACAGCCAGGTCCTAGCATTATGATAGGAGATTTTAATGCTATCCTGACAGGAGATGATAAGCTTTATGGTAGTCCAGTGCAAGAGGTTGAAATAAGGGATTTTAATCATTTTCTCTTAGACAATGGGTTGTCTATATTGAAGACTACAGGTGGAACTTACACATGGTCGAATGGACAAGTATGTAGTAAGATTGATTGGGCAACAGTAGCAGATTGGGCTTTGACTATGCCTCAGGTGGAGGTATTAGTAATGGTTCTAGGCTTCTCTGATCACTCCCTTCTAAGTATTATTTTGGGGGAAGATGGGACCAGCAGTCATAAATTATTTAAGTTCTTTAACTGCATAGCAGACCACAAGGAGTTTTTTAGCAGCACTAAATCTGCCTGGAGGAGGACTAGGCAGCCAGATCACATGAAGTCCATATGGCAACAACTAAAGAGGGTGAAACATGAGCTTAAGAGACTAAATGCTAAAGAGTTTAAAGGGGTAGATGAGAATAAAGGGTATAAGAGACCAACTATCTGATGTCCAACAAATAATGAGAGATCCTGAACAGGTTCATCAATATTTTATGCATGAAAAAGAATTGAAGACACAACTAGAGAAATGAAGTTTGATTGAGGAAGCAACAATGCAGCAAAAGTCTAGAGTACAGTGGTTAAAACTTGGGGATGGAAACACTGCATATCTTTTTGTCCACCTAAAGAATAGAATTTTGAAGAACAGTATTCTAAGCTTAGAAACTACAGCAGGGTCCAGAGTCCATTCCCATGAAGCTATTGAAGCAGAAATCACAGTGTTTTATAAAGGACTTCTAGGAAAAGCATTTGTCCAACTTCCATGTGTTAATACTGAAATTATGAGAGATGGTCCTACACTAAATAGAGAACAACAACTCATGTTAATTGTTCGAGTATCCAGGGAGGAATTTATAACTGCTTTGAAGGGTATAGGTGACAATAAGGCACTTGGTTGTGTTGGTTTCAATGCCTATTTTTTTTAAAAGGCTTGGAGTATTATTGGAGAAGATATAATCAAGGGTGTTCTGCAATTCTTTAGAACTGGGCAAATGAATGGTCCTATAAATTGCACTTATGTTACTCTTATTCCCAAGGTGGACAATCCATCAAAAATTGGTGAATACAGGCCCATTTCTTGTTGTACAACTTTATATAAGATTATCTCTAAGGTGCTCACAAATAGATTACAAAAGGTGATGGATATATTTGTGGATCAAAGCCAATCAACTTTTGTTCCTGGGAATAGTATAAATGATAATATTATATTGAGCCATGAGTTGGTTAAACGATATGGGAGGAAGGGAATTTTTCCAAGGTGCATGATGAAAATGGACATAAGGAAGGCTTATGACTCTATTGAATGGAGTTTTTTTGCAGCAAGTGTTAACTGAATTACATATGCCATGGGTATTTGTTTTGGGTAATGCAGTGTGTCACAATAGTTACTTATTCTATTAATTATCAATGGTAAGGCCTCTACTCCTTTTTCAGCCAAGAGAGGGATAAGGCAAGGGGACCCTTTATCTCCATTCTTGTTTGTTTTGGCTATGGAGTATCTTATGAGGATATTGAAGACAGATATTGAAGACACTTCACCATCAAGAGGATTTTAAATACCATCCCAGGTGTAAGAAGCAGAGAATTGTGCAGCTTACCTTCGCCAATGATTTATTATTATTTTGTAGGGGTGATAAGCAATCTGTTATGCATCTATATGCCTGTTTCCAAGATTTCTCTAAATCTTCTGGTTTGATAGAAAATATGGATAAGATCAATGGGTATTTTGGTGGTGTTAATGCTACTGTCCAGGACCAAATTTTAGGAGCTCTAAATTTCATTAAAGGGGAGCTGCCTTTTAGGTATCTTGGGGTACCTCTTACCACCAAAAAACTTTCAATTATTAAATATAAACCGTTGTTAGATAAGATTATGAGTAGAATTACAAGCTGGACTTCAAGGTTTCTATCCTATGCCCGTAGAGCTCAACTCATCAAAAGTGCGTTGTTTGCTATTCAAATTTACTGGTCTCAAATCTTTGCCCTGCCAAAAAAGATCATATAGGTGATAGAGTCTATTTGTAAGAGATTTTTATGAAATGGAAATATAGATGTATCCAAGAAATCCTTGATAGCTTGGAACACTTTATATTGTCCAAAGGCAGCTGGGGGTTTGAATATACTAGATATCTATGCTTGGAATAAGGCTGCAATTTGTAAGTTGATGTGAAATTTATGCAAGAAGAAAGACAAGTTGTGGGTGATATGGATTCATACATACTATGGAAACAACAACTCTGTACGGGGTATATAACCAAAACAAGCATCATGGTTGGTGAGGAAAATTCTAAAGGCACAGAAATACTTCATAGAGGCTGGTATGTAGGAGAATGATGTAAGTAACATGGACACTTCTCAACTAAGGCCATGTACACACAGCTAAGAGGTGATTTTCCTAGAGTTGAGTGGAGGAAGCCAGTATGGGAAAACTATGGTGCTCCGAAATGGCAATTCATTATGTTTCTAGCTTTACATGGTCAACTACTTACTAAAGCTAGATTAGCTAAATGGGGTTGTATTGATAATGTCTCATGTTCACTGTGTAGCCAAGGAGTAGAGGATGTTGAACACCTATTTTTTACTTGCTCCTACACTGGTGTTATTTGGTCAAAGCTGTTGCTATGGAAAGGAGAGCACATATCTTGTTTATCATGGGAAAATGAGGTACAATGGGCACTTGAATATCGGAAAGAAAGAAGTAGTAGAGACCACATATACAGTAGGACATTAGCTGGCAGTATATATTTTATTTGGCAAGAGAGGAACTTCAGATTGTTACAGGGCAAAGAAAGGAATGCAATGGCAATTCTTTGATCTATCGGTTGACTCTGTCTTTTTAACATCCTTGATCTTGATGAGTCCACGGAAGAGGAGTTGTATATCCTAGACTACATAGTAGACTTGAAGAGTTAAATAGATATCCCTGATTTAGACATACTGATTTTGTAGGGAATAGTTTTTTGAAATTTTGCTTTTGCACAAGCTTGGGGTTGTTGTCCAAGAAGTGTAGTTTTTTAGATTTGTCACGATTACTTGGTAATTAATAAAAAGTTACTTACCAAAAAAATACATCAAACCAAATGAGACCTAATTGTCTCGTACGGATTTGTATGATCACGATGCAAGTTTATAACACATATTATTTATTTTAACAGAATAGACATCATATATTGTCTTTGAGTTATATTATTGAGCTCATAAACACGCATACCATGTGAATTTATGTTATGACATATAAAGTTTTTTATTTTTTCTCTTATTTTTGATATGAAATTTACGTGAAATATAATATATATGTAAATTCTTTAAAACTTGCCAGTTTAAAAACTTGCTAGTCATTCGCTTTAATCCACTTGCCCTCCTTCGTGGCTGTAATAGTAACTTGTATATTTTCGATTAGATTTGAAATAGATGCAAACCTGAAGTATTGGGACAAACAAACAAAGGAGCTAAGATAGGCAAAATTTGAGCTAAATGTAATTTCATTGATAATTATTAGGGGCGTAAAATGGATGGATCGGACTGAATTCGATCGGATTAAAATTAGTTGAGTTAATAAATGATTCATTCAAAAGTTATTTGGATTAAACTTAAATAGGTTAAAAAGTAGATCATAACACTATTCACCATATTTTTACTAAGTTCTAATTTCTTTATTTGTTCTTTTAAAAAAATTTAAGTACCTAATAAAATTTTGTTTTCTTTATTATGGCTATATGTTGAATTATATGGGTCGACCACCTTACTCAGGACCAGGTCCCTCTATCAGGTTACACAGAGGCAGAGACACATGTACACGAAAATACAACAGTAAGAAGAAGACACACGAAGTTTTACGTGGAAAACTTCCTTGCTCACTGGAAGTAAAAAACCACGACCTACCTCGTAGGATTTCTCAAACTCCACTACTAGATCTGAGCAACAAAAGTTACAAAACCTAGTACACAACTAAGAGGTTAACCTCCTAACCTCCCACTTGTAATACCTCTATTACAAGACTTCAATATTCTCTACTTCAGCTAAAACTCAACTGAAATACAAGGCTAACTCTAGCCAAAATGTCTACTAGCTCTAGCAGACCAAAATGAGAAAAACAACTCATGAAAAACAAGAAAATAAAACTTGTACGAAATACAAGGTTTCTGTTTTGCAGTGCACTTCTTCTCCTTCAATGGCAGCCTCTAAACTTGAGTTATTTTTCTTTGATTCTTGCTGTGAAACAAGGAAACAATGGCTGCCTTTTGAGAGAAGAATAAGCTTATTTTTTAGATCAATTTTTCTGAATGATTTCTCTTGACGGAAAGAGTTGTTGGGTTCTATCCTTTATATCTTTTCAGCTTCCTTTCATCCACATGGGTAGAAGGAGAGTGTATTGATGATACCCACTAGCCACATGGATAAAAGGAGAGAGTAGTAATGATACCCACTAGAAAGCTCTCTTTTTGGTCAAGCACATGTGACCAACTTGGCCTAGGATGCTGCTATGATTCCATGCTGTGCTGCTGTGCACTTCTGCTCTCACCAACTGACAGCCAAAAAGCAAACTTTCCAACTGTAAAGTCTTTTCCCGTCCAGCTAAAAAATGAGTCACACCAGCACAAGGGATCAGGTCCCTATGTGAGGTTGACAACATCAAAACCAGTAATCTAACAATTTCCCCCTTTTTGATGATGACAACCTTGACAACCTTCTTTGCACATTTTATCTAACACACTTCACAGTATTCCCCCTGTCAGCATAATTCCCCCTGTCATTCAGCATAATTCCCCCATAATTCCCCCTGTCTTAGTATCTTCCCCCTTTGGCATCATAAAAAAGAAAAGAACAGTAAACCAAGACAAGAATGATTAGGTGTGTTAACTCATGGCCACTGGGGCAACACTGACACTAATGCAAATAAGAAAGGCAGAAAAACTAATAGACAATAAGAACAATGCAACAGCCAACCCCTGCAATCAGAAAAGCATTACATTATCACTTAGCATAACATACCAAAAGAGAATCATACAAGAACTGTCCATAATCGTGGGAAAGAGAGCAAAATAGGAAGGAGATAAAAAAAAATAGGAACATCATTTTGGGTCGGGTGGTCTGTGGAAGAGGGCTGAGAGGCGATCATTGAAGGTTTCATGGGCAGTAAGCAATTTCCTAGTCAAGTCCTTGACCTCAACCTTCAGAGCTTCATTTTCTGCTTTGAGAGGATCATTGGCAGTAAGCAGTTTTTTGGTTTAAATCCTTAATCTCAGCCTTTAAAGCTTCATTCTCTTCCTTGAGAGCAGAGATGGTGCCAGGGTCCTCTACTGGGTGCGCCCTCAGACGAACTATTTCAGCCTCCTTTTGGACAAGCAGAGCAGTGAGCCGTTCTATCTCCATATTGGACTTCTCTTGCGAGGCAATTAAGTCCGACACTATTGACTGACTCTGTGCCCCTCCGCGACGCATCACACATTCACATTCTTCCAGCGTCGAGAGGGTAAACATCTGCTTCTTTGACCCTACTATCCCCAAACCGCATTCTACACCAAAAAATTCAAAGACTTTGTTCAGCGGGAATCCATAAGCTAGACCATGCTTTCCATCTTTGACATGCATTATTTTGTGTATGTGATTGATCATCACACCAGCCAGGCTTATGGGCTGAAATGTGCTGAGGGCTTCCATTAGGAATAGATCTGCAACTCCTGCCACAGTCGTCTTCTCTGCCCTTGGTAGAAGTACTTTATTTACTAACTCAAACAGCAGCTGATACACACCCTTCATTTGTTTCTTGAGAACTCTCTCCCCTGTGACTCTGTCAAGCTTGGAAATCATGGAAATAAAACGCCTTTGCGCACATTCTCCATCGACAGACCTGATCCCTCTATTAGGAACCTTAAGAATGGAACTGAGAACCTGCTCATTTATCATGAAGGTGACTCCACTCACCTTGCTGTAGATCTTAGTACCATTATCAGCAAATTCCAGCTCATGATAAAATTCCCTGACCTCATTCTCATGTAAAACAGGAACTGGAGGAACAAATAAGTGTCACCAACTTTGGTAATTGACCATTTCCACCAGCTCAGCCATGCCTTCCATGTCACAAATTTCAGGATCAAATACCCTGCCCCGTAACACCTTTTGGTTCTGCAAGATAAGCTGCCTGGCTTCCCTGGACAGCTCAGTAGACTCATTGGTCCTATCTCTGGAAGAAATCTGGTGAGTAAGAGATGGAGGAATAGGAAGTTTGAAGAGGTTATTTGCAGAGAGCAGTTTAAAGAGGTGAGAGGAAAGATGGAAGGTGGAAAGGGTTTTAAGAGGGGTTATGACACGTCTAATCAGAGAGACTTTTGAACTGGATGTAGATATAACACTTACTTTATGACCGGATACCGGAAGAAACAAGCGGGAAGGGCAGTTTTTACAATATTCTCAAGATATGTTTATAAGTGACAAAGTAATACTGACCTGATAGGACCTGGTCCCCTTATGAGGTTGAACAGGCAGTCCAAAGTCCCTGACTTGTCTAAGTCCAGCCTTCCTTACATCCACCATGCGTGTATACCTAGGGAGGTATAGAACTGAGTTAGACGCATCCACAACAAACTAGCAAGGATACCTGCATTCAGATCATAGCCAAAAACGAGAGTCAACACTTAGACAGAGAAGAGGGAGAATTTAATTCATTTTGATTAAGACCAGCCTTAATCTGTTTTTATCAAACTGGTCCCTATTCAAGGCTTTGGTAAAGATATCTGCAATCTGATCTTCTGTCCTGCAAAATTCCACACGAATATTTCCCTTCTCAACATGGTCTCTAAGAAAATGATGTCTGATGTCAATATGCTTAGTCCGCTTGTGTTGTACTGGATTCTTAGCCATATTCAGAGCACTGGTGTTGTCACACATCAAAGGGACACACTCGGTCAGGACTCCAAAGTCATCCAGTTGCTGCTTAATCCACAGTAATTGAGCACAACATGAAGCAGCAGCCACATATTCTGCTTCAGCTGTTGAGAGTGCCACTGAATTTTGTTTTCTTGATCCCCAAGAGACCAGTGAAGAACCCAGAAAATGAGCCATGCCTGAGGTACTTTTCCTATCAACCAGGTACCCAGCATAGTCAGCATCAGAATAGCCAATAAGTTCAAAGGAACCTCCAGATGGATAGAAAAGGACTAAATCAGAGGTCCCCTTAAGATATCTGAGAATTCTCTTAGCAGCCTTCAGATGAGATTCCTTAGGACAAGCTTGGAATCGAGCACACATACCCACACTAAACACAATATCTGGCCTGCTGGCTGTTAAGTAAAGCAGGGAGCCAATAATGCCTCTGTACATAGTTTCATTTACTGGAGGACCGGGTTCATCATTATCCAGTTTTGAAGTAGTCCCAATGGGAGTGTCAATTGGTTTGGCACTTTCCATATGAAATTTTGTGAGCAGGTCCTTGATATACTTCTGCTGACTGATGGTTGTTCTAGCTTTGTCCTGCTTGACCTGTAACCCCAGAAAGAACATAAGTTCTCCCATCATACTCATCTCGAATTCACTTCCCATGAGCGTTGCAAAATCCTCACAGAGTGAATCAAGAGTGGCTCCAAATATAATGTCATCAACATAGACTTGAGCAATAAGCAGATTTCTTCCTCTTGTTTTGAGAAAAAGAGTGTTGTCAATTCTTCCTCTCTTAAAACCATTATCAAGAAGAAATTTTGATAGTCTTTCATACCAAGCCCTTGGAGCCTGTTTCAGTCCATACAGTGCCTTGTCCAGCTTGTATACATGATGAGGTCTATCAATATCCTCAAAACCAGGGGGTTGTTTCACATACACTTCTTCCTTCAAGTACCCATTTAGGAAGGCACTTTTGACGTCCATTTGAAACAATTTAAATTCCATGAAAGAGGCAAAGGCAATCAGCATGTGAATGGCTTCCATTCTGGCTACTGGAGCGAATGTTTCATCATAATCAATCCCTTCCTCCTGGTTGTACCCTTGAACAACCAGTCGAGCCTTGTTTTTGACTGTGACCCCTTGCTCATTTAATTTGTTCCTGAAGACCCACCTGGTTCCTATAACAGTTCTATCAGATGGTTTTGGAACCAAGTGCCAGACTTTGCTTCTTTCAAATTGATGCAGCTCCTCCTGCATAGCATTCACCCATTCCACATCCTTCAGTGCCTCCTTGATGTTCTTGGGCTCAATCTGTGATATGAAGGCTGATGAGGCAAATGTGTTTCGAGTTTTGGATCGGGTCTGCATTCCTGAGTCCAATGGAGACATTAAGTTGTCAAGAGGATGAGAAGATTTGTGTTTCCAGTTAGATCCCTTTACAACAGATTCTTCAGAATTGGAACCAGTTCCAGCAGATTCTCCAGAATTGGAACCAGGTCCCTCTTCTGGGTTGCCTTCTGCATCATCTTCCTTTTCTGCCTCCTCTTCTCTGATGTGTTCTGTTGCTTCATCATGAGTGGTCTGATCTCCATTCTGCAGGGAGTTCTTTGTGATGTCAGGTTTTTTAGATGAATCATGATTGACATCATCTCTTTGGAACAGCCACAGTTCCTCAAATTCGTCCTTACCAAGTGCTTCCGTGCTCTTCAGCTTCCCATTTTCATCAAATACGACATGGATGCTTTCTTCAACACACTGAGTCCGTTTATTATAGACTCGGTATGCTTTGCTATTTGATGAGTATCCTAGAAAAATTCCCTCGTCACTTTTGGGATCAAATTTTCCTAGATGGTCCTTGCCGTTGTTTAGCACAAAACACTTGCATCCAAAGACTCTAAGGTAGTTCAGCATCGGCTTCCTTTTATTCAGCAGCTCATAGGGGGTTTTTCCAAGTAATGGCCGAATTAGACACCGATTGACCACATAACAGGCCGTGTTGACATCTTCTGCCCAGAATGACATTGCCACTCCTCCATCTATGAGCAATGTTCTAGCAATATCTGCAAGAGTTCGATTCTTCCTTTCAACTACTCCATTCTGTTGTGGAGTCCTGGGAGCAGAAAAGTTGTAACTGATTCCTTTGGCAGCACAGAAAGCTTCAAATTTGGCATTTTCAAATTCAGTTCCATGATCAGACCTGATCCCTGCAATGTTGCAGTTCAGCTTCACCTGAATTTGGTTTGCAAATGACTCAAAGGTGGGGAATGTTTCATCTTTAGTGCGAAGAAACATCACCCAGGTATATCTTGAATAGTCATCAACAATTACAAGGATCAGCTTCTTTCCTCCACGACTTGCAACCTTTACAGGTCCACACAGATCCATGTGTAGTAGCTCCAGGGGTCTGGAGGTGCTCACTTCCTTTTTGTTCTTGAATGAAGACCTGGTGTGTTTCCCTTGAACACAAGCATCACAGATCTGACTTTGAGCAAATTTCACCTTTGGGAGTCCTCGAACTAGGTCCTTGGATACTAGCTTGTTGAGAAGAACAGAACTTACATGTCCCAACCTTCTGTGCCACAAGGTAGCTTCATCCTCCACCACGCTTAAGCAGTTAAGCCCATTTCTAGCAGCTGAATCAAGATCAGCAACATACATGCTCTTGCATCTGTTTGCGGTCAAAACAACTCTTCCTGATTGAAGATCTGTCACTGTACACTGGTCTGAAACGAATTTGACTTCATTTCCTTTGTCGCAGATTTGTGAGACACTCAGGAGGCTGTACTTCAGTCCATTTACATAGAAGACATTTTCTATGGCATGGGCAAGTGTCTTTCCAATCTTCCCAACACCAAGAATGTGTCCCTTTTTGCCATCCCCAAAAGATACTGAGCCTCCCTGATATGCCTTGAGTGAGAGAAAATTATCAACATTTCCAGTCATGTGCTTTGAGCAGCCGCTATCCATATACCATTTCCGACTGCTTTCTCTCACTCCTTCCTGCACATATAGATTATAGATTAGACTTGGGAACCCATTTCAGCTTGAGTTCCCAGTACCGAGACAGAGGATAAATCAATTTTCTTTTGGACCACTCAGGCAGCCTAATCTGAGACATTTTGGAACCAGGTCCCCTTATGGTCCCTAATTCTCCTTTACTAATCACCGTCTTTCTTAAGGCTGCTTGCCTCGATACACAGTTAGACTTAAGGTGCCCATTCCTACCACAGTGTGTGCACAGCAAATTATCAGGATTAGATCCATATTTACTGTGAGGATTATAAGGAGGACTACTTTTCTTATAACCTAACCCTTCACCGGAGTTAGATCTTTGTCCGGTTAATTTTTGTAAGATTTGTGAAGAGGCATTCCATTTAAGCGATCTCTCAAGCTCAGCATTCAGTTGGATCACATTTTTCTCAAGCTCAGTGTTTCTTTTCATTATTACAGTGAGCTCATCTTGTGACCTTTTCAGTTCAGCTTCGAATTCTTTTTGAGCATTTTTCATGTCACTAGTCCCTCCCTTTTTAATAAAGGCATTTTGCTCATTGACTAGCTCTTGACATTTCTCTTCTAGTTCTGCCAAACTTGAGATCAAGTTCGCCTTTTCTAGCTCAAGTTTATCTATATATTGATTCAGACTTTCCTTTTCTTTGGTAAGATCATAAAAAGAGTCAATTAACACACAAGCTAGCGACCTCAATTCTTTCCCATTATAGTCTTTTAGATTCTTTTTAATGTCAAGGAAAGTTACCTCTTCATCTTCATCTCCATCCGAATTTGCCATGAAGGCAAACATTGAGTCAAAGGGTGAGTCATCATCCTCCACAGCCATCATAGAAGCATCTTTCACAGCATCCTCCTTATCAGATTCATCTGAGGAGTTCCCCCAAGCAGCTAGAGCTTGCTTGACTATATTGTCGGCTGCAGCTCTTCTTCTGAACTTGTCAGGGACTCGGTCCTTCTTCTGGGCCTTTTCGGCAGTGGTTCTCAGATACTCCTTGTAATCCATCTTATGCATCGGACAGTCCTTGATAAAGTGACCTGGTTTGCCGCATTTGTGACACAGATCATTGTAACCAGGTCCCTTGTTCGAGCTTGTCCTCCTAGGAAGGTTGCCACTTCGCCTAATCATTTTCTGAAACCTTCTTGTTAGGTAGGCCATATCTTCATCTTCTTCGCTGGAGCTTGCCTGAGCTCCTTTAAGAGCTAATCCTTTGTCCTTCTTCAGCTCACTCCTGCTCTGGTCCTGCTGCCTCTTGAGCTCATAGGTTTTTAAATTGCCTATGAGTTCATCCATCGTGAGGACTTTCAGATTTCTAGCTTCAGTGATCGCATCAACTTTACTCTCCCAAGACTTGGGGAGGACACTGAGTACCTTCCTGACCAGCCTGCTTGGCTTGATCACTTCTCCCAAACAATAGAGCTCGTTAGTGATGGACGTGAGTCTGGTATGCATCTCTTGAATAGATTCACCTTCCCTCATGGAGAACATTTCGTATTGAGTGGTAAGCATATCCACTTTGGACTGCTTGACCTGACTGGTCCCTTCATGAGCGGTTCTGAGACAGTCCCATATTTCCTTTGCAGTCTCACAAGCAGAGATTCGATTATATTCATCCGGACCAATACCGCAAACAAGAAGCTTCTTAGATTTGTAATTCTTTTCTATGAGTTTTCTGTCATGATCATCAAACTCCTTTCGGGTTTTGGGAATAGAGATGGTTGTCTCTCCTTCCTTTACGGTTTTCATTGGCACATAAGGTCCATCCAGTACCACATCCCACAGCTCACAATCTTCAGCCATGATGAAATCATGCATTCTTGTTTTCCACCATCCGTAATATTGGCCATTAAACCTGGGAGGTCTGGTAGTAGACTGTCCTTCTTCTAAATTTGGTGGTGCTGCCATATTTTACAGGAGTCTTTCTAGGTGTTAACCTTTTAGAAAGCACCTGCTCTGATACCAATTGTTGAATTATATGGGTCGACCACCTTACTCAGGACCAGGTCCCTCTATCAGGTTACACAGAGGCAGAGACACATGTACACGAAAATACAACAGTAAGAAGAAGACACACGAAGTTTTACATGGAAAACTTCCTTGCTCACTGGAAGTAAAAAACCACGACCTACCTCGTAGGATTTCTCAAACTCCACTACTAGATCTGAGCAACAAAAGTTACAAAACCTAGTACACAACTAAGAGGTTAACCTCCTAACCTCCCACTTGTAATACCTCTATTACAAGACTTCAATATTCTCTACTTCAGCTAAAACTCAACTGAAATACAAGGCTAACTCTAGCCAAAATGTCTACTAGCTCTAGCAGACCAAAACGAGAAAAACAACTCATGAAAAACAAGAAAATAAAACTTGTACGAAATACAAGGTTTCTGTTTTGCAGTGCACTTCTTCTCCTTCAATGGCAGCCTCTAAACTTGAGTTATTTTTCTTTGATTCTTGCTGTGAAACAAGGAAACAATGGCTGCCTTTTGAGAGAAGAATAAGCTTATTTTTTAGATCAATTTTTCTGAATGATTTCTCTTGATGGAAAGAGTTGTTGGGTTCTATCCTTTATATCTTTTCAGCTTCCTTTCATCCACATGGGTAGAAGGAGAGTGTATTGATGATACCCACTAGCCACATGGATAAAAGGAGAGAGTAGTAATGATACCTACTAGAAAGCTCTCTTTTTGGTCAAGCACATGTGACCAACTTGGCCTAGGATGCTGCTATGATTCCATGTTGTGCTGCTGTGCACTTCTGCTCTCACCAACTGACAGCCAAAAAGCAAACTTTCCAACTGTAAAGTCTTTTCCCGTCCAGCTAAAAAATGAGTCACACCAGCACAAGGGATCAGGTCCCTATGTGAGGTTGACAGCATCAAAACCAGTAATCTAACACTATATATAATATATCAAATAAAAAAATACTTTTAAAAATATTTTAACAAGATGACTCGAGCTAATAAAATGACCCGCCCAAGCTTAAGGGGGTCATATTTTTATGATGCTAATTCTGCCACCATAATAGAGAAAATCACACTACATAACTACAGATTTAAGACACATTATCACCAAACATATGGATATTTTTTTTGTATTTACCAAATATATCAATAGTTTACCTCGCAAATTTGAGAAAATTGCAACCCTCTCTGCAGCTCTTTTTTTGGACTAGAGATATGCTTCCCTTATTTTGTGCTAAAGCATTTCCAATCCTACTTTATTTTTACTTTAAATGTCAAATTTGAAGCAAAAAATAAAGTAAGATCATCTCCTAACTCATTTCTATTTTTGTTCCAAACTTTAAATTTGAAGTGAAAAATAAAGTTTTCCCCTCCGATCCATCTTCATTTTCACTCCAAAAATGGAGGGTGAATAGTAGAATTCCGAATTTAGAATTGCACTATTCATCAACTTCATTTTTGATTTGAATATAATATTATTATTTATAATAATTAACATTTTTAATTTAACATAATATAAATTTGAAGATTATTAACTAAGTCTCCAATATTCGTAATTATTTTTTATGTAATATTTTGATTATATTAATTTTAAATTTAAATTAATGTATAATTTTATAAATTAATTTCTGCATATAATATTTTTATCTAAAACGTAAGCTAATTTTATTATAATTTATAATTGTACAAAAATTTATAATTTTATTTATAAAAGTCATGACTGACATACATCAAAATTTAAAAAATATTATACATAGCATAATAATTTTAAAAATTACAAAAATAATTTGATAATCTGACAGGCCTCCAAATAAAATGATAGCAGATGAAAATTATCGATTTAAATAATTTTTAGCTTGACATAAAAAATAAAAGATTAAAGCTGGTAATGCCATTTGTGGAAGCAATATGCAATTGTCCTTGTTATTGCTTCCCCGAAATTTGTTAAGAGGGAGTTTGAGCACCTCCTTTGTTGTTGTCATTATTTCGCTAGAAAATCACCGAAATTTGTTAGAGGAAGCTTGAGTGCCCCTATATTTATCGTTGTCATTATTTTGCTAGAAAATCACTTAAATTTGTTACAGGACCAAACAATTGAATTATTTAACATTCTAAAAGTTATGATTGTTTGATGTGAAATTTGTATGAAAATTGTTGCCCAAAGCTTAAAGCATGATTTTTAAAAAAACAATTATTCAGTACTTGGGCTAGAAGATTTGATATGAAAAATTGTAGACCATTGAAAAATAAAAATACATACAATTCACAGAAAAATTACATACAAAGACATACTGTATATAATTTATATGAAAGCTATATTTAAATGGTATGTTATTTTGTAGTAGTATTCAATTTATATAAATATTGATGACGGTTGTATATTATATATATATCATACAATTATTTTGATTTTCTATATAAAAGCTGTATTATGATTATATGATGATTGTACGAAAATTATATTTAAATTTTAGACTGATCAAAACCTAATTTGTAAGTTGATTTCCAATAATGATTATTTTTTACCATAGCAAATTGTATTAAAGAAATTTCAAATTTTGAAGCTCTAGCTTGACCATCAATGATAGTTGACGTTTAGGAGTAAAACAAGAAATATTTTTAGGAAGGAAAATCAATATAGATCTAAGTGAATCACATTAAAATAAAATAAAAAATTAAGATAC
The DNA here is from genome assembly GCA_035772735.1 of Datura wrightii. Taxonomy (NCBI): domain Eukaryota; kingdom Viridiplantae; phylum Streptophyta; class Magnoliopsida; order Solanales; family Solanaceae; genus Datura; species Datura wrightii. The sequence goes on from JASDFA010000001.1 coordinate 18,370,547, forward strand.
TGAAATTTCTAAAGATATGTGCTAATTATGGTATATATTTTATTAGCAGAATGTAACTAATGGTGATAAATTGAAAAATATCACAAGTATAGATATTAACAATTGGAGCAGAGGCGGTATAAGATATTCTCTATATTCGATCTAATCCTAAATCTATGAAGCCACTTGGATTTTGAATAATTCTCCTACTGATACTTTTTTCTATTTGTTATATAGGACAAAAGGTCCAATCCTGACCTTCTTTATGTCTGAAGAAATCGAGATACATTTTAATTCTCCCTTTAGATGAACCTACCTACTATTGGGGAGTAAGAATTTCTACTTAATTTTCAATCAAGAAGTAAATAAAAGTGAGGGAAAAGAAAAACAATAAAAGTGGCATTCAGGCGTGCAATACTTGTCTTTTTATCTTTTTCTTCAAATCTTGGGTTGTTTCATTGAATTGAATGATGTGAAATGAAATCTTAGATGCCAATATAAGTGTAGGTGCAGATAATCGACTTAAAACTCTTTTACTTTGTCTTCACATGGATTAGAAAGTTTAAGTTGAGTCCAGGAGATTTTAGTGGGTGGGTCTACAAATCTAATTATTTTCTGCTCTCACTTTTCCTCCTGTATATCACAATCACCACATTCTGTATTCACATTTCGTCCACACAGCAATTTTGTGAGAATATAAATGGGAGGTGCAACTTTCGGCTATGCAAATACCAGTCAATTACATCTTCATTACCAATTCTACTGCTACCTCTGTCGTGATGGCGATGTTTAAACATGATTATTATAATAATATGAGAAAGATAAAATTATATGACGATGTTTAAAGATTGTATAATCATAATAGTAGTAATATGAAAAAGATAGAATTATATGACTGATATCTAAAGATGAATTAGATATTGTATACTCATTGTGATAATATGGAAAAGACAAAATAAATTCAAGCATAATAATCAAATCACAAATAAGAAAGATGAGGAAGAAATACCATAACTTTAATTTTGGATAAGAGACTTATCACATCCAATGACCATGCATCTTGTGCGGAAATATCAAATGGAGTGACAACAAAATCCAAAAATAGAGGAAATTTGGCCCAAAAGGGGCCTTTCCAAGTCAAATCTAAATCAACTTCGGAGATATGGTTTCAGTTTTGAAGATATATATGTATGTATGTATCTCTTCCAAATTTCAAATACCTAGTATTCAAGTAAATGGTGAACAATAATTTCTTTTTTATTTCCTGTTTTATATTTGCATCGAGGATCAATTAAATTCGGCTTCACGTATTGTATGGTCCAATTTTGAGGGCTACATTCCTATTAGAATTTTTTCCATTCCCAAGAACTCAAACCTGAGACCTCTGAATATAACATGATGCAAAAAATAATTTTTTGGGACCAGAAAAAACGTATGTGAAATGACATATCCCTTCATTTTCAATAAAGGATCTCCATTTTAAGCCCTGCTACCTCTTAGTGGACCTATGTACTGCATTTAGAACCACTACTTTTTTTTTTTTGGGGGGGGGGGGGGGCGGGGGGCGGAAGAGAGGGGAGTTGGTTTAATTACTAATCAGGCAAATTATATATTATATTTATCAAATATAGCGAGAGTTTGAAAATATTATCGAATATAGTAATAGTTTTTGTATTTTTTTCTTGTATTGGTATCGTAATTTCTGTAATGCGCTCTGTATAAAGAGTTAAAAAAATTGTCTTACATTAATGAGACAATAATTTAAATTGTATCAGTGATAAAACAATTTGCTCTAATATAATAATTTATTTTGTATTATTAATACAGAACAAATTTTAAAAAATTATTATATTTGATACAAAATAAATTTTACTAACTTTTTCTACCTTTATAATTATTAATTCTATCGTTATATTTAATAATTTAGATCTTAAATTATGAGTATTTCTGAAATTTTCCCTTTTTTTTCTCATGTGGAGGTGCAGATTGATACTATACATGCTACGTGGGTTCCAATGGTATTTTATTAATACCACTTCAAATTAATTGGGGAACCTCGTTAAAATGTGTGATTAAAGATAAAGGACAAGTTGGAGGATATTTATGTATTATACAAAATAATTTTTTCTAAAAAAGTTAAACAACATGCTACAGGTGGTGAGCTTTTGGGATGGTGATTGTTTCATAACGTACTAATATCATTTCAGGTGATGAGCTGAGAATGGTCTAGGTTAGGGTCATGGCGTTCGAACATGATATATATTTGATGAATTTGATTAAGAAATAAAATTGTGCTTTTCTTTCATTTATAACTTTTAACACGATGATAATCTTTTAATTCTAACGAGCAGTATTAAAGTCAAGATCATAGGCTTGATTTCGAAAAACAATATATTGGCGGTGATGAGCTTTTAGAAAGGAGATTGTTTGGTAATGTACTAACACCATTTCAGGTGATGAGGTGTGGATGATATAGGTCAGGGCCATGGTCAAACATGATATATATTTAATGAATTTAATTTTTTTTTAAAAAAAAAGTACATTCTTACTATCAAGTATACCTTTTGATATTATGATAAATACTTAATCCTAATCGATACATTTCTCTAACAAATAAAAATCTCTTTCTGAATCATCCTCACCCCTCAAATCTCAATCAACAAAAAATGGGTAGGCTGAATGAATGCTTCCCGAATAGCATATTTCTCAAATCAAATTTTGATGACTAGACATTGAACTTACGAAATAAAATATATCACAAACAAGTTACTTCTAAGGGTCTTATGAGAAATAATTTTTCTACCTCATAAGATAAGAATAAGGTTTATATACACTTTATTTTTTCAAAACCTATTTATGAGATCACATTGGATATGTTATTATTGTTTATTATTTTGAATTGAGATATTAATATTGATGTATATTTTTGTAGTATTAGTTATCTTTGTTTCAAATGTCTATCAATAAGACCCAGAGGATTAAGGGGCTGAATTGACAAGAGCTTCAATTATCACCTTGTTTTTGTCTAATAATTTGAGCAAATTAATTAAGAAAACGTCAAAAATTAGTTCATTGATCTTTCCTTTTAGCTGGACCTACTGTTAGGTTAATGTTCAAATTCAAACTAAATCAATCTTAAGGAGTGACCAGCACTTGATTCATGATATAGAAGATAATGTTTTTCAATTTTCAAGCAATACGATGAATTTTTTTTCCAAAAAAACTATAATTAGGGATTAAGGAAAAAGACAAAATGAAAAAAATTAGACTTATAATTTATGGCTTATGAGCATAAATCATAAATGACTCCTCTAGAAGCAACTTCGTGTCCTCTTACTCTATCTTGAAAATAACTCCTCTTCTGGGCTGCACCTTCTTCGCTCCGACATAAGCCTGAAAAATCTATCTGCAAACATATTAAACGAATCGATTGAGTTCTTAGGCAGGAGAGAATATTAGACCAAAAATCCGCTGCCGATAAGATTTCTCCAAACTTCTTCACCATCAGGTAGTCAACCTTCTTCCTCGTCAGGCCGTCATCATTGACGGCTGTTGTGAAGAAAAGAAAATACTCCTGACGGTCCGAATTCCCATCTTACTTGGGAACATCGAGCATCTCAAATCTCTTAGGGATGGGCCTGGTCACCATTTTGGTCATATAGACCTTGACTTAACTCTTTCAATCTGGCCCTTTTATGACGGGCGGCGCCCCTAGGATGAGGTTCATGAGCTACTGCAACTCAACGTATTGGATTTCATCTCTTTCCTCAACAGCTCCACTACTCCCGTCGTAGCATCCATGGGGGTTTGAACCTGTTTTTGGTGACTGCATGCTCCATTGACCCATCGTTGTTCTCTACTTCATCAAGGAGATCTCTTTTGTTTCCTCTAGAGGCTTTTGGAATGACTTGAGCAGCATTACTTTGGAACTCATTCATCCTTCTGTCTTGGACCTCCATCCTGGCCATCAACTCCTTCTAAGAATCTGTGAGACCCTTGAGGATTTTCGAGAGGTTCTCCACACCAGCTTCTTCTCCCTCTTCCTCTTCTGCTTCAATTGGAGTTCTACGGCCCTTCCTTTGCGTATTTATGTTAGTCATGTCCATATTATGAAGATGATCTTCCTCATTTCAATGTGTTGCTCACTAGAGTTCGTCATCCCTGGAGGTAGAGGCTTCAATGCATCTTCTACCGCTGCATTTTCAGTAGCTAAATCTACAACTTAATCCCTATCGTCCGCTATAGTCTGTTGCCCTAAAAGACAAAACACAATCAAGCTAGCAAGAAAAAACAATGTTATACCGGCTCATATAGTTGCTTTGGTCCCATGGTGGACGCAAAACTATTTACACCGAAATTGGTACAGTTGAATTTGTATGGGGTCAAAAGCACGCGATATGATTCGACCTTGTTTTAGATTCAAGTAATTACTAGCAGTTTGGTTAATAGTTTCTGATAAAAGTAAACAAGCGTAATATAACTAGTAAAAAAAAGCAGAAAAAAGAAAATTTAAGTATCTTCGGCACGGGTGTGAACGTGTCCAAACCGTTATACTTGGCTCGAGAACGTATACTAGAAATAACTTAAGCTAAAGCTAAACAAAGTAGAAAAAATGCTTGGAGCCTAAGAAAACAATGTATTACCAATATAATTGCTTTTTTTGGAATAGAGTTTGGATCCCCCTAGAAAAAGAGGAGGGTCGACTATTTATAGGCAACATGGTTTAGGCTTCAACTAATAGGAAAATGCCATGGGAGCCCTAAAGTACTACACCTTGTGTCCTAGCGCCATGTGCCCAAACTGTTTGGGTGGTGCCAGCCAATATCTCTACCTTGTACAGATTCGTACGAGCTCGTCTGCGCACTTGAGTACTCTAAATCTCTTGTCCCTTGCTTGTCCTTTACGCCATATCACTGGGGCGATGGCTCCCTAATCCTTACCCTATACGAGATGGAAACCCCTTCATTACTATCTCGAGAAGAGCCCGCCCTCATGAGGTCCCCCGGATCTTGCAGTCTTGGTGTTCATATTCAAGATCCACCGATGTTGCCACGTGTTATGACTCTCATTTTCCTCCCATACAGTACTAATACCATTTCAAGTAATGAGCTAGGGATGGTGTAGGTAGAGGTTATGGTCGAACATAATATATATTTGATGAATTTAGTTAAGATATAATGTTATATCCTTGTTTTCATCTATAACTTTTGATATAATGATAATTATTTGATCCTAATAAATCGTATTAAAGCCGAGATCGTTGGCTTGATTCCAAGAAACAACATATTGCTGGTGGTGAGCTTTTGGGAAGGAGATTGTTTGATAATGTACTGATACCATATTAGATGATGAGCTGAGATAGTTTGGATCTGAGTCACGGTCAAACATGATATATACTTTGATGAATTTGATTTTAAAAAAAGTTATGTTCTTAATTACTATTAGGCTTCAACTATATCTTTTGATATTATGATAAATACTTCATCCTAATCAATGGATTTCTCTGACAAATAAAGATCACTTTCTGAATCATACTCACCCCCAAATCTCAATCAACAAAAAATGGGTAGGCTGGATGAATGCTTCCCGAATAGCATATTTCTTAAATCAAATTTTGATGACTAGACGTAGAATTCACGGAATAAAATATATCACAAACAAGTTACTTATAAGGGTCTATCATAAATATTTTTCTACCTCATAAGGTAAGTGTCGCGCCCCATTTTTCCCTCGCGGAAAGCAGGATTCGACGTCGAGGACTCTTAAGGGTGAAAAAGAAGAGTCGCCACCTAACGAATTATGGTGCGTTAGGGCACCGTTCTAAGCTAATTTGTTACCTAAGTCAACCAGAGTCGGGTAAGGGCTTTAGTTACCTCGAAAGGAAGGTGTTAGGCACCTTTCAAGGTCCACAAATGTGATTCCCGGCCGTACTCATTAAATGGGGGATTATCTAAGTGATAAATTAAAGTCGATAAATTATAAGCATAAACAAAACACTAACATAAATACTAAATTAGCAAATTAAGAAATTAACCTAAAAAGTGGGATCAGGTTTTGACAAGGCTGAAAACGGGCCCAATTCGATACTACTCCCATCTATTCTATTTTTAAAATCAAGATAGTTTGAAGAAAATAACATCTATATATGTGTGTATATATATGTGTGTGTATATTTTTAACAAAAAATTTTTTTCTTTTGTAATAAAAAACATATTAATATTTCAACATAATAAAAGATATTTTAAATCTTTGATAGCTTCTTTTAAAAACGAAATTAGAAAAAATGGGAGTAGTATATTGCTTTGTAGTTTCAAAGCAGATATGTGTGCTTCATTCGAGAAGTCAGCAATAGCCTGTCTATTTCATCATCTCCCGTCTACCCACCTATTTAATTAATTATTATTAAAACTAAGTAGTCTAAATTAAAAAGACTAACACCCTAATAAGTGCCTACCCGTCCCAATCCTAATGTCCAAGAGGCGATGGACTACTAAATGGGATTTTGGGTTCTAAAATTCTTAGGCTGTATTAAAGGCGATTAATGAAATACAAACAAATAAATAAAAACATTTAACATATAAGGTTCAAGATAAGCCTCCTTTAAACCTATGAACATGATTTTCTAAAATGGGGCCTATGAACCTATGAACACGATTTTTCGCATTTTAAAATGTTCATTTAGAACTATGAACGTGATCTCTAACATGAATATGCAGACTTCATGTATATTGCCAAAATGCAAAATCGTAAATTCAGAAATGCAGATTTAATGAAATGAAACTTAATGTAATCGTAATTCAAGCCTAAAATGAATGCAGAAATATAGATTAATGAGAACAAAATTTAACATAAGGTAAAAGCAGTTTAAAAATGGATAAATATAATGACGTTTAAATAACAAGTATGTTTTAAACAAATCAATATCTTAACCTAGGTACATGATTTCTATGTGTTTTTAAGAGAGAAATTGATTTTAGTCGTGACAAATAACGTTTAAAAAGTTTAAACATAATACATACTTTACAGCATTATTTTAAAACTATAGGCATGAATTCTAGTGTTGTATCTTATTTTTAAAATTAAATCCCTAAAGGCATGATTTCTATTGTTGCTTATATCGTTAAAATCCTATGAACATGTATTCTAGGTGAAGCTACTATTTAAGAAAAACAAATAAATAAATAAATAAACATACCAATCCCCATCCCCGTAGACCCCATTTTCACTATTATTATTGTTTTTACAGTTATTACAAATAAGAAAATAAACAAATAAGTAAATTAGTGCGAATATTTAAAGAACTAAATAGGTAAAATAGATCCAGAATCCTTTGTCCCGGGCGATTCTTCGTTCCAAACTGGAATAACCTGTTAAGCAAATGACACATCAGAACGGAATAAAACAAATCAGTAATTTCAAAAGATATATTTTTTTTAATTGAGACCCATGCCCCAACACGTCAAGATCACAAGGACCTCATGGATCCCGAGCAGTGCTCGCATTGGGGCGGGGCAGAAGAACTAGAATTTTTTTTTTTGAAGGAGCAGAATAGTATTTTTTGAAGAAGAAATTATTTCTTTCTATGACAGTCTTCCTTCTTCGACCCACAAATAAAGAAGAAGAAGGGTCCTTTAAATAAAAAATCAGTTAGTAGTATAAAGGGAAGGGACGTATCAAAATTGATTACAAATAACTACTTACCATATGTAAATAAATTTATTTATTTAATGGAATTAAATCAGGAGAAGAATAAGAAAAATCTCTTTACTAAAAACTGATAAGAAAAGAAAATTACTAAACGTAAGGAGAGAGGGTCTTACCAAATCTATTTAAACAACTGTCAGTAGTTAAGCAAAAAGAAAATAAAATAACGGATTAACATAATCCTTTCTAAAGGAGTAAATCAATCAATTAATCCAAATTTACCAAGAATAGCCAAATAATGCAACCGTTCTAAAATAGTAAAATACATAAGACTTTTATATTGAACAAGTATTCCCGTTTAGGGACATTAATCAAGGGAAAACTTTCCTTCTGGAATATTCAAATCAAAATGATACCCCATTCTACCACATGTGTTTGCCAACTAATTCAGAAAGCTGAAGAAGAGGGATGACATTCAAGATTTCCTTAGATATGAAAGTAGCACAATTATGCGGGATCAATTAAAGACAAAATTAAAGGAAGCATGAATCGTACAAAGTTTTACATAATCAAATATGATCAAATATTCTAATATTCAATTAAATTATTTAATTAGGTGCAAAAATCACGAGATCAAGTATTACCGAATTCACAATATATTCCTTACTAAACCTTAACAGCGTGTAGTGAGGAATCAACCAAACAAAGATTATGTGTACATATATAAATGTATATACATATGTTGACTATGATTTTAGAGGATGAGAAATGATATATGCCCCAAAGAGAAACAAATCAAGGTTGTAATTATACAAATACTACATGCTCAAACAGAAAATCAAAATGTTCATACGTTATCACAAGCAGATTTTGCAGAGAGACAATGAATCCACGGCTACTTAAACGATTCTAAAAGTTAGAATTGATTTTATATATATCAAATATCAATATGATTTGAGAGATAAGCAGATATATAAATGAAGCAAAGGAAGAACAATGTGTGTATATATATATATATATATATATATATATATATATATATATATATATATATATATATGAATGAAACAGAAAGGAAAACATCATATGTTACTTATATATATATTATATAAATATCTATTATATATTATATATTTATTATATATCGCTATACACAAATGAAACAGAAAGTAAAAACAGTGTTACTTACATATATATATATATATATATATATATATATATATATATACACATATATATTTATTATATACATATATTAAATATATACTTAATACAATATATAAACAAAACAAAGAAAAATAAATAAATAAATAAGGAAGGAAAGAAATTTACGGACAGATCTGTCCGGATCCGGTCTGCAGTAATGGAGAAGAAAAGAATGTGCGCCGGTGAGAGTTACCGGCACTGGTCGGAGGTGAGGGAGATCTAGTGGTCTCGTCGGTCGGCGGCGAGCGGAGATAGAGGGGAGAGAAGTGAGGAAGGTGTGCAGCAGCTGGTGGGTTGTGGCATGGTGGTTTTCGAAGGTTTTCCGGCGGAGAGGGAGAGAGTGGACTGCCGATGTGTTGGCAGTCGCCGAAAAAAATGGGATTGGTGGTGGCTGTTGGTTTCACGGGTTGGAGAGGATGGAGGGATTTCGGCGAAGATTAGTGACTGCTTTGTGATGGTGCGACGCCGGTGAGGGAAAAGATGACGACGAGGAGAGAAGAAGGAAAAGGAGGGCGGCGCCGGCTGTTTAGGGAGAAGACGACGGCAGCTTGAGGCTGTGGGAGAGGAGAGACGGTGGTGGTGAGAAGAGAGAGTGGAGGCGGCAGTGGTCGTTGCTTTGGGTGAGAAGAGAGGGGAAATAGGGAAGGGAAGGCGGTGGTCGTTTGTTGGGGCAGTCTCCGGCGAAGAGAGGTGTTGGTACGGCGATGGTAAGTGGTGTGATGATTGCCGGAAGTTATGTTGGTTTGGAAGTTTGGTGGTGGCTGTTGGTTTCCGGCGAGGGAGAACGAGGGAGGTCTGGCGGCGGCAAAGAGGTCAGTGGAGAGGAAGAAAAAATGGGTAAATGTTTTAGGTTTTAGGGGGTAGAGGGATAAATATGGGAAGTGGGTAGGGTTTTAATCTCAGCCGTAGGATCAAATTAAATGAACGGTTAAGATTAAGTTAGTTAATGGGTCGGGTTAATTGGGTCACCGGACGGGTTATACGGGTCGGTTAATTGGGTTATTTAATTAGGAATTGAATTTAAATAATAGCCATATGAATTAAAAGTGGCTAAAATTGAAATGAATTTAATAGAAAGCGGCCAGATTGAAATAGATTGAATGGAATTGAATAGCAAATGGCTATAATTTAAATGAATTGATTGAAATTGGATTTAGCTGCTATTAAATTAATAAATATACTACACTTTTAAATAATTTAATAAATAGATATAAAATAGTTTAAATTGTAAGAAAATCATATAAATATTGTTATTAATAAATAAATTCTAAATTTAAGTATACTTATGTAAATATTATATAATTAAATTATTATATTTACGAAAAATTTAATGACTAAAATATAAAATCGAGTTATCAAATATTATAAAAATCATATTATTAACATAAATAATTTATAAATTAGAGTAATATTATTAGTCAAATAAATTTATAAAACTTAGTAAAATTGGGTAAATAATTTATTAAGTAAGAATATATTTCAAAATAAGGGCGCGTATTAAAACGAAATACATTATATACATCGTAATTATTTAATATCAAAACTTAAAATTAGTATAAATCATATATATATAACTTGAAATAATTTTCGCAAAGTTATGATAATAAATTACTTTATAAATACAAAAGTAAGTCGAAATTTTGCGTTAAATAAATAAATAAATATATACATATATAAGCAGCATATTAAGGCGCAGGTCGGTCAAAATTGGGTGTCAACAGTAAGAATAAAGTTTATATACATTTTATTCTTTTCAGACCCTATGAGATCACATTAGATATGTTATTATTGTTTATTACTTAGAATTGAGATATTTGTTATGAATACAATGAATTGTGGCTGTCCATTTAATATGAATCCATTGAATTGTGTTGATGTTTCATACAATGAACTCTTCAACATACATGTACTATATTAATGCATTTTTGTAACCTTTGGGTGACTTCTCATCCTATAAATTGAGATGTTCTTCACCTTTCAAGAACACACTTGAAAGAAAGAAAAAACTATTCTCCATTTTCTACATTTTTTGTCTAAGATATCTTGTTTTATATTATTCCATTTGCTATTAATTTACAACATGTTATCAGCACGAAGCTCTAATTAACTGAGAAGATTTTTGGTATGATTTTCATTTTGTGTTGCGAACATCAGGCAAAAGGTATGCTTTCCAAATAATTTACTTTTCTTTGGATTTTGAAATGCAGAAACATATTTATGGTTAAATTCTACTACATGTTACTCTAGAATTTTATATCTTAAGTTTTCAATACATAAGCATGAAGCAATAATAAAGATATTGGTCTTTATAGTAACTAATAAAACAAAAGTCCACTAATATTACAGAACTCTTTAGTTTAAGAGAATAATGGTTTTGAATTTTCACTTCAGTTTTGATATAGATCAATTATATTTATTCTTATAATTACAATCATGTCTGTCACTAAATTATGTGTTTGAATATATATGGTACGAAAAAGATATACCATTGTTCATATTTGATATTGTTTGATTATCCATATTTTCCATAAGTAAATTATGGTAGTTCACAATTAATTGTATCTTGATCGTCTTTCATATTAAGAGAGAGTGATGATGATCATAATTATTTGTGGATATCAATATTAGATATATCTTCATTAAAGTTCTAAAGGTTATAATATGTAATATGTAAGAAATATATGACCATTAGACTGATAATAAATACTTTCATAAAAGCTTATTAAAACTAAGCATATTCATTTAACTCTATTACCGTTAAATTAAGTGATAATACGTTCAGTGTATGGTTGATTATTATGAGCACCAAAAGTGAATATTTATAAATGTTTGTTATGTTTATATTATTGATGAATTATTCTACTGCTTGTAGAAAATTATTATTTATAAGTTTTCTAATGATGTGAAAAGTTGTAGCTCACAACCGTACAAGGAAAGAATAAATTCTGAAAGCCCTCATCAGGTAAGGATAAGTTATACTTCAATCTTTTTGACTTTTACGATTTGAAAAATATTATGAAATTATTTTATGTCTAATTGTGGTTATACAAAATTATAGTCCATTACTTGAAGTGAATGAGACAATTGATGATAAATATCATATAAAGGAAAGACATGGGGTTCGAGTCCTGATGCACCATGATTGTAAGACATTGGGTTCTAGTCCCAACGCATTATGGCCTAACCAACACATCGTTTAACTGGTGATGGTGAGGGCAATCTCTCAACATAGTCTTGAACCTCCCCCATGCTTGGTACAGGTTCTCACTATCTCTCTGCTTGAAGCTTAGAATCTGACTTCTAAGCCTTGTTGTCTTCCCAAAAGGAAAGAACCTGATCAAGAATTTCTTTGCCGGATCATCCCCCGTGGTAATAGAGTTAGGTGGTTCAGCTTTCAACCACCTCTTCGCTTCCCCAAGCAAGAAAAACGGGAACAATGTAAGCCTCACATAATCTGATGATACCCCCGTGGGTATGTATGTATCACTGATCTCCAGAAAATTTTGTAGGTGCTATTGCGGGTCTTCATGGGGGAGAGCTGTGAATTGTCCGCTGATATGCAAAAGCTTCACCATATTTTATTTCATCTCAAATCTACCTCCTGGCTCCGACCTACGGATGCTAGAGGTAAAATTGTTAACTTGTGGCATTGCCACCTCGCATACTGGTCTTGTTGCTATTACTTTAGGCACTAACTCCGCATGCCCAACTGGTGGATGTTGTTGTTGTTCCAGACTTCCCCTCTGTAGCAACTGCAACTCCCTTTCGAGAGCTTCTCTCATTTGCAAATGAAACTGTCTTTACGACTCCAAAAATGGATCCACCAATTCTTTATTCCTTGCCAGCGTTCAGAAATTGCCCTGTACCTATAAGTGTAGCAGCTAAGATCAAGTTGTCTACACTTGTGCAAAAACTTGCAAAACTAAAACTCAAAAATTTCACTAACGTTGCCAGTCCCGGGCAACGACATCAAAAACTTGTTGCCTCCCAAACGCACGCAAGTGCACGTGGTTGTACAAGTAATATAGTGGCTCTTTCAAGCCGGATATCGAACCCTCAGGGACTATAACTTAGTGATTTTTTTCTATTTTAGTATTCACAATTATTCTACGCAAGTATATAGGTAGCACAATAAATTAAGAGTTTTATAAATAGTTATATAAAAAGTAATACTAATTGAATGTCACGCCCCGCCTTGGGGGGTATGACTGGCACCTGGTGCCCTACTAGGATCTGAACTACTGGACTGCTAAGCCTAGGCACGTCTGGTGCCTGGCTGGCTCTAACTCACATTTCTGGAAACAAAGGGCTATATAACGGCTGTAAACACAACCCCCGGCCCATTGGCCTATAGCCTCCTGTACCTGTAATAACAGCTGACCAGAATATGCAACTATAGGGAAACCTATGCGGGCCGACAAGGCCACCATGCTGTCTAGTTATCTGCAACTCAGCAACAAAATACTAGAAGGCTACGTGACCGGCAAGGTCACCACTACTGTCAAACTTATGGCCCGACACGGCCAACATAAAAGAAGCAAAAGTACTAACAGCTAACAACTGCGCGGCCTCACATGACCGGTTTAACTGACCACAGGGAAATATACAGACTGCAAGCCTCTAAGAATAGCAATAGAAGTGATCGGGACAGGGCCCCGACCTACCCGTACTATATAACGAAAGAACTAAAATACACCCCTGGAATTCAGTCTCCGGATGACAGGAGCTGAATACTCGATCGCTGACAGGAATCACGTAGTGTCACCTGCTCGTCTATAAGTACCTGCAGGCAAGTAATGCAGCGCCCCACCGGGCGTCAGTACCGCTGGTACTGAGTATGTAAAGCAACAACTGAAAGAAATGTCTGAGAAACAATGATATAACTGATGAAACTGAAATAGAAAGGAATGAATTAACTGTCTGATAATGTAAATCATACCTTCTCTCATTTACACTGGAAAGAAGTAAAAGTCATACCTGGAGACATATCCCTCTACTGCTGATCTACTCGTATCTAACATAGCATGGCATAACATGAAATAACATAACATAGCACACACAAACCTTACCCTGCCCCCATAAGCCGGGAGGTACAACCAGCACAGAATATATACCCCTACCCCGGTCATCCCATCTCCTATAATGGCTGTAAGCATCCCGCCGGTCCCCTGGGTATGCACTTGGGCTCGCTGAGCCCCTGACTATAACTGCATCTGAGTCCGGAGGACTCCTGAATCTGCACCCGGGCGTATCCGCTCGACTGGGGTGTGTAAGGGCTGATCAAGGCACAAATATGGGGAAAACTGGCATCCCATCTTCGTCCCCTGTGGGACGGCATGCCACTCCGTGGAGCGACGTATCCTCGTCCTCTGGCGGACGAGTCGATACAGCTATTAACCCTGGGCGGTCATGGATGCTAGGTAGTCCAACCCCAAACAATACAACGGTCTCAACTAGTAATACTGTCTGTATATCTCACATACTGAGGCTAATAGAGGTAAGGTATCGTGTATATTACATGCTGAGCTAATGATAGTAAGCTGTACGTATTTAATACGTGCTGAGGCAGGTAAATATATATAAATATGAATATAGTCTCCTGCCGAGCTGTACTGGGGCAAATGCTATATAAGATAATGTTTCTGCTGAAAACTCTGTTGTTTACTCAGTTTCTGTATACACTATATGCTGGACTAGTGATAGAAATAGGTACATACTTAATACATGCTGAGGCTGGAAATAATATATATGTACGTACGAATGTGGTCTTCTGCCAGACTGTACTAAGGCTAATGCTGAACATGATATAGTCCTTCTGCTGAAACTACGCTGTATACTGATTTTCTATAGTAACATGATTTACTATTCCTAACATGCTTTCTAAATTCGTTTCAACTTATCATTCTATTTCTGAGCTGTCTTACAGGTACTACTTGCTCTACTGAGTTTCGATTGAGCACAAAGATATACTAACATCCTGTGTAACATCGCATACTGAGCATACTGTGCAGTTTCTAATGCTTATATTAGAATCTCTATCATACTAGCAAATTTCACGCAAGTTGTAACTCGATACTTTCAATATCGTACCAACAGTCGTAACAAACGTAACACATGACTTCTGGACATTCTACTGGCCTTTAAATTACTATACTGTATCACGATTTTTTAACTTGCCGAGGAAACTAACTTTACATACCTTATCCTTGAACTATTCGTCTGTCGGACGAAGCTCGGCCGGTACTTTAACTGTTTTCTCCCAACTGCATTCATAAACATATCAATCAATACTGAATACAACTTTATTTTAAAAAGGCAACGTCACTTTCGATATAGTTTATAACCTAAACTTAGGTTTATCGAAAGACGGTCAGAAACTCGCTATTTTTCAGAGGTCCAGAAGGGAGAAATGTTCACTTCACAGCTAGGAACACATAGACACTAATTTAGAGCAATTCCACTTACCTTAGCTCGGTGGCTCGACCATTTATCGGCCGTATTTTACGAAACTGAATCCGTAGGAATGCTCTCTACTGCTAAATACCTCTGTATCTGGAGTTAATTTGAGTTTGGGCAGCGTTTGGCAGCGTAATCGGACGAAAATTATTTAATTTCTTCGTTCCTCCTTTCTCTCTGCGTTTGCCCTCTCTTCCCTGGAATTTCTTTTGATTTTAAATGAAATTAAACCGAAGTGGGGCTTATATACTTGAGCCTGAACTTGGGCAACATGTCACGGAGCCATCGCGGAGGCCTCACCTCCGTGACACGCTGCCATCGCGGAGGGGCTCTGCCTGGCTCCTCCCGTGATGGTTCGACGGGTTTCTCGTCCGATCTTTTTCCCAGGCCTTTCTACAGCACGTATGGCCTTCAGATGTGCTTAACCAACTTGCGAATAGGTCGTCTAGGTGCCGGGAATTCTACGGGGTATAACATTCTCCCCCCCTTAAGAACATTCGTCCTCGAATGTACACTGTTATCTAGAGGACTACTTACTTTACTTTCTAGAAAAATTTCGGCAGAGTTTCCCCTGTAATATGGACTATCGCAAAAACCTGAAATGCAGAAAAGTCCAACACAGGCACTGCGCATAATATTCTAGGATCCACTGGATAACTAGATATCAATCTTTCTTTATCATTTACAGACATACAACCATAAGATACTGCATAAATAATAGTACGGACATACCTGTCGCCTGACTAGGCCTGAAATAGGTGAGGATATCTGGTCCTTATATCTTCCTCCGCTTCTCAAGTCATCTCCTCTCGGTTACTGTTACGTCTCAATACCTTGATAGACGCAATATCTTTAGTCCTCAATCTGCGAATCTGTTTGTTTAAGATAGTTATTGGAGCCTCTTCATAGGCCAACTTTTTGTAACCTGGATATTCTGGACTGGGACTGCTCTGGACGGGTCTCCTATGCATTTCCTCAGCATAGCTACATAAAAGACCGGATGAATGGATTCTAATTCTGGAGGCAAATTCAATTAATGGTAAATGCTCATTTTGGCTATTACTGAAATCTAGCACACACGCTCGCAACATGTCTTCGAGCGTCTGAATTGTGCGCTCAGCCTGCTCATCTGTCTGAGGATAGAACGCTGTGCTTAAATTAATCTGCGTTCCCAAACCTTCTGAAATGACTGCCAGAATCTAGCTGTGAATTGTGCTCCTCTGTCTGAAATAATGGATACTAGTATTCCATGTAATCTGACTATCTTTCTAATATACAATTCAGCATAATCTTCGGCCGAGAAAGTAGTTCTTACTGGCAAGAAATGAGCTGATCTTTGCCAACCTGTCACTTATCACTCATATAGAGTCATATCTGTGTTTAGTACGGGGTGATCTTGCTACAAAATTCATATGCACCGCTTCTCATTTCCGGAGAGGCACAGCTGTGTCCTGGGTCAAACCCACCTGGTTTCTGATGTTCTGCTTTCGCCTGTTGGCAGTTAGGACACTGGGCTACCAGTAGTTCTCTTTAATGTCGGGGTACCTCTTTGTCGTATCGGGATGAAGAGAATAGTGGGCGTAATGCGCCTCGCTCATAAACTGCTAGCGATGCCCCAAAATATCTGGAGCACAAATGCGGCCTTTATATCGCCACACTTCATCCCCGGTTATCTGAAAATATGACACTTCTCCTTACTGAACCTTGTGTTCAAGTTAAACCTGGCTAGGGTTTCTATACTGTCGTTCCTTTACTTCCACCACTAACGACAGTGCTGCGATATTATGTATTATCGCTCTATTATCCTTTATTTCTGCTATGTGAACGGCTAAACCAGCTAACTAGTGAAATTTTTGGGTCTATTCCCGCTGTTCAAGCGGCAAGTATACCAACTCCCCATAGATCTACGGCTAAGGGCATCTACCACCGTATTAGCCCTTCCCGGGTGATACAAAATTCTCGCTTTTTCAAGCATAAACTACTGCAGCTAACTCCAGGTCAGGGGGTAAGGTAATTCTTTTCACGTTTCTTCAACTGCCTGAAAGCATAAGCTATTACTTTACCATGCTGCATCAACCCTCTGTACCTTCTGGCGATGCTAACACTGGGGCTGAGGTTAACCTGGCTGTTAACTCTTGGAAGTTCTGCTCACACGCCTCAGTCTACTGGAACTTTTGCTGCCTTCTGTGTCAACTTAGCCAGAGGTGCTGCTAAGGTGGAAAATCCTTCCACAGACCCTCTGCAGTACCCGGCTAACCGCAGGGACTGCGTACTTCAATCGGAGTGGTAGGTCTAGGCTATGTTTCCACTACTTCGATTTTTTTTGTGTATCTATCTGTACACCAGCCTCCGACACAATGTGACCAAAAAGGCTACTAAACTCAACCAAAATTCACGTTTACAAAATTCGACATATAACTGACGGTCATACTGGTTTATTATACCGGAGAATCCGACAAGTAGTCTACCGGTATAACTAGAGCTTATATGGCCTTCTGGCCGCATGCTAAAGTTGTTTGTTGCTAAGGTAACCTTGAACAACTATCTGCACACCATGTGCCCGTATCTGATCAGGGGGTCCTGATATTGACCATGACCTCTAATGATCTGGTTGCATAACCTTAAATGACTGAGTAGCCGGGTTGAATGACCCGAATGTGGCAGTAGTCTAGCAATGCTCTAACTGTTCTATTTGAGTACTTGTAATTCATGCATAACTGCAAACTCGTGGGCATCTAATTGCTTTGTTATTTGTTTGAACCACTGTAAGGCTGGGCTTAATCAAACTTACTTCCAGGCGATCAATCTCTGGATCTTCACGGGGAGTCTACTGATCCCCTGGTCTTAATAAACACTGTTCTAGCAGGGTACTATCAATCCCTTACGTCTTGTGTGTATCCACTTGGATCTATACTGCTGTTCTGGGGAATTCTCTGTCTTATAGGTTATTCTGTAACTACTGGTCTTCCGCTAGGGCTCTGTATCTGAATATCTTATGAAACCCAGCTGAAGTACTAGTCTGTCACTGACTACTGATGTGGACCCTTCCTTGGGGTACCCACGGGTATTCTGACTGGGACGGCCGGCTGACTTATGGGTTGTTCTACATAACAACTGCTAGGTTGACTAAGGCCGACTGTCGCCCACAAGGCTGGGAAAACGACGTATGACCACTTAACATGCTAGAACAATTCTGATATTGCTAATCTCTGAAATCTGCCTACTCGGTCTCTAATCCTGGTTCTGGCACATGCACTACTGTTACCGATCTTCAGGGATGCCTCCCTGCTAATGCAGGCGCCAGCTGGTCGGTAGACTGTCTAACTGCGCCCTTATCCTCTAGCCATCTGTCTTAGGCCAATAACTCTGGTAAGCTCCTAGAGCCTAGATCTGACAACATCACATAAGTCTGTTAATCTAATAATTGAGAACTGAGATAGTTTCTATGAGTTCATACGTGACTCACACTTAATCCGCCCCTTTCTCTTCTTCTTTTCTTTCTTTCTTCTCCCTCTTTCTTCTCTTTTTTTTTTGGCAAGGGGATGTCCTGCAATGCAATTTGTATATGCTTTCTATTACTAATCGGCATCTGTGATTGTAGCCCTTATAGGCAGCCACTCACAACATATCTATTATCTGTATACATATATATCGCTAGCTACGTACAATATGTACTGATTTCTGCGGTAATTCATAATCTCTGACCGGTTCTGCTGAGTCTCACACCATACATGATACATCGCTTCTATGGCCTAATAATATCTCCTGCCCTAACTTATCATTTCATTGCATTGTCACCCCATTCTGAAAATAACGACATAAACATTCTAGGTATTGTCTGCTGTTTGAAATTCCGCCACTCTTGCGATGTGGGGATCGACGTTCGAATCCTGTAGCCTTACTAGGCATATATTAAGAGCCCATAACTGTCTGCTGGGCCTTATCTCTAGGCTACACTAGATTAGAATTGTTGTATCAGTAACTTCTTAACCTTCCCATTGCGGACATACTGCGGTATTCTGAACCGCAATCCTACTGTCAGCCCAAGGCTTAATCCTTAATACGGTATTTTATCAATCCGGGGGTAATTCTAATTTCCCCACAAGATCTGACATTCCTGCTTCTTCCCCTTATCTTACTTAAACTGAACTCTGGGGTTCAAGGTACCTGCCTTTCGTTGCTAATGAGATTACTGATCAAGCCTCGGCCTATACTTCTTCTGGCGTGTATTCAAGCCCATCTGATTCACATGGCCTCTATATCTTTCGATGTCACAGCTAAATCATAACTATAATCTTACAGGTATGTCTTTGTCTTACTATCTGTTAACATATGTAACAGACTTGGCCTTTTTCTGACCCGAACTTGACTATTACCCGACATTTATTACTAACAGGTCTTTTACCCCTGCTTTGGGTAAGCTAACGGTCTTACTTTCTCTACTGGCTTATTGTCATAAGGGTCTGCACAACTTACATAATCTTAGGGGCTCTTTACACTTTCTAATACTTACTAGGATCAATCAGCTCATCTTTACTTACCGCTGAATTCGGCAACCCCATCTCAAGTCTTATGCCCCTTTACTATATTGGCATCGAAACCAAGAGGTGGGAATAGCCCTTTTCTTATTGCAACAAATAAAAGCATTCAACTGTACCATATCTAAAAAGATGTATTTGGGATTCCTGCATTTTTCTCTCTTTCTTATACTTACCTGGTGGTCTGACCTTATCTGTAATCTCAATCAGATCTTATATAACTAATAAGTAAGTCAACTCATATGTACATTATACTTCTGACTTCCTATTCTGACGTTATCAACGTATACTAGGAATAATGCCAATGAAGGTATCACGCTGGGAGGTCTCTGATACCTCCTCCTGCTGTTGTAGTTATCATGTAACTGATTGATGCTCTCTTCCATTGCTATTTCTGATCTTCTGCCTGTGATAGTGTAATGCTGATCTGCCTTTGTATCTGTAATCAAAGAATACGGTAAGTTCTCAGGGACTCAACCCTATACTATACCGCTCTAAAGCACGACTGACTGAGGAAGAAGGATAACCATCATGTCATGCCTCGCAGCCTCCTACCTATAGTATGTGGTGCACAACACATCCATAGACAAGACTCTACTTAGCACGGCTTGCAGACTCCCTGGGATACGACCTGCTCTGATACCAAGTTTGTCACGCCCCGCCTTGGGGGTTATGACTGGCACCTGGTGCCCTACTAGGATCTGAACTACTGGACTGCTAAGCCTAGGCACGTCTGGTGCCTGGCTGGCTCTAACTCACATTTCTGGAAACAAAGGGCTATATAACGGCTGTAAACACAGCCCCCGGCCCATTGGCCTATAGCCTCCTGTACCTGTAATAACAGCTGACCAGAACATGCAACTATAGGGAAACCTATGCAGGCCGACAAGGCCACCATATTGTCTAGTTATCTGTAACTCAGCAACAAAATACTAGAAGGCTACATGACCGGCAAGGTCACCACTACTGTCAAACTTATGGCCCGACACGGCCAACATAAAAGAAGCAAAAGTACTAACAGCTAACAACTGCGCGGCCTCACATGACCGGTTTAACTGACCACAGGGAAATATACAGACTGCAAGCCTCTAAGAATAGCAATAGAAGTGATCGGGACAGGGCCCCGACCTACCCGTACTATATAACGAAAGAACTAAAATACACCCCTGGAATTCAGTCTCCGGATGACAGGAGCTGAATACTCGATCGCTGACAGGAATCACGTAGTGTCACTTGCTCGTCTATAAGTACCTGCAGGCAAGTAATGCAGCGCCCCACCAGGCGTCAGTACCGCTGGTACTGAGTATGTAAAGCAACAACTGAAAGAAATGTCTGAGAAACAATGATATAACTGATGAAACTGAAATAGAAAGGAATGAATTAACTGTCTGATAATGTAAATCATACCTTCTCTCATTTACACTGGAAAGAAGTAAAAGTCATACCTGGAGACATATCCCTCTACTACTGATCTACTCGTATCTAACATAGCATGGCATAACATGAAATAACATAACATAGCACACACAAACCTTACCCGACCCCCATAAGCCGGGAGGTACAACTAGCATAGAATCTATACCCCTACCCCGGCCATCCCATCTCCTATAATGGCTGTAAGCATCCCGCCGGTCCCCTGGGTATGCACTTGGGCTCGCTGAGCCCCTGACTATAACTGCATCTGAGTCCGAAGGAATCCTGAATCTGCACCCGGGCGTATCCGCTCGACTGGGGTGTGTAAGGGCCGATCAAGGCACAAATATGGGGAAAACTGGCATCCCATCTTCGTCCCCTGTGGGACGGCATGCCACTCCGTGGAGCGACGTATCCTCGTCCTCTGGCGGACGAGTCGATACAGCTATTAACCCTGGGCGGTCATGGATGTTAGGTAGTCCAACCCCAAACAATACAACGGTCTCAACTAGTAATACTGTCTGTATATCTCACATACTGAGGCTAATAGGGGTAAGGTATCGTGTATATTACATGCTGAGCTAATGATAGTAAGCTGTACGTATTTAATACGTGCTGAGGCAGGTAAATATATATAAAT
This sequence comes from Datura wrightii, assembly GCA_035772735.1. Lineage (NCBI taxonomy): Eukaryota > Viridiplantae > Streptophyta > Magnoliopsida > Solanales > Solanaceae > Datura > Datura wrightii. Next base: position 18,392,423 of record JASDFA010000001.1, read on the forward strand.
ATGAATATAGTCTCCTGCCGAGCTGTACTGGGGCAAATGCTATATAAGATAATGTTTCTGCTGAAAACTCTGTTGTTTACTCAGTTTCTGTATACACTATATGCTGGACTAGTGATAGAAATAGGTACATACTTAATACATGCTGAGGCTGGAAATAATATATATGTATGTACGAATGTGGTCTTCTGCCAGACTATACTAAGGCTAATGCTGAACATGATATAGTCCTTCTGCTGAAACTATGTTGTATACTGATTTTCTATAGTAACATGATTTACTATTCCTAACATGCTTTCTAACTTCGTTTCAACTTATCATTCTATTTCTGAGCTGTCTTACAGGTACTACTTGCTCTACTGAGTTTCGATTGAGCACAAAGATATACTAACATCCTGTGTAACATCGCATACTGAGCATACTGTGCAGTTTCTAATGCTTATATTAGAATCTCTATCATACTAGCAAATTTCACGCAAGTTGTAACTCGATACTTTCAATATCGTACCAACAGTCGTAACAAACGTAACACATGACTTCTGGACATTCTACTGGCCTTTAAATTACTGTACTGTATCACGATTTCTTAACTTGCCGAGGAAACTAACTTTACATACCTTATCCTTGAACTATTCGTCTGTCGGACGAAGCTCGGCCGGTACTTTAACTGTTTTCTCCCAACTGCATTCATAAACATATCAATCAATACTGAATATAACTTTATTTTAAAAAGGCAACGTCACTTTCGATATAGTTTATAACATAAACTTAGGTTTATCGAAAGACGGTCAGAAACTCGCTATTTTTCAGAGGTCCAGGAGGGAGAAATGTTCACTTCACAGCTAGGAACACATAGACACTAATTTAGAGCAATTCCACTTACCTTAGCTCGGTGGCTCGACGATTCGTCGGCCGTATTTTACGAAACTGAATCCGTAGGAATGCTCTCTGTTGCTAAATACCTCTGTATCTGGAGTTAATTTGAGTTTGGGCAGCGTTTGGCAGCGTAATCGGACGAAAATTATTTAATTTCTTCGTTCCTCCTTTCTCTCTGCGTTTGCCCTCTGTTCCCTGGAATTTCTTTTGATTTTAAATGAAATTAAACCGAAGTGGGGCTTATATACTTGAGCCTGAACTTGGGTAACGTGTCACGGAGCCATCGCGGAGGCCTCACCTCCGTGACACGCTGCCATCGCGGAGGGGCTCTGCCTAGCTCCTCCCGCGATGGTTCGACGGATTTCTCGTCCGATCTTTTTCCCGGGCCTTTCTACAGCACGTATGGCCTTCAGATGTGCTTAACCAACGTGCGAATAGGTCGTCTAGGTGCCGGGAATTCTATGGGGTATAACATTGAAGATAAGAAAATTGATTAAAACAATAGAAAAATTAATCTAAGGTTAAAGCATGTAATGCAATCATGTATAACTTATATTTTTCTTTGGCTACTTTCTCTATCGGGTTAATGATTGGGGAATCTTAAAGTCTGACTATAGTCTTTCGAACCTCTAGCCAATTTCCTACTTATGAACCTAGAAACTACACATATTAATGGGATGTAATAACTCATCTTAGGTCTAATTGAGTTTGTTCCTCTTTGTTAACCGAATATGGCGTTTCAGGTATATTTCTATCCTGCACGCAAATGTTACCTTCAATTTACAGCAAAGATAAGAACGTATTCCGCTATTTCTCGTTCTACCCCAATAATTCTCCTTTCAGAGTCAAATTAAGATTATAAATTTATTTTAATATTGGTCAAACACTAAAATAACAAAAATCAAAAATAGAAGAACAACCATTCATGATAGAAGAAAATTCAGCTGAAAATAATATGAAATTATACAATCATGCAAATAACCTTAACCTAGGAATGAGGTAATTTACCCACTCATTCGTTGATTAAACATCTCCAAACAAGTTTCTAACATGAGAATAATTAAAATTGAGAAGAAAAGAGAAGAGAAAGAACCCTAAAATTTTCTTCAGCTCGACTGTTGTTTCCCACGTTCTTGCCAATATTTCAGATAATCCAAAATAAAAATCTAAGTGTTCTATTTATACAGGTGAAAAATTACACAGTGACAAACAAGCTCCATGCCACAGAGCTCATCGCGAAGAACTCACTTCGTGACACGGACCTGTCGCGAAGGTGCACTGAAATTGTTGAAAAACTGAAAGCCATTACTTCATGTCACGGAGCTGAACGCGCTAGTTTTCCTCCGTGACATGAACCTGTCATGGACCTTCACTGGAAGTTGGGAATTCCTGAAATATTAAGCTCCATGTCACGAAGCCTAACGCGTCATATCTCCTCCGTGACACGGAGTAAACGCGGACTTTTACTGTTTCGTGCCTTCAAAATTTTCTTCTACCCAAGCACTGTGGCACGTTGTTCAACACAATCAATCCCTTCACGTGACATGGAAGTGAATTCTCAAATCAATTTTTAAGCTCTCTAAAATTTCCGTACTTCAACTCCGAGTATCGTCTGCCACATCTCACTGAAACTATTGTCTTATCCACCTGCAAATAGTCACATCGCATTTATTAGTTTGAAAACATAATTAAATCAAAACATGCATGCATACATCAGTATTATCCTCAACTAGGCTCCTGTATGATTGAAAATACGGCGTTTGGTAATATGCCCAAGATCAAGGGCTCTGGAAGAGCGACCTTATTACTACCTGGACGAACAATATTTGTTATTAACAATGCACTATATTGTAGTATATCTCAAAGAAACTTGTTAAGTTTCAAGATTATTCGCTAAAATGGCTATCAAGTTGAGACTGCTAATGAAGGAAATGTTGAATACCTTTATATTACTACAATAAAGGCGGAAAAAAAATTGTGCATGAAAAATTACCTACATTTTCTTCTGGGTTGTACCATACAAGTGTTAGTATGGTTGAATCACATGCCTTAGTAAATAAAAACTTTATTGATTATAATGATTTTATCATTTGGCATGATCGGTTGGGCCATCCCGATTTTAATATGATGCGCAGAATTATTGAAAATTCACATGGACACCCTTTGAAGAATCAAAAGATTCTTCAATCAAAGGAATTCTCTTGTACTGCTTGTTCTCAAGGAAAGTTAGTTATTAAATTATCAGCAGCTAAGGTTGGGTTTCAATCCCCTACATTTCTGAAACGTATACAGAGTGATATACGTGGGTAAATTCACCCTCCATGTGGACCATTTAAATATTATATGGTCTTTATAGATGAATCTACAAGATGGTCACATGTGTGCTTATCATCAACTCGCAACATGGCTTTTGCGAAATTGTTGGCTCAAATAATAAGGTTAAAACCACAATTTTCAGATTATGCAATAAAAATAATACGTCTTGATAATGCTGGTGAGTTTACATCTCAGGTATTTAATGATTATTGTATGTCCATTGGAATAAACATTGAACATTCGGTTGCTCATGTTCATACTCAAAATGGTCTAGCAAAATCATTGATTAAACGTCTACAATTGATAGCTAGACCATTGCTAATAAGGACAAAACTGCCTGTTTCAGTATGGGGGCATGCCATTTTGCATGCAGCAGCACTTGTGCGTATAAGGCCTACCAGTTATCATGAATTCTCTCCATTGTAGTTGGATTTTAGCCAGGAGCCAAATATTTTCCATCTTAAAATTTTTGGATGTACGATATATGTTTCAATTGCTCCACCACACCGCACAAAGATGGGTCCCCAAGAAGGTTGGGGATATATGTTGGGTATGAATCTCCTTCTATTATAAAATATTTGAAACCGATAATTGGAGATTTATTTACAGCAAGATTTGCTTATGTCAGTTTGATGAATCAAGATACCCAACATTATGGGGAGAAAATAAGCAGTTGGAAAATGAGATAGATTGGAATGCATTATCACTATCTCATTTGGATCCTCGAACAAATTAATGTGAATAATAGGTTCAAAAGATGATTTATTTGTAAAATATTACAAATCAACTGCCAGATGTATTTACTAACCTTCTAAAGATTACTAAATCTTATATTCCAGCTGCAAATGTTCCAGTTCAAGTTGATGTCCCGATAGGACAAATTATTCATGAAAATAAATCTAAACCATGTCTGAAACATGGTAGGTCAATCGGTTCCAAGGATAAAAATTCTTGAAAAACAAAATAATAAATGATCAAAATGATCATAATATACAGACAATTGCGCAAGAAGAGCCTCGAGACATAACAAATGATAAGACCAATGAAGAGGTTCAAATACCAGAAAATAATGAGAATGAAGAAATCTCAATAAGTTACGTGTCCACGAGAAAAAGGTGGAACCGAAATGATATTGTGGTTGACAATATTTTTGCTTATAATGTTGCTGTTAAAATAATGCAACAAGATGAGGATTTTGAATCAAAATCTGTCGATGAATGTAAACAGAGAAATGATTGGCCAAATTGGAAGGACGCAATTCAAGCGGAATTGACTTCACTTGAAAAACATGAAGTTTTCGGACCAATAGTCCGAACACCGGAAGGTGTTAAGCCAGTAGGGTATAAATGGATTTTTGTGCGAAAATAAAATGAAAAAGGTGAATTCGTAAGATAAAAGCACGACTTGTGGCACAAGAATTTTCGCAAAGGCCTAGCGTTGATTATATAGAGACATATTCTCCTGTGGTGGATGCAATTACCTTCAGGTATCTAATAAATCTGGCAGTTCATGAAAAACTTGAAATGCGGCTAATGGATGTTGTCATAGCCTATTTATATGGCTCATTGGACCACGACATTTTTATGAAAATTCCCGAAGCATTCAAAGTTCCTGAAGCATACAAAAGTTCACAAAAAACTTGTTCAATAAAGTTTCAGAAATTCTTATACGGATTGATACAATCAGGGCAGATGTGCTACAATCATCTTAGCAAATATTTACTGAAGGAAGGGTACAAAAATGACCCTATTTATCCTTGTATTTTTATAAAAAGGCCTGGATATGGGTTTGTTATAATAGTTTTGTATGTTGATCACTTGAACATCATGGGTACTCTTAAAGAGCTTTCAAAAGTTGTTGAGTGTTTGAAGAAAGAATTTGAAATGAAAGATCTTGGTAAGACAAAATTTTATCTTGGCCTACAAATTGAGCATTTAACAAATGGAGTATTTGTCCATCAATCAACATACACTGAAAAGGTCTTAAAGCGATTTTATATGGATAATCACATTCGTTGAGTACCCCGATGGTTGTGAGATCGTTTGACATAAATAAAGATCAATTTCGACCTCAAGAAAATGATGAAAAGCTTCTTGGTGATGAAACTCCATATCTTAGTGCAATTGGGGCACTAATGTATCTGGCCAATTATACCCGACCAGATATTTGTTTTGCAGTAAGTTTATTGGCAAGATTTAGCTCCTCTCCAACAAGAAGACATTGGAATGATGTTAAACATATATTCAGATATCTTCGAGGAAATGGGATTATTTTATTCTAATGAATCCAAGTCAGAAATGATTGGTTATGCAGATACAGGATATTTTTTTGATCCACATAAAGTTCGATCTCAGACGGGCTATTTGTTTACATATGGAGGCACAACTATATCTTAGTGTTCAATGAAGCAAACAATAGCTGGCATTTCTTCAAATTATTCAGAAATAATAGCCATTCATGAAGCAGGTCAGGAGTGTATTTGGTTGAGGTCAATGACTCAACATATTCAGGAAATGTGTGGCTTTTCTTTGATAAAAGGATATTCCAATTATATTATATGAAGATAATGTTGCAGGTATAGCTCAATTGAAGGGAGGATTCATTAAAGGAGACAGAACAAAACACATTTCACCAAAATTCTTCTTTACTCATGATCTTAAGAAGAAAGGTGAAATAGATGTTCAACAAATTCGCTCGGTTGATAATTTGGCGGATTTGTTCACTAAAGCATTACCAACCTCAACATTTGAAAAGTTTGTATACAAGATTGAAATGTGTCGTCTCTGAGATATTATATGAGTTTTACATCAGGGGGAATAAAGTATGCGTTGTACTCCTTTTCCCTTAGCCTAAGTTTTGTCCCAATGGGTTTTCCTGGAAAGGTTTTTAACGAGGCAGCAAATAATGCGTACTACAAGATATGTGTATTCTTTTTCATTCACTAAGATTTTTTCCCATAGAGTTTTTTCCTAGTAAGATTTTAACGGCGCACATTATCTACGGACATCCAAGGGGGAGTGTTATGAATACAATGAATTGTGAGTGTTCATTTAATACGAATCCATTGAATTGTGTTGATGTTTCATACAATGAACTCTTCAACATACATGTACTATATTAATACATTTTTGTAACCTTTGGGTGACTTCTCATCCTATAAATTGAGATGTTCTTCACCTTTCAAGAACACACTTGAAAGAAAGAAAAAACTATTTTCCCTTTTCTACATTTTTTATCTAAGATATCTTGTTTTGTATTATTCTATTTGCTATTAATTTACAACAATATTGATATTGATGCATATTTTTGTACTATTAATTATTTTTGTTTCCAAATGTCTATCAATAAGATCCAGAGGATTAATGGGCTGAATTGACATGAGCTTTACCTTTTTTTAAAAAAAAAAAATTGACAAGAGCTTCAATCATCACCCTGTTTTTGTCTAATAATTTGAGCAAATTAATTAAGAAAACGTCAAAATTTTAGTTCACTGATCTTTCCTTTTAGCTGGACCTACTGTTAGGTTAATGTTCAAATTCAAACTAAATCAATATTAAGGAGTGACCAGCACTTGATGCATTTGTTTCTTTTTCCGGCTTAGGAATTAAGGAAAAAAACAAAATCAACGAAAATTGAGCTTATAACTCATTGAGACTAAGTCATAAACTAGGAATTTTAATTTATAATATTTGACTCTTTTTAAATATTTTAACTTAGAGATAAATATTTAAAAACACTTTCTTACATCATTCAAGCACTAAAAAAAAATGTTTTATAAATATTTTGAAATAAGTCCACTCAAAAAAGACTTTTAGTTATTAAATTTTTATAAGAAATCCAAATTGTTTTCTTTTCTTCTAAAAAGAAAAGAATTATTAGAGTCATGATTCAATGAATTATTTGATGATGCATATTAAATGAAATGTGGGCATGATACTAGCTTCCAAAAAGTGTAAAATTTAATTTGAGTTCATCTGAATCCTTTAGCTTTGTACAGTAGTAATTTCCAATTAAAGAGAGCAGGGATGTCTGAAAGGTAATCATTTGTTTCACTATAAAAAGTAAGTTCACCATTAATGTTAGTCCTTATTATTGCTACATTTTGCTTTCACTTTGAGTAACCAATCTAATCCATGATGGGAAAATACTTTCCGCTCACTTTCTTCCTAGAAAATATATGGCTCATGTAACACACGGGATATATATCTTTTTTTAATTATTATTTATTTATTATATTAAAAAAAAATATTTATTTTTATTTATTTTATTAATTATAAATTATTTTTTAAAATATTAAATTAATTATATTTTTGTAAAATAATTTTAGTATATTATTTTTTAAATAATATATCAAATTAATATTATACAGATAAAAATAGACAGAGGGAGTATATTGCAGAAACCCCGCGTCCACACAATTTGACAACAAATTAAATAGCAGGAAATTAAAGTTCTCCCACCGTTTAAATTTATTTGTTTTGCTTTTTTTTTTTGTCTGTTTAAAATATTATCTCTTTTTCTTTTTTAATAATTTTTTAATTTCAATTTTGTCACATGATATATTTTAAGATTATAAGATTAAAAATTATTTTGATACATTTTATATATTTTTAGTTTAAGATCATAAGTTTCAAAAGTCTTTTTATCTTTCAGAATGTGTTTGATATAAAGAGATCAATGTTTTTCATGAAAAATATTTTTGTAGGAGAATAAGTGATTTCTTACTTATTTTCTTGTGTTCTGTATGTAAGTAACATATATTATCCTAAAATAATTATATATATTTAAGACAAAATTGTAAGGATATGAAGGTAGGGTGATGGATGTTGTAAGTGGAAGAGGGAGGTTGGGTATGGGGAGAGAGTGGTAGGATTGGGGGGTTGGGGTTGGGTGGGGGCAGGGCGGGGCTGCAGGGTGCGCGGTGAGGGTAAGGAGGAGGGTGGGGTGGAGTGGGAGGTGGATCATTGTGAGAATAGGGAGAAGATCTAATGTGATTTGTTTTTTTTTATTTTTATCAGAAAAATTACTTATTTTCAAAGAACTTGTTTTCCTAAAGAAAATGTTTCACCAACCGAACATGAGAAAATAAAAAAATATTTTTTATCATATCGAATATATCCTTAAATTTTGTGTTAAATTAAAATGAGATAAATAAAATGAAATGGAAGGAGTAATAGTTATACATTGTTGGGAGTTGGGAACACACGGCATGAAAATGATAGGATAAGAATCCTGTTTCACCAAGATGTTAGACCACTGAAAGTGACGACTTTATTTCCTATTGTAATGGAAGTGATAAAAATTAGTTCCAAATCCAATTTTTGGAAAAATTTGCCTAAATATCTCTGACTGCTTTAGTTGGATATGTCCTGACTCCTAAATGCTACTTAAGTAATTAAAAAATTTAGTGTGAATCTATCTTATAAAACAATCTATTAATTGATAAGGGAATGAGAAATTCTCAATGAAAACAATATTTTTTAAATTGAACGTGAAAGTAGTTTTTCATCAGATGATTTTTCCTGTAACTCTGTTTTCGATTTAGATTATAGATCCAAAAAGAGTTTGCTTTCGGCTATTTCACACGCTATCTAGCAAAGACGCGATTATTTAAAGTGAATTTCTAGATGAAATGAATCTTATAATCCAGTCAAATAATAAGAAGTACCACATGACCCGCCCTCTGGTGTCAATATACATCAATGGATGTGTGATAAAAATTGGGAAAATAACAAACTGTGATAGGTCACAAATTTTAATGGCTAAATTGATTCGAAATATACTTTAAGCTGGAAGAAATATACTAGGTTGCAAAAATGTTTATGTTCTCTAAATAATTTCTCATCTAAGTACAATGATGGTTGATGCCTGTTTCGCTTGCTGTACATTTTCAGATATGATATTGCATGCTACTCTTTTGAAAGAAATTTCAGACAGGATGAGAGATGGAGGAAAACAATAGTTATTGTCGGAGAAGATATTTTTTCTGGCCAAATTTATCAGTTCTTTCGTGCACCTTCATTAATACCTTATGTAATTAGAATATAATATGTGTATATATTATTACTTTGAGTATATATTGATTATACTTTATTATACACAAATTATATAGAAAAATGGGTGCGAAAAATTATAATGGCTACAGCGGTACCAACATATATATATATATATATCAACAGTTAATCTACATTATATATAATGCGTATACAATTATATACACTATGTGTATGAAGTGTATATATCGTAAATAATAGATACATAAAGTGCATATATAATTTATAACATGTATATAAAGTGAATGATTGATATATCTTATTCATATCTTTCTCATAGACATTCTCGCATGGTAAATTTTTTGGCCGAGAGACCAACTTTGTCAAGATCCCGTCGAAATTTAACCTCTCTTTAGTTTCCACTGGGTAGAAAATGAATTACTATCAAGTTACAATTTGAGGCATTCATTAAGTTTATGTACACCCTATTAAGCAACTACGTCCAAGACCAGAGGTAAATATATAAGAGCAATTTTTATAAATTGCATTATATCATAAAATAATTACATAAAATAAAATGATTTATTAAAATTATAAAAATTAGCATGTTTCTTTTATATATAATTTACTGTAATCATTATGACTATATCTAAATTTCAAACCCTGCAATTCCTTTTTAATTGGTGTTGTTTGTACAATTCCTCCTTAATTGTTGTTTTTAATTTATTTTAAGAGAAGTTGCGTAATTAATGGAGTAAACCACTCTTTTATGATCTTGGACGTTTTTTTCCCATATCTAAAATTTTAAACCAAAATTCTACATCTGTGTAATTTCTAAATTTGAAATCGCTGATTTTGCAGAAATTTTCTTTTTCTTTGGGTGTATCATTATTGCAGATTTGGAAAAAAAATTCTAAATTTATACTGATACATGTATCAAAAACTCATCTATCTAAATGGAAGACATGTATTTCGCTAGAAATATTGATACATACTAGTAAAGATAAAAAAATTTGATACATATACAAATATAATACATAAAACAATATCATCAGTTTCAATAGTCAAAATTTTATTTAAAAAAAAATAGATACACAATCAAAGAATCTATAATCTGCAGAATCTATAACATTAAATGTTTTATAAAAAATGATATTAATTGGTATACATTGATGAACATGAATTGGTAATTTTCAATTTGCAATTGATTCAAGATAATACTAATACAGGGCAATAAATCAAATAATTGGCAAAAATTTTCTAAATTGATACAGATATGAGTATTTTATATTCATGTATCACTGAAAATATTGATACATACTTATCAAAAATTGGTACATTAGATTGATACACACAAAGCAATACTTTGCTACATAACAATTCTGAAATTATCAGAAATCTGATACTGGTATATGTATCAATTCCACGTTGATATACAAAAACGAAAGCTTAAAAAATTGCAGTGTATCAATGTATCAATCTATTGTTGATAGACAAAAACAAAAACTTGAGAAATCCAACAATAATAGATTGCTAATAAAATCTTCTGCTTCGATTTCTTCGACATTTGTGAAGCAAAGGCTTCTCCATCAGAAAGATTGCTAATCAAATCTAGAGTTTCGATTTCTCCGATAATGGTATCTCCAGAGTAGTTAACGAAAAATAAGGAGCACCCACTCATCGACCCGGTACAGATCAGAGGATAGATCCGCTAGACCAATGGGGAACTATAATTTTCTGCATCTTCTTGACCAAAAGTTTTAAATTCTTTTTTTTCTTTCTCCAGATATCTGCAATTCTCTGCATCTAGATCGCCGTGATTGAGCGGGAGGGAGAGAGGGGGGGGGAGGGGGATCGACAGAAATAATGAAAATTTTGAAAGCGGAGAAAAAGGGTGATGAAAGAGAAATCGGATGAAATTTTAGAGAATTTGGGAGAGAAATTTTTGGACAGTTATAATAAGAGGATAAAGGGATTAAATTAGAGAGAGGATGTAGTAAGTTGGAAAAAGAATATAGAAAATTTGATACAAATAATAATTTTTTAAAATATGATAATTCACTATTTTTATAATTTTTTATTATTTTTTATAATTTTTTTAATATATTTATTAATTATTATAAATAACTAGTTAAATATGCTAATTTATGTAATTTTTTCTAACATATAATTAGTTCTATTTTTACGAGGAAAGGAGAGAAAATTTAGAAAATGAGATGGATAAAGTCGGTTACAGAGTGTAAAGAAGTAATGGGCTTATTTGAGGGGAAGTTACGGTTATGGGCCTCGATAATTATCTAAAAATAGCATCATATCATATTATATCATACTATTCTGCAAGTGAAAACACTCTAAGTGAAATTAAATTATTATTTTATTTTTTTATTAAATAAAATAAATTAATTAATTAATAATAATAATAATAAATCGTACTATATTATAAATAAATAGCATTAAAGGAAAAAATTAAATTGTCAAATTATCCATTAAAAATTAAATAACCTTTTTATCGTTCAACCAAATATCTACAAAGTAAAATTTTTATATAAAGATAAAATTACACACTCTAATAAAATTTGAAAAAAAATAAATAAAATAAAACAGCACATTAAAATAGGTACATTAAAAAGAAAATTATACATTAATAATCTTCTAACGAAGTTGCTATCTTTTTACATCCTCTTTGATTTTTCATATGTATATTTTCTCTTTACTTTTTCTTCTAATAACAATAAAATCTATCTGAGTTTGATAGAAAGCACAAAATGTTGTTCCTTCAATGCTCGATGTACATATTCTTTTAAGTTTTAATTATTTTATTTTTTTTGCTTCTTATTTATCATATAATCTATGTTGTTTAATGATATTTAAGAGTTTGATGGCTCATATAAAAAAAAATAGATAAAATTTTATTTTAACAACTTATGAGATGATATTTTCTATTTCAGGCAAAATTAATTGACGTAATACTTTTGTGAACGATGAATAGAACTCTATTTTATATTGTGCCAATATAAATAGGATATGACATGTCTTTTTAATAACGTGATTTCTTTTTTTTCCATGAAACTATTTTCTATAGTTCATTTTTTCTAATTAATATCCTATATAAGGTTTTGGTGTTTTTGTTTGTTTTGACAGTAGGTTAAATATATTGAATTTTCATATGCGTATTTATATAATTTAATTGTGAGAAAATCTAATTCAATATTAAGTGTTGAGATTAATCAATATAATTCAACAAAAATCAAAAATATGTTTATAAGTTATGCTATATTGAGCGGTTTGACTGTTGGTTGCCTATTTTGAATTGAGGAAATTTCAAAAATGGCAATATATTTGGGCAAAAATAGGTTGAAGTAGCAACATTTTACTTATTTATATAAAATGACAATATTTTATGTGTCATATGTTATATTTACCCTAGGTAACATGCATCAAATAGAAATACAAAATCTGATTAGGTGAGTGATTTTAAAGATTATGTTTCACATAAATAAGCAGTTATCATTATTCAATCATATACTTTTCATTCTTTGAATTCTTTTGAAAAAAAAAAAAGAATAATTTGTATCATAAATACAACCAAATATATATTTTAACAAATAAATTCTAAAAGAGACATAAAGGATTGTGTATTTAATTGTATCAAAGAGTACTAATATGTATTTCTGTAAAAAGAAATTGTGTCTATTGATAAATATATAACAATACAACTTATATATATATATGTATAATATGTATGTATGTATGTATGTATCTGTATAACATAATAGTATGACTATGTTGTAATCGATGTGTTTGCATTGTGTCATAAATATAACTAAATACAAATAGGGTGAAAAGATAATGTCGAAATACATAATATACATAACCTATAAAATACGCTAATGAGATTTTTAAAAAATAAAAAAATCAGTTAACACAATTAACGGGATTCAATAATCTATTTGAGACTCCAATTATCATAAAGATTTGATTAGTAAAAATTCGATTAATTACACGATTGAAGATTTTTATCTAAAATACAAAAATACATATCTTAAATTGAAAATTAAATAAAAAATCATGAATGAAAATTTCTCCTTCCTCATTATATAAAATTATAAGCAAAATACAAAAATACATCTAAAGTTGAAAACAATTTCTATCAAAAATACATACAAAAGAAATACTTTTGGGATAAGAAACAGAGGGACAACATCATATCTACTCCATCGTTCTCCAATCAAAACTTTAGATTTCCGACCAGATCTGATCAGCGAATTAGTCGTCAGCGACTTGAGTTGACCTTCGAAGGAGGTAAATCGAAAAACTACGATTTTCGAAGGGGGGGGGGGGGATAGAAAGATGGAAGAGAAATTGGGTTGACCATCTGCTTGATGATTAACAGTGAGTGAGAGAGAAGATGGAAGAGGGATTGAGTGGTTATTTGAGGAATTTACGGTGATGAATAGGAGAGAGATAAATAATAATCAAATACAAAATAAAAAAAAAGGAAATAGGTGGCACATTAAATGATATAAAGCCATATTATGTAATTTTTTATAACTGTGCCCATTATATGTAATACTTTCATAATTGTGTTATGTTTATGTAATTTATCCTTTTGAATTTATTATCTTTGTCCAAATTTAAAGTTTTGAGTGGAATTTCATTGGAAACAAAAAAAGGGAGAATGAAAGTCCATATTAAAAAAGAAAGGGAAGAATAAAATCACATATTTAATTATAACTTTTATGTGTTATGGCAGAAATATTAATTATGTATCTCATAGAATATTATGATAAATTTTATCTTTTAGCTGATTATTTTAGTTATTTAATTCATAATTTATCTCTTCCTTTTCCCTTCAGATTGTGTATTACTCATCATTTGCATGTTGTAATATTATTTATTATCATGTCTTTTTATTTTTTTAGTACAATTTCATCTGTACAATTTCATAAAATATAAGCAAAATGTTGATTTATCCTTTTCTAACAAAAAAAAGTATTGTCTTGGTGTTGAGTATAAAAATCATACCAATTAAATATTGTGTAGAACTGTAATATTGATTTGGCGCCAAGACAAGAGAATGAATTGATCTTATGAACGGATTAAGTATGTAATTTATGAATTCATTTAACTTCATTCATTTCAACTCGATATATAAATATAATTGTATTGAGGAAAGAAAATGAAAATCATCCTTTTACTAATAGCTAAAAGCCTAAAATTTGATGCAAAAGCACGTATTTTTGAGTATAAAATGATGGATGTCGAGGCATGGAGAAAAAAAAATAAAAAGTAAGTTATTCTATTTAGCATTGCATATGAAAGTTTTCTTATTACATCGGAGGATATTGTTGTTTGAATTTGAATTTTTTTGTGCGTAAATTTAGTCTTATAATTTGTGATTTCTTTTTAAAATATTTTGTAGCTTTTATATCACTATTTGGAATTCTTTCATTGGCCATAATTAGTGTTCATCTTTATAATACAATTATATTTATATAATTTGATTAATATTTATTTTATTAAATTTGTAGATGAAAGGATTTAAAATTTAAATAAGACAATGGTATATTTACATATATGTATAATTATAATTTATATACATCAATTAAATATTTCAGCAACTATATGGTATCTCAATCACAAATAATTATAATTATTGTGTAAACGTACAACATGAAATTGGCAATGCTCTACTACTCATCCTAAAGAAGCATATATTAACCGAATTTATGTACAACTTTTAAAAAATTAATACTTTCATTCGATAAAAACTTCTTGAAATATATGTGGTTGTAAAAAGGAGGATGCTTCAATTTTAAAAAATAAGACAATAATTTTAAGGCATGAAATATTTGTAATCATAGTTGATGTTCTTAAGGCTCACATTTAACTTATATATTATTCATGGCATATAAAATAATGAATTATTGTCAAATTGAATACTTGCTATATTATAAGAATTACATCATAAAATAGGTCGAACATTAATTTTTTTGAATTCATTTGATAGCAATTTTACAACATGATTATATTTTTACAATGATATAAATTGATCGAAATAAGCTCATCTTCATTAGTTTGATCTTGCATTTTCTTTCTTTAATTTCTATACAATTCATGGTATAGTATGTTATTATAATATATATGTAAAGCATCTGTTCTAATTAGCATGGAGCACTAGAAATTATATATATATATATATATATATATATATCACTTTCACTAATGCGAGTATTTTACTTTTAAATATATATTTTACAGGCACGCTGTCACGCCCCGCCTTGGGGGGTATGACTGGCACCTGGTGCCCTACTGGGCCCTGAACTGCTAGACTGTTGAGCCTAAGCACTTCTGGTGCCTGGCTGGCTCTAACTCTGGGTCCAAGAAAACGACGGGCTATATAACGACTGTAAATACAGCCTCCGGCCGACTAGGCCTATAGCCACCTGTAAACAAACAACAGCTAACCAGAGCAACAGTAGTATGAAGGAACCTATGCAGGTCGACAAGGCCACCATGTTGTCTAGTTATTTCTGAATCAAGAAAACAGGTGCTAAACCGCTACGTGACCGACAAGGTCACCACTACCAACTGAATAAGGCCCCACACGGCCATCATAAACAAGCTAAAATGTACACACGGCCTCACACGACCGGTATAACTAACCACAGGAATACACAATCTGCAAGCCTCTAAGAATACTGATAATATGGTCGGGATAGGGCCCCGCCCTACCCATACTATACAACAAAATAAAGGGGATAAATCTCTAGCTATCTAGCTCCGTATGACTAGAGCTGATGACTTTGTGTGCTGGTTGGAATCACGAGGGATCGGCTCCTCGTCTATGAGTACCTGCAGGCAAGTAATGCAGCGCCCCAAACGGGCGTCAGTACCGCTGGTACTGAGTATGTAAAGCAACAATTGGAAAATAACTGAAGACAAGCGATATAACTTAATAGAACTGAAGTAGAAAGAAATAGACTATAACTGACTGAAAGTATGAGTTCAAGACTGCCCGCAACTATACTGAAAGGAGTAGGAGTCATACCTGGAAATGTAGCGTTCTACCGTCGATCTATTCATATCTAACGTAACATGGCATAATATAACATAACATAACATGGCATAGTACACATGAACCTTACCCAGCCCCCATAAGCCGGGAGGTACAACCAACACGCAATCTATACCCCTACCCCGGTCATCCCATCTCCTATAATAACTATAAGCATCCTGCCGATCCCCTGGGTATGCACTTGGACTCGTTGAGCACCTGACTATAACTGTACCTGAGTCCGGAGGACTCCTGAATCAACACCCCGGGCGTACCCGCTCGACGGGGGTGTATAAAAGCCGACCAAGGCAAAATATGGGGAAACCGGCATCCCATGTTCGTCCTCTAGGGGACGACGTGCCACTCCGTAGAGCGACGTATCCTCGCCCTCTGGCGGACGAGTCAATACAGCTATTAACCCTGGGGCGGTCATGAATGCTAGGTAATCCAACCCCAAAACAATACAGTCAGGTCTCAACTAGTAATACTAACTGCGTATACCACATGCTGAAACTAGTGATAATAATATGTATGTATATACTACATGCTGAAACTAATAACAGTGTTATGTATGTATTTAATACATGCTGAGACTGATAATGGTATATATACATATATATTCTCCTGTCATATTGTGCTGAGTCTAATACTAAACAAGATATAACTTTTTTCTGCTGAGAATCATGTTGTATAACTGAGGTTCATAGTAAACATGATCTATTACTTCTAACGTGCTTTCCAAACTTCATTTTATGCTACTATTCTATTCCCGAAATACTTTACGGGAACTTATATTACTTTACTAAGTTTCGACTGACCATGATAATATCCTAACATACTTTACTAAATCACATACTGGGCATGCTGTACTGTTTCTGTCACTTTCTACTAGAATTTATATTGTGCTAGTAAGTTTCACGCTATACATAACATGATGCTTCCAACATCGTACTACTAATTTATACTAAGCAATAATATGCGACTTCTGAACATTCTACTGGTGCTTGAGCTATGTTACTATACCGGAACTACTAGCTTGCCGAAGAAACTGGCTTTACATACCTCCGTTCAATTTCCTGGCTAATTAGCGTAATTCGGTCAATATTCCGCTATTTCTCCCAACTACATCCATATAAATATCAATTAGGACTAAATACACTAATATTCTGAAAGAAGATAACACTTTTTAATATATATATATATAGCCAAAACTTTGATTTATCAAAAAACGGCCGAAAACTCGCTATTTCTCGGAAGTCCAGAAGGGAGAAATACTCACTTTAGGGATAGAAGTATATTGTCACTAATTTGGAGCAATTCCACTTACCTTAGCTCGGTAGCACGACGATTCGTCGGCCGAATTTTGCGAAACTAAACCCGTAGGAATGCTCCTTGCTGCTTAATACCTTGCTACCCAAGGTTATACCGAGTTTGAATTGCGTATAACGGCGTAATCGGAAGGAATTTGGTAGGTTTGGTTCGTGTTTCCCTCTCTCTGGTTTTGCCCTCTGTTTCTCACTGGAAATTATAGGAAATTTCACTTAAAACCGAAGTTTGGAGGCTTTTATACTTGAGGCTGCACCTCACCTCCGTGGCACGCTGGGTATCGCGAAGGTGAGCCTCCGTGACACTCTGGCCATCACGGAGGTGTTCTATCAGCCTCCTCTTGCGATGGTTCGACGTGTCACTTATCCGGTCTTTCCCCGGGCCTTTTCCTAGCATGTATGACATTCAAAAACTCTTAACCAACATGCGAATAGGTCATCCACATGTCGAGAATCTTGCGGGGTGTAACACACACATCTTCTAATGCGATTATTTTACTTTAATAAATTTATAATATTTTTTAATTTAGTAATTCAGTAGTACCAATTTTATATATTCTAGATAGAATGTTATTTAGACCCAAATATTAATATTAAATTGAAGTTTAAAATTTTAAATTTGATAAAATATTTTCATATTCATAAATGCTCCAAAATCTTTATTTTACATAGAGGAATATAATTTTCTCAAGGTTATAATATCCCCTAAATCACTCCCACCAGATTTTGTTTTATTCCCAAATGGATTTTTCCCCATATTGTTCCACCTTATCCATATATATTATTAAAAGAAGGGTAGTGAAACATGAGGTTAAGTCAAGTGGCATATTGAAAACTCGTCACTTGACATTTCTATAACAAAAAATATTTTAGATTATTAAATTTATTTGAAATGAGTATTACTAATAATGAAAAGAGTGTGAATATTTATTACAAAGTCACTAATTATGACATGATATATTTGAATTATTTAAAATATAGATGATTAAAATATTTTCTATAATTAGAGACATTATATAATTGCAGATTATTATTTAATTAATAATTATATGATGTATATGAAAAAAAAAAATTAACCCATCATTTTAGTCATTTTAATAGAAAAAATTCGTACGAAATATTTATATGTATATATATATATTCGTTACACAAATCCGTAATTATAGTCCTAAAATTACTCAAAAATTAATCACTTGGTATTTTTACAACAAAACATATTTTAGATTATTAAATTTATTTAAAATGAGTATTACTAATAATAAAAAGATTGTGAACATTTATCACAAACTCATTAATTATGACATGATATATTTGAATTATTTAAAATATATAAGATTAAAATATTTCTTATAATTAGAGACATTATATAATTGTAGATCATTATTTGATTAGCAATTATATGATTTATATGGAAAAAAATCACGTCATGATTATAGTCATTCTAATAGGAAAAATATCTATAATATATATATATATATATATATATATATATATATATATATATATATAATCTAAATCTTTTAAATCCTTTATATAAAAATTCATAATTATAGTCCTAAAATTACTCAAAAATTAGAGACGTAATATTCATATTTAATTAATTATAATCAATTAATTAGTATTGCTAGACAAAGAAAGATTGTGAAAAATTATTGCAAAGTCACTAATTATGGTAGTGATGTATTTGAATTTAAATTAGATACCTGTTATGAAAAAATTTAATAAAATATATAGATTAGAATATTTTCTATAATACATCCATAGAAGTATATAATTATTTGATTGACAATTATATGATATATATCAGAAAAAAAATCACATCATAGTTAGAGTCATTTTAATAGAAAAGATTACTATGACATATTCTATATATTTATAACTTAAATTATATAATTTAAGATTGTGAAAATTTATTGCTTAGGACTAATTCTGGCAGGATATATTTGTATTTAAATCGAATATTGCAAAAATAATATTGATTATATTTTCCTATAATTAGAGACATAGCAGTATGTAATTATTTGATTGACAATTATATGATATATATGAAAAATAATCACGCCATAATTAAAGTCATTCTAATAGAAAATATTTCTATGACATATTCTATATATTTATGATTTAAATTATTTAATTAGTATTACTGCACAAGGAAATATTGTGAAAATTTATTAATGCGTAGAACTAATTATGGCGTGATTTATTTGAATTTAAATCAGATGCTGCTATAATTATAATTTAAATCAGAGATGTGATAATGTATAATTATTAGATTGGCAATTATAAGATACATATGAAAAAAAATTACACCATAGTTGTTAACATCCAATTTTGACCTCCCTGCCCCGTATACGCTGCTTATATATGTATAATTTTATTTATCTTTTTACGCAATTATTCGGTTTGCATTCATATTTTCTTTAAAAAATAATTAATTCCTGCAAAATCATTTCAAATTACATATGTGTGTGTGTGTGTGCGCGCGCGCGTGCGTGTAATTTGTATTTAATTTAATTTATTAATTTTTTGATTGTGTCATATATAGTATATTCCGTATTAATATATGTATTTTTAATAAAATAATATTTTATTTTAAAGTACATATTTTTACTTAATTTTTTTAAAGTTATTTACATGATAATATTTACATAATTTTAACTAAGTTTTATAAACTATTTGTGTAATAATATTACTCAATTTTACTTAAATTTATGAATTATTTATGTTGGTAATAAGGTTTATATAATTTTTTGATAAATTAATTTATTATATTTCCTATTTATGAATTTATTTATAAATATAGTAATTTTTTAACTATATAGCAGCCAATTTTAAACTCTTCTCAATTTATTTAAAATTTAGTCATTTTCCACATAAATTTATCAATTTTAACCACTTTTGTCAAAATCTAGCAACTTTGTGAACATAAATTCAATTCAATTCAATCCCAACCCATTCAACCTATCCGCGACCCGTCAGAATACCCGCGGCCCGACTCACTCCAATTCTTAATCTGATCCGTCCATCCAATCTTAATCTAACGGTCCATAATAAACTCTACTACTTCCTTATCTATCTCTTCCCACCCCCCAAAACCTAAACCTAATCCCTCATTTCCTCTCGTCTCAGCCGCTGCCACCCTCATCCTCTCTCTCTCACCATTTTTCCCTCTCACCCTTCTCCATTAACGCTGGACCTCAGCCTCGCTCTTCTCTCCAAACTGAAACCACCAGTCGCCTCCCCCCATTTTCCTCTCCTTTTCTCCTTTTCTCCCTCTCTCCCCTAAACTCCAGTGAGCGACCAGAAACCAGGCCGCACCCAGCTTCCCTCTCTCTTCCCTCTGCCGAACCAAAAACCTCCATGCACCACCTCACCATCCTCTCATCTCCTAAAACAGCCGCCCAAACTTACTCTTTTCTTTTCGTTTTCCTCCTCTCCACACCGAATCCTGCCGTTTTCACCATTAATTCCGGTCATGGTTGGCCAGAAAACAATCAGATCCTTCTATGCCGTTTCGTCTTCTTCGGTGAGGACAACCTAAAAATTGACTGTAATCTAGTCCGTGATATGTTTTTGGTGTTTTACTGAAATCTGGCCCCACCCTTTTTCGTTTGGTTTACCTATGATCTAGAATTAATTGTGCCTACCCATAGTGTGTTTGTTTGAAATGTTAAGTTATTACTTGTGTTTGCCTTATAATATCACATAGAAGCATATGAATGTTCATGAATTTTTGTTCTTGTTACACCTTGATTTGGCCGAATATTCTCGTAAAAATCAGTGTTTTGAAATATGTGTGTATCACTGTTCTTGTTGAAATTTTGGAGTAAGTCACTGAATATTTGGTTTTGTACTTTTTTGGTAAGCTTGTGAGCGCATACATATCTACATGAAATCATTTTCTTTATCCTGTATTCTTTAATAAGTACAAATATATGTGTATATGTATATCACTGTTCAATTGTTAGTTTCGCGCTACTAGAACTCTAACACACACACACACACAGATATATATATATATATATGCTTGCTTGGTATTCCTCCGTCGAAAGTGTGCAAATTAAGCTGCTTTTATAAACTACTGTTCTAGTGCTTAATTCAATTAAGTTGTATATTTATATCACAGTCCTATGTTTGGTAAATTCTGTAATTAATTGACAATATCTTTACTCGGTGATTTTCTCCCTGTGACAAATCTGCTTTGTAGGTGAATATGTTAAATATAGTGTTTT
This sequence comes from Datura wrightii, assembly GCA_035772735.1. NCBI lineage: Eukaryota > Viridiplantae > Streptophyta > Magnoliopsida > Solanales > Solanaceae > Datura > Datura wrightii. The sequence continues at coordinate 18,414,219 of JASDFA010000001.1, forward strand.
AGGATTCATCTACGGGGTGTTAATAATTTATTAATCATTAAATCCCGAGGAAAACCCTTATTTGGTTTGTTCCCTTCCTAATTTAATAATATTTTAGGTGATTCGTCTTGCCGTAACTATTTTCGTACAGTTGTGCTGTGCATACTTAACTTATTTCCTTATTTAATTATTCTTTTGTATTTTATTTATTTTGTTTGTACAAGAGAGTGATAATTTATTTTTGATTCGTCCTAATTTAAAGTGAGTATCTCCTTGACTGATTTTTTTCTTATTTTAAGTATTGGTAACTATGGTAAAAAGGGATCTTCCTAAAAATTTATTTGATTCTGTCAAATATTCTCCCAATTAATTTTATGGGTGATCTATTCTTTCCTTCTTATTCTCTAAATTGACTAACTCTTCTGCTATATAAAGGAGCCTTCTTCCCCCTTTGAAAGGCATTCGAACACTATCATAGACCTACAATATACTTTATTTTTTAAAACACTAATTTTCTCCTTCGAAATTCATAATTCTTCTTCCCGCCTCAATACGAGCACTGCTCGGGATCCACGAGATCCTTGTGATCTTGACGTATTGAGGTTTGAGCCTCAATTATTGAAAAAGCTTTTTCTGAAATTGCTAGTTGTTGCTCTATTTGTTTACTGATTCACCGATCAGTTTTATTTCCCCCGTTACTTTCGATAATAATGTGTGAATGTGCTATAATTACTTCGAATTGCTTTTGTTATTCTGCTATATTCTAGTAGTCTGTTTGCATATTTAAATAGCTAATTAATGAGTTAGGATTCATGGATCCCCGAACATATATATTTGTACGTGTATTTGTGGTCTTACATGTTTAACAGGTCTTTTCTTGTAATGACATGAAGAATCGCCGGGACATGATGGGATCTAGGACTTGTTCAATTAGTTATTACTATTATGTTTCATTGTAATTATTTATTTATTTTTCTTTATGAGCTGTAAATTATAATAAACGCTAATTAATAGTGGAAAGGGGTTTATGGGGAGTAGGGATTGTATGTTCCTTTTTTATTTTTTCTAATTGCCAATCTCACCTAGAAACCATGCCCATAGGAATCTCATAACATATACAACGTTAGATAGCGTGCTCATAGGATCAATATGAATATGACTCTTTTGCTAGAAATCATGCCTTTAAGAATTAAAATTTTAAGCATGTGTTGGTAAATCAGCCCGCAAGAATTATTTTCAGTATATGCTGCCCTTTCAGCTTTAAGTAATCAACTTGCTTAATGATTTGTTTTATCTGCATTCTGCACAGATTCTAAACTTGAATACTAATAATCTATTAGATATCATGCCTATAGGATTAACAAATTTTATTGATTTGCTAGAAATTATGTATATAGGAATTAATTAATATGCACAAACTCCTCTTATTACTCGAATGAGGCCTGCATTTCGACATACTAATCACTTGAAAAATAGGTTTATAGATTTTGTTCATGCTGAAATTCCATTTACTTGACAGATTATGCAAAACGCCAATAATTTAAATCTGTTATATCCTGTCTGCGATTTGACTTATAATTTACCTACCTGATTTTGTAATACTGCAAGAACTAAAAGTATATAAATCTGGTAATAACAGGAGCATGTTTTAGGACCTAGATCAGATTGATAAGAACATGTCTCATAATTATGTTTTCTGCTTATTGTTTTATTGGGAAGCTCATAATAATCAGTGACCCTTCTTTTGTATAGAATACATATCTGTAGTTTTTTTTTTTCGTTTTACTTATGCTTGTGATCATTGAATATATGCTTTGTCCTTAAATCTGATCAATCCATATAGATGTCTCATTCATAGGAAGTCTTTTCAACTTATAGAAAAATGTTTCCAGTGATTACCGTTTTGAATATGTTATCTAGAAATCACATTTTCTTTCAGAATTTGTTCTAACGGAGGCTTTAAAACCTTTAGATGCTAATTGCTTAAATTATTATCTGCTTGTTTGACGTTAATCACCCCTTAAAATCCTAAGTATATTTTAGACCCAAAATTCAAATAGTCGTCCAATGGCTCTTGAACATTAAGTTGGGACGAGTAGGCAAATACTAGGACGTTAGTTTTCTTCACCTAAAATCGCAGAACTACGTCTGGCCTGATTCCCTCAAAGGATACGTCGGCTCCTCTTCGAGGTTCAGCCCCATATTTTAAATATTTATTTATTTGGTTGTTTTTTGTATGCATTTTTATCAATCATTCTGTTATATTATTGTATGCACTAATTTATCTTTCTTTGTAATGTTGAATTATATATTACAACAAAAAAAAATAATGATAATAGCAGTCTTTAAATACATTCTGTTTCAATTTCTTTCTTCTCGCTTGTCTGTAAGTTTTTTTTTGTTAATTTTTTTATCAACCTAGTTTAAATCTAAATAACATAGATTAAAATCAATCTTTTTTTGCACATTAATTAATTCGCTATATATTAATGAATCCTGTCGGGAACCACATTTGTGGACCTCGAAAGGTGCTTAATACCTTTCTTTCGAAGTAATTTAATCTCTTGCCTGACGCACCTCAAATTGTTAGGTGGCGGCTCTTCCTTCAAATAATCCTTCAAGAGTTGTCACATGTCGAGTTCCGCTTTTCGCGAGAAAAATGGGATGCGACAATAGTTAGAGTCATTCTAATAGAAAATATTCTTACGCCATATTCTATATATTTATAACTTAAATTACTTAATTGGTATTATTATACAATTAAAAATTGCGCAAAGTTTATCGCTAAGAACTAATTCTATCGTGATATATTTGTATTTAAATCAGATGCTATAGAAAATAATATTGATTAGATTATTTTTTATAATTAGAGACATAGTAGTATATAATTATTTGATTGATAATCATATGATATATATGGAAAAAAAATATGTCATAATTAGAGTCATGCTGATAGTAAATATTTCTATGACATATTCTATATATTTATAATTTAAATTATTTAATTAGTATTACTGTACAAGAAAAGATTGTAAAAATTTATTATGACATAGAGCTGATTATGACGTGATCTTTTTAAATTTAAATCAGATACTACTATAATTTGAACTTAAATTAGAGACATAGCAGCACATCACTATTTGATTAGCAATTATATGATTTATATGAAAAGAATTATGCTATAATTATAGTCATTATAATAGAATTTTTTTATGAAATATTATATATATTTCGGAGGGATTTGTTCAACATAATATAAACAGTTCATAGTATACAATATAGGCAAAAAAACTACCTTGAATTCATTACAAGTATTCAAAAAAAAAACTTTAAAAAAATGTACTAAAATTGACTATATCATTGAAATATCCGAAAAAAAGGTGCAATAATGTTTAAAAGTTTGTGTTGTGCGATTATGGATGGTTCTTGATCACGAAGAAACAGATAATTCAATTTCAATAGAGATGTTACTGCAGGATGAAAAGGTATATGTATCATCTTATTATCATTATAATACATACATTGACTATCCCTCTTATGGATATAATATAGATATTGAATTTTTAATAGGGAGATCATATCCACGCAACTGTGGGTAGGTGTGTTATCCACATATTCAGAAGTAAAAGCCATGGTATGTTATCCGCATGTTTCAATAAAATTATAGTTTATGATGATGATGGACAAATAACAAATGAAGCTAGAAATGTAGTTTACATCAAAATTTTTCGTAATTTAATATGATACATTATTAAATAAATTTATCATGAATTATTATCTATCATTATTCTCATATATTTTTTGTCTTAATATATTTCATAGATTGCACATTTTTGTGGAAACTTAAGAAATCTTCAATTACTAACTATATGAGAATGAATCCGACAGAGGATGAAAAAATCAATTGTGACAACTCACAGAAAAGAGACTTTATTATTGTAATAAATATTGTGTTAGTTAAAGATGTGATGAGAACTGTAGAATAAGTTTTTGCATTATCATTCAGATGCCCATTATTGTATCTGATCTTGAAATTTTTTGACGTGCAACGGTGATGCCTAAGAATGTAAATGACATCTTGAAAGTTGTGGTGAAATTTATACCTATTTTGCTGCTTTATTTTATTTTATAGTTCTTATTAAAAAATATACCAATTTCTTAGTTCTCTTCTTTTGCACAATGCAGTTATAACTATTTGGTTTTTTATTTGATTGTGTGTCATATATCTATTAGATATTGGATATTGTCTGAATGATTAACTTTGAGGTTAAATAGTTTGAGTGTTTCTTATTCTTAAGGACTATCTTTACAAACTAATTTTAATATGACTCTCTATATTTTCTTTAAAAGCCCAGTAATTTATTTTAATTTCTTTTCATTTCATTTTTCTGACATATTTTAGTTGTTAAATAAATTGAAGTGTCAAATTCAGTAATTGTGCCGAAATTTATAGTTATTATGCTGCTTTATTTAGTTTTAGCTAAGAGATAATTATAATGGACTAAGTTATATGGGTTATTTAAAAACAAAATAAGCCAAAGAAGATATTGACATTCATTTCATCAATCTTTGTTGGGTTACCTGTTGATCAAGTGACATAAATTTTTTATAATCATTTATTCATTTAATAATTTTGCAAATCTAAGTGAGTTATTTAATAATTTTTTCCTTAAATATTGCACGGGTACTAATACTTGTTTCAATAAAAAGGATTTCTTTATTAATTTACATGTTTCAAAGATGTTTGTTTCATTGAGAAAGAGCTCCCCGCCCCCTCCATCGATGCTATCAAAATATTTAGATCTAAAATTGGAGTTTGTTGCCGTCCCTATTTTGACTTTACGGCTTAACACAGGTCAATCTTTGAACTCCCTCAATCTGTTTTCTCTGGTTCTTCTTCGCCTCTGTATTTCGTTTTATTTGCAGTTTTCTATATGTGATTATTTGGTAATCTACAATGGTTTGTTAGTACTTTAGAGTCATACGAAATGTTTTGCATATTCCCAATATGATTAATTTGTCTTCTATATATGGAAACTTGACAACACCTTTCTAATTGTTGTCGAGTTTTGATCAAAATAGGTTTGTTTGGGCCGGAGAAAATTGTTGTTCGTATTCCAAGCATTTAGGGAATTAAAAGGAAATATATATATATACACCTTCAATATAACCATGCGTGATAGTAAATCTTTTATTATTCTAAAAGTCCAAAAATACATTCAAACTATTCCGCTTTTGTGAGTTTAATATTTGAACTATTTGAAATTTGTGTTTAGTACCTAAACTATCACCCAAAACTTACAGAAATACATACAGTATAAACATAAATTGTTGAGCAAGCATTTTTTTAATTTTATATTGAAGCTCGCTTCACATAATGGGTAAAGATAGTACAATTTAGTTTCATGAATTATGAGTTGTACAATGGGTATTTCATAAAGTGATTACTATGTTCTATATATGTATATATCGTATTCTATTTATTTTGCATGATATTGCCATATACAAAAGTTCGAAGAGTTTGCCAGAGAGGATATGTCAAAGTTTACTGCTCGAAAAGAAATAGGCATAACACATATGAACAATGATAGTAGCCAAGAAAGGGAGAGCAGCTCCACATGCATTCGGAACAAAAAAAAATGAAGCAACTATAGCCGGCCCTCACCCAAATCGCAGCTCCACCCCAAAAACAGAGGCGACGAATACGTCCAAGTGGAGTCGAATCGGATTCGTGGACTAGATGACGACGACGAATCGCCTTCGTTTTCATCTCATTATAATTCATGGATTAAATATGGATTGTTTGAATGTTGGTTGCTGGTTTAATGTTCTGTCAAAATGTGTAAATTAGCATGTGAAAAGAACCACTGTTAAGCGCCGAAGGCAAATTTGCAGCAAAGTAGTGTGTATTTCAGATTTATTTTTGGTGACAAATCTTAATCTCTCTATTACATTTATCAAGTTTATGTGATTGAATGACGACATGATTTTCTTCCATATTATAATGTGAAGCTATTTGATTTCTTAGATATGGGGTGTTATGTTGTGGGTATACATGCTACTTGAATAATCTTATTGCATTTCTGCGGAATAGCTGCTTCACTTATAATAAGAAATGATGAGTTATGACACAAGTTAATGAACTAAGTTAGTTTAAATGATTTACTACAGTTTGCTCTTAGATTAGTTTAAAGTTTGAACTTCAGTTGCTCATTGTCAATATGATGAATTGGATTTGAAACAAGCGTTGGGCTGATTATTATCTTTTTCAATTGAACTCTTTGGGTTACGGCTGTAAATTTTGGGCCGGAATTAATTTAAAGCTCAATTAATCAAACAAATTTATTTCAAATCTTGTTGCTCGATAAAAGAGTTTAAGAACTCTCTTGTTAAACCCTTTTCCTTCATATGTGCTTACTTCGATTAAGAATCTCAATTATTTTAGTATTTAAAATTTTCTTTCAATTAGCTAGACGTTAAGAAAGAACATACTCTCACCTCTTTGGATTTTCTTTTACATGCACATCACAATAGAATGGCGTCGCTTGGAGTTCAATCATGGAGAGTGGAGGAGTCAACGTAGGAAATAGAGCTCAAGTTGAATCGTCATCTCGAAACGGGGACGACAGTATGACGACTCTGTATTGATATAGGTAAGGCTGAAGAGAAATCTGTTTTCTGCTCGATAACTCCAATATACCTTCCATGTCTCATTCCTCTTCAAGAGATATCATGTTCACCCGACAATTGGGTAAAGGAGTGTTTGTAACATTAGGTGATGGATCCTTGAGGTGTATGGCTTTTCTATCGATCAACTTTTGTATCTTGTCCCTCAAGGATCTGTAGGATTCCACGGTGTGTTCTCGATTGCCTGAATGATAACAGATATACCTTGTTATGATCATACCACTTAGCTTGTATATCGATCATGAGTGCAAGGATAGGCTCAATGTAGCATGTTTCTTTTTTTAGTCTTTCATACAATTGCGCAATGGGATCTGCCAAAGGGGTGTAATTCGGATGGTTTTTGGTTGAAATTAGCTTTAAGCCTATGATTTTGTGGGTGAGCAAAGGAGATGATCCCATCAGGATAAATAACCACTCGTTTGTTTGTTCTTTCTTGTTAAAGGAGTGATTGACATGATACACTCATAGTCCGATGGCCATTGCACTTCGGCTAAAAAGTCCCTAAAGACTTTTGCACGGGTGGAGCGATCACTTCTAACCTATTTTATTTTCCTCTCCTTATTTGGTTTGGTCTTAATGTAAGAATCTATGTACTTTATTTGTTCTGGTGATTTAATATATTGGTACGTATAAATTTAATTGGAAATTATGAAATTTGTATTAATTGATGCTAGATTAACTGTAGTTTTCTCTTAAAATTGGTTCTTATTCTATTTTCTCGCTTATCTAAATTTCCTTTTCTTTTCTTTGTTGCCTTTGTTTATTTTATTTAATCATGTGATCAGTTTGTAATTCTTTTATCCTTAAAATAGCTTAGCTTATCATTATTTATTCGTACAGTAATTTGTCTAATCACATAGTTAATTTAGTTTAGTAAATAAATCAGCCCTTTTGTACGCTAATTCACCACATAATTAATGAATCCGAAAAAGACTCATATTTGTGGACCTCGAAAGATGCCTAACAGTTTTTTTTCGAGGTAATTTGAATCCTTACCAAAATTTGATGACGTAGATTAGCTAAACAGGTCATCCCCATAATTAGTTTAGTAAAATGATGGCCCAACACATTATAATTACGGTTCTTCTTCTTTTAATAATCCTAAAAAAAATTGTCACATACTTGACCTATTTTTCATGAGAAAAATAGGACACGACAGTACATATGTAGACTCTTAAACTTGCCAATATTTTTCATTTAAACACCTGAACTAAGAATATGACCTATTGAACACTTGATCTATATTTAAGTTGTATCTATTAGACACTTCAGTGACAATCTCTTACGAAATCAAAGAGCCTGAGTTTCAAACGTGATGACATGGAAAAATAAGCAAATCCCTACGTGACACTTGAAAATTAAGAAAAGCACTGTCCATCTTCTATATTTTTTTTTTCAAAATTTCTCCCCGCCATTCTTTATCTTCTTCAACCCTCGCCCAAGAGGATCCCCCGATGGTTGTGATCGTGGATTCTGTGTTTCAGTAATGGTTCTTGCAATATTTTTTAGGTGATTAGAGATTTGTATTACCCAATTTTAACCCTTCGAATGAGGTGGTTAAAATAAACATGAACGAAATATGTGTTGTTGATTATGTTGATCCACCCGTTTTCCGCTTAGTCTGACTCTTATATTGGAGAGACAATTAAGTTATGACATGAGGTGACATCTTTCAGTAGATGAGTTGAAACTTAATTGAGTCAGCATTCTTTTGTAAAGATTAATAGATTTATGGCATATTGGGTAGTATATATGTGGGTTTCTCAAGTGGCTTCTATGATTTATGAAGAGCATTGGTTATACAGGGTGGTGTTAATGGGATAATAAAGTTTCGATCTTGGATCGAAGAGAACGTGAGAGTGAAAGAGGGTTCTTTGGTTGAAAATCTAACAAGTTTTGCAAGTGTTGTATTTGGAAGAAATTAATTTCTTTTGTCCTATGCTGATTAAGGTTGTTAGTGATCATTTTTGTATGTACTTTTTGCTTTAAATTAGAGGTCTTCATCACTCTAAAATGGTGATAATCTTCAAAGAAAGAGAGAAAAGAGTGTTGATGATGGAGTGTGGTAGGCAAACAAAGAGGTAAGGAGATGGAGCATAATAAAAAAGATTTAATCTTACTCTCTCATAAGAGGTGTGATACACTCTCTATGACTCGTCAACGGTTTTGGTCCAAATGACATAATTGGAATATAAATTAATTGTTCCATTGGTCATACCTTTAGATGATGTGTCTAAATGAAAAGTCCTAAAAGTTCATATGTATTTAACTTTATTTTTAATATATTAAATTAAACAACGGATAAAAAATAATGTCAGCATAATTAATGCCAACATAATTAATTCATGCATCACTAATCCTAGCATTACTAATATACTCTACAAAAACACCTTAATCATTTGATAGAAGATATTATAGAAAATAATACATGTATTAGTTTTGGTATTACTAATTCCTTGTTTGGTACACTTTTTTAACTTTTGTGTGATTAATTCAAGTATGAGTTATACGCCCTATTTGGTATTATCCTATGTTATAACTATACATAGCAAACCATGATATCAATAATACCAAGTGTATCTATGCATTAACATGGTTAAAGACACAATTACCCATGAAAGTATACAAAAGTAAAGACCATAGAGGGTATTTTTATAAATAAATATTTTTAAAAAAAAATTATGTAATGCATGTTATTTTTAATACACCAAACTAAATAGTGAATAAGAAATAATGTCAGCAAAACTAATTTCTACATTACAAATGGCTATCCGTGCACATTAATTTAATGTATGGCAATCGAGTACGCTCATGGATAAAGTTAAAACAAAAGCTCAATCTCCAACCAGAGTGTCACGATCCGAGCTAGGACCCCGGATCTAGACACGGGACCTAGGACCACGAATAGTCCCAAGTCGACCCATGGCATGATCATAGTAATTCAAGAGCATAACTAAAATTGAAAATCAACCAAATTATGAGTAAAGCGGAAGTCTGAGTAAAATAACTTTTAAAGGAGCGAATAGTCAACATTCGAACAAAAAGCTGAATAACTACATAATATCTGAATAAGCTCTAACTGTCTGACGAGCTGATGAGACAACACCCCCAACTAGCTCTTTAATATCCGAAACTAAAAGATAACAAAACAAGAGCTAAACTGCATGTCCTCGGTAGATGAGGACCCACTAAAGGTAGAGGCTGACTGGACTGAAACGGGAGAGGCTAACGGCAAGGCAGAACCTGATCACTCAAATTTGTATCATGAAATGATACTGTATAGAGTATGCGGTCAGTACTTAAAATGTACTGAGTATGTGGGTTAAGTAAAGAGGATCATAAAAATACATAAGAGTACATGAGAATATAACATTTCTGAAATCATGCATTTGAAATCATAACTTAAACATGAGGGCTTAAGGCTTTCAAAACTATTCGTAAATGGTCATAATCGTAATCATAAAGAAGCTTTATAAATCATAACTTGAGCCAAAACATCATAATATGATCATGCATAACATAAGGAACAATGGAGAACTCATCATAACCGACACCATCATGATCGAGCTTACATAATGCTCCAACTATCTCGCTCAAGTGGGCAGAGCCTTCCCAAGCTTGCCAAGGAAAGGGACGTATCATGGTGTGATCACTAACTAGGACCCTATAGGGTTAACATGAGCATATACTTACATTAGCACGTAGTTATGAGACGCGGGGTTGACTTAAACCCTGAGCCTACTCGATGCTAGACACTACTTTCAAAAACATGCACATGGCTCATAATCAATATCATAACATCATACATGGAGTTCATGAGCTAGTTTAAATCATAAAAAATCGTGAATATGCTCATAATACATGAACTAGCCATTAAAAATAGGGCCCTTGAGTCGGCCATAGTCATAAACTTGATAATCATGAGGATCATGTCATAAACTTGATAATCATGAGGATCATGTTTACTTGAGAAATCTCCATACTTGAATTTAATAAACTTATGAAGAGTACTTGTAGGAAATCATGTATCATGCTTTATAAAATATAATTAGGGCTTGAAAACATCGAAACCATATGGAAATCATAAAATCTCGTAAAGAGTAATTTAGCCCTAAAATTTATAATCATGCTTGAATCATAAGATATCATAAATTTCATAAAATACTTGAAGAGATCATAAGCCCTATCATGAAAATCATATTTTCATATCAAATCAGCTTTACCCATAAGAGAATCATGAATAAATTTCAAAACCCAACATGGAATCATAATTTTCGAAAATAGGGCTTTGGGGAAAATTGGGGGATCATACTTTTGATTGAATAAGGGGCATGAGGTTGAAAATAACCCTCATTAATAGACCCATATACTTGAATTGATCAATCCCCAACTGAAATTGACACCCCACTTGATTCTAGAAGAAACTTGAAGAAGAACCCTTGGAATTTCTTGAGAGAATTGATTCTTAAATTGAGAGTGTTAGGAGAATAATGGGTGATCTAGGGTGAGTAATACCCTTAATACACTCTTTTCCATTCTTAAAACGACGTAGTTTAGGACCACAAAACTTATGATTTATGAAAATACCCTTAATGAAAAAACTGGGAAAAAGGTCACTGTCCGTTGTAATGACTCGTATCACAAGTCGTCATTCCATACCATGACTAGTGGTATCACTTGTTATCCCCATTGGTCTCATGCAATATGTCTAGACTTCTCACAACGGACACCAACCATGATTCGTACCTCCTCATAACGGGTCGTCAAACCTGTCTGTTATCACTGGAATAAATTCCTAACCTCCTCTGAAATTTACCATGGATGCATACTATGACCCGTTGTTCCTGCAATGAGTCGTACTGTCCGTCGTGGTATATCTTCCTTCCTCTACAGGTACAAATAACGACTCCTTTCCACGACCCGTTTCAACCACCTACGAGTCGTACCACGACTCGTTACACCAAACCCTCCTTTGCAGTTGCTAATCACGACTCGTGACGACGAGTCATCACATCGACCAACGAGTTGTACCTTCGCTTGTTGGTCCAGAACCTACCACTCAGTGCTTTCATCACAACTCCAACCACGACCCATCAATCCACCCTACGACTTGTACCATGAGTCGTTCCGAGAGAAAATCACAGATTCTTCTGCTGATCCCATTTTTAAATCCCGAACCTAGTCTTAGAAACTTTTGGGGTATTACACAGAGGGAGTCGAGGATGAGGACAACCAAGGAAAATTCCTTTTGCTATTTTTTTAGCCGCGTCAGTGCTCGTATGCAACCGAAGCAAATAAATGTAAACAAGGAGATAGTTAGCCGGTGCTTATGACTGAGAATGTCATCGCTGGAGAAAATTATGTTGGGCATACCTCTAGAGTTCAAAAGAAATTGGAATTGAGTACTTCACCTTTGATAATCAGATCTAACAAATTGAAATAAATTGTTCCTAATCGATCCAATATAACAACGGAATCTAGGAATTCACAAATAGGGATTAATGGAATAGGGGAAACATTAGAGGTTACTATTACAACAACTTTAGATCCTTTGTTGGTGATGAAGACACTTGAGATAGCCGAGATAGCTCCTAAGATGGACAGGAGAAACCTATTTGCCAAAAATAAGCTTGTTAAAAATGGATTGAGCCTCTCATATATCCCTCCTCAGATTATCAATGATAAAGTTGTAGCCCAACTTGACAAAGAAGAAGTGGAACAGACAACTTTGAAATAGAAGCAATTCCTTGTTGCCTATGTTATACAGGAAGTCCCTGGATACAACTCCATGTATAGTTATGTTTCAAAACAATGAAATAATATAGTTTATTCGGATTTATATTTACATAAAGATGATTACTATATAATCAAATTCCAAACTATGAGGATATGCACGAGATCCTATATGCATGCAGCATGCTCGTATTCAATAAACCACAGGCGTATTGTGTTGAACTCCTGGACTCTAAATTTTGATTTTAATAAGTAATTTTGACTAACATTCCCTTGTGGATTACTTTGCCTAATATTTTCATGAACTTTGGGGAGTCAAATCCTTGAGCAGTATTGCTAGAGTGAGAATTTTTATTAAAATTAATATCACCAAACCTTTGGTTGATGAAGTAGTTGTGATGGATCCCAATGGAATAATATTTCAATAGAAAGTTCTTTATGAGTGGAAACTTGAGTTCTGCAATATTTGTCAGACAATTGGATATATATGTCCCTCTCCCAATATGCCACTTGTTAAGTTTCTGAAGGAAAACCTAATGAGCCACCCCATAAGAAGAAAGAGCAGCCAGAGATGATTCAGAAGTGGAAATCTAAGGGCATTGAACCAGTTGTATCAGTATCGGAACCTACCTAAATCGTCACTAAATTACCAATAGAGGTACCTCCCTAATCTATGACTATGAGACTTGTTTCTTATGCTAAGGAGTAAAGTAACTCACTAGTGGTGGAGAACATATTTGAGCAAAATGATGATCCTAAAGGAAAATCTAATGAGGAGGACAATTCTTTACCCCTAGAAGATTTCCCTATATTAACTGCTACTCCTACGCAGAGTGGTGCAAAAAGTGCAAAGCGTGGTGATTATGTAGAAAGCAAAAAAGAGTCTATTCCCCTAGACAAGGGTAGGGGGATTAAAATACAATAACTTGGCTCTTTTAGAATGTAGGAGGGATAAATAAGTGATACAAGCAGAGGGAACTCATTATATACCCAGAAAAATAGATTTACTACATTACTTGAAATAAGAGTAAAGTACGCAAAGCCTTGAAGATCCAGAAAACTGGACCAGAACATTCATAACAACTACTAGGATGCCTCAAATGGTAGAATCTGGCTTGCGTTGGACCCTCAATGGTATATTATTGATTTGGTAAATAGTGGAGCACAATTATTACATTGTTAAGTAGATGGTGGGACTGATAATCTTTCTTGTATTTTGATTGTATTAAATAGATATAATACTATTGAATAGAGGAGAGCTTTCCAGAGAACTTTGAAAGATTTGGCCCAAATGATCAATATAACATGGCTTATATGTGGAGATTTTAATGCAATGTTCTATCCTTCTGATAGACTATTGGGTAACCTTGTTTAACTAGTTGAAACTAGAGATTTTGCAGATTGTGTTCAAGATCTTCAATTGAATGAACTTATGTGGAGGGTGAGTACTTACCTGGAATAACAAACAACTTGGAGATGACAGAGTCTCTAGCATGCTAGATAGGGCTCATGGCAACCATGATTGGATGATGCAATAGGGACACATTCCTACTGATTTCGGCTTACCAAATATCTCTGATCATTGCCCTGTGATTTTAGCTTTGAGCACTACCACTAGAATCATTAAGCCACCTTTCAAATTTTCTGATGTCTGATCAGAACACAATACATTCATCTCTATTATTGGACACAATTGGTAGCATGATCTTGCTCAGTGAAAGATGAGGAACAATTGGGCAAGCGAGAACTGAAATGGCTCATACTCAATAATTGCTAACTAGAAAGTGTACTGATGGCTTAATTGAACAAGAAAAAATTATTCTTCTACAGTTAGAAAAATGGCCTCATATTAAAGAGAGTATTATAAGGCAGATATCAATGTTAATATGGATACAACTAGGGGATCCAAATATAAAGTATTTTTCTACTGTAACGAAAGATAAACACCACAAAAAATAAATTCTAGAACTTACTTCTACCTCTGGGAATAGACTAACCAGTCCTACTGATATTAAATAAGAGATTATCATATTCTACAAAGGCCCAATGGGGATTGCTTGTAATGAACTTCCAGTAGTGATGTACTTGTCATGAGGAAGGGGCCAATATTAACACAACAATAGAGGGTGGATTTGTGTGCAAAAATTATTGAACAAGAGATCACTGATGGTCTCAATGCTATTGACAGTGAGAAAGACCCTATGATTGATGGATACAATGTTGTCTTTTTAAAAAAAATCATCGCCTATTGTAAATATATATATCATTCAGGTTGTGAAAGAATTTTTTTAAAAAGGGTAATATGTGCAAAGTTGTCAACTATGTCACTATCAATTTGGTCTCTAAAGTCCTTTATTCTAAGACAATAAAGGATTTCAGACCTATAACTTGCCGTATAGTCTTATACAATATTATATTCAAAATTTGAGCTACCAGAATGCAAAAAGTGATAACAAGTGTTAGTAGTGAAGCTCAAGTTAAATTTATTCCTGGGGGAAAACTGCAGACAACATCACATCGGCACATGAATTAATGAAGTCATATGCTACAAAGCATGTGTCTCCTAGATATATGATTAAGGTTGATTTACAAAAAAATATGTGATTATGTAGAATAAAGCTACTTAGAGCAAGTTAAGATTGAATCAGGCTTTTCCGAAAGATACAAACTATGAGTGATGGAGTGTGTCAGATCCGTGAGCTTCAATATTTTGATCAACATAGTAGTTTCAGAATCATTCCTGCTGGCAAGGGCCTAAGGCAAGGGGATTCTTTATCCCCTTTTTATTTTCTATTTCAATAGTATACCCGAATACAGTCCTAAATGAGCTGAAAGAGCATATAACCTTCAAATCACCCAAGATGTGCAAAATTAGGTATCACTCACATTAATTTTGTTGATGATGTATTGTTATTTGCTAGAGGGGACTATGAATCTGTTGTTGCACTACACCATTATTTCATCAGTTCACGAGAGCTTCTGGATTACAAGCAAACTTAGATAAGAGCTCTGTTGATTATGAGAGTGTGACAGTAGAAGAAAGAGCTAGAAATACTATCCTATTTGGACTATTCTATTGGTGAATTATCTTTCAAGTATCTTGAGATTCCTTTGTCTACTAAGAAGGTCTTAGTTCTCTGATGGCTTTCTTTAATTGAGAAGATCATAGCTAAAATATCCTCCTGGACATCAAAGAAAATAATCTTATGGAAATAGAACTCAACTTTTTCAGACAGCTATCTTTGAAATGCAAACATATTAGGCCCAACTCTTTATCATCCCTACCAAAATTATTAAAATAGTAGAGGCCTGTTGTCTAATTTACATATAGTCGTCGAGCAATATGATCAACAAAAAAAGTTGTGGTAGCTTAGATAAAGCTATGTTCTTTTAAGTCAGCATATGACTTGAATCTAATTAACTTAAGAATGTGGCATGAAGTTGCTATTACCAAAACTTGTTGGGTTACCTATAAACAAGATAAGTTGTTGATAAAGTGAATCCACACTTATTATATAAAACTTCAGCATTTTATGATTGCTTCAGTGCCTCAACAAATATGTTGGATGGTTAGGAAAATGATGGAAGGTAGACCTTAGTTACGTCATGTGCCATTGATTTCAAAACCTGGTCAGAGTCTCATTCGAACAAGTTATCTGTCACACCCCGCCTTGGGGGGTATGACTGGCACCTGGTGCCCTACTGGGACCTGAACTGCTGGACTGCTGAGCCTGGCACATCTGGTGCCTGGCTGGCTCTAACTCATATTTCTGGAAACAAAGGGCTATATAACGGCTGTAAACACAGCCCCCGGCCCATTGGCCTATATCCTCCTATACCTGTACTAACAGCTGACCAGAAACATATCAATTCAGGGAAACCTATGCGGGCCGACAAGGCCACCATGCTGTCTAGTTATCTATAACTCAATCATGGAGTACTAGAAAACTCCGTGACCGGCAAGGTCACCACTACTGGTAAACTATGGCCCCACACGGCCATCATAAAAGAAAGAAAGAGTACTAACATCTATACAACTGCACGGCCTCACACGACCGGCTCATCTGACCACAGGAAGATATATATAGACTGCAAGCCTCTAGGAATAGCAATAGAAATGATCGGGACAGGGCCCCGACCTACCCGTACTACACAACAAAAGAAACTGAAATACACCTCTGGAATTCAGTCTCCGGATGACAAGAGCTGAATACTCGACCGCTGACAGGAATCACGTAGTATCGCCTGCTCGTCTATGAGTACCTGCAGGTAAGTAATGCAGCGCCCCACCGGGCGTCAGTACCGCTGGTACTGAGTATGTAAAGCAATAACTAAAAGAAATATCTGAAACAATAATATAACTGATGAAACTGAAATAGAAGGAATAGATTAACTGTCTGATAATGTAAGTCATACCTTCTTTTAATCATACTATAAGGAGTAGGAGTCATACCTGAGGATTTATCGTTCTACTATCGATCTACTCGTATCTACTGTAACACAGTATAACATATCATAACATACATAGCATACACAAACCTTACCCGGCCCCCATAAGCCGAGAGGTACAACCAGCACAGAATCTACACCCCTACCCCGGTCATCCCATCTCCTATAACCCCTGTAAGCATCCTGTCGGTCCCCTGGGTATGCACTTGGGCTCGCTGAGCCCCTGACTATAATTGTACCTGAGTCCGAAGGACTCCTGAATCAACACCCGGGCGTATCCGCTCGACAGGGGTGTATCAAAGCCGACCAAGGCATAATATGGGGAAAATTGGCATCCCATTTTCGTCCCCTCTGGGACGGCATGCCACTCCGTAGAGCGACGTATCCTCGTCCTCTGGCGGACGAGCCGATACAACTATCAACCCTGGGGCGGTCATGGATGCTAGGTAGTCCAACCCCAAGCAATACAACGGTCTCAACTAGCAATACTGTCTGCATATCTCACATGCTGAGGCTAATAGGGGTAAAGTATCGTATATATTACATGCTGAGCTAGTGATAGTAATCTGTACGTATTTAATACGTGCTGAGGCTGGTAAATATATACATATGAATATAATCTCCTGCCAGACTGTTCTGGGGCTAATACTGAACAGGATATAGTATTTCTGCTGAATACCATGCTGTATACTAAGTTTCTATAGTAACATGATTTACTAGTTCTAATATGCTTTCTAGCTTCATTTTAACTTATCGTTCTATCTCTGAGATGTCTTATAGGTATTACATTACTTTACTGGGCTTTCAACTGAATAAAATAATATCTTAACATTTCGTATTACATCACATACTGAACATGCTGGACAGTTTCTAACACTTGTGTTAGGATCTATGTCATCCTAGTAAGTTTCACGCAAGTTACAACTTGATGCTTCTAGTACCGTATCAACATTCACAATAAACGTAACACTTGATTTCTGAACATTCTACTGGCCTGTAAATTACTATACTGTACCGATATTACTTAACTTGCCGAAGGAACTGGCTTTACATACCTTATCCTTGAACTATTCGTCCGTCGGATGAGACTCGGCCGGTGCTTCAACTATTTCCTCCCAACTGCATTCATAAATATGTCAATTAATACTAAATACAGCTTTATTGTAAAGAGCAACGTCACTTTCGATATAGTTTATAGCCTAAACTTAGGCTTATCGAAAGACGGTCGAAAACTCGCTATTTTTCAGAGGTCCAGAAGGGAGAGATATTCACTTCACAGCTAGGAACACATAGACACTAATTTAGAGCAATTCCACTTACCTTAGCTCGGTGGCTCGACGATTCGTTGGCCGTATTTTACGAAACTGAATCCGTAGGAATGCTCTCTGCTGCTAAATACCTCAGTATCTGGAGTTAATTTGAGTTTAGACGATGTTTAGTAGCGTAATCGGACGAAAATTATATAATTTCTTCGTTCCTTTTTCTCCCTCTGCATTTGCTCTCTGTTCTCTGGAAATAAATATGTGTTTTTATCATTTAAAACCGAAGTGGGGCTTTATATACTTGGGCCTGGACAAGGACAACGTGCCACGGAGCCAACGCGGAGGCCTCTCCTCTGTGACACGCTGCCATCGCTGAGGGGTTCTGCCTCAGCTCCTTCCGCAATGGTTCGACAGGTTTCTCGTCCGATCTTTTCCCGGGCCTTTCTCCAGCACGTATGGCCTTCAAATATGCTTGACCAACGTGCGAATAGGTCATTGAGGTGCCGGGAATTCTACGGGGTATAACATTCTCCCCCCCTTAAGAACATTCGTCCTCGAATGTACACTGTGATCTAAAGGACTACTTACTTATTTTCTGGAAAAATTTCAGCAGAGTTTCTCCTGTAATATGGACTATAGCAAAAACCTGAAATGCAGAAAAGTCCAACACAGGCACTGCACGTAATATTTTAAAATCCACTGGACAACTAAGTATCAATCTTTCTCATTCACACACATACAACTACAAGGTATTGCATAAGTGATAATACGGACATACCTGTCGCCTGACTAGGCCTGAAATAGGTGAGGGTATCTGGCTTTCATATCTTCTTCAGCTTCCCACGTCATTTCCTCACAGTTCCTGTTACGCCACAATACTTTGACAGATTCAACATCTTTAGTCCTCAATCTGCGAATCTGTCTGTCTAAGATAGCTACGGGAACCTCTTCATATGCTAATCCTTCTGTGACCTGGACATCCTGAACTGGAACTACTATAGAAGGGTCCCCTACGAACTTCCTTAACATAGAGACATGGAATACTGGGTGAACAGATGCTAACTCTGGAGGCAAGTTCAATTCGTATGCAACTCGGCCTATTCTTCGCCGAATCTGATATGGCCCAATGAATCTCGGGCTAAGCTTGCCTTTCTTGCCAAATCTCATTACCCCTTTCATCGGGGACACTTTCAGATATACCCAGTCATTTACCGCAAATTCTAGATTTCTGCGTCGCATTTCTGCATAAGACTTCTGGCGGCTCTGAGCAGTCAATAAACGTTCCCGGATAAGCTTTATCTTTTCCTCTGACTGCCGAACAATGTCTGGGCCAACCAATGCTCATTCTCCTATTTCAAACCAGCCCACCGGCGATCTACATTTTCGCCCGTATAATGCCTCGAAAGGCGCCATCTGGATAGCTGAATGGTAGCTGTTATTATACGCAAATTCAATTAACGAAAGATGCTCATCCCAGCTACCCCCAAAATCTAGCACACACGCTCGTAGCATATCTTCGAGCGTCTGAATTGTACGTTCAGCCTGCCCATCTGTCTGAGGATGGAATGCTGTGCTCAAGTTAATCTGCGTTCCCAATCCTTTCTGAAACGACTGCCAGAATCTAGCTGTGAACTGTGCTCCCCTATCTGAAATGATGGATACCGGCACTCCATGTAATCTAACTATTTCTCTGACATATAATTAGGCATAATCCTCAGCCGAGAAGGTAGCCTTTACTGGCAGGAAATGAGCTGATTTTGTTAGCCTGTCAACTATTACCCAAATGGAATCATTTCTGCGTCTGGTACGGGGTAACCCTGTTACAAAATCGATGTTTATTGTTTCCCATTTCCACGTAGGCACCGTTATCTCTTGCGTTAAACCGCCCGATTTCTGGTGCTCTGCTTTCACCTGCTGACAATTAGAACATCTGGATACAAATTCAGCTATCTCAGCTTTCATACCTGGCCACCAGTAGATGTCTCTGATGTCGTGGTACATTTTGGTCGCTCCTGGATGAAGGGAATAGCGAGCGTAATGTACCTCATGCATGATCCGTCCACGAAGCCCTGAAATATTCGGGACACAGAGGCGGCCCTTACAGCGTAGCACACCATCCTCAGTTATCTGAAAATCTGACTCCTTACCTCTCTGAGTTCTATCTCTGAGCTGGACTAAATCAGGATCCTCGTACTGTCGTTCTTTTACCTCTGTAACTAATGACGACACAGCAGAATTCCGAATTACTGTTCTATTATTTTCTGTTTCCATTACTCGAACGGCTAAACCAGCTAACTGATGAATTTCTTTGGCTAGCTCCCGCTTCTCAGGTCGTAAATACGCCAAACTCCCCAGCGACTTACGGCTCAGGGCGTCTGCTACAACATTAGCTTTTCCGGGGTGGTATAGAATATTCACATCATAATCTTTTAACAGTTCCAACCAGCGGCGTTGCCGTAGATTCAACTCCCTCTGAGTGAAAATGTACTGTAAGCTCTTATGATTTGTGTAAATATCAACATGGATGTCGTACAGGTAATGCCTCCACATCTTTAAGGCGTGGATTACTGCGGCCAATTCCAGGTCGTGGGTAGGGTAATTATTTTCGTGTTTCCTCAGCTGTCTGGAAGCATATGCAATTACTCTACCATGCTGCATCAACACACAACCTAACCCGACACCTGACGCGTCGCAATAGACTGAATAACCTTCCGTGCCTTCCGGCAATGCTAACACTGGAGCGGAGGTTAATCTGTCTTTCAGTTCCTGGAAGCTCTGCTCGCATGCCTCTGTCCATTGAAACTTTGCTGCTTTCTGTGTCAATTTGGTTAGAGGTGCCGCAATGGTCGAGAACCCTTCAACGAACCTTCTGTAATATCTTGCCAACCCCAGGAAGCTACGAACTTCAGTCGGAGTGGTAGGCCTAGGCCATGACTTAACTGCTTCTATTTTCTGCTTGCCTACCTGTATACCAGCATCTGAGACGATATGCCCTAAAAAGACCACTGAGTTAAGCCAAAATTCACACTTAGAAAATTTAGCATACAACTGGCGGTCGCTGAGAATCTGGAGCACTGTCCGCAAATGAGTCCGGTGATCTGCTTCAGAGCGAGAATACACCAGAATGTCATCAATGAATACTATCACGAACAAGTCTAGGAAAGGTCTGAAAATACTATTCATCAGGTCCATAAAGACTGCTGGGGCATTCGTTAACCCGAAGGACATAACTAGAAATTCAAAATGTCCATATCGGGTCCTGAACGCTGTCTTAGGAATATCTCTCTCACGTACTCGGACCTGGTGATATCCGGACCGCAAGTCAATCTTAGAAAAGTATCTGGCTCCCTGTAGCTAATCAAATAAGTCATCAATTCTGGGGAGTGGGTACTTGTTCTTTACTGTAACTTTATTTAGCTGCCGATAATCTATGCACATTCGGAGCGAGCCATCTTTCTTCCTCACAAACAAGACTGGCGCACCCCACGGTGAAGTACTCGGCCTGATAAAACCTTTATCCAATAAATCTTTCAACTGCTCCTTTAATTCTCTGAGTTCTGCAGGAGCCATACGATAGGGGGGTATTGATATTGGCTGAGTGCCTGGTAACAAGTCGATAGCAAAGTCTATTTCCCTTTCTGGGGGAATACCAGGTAACTCATCAGGAAACACATCAGGGAATTCATTCACCACTGGAACAAACTGGAGTGTTGGAGATTCTGCTTGGACATCCTGAACTCTGACCAGATGGTAAATACATCCCTTAGATATTAACTTTCTCGCCTGGAGGTAGGAAATAAACCTACCTTTTGGCGTAGCGGTGCTGCCCTTCCACTCCCGCACTGCTTCTCCTGGGAAGTGGAATCGGACCGTTTTGGTCCAACATTCAACATTAGCAGAACACGGTACTAACCAATCCATACCCATTATGACATCGAAGTCTATCATTTCGAACTCGACCAAATCTACTGTGGTCGGACGGTCAGCAACCTCTACTGTACACCCGCGGTAGATTCGGCTAGCTGTGATAGAGTCACCGACGGGCGTGGATACTAAGAAGGGCTGCTGCAATGACTCTGGTGCAATACTAAACTTTCGTGCCACAAATGGAGTAATGTAGGACAAAGTAGACCCTGGATCAATCAACACATAGGCAGGGTGTGAGCAGATGGTTAACATACCTGTCACAACATCAGGCGACGCTTCTGAATCTTGCCTCTCTGGTAAAGCATATGTGTGGCTTGGACCCGCACCTGTACTAGAGGCCCCTGATCTGCCCCGACCCCTGCCTGCTGAAACTGAGGGCCTGCGCCCAGTCGAGGATGCTGTGGCTCGTGATCTTGCTGATGCCCTATCCTGTCTATCCCGGTCCTCTTGACCTCTGGCTGGGCAATCTTTCATCAAATGGCCTTCTTGGCCACAATTATAACATGCGGTGGAGCCATATCTGCACGCTCCAGGATGGCGTCGACTGCATATAGGGCAAAGTGGTAGGGTATACCTACTCTGCTCCACCCTCCTCTGTAATGGTGAATCTGCCAACTGCGTGCCTCTACCAGTCTCTGACTGCCCCCTGCGACTAAATCTACCCCCCTGCGACTGCGGCGGAGGCGGGGGCCTGGGCGGCCTATCTAACAATCGTGGCCTGGGTCCTCCCCGGGCCTCCCTCTGTAACTCAACTGGCCTATCCCGGCGACGCTGTTCCTGACTGACCCTTCTGACCTCCCGTTGTCGCTGTCTGATGCCCTCAATATTTTGGGCAAATGCCTGAACTCGAGCAATGTCCATGTCCTCTCGCAGTGTGGCTGTAATATAAGTCTCAACATATTCTGGATTCAACCCCATGATGAAACGGTGTACTCTGGATGCCACGGTATCAACAAAGGCCGGTGCATACCGGGCTAAGGAATCAAACCGCAAGGAATATTCCCGAACGCTCATGGCCCCCTGCTCTAGATGTAGGAACTGATCTACCTGAGCCTGTCAAATCTCACGCGGCAGATAGTGACCCAGAAAAGCCCCTGAAAAGCTGGACCTGATGGGAGGGGAAACATCTCTCCCTCCAGACCTTTCCCAACTTTCATACCATAGCACAGCGATATCCCGTAACCGGAATGCTGCCAATTCAACTGATTCGGTAGGCGTGGCATGCATAACCCTGAAGATTCTCTACATTTGATCTAGAAAATCCTGAGGGTCCTCTGTCCGATCCGTACCTATAAACTGTGGGGGATTCAGGGCTAAGAACTCTCGGACCCTCGAACTACCGGGTCCTCCTGATAACTCTGTAACTGTAGACGGCAGTGGCTGACGCTGAGCAGCCATCATCTGTGCTAACATAACTACAACACTCCTAACCTCCTGGTCAGAAGGTGTCGGTACAGGGACTGCTGAAGGTAATGTTGCCCCAAGTGGCTCCTAACGTGGTGGAGACTGCTGAAGAGGCTGAGACGATGCCTCTGTAGTACCCTCTGATTGGGCTATTTCTAAACGAGGGGGGGCATCCTGCTGGTGCCTTCCCCTGCTGCAACATCTAAGCTCCGACCTGTGATAGGATGTCGCTGGTCTGACATTATCTGTAACCAAAGAATATGGTAAGCTTTTAGGGACTCCACCTATACTGTATCGCTCTACAACATGACTGAATAAGAATAAAAGACAACCATCCTATCATGCCTTGCAGCCTCCTACCCATAGTATGTGGTGCAAAACACATCCATGGACAGGACTCTACTTAGCACGGCTTGCAGACTCCCTGGGATACGACCTGCTCTGATACCAAGTTTGTCACACCCCGCCTTAGGGGGTATGACTGGCACCTGGTGCCCTACTGGGACCTGAACTGCTGGACTGCTGAGCCTGGCACATCTAGTGTCTGGCTGGCTCTAACTCATATTTCTGGAAACAAAGGGCTATATAACGGCTGTAAACACAGCCCCCGGCCCATTGGCCTATAGCCTCCTGTACCTGTACTAACAGCTGAACAGAAACATATCAATTCAGGGAAACCTATGCGGGCCGACAAGGCCACCATGCTGTCTAGTTATCTATAACTCAATCATGGAGTACTAGAAAACTACGTGACCGGCAAGGTCACCACTACCGGTAAACTATGGCCCCACACGGCCATCATAAAAGAAAGAAAGAGTACTAACAGCTATACAACTGCACGGCCTCACACGACCGGCTCATCTGACCACAGGAAGATATATACAGATTGCAAGCCTCTAGGAATAGCAATAGAAATGATCGGGACAGGGCCCCGACCTACCCGTACTACACAACAAAAGAAACTGAAATACACCTCTGGAATTCAGTCTCCGGATGACAGGAGCTGAATACTCGACCGCTGACAGGAATCACGTAGTATCGCCTGCTCGTCTATGAGTACCTGCAGGCAAGTAATGCAGCGCCTCACCGGGCGTCAGTACCGCTGGTACTGAGTATGTAAAGCAATAACTAAAAGAAATATCTGAAACAATAATATAACTGATGAAACTGAAATAGAAGGAATAGATTAACTGTCTGATAATGTAAGTCATACCTTCTCTTAATCATACTGTAAGGAGTAGGAGTCATACATGAGGATTTATCGTTCTACTATCAATCTACTTGTATCTACTGTAACACAGAATAACATATCATAACATACATAGCATACACAAACCTTACCCGGCCCCCATAAGCCGGGAGGTACAACCAGCACAGAATCTACACCCCTACCCCGGTCATCCCATCTCCTATAATCCCTGTAAGCATCCTGCCGGTCCCCTGGGTATGCACTTGGGCTCGCTGAGCCTCTGACTATAACTGTACCTGAGTCCGAAGGACTCCTGAATCAACACCCGGGCGTATCCGCTCGACAGGGGTGTATCAAAGCCGACCAAGGCATAATATGGGGAAAACTGGCATCCCATCTTCGTCCCCTATGGGACGGCATGCCACTCCATAGAGCGACTTATCCCCGTCCTCTGGCGGACGAGCCGATACAGCTATCAACCCTGGGGCGGTCATGGATGCTAGGTAGTCCAACCCCAAGCAATACAACGGCCTCAACTAGCAATACTGTCTGCATATCTCATATGCTGAGGCTAATAGGGGTAAAGTATCGTATATATTACATGCTGAGCTAGTGATAGTAATCTGTACGTATTTAATACGTGCTGAGGCTGGTAAATATATACATATGAATATAATCTCCTGCCAGACTGTTCTGGGGCTAATACTGAACAGGATATAGTATTTCTGCTGAATACCATGCTGTATACTAAGTTTCTATAGTAACATGATTTACTAGTTCTAATATGCTTTCTAGCTTCATTTTAACTTGTCGTTCTATCTCTGAGATGTCTTACAGGTATTACATTACTTTACTGGGCTTTCAACTGAATAAAATAATATCTTAACATTTCGTATTACATCACATACTGAACATGCTGGACAGTTTCTAACACTTGTGTTAGGATCTATGTCATCCTAGTAAGTTTCACGCAAGTTACAACTTGATGCTTCTAGTACCGTATCAACATTCACAATAAACGTAACACTTGATTTCTGAACATTCTACTAGCCTGTAAATTACTATACTGTACCGATATTACTTAACTTGCCGAGGGAACTGGCTTTACATACCTTATCCTTGAACTATTCGTCCGTCGGACGAGACTCGACCGGTGCTTCAACTATTTCCTCCCAACTGCATTCATAAATATGTCAATTAATACTAAATACAGCTTTATTGTAAAGAGCAAAGTCACTTTCGATATAGTTTATAGCCTAAACTTAGGCTTATCGAAAGACGGTCGAAAACTCGCTATTTTCCATAGGTCCAGAAGGGAGAGATATTCACTTCACAGCTAGGAACACATAGACACTAATTTAGAGCAATTCCACTTACCTTAGCTCGGTGGCTCGACGATTCGTTGGCCGTATTTTACGAAACTGAATCCGTAGGAATGCTCTCTGCTGCTAAATACCTCAGTATCTGGAGTTAATTTGAGTTTAGACGATGTTTAGTAGCGTAATCGGACGAAAATTATATAATTTCTTCGTTCCTTTTTCTCCCTCTGCATTTGCTCTCTGTTCTCTGGAAATAAATATGTGTTTTTATCATTTAAAACCGAAGTGGGGCTTTATATACTTGGGCCTGGACAAGGACAACGTGCCACGGAGCCAACGTGGAGGCCTCTCCTCCGTGACACGCTGCCATCGCGGAGGGGTTCTGCCTCAGCTCCTTCCGCGATGGTTCGACAGGTTTCT
Organism: Datura wrightii; assembly: GCA_035772735.1. NCBI lineage: Eukaryota > Viridiplantae > Streptophyta > Magnoliopsida > Solanales > Solanaceae > Datura > Datura wrightii. Next base: position 18,440,588 of record JASDFA010000001.1, read on the forward strand.
CGTCCGATCTTTTCCCGGGCCTTTCTCCAGCACGTATGGCCTTCAAATATGCTTGACCAACGTGCGAATAGGTCATTTAGGTGCCGAGAATTCTACGGGGTATAACATTATCTACAACTTCTGGGGGAAATGCCTTGAGTGACATGGAACAACTTGATATTCAACAATTATGTTAGGTCAAAATCTATATTTACTGTATGATTGATGCTGCGGGGAAGGCTTTTAACTGTAAATTGATCGATTGCTTGAGGGATGAATGTAGATAACATATGTGTGCTTTTCCAATAACATGAAGAAAATAGGAATCACCTATTTTCTACTTGTGAGTTTTTTCAAAGATTATAGAAGCAGTGAGAGCTCAAAGACAGGAACATCACTTTTAATGGGTATTCAAGAATACAAAAGGAAAATCTAGGGTTGCTCAATATTTTAAACTGGTGTATACTGAGTGTATAAATAGCATCTCAATGGAAAAGAATCTCAAAATCTTTGAGCATACAAATAGAAGCATGTATAATCATGTTAGAGATATTGCTTATGTTTATAATGTTAGAGCCCCCAGTCGAATTAGATGTACACTACAATATCAAGTTGTTTTGAGTTAGTTGTATTGTGAGGTTATTCCTTAATGGTTAGTATTTGGGACTTTTTATTTGATGACTGGTTGTGTTAATTAGGTTGTGGTACTTGTAATGTTTACTTTTGGTATTAGTAAAGGTATTACTAATCTCAATATCAATAGCCTGTGTGTCCAAATTTTTCAAATCAGCTTATTTTGAGAAGTGTTTTTTTCAAAAGTGTTTATCAAAAAAGTACTTTTGGTGAGAAGCAGTTTGTGTTTGGCCAATAAATTTAAAAAGAATTTTTGAGCAATAATTAGTGTTTGACTAAGCTTTTGAAAAGTGTTTCTAATAGCCCGTTTGGCCAAACTTCTCAAATTAGCTTATTGTGAGAAGTGCTTTTTTTCAAAAGTGCTATCAAAAAAGTACTTTTGGTGAGAAACGGTTTGTGTTTGTCCAAACACCTCATTTTTTTAAAATAAGCACTTTTCAGAAAAAATAAGCACTTCTGGCCTCCCAGAAGTTTGACCAAACAGACTATAAGTGTATTTTTCACAAAAGTGCTTTTCAAATTAAGTGCTTTTAGGGAGTAGCAAATTAAGTGCTTTTCAAATTAAGTGTTTTTAGAATGTGGCGGTACGCCCGCCTAAGGGGAAGGTAAGAGAGTGCCGATTCGGAGACTCTAATCCAGTGCATCCTGGAAACAAGGCCCAGCAGTCAGTTACGGGCCTTCAATATAACAACAAGCAAGGTCACAAGGTCCAGATGTTGACCTCACATTCCAAGGGTGGCGGAACTTCAAATAGCAGACCATAGCTAAGGTGCATGTGTTCGTTGCTCCCAAAATTTAATGAAATGCAATGAGATGGTACGAGAGGACAGGAGATATCATTATATCATAGAAGAAGAGTCCCAGTGACAGGCCAGAAAAGGTGAAAAAGCAGGAACCAAGTTATCCAATATAAGAGATGGTCGTGTCTGCAAGGGAGTGGAGAGTAATTAATATGAATACAGTCACAGGGTTATCTCACACCAGGTGTAGCCTGACCTTATTTGAGTCAGTATAATAAGACCAATGAGGTCAATTCGTGCCTCGCCAGATGAAATTATGTCACCACTAAGACTTACACCAGGTTAAATACCCCAGAAGTAGAAGGAGTGCGTGGAGCCCCACTATTTGACAAACTCCGACAGAGGGGCGCAATCTACAACTAAATTTAGGAAAGGATGTCAGAATAGACGGTGACATATGTTAACTTAAGCACGGTTCCTCGTACCCCAACTGGTGGCTGAGTAGAATATACAACTCAGACTCTCGAGGCCCACTATAAATGGAAGGGGAAGCCTTTGGGATGATAACTTCAGGAAGATAGAGCAAACCTGGGCATGTTAAAATGGGCAGAAGGAAAGGGTAAAACTTATCAAGGAACGTCTGTTGACCGCTCAGAGCCGCTATAAATCTTATGCTGATGTGCGGCGGAGAAAGCTAGAGTTTAATGTGGGTGACTGGGTATTCCTGAAGGTTTTACCGATGAAGGGTGTGATGAGATTTGGTTAAAAAAAAAGGAAAGCTCAACCCGAGGTTTATTGGGCCTTATCAGATTCTCCGAAGGATAGGCCAAATGGCTTATGAATTGGATTTACCTCCAGAATTAGAATCTGTTCACCCAGTTTTTTCATGTATCAATGCTGAGGAAGTGCATAGGAGATCCCTCCCGAATTGTCCCAGTCAAAGATGTCCAAATCACTGAGGAGTTAGCTTATGAAGAAGCTCCAGTAGCCATACTAGATCGGCAGATCCGCAGACTAAGAACTAAAGATGTTGCTTCCATTAAAGTATTATGTCGGAATAAGAACCGAGAGGAGATGACCTGGGAGGCAGAAGACGATATGAAAACCAGATATCCTCAGTTATTTCAGACTTAGTCAGATTGTGCAGCTAGAGGTATGTTGTTGTTGTTGTTTCATAAGTTGCATTATATACAAGTATATGTGAGATAATTGATTTCAGTCTATTGTGGAATGAATGCCATAGTATTGTGTGAAGTACCTATATTAGATTTTTGTGCGTTTCAGGGTTTTGGATAGTCTATATTACAGGGGATACTCTGCAATAAGTAATTGCAAGGTTAAGGTTCTTGCAAGTAGAAGTTAACATTCGAGGACGAATGTTCTTAAAGAGGGGAGGATGTTACACCCTGTAAGTTTCTAACATTTAGTCGGCCTATTCATATGTTGGTTGAGATTTTTAGAGTGCCACACGTACGAGGAAAGGGCCCGGGAAAGGCCGAAAGAGTGCCAAGTCGGGATCTCGTGAGAGGAGGCCGAACCAAGCTGCCCAGAAGGGCAAAGTGGCACAGATCTGCTCCTCCGCGTTAGCCAACGTGGCACGAAGCAGAATCAGCGCGTTGGGCAGTGTGCCACGTTGCCTTGTCTGCTGCCTCAAGTATATAAAGGCCTCACACTTAAAAGTTAGATTATTGTTCATTTATCCTCGGCCAACAAAGGTAAGAACGAAGGAGAACATTGGGAAATCATCCGATTACGCCGCTAAACGCTGTCCAAATCTAAATTAACTCTGGGTAGTGAAGTATAAGGCTTGAGAGAGCATCGCTGCGGAGTTATTTTCGTAAAATACGCCCGAAAAATCGTCGTCCTGCCGAGCCAGAGTTGGTGGAATTGCTTCAAACTAGTGTCAATATGATCACAGGCTTAAAGTATTTCTCCGTTCTAGATTCCCGAGAAATTACGAGTTTTTGATCATTTTTTGATAAGTTGAAGTGTAGTCAATATATATATACACACACACACACACACACATATATATATATATATGAAAGTTATTGTTTTCTTCGAATTCAGTAACGAAGTTGGCCCTATTCTTCCATTAATATGATTACAGTTGAGAAGGACAGTTGAACACGAGCTGATACTCATCAGTTAGTCAGAAAACATCGAACGAGGTATGTAAGGCTTAACTCTCGGCAAGTATCCTTGTCGTACAGTGTTACGACTTATGTTCTCAAATAGAAATGACGATCTCAGATGCTACGGACGGTTTCTACCATTAGATTGTAATTCGATATGTTGTAATTAGCTGTTATTGATATACATATATAAATATCAGATATGTTGCGAGTAGCTAGTAATAGGGATTACAATTACATAAATTCTGGTTAGCTGCTAGAAAACATATACAGATCGTACTGCAGGACCCCTCGCTAAAAGGAAGCATGTTAAATGTGATTCGCGTTATGAACGCTATAGAAACTCTTTTAGTTCGCAGTTTATTGTAATGGTAGACTTATATGTTTATTGTCAGGCCTAGACTTCAGAAGCTCGTAAGAGTTATTGTCCTGAATTAGTTGGTTAAACAGTATGGGCGCAGTTAGGCGGTCTAACGACCAGTTGGCGCCTGTATTGGCAGGAAAGCATCCCTAGAGGTCATTGACGTTATCGCACGTTCCAGACCATCTTATTACTTTTATTTGTACAGTATGGGTAGGTCGGAGCCCTGTCCCGACCATCTTATTACTCCTAGAGGCTTGTAGATTGTGTTACTTCCCTGTGGTTAGATGATATTAGCCGTGTAGGGACCATATGTGCTTTAGATGATGTGTGTTGGCCGTGTGGGGTCCTGTTTAGCTGTTGATTGGCGGCCTTGTCGGCCCGCATAGAACTCCCTATGATTTTTTTTGTCTTTGGTTAGCTGTTTATTTTCACAGGGGCTATAGGCCTTGTCGACTGGGGGTTGTATTTACAGCCGCTATATACCCGTTGTTTTCTTGATTCCAGAGTTAGAGTCAGCCCTGCACCAAAGGTGTTTAGGCTCAGTCAGCTCAGCAGTTCAGGTCGTAGTAGGGCACCAGGTGCCAGTCATGCCTCTAAGATGGGGCGTGACAATTATATATAAATTATTATTAAAAATAGTTAAACTAATTTCATAATCTTCAAAATAATTTTTTTCTTAAATCTTTAAAATTAAGAGCACTTGTCCATGAACTTTAAATGAATAAAAAAAATATCCCATTTTAAAAGTGCAAGGGTTAAAATTGCCCTTTTTTCACTTATTCTAAAACAAACATCGGAAGAAAAACTATTTTTATTATATTTGAATAGTTCAAATGATATTTTTGAATCAAAATATAATAACAAAGATATTTTTAATTTAAAAATATAATAAATAATAAATTTAATCTATTTTGAATAGTTGTATTCTACCTTTTTTCCATATTTACAATTTAAAATTTTCTTTTTGGTAGCCCCGCCGCCACCACCCTGTAAAATCGATCAATTTCCAACAAACCCCAATATTTCAGAGAAAATCTCTCATTCTCACCTTTTACTCTGAAAATGGCGGACGATAAGAAAGAGTCAACGTCGAGTTCGCCGCTTCGAAACGAAACCCTCCAAGAAGATCCCGAAGATCCCGTCAAATCTCCTCCTCCTTCGCCAAATTCCTCTACTCGCAAGGTTGGTAACCACAATAAGAAGAAAATTACTATAACTTTTATAAACCGACCTGTGCGAAGAATTTTTACACTAATTTCACCACTTATTACATGTTATTTGCTCTATTGCTTAGATTAACAGATCGAACTTGCTATAAACAGTACCTATTGTAGGTCGACTTGTTTTGGCATCTCATTATCTTAGTGAGATTGATTTGGAAAAAAAGATAATATTTTAAGCTGTTGATTGACTCCCAATCTCGCGTGGTTGCCATGAAAATTCGTAGGTGATAAATGAAGAAAAGCTGTGCATTTTTATACATGTGAAAATGCTAATGTTATAGACATATAATTGACATTTGAAGCCACTTGAAAGGACTCCTGAGATGCATTTGAATGAGATTTACTAGGTGGGAATGCTATAATTTAAACATAAATAAATGAAATCTGAATCTCAAAGTTTTGGATGCCTAATTGTTTGGATAAGCTAAGTAAAATCGTAGTGAAGTCCTAAGTGGTATGGTTCTCTTCATATTATGTTTGTGAACTATGACTGGTTGGGTGTCTAGTGGTGTAGGATAGAAGATGCTTACTAACTTGCACTGGAAGAAAAGAAGCAATTTTTGTGTGATTTTAAGCTGAGAGTTGAAATTGTGTGAATTATGGGTCTTAATGGCTAAGTTATAGATTTATCAAAGATGAGAATTTAGATTTAGTTTTGTTACAGATTCTTTGGGCTATTTTCCTGGTCTTGCAGCAGTAGAACGACATTCTAAATTTGGGGGAATATCAAAAGTCCATTCCTGGTGGACAAGATAGACCTAAAATTCAATTGTAAGGAAGTCGTCTCAAATGTCTTAGAGGTCTTGGATCAAGCAAATTTAGCTAAGAAGAGAATATAATGTAAGCAAAGCAAATGATTGATATAACTTATAAGCAATACCAGTTAGTCGGAATTAAACTAGTTATCCGTGTAATGATAAGTGTGAGACTAGAGAACTCTTAATTTAGAATTGGAATGAAATGGACTTGACTAGAGAGGAAATGATATAGGACTTATATAGCTAACTCGGGTTGATTTGGGATAGCGTCATAGTTGATTGATATTTTTCTTTGATTAGTTAGTTGATTGAATTGAAAGTTCATCCACATAAAATTACTAAACAAATGATTTCAGGAAGCAGTAAATCAAAGTATAACAGCAGGATATTACTTGGAAATTTCAAAGATAGTCTTTTACTGTCAAAATTGCTGGTACTCTAATCAAATAGTGCTGCCATTATTTATTTCTATAGCTCAATACACAACCTGTAATGGCCTCACTCTCTTGGTTGTAACTTTCCCGAGAATTATCTTTTTTCTGCTGGTCAATCACTAAAAGTTACTCCAATAAAAATAAGTCTTTGGTACTCTAGTCAACTAATTTCTTGTCAGAGAAAAGAAAACTGGTTAGATAGAGCTAACTCAACAAAATCTCTAGTATTCTACAACTATTTTATAGATCTCCAAAATTTGACAAAAGTATTTCTGTTTCAATTTTTTGCCAGCTCTTCATACCTAAAACTACTTCATTTCATCGATAAGGTAAATATTGTTACTTTTTTTCTTTGGACAAGGTAAAAATTGTTCATTTTTTAACAAGAGAGAGTTGGCACTAATTTGTTTGACGGCTACACACAACTACTTAGATATTCTTTTTTTAGATCTTCTGGCAAATGATTTGTTGAGAGAACTGTTAAATGAGGAAATTGGTTTAGCATAACAAAGAAAAGTGTTGGAAGAATTGTGATGTAGAATTCTGTAAGTAATAGTTTTTTGCTTGAACTCCAATATACCTGTAAATATTAATTCTCTGACATCCAAGGTTTTGTGAACAAATATCATGTATGTTCCTTTCTATTTCCTTTCAGTGTACAAAAATTCAATTTCCATATCGTCACGTTGACGGTACTAATTCTGGCATTTATTTGATCAGGCTTGCTATGCTGTTCTTCAAAGTTGGGTGTCAAAGAAGTTCATGACTGGATGGTGGGGAGCTTATCAAAATCCCTAAACTTTGCTTTTTCCTTATCAACTACTTAGGAAAGGAAAATGTACTTTTATTGCCTTGTGGGACACACTTGCTTTCTCAGTGTACTGTCCATAGAGACAGTGTCGAGAAGTACCATGCATGGTCCCCGTCCTTCCTTTCTATCAGTATCTCTAGTACGTTGGTGCCTTCTGCCTTTGCTTCTGTGAATCTTTGTATACTAATTTTTGGTGGATATTGCCTAATTACAGTGTGGTCCTCTTCCCCGTGGCTGTTACATTTTTCATCACTTGGTGGTTTATTCAATTTGTTGATGGTTTCTTCAGCCCTATATATGAAAGACTTGGTATTGACATATTTGGTACGTCACTTTTGGCATTGCAGGATTTTATTTCCCATTTCGCTTGCTGTAGTAAATTTTTATGCATTTATCATGTTGATAGTAGTAATATATCTGGTCAATTATTAGGAACATCATAAGCTGTGTCTTCAACAAAAGCCTGTGTTGCTGGTAAATTTATAAGTGCTTCCCTTGTACTTACAGGCCTTGGATTTATCACATCGATAACCTTCATATTCTTTGTCGGCATTTTTGCTTCATCATGGCTGGGATCAACAGTTTTCTGGTTAGGGGAATGGTTTATAAAGAGAATGCCCTTTGTTAAGCATTTATACTCTGCATCCAAGCAAATTAGTTCTGCTATTTCACCAGGTAATAATCACTGTTTGGTCGAGAACTTCTAATTTCCTAATGATGAGGTATTTAATGAGATATAGATATGTCAAATGCAGATTTATGTTTGATAGAATAATCCTTGAAATCTTTTCAATCACCATGACATAATACTCCCTTGAACAAGATGCTTATATGAAAGAAGGATAGTGTTTTCTGTTTCGTTGATTTTTTTTCCCATTTCAGCTGAAGATTGGACAAAGGATTCTTGAGTAGTATACTTCTGGAACTTCTGAAACTTCTGAAACTCAATTTAATCGGATTTACTTTGGGGAAAACTACACAAAATACTCATTTGAGTCTATTTAATTTCTTTTTTTACCCCTATATCAATAAATAATCTAAACTACCAAGGGGCACAAAGTAATTACCTGTATTGCCCATTGAATGATGAGTCGTGTATGGCTTTGGCCAAGAAACTTATCATTCGTTATTGCTTGTGTGTGCGCGCATGATTCGTTTTCCAGTCCTATTCCACCTTCTTTAATCTTTCTTTTTTGGTTTTGTCATGAGAACGTGCTTGTGCGTGTGTGCCTGGTTCTTTGATTTTTTGTCCTTTTTCCACCTTCTTTTAATCTTTATTTTGGGTTTTGTTTTCTTTTTGTCCTTTTCTCTCTTAGTTTATCTTTCCTTTTTTTGGTTAGTGTATCTTTTTTTTTATGTTTTTGTACTTTTTTTTGTCTTTGTTTTTCTTTTTAAAGATAAAAATAAAATACAAAGATAAAAGTATTGGCTAACTATTTTCAAACTAATAAAAATGCTAAAAAAATTCGATACTTCGACTACAATAAGAAATAATTTTTTTAAAAAATACTAAAGTCACTAGCTTATTGTATTAAAATCTAAATTAATAGAAAGAATATTTTTATAAAGAAAATTATTTAGCAAATGAAAACAAAACTTGTATCTAAAATATGACTCTATTTTAATTTTTTTTTCAAGTAAAACTTGCTAAAAATGATATAAAAATAAAATATCAAAATTAAGTTTAACTCTATTTTCTATATTTTGTTTATAATTTTTTTTAAAGAATAAACTTGTCCTTTATAATACCTTGTCGGTATATGATATATACCATATGAATATCATAGAGGATTGAGAAGTATTTTTTGAAGGAATGAATCTGGCATCTATGATGCCCTGTCAGTATATGATATGTATCAAGTTGGTATCATAGAGGACCGAGTATTTTTCTGGGAGAACCAGACCCGTACAATATACTAACCATGAGGATATCATGAGTGTTATGATATATATCATGTTGGTGTCATAGTATATTGCAACAATATATTTCAACTGCTTCTGATATATTATATTTGGTATATTATATGCTAGCATAAGTTATTTTTTGATAATTGATATAAGAAAAAAATAAAAAGATATATTATATTTGTTATCTTTTTTATTGGAAAAAAATAAAAAAGAACAAAAATAAAGGAGCCAAAAAGGTGTGTAGAATTACATCATTTAAAAAAAAACAGAAAATAAAGAAAAAATAATTTGAAAAAAAATGCAATTAGTAAAGGTGAAAAAAGAAAAAAAGGTTTAATATATAAGTTATTCTCATAAATGATTTAGAGGAAAGGAATATGAAAAAAAGAAAGATACAAGGTATATTGTATTAGTCATACTAAAAAAAGGTGAACGAGAGTTTATTGTATCATATTATCTTTTTTATTGTATATAAAAAAAGATAAAGGTAAAATCTATACAAGGGACAGATTGAAACTTAAGTACTAGGTATTGTATTATCTGCTAGTAATAGATTTTTCATAAAAAAGACTAGAATAGAATATAAAACACAATTTCCTACTAGTCAACTCGTTTCTACTAGTTTTAAACTTAATTTTGATATTTTATTTTTTATATCATTTTTAGCAAGTTTTACTTGTGAAAAGAATACAAAAAAATAAAGTTATGTTTTAGATAAAAACTTTTTTTTCATTTGCAAAAGATTTTCTTTAATAAAAATATATATTTTTAATTAATTTAGATTTTTATAAATAAGCTAGTGACTTTAGTATTTCTTTTTACTTCTTATTATAGTCTAGACTACATTGAGTATGTTGTTGTTGTACTTATTGTAGTCTACTTGTTTATTAATTTATTGTATTTTTATTAGTCTAAAAGTAGATATCTAATATTTTATGTTTGTATTTTATTTTTAACAAAGGAAAAAAAAGAGAAAAGGATAAAAAGCAAACAAAACAAAAAAGGGTTAAAAGTAAGTGGAAAAAGGACAAAAAAACAAAGAATCATGCTCTCATGACAAAACCAAAAAACGAAAGTTAAAAGAAGGTGGAATAGGACAATAAAACAAAGAATCATGCGTGCACACACAAATAATGGATGATAAGTTTCTTGGTCAATCATACTTGGCCCATCATTCAATGGGCAATACAGGTAATTACTTTGTGCTCCTGGGGCAGTTTAGGTTATTTGTTGGTAAATGAGTTAAAAAGTATAATTAAATAGGCCCAGATGGGTATTTTGTGTAATTTTTTTAGGGAATAAACTAGTTCTCTATGACAGCGTGTTAGTATATGATATATACCATGTGGGTATTATAGAGTACTGAAGAGTGAATTTTTTGAAGGAATGAATCTGTCCTCTATGATACCCGTCAGTATATGATATATGCCATGTTGGTTTCATAGAGGACTGAGCTCTTTTTTGAAGGAATGATGGGTTATTCCTAAAAAAAGCTTTCGTCAGTCTTTTATTATGGTCTGTTAGTATGTGATATATATACCAGGTTGGTGTTATAGAAGATTCAGTGTTTTTCGGAAGGAACTAACGTATATGATATCTACCATGTGGATATTGTAGAAGATCGAGGAGTGTTATGATATATACCATAGCGTATCCTAGTATACTGCAACAGATACTTCAACTGCTACTTATATATTATTTTTTGTATATTCTATGCTAGAATAAGTTGTTTTTTTTTATTGATATAGAAAAAATAAACAGGATGTACTATATCTGTATCTTTTTTATTGTTATAAAGAAAAAAATAAAATAAAGGAGCCAAAAAGATGGTGTAGAGTTAGATTATAGAAAAGATTGAAAACAAAGAAAAAACTATTTTAAAAAAATAAATGAAATTAGGAAAGGAGAAAAAAGAAGAAGAAAAGATAAAACAGGTCTAATGTATGAGTTCTTCCGATAAATGATTAGAGAAAAGGAAAATGAGTTACTTTGGCAACTGGCCATGATGCAGGATTCTCTTTGGGTGAAATGGGTACATGGAGTGTATATGAGAGGTGAAAATGACATATGGTCACATAAAGTCCCTCCTGATTGCAGTTGGTACTGGAGGAAATTATACTCTCTGAAGGAGGACATGAAGACATGGTACTCAAATTACAAATACCAGCTCACTCTTGCTGGCAAGTACTCCATCACCAGTAGTTATAATCAACTTATTGGGAATCATAGAAGATGGAGAACCTCTGATTTGACATGGAATGCAGTGGCCCAGCCAAAGCACTGATTCATCCTTTGGCTGGCTGTGCAGAGAAGATTACTGGCCAAGGAAAGACTGATTTCTCTTAACATACAAGTGGATACTGCTGTCTGCTGTTTGTGTGACTCTCAGGAACCAGAAACTGCTTTACACTTATTTGGGGAATGCAATTGGTTTAAAACTGTATGTTCTGAGTTGTTGAGGTGGGCAGGAGTAAAAATCAGATCAGGTGACACAAGCTTGGTGATGAAGAGAATCAAACAGAAGCATTGGAAGCAGTTCAAGAAGGAGACAGTTGCAGCTTTATGGGAAGCTAGTATATATAACACATGGAGGGCTAGGAATTGGAAATTGTTTAGAAACATTTCTATACATACTAACAAAACTATAGAGCAGATTAAGCTAGAAATTGTGGTTAGAGCTTCTTAGACAGAATAGAGAGCTAGAAGATGCAGTAGTTTCATTAACACTCTTGTACCTAGTATGTAGGTCGAGGCTTCTAAACACTGATACCCTTCCTTGAAGGTGGTCAGTTGTGCTTTTTGAGTGCTCTTTAGGTCGTATGCTTATTTTCTGTTGATTTTGGTAATATTTACCGTTTTTCCAAAAAAAAAAAAGAAAATGAGAAAATGAAAGACCAAAAGTATATTATATCAGTTATATTTTTTTTAAAAAAAAGAAGATTATGGCGGACCTGTATGCTCTTGTTGTGTTGGGTATAAAGGACAGGGGAAACAAATGTTTACTATATCAGTTATCTTTTTTCATTGTATAAAGGAAAAAATACAAGTAAAATATATACCAGGGACAGATTGAAACTTAAGTACCAAGTATTGTATAATCTGCTAATAATAGTTTTTTCATTAAATACATCTTGAATAGAATATAAAATACAATTTCCTAATAGTCAACTCGTCTCTACTAATAGAAGCAATATTTAAAATATATTTAATGATTAAAGAGGAAAACCACTTGAAATATCCAACTGCTATTTGCTTCAGAATTGTCCCTTTCCACACAATTTTCTTTGGGCCGAGGCAATCAATTAATTAAGGGAAAACATGGGTTAAAGGAGGATGTGTAGACGGGTAAATAGTTTGATGGGCATGCATCTAAGTGCACATGCTTTGTAAATAGTTTGATTTTGATGGGCAGTTATGTTGTTTTCCCTTTAGTTTTTAGGATCAAGATATAGATAGAATATTATCTTGTTTCAATCAACTGCTCCAAGTGATCTACTTCAACTGGTTATGATAGAAGCAATTTATGGATGAAGCACATGGTCGTTCACTGTTTGATTTTGTGTAAGGTGTTTGAGATAACAACTGAAGCATACTAGGATATTGCCATTGTTTAATGCATTAGAATGTGGAAGCACATCAGAACCAAATCACTGAGCCTGTTCTTGGGGACATATTGTTCATGGGTTGTATTTGAACTTTTGATTTATTTCCCAACAATTTATGCAAGCTTGATTTGATGGTGTCTAAGTTCTTAGCATACCCATGTCCGCTTATAGGTGTGATAAGTGAAGATGAGATTCTGCTCAGTTGATGTAGTTCTTATATGTCTATATCTTGCTGGTTTATAGGACTTATTTGATTTCTTTGGCTGGTTTTGAATATAGACCAAAATACCAATGCTTTCAAGGAAGTTGCTATAATTCGCCATCCCCGAATCGGTGAATATGCGATTGGTTTCATAACATCATCAGTTGTTCTTCAGGTAGTTCCATTATATCCTATATCAAAAATACTTTCAGCATACTATCCTAAATATATCTATTTCTACTTAAATAGTCTCAACCTATTGTTTTTGTACGATTATAGTCCTCTGTTGCACGAAAACCTCCCTTTTTAGGTTCCATGTCCATTTCTGTCACTTTTTGAACCTCAGGTTATGGGTAAAACCTGTTGGAGCTTGGAATATTTGTAGTTGAATTAAATACCTGATACGTATTTTATAGTGTTAATACAAGAAACATCATAAACTTTTTATATAGAGATGGTAATCTGGAGGGAAAATTTGGGTCCCCTTCCCTTTCTGTGTTTTGGTCTAGGGGAGGGGGAATATTTGCTGAGTGCTTTATGGGGGGTGGGGGTTAATACAATATTGCAGCGTGGTATGGAGTTCAGGGCAGACTTGTGCTGTTGCATGTGTAGCTTCTTTTCTTGTATTCCTGTTCATATTGTTTTGTTTGTTCTCTCAATTTCCTTTTTCTTCTATTCTATTTGCTATCCATTACATACACTTGTTTTTTCAGCTTTGTATGCTCTTCCATATTTTTCTAGCAAAAGAATTGATTCTTGTTCTTCAAATCTATGTTATTTGGACTCTTCAAAAATGTCATCAGGTGCATGTCGGATACTTCAAAAGTAAAGCATTTTTGGAGGATCCGACATGGGTGCGGCAATATTTTTGGAGAGCCCGAGTAACTTTGCTTCAAATGCCATTAGTCTCATCTGAATTTGACTGTTCACCATTGTCCATTTAAATGTTTACACTAAAAGGGGAAAAGACAAAATGTGTACCTTATAAAAAAGTTACTTTTCCACTAGAAGTTATTTGATATAGTCGGTTGATTAGATGTCCATGCATCTGTTCCTTTTCTCTGTATGCTATGTAATGCTTTCCTTATTATTTGCTTTGTCCTTTTTGATTCTGTATTTTTCTTTTCTACTGGCTTTGATGTGTATTGCTTGAGCTGAGGATCTTTTGGAAACCACCTCTCTACATCCACAAGGTAGGGGTAAGGTTTGCGTACACTCTACCCCCAGACCTCACCTGGGGGATTACACTGGATATGTTGTTCTGTTGTTGATAGATATCCATGCATCATAATGTCTGTCACAGCGCATTATGTTGGAACGGGATGAAAAGACAATGGATAGGAACTGCATTTGGGTCTTTCCATCATAAGTTTATGAATTTAGAGAAAAAGAAGAAGGGGAGGGGCTGCTTATACATCAGCCTGTTCACTAATATATATGTATATATATATATAACCGCTTCAAGTAAGGCTAAGAAATAAGAAGCATATCTCGTTTACTTCATTTCTGGATGTGCCAAACAACATTAGTGGTATGATAAACACTCCATTGAAAGGAAATATATCAACGATTCCCCTTCGCATTTCCTCCCCTTGTACCCACAGTGTGGAGCGCATTACATTTAAGCATTATAACGACGAAGAACTTATCCCATTTATTTGATTTCAATTCCCATGGGTGACAAAGAGTTTGGACTTTAAGCTAGAGATTCATATGAATGTCGTCATCCCATTGATTTCAAATGCATTTCTTACGCTGTAAGATACATCTTATAGATGCATATATATCACATTATGTTGAATTTAGACAATTTGACTACAATTTCTACTCTCCCATTCCCTCCCCCGGCATTCCATTTCCTGGGGGAGAAAGAAAGCAAAGCAGACTACATTTGGGCTTATACTGGAGACACTCTATCTTAGTTCTATTTCTGTAATCCTTCTTATTTACTTCCTGCTAGTGTCCCTGCTCTTCTTGTTTCTTTGATCATTAAAGGATGTTCTTTGCTATTGATTTGTTGCAGAGAGATGATGGGGATGAAGAGTTGTGCAGCATTTTTGTCCCTACAAATCATTTGTATATAGGGGATGTATTTCTGGTTAATTCCAATGATATCATCAGGCCAAATTTGTCCGTGCGAGAAGGCATAGGTGTGTTTCTAATCCTACTTTTCTGCCATGCAATTCATTAATTAATGCATCTCACTTTTTCAAGTGATTCTTATCATGAATATTTACATTTTGCAGTTCAGGTATGTAGCTTTACTTGGCTTCAGTATCATCTTTTATATTTTTGTTGTCAATGGAGATGTTTAGTCATTTTGAGCAGCGGTTTACTATCTTTTTCTCTATTTTAGTATTTCACCAATCAAATTGACCAATTGTGTCCGGTCAAGCCCGGTCTCTATTTTTTCTCCTTGAGTAAAGCCTTGTCGGACATAGGAAATATCATTCCTAAATGACTAGTTTATTTTCCTTTTCAATTTACCTGCTGAAATGTGTTGGTCGCGATCTTTTGAGGTAAAATTATTTGTTTGGAGTATAAAGAGGGGGGATTTTATTGAGATTGTGAGGGATACCAGTCAATGATGCTGATAACATTCTGTAAGTGTCCTATGTTGGTTGGCATAAGGTTGTCTCCTTTCTAGGCAATACTCACCTCATGAGCTAGCGTTTGAGGTTGAGTTAGGCATGTTCCATTTTCTTTACAAGGCCCTACAGCAAGAGTTACCTTGACTGTAAGTTCTTTTCATATTATGGTTGCTTGGGTTGGTGGTCCACTGGACGGGCTTATCGGTTAATTGACACACCAATTAAGATATATGTGTTTAGATTCTCCAAACCAATCCATTCACCACAGGAATGATATGACAGAAATAAAAATCCATAAAAGAATGCGAGCTTGTTTAACATTCTGCTGCTGCATACTTTGTAATCAGCTAAATCGTTGTTGGCAAAAAACATATCAATTAATTTTCACTTATAACAGCATAATCTAGGCTCACGTATTTTGCTAAAATTTTGCTTCTTACTTGGGTCGGGATGAAGTTCTCTTTTCCTGCTTTATTGCACTTGACAGAATCCTGCATTTGTAATATGCTCTTCTTCGTTTGTTTTCAGAGATCATTGTCTCTGTGGGAATGTCAATGCCACAAGTGATTTCTCCTATAGAAAGGATCACAAGACAGAGCAACCGGATCCCTCTAAACAGAATGTTGAAGTAAACAGAATCCTCCTGTCTGATGCTTATGATTTGCGCTAAGCTACCATTATTTCACTTTTGAGGAAAGTCACATATATATGTTCGCCGTCTTCTGTATTTGTTTGATGGTTCAGCATATCTGAGCTGAAGCAATTAGTGAAATTGGTAATTTTTGCTGTATGTTTATTCTTTAGGATTAGGAGGAGGAGATACTGTTTGTTGGTAACAAATAGGTAGGGAGGCATTGTTTGGCTGTAGTTGGTTTACTCTAAGTAACACTTCACCTTGTCCGTATATATTCTTGTAACTTATGAATTGTTGGTTTTTGTATTATAAAGAAACGGTCAATACAGTCATCCAATTTCGTGTTTACTTTTCAGAGGAGAATATTCTTCCCATTTTTTTAAATTTTTTTTCTTATAAGAGATGTTAAATCTAAAGGAAGTTGTTCTTTTCTTTTTTTCTTTTTTTTTTTCGTATTTCCCTTGATCAAGAATGTTATATTCAGGCACAAGTCAGACATTTTTATTGCACAAGGATGCGACTTTGCAAAAGATAAATAATTCTCAGTTGCAAGGAGGAAAAATTCCCTTAATAAATGGTGAAGTCACTTTTTCCATTGTTATATATATATAGGTGAACCCCCCACCCCAGCAAAAGTTCTGACCCGCACTGCACTGCAAATGCTGTAACCTGCTCAGTCCCTTGTCATTTCTAAAATCTTGGGTCCGTTTGAATATACGACATGAAATTAGATTGATATGAAGTTAAAGTTTTGTTTGGACATGTAATTTAGATTTATTAGATTGTAGCTTTTTTCATAAACATGAAAATTCCACAAGTTATAAAAACTATTAATATATTCTCGATTCTTATATAATCTTACTAAATAAGCAAATCGTAGTTCAGAAATAAGATATCGGAATATCCTATTGATAAATTACATATCTTCTTATATCTTTTATAAATAAATGTTTGCGATTATAAATTTTCAAATACATAATTTTCTAAAGATTAACTAATCAACAATAGTAGTAACTTATGTTATTCTTTAATATAATCCTTTCTCACGGTAGAAATAATCACTTCATATTGAGCATGAGTTTTCTTTTGCAAAGTCTAAAATGATGATTATTTTTTTTTAATGTAAAATATGAACTTATAGATTAAGTTTTACATTTACGGTCCCAAATCATGTTTTTTGAAAAATTTATTCTAACAGTAGATTTAAAATCATGCGTTGAAACATAAGTCTAGTATCTTGTTATCATCTAACTGGATCAAATCCATGGAATAATAAAATTAACAAATCTATGTAAAATAATTGAACATAATTGCCAGACTGCTGGAGTAGCTCAGTTGGTTAGAGCGTGTGGCTGTTAACCACAAGGTCGAAGGTTCAACCCCTTCCTCTAGCGAATAGTCATTATTTTATCCCAATTTTCAACATAGGATATAACAAAATGATTACGTGGATAAGTTTTTATGAGCTAATGCACTGATAAATCAAATTGCTGAACTATGTTTGGTGCTGACCCTAGTTAAAAAAAAAAATTTCCTATGGTTTGATCGTAAGTTGATATTAGAAGACTTTGTCATGGTTTTGGATTTTATGAGAAAGAGAATAAAGAAGACTCTGGGCACCTGATGGTCAATGTAGAGACATTTTCTGTTCAATTAGGTAAACTTGAGAGATGTATAAATTGTTCACTTTTGATCTGAATTATTGACAGGTTCCATTCTTTATTTTGGTGATATTCAATTAATCTAAATTATCACTAACATATTATTACAAATCCATACAAATGATGTACAAACCATGTTGTCACAGAATAGTACACTATATGAAGTTAAATTTGGAACTTTTGAGGATAACTATATTCTCCCCCTGGCAAAACATGTAACGCTAAGATGAATTATTAGTTAACAATTTGTTTGGTATATGAGAATAAAAGTTTTTCTTTACAAGAAAATTTCTTTTACACTCAAATTATTGAAACGTATGTCAGTATTAGCTATGAGATGACTTTACAGTTTGCTGTACGCCTTCAGCCTAAAATAAGTACAAGAAAACTACACTAGGCTACATAACAATTTAATTCCTGTCAAACTTCATATATTTGAAGGAAAGGTAAATATCAGCGTCGGCGCTGGGCAGTTGGTGGTAGTTTCTCAGAAGGGCCAGTTGGAAGCTTTTGTCCGGTCTCTTTTTCAATTTTACTCTTCAGCTGTCTGAGTATTCGAATTTGACTAAGCTTTTCAGGAGAGAGCTTCTCCCAGTATATCCCTGCAAGGGATCATAAGAAAGGTTAGCCAACGCCCAACAGCAATCACCATGGCGCTACTGTGATGGATCTTCTTAGTCTCTTTAGTTTCATGTTATCAGCTGACCAAGTGACAGTGAAAAGTTGCAAAGATGAGAAGCAAAAAGCATGGACAAGGACACGCGTGCACACAAGAAGAAACTTCAGGTACTGATAATGGCAATTACACATGGATTTCACTAACCTTGAGGCTTTGGGATGGGTGTGTTTGTAAATATGATCCGAGTTGGAGTGCAAATGATGTCAACCGGCACATCGTGGATCAATAGCTTGTCAATAGGAATGTCATCTACCAGCTGTTCATCATGCACTGAGGAAGCCATCCACAGAGAATGAAGATCAATTTAGCAAATGTGAGAATTGTTAAAACAATCCTTCCATAGTTCTGACTAACAAAATTAGTTATTTTGTCATCCACAATAACAGGGAAAAGAAAAGCTTGATTCGGATCAACCAACAAGCAAGGTTACGAGTGTGCGAAAGGTTAAACTTAGATGAAGAAGGTAGACTTTAGAGGGACATACCAGATGTGACAACTGGTGTTGAGTCATCAATGGCACCCATGTATCTCAGCATGCCATATTCAAGTTCAGCAAATCCCTAGACACAATGAACCGTGTAATCAAGATAAATTTCCAAATAAAACTTAGTGCTCGGCATACCAATAACTATCATGGAACAAGTA
The DNA here is from genome assembly GCA_035772735.1 of Datura wrightii. Taxonomy (NCBI): domain Eukaryota; kingdom Viridiplantae; phylum Streptophyta; class Magnoliopsida; order Solanales; family Solanaceae; genus Datura; species Datura wrightii. The sequence goes on from JASDFA010000001.1 coordinate 18,459,590, forward strand.
AACAATATCAAGATAATCGTACTTTCTTTTCTTAGACAGCTTGAATCTTTTCAAATGATTTATGATAACATACACAAAATCCATAAATCCAGTCCTAAAACAATTAACTGAACTTCAACTTTTAAAGCCATCACCAGCCAAAATAAAAAGGAAACTTGAAATATTCTCACACAATACAGAAGCGAAACACATAAATCAACAAAATAAGTTTGTCAGTCATAACTACTGGAGAAAACAGAACAAATATATCAAAGGTTGATAATATCATGATGCTAAAAGTTGAAACTAGTAAAATTTTCTGTGGCACTACTTGGATAATGCAATTATCGGAAGATGATTTACAATAGTGACATGAGCCTTCATGTGCATCCATTGTTATACTGGAGCATAATATAGAAGCTTAAAGATAGTAATATTCAATACAATCATTCTATAGAATATAAAAGCAGAACCATCAGCATGAGCGTCAAGATCAGACATTATACTATGAGAGAAAAATACCAGGTAACATAAAAATGGACAAAAGATTAGCTGAATCATATGACGTGAACAGTCTATTCATGTACTCTTATGACGATTGATGTATCTTTTTCGTAAATGTGTCGATTCCATGCCTACATGGAGGGCGTTTACACTCATTTCTATTGATCACGCACAAATTCAATTCTCAGAGCTAGCTTCTTGAAGTATGAAAAAGTAGAGAGGCAAAGATTGGCACACATGCTTACCTCTCCCTTGCCGAGTCTAGCACCCGTCTTTGGGTCAACAGCAACTGAACCAATAACAATTAAGTCCACCTTTATTTTCTCCTCCAATCCAATTGGTCTTCCATATTTGGCAACTCCAGCAGAAGTGCAGGCTTCCTTAATGGTACCAGCAGATAACATACTAGCTTCAAGTACAGAGAAAAAACCTGTCCTAAGACGAGGCTGCGGTGTCAATAACTGCTTCCCTCCTGCAAACGGATAGGGTCTAGAAATGAGTGAATCCACGTCATATTATAGCACAAAGAGGAAACTTTATACTATCATTTTAAACGGTAAAAACTTTCACTTCACGACCTCCTATTTCATATATTTTTTTGATGAAGTTGGAGAAGGATCTATTTGTGTGGGTCCTGAGAATATTGTTTACAAATTCAGAGACTAGATAAAGAATAATGAACTTGATAACTCGAATTCAGAGAAAGAGCTTCTTAATTATTATTATTTTTATGTAAACTTGAAGTCGGATATAAAATGATTTATTTAAACACTAGTTACACTACTGTAACAAACTTCTATTATAATCCAGGGCTCATAAATCTACATTATTCATAGACTATACAAAAATCTTGCTCTTCTTTTTTTTTCTTCCTTTCATTCTAACATATCCCATTACAAACGAGGGGAAAACAAACTTCAAAGCTCATGAAAACTAACCATTAAGTGTCAGAAACCTCACTTGCTTTTGTGGTGTATCTGGATTCACCTTCACACACTTGGCCACTTTAAACTCCTCAAGTTCACTCAACTGCCAATAACAATAATTCCACAGAACATAAATTTAGCTAAACATGAAACCCATTTTCTTTACTTATCTAAATTTCCCTTGAAGATCTCTTTTTCATTTATTAAACACATAACAAAGATGCAATCTTTGAACCTTATCAGCAGCAACTGAAGCTCCAAGAAAATTGGGTATCCGATGATGAACGGGTCTTGGAAATTGGGCTATATTTTGGGCTTCCATCAAGTCCCAGACCCGTTTCCTGATAACCCATTTCCAAGCTTTCGGGTCTTCTTGGTTCTGGGTCTCCATTTCAGAGGTTTCAGCCATGACTTTTCGAGCCTCGGCGTCGAGTCTGTGACGCTCGGCCTCGTATGCGGCGTCGTCGAAAACGACGTCGTTTTTCGCGGGATTTCTCTTCTGGGAATCCACTTTAAATGAAAATTGGGGAATATCAGAAAAGTTGAAAGAGGAAAGAGAAATGGGGAAGTTGGATTTAGAGAGAAGGCTGTGTTTGGCTATGGAAGTGAATGGAAATGCAGAGGAAGTTCGGAATACGTGTAATTCCATGAAAGGGCAGCTCTCTCTCGAAATTCTTCAGGACTATTTGGATTTTCGGAACTGATTTTCCTTTTTCTAGGTATTTTGGTCGAATATATACTGTCTTTATTCTTTTTTAAAGGTTACGATAAAATTTGTATACTCATTCAGAAAAAATTAACAGGAATGATATTTGATTAATATAATTTTATTAATTTTTTAAAAATATTAATAATAATTTTTTTTTAATATTTTAAAATAATTTTAAGTACTAAGGATAGAATTAAAAAAACGTGATTAATTATCTTTTAAATTTTGAAACTAACAAGTATTTTGAAACAACTATTTTTAATATACCTAACAATTGAAATAAAACGGAGGGAGTACATTCATACACCAAAAAAAAAAGTATACGCTGTATATAGAAAATTATGCTAAATATATAGATCAGATTTTTTTTTTATACATATTTATTAAATTTTGAATAACATTAACTAAATTTCTTTGGGTCACGGTAACCAAAAGATTCTTAATACATGCTAAACATATTGCTGCAAATAGTCAATCGGAATAATTAAGTCGGATGATTTGCTCAATATATGATGAAATTATACAGATATGCATTTGGTTTGCTATTCTTCATAAATTAAAGAAAAAGATTAGTAATTCATAAAAAAAAAATACTGAAATTTAAAGAGAATCACATGATAAGTGCATAGTAAAGGTCTTTAGCAGACTTGCTTGAAATTGAGGATTTATTTACTATAAGCTCAGTCCGCCCTACAACGGAAAATATTAAGATCCCAGGGTTCTTGTCTGCAGTGGCAACAGAGGATACAATCACTGCAATCGGAATCAGTCGGACTATGAGGACCGCACAGCCTTCCACATGTAAATATATCATTAAGTTGTGGGAGGAGTCTCTTTTTGAGTCCTAATACATTAGCATCCACATTTCTTGCTGCCATAACTTGGGTCTTCGCAAACCACATCACCTCGACTGAAAAAATAAAAATCTATCATCATTAGAATTACAATATCAAGTTATAACTGTTATAATATGAAAAATACACATTCAATCCACACGTACGTAGAGATTAAAATGCACACATAAGATCCATACGTACAAACTGAAAATAATACGTACACAATCACATGAGCAGCAACAACGTACATACATATTTGACAGTGCATAATATATAATGATATAGAAATAAAAGAGAGAAATATGTACTAACTAGAGGCTGCCACGAGAAGAACACTGAAGATCAAACCAAATTTAAATGATGCCATACTATAGCTGAAATACGTGAAGCTTCAATTTATGAATATCTCATTGCTTCTCAATGTCTTAATTTATAGATCTCTTTGATTGAACTTGCACTACTCAATAATGAATTGTACCTAGTTGTTTCTTGCTTTATTTTTTAAAGCCTTGTTTTGGTTGACTTGACATCTAAAGATAACGCAATCAATTAAAAATGTGAAAAAACTTGCCTTCTAATGAATGAGACACTATGACTGGGGAATTATCTAATTTTTTATCATGTTGATAATGGTTGACTTGACATTTAAAGTTTATGCAATCATTTAAAAATTTGGAAAAACTTGCACTCTAATGAATGAGTGATCCTGACTTATCTAAATTTTTATTTTATTGGTAAGAGTTTATTTTTTTGCCTTATAATTTTTTTTTTCATATTTTCACCTTTTTTTCTTTCTTTTCTTTTTTTTTTTTGGAAACTATATGGCTACAAAAAATAAAGCTTCTGCCAACAATATTTTTCTGTTGTCCTATAATGAATAAAGCCACCAATATTGGCTAGATCCAATGAGGCAGCTCAAGCCAACTCATAATTTTATAGGATTAAGTTGTGATTTTTTAGAGCCCATTTAAAAATGAGGTCTTTTAGCCGGTTCATGATATTTGAGCAAAGTGGACTAGGTCGACTGTGGGCCATATAAAAAATTAATTAAAAATAAATAGAATACCTAAAAAATTAGAGGATTCTAAACTTAAAGTCTACTTAAAATCATCATTTTAATGGGTGAAATATTATCGTATATTTTTGTGTTGTATTGTGATCTATTGGAATAGGATTAAGTTAATATTTCTATTTAGTTAATTGTATTATTACTCACTAACCGTTTAGTTTGCTTATTAATATCTCTAGTTAGTTTGATCGATATCATGTCAAAAGTTATTTAGTTTTATAGAAACTTAACATCTAACAAGATCATTTTTTTTGTGAGGTTGTACCTAAGATATATTTACATAGAATAACAGTAATTTTATATTGAAGTCATACAACCAAATAAATCTTTACTTGAGCAGTTGAGCCAAATTTATTAACTATTATTAGGATTGTTTTATTTGTGGATTTGAGATTTGATTAGCAAATAGTAATATCATGTAATATTATCTTGTAAATATCCATATTTAATATTTTAAAATTAAAATTTAAAAATATTTTTTAAGAAAATGAACTGGCTCGACTCGGTCCACAACTTACGTAGATACATTGAGCTAGTTATTTAAATCCCATAAAAATGATAGACCAATCTAATTTGGTTTCTCGAATTATAAATCTGAATAAATTGAGTCGATCCACATTTTGACAACTCTAATTAATGAATATTGTCGTTGGCAACAATAAAGAAATGATTACATGTGTTTGCGATAAACTCCTCCAATTAAATTAACAAGTTGACCTAATTTTCTATATATCCCTAATTTCCGGAAGAGGCAGATGCGAATTAATGAAAATGAAGTCGCGCCATCAATAACATTTTACGTTTTGAATTTTGGCTATCATTTAATTAAAGGGAACTATGCTCAATTTCTCCTTTTACACATTATTATATTTTTCATTAGTATTTAGGGTGTTTATGAAATGTATATAACTTCACATAAGCTATTTAATACTTGCAGATGACTAAGGCTATGCATCAAATGTAAAAATAATAATGACCCTATATTGAAATTCCAATATTATCAAAATTTGAATTGTCATTACAATTTCTTTTTTAATATTTAAGTTCAAAAAGAAATGGGATCCATCCTATTCAATTGAATTTTTTGGTTTGAGTTGCTTATATATAAGGGTGTACAAAGAAAATTGACACCTCACGTTAACTCGATAATTTGGGGAAAAAATCTTGATTAGTGATTTAGTTTGATTTGATTTGACGTTCGAAAAAAACTCAATTATAATTGATTTGGTTTGATTTTAACTAAAAAAAAATCAAATCAAACCAATCCGATATTATATATATATATATAACTTTTAAAAATATTTATGTAATTTATAAATATTTTTAAAATATTTTCATGCTTTTTACCTTTTAACATATTATTTCAAGTTTGGATTTAGAATTTTGAATGATTCAGTAAGTTTTATAACTCATAGATGCATGTTATCAACTCAAAGAAATCTCAAACCAAAATCAAATGAACATTAATGCTATAAAAAAAATAATTTCAACACTAGGAATGACAATAATTTAATATTGTATTGGTTAATTTATACAACGAAAACACATAATCTAAATGTTTAGTTATATAATTGATACTTATAACTACTAGAAATAAAGGTTTTTCCACTACAAATCAATGAAAATTATGTTATAAAACATGATTTTTTTTCACCAATTTCTCATTGAAGCAGCTCACTGGAACAACGTATAGTGAAAAATATATTCTCACTGAAAGTGAAAAATTTTATATTTTTTATGTGAAAACAATATTATTTTTTTCTACCGATTCAATTAAAATATCTGTATAAATAACCACATAATATTTAAATATAAAATTTTAATAAAAAATAATGATTTTTAAATAATTTGACATGACTTAAATAATAATAAACTAAATCCATCACAGATTTATAATTTGTGATCTGCCGCAAATTAATGATGTCAACGGACACAAACATCATATTAAATTTAAAAGCTTAATGTGTTGTCAATTTCGACGTGGTTTAGTAACTCTTTTTTTTTAAAGTTAGTGATTAAAAGTTTGTCGTCAATTTGCCACAATGAACAACATTTTATTTTTCAAAAATAATCTGAAAAAATATCAATCACAAATTTGTCATAGCTTTTAATAATATATTTTTATTAGATATTTAAAAGGAATAATCCGTTGCAAATTCTTGAAGAAAAAAAGAATTTTTCGATTATGTTATGAAAGAATTTTCTTGACAGAGACGAAATCAAAATTTTACAATCATGAAACATCATAAAACTTTCAATTTATTTGTAGCTAAATAAGAATATATTTGATCGCTTCTAAATTAATTTAATTTAATTTAATTTTTATTTTAAATAGATAAACTAACCAATATTAAATAATAATAATAATAATAATAATGCTTTCTCTTCCAATTCAATTTTATTGAATAAAATTAGAAGAAAACTGAGAAAGGTAATGTCAAAAGAACCAATATCACCCCCAAATAATGTGGCATTTTACGTGTTCTTATCAAGTGGTATTAAAAAATATTGCGGAAGTAAAAATATAGGCAAATTAAAGATCTGTAAAATTTGAAGAAAAAAAATTTAAATTTCAAAGTTAAGTACTAAGAATTGTAATTTTTCTTTGATACTCAAAAATTAGTGGATTAAAACTAATTAAAATAATAATACAATCAATTTAAGAATTAATTAACATAAGACTAATTATCTTCTTTAATTTACGAATAACAATCAAATATATCAAGTTAAGAATTAATTGCATCTCTTACTGGAATCATTTTTATAAGATTATAAAATAAATATCAAGTAACCAAAACACAACAAAAGTATAAAGAAAAAGAAATTCTTACACAATATTAATAACAATATTATTATGAAACATATCCCAAATAAAACAGGATTCGAATGAGACTTTTATAAAAATATTTAAATAGAAAAATAAAAAAATTTAACTAGAAAAATATGTAAAAATAATATTAAAATTCTTCGCTAACAAAATAAGAAAAAAGGACAAATTTCATATATATATAATACACACACACATAAATAGTACTTAATATTACAAAATATATCAATATTTTTTTAGTTTACAATATATACTATTAGTTGTTTTAAAAAAAATTTGCTCAAAATTTGGTGTATAAATGTGTATATCTCGCTTGAGACATAAAAAATTTACTCAAATTTGGTATGAAAATGTGTATCTAATAATTAAAAATCTTAAAATTCATATTAAAAATTTGAAAAGTTAATACATCTACAACAAATACAAATTTAATACGACCACAACAATATAAACTTAAATTCATACAACTTTAATATAATTTTATTCGAAACTACATCAAATCTATATTAAATCATCACGTCCTCCCTCCTCACCCTCCTCGATTCCTACTCCATTTTCATAGTTTTGTCTTAGATATATATAAATTTTAAGATAATACTTTTTATATGCATATCAAACACAAGTAAATAAGTAAGAACCATTTATAGTTTTAAAAAATACTAGTCTATGCATAAGCGCGTGTCCCTCATATTAATAAGAAAAAATATATATAAATAGTATAAATTATATTTAAAAGATGTCTTTGTGTAACAATAAAAGAATTTATAAAAAAGTTATGAATTTTAAATTGATATATATTTAAGAGTGATCCAATCTGATAGTTCTTTCTTTAGTTTGTTCTAATATTTGTTTCAATGAATAAAAATGTCATAGAAATAACTTTTGATAGAAAGGTAAAAAAGTTGTTTGTTTTTACATGAGCACTTACATGCATTATATGTATATATAAATATTAGTATTTTCTATATATTTAAAAAAAAGAAAGAATTTTAATACATAGCTTATATCTACAAATAATATTTTGTTAAGTAAATAGGAGTAAATTATTATGCATATATTGAATGTTAGATTAGTTGATGAATCTAAAGAAATTACCAAATATTGTCTCACTGAAAGATTGTATTACATTTTCAAACGAAACAAAATTATTTGAAAAAATAACAGTAGAAAATGTGCAAGAGTCCAAAATTAAATCTTTTTTGATTTATGAATCCTGTTTTTTTTTTTGTCTATTTTAAAATGCTTCCATAAAAAATGTTACAATTTTAAGGTCTTCTTCACCAACTTTGTCCTAGCTTTGTCTCAATCTCCAGCAATTTTCAGCTTTGTTGTTTTTTTTCCCCAGTAAATAACGAGATTTTAATTATCCTATTTTTATTTCTATGAGCTTTTTTTATTTCCAGGTCTTCTTCATAAACTTTTTCTAATAATCTCTTTTTTGGCTTCTTGCAAATTTAATTTGTTTGCACTTCAATTCGATGTCTGCTGAAATTAAAAATATATGGATTACTCATATTAAATTGTGACGAAGAGCAGTTAATTACTACAGTAATACAGTAATAAGGAACACTATTTTTTTCACTTTTCAATATATAATTATTGAAAAGTATAGCATGAACATTTGTCCCTTGCAAAAGATTAAACTTTAATGATCAAAAAACATATACATAAAAATATAACTATATAAAATATAATAAAGTAGATAAGAACTCAAACATATATCTAAAATATAAAATATAAATATAGAATATGATATAATTTTTTTTTACTTCTTCGTCAACTAATGTTCTAGTCATTCATGTGTCTTCCTTTGTTCACTTTTTATACTCTTTCACTAATCCAACTCCAATTACTAAGACTTTTATTATCCATTGAGAATCATATCGCCTTAAGTTATTAATTAGCATAATTTTGTTCATAAAATTCTTTTTTAGATTCCATTGCAATATTATCTAAAATAAATTGTTCACAACAGTTATAATTACAATAATTTATAATTTTTTTTATGAGATGAAGAGATTACTTTACCTGAATAAATTATACTTATGGATGTATGAGTACATGAAGAATGTCAGTTATAAATAACACCAAAATTCTAAATCACATAATATCAATATAAGAATCAATTAAATGAGATAACATAATATCAATATTAGATTCAACTAAAGGAGACAAACTATTCCTACTATAAAAAAAGGAAAAAAAAAGTTTCTAAATCAGAAAAGGAAAAATAATAATCTGTGGAAGTGCTTTTTTTCTTATTTATTTTTTTATTTTATTTCAATGTTTATTTTATTTATTTTTTAAATTTTAAGATTTACACTATAAAATAAAATTATTCCTTAAATAGAATAATAAAGTAAAAATAAATTCGTGCAAATCAAAAAGAAAAAAAATTTCGTGAATTTTTTTTATTTTTTTAGATTTACACTACAAATAGATTTATGCCATAAATAGAAAACCTAATATGATAAAATAAAGTGATGAAAATAATTAAAAATAATAACTTTAAACAATAATTATATAAAATGTTAAATGACAATTTTGTCTATTATGATATCTTTTGACGAAGAACAAAAAATTCAATCAACATTTTTAATGACATTCACACTTCTAATATAATATATAAATTTTCTTGAAAATATTTTCCTTCCCGTCGAACACACTCAGAGTCTAATTTTTATCACAATTTTTGAGCTCATTCTTTATATACTTCTTCCATGCTCTTTGATAGAAATATTTCACCATGAATACTAGCACTTATACTATATTTGTATGAGATATCAAAATCCATCTCTTATAATTTTCAAAATTATAAATATTATACTTAAAGCTTTATATAAATTTTTTGTGGGCAAATCTCATAGCTTTTGTCATAATTTATAGACCTCTCTCATTGAACTTACACTTCCGCATAAATTATAGCTATTTTATTTTTCTCATGTTTTCAATAATATATACACACATATTATTTCATCTATACTATATATAATAATATATAAAAATTGATATTGTATGTGTGTGTGTGTATATATATATATATATGCTACATTTTAAAAGAAAAATATTACTATGTTTGAAAATATATGTCGATTTTAATTTGTCAAAAAAGGCAATAATCTCGCTACTTATGAAAATATATGAATGAGGGTAAGATCAAAAGTAGGTACTTAGCATAGTGAAGATATAAGGTATATTCATACAGTCTCAATTTAATTTTCACATTTCATTTTATTATCATTTATTTGGTCTTAGTTTGGATTAAGTTGGAGAAGGATCTCTCTATTTGTCTCTTTGAGAATAATATATAGAGATTAGATCAGAAGTAACGCATTCTGAGAAAAGAGTTTGTTTGTTTGTTTTTTCTTAAATTATTCTTTTCTAAAACTTAATAGTTGGATATGGAATGATATGCATAAATGCTAATTACAATATTTCTATTCTAACTGCTAATTCATCCAAATCCATTGCATCATAATTCTACATTATCAACCATCATAGTAAAAAGAATCATACTGAAGTCTTGCTCTACTATTTATTTTTAAAAAATTGAAATAAATAATCGGACATCAAAAAATAGCTAATAAATAAATATATAATATATATATAAAATATATATTTTTAATATAAAATAATATATATTTAGCTAGTAAATATAATTATTTTTAGCTAACCCGAAATGGGTAACTTGCCCTTAAAAGAAGGAGAGGGGGAAGAGGGAAGCGACTTCAAAGTAGAAAAATAAGGAGAAAATAAAGGAAATATTATGAAATAATAAAGTAAAAGAAGAATATCATAAAGAAAGAAAATAGTTCTTATTTCTCTTGAGGGATTCTCTTGAGGGATAAAAGGGATTCAATACAATGAATGAAAAATCTCTCTATTTATAGAGATAATTCCTCTTAATTTTTCTCCAAAAGATAGACTTTCACTATAATACGAATATACACATTCACTACAATACAAATACCTTTATAGATATTTACTATAATACAAATATATTTATAACACTCCCCCTTGAATGTCTATTTGATAGATAACGTGCTTCGTTAAAACCCTACTAGAAAAAACCCAGTGGAAAAAAATCTACTGAAGAAAAAAGAGTACGCATATCTAATAATACGCATTTTCGGTGCCTCATTAAAAACCTTACAAAGAAAATCCAGTGGGACAAAACCTTGCAAGAAAAAAAGAGTACAACGCGTATTAACTCCCCCTAATGAGAACATCAATCCAAAAACTTGAATCTTTGTATCCCAATCTTGTGCATCATTTTCTCAAAAATTGAAGTCGGTAGAAGTTTGGTGAATAAATCAGTCATATTATCATTTGAACGAATCTGTTGCATGTTGATATCACCATTCTTTTGGAGCTCATGTGTGTAGAAAAACTTTGGTGAAATATGTTTCGTTCTATCTCCTTTTATGAATCCTCCCTTTAGTTTTGCTATGCATGCTGCATTATCTTCATATAAAATTTAATAACTATCTTGCATTGCATAACCAACAATCTATTGACAATGTTGGTTAGAAATAATAAACTCATATCAATATTTTCATTTATTCGTATCTCTACTAAAATATTATCTCATGGATAGTAATAGCAGGAAACATAAGTACACCAATTGCACTAAAATACTGTACTTTCTAACCATTTTCATGAGATCAAAATTGATCTTAATTTACGATAAGCGATCTCACATCCATTGGGGTATTCAATAGAATGACTTTAAAACTTTTTAAATCCTTTAGGGATTTTCATATATCCTTCACTGTCTATCTAGACATGAAAATAATTTCATTATACGCATGTCAAGTTTTCATGTATTGCCATACTTATGAGCAATCTCCAAATAATTGCATCTACCACAGGAGGAACTCTCCATATAATAATGTCAGAATTTGTGAAAAATCTTTATGCCGCAAGGCATAAGTCGTACTATTTTATGACTTTATTCACCTTTCGCACAAGAGTTCATTTATAGTCCACTAAGCATTATACTTGAATTGCATATTTTATTTGGCCAATCATTTATCTGTTCATACTTTTTGACAGATTTGAATTCAAGATCCTCGTCAACATTTATAATATTGAGCGCTACATTATATCAAAGGTATAGTCGACGATCATTTTGATATCGATCCAATACGATATAACTTATTAAGATCTCTTCATTTTTCATAATTTTAGGTATCTGAACCTTTGCCAAGGTTTTATGAAGTATTATGTCGTGGTGCTACTTTTAAAGCACTTACCTCATTATTCTGACCATTTTGATCATTTTCTCTTCTCCTTCCTCAAGGAGTTTTTATTTCTAGAATCGATTGATTTGTCACGCTTCAGATGTGTCATAGACTTGTCTTTCAAGGAATCTAATTTTTATTAGAGTATTTGCAGTTGAATTATAAAATAGGTCAGTAAATATATCTGACAATTAATTTGCAATATTTTACAAGTGAATTATCTCTTGAACTTTAAGTTCACATTTTTTCTTTGAGTATCTAGATAATTCATATCACACAAAATTTTCACCTGCTAATCACTTCTCCCCCTAATGTTAGGAAAACTAACATTTAGCCCCAACCTCATTTGGAGACCCATCTTTGTGCGTTGTGGTGGAGCAATTGAGTCATATACCACACATTCAAATTTTTAGATGAAATTATTTGGTTTCTGACCCTGAACCAATTGTGATAGGGGAACCTTGTTGACTTGATGCACTCAGGTGTTGTTACATGTTAAATAAACATATCTCATACCAAATTTTATTTGGAAGTTTTATTCTCATAACCAATGGTTTAGCTATAATTGGAGGCATACAATTTTTGCTAAACCAACTTAATTAGATATGAACCAGCATTATCAATATGGTTTTATAATTTGAAACCATGCTCTTAATTTAACTATTCGAGCACATAACCTTGCAAAAACCAATTGCAAGTTGATATCAAAGCACATGTGACCATACCGCAGATGCATCTTTTCAAATCAAACGGTTCACATGGCAGGTGAACGAGCCCATATTCACCTTTTTAAAAGTTCCAAAATTTCAGAGAATATAATCCCAATCAAGCTGATATAATGATCATTCTATCATGAGAACAAGCAACACAAGAGATTCTTGAAGAATCTTTTATTTCTTCAACATATAATCATGTGAATTCTCAATTATTTTGCATCACATTTAAATCGGGATGACCAACCGGTTATGCCAACTTATCTTTATTTCAATAAACTTCTACTTTACTTTCGCATGTGATTTCATCATCATACCCATATTTATGTTCTACAAACAAAAGAAAACGATGGATAATCTTTTACATAAATATTTATAACCCGCTTCAATTGTTATAATATGAAGATATCAGATCTTTTCATAATTTATAGCCTCAATTTTTTTCGATGTCTTTGAAACTTATAAGTTTCCTTTTGAGACTTACTACAACAGTAACACATTAGCTCTTTCGGAGCTCTCAATTAATTTTGTGTACTATCACATATTCCATCATATCAACATCACTAACAGATTCTCCACATAGTTTCAACTTAGAAATAATTCTGAACGTTGAAGAGTTGTACTCATGAACAAACTTATAGTCTTGATGGATCCAATCCTATCGTACCTTTGGGTGGATGACTATCTTCAGGTGGTCATACCTTTCTTTTAGGCTATTTCAGAAAACAAGTGGATCCTTAATCACGAGATATTCAATTTTCAGAATTTCGTCATGATGATGACGCAAGTATATCATAGCCTTAGCACGATCCTATTTTGATGCTTTGTTTTCATTTTTAATGGTGTCTCCAAGACCCATTGCATCCATATGGATTTCAGCATCCAACACCCATGAAAAGTAGTTCTTGCCCGAACTTTAAGAGCAACAAAATCAAGTTTCGTAAGATTAACCATATTAAAAGAAAGAGAAAAATAATACCTTAACCTTTAAATTTTGAGATGGTAGAGTCGTGGAGAAACAATATCACCAAAGGAATATCATTCCTGTGGTTAAGTAATGCATCTTTTAAATTTTTTTTTAATTATTCTTACTTCAGATCTTTTCAAAGTGAGTGTCGTGCTGATAATGTGTTATAAAATAATAAAAGAAGAGAAAGAATATCATAGAGAAAGAGAAAATAATTCTTACTTCTCTTGAGGGATTCTCTTGATGGATTAAGGGATTTAATACAATAAATAGAAAACCCCTCTATTTATAAAGATAATTCCTCCTAATTTTTTTTCAAAAGATAGACCTTCATTATAATACAAATACACACATTCACTACAAGACAAATATCTTTATAGACATTCACTATAATAAAAATACATTTATAACAGAAAAAGAGGTCTCTACTCTTATTTTAACAAGCATTTTCGGAGCGATTATGTGGGTGTGAAAGTATCATTCGGGAAAAAGCTTTCTCACACGGAGTGCACCCAATCAACAAAAAAAGGATACATGTCATTCTTTTAACTATATTTATTTATATTTAACTATGGTCAACAACTATGTATTTAAAATAAGACTCATAATAAAAGTAAGTTTATCTTCTATGGTTAACTTAAATATATGTCTATATTGGGTATACACCCGATGTGAGTAAGTTTTTACATATTATGAAGCGTAAGCTTCATCAGTCTGGATGTACATTTAGGCGTTGACGCAAGTTTTTGTTTTGAGGTGTAAGCTCAAAAAATCTCTCCTTATTAAATTCTTAAATTAATACAAAAACCATAAGATTCAACTTGTTATTAAATTTTAAGAAGTTAAAAAACTTTTAAATTTAAATATTTTTTTATTCTTACACCTAATTTTTACTCTTTTTCTTTGTTTTTCATTGGGTAAAGGAAAAAAAATGATCAACTTGCAAACCGCAAAACAAGAATGCATCATTCATCGTCACTTGCTCTGCCTTGATGCTTTTGAATTTTGATTGCAGGTTCCTTCTCTGTTTTTTTTTTTACAAGTTAATTCATAAATTCTTAGCCATTTTTTTTTAAAAATCTAATTTGTTTTTTGAGATGCACAGTTATAATTAATTTTTTTTAGGCAATTATTCATTTTAATTAACATTTTAAGATAAAACAGGTCTATGTATATTTTCAATACTTTATATTTTCTTAAATTTTTTATGTAATTTTATTTTTTTATTATATTAATTTATAAAATATTAAAAATTAAAAATTCATAAAACTTATATCCCAGCACCTCAAGACTTATGTTTCGACCTGTATACAAGGGCGGATCTACCCTATGAAGTAGGGATGCCACGTCACTCGCATGTTACGGTTAAAATTTGTATTATGAATGTATATATCAATTAAACATAGTATATATAGGTGTTGTGGCACCCAGAAAGCACAAGAGTTGCGCGGGTGCCACGGTTTACTTGAGCACTTGAAGTGCCTCATGTTAGGATATGCTATTAACCATGCGGTTTAGTATAGTGTTATGTTTCAGTTGTATGTAAGACTTTCATTTTATTTGTTTGATTAATAAAGTCTTGTTTTGAATAGATTGATTTTGCATGTGTGTCCTTTACTTATAAAGGAGATGGTTTAGTGCATACAATTTAGCTTATACAAAGAAGATTAAATCATCGATTCTTATAAGTATAAAGTTTGTATATGTTCACAATCTGAGATGAGAATTGGACAAATTCATCGGTATTATTGTAGCACATGATTAAATATAATTTATCTTGATTATTGGAATGGTATTATTCCAACTTCTTGTGCTATTACATTTTGTATGTATTGAACGGACCAAGTAGAGAATAGTTTTTGTCTGACTTAGTAAAATAAATTCTCTAAAATCATTAAATGTACTTATACTCTTAATCTTGATATAACTATTATGATCAATGTCATTTGCTTGTTGTTTTGATCTATCAAAGGGTGAAACTCTTTCGCGAGTTAAAATATTCCCGATAGGTTGGATGATGACAAATGATATTTGTGAAATAATAGTTAGTCGATGGAATCCATGTCTCGACCTTGAGATTGATGATACCCGTTTATGATTGCTTATAAGTTTTCATGTGAAAATCCTACAGGTGGATTCTGTATCCGTCACATGAAATAAGTTAATCGTTTGAATAAAGTATTAAATTGATCATTGAATTAAATAGTTAAAAATTTAATTCGATTGATTGGTATCTGTAATCTTAACATGGGAAATTAAATAAGAATTTAATGATTGATTTTGAAATTATACCGAGGAGTGCAATTACGAATTTTTAGTGGAATAGTCTGTTATTTATTATGGTAGGTTAATTCATTCATTATTTAGAATTAATACCATAATTGGAAGCCTCACTAATTAAATCTGTGGTCCCTGCTATGCCTCATTAATTAAAGAACTTGAAAAAGAGAGAAATCTGTTCTATTGAAGTAGTAAAATCCAACAAGATTTTGGACAACTTCAGAAAACGTAAGTAGTACATGTTTTGCGTTTCATACCCTTTAAAAACGTGTGAATATACAAGGAAAATAGGAATCCTGTACGTTTTGGAATTTAGGGTTTTATACCCTAAAAACGTGATTATAAATAGGATTTTTTCCTTCTAGAAAGAGACACCTTTTCTGGGAAGCAGTACTTGCCCACACAAGTATTCCCCACTCGAAGATTATTGAGGACATAGTAGAAGACTGCAGATCTGGAGAGCGAGTTGGACGTTGTGTGAAAGCTTCAGGAGGTTAGTATTTCGTAATCTAACTCGTCGTTGTTATCTAGTGATTCAAGTAAGATTGTTGATCCTATTCATGCTTGCTTCTGCTGCGCATGTTCTAACAATTGCCATCACGAGCCGACTTACATCTACCTGATAATTTAAAAAATTCATGGAAAAGATTGTTTTATGTATTGTCTTTTTGGAATGAATGCATAAATCGTATCATAAATAAAAATGAGTGTTTTAATAGTTTTTGTGTTTGAAAAACTGTTTTATAAATAATTTATGATATGTTTTGTGAAACAAAAAAAAATTTTGCCGGGTCGTGCGAGGCGCTGCCGAGTCGCGCGCACGATGCTGCTGGTTTTGGTCGGTATTGGAGTTTTTTAAATTTTGACCAACTTTGATTGACCTGAAATTTGGTAGGTTCATCAAAAATGACCCACTGAGCAATACTCACTGTTATACTGTGATTAACGATGTTTTTTGGCCATTCAGAGTCGTTTGATGGGTTTTTAAGCATTTTTCTATTTTCTAAAAAATTAAAAATTGAGAAAAATTAGTTCTTACAACTAGTGCTGTTAGGGTTCAATCCTTATGGTCTCCATTTGTACGTAATAGTAATGTAATGAGTTTACATGTTGACATCGGTCTTCTTTCCCCATCGAATAGATTCATTACGAGATTACCTTGTTTGCTTGTCTCCTGTTGTTGAAAACTTGTATTAACTCTCCAACTGAGTTACATGTTGGTTCAATGGAACAGAGATTTACATTATTGGATATTTACCTGTCTTAAAATGCAGTTTACTCTCCAACTGAGTTAGTTCTGTTTTGATTTATGGGGTAAACATCTGTCATAACTCATATAGTTTGCATGAATGGTTAAGTTTCCCTATCGAATCTAGCTATTCAATTGCATGGTTATATGTGTTATGTGTTTACATGAATTTAAATATTCTTGTAGCACGCTTAATGATCTATTTGATATTTTTTTACCTCCAAGATTAATAATGACTTTGTTCAATCCTCTCGCCTTAATTTTAAAAGAAAACAAGTTAGAGGGCCCGAATTATGTTGACTGAAAAAGAAATCTGGATATTCTCCTAACTGTTGAAGGGCATAATTTTGTGTTGGTTGAGAAATGCCCTGAAAAACCTGAGAATGCTACCATGGACCAAATCAAAGCCTATGAAAAATGGGTTAAGGCTGATGAGATGACGCGATGTTACATTCTTGCCTCAATATCGAATGTTTTGCAACATCAACATCAGTCCATGGAATCTGTTTACGATATACTTGAAAGTCTCAAAGAGATGTTCGGTGAACATAATCGTGCTGCAAAGTAGACAACCATGAAGCCCTTTTGAACACTAAAATGGCTGAAGGTTCGTCCGTGAGGCACCATGTTCTTAAAATGGTTGGTCTTCTTAATGAACTGGAAATCCTTGGAGCTAAGATTGATAAGGAATCTCAAATTGAGATGATCCTGCAGACTTTACCGGACAGTTTTCAATAATTTCGCTTGAACTATAACATGAACAATATGGATCTATCTCTAGAGAAATTGTTGAATGAGCTGCAAGTGGCTGAGTCCATTATCAAAAAAAAAACTCCTGTAGTGGCATTGAATGTTGAGAGAACTCCTTTTTCTAAGCCGAAAGGCGGACAGAAAAAGAAGAGACCTCGCAAGGCATCTGAAATTGCAAATGGTGGTATGGCTAAGCCGAAAGGCAAGTGCTATCATCGCAAGAAACCTCGGCATCACAAGAAACAATGTTCTGACTACCTGGCTAAATTGAACAAACAAGATAATTCTTCTTACTTAAATGTCGTTGAAACTTGTTTAGCGGTTGTTTCTACGATGTTATGGGTTGTAGATTCGGGAGCCACTAATCATGTTTGCACTTCTTTGCAGGGGTTTTGGGAAACACGGCGGCTAAGTGAGAACAAAATTTACATTTTTCAAGCCTATGGCAAACCAGCACCAGCCTTAGCTTTATGATATTAGTATTTCTTTTACTAGTTCTAGAGTTTTAGATTTAAAAGATGTTCTCTATGTACCTTCTATTAAAAGAAATTTGCTTTCAGTTTCAAAATTGATGGATGCTGGTTATAATATATATTTTGGTAATAATTCTGCTTTTATCAAATTTAACAAGCATTTTATCTATACTGCTGCTAGAGTGCATGATCTATTTGTGCTTGAAACACCTCCTAACTTGCTGCAACCAAAGGAACTAAATAACATTAATCTGTCAAATAAAATAAAACGTGTTTCTGAATTGAGTTAAACTTACTTATGGCACTTGCGTCTAGATCATATAAATCTAAATAGGATTTCAAGGTTGGTCTATGATGGACCTTTGAGTTCATCGAAAGTGTAGGCACTGCCAACCTGTGAATCCTGTTTAGAAGGAAAAATGACTAAGAGACCTTTTCCTTCTAAAGGAAATAGAGCTAAAGATAAGTTAGAATTAATTCACTCTGATTTGTGTGGTCCTATGAATATACAAACAAGAGGTGATTTTGAGTATTTTGTGACCTTCACAGATGACTACTCTAAATATGGATATGTTTACCTGTTGCGTCGTAAATCTGAATGCTTTGACAAGTTCAAAGAATTTAAGGCAGAAATGGAAAAGCGACATGATAAACATATTAAATCATTACGATTTGATCGTGGTGGTGAATAACTTTCTGCTGAATTCATTAAATACTTATCAGATTGTGGAATTACATCTCAATTATATGCTTCAGGAACACCACAACAAAATGTTGTGGCAAAGAGAAGAAACAGAACTCTTTTGGAATGGTAAGATCAATGTTGAGTTATTCGGATTTGCCTTCTTCCTTTCGGGGATATGCATTAGACATGGAAAACTACCTATGAACTTGGTTCCTTCCAAATCAGTACCTTTAACTCCAATAGAATTGTGGACTGGACGAAAGCCTAGTCTAAGACACATTCGGGTATGGGGTTGTTCAGCCCACGTTCTAAAGAAAAAGCTAATAAGTTGGAATCAAGGACAGAAGTATGTGTCTTCGTTGGATATCCAAAAGGGACGAAAAGTGGCTTGTTTTATTGTCCTAAAGAAAAGAAGGTCATTACTACAACAAATACCAAGTTGCTGGAAGAGGACTATTTAATAAACCATGTTTCGAGAAGTAAACTCGCTTTACAGGAATTGAACAATGGAATAACAAATGATGTATCTCAAGAACAAATTCCACAAGCAAGTATTGACATACCACTCCATTATTGTAGTGGGAGAGATATCAATAGGCAATAGGAGGCGCAAGTGCAAAGGTCATACATCTCACTACCTCAAGATAGTGGGAGCAATGTTGACCAGCCTGCACTTGTCGAGCAACCTGTGCTTGGGGAAGAAGTTCGTGATAATCAGGTTTTAGTTCCTGAAATTGATGTTGTGGTTCACCGCAATATTAGATTAATGATCTTGTAGTGAGTCATCGTAGTGGAAGAGTTATTAGAAGACCCATTCGGTTTGCGCTCTTGGGAGAATCTTATGATAGATTTCCTAAAGAGCCTAATACAGAACCCCTTAGTTACACCGAAGCACTGCAAGATATAGATGCTGAAAAATGGATAGTCGCTATGAAATATGAAATTGAGTCTATGTACTCCAATCAAGTCTAGGATCTTGTAGAACCACTTGCAGAAGTAAAACCCATTGGTTGTAAATGGATCTATAAGAAAAAGAGTGGGGTAGATGGAGAAGTGCAGACTTTTAAAGTTAGGCTTGTTGCAAAAGGGTTTACTCAAAAATAAGGAATTAATTATGAGGAAACCTTTTCCCCAGTGCCATGCTTAAATCTTTTCTTAATGGAAGTCTTGATGAGTGCATATATATTGCACAACTAGAGGGTTTCGTGGAAAGTGGCAATGAGCACATGTTGTGTAAGCTGAAAAGATTCATTTATGGGTTGAAACAGACATCTAGGGCATAGAACACTTGTTTTGACAATTCGATTAAGACTTTTGGTTTTTATCAATGTGAGAACGAGTCATGCATATATAAAAAGTGGGAGGGAGATAAAGTAGCATTTTTGATTCTGTACGTGGATGACATTTTGCTCATAGGAAATAAAGTGAGTATGTTGAAATCGGTCAAAGAGTGGTTGTCCTCGTGTTTTGATATGAAAGACTTGGGTGAAACAACTCATATCCTTGGGATCAAGCTCATGCGAGATCGCAAGCAAAGGATATTAGGCTTGTCTCAAGCACTTTATTTAATACAATTCTTACCAGGTTTAGCATACAAAATTTCAAAAAAGGATTTCTTTCTTTTAGGCATAGAATTTCTCTATCAAAGGATCAGTCTCCTAAAACGATTGACGAGATAGAGAGGATGAGGCTGATCCCTTATGCTTCTGCTGTTGGGAGTCTTATGTATGTTATGCTATGTACTACACCTGACATCTTCTTTGTTGTTGGCATGGTTAGTAGATATCAGTCAAATCCTGAGAATGAACATTGGACTACAGTTAAGTATATAATCAAGTATCTGAAAAGGACTAGGGATTATATGCTAGTTTTTCACTCGGGTGATCTGGTGCCCGTTGGGTATACAGATTCAGATTTTCAGTCTGAAAGAGATTCTAGAAAATCTACCTCAGGATATGTGTTTACCTTAGGAGGTGGAGCCATAAGTTGGAGGAGTATCAAGCAATCATGTGTTGTTGATTCCACCATGGAAGCCGAGTATGTAGCTGCCTCTAAGGCGGCTAAGGAGGCTGTTTGGCTTCGGAATCTCCTAAAAGAGCTTGGAGTGATTCCTTTAATTGACGCACCAATTACACTTTATTGTGACAATAGTGGTGCGGTTGCAAACTCAAAAGAACCACGAAGTCACAAAAGAAGTAAACACATCGAGAGAAAATATCACTTAATTCAGGACATAACTCAGAGAGGAGATGTGAAGGTTTTGAAGATTGCATCGGAGAACAATTTGACGGACCCATTTACAAAGAGCTTGCCACAGAAGCCTTTTGATAAGCATGTAGAAGGAATGGACGTTAAAGTTGTAGGTGTATGGTTATGAGTCTAAGTGGGAGATTGTTAGGATATACTATTAACCATGCGGTTTAGTATAGTGTTATGTTTCAGTTTTATGTAAGACTTTCATTTTATTTGTTTGATTAATAAAGTCTTATTTTGAATAGATTGATTTTGCATGTGTGTCATTTACTTATATAGTAGATGGTTTAGTGTATAGAGTTTAGCTTATACAAAGAAGATTAAATCATCGATTCTTATAAGTATAAAATTTGTATATGTTCACAATCTAAGATGAGAATTGGACAAATTCATCGATGTAATTGTAGCACAAGATTAAATTTAATTTATCTTGATTATTGGAATGATATTATTTCAACTTCTTGTGCTATTACATTTTGTATGTATTGAACGGACCAAGTAGAGAATAGTTTTTGTCTGACTTAGTAAAATAAATTCTCTAAATCATTAAATGTACTTATATTCTTAATCTTGATATAACTATTATGATCAATGTCATTTGCTTATTGTTTTGATCTATCAAAGGGTGAAACTCTTTCGCAAGTTAAAATATTCCCGATAGGTTGGATGATGACAAATGATATTTGTGAAATAATAGTTAGTGATGGAATCCATGTCTCGACCTTGAGATTGATGATACCCGTTTATGATTGCTTATAAGTTTTCATGTGAAAACCCTGCAGGTGGATTCTGTATTCGTCATATGAAATAAGTTAATCGTTTGAATAAAGTATTAAATTGATCAATGAATTAAATAGTCAGAAATTTAATTCGATTGGTTGGTATCCGTAATCTTAACATGGGAAATTAAATAAGAATTTAATGATTGATTTTGAAATTATACCGAGGAGTGCAATTACGGATTTTTAGTGGAATAGTCTGTGATTTATTATGGTAGGTTAATTCATTCATTATTTAAAATTAATACCATAATTGGAAGACTCACTAATTAAATCTGCGGTCCCTGTTATGCCTCATTAACTAAAGAACTTGGAAAAGGAAGAAATCTGTTTTATTGAAGTAGTAAAATCCTACAAGATTTTGGACAACTTCAGAAAACGTAAGTAGTACACGTTTTGGGTTTCATACCCTTTAAAAACGTGTGAATATACAAGAAAAATAGGAATCCTATATGTTTTGGGATTTAGGGTTTTATACCCTAAAAACGTGATTATAAATAGGGCTTTTTCCTTCTTGAAAGAGACACCTTTTCTGAGAAGCAGTACTTGCCCACACAAGTATTCCCCGCTCGAAGTTATTGAGGACATAGTAGAAGACTGCAGACCTGGAGAGCGAGTTGTACGCGTTGTGTGAAAGCTTCAAGAGGTTAGTATTTCGAAATCTAACTCGTCGTTGTTATCTAGTGATTCAAGTAAGATTGTTGATCCTATTCATGCTTGCTTCCGTTGCGCATGTTCTAACACTTCAGTGTTGTGATTCCGAGTTCGACCCGATGAGAACATTATTTTTTTCCTCGGCATCTACTTTGTTTTTTTCCCCTTCTTTCTTCTTTTAATATTTCCTTTTAACTGTTGGGCTCTAGGCCATCAATTCTTTTCGTCCTTTCTCTCTATCCTTTTTTTTCTTTTCCTTTTTCCCCTTTTTTATTTGTAAAATCTCTCCTTTTCATTTAAAAATATATATAGCTCAAATTATACCTTATTGTTGAACAAATTTTTTGATAAGTAATTTAAATTAATTTTAGTGATTATAAATTGTCTCTCCTTTTAATGACATGCTATTAATCTATATATTAGAGTATAATTTGATTAATATTTTTATTGACTTTTGAAAAAATTAAATAACTTGGTGTAATGAATATTTTAAATTATTTTCCTATATTAAAAAATTGAACCTTTAATTTTAAAATAATAATCATATAAC
Source organism: Datura wrightii (assembly GCA_035772735.1). Lineage (NCBI taxonomy): Eukaryota > Viridiplantae > Streptophyta > Magnoliopsida > Solanales > Solanaceae > Datura > Datura wrightii. The sequence goes on from JASDFA010000001.1 coordinate 18,483,036, forward strand.
TCAACAATTAATCTAAAAACAAGAAAGGTAAACCATAATAGTCAAAGAGGAATATCAATTAAGCTACTTTTAAGTAGATTCTTTTTATTGCGGATGTTCTTTCATGGTTATATTTTTAAAAATTTTATTTTTAGAATATAAATTAAATCAAGAGTAAAAAATTAAATTAAAATCGAATTTATTTGTCTATTTATAAATAAAAAATCTGATAGAAATTAATTAAAAATTAACCGATTGAATTGTCATTTCTATTCAATCTTTGACGAAAATAATAAGTATATTTTATACATAAAATAGTGGCACCCCCAACATTCAAAATCTGAATCGGTCTCGCCTCTGACTGTATAAGGTAATTTCTTCTACGTAAAGAAACCTCAATTGCTTTTGTGGTGTATCTGGATTCACCTTCACACACTTGGCCACTTTAGATTCCTCCAATTCGCTCAACTGTAGCAATTATTTCACAGAACATAAATTTAGCTAACCACTTCTTTAAATAATAGAACAGTTACACTGTATAATTGATGATAACAACTTTATCTTGAAGAGAAGAGAAGAAAATTGTAACCTTAAAATTCTGAATTGGTCAGCATTGAATTGCATATTAAGATTAGTAGTATTTCTCATTAATTAATACTTAGCATGCTCAACTGAGCAAAGTGAAACAAATCCGATTTGACTAGGATTTTCTTTCTAATTTGACTTGTCCACCTAATCTTTCAAATAATGAATGACTCTTAACTAACTTACACTATTTTGATGCAACTTACAATATATAACCATTTTTACCCAAAAAAAAGAAAATCAGAAGATTTAAGCACTAACTTTTAAGTGGTTGACCAAACAAGCAACCAAACTTTTAGGATTAAATTCTAAGAATCAGAAGTTTTAAGCACGCGGTTATTTGATGAAACAGAATCATAAACTGAGATGAGATAATTAAGCAGGTCATATTGGCCACAGATTAACCGTATTTTTCTGAATACTCTTTTGACCAAAAGAAAAAAGAAAAAAGAAACAGCGCAGGTGTTCTTCACAGGAAAACAGTGTTGAAAAGAAGTAACTTTAGTTGTGTTATTAGAAAGTGATGGATAGGTATCAGAAAGTGCAGAAGCCAAGAGTTGAGAATCCTATAAAGGAGAATGAGATCAGAATAACAACACAGGGCAGATTGAGGAACTACATTACTTATGCTACCAATCTTCTTCAGGTCTGTCTTTGCACCACATTTCTAGTTTGCGTATCCCCCATCATTCATCCCAAAAATTTCTACAATCAGTTTGGTTGCTTGCTTGCTAGTGTGTATTGCCCTAGCTAACCACTATTGTGCTTATGTGCTATGTGGAGTAAGCTAAGAATAGTATAGGATGAATGGTCAGAAATAGAAAGAGTACATATGATTTTCAATACATTCAATTAAGGTGATGGTGTTTGATTAGACACGAAATTTAAGAAAGGATGAAAACTTTTTGAAACATATCTAAAACACAAATCATAGAGATTTAGGTGATTATAAATAATCAACTCCCTCTATCTCAAATTATCTGTTGTGATTCTCTTTTACACGCCCTTTAAGAAACATTAATCATGATATCAGCCATATGTCACATATTTTGAGCTACACTACATTAATGTATGTCTACCATGCCACAATTTGCTTGTTATGCCCTCAGTTTGTAAGTATACCCTATTACTCAATTTCATTGAGTCACCATAAACTGAGAATTTAAGGTTTCATGCTTTTTCTTTTGCAGGAGAAAGGATCTAATGAGATTGCTCTCAAGTCTATGGGCAGAGCCATTAGTAAAACAGTAATGATAGCCGAACTAATAAAGGTGCAGCATACTGTATAGCATGTCTATGTGGTTACTGAATTCTCTTTGAAAGTATCTTTCAATAAAATGCATCTACTTTCTGTTTCCAATTACTCAATAAAGTATGTAATCTTTATGAAGCAGAGAAAGATCGTTGGCCTTCATCAGATTACATCGATTGGTTCAACTGATATCACTGATACATGGGAGCCTCTAGAAGAAGGACTTCTTCCGTAAGTTGCATCACGATTTGATCGATGAAATATTTTTGATGGCCTGGGATGTTTTGACAGATTTCTCAGAGTTCTTTCTTTATTAACTAATGCAGCCTCGAGACTACTCGTCATGTATCAATCATCACAATTATACTTTCCAAGAAAGAGTTAGATACTTCATCAGCCGGGTAATCATGATTTATGAACACTTCATTTGGTGCTCTTCCTTTTCTTAAATTGGTTAATTCAGTTAAGTAAATGTGCAATCAGTCAATGAACTATGCCTCAATACCATAATAGGAGAAACTGGACTATGATGATAACATTATTACTTATGATGCTATCGTGATTACTATTCGATGAGCCATCTGGTTTAACTCAAAACAGTACCTCTAACATACTATCTAATTGTTCTTTCCATAAGAACTAAAATATTTAATTGAAAACTGCAGGTTTGTGTTTGTAACATTGCCTCATTCGAATGCGTTTCTATAAGATATTACTGGTGTATTTCTTACTTAACTTCTGGTATATACTAATTTTGCATTATTTGATCATCCAAAAAGGTAACTCTCCATGAAAAGTGGAATTGGTAACCTGGAAAATAAGGCACATTACCTTCTACAACATGTTGAAATAAGCTGATGTGAAAATGATTTACATTATCAGTTAAATCCATTTCTCAATATCCTGCTTGGTACCTGTAGCCACTATGGACATCATCAAGTTGCAGATGATGTTACTGTGTCTCTGTGCTTGCATTTCTTCTTTTACCCTTTTCTTCATATAAAGATTATCAGGTTTTGGTTTCGGGACACATAAATTTTCTCATAAGCAGGTTGAAATTTGCAGGTACCAGCCACCTATTCCAGCAGATCAAGTCAGACCACTGACTGAATATGATTATGGAGGAGGTATATTGGTTTCATCCGACCTATCGTTTTGAAATTCTTGAACTTTCTCATGAAGAAGGTGGTGAGGCTTGAGCATAATGTTTATTTTGGGTATTTTTCTCTATCTATATACCTCCTCCATAATATGGAGGAGGTATATTGGATCTGATGGTTGACGTTCTCCACATTGCCACCCTTTTTACTATAACCTGAACCAATTTGGTCATAGTTGTTGCTACCAATATCCAATTAATGCAGAATTTCTCAATATACAAACTGTCAGCAATATTGTCTTGCTACTAGCCCATGTTAATTTTCCTATTTAATTTGAAATCTAGAAGATATTTGGATGGAGGATGAACTGTGTATCAGCTGAATAGGCTGGGAAGTTGATAAAACGTTTACCCTATGCAAATGCTATTACTGTAACTTTTCATCAACCTGTCTTTATCTATCAAAAAGAAGGGGGGAAAAGGACCAAAGGAGTTTTTTTTTTTTTTCAATCTTGGTTTACTGTGTACAGGGCGTTTTAACGACGGTGTGACTGGATATGGTGGAGACAGCGGATGGAAAGGAGGGCGTGGATATAATGGTAGAGGCCGGACTGGAGGAAGAGGTCGTGGTTATCGTGGACGTGGTAACAACTATGGTGGACTAGCTGGTTCAATGCCCATTCAAGGCCAGGGTATGCTACAACCTTTTTTTCACCTAAGATATATAGTACTACTAACTACTAATTTTTCATGTAATAGGTAGTATTGGTTCTGCTATTCTCTTTTGATGTATAGCGAAATATGATACCGATGTCTTAACATGAGATGGGATTTCTTGCAGGTCAGGGGCAAGGACAAGTACAGGGACAGGGTAGAGGTCGAGTTCAAGGTATTAAATCAAATGGTTCTGTCCGGGCATCAGTTGCTTAATGTCTGAATGTTAGGAGGACAAGTCACTTTCTATATTTTCACGAGGTGTCCACGCTTGTGTTCATCAAAATCTAGAAAGGAACTCAAGCCTAAGACATCTCTCATTCTTTCAACTTCTTTTTGTGCATATATGAGTCATCTTTTTAGGAAATTAAAATCTTTTTTGATTTGTAGCTAAGCTATAGTATAAATTTCTTGGAGTGTGCGATCCCCCCTTTCACTCTGTGTTAGATAAAATAGATGGCTTGTGCATTGTGATCGTGCATATAACAAAGATCTATTGGCGAATGGATCAACTTGAGCAGATCAGAGTGGTCTAATAAACGAACAGGTTGAACGGATGATCAGGTATTTGTGAGCTGGTTATGCCACCCCTACCTCTCCCAATGCACAGCTTTTAAAATGATTTCTTAATCCCATAATATGATAATTTTGTTTAAAAAAGAAATTAGTTTACAAGGAAACTAAACAAATTTGAAATAGAGAATGAGTCTATGGTGTGGATCGTTAACCCGATGGTTTGTCGCCGATAGCTGCATGATATGCTCCTCTTGGTTTGTTTCAAATTTCGTCTACCCTATCGGAATTTTGGCTTCAAATAGTTGTCCTTTAGGCTTCAAACTCATGTACACGTGAAGTCGTTAAAGAAAAACTTGGAGAAAAACAAATTAGTTTATTAAATTTCTATTATCTCGAGGTGATGAGAGATGAACTTAAATTAAAGTTGCCTACAATTCTTATAGTCCAGGTCAAGCTTTTCACAGTTTCCATTTATTCATTATTATTTTTTTCTCATTTTGTTTCCCTTTAGTTTATTCAATTCTTTTTTTTTTCTCGACATCTCACTTAAAGATTTTTTTTCTACTTAAAATTATTTTACATTATTACCAACAACAACAAAAAAAAAATTTGTTATGGCGGTCTTAGTTGTACTGCTGCATAAACAACGAGGCCGGCAAAGAATCCAGCCACTCCCACCAAAAAAATTGAACTGTTGTGGAAAAATTAACATTACTTTTTTATTAATTAAGCTTTAACATGCTATTTGGTTAAAATTACTTCATTATTCCAACTCGACTAATTAAAATATTTTAAATTTGACATGAAGCTATAATTTACTTTACATGAGGATTAAATTGAATCCAAATCCAAATCACTTAACAAGTGGGAAAAAGGCCATCAACGACGGATTAAGAATGAACAATGTAACTTGGGGTCGTTTGGTAGTCGATCAGAGTAATACATGTATAATGTATTAACCATATTAGAATTAGTTCTAAAGAAGTTTATATATTTTTTTATGTAGAATTTATAGTTATTTATTTATTTTTTATCATACATAAAATTAATAATACAAAAAATTCCCTCAAAACTTATGTAGGTTTTTTAAATTGCAAAATAAATATCGTATTAATTAAGTGGATTGAACTTTATATTATATTATCAAACATAATATTATTTATATATTTTTTTCATTTTTTTTACTTGCTACGATAAGATTTACACACCTTTTAAGAAAAAATTAATAAGGATAGTAATTTGACTAATATAACCCTATTAATTGATAGATATTTTTGAAAACATATAATAATAATTCTTTTCACATTCTAAAATGACTTAAGTACTAGAGGTAGAGGAATTTTTTGCCAGAATAAGTCATAATTTAAATCAATTCACCAAAATAATATATTTTTAAAAACTTTACGAAACTAGCTAGAAGAAATGTATTTGGCAGTAACGTATTTGGTAAAAAAATATTTAACCGAGATTGACGGCGTTAAACATAAAACTTAACTGGGAGTTACGTTTTATGCGTAAGACGTTAATGGAAGTAACGTTTTACTAATTCATAAATTTAGGACATTCAAGAACGAGGAAGACATTTTTATCTCTGCACTTTAGGATAGAGAACAATGCTATAAGTATTTTTTTTATTTTTAATTAGATTTTTTATTTAAATTTAGATAAAAAGTCATAAATAGTTATTCTTCAATTATTATAATTGAAAAATAATTATAATAATAAAATCTATTTAACGAGTAAATTTTATGATGTTACCCTAAAGTTTAACTTGTGAAATTTAAAATTTTACAATAATGATTATATTTCAAAATTATAGCGCGAAAAATTGGTTAGTGAATATTAATTTTTATGTTCGAACTCTAAGAATAGAGAAGTTTACACTTAAAAGTGAAATTTTGCTACGAAATTCACTAGTTTGATATCATGACATTATCCTTAAAATATTATTACATTATTTAATAATAAGGCATAATAATTAGTAATTTCAGTAACATTTAAGTAAAACGTTACTGCCAGTAATGTATTAGAAATAAAACTTAACTCCCGGTTACATTTTTATGTTTAACACCGTCAACCTCGATTAAACATTCCATTATTTATGATCTCAACTAACAAATATATCCGCCTCTTTAATACACAAAAGATAGATAAATATAAAGAGCCTTTACGTCCAAAAATTTAGTTGTAGAAACCCTAGTGAAAACTGCGTGGCAATCCTCTGTGGAGAAACAATTAAAGGTAATTTGTAAAAATCTTCATATATTTTCTCGCTAGATCAAACGGTAAGTAAATTTTGTTATTAATTATTGATGTTTTATTTTATCATTGGACTGGTGCAACTAATGTTTTGTGCTTTCTTTTTAAGTTTTTAAATGCCCATAATAGCTGAAGCTGGTTTTGAGATTTCCGATGAGACCTCTGTGACTCCGCCTTTTCCGATTAACTGGCTAATTAATATACTTCCAATTATGCTCATACACCTTCCATTTTTAGTTTTAGGCGTGCTTTCAGATTTTGTGCGCTTATGCATGTGATGGTGTTGTCCTATTGATGTTGTATTGTAGAAACATAAAAGAATGAATAGACCACATACATAATAAAAGTACTTATGTTCTACCTTTACATATATTGAGCTAACATTATTTATTTATTTCTCAGCAAAAGAAAAAAGAAGAAAGTATATATTTCCAAGTAGAGATATCATGGTCTTAAATATTATGAACGAAATATTTGAAAATTCATTTTGGCACAGGGGACCATGTCTGTATGGTATCGTAAAAAAAAGGTGGTGCTACAGCTGCGAACCACTCCCGTGATTATTTTAGAGAACACTTAGGAGTGGAAAGAAACAAAGCAGAAGCAGAAGAAAGAAAGAAGCAGGAGCGGCAAAAGAAACTGAAATTGATATGATCTACTCCGAGGCAGCTGTCACTGCCCACTTGTAATTTATCTTGGGAAAGCATGATTTAAGTTAACAAAAGATTTTCACCGGCAGTGCATTACTTTCGCAAGATATTCATTTATATGACTGAAAAAAATCAAGTTCAATTGTTTAATCACTTACAAGAAGATTGAGCCAATTGTTATTTTCATTGTGTTATGTTGTAGTCTAATGTGTAAAACGGTGAAGTTAATTATTTTTGTTGTACTTCGTTGTGACGTAGGCATGGCTGTAGTTTGCTTAATGATGACTTCCTATGTGTTATTAACTTTCTCTTTAATGAATTTGAGTTTTCAGGAAAAAATTTTGAGATGAACATGTTTTATGCAATATGAATATGCAGTTTTAACTTCTTAATTGTTGAACATCTTTTGTTCTGTGTACCTTTGTCTTTTGTACATCTTTTCACGTATCATCTTGTGGTCTTTTCAGGTTGACGTGTTGATCAAATGTTGATAATGTTGTTTTTTGGCTCAAAGTCCCACATTGGAAGATGAGTAGAAATAGGGAGGCAACCTTAGACTATAAAAGGAAGCCTCCCCCTTTTGGTTTTATCACACCAAACTTGAAGCCTTCTAACTCTTCTAGAGGCTTAGTTTATTTTCTCTCTTGTAATATTTCTCGAAGAAATATATTTGTAGTGGTGTCCGGGGATTTAGGCATAATTGGCCGAACCTCGTCAAATCTTGGTATTCTCTTTATTCTCTTTTCTGTTTCTTATTTATCATTGTTAGCCATTATTAGTTTTGCTATTGGTGGAAAAATAGCTCAAATTTCCACAACAATTGGTATCAGAGCTTTTGGTTGCGATTTCTCTTGAAATTTTAGTATGCTCTGTGGTTGCGGTTTTAACTGATCCTCCACATCAGAAAAAATTTCTTGAGATTATTTTTTTGTAAATTTGTGTTAAAATTGCTAAGTAATATATTGTCTAATTAAGTGCATGTCTAGGGAAGTTCTGTCTAAGGAAACTGGTTTTTAAGTGGGACCGTGTGACCCCTCCAGTTTTTCCTGGGAATTTTCCTGGTGCATTTTTTTGGCTAAATTATTACTGGTAATTTTTCACTTTAGAGCAAAAATGGCTGATAATAATGAGCAGACTTCGAGAGCCACAGTTTCCACTACATCAACTTCGGCAGCATCTTCGTCGTCAATTTTGACGAGATTTGCTGTGCCAAATGCAAGATTTGCGGTGGAGATTTTTGACGGTACGGGTCATTTCGGGATGTGGCAAGGTGAAGTTCTAGACGCGCTTTTCCAGCAAGGTCTAGACATTGCTATTGAAGAAGAGAAACCAGAAGAAATTGAAGAAAAAGAATGGAAGACCATCAATCGGTTGGCGTGTGGTACTATTCGCTCATGCCTTTCAAGAGAGCAGAAATATTCATTCTCAAAGGAAACTTCTGCAAGTAAGCTATGGAAAGCATTGGAGGAGAAATTCTTGAAGAAGAGCGGTCACAATAAGCACTTCATGAAGAAGAAGTTATTCCGGTTTAGTTATCAACCGGGTACCACCATGAATGATCATATTACTGCTTTTAATAAGGCAGTAGCTGATTTGAGGAACGTTGATGAAACTTTCAAAGATGGAGATCTGGCATTGATGTTGCTGTTTTCACTTCCTGAAGAGTATGAATTTATAGAAACTATGTTACTTCATGGGAAAGATCAAGTTTCCCTCAGTGAAGTATGTAGTACTCTATATAGTTATGAATTGAGGAAAAAAGACAGGGAGGAAAGCAAGCATGCAGAGGTGGTTGCAGAAGCACTGGTAGCAAGAGGCAGACCACAAAACCAGAAGAAAGGAAGAAGAGGGAAATCTCAGTCAAGAAGCAGACCGAGTAAAGATGAATGTGCCTTTTGTAGAGAGAAGGGGCACTGGAAGAAAGATTGCCCGAAATTGAAAAATAAGGGCAAAGTTGAAAAATGCAAAGCTGTTGCAGAGTCATGTGCTGCTGAATACAGTGATGAAGATTCAGATCTTTCACTGGTTGTTACAACCTCCACAAGGCGATCTGACAAGTGGTTGTTTGACTCAGCATGCAACCAACATATTTGTCATATCCGGGAGTGGTTCTTTGAGTTTAAAGAGATAGACGGTGGAGTTGTCTATATGGGCAACGACACATTTTGTGAAACAATAGGAATTGGTTCAGTCAACTTAAAGAATCATGATGGATCAACTAGAGTTTTGACAGAGGTCAGGTATGTACCTGACATGAAGAAGAATCTCATCTCTTTGGGAGTCCTAGAATCCAAAGGATTGACGGTGACAATGCGAGATGGAGTCTTGAAAATAGTCTCTGGAGCTCTGGTGATGCTTAAAGGCACCCGGAAGAATAATTTGTATTACTATGATGGTAATACAATTGTTGGGACAGCTGCAGTTGCAACTCTTGATGATGAAGGGTCAGATGCAACTAAGTTGTGGCATATGCGATTGGGGCATGCAAGTGAAAAATCCTTGCAACTTCTAGCAAAGCAAGGATTATTGAAAGATGCAAAAACTTGTAAGCTGAATTTCTGCGAGCATTGCGTGATGGGAAAGCAGAAGAGAGTGAAATTTGGCACTGCAATCCATGATACTAAAGGTATTTTGGATTATGTTCACTCTGATGTGTGGGGTCCTTCCAAGACAACTTCTTTGGGAGGAAAACACTATTATGTTACTTTTGTTGATGACTTCTCACGAAGAGTGTGGGTGTACACTATGAAGTCAAAGGATGAAGTGTTAAATTGTTTCCTTAAGTGGAAAAAGATGATTGAAACTCAGACTGGCAAAAGGATCAAACGCCTCAGAACAGACAACGGAGGTGAATATCGAAGTGATCCGTTTGACAAAGTTTGTCAAGATGAAGGTATTGTGAGACACTTCACAGTTAGACATACACCACAACAGAATGGGGTGGCCGAACGGATGAACCGAACATTGCTGGAGAAAGTTCGGTGTATGCTGTCTAATGCTAGGTTGGACAGACAATTTTGGGCTGAGGCTGTGAGATATGCAAGCCATCTTGTTAATCGTTTACCATCAACTGCTATTGGTGGTAAAACTCTTTTAGAGGTTTGGTCTGGAAAACCTGTTAATGATTATGATTCCTTACGTGTGTTTGGTTCCACTGCATACTATCATGTGAAGGGATCGAAGTTGGATCCGAGAGCCAAGAAAGCGCTCTTTATGGGGATCACTACTGGTGTTAAAGGATACCGCCTCTGGTGTCTTGAAACAAAGAAGATAATCCTTAGCAGAGATGTTACCTTTGATGAATCTTCCATGTTGAAGAAGGATGACATTCAACAGATCAATAGTGCTCCGCAACAGGTGGAGTTTGAAAGGAGAATCAATCCAGTTCTGTTCAAAGATGGAGAAACTCCTATGGCAGAAGAGGAGTCAAATGAAGAAGAGGTTCCAACCCAAGGACCTCACCAGCAAGAAGAACCTATTGCATTAAGGAAGCCACAACGGGTAAGACACAAACCTGCTCGATTTAGTGATATGGTGGCTCATGCATCTATAATAGTGAATGATGGTATTCCTACCACTTATCAAGAAGCAATTCAAAGTTCCGAAGATGAAGAGTGGAAGAATGCTATGAATGAAGAGATGCAGTCTCTTTATAAGAATCAGACTTGGAAGCTAGCAAGTCTACCGAAGGGAAAGAAGGCTATTAGATGCAAATGGATATATACAAAGAAAGAAGGATTTCCTGACAAGAAAAACATTCGCTACAAGGCGAGATTGGTAGCTAAAGGCTATGCTCAGATGGAGGGAATTGACTATAATGAAGTTTTTTCTCCAGTAGTGAAACATTCCTCTATCAGAATCTTATTGGCCTTGGTAGCTCAGCTGGATTTGGAACTAGTTCAACTTGATGTAAAAACTGCATTTTTACATGGAGACTTGGAGGAGGAAATCTATATGACTCAGCCAGAAGGGTTCAAGGTTGCTGGGAAAGAAAATATGGTATGCAAACTTGAAAAATCATTGTACGGATTGAAGCAATCTCCAAGACAGTGGTACAAGCGATTTGACAAGTTTATGTTGGGGCAGATGTACACAAGAAGCAAATACGATCATTGTGTGTATTTGCGCAAGCTACAAGATGGATCTTTCATCTATCTTCTTCTTTATGTTGATGATATGTTGATAGCTTCAAGGAATTCTGGAGAAATTGACAAGCTGAAAGCTAAACTAAAGCAAGAATTTGAGATGAAAGATTTAGGGGAAGCTAAGAAGATTCTCGGCATGGAGATAAATAGAGACAGACAATTGGGGCAACTTCGTCTAACTCAGAAGCAATATCTGAGAAAGGTGCTGCAACGTTTTGGCATCAATGACAAGTCAAAATCTGTGAGTACCCCACTTGCTCCTCATATGAAACTTAGTGCTGATTTATCTCCGAAGAATGATGCTGAACGAGAATATATGGCAAAAATTCCTTATGCAAATGCTGTTGGTAGCTTGATGTATGCTATGGTGTGTACAAGACCTGACATTTCACAAGCAGTTGGGGTTGTGAGCAGGTATATGCATGATCCTGGTAAAGGACATTGGCAAGCTGTCAAATGGATTCTACGGTATATTCGGAATACCGTGGATGTTGGGTTATTATTTGAGCAGGATAAAAAGATTGGTCAATATGTAGTTGGATATTGTGATTCCGACTATGCCGGTGATTTGGACAAACGAAGATCAACTACCGGTTATGTGTTTACACTTACAAAGGCACCGGTTAGTTGGAAGTCTACTTTGCAGTCAACAGTCGCTTTGTCTACTACAGAGGCAGAGTATATGGCTGTTACCGAAGCTGTTAAGGAGGCTATTTGGCTTCAAGGGTTGCTGAAGGATTTGGGAGTTGGTCAAAAGCACGTCAAGGTGCATTGTGACAGTCAGAGTGCTATTTGTTTAGCAAAGAACCAAGTCTATCACGCACGAACGAAGCATATAGATGTTCGATATCACTTTGTAAGGGAGATTCTGGAAGAAGGTGAAATACTACTTCAGAAGATCCAGACAGCTGAAAATCATGCAGATATGATGACCAAGATAGTGACATCGATCAAATTTCAACATTGTATGAATTTGATCAATATTGTGAAGATTGCACATGGGTAGCACCATAGGTGCATTTGAAGACACTACTAGAGATAGTTGTGAGAGAAGATTTTGTAACTTTTGGGACTTTTTGCCAAGGTGGAGATTTGTTGTTTTTTGGCTCAAAGTCCCACATTGGAAGATGAGTAGAAATAGGGAGGCAACCTTAGACTATAAAAGGAAGTCTCCCCCTTTTGGTTTTATCACACCAAACTTGAAGCCTTCTAACTCTTCTAGAGGCTTAGTTTATTTTCTCTCTTGTAATATTTCTCGAAGAAATATATTTGTAGTGGTGTCCGGGGATTTAGGCATAATTGGCCGAACCTCGTCAAATCTTGGTATTCTCTTTATTCTCTTTTCTGTTTCTTATTTATCATTGTTAGCCATTATTAGTTTTGCTATTGGTGGAAAAATAGCTCAAATTTCCACAACAGATAAGTGAATCAGCCTTTCAAGAGTTACGACATATTGAGGGATATCCCTGATTCAGATTGAGTTCAAGTGTTAGTGAACCAGCCTTCAAGTCTCAAATTGAGTTGAAAAATTAGAAGCATATCCAGTAGTGATACCACTGATTCAGACAGTGACAATGACAATTACATTATGCTCTGTGTTATAGTTGATCATGCTGAATAGGTTATTATCTCGCCAACCCCAACATACATCTAGGCCTGGTATAGCATGGGTTGTTGAGCTTCTTTGGGGACATCGCATGCGTATGTATGAATCTATGCCTTTTATCCTGAAATATTTCATCGTCTTATCAAAGTGATAAGACACAATAATTTGTTGCCATCTGAGGGTAGAACCACACATGTTCCATTAATGGAGTCTATAGCTATTTTCCTAACTGTCGTTGCATGTAATGATAGCCAACGATCAGCAACTAAATATTTTCAACATTCACTCGAGATAATTAATCGGCACGTTAGAAGAGTTGTTGTGGCACTTTGTCAGTTGGCGCCAACATATGTATATTAAAAAAAATATGACTAATGGACATCCAAAAATTCGTCACAAACAATCGCTTTTGTACTTGGTTTAAGGTAAAACGACTTTTCGAACATTCCTTTCAACTAACTTCTAAAAAAATTAGGAGTTGTATTCCTTAATGGAGTTTCACTACAGTTGATAATATTTATATTTGTCTTTTTATAGGATTGTATTGGTGCGCCTGATAAAAGTCCCAAACATATCGTAACCGCAAAGGAAATACTTCACAAAATATCTTATGTGCATGTGACTTTGACATGAGGTCAACCTTTAATGCAGCACGCTACAAGGGTACTGCCCATGATAATAAAGTGCTTGAGAATGCAATTCTTGACTCATCGACCAACTTTCCATTTCCACCACATGATATGTAAATTAGTTTGTCTTTCTGCATCATATGGGTTATATGGATTATGTATTACATGAGTAAGGTTATACAGAAGAGGTGATTATCTATTTTGTTGGATTGCTTTTATTTTATTTTGGTTGAAAAATATTACATTGTTGACACTGGTCTTCGGAACACAAAAGGATTTCTAGCTCCCTACAAAGGAATGCGATATCATTTACAGGACTACAACAGCTATTTAACTATAGACATGCCTCTCTGCACAATGTAATTGAAAGAACTTTTGGTGCGTGAAAAAGTAGATTCAGAATACTACAACAAGACATGAACAGCTATGAATTTGAAATGCAGGTGAAAGTAGTAGTGCTTGCGCTGTATTACATAACTTTTTGCGTGAACACCAAAGCAATGATGGAATATTCAGTGAATATGAAAGTGATGATATGGTTGTTGATAAAAATGACGAACAACCGACTCAGGGTAACAACATTGCTTCGGCTTCTTAATCATCTGATCTGAAAATGCAAGCTCTTCAGGAAGAAATTATTAGTAGAACATGAGAAAATTATATTAAAAAATAGATTGTTACTACCTCTTTCGGAAGAGAAGAAAGAGATGCCCTAGTGATTGCAATATTTATTTCCTTCTGTTCTCTTCCTCTTTTTCAGATTCATATTAGCTGTGTTCATTATCAAGACTCTTCTTTCGTTAAATTTCATTTGGATTCATTTCTAAATAATGTCCTGAAGAAGCCAAATTGGGACCTGCGACGGGATGTGTAACAAAAACTTGACAAGCTTGAGAAACGCACCATGAATAACTCACTCAACTTAAGTATTTTATTTCTGTTTATAATGTGTTTATTGTTATTTGACTTTTATAATGGTAATGTGAGTAGAAAAAGAAAAATCACGAGATCACATTTTGATATGTCTCTTGATGTAAAGTCTCTATGGATATTTTTAATAATTTTTAGAACTTATAGGTATAAATCATATTTCTTAAAAAAGTGAAATATATTTTTCAAAAACTATGACCAAACACATGATGAAATTTTACTCAAATCTTCACCTAAATTTAATTTTCCAAAAATATTTGGGAATCTATGACCAAACGCTGGCTAAAATGTGAGTCAAACTTCGTGCTCTCTAGCTTACATCTAGACCTCAATCAGCGGATTATAAGAAGGACTCTTGTCATAATAATAACAATATTCGCACTCCTCTAAAAATTATAACAAGAGTAATTACGATTAAATTTTGTTATACTCACAGTATTTGTCACGACCTAAATGGTCGTGATTGACATCCATACTAACTCTCTGGTGGGCGAACCAATATTTCCCAACGATTTATCCCACACCAATGACATTCACAAGAAATAAAACATTATGAAAATTAACTAACGGAAAATCATTATAATTAAAGAACCCAAAGAAAATCCACCGTCATAACACTCTCAGAACCTGATTGTTGTTGCACATGAAGACATCTACCTAACATTGTCTAAGAGTATCTCAGAAAAGAAATGGATAAGAAACTATCAATGTCTGGACAAGAGACATGTTGTACGGAGTAGTACAACAACACATCTTGCACCGCTCACCTTTCTGTTAATCTGTTGCTGCTCTAGAGGTGAGGTCAAGATGAGATTTCGAGATCGGGTTCTGCACTCAGAAACGAAATGCTGGAGTAGCATCAGTATAAAACACAGTACTGGTAGGCATCATCAGCCGGCCTTAAATAATAACATACATACATGTAAAACAATAATATGCAATTAGCTCAGAACATCATTTATATAGACAATACTCATTCAGGAATTAAATCTGCTCAGGTGCTAACCGGCCTGCTCATTGGATTGAGCCATCGCTGCAGCGGTCAAGGGTCTCGCTGCGGCAGAATAAGTTCCTTTGCAGCGATACTGCCTTTGCAGTAGCTCGACTTAGCTGCATTCCCACCATTCTATTAACTCTTTTCGACATACTAGTCACTATGATCATCCACGCTATCCACAGTCATCAAATAGACAATTGACACCACATAATCACATAGAATATAAAATGAATCCTTTACGTAAGGTTTCACAACTCATTCCTAAGTCCTCATTTAACTATACCAACCATCAAGTCATTACAACACCTCAACAATCCAAACAAGCAAACACATGACCGTAGGTTCAGCTCAAGCAGGTCCTCACATTCTCATTCTGATCTTACAGTCAATTAAGTAATATAATGAATGGTGATATGACGAGCATACGCCTCCATCACATCACCATGAACACTCAATCACTGAACATCGATGTACACACATGCCAGAGGGTCTTATTTCTGCCCTTCCAGTCATGACTTGCAGGGGACTCTAAAAATTCATGTACCATACTGGCGTGATATCCGCTACCACTTATCTGCTCGTCTGGATACTTTCCTTGGATACGAGCCACTCAACCATCATTGCTCGCCCGGATGCTCCCCTTGGGCATGAACCACTCATTTGAAGACATTCATAAAATCCAATTTTATTCTCATAATTGACATATTGTCAATAAGTCCATTGATATGACTTTTAGGAAGCCTCAACTCACCTTCATTAACTTAAACATTCAAACAATTCAAGATCATTCTCAACAAATACAAAAGGACATGAACAAACTATCCACATTCACTTCCATATTACATAGGTAACAACATCTCATTAGGATCATTCAATCAGGAAATTCAACAAGGAAGATTTTACAACACTTAAGGTCTAGAGACCAATATACACATTATCATTCCACATCTATACATATCATTATGTAAAGTCTAACTCCTTTTAAACCATAATCTACCTCAATTTGGAGGGTTTGAATGTCAATTACTCCGATGTAGCCTTGTCTTTCCTTAACACCTCTGAATGTTCAAAACCTAAAAATAAGAGATTAAAACAATTCAATGGTCTACTTCTGAAATGAAGAGTTTTGAGAATTCAAACCCACCCGATTCTACCAATTATTATAGTTCACTTCATTTTTCATGGATTTAATTCATTAATTTAAGAAAGTTTTTAAGGGTAAAAGTCTCAATTTCACCTAGTTCTAGGTCTCAACTTTCACATGGACAATGTTCTACAAGAACTTCGTCTTAGGGAGTGAGTAATTCTAAACCTAGGGATCAACAACCACTAGTTCCCCATTATTCATCCCTAATTCTACCAACCTACAGTTCTTTTGCCAGCAATTTCACCATTATAGATACTCCCTTGATTCATATAGGTGTTAAGGAATCGAACAGAGAAAAAGTAAGTTGAGTTTCTTACCTGGTGAAGTTAATTGTTCTGCTCTTGGGGAAAATCGCCTCTAGCTCTTAGAACTTTGTGCCTTAGAATAATGGGGTAAAACCTCTGAAATTCTACTTAAAACCTACTGACAGCAGACCCATTATGGCGGTCAGGTCACCTCCACGGCAGATCCAACAATCATTCTCCTGATTCGTTACGGTGGGCCGACGATTGTGGTAACGGTCTCGCTGCAGCGGAAATCCCCATGCTACAGCATTCCCCTATAACCAGTCACTACTAAAAACTGATAAAAAACGAAGGCCATTTCTGACGGACAACGTCAATTCTTTGGCCAAAAATGACAAAACACCAACGGACAAAGGGTCATCAGAATATGTCGTGTCGGAAATAAGAAACTGACGGACATTATCGGTTATTACCGTCGGACATCCGTTGATTGGGTAAATTTTAATTCGGTGGGTTCTTTAAATATTACTCGACGGGAGAAAAAATATTACCGACGAACACCTTCAGTAATATTCAATTATTAATTAGTTTTTTAAATTAAAAATTTTAAATTTTATCAACAGTGTCCATCGGTATGTTCTTCAAAACTAAGAACATATCGATGGACACCATCGATTTTTTGGGTTTCTACTGGTGTATTTGTAGAAAACCGACGGACTTACCTACGCTATCCGTCTATTTTTTACAAATGCACCAACAGCAGAAAGCTACAATTTCTGCATTCCCACCTATCAAATTAAAATTGAATTCAATTTCAACTAATATCCAGCACTAATTGCTGCCAAAACAATTTCAAATCAACAAGAACATCAATAACATAGTAATTATCGAATTAAAACATCAGAAACAACATTAAAATATCCATATTATCAACAAAGTTTAAAAATATCAAAATATATATACAAAGTTTCTTTTCAATGTACAATAATCCTATCAACTATTGTGTCTCTTCGACATTTTCATCATTTGTCCAAAATACTTCGTCATCCAAAGGAGGATAACGGGCACGTCGTTTCCGTACTCCACTAGTTAGGTTGTTCACTTGTAGCTTGAGAGCCTCGTCGGTATGACACATTGTCCTACTCTCTGCAATGCGTCTTGCCTCGGTATCTACCAAGGCACGTGTAAGTTGTTCGATCTTCTGCGATATAGGAGCGATCTGAACATCATCAACCGCCTCGGCCTGGCTAGAAGAGCCAATACCTTCCAGTCTGAATTGAATCCGTCGAATTGGGTTTCTTGATCCTAGGCCATAGACTCTCCCCTTTTGCCTTCCCTCGGCCATTTTTTCAGTCCAAATCTGGGTAGCGACATCCGACGGAGGCTGGGTCGGCCCACCTAGGGCTTCCTGAGTCTGGCTATACTTAGATAAGAGCCGTTGATAATCCATCTACATAATTTTAAAAAGTTAGTATAATATGGTTGTTCAAATTAAACTTAACATTTTACTATTTATATATAATATGTATGAACTTACATAGGCTTGTTCAACTCTTTGTTCGACCCATGTGTCCGCATCAGACTCATTCTTCTTCTTCTTTACTTGTGTAGCCCGAAATAGCTCCTCCCGAGTCGGGTCGTGACCCAATTTTTTAGCCTACAAATAAAATTTAATCAAAGTAAAATAATATATAAAATTTAATCAAATTTATATAAGTATTGAATATAATAATTACTTACCTATTCTCTAGTTATCGTCCCTTGGCTCTTTGCACCCCCAATGTGAAACGAGCCACCTTTTCCTTCACTCCTGGCCTTCTTCACCTGTTTGAACTTTACCTTAAACCAGACATGCTCCAATATCTCTGAAGCTCCTCAAAAAGATGAGGTAGCATCCATTCAGGCCTTTTGTTCTTTAATCTTGCATCCCTAAACCAATCTAACATCCTTGAACTGCCCTTCCTCTCTAAGTTCGTGGCTATCTTCTTATCGTGCTGAGGAAGCCAAGTACACAATGTATGTAATCAATGATCAATAGTGTTAGATGATATATAATAATCACGGGTCAAAGAAGAATTTTATGAAATAATAATTCATTATATACCTTAAACTCATTAACATGGTTTGTCGAACCCGATGTGGTATTTCAGTCCAACTCGGATAAGGTCGATCATATATCCTCTGAATGCTCTCCCTTAGAGCATTTTTGGCTTCTTTTCTCGAATGAAACCTGTAAAAATGACAATAAACATGTCAAGTCATAAATATAACATTAAGATTAAATATTATAAATCTAAATCAAAAATAAAATCAAACTTACCCAGATCCATCAGGCACGATCACCAGTCTACCGAGACTGTCTGTATCTCCTAAATGTGGCTCTCCAGCTGTCGTGCCGGTGCCGCTGGTGGTTCTGGCTCTATATGACTGGGTCAAGGGTGGAGTACTAAGAGCACCCTGTGAGTCTGACTCAGAGCTGCTATCTCTGAGTCGCAGGCCGAAAATGTTAGGAGATGATCCAATTGGGGAAGGAGTACGGGACGATGAATATGTCGAGTTTTCCCGTTGTAGAGGAATGCCAAGTGTAGGCATAAAAGTGTGAGAAGTAGTAGGAAATGAAGGCACATATGAATGTGTCGGATGCCTAGTGCCTTAAGGGACATAGGACAGAGGTGGAGAAGAATGTGTATGTGGAGTAGATGAAAAACCACCTGAAGCAACACTAGAATCTAGTGGTCTCCTATATGTTTTTCTACTACTCTTACTCAATTTACTACCCTTACTAGTTTGACCTCGATTAGCATCACTTGACGACATCTGCATACAAGTTTACATTATAATATATAATTAAAAAAATAATATAAGTATTAGATATAATAATTACTTAAAAAAATTACTTAAGTTACTTGCTAATCATCATTCTCCCATTCTTCCTCCTCGCTTGTTTCATTTCAATTATTCTCCCATTCTTCCTCATCACTTGTTTTATGATCATCATTTGATTCTTCTCCCTCACTTGGTTCATTTTCATTATCCGATTCGTCCTCAACATTTGCAATTTCAATTATTACATCATCATCAGAAACTTCTTCTAATATGTGTTCAGGATGTTCTAAACTTTGTTCTAACTCAGCATCCACAGTTTGATGAACAACTGCCAAATCATTTTGGTACGTCACATCCAACACATTATCAATCTCTATCCGACCAACGGGCTTAGTCTTTATAACCACCCACCAATCAGCCTTGTCTCTACCCAGAGGATATGGAGCATAATACACCTTCTTAGCATTTTGTGCAATGATGAAAGGATCATAACGGTCATACTGTTTGGTGTGCTTAACTTCAATTATATTATGTTGTTGATTAACCCTAGTACCTCTATGCGATGGATCAAACCACTTACACCGAAATAGTACTATCTTTTTCCTCGGCCATCCAGGATAGCTAACTTCCATTATCTCTTGTATCACACCATAATAATCAATAGTTTGGCCATTACCGTCTACATCGCCTTTAACGCACACTCAGTTATTATTGGTTTTCTTCTACTTAGAAGTTTTCTCTGTTTGAAACTTGAAACTATTGACATAATATTTATGTATGGACTAAATTTGACTATCAGGCCCGTGTGCAACATCACTCACAATTTGAAAATGTTTAATATTGTTTGTTGACACCCAATTTTGACCGATCTGCGCCTTAATATGCTGCTTATATATGTATATATTTATTTACTTATTTTACGCAAAAATTTGACTTACTTTTGTATTTATAAAGTAATTTATTACTATAATATTGCGAAAATTATTTCAAGTTATATATATATATGATTTATATTAATTTTAAATTTCTATATTAAATAATTACATCGTACATAATGTATTTCGTTAAATATGCGCCCTCATTTTAAAATATATTCTTTACTTAATAAATTATTTACCTAATTTTACTAAGCTTTACAAATTTATTTGACTAATAATATTACTTGAATTTATAAACTATTCATGTTAATAATATGATTTTTATAATATTTGATAACTTGATTTTATATTTTAGTCGTTAAATTATTCGTAAATATAATAATTTAATTTTATATAAGTATACTTAAATTTAGGATTTATTTATTAATAATAATATTTATATAATTTTCTTATAATTTAAACTACTTTATTATCTATTTATCAAATTATCTAAAAGTGTAGTATAGTTATTAATTTACTAGTAGCAAAATTCATTGTCCTCTAATTTATTCAAATTATAGCCACTTTTATTCAATTTTATTTCAATTTTGGCCACTTTCTATTCAATTTATTCCAATTTTAGCCACTTTTGATCAATTGTGGCTACTATTTAAATTCCAATTCAGCCTAAATTAAATCATAATCCAATCACTCATTCGGACTACCCATTTAAACCGCGACCCGACCCATCTTTAACTTTTAATCCTAACCGTTAATCTAATCTAATCCTACGGTTGAGATTAACCCTAGCCTATTTTCCTTATTTAATTATCATTACCCCAAAACCCCAGAAAAAAAACTTTTCATTCTTTTTTCCTTCATCTCCTTCAGCCGCCGACCTTACTCTCACCCTCACCACCAAATCCGGCCACTGTTTGGCTGGAAAACTCTCTCCCTCGCGACCACCGCCTTCCCTTCCCCCTCTCCCCCTCTCTTCTCTTCCCCGTCGCGCCGCCAAACAAGTTCTGTTCTCCCTCCATTAACGCCGACGAAAACAGTAGCAACAACCAAAACCAGCCCTTCTTTTTCCCTTTCCGGCTAAACCAAAAACAGTCGTTGCATGCCTTCCTTTTCAACAACAGCCTCCGGCAACCAACAACACCACCGGATTTCTCCCTCTCCCTTCACTGTCGCGACACCACCAACCACCGCACCCGCCGGAAAACAACATCCAGACCTCCCTCTGCTTTCCCCTCCATGAACTCCGCCGACCACCATCTTCCTTCCGTGACCACGCTTCAATCCAAGTAATTTTCCTTTCCTTTCTTTTGAGTTAGAATAGTTTTTTTTTCTTTTTAGATTTTGTTGGTTTCCATGTGTTAGATTAGTAGTTTTAGTTTTTTAGTTTACTGCATATTCGTTGTTTTCTATGTATTAGATTACTAGGCTTTTCAATTTCTTTCGATATTGCTTGCCATGCTCTTTAAGTGTTAATATAATTAATTAAATTATCATTGCCAATAAGTTTTGTTTGTTCCTTTACAATTTTGGTTTGCTTAATTTTTTTTATCAACTTCTGCATATTTTCGAGTTTAGCTAGTACAGTGGAGGTTTATTTATTTAATGTTAATGTTTAGGTTCAAACATATAGTATCATACTGTTATTTGTTTATACCATATTGCTAGTTTATATAATTCCTCCTATTTGTTATGATAATCTTGTATTGGGTTCGATTATCTATTCATGACTATTCAATATTAGGTTGACAAACTGCATAAATTATCCCCCTGTTTCTTTAACATTCTGCAAATGACCTGAAGCTATGTGTGTAGTTCTAATTTAAGCAAGTTCGATTATCCGTGATTAGGATTTAACTATTAATTTTCTATCTTATCCTACTACTAGCATGCCTTTATCGGAAATGACTAAGTCTGTTTAAACTCTTGCATTTTTATTTTTTTTCTCTTTGCCCAAAATGAAATACTTGACATCTACTTTAACTTGGGCGTCGTTTCTCTACCTTTTATGTTGCTGCATTGTTATGTATGTATATGGTTAGTGCAACATTATTTTATTTTCCTTTTAACTGTTAGGTTCGTGTATTTATTTGAATAATTAGAATGTTCCTGTACTTGTTGTAATAATATTTTCTAGAATAGAGGTCAGTCTTAAGTTTTTCTGCTGGTTACTGTTTGTTCAAATATTGTTTATGGGAGGCTAAGACTCATGATTGTTCTCAGTTAAGATCAGAAGTTGTGAGATTTTTCTAGACTTGAAACTTTGCTTTTTGTGTCCCTTTGTATTTTGAAAGAATCTTATTCCCTTTTATTCCAATACATATGTATCAGCTACATAATGATTGAATGATATCTTGTGATAAGCTTGAATTTTGTTGCCTGACTGATGGCGTCTCTAGAGGTGTCCACAAGTCGATTCTATGCTTAGTTGAACTCTAGGCGAGAGTTTAGAGTTAATAAAACTAAACTCTTGATAAGGTGATCCTAAGTTTGAGTCCTTGAGACATCCTTAAAATGATTTCATCCAGTAATATTAATTGGTTTATATGATGCTAAGTCTTTTCTTTCATTTTCAATAAATTCTTTTTAAATTAGCCTCTATTAAGATCCTACCCTTCTTTTCACGTTTCCTGTGCAACAGTAGGCCTATTTGTACCTGTTTAAGCTTAAGTGTATTTTTTGATTTTTTAATTATTATTATTATTATTAATTTCTTAAGAGCTTTTGATGTAGGATTGGCATAATAATATGATATATGTCTCTATAGTAGATGTATAAATATAATATGTATAATATATGTATATAAATATATATGATATAATATATATATATATATATATATATATATATATATATAATAGATATAATATATGATATAATAATATATGTATATGCATATGTATAGTTATATTTATTATTATTATTGTTATTATTATTATTTTTCTTCTGTTCGTTCATATAATAAATACATATATATATTATATGTAATATGTAATAGACGTAATATATATATATATATATATATATATATATATATATGTGTGTGTGTGTGTGTGTATTTTGTTATCGTTTTCTCTTTTTTGCCCATTTGTATATAATAAATATATATATATATATATATAGCATAATATATGTATCTATGATAGATGTATGAATATATAACATCAACTATATACTCTTGTTCCTTTCTGTTCATTCATATATAATAGATGTATATAATGTATCTGTATGTATATATAAGTAACGTATATTGTTTTGCTCTTTGTTTCATTTGTGTATTTATTTAATGAACGTCTATTAGTTACTTAATCCATGTCTGAAAATTTTTGTATTAGTTGATAATATTTGCATGACAATTTAGCATCGATTAAATTATAAAATTGTTAATGTTTGATCCTAGTAATGCTTGAAATGTTTCGTACGTTTGACCACTCTAGTTAAAGAATCCTTTGCTAATTATCTTTTGGCATATGCATTATGAATTTAGTATCAATTTTTCTTAAATTGTTAAATGATAATTTGTTATATATATATATATATTCATTCAAATCTGGCAAGTTTTAAGTAAATTTTCAAAGATTCGATCCTCATTTCTTTCATTAATTTGTGTGAATGAAGCTTTATCAATGGGATATATCTATAATTTTCTGTCAATTAAAATATATATATATATTCACGATTTATTTACATATATTCTGTGGTAATTTAAAAAATCTTCTGATTTAATTTTCCTATCTGGTATTATTGGTTAATAATAAATATCTCTTGTAGTTTAATTCCTGATTATTTTAGAAAATATTTAGAGTAATGATTGATTGATTTTCCATATTTAATTTATTTATTTACAATAAATATTCCATGTGATTTGTTAATTAAGGAAGAGATTTCTTTGACAAGAAGGCATTTATGACTAATAATATTCTATTGATAATATTAAGGAAACCGTTTGACAGATTTCATTTCTTCCCTTTTCGTTTAGTTGTTATATGTTTAATTAGGGAAAATATATCTGGATGTTTTTTTTTAAAATCTATTTTTTAGCGTGGCAGATTCAAAGGAAGGGATTCCTTTGATTTAGTTTCTGATTTCAATTCTTTCCTTAATTCTTTCTTACTCTCTGGCTATAAAAGCAACCTTTAGTCTTCTTTTATGATTCATTCGAAAATAAAACAAAATTTCAGCTAGCAAGAATAAATTTGAACCTTTCTTCAAGAAAGAAAAACTTTTCTCAGAAATTAAAGATTCGTCTCTCAGGAATTCTCTTTAACTGGTTAGTATATTTTATATATTCTGGCACTAACATGCTTTAAATATGATTATATGCATCTTGTCATAGTATTTCAGGTTTGAATTTTATGATGTTTTGTTCCCTATGTAAGTATAGGCTTAAATATGATTTGCTTTTAGGTCTAGGTGTCGATATAGGTGTGTGGTTTTGTTTTCATTATGTGACAGGTCTCATTACGAAAGCAGTATTGGAGAATGGTTCGGGATATAGAGGACCCAAAGTTTATTTATTTTATTTCAGTGTTGTATTCACTTGTTAGTTTTGTTTTTCCTATTCTGTAATAATTGTAAAAACGCTAACAAATAGTGAAAAGGGGTTTGGGGGTGGGGATTGTTTCCCTTTTTATTTTGTTTTACTGCTAATCCCACCTAGAAAGCATGCCTATAGGATTCTTATAACCCATACAAATCAGCTTCGTTCAAAATAATTTGGTTAGCTATGCACGACATAAAAATCATGCTTATAGAATATGTGAAAGGTTTAGGTTAAATTTTCTCAAGCTACGTGATGATAAATTTTGGTTAAACTGTATTTAATGTTTTAAAATCTTTTTTAAGCGGCGAAAGGTTCTTTAACCATTATGATTAGCATTCATGCTCGTAAATCGGCCTTGTACGCAAACAAATTCTGCCAAAGCATCGTAAATGCTATTTATCCGTTTGCTTTTGCCTACTTGATTGTTCATTTGAAAATAAAGTTATGAGAATATTTAATATATATTTTGATATCTCGCTTATTAAGATAAATTCATACGCCACATTTATGTTATTTGTTGCATAAAACATGATTAGTTACTTGCGAGTCTGTTCTTGTTCCTAGAGACTATGCCTATAGAAAATTAATTCACCCATGCATTTTTCTCTTTAGCATTGAAGAGTTCATGTCTATACTAATGTTTGAGAGATGTCCTTCAGAAATCTGATGTGTGTATATGTGTAAGCATGTTTTATTTGATTCATAATGTTTTTAATGTTTATCTGGTGTTAATCTATCAAACCTATTTGATTGTTTCATAAATTGAGTGTTTTGGTTGCCGGCTCTATAAACATGTTTAGCTTTAGAGTCATTATACGATTCGTTTATATATCAGTTTTTGTGCAAAAAATGTTAATAAATATAATGACTAAGTTATATAACATCAGGTAATAATGTTTTGATGTAGACCATAATGTCTATTAGGTATGAAGTTTATTGTGGGTACTTTTGCTTGGCTGCATATTCAATCATAGAAAGTCATACCTCTGAGAATTAATGCATGCTTGCTTGAAACATCTGCACGACAATCCTATTCTCTCTGTCCACGTTGACATCAAACTAACTTTATTATAATATTTTTTTTAAGTAGGTGAATTATCCGTTAGATGATCGCAATCACTTATTTAATATGTTTAATCTAATAATTTGAAGCCGCGTTTAAATAAATAATGAATTTAAGCTTTTCATGGCTCTGTCTTTATAAGCTGGATTTTATGTATATTTGCTCATGTTTCAGGGTCTTTAAATAATTAAATGGAAGTATATTTTTTTAACATTTAATCACTATTACTGTAGTTTCTTAAAATGGACCTATCTGCCTTATCATAATTTATAGAGGTTAATTAAGGTGTACAACTCTTCCTATTATTCAACCTAGAGGTTAACCCTATAGGATAAAGTATTTATTTGTTCAAATCATGCATTTAATCAATATACAACGTTCATTTATGTCAAGTTTGCTTTCTATGAATCTATCCTTATTCGCATTCACTTAGAAAACACGTTTGTAAGTTTAAACAAAGAGGCGTATTTGAAACCTTTACATGCTCGTTGTGAAGATGATTGTTTTGTTTGTCGTTTTCTTTTAAAGCCATAGGATTTTTAGATCCAAAAATCCAAAATACTAGTCCAAAGCCTCTTGGACTTTAAGTTTGGTGCTGGTAGGCAAATTGTAGGACGTTAGCATCATCACCTAGAGCGTTTTTAAGTTAATCAATTAGGTGGGTAGTCGGGAAATGATATTTGTGCTCGTTGAATAATACGAGCAATTCAAAAGATTGCAAAGTATTATTTAAGTTGCACAAGTGATCCCATTAGGTCAAACATTGTTTTAATGTAGAACTACGTTTGGCCTGATTCCCTTAAGGGATACGTAGGCGCCTTATCAAGGCTCGACCCCATAATTAATTAAGTTATTTATTTTATTCTAATTTTTGTATTATTTGCCATAATCCTTGCGTAAAAATATGTTAAGTTAAAATACTTTTGAAATTCATTATTTTCTTTCCTCATTCATCTAAATAGAGTTAACCCTGCATTATCGACTTATTTTATCAATCTTTTATGCAAATAAAATTGGCGTAAAATGAATCTACTTGATCGCTTAGTTAAAATTTCCCATTTAATGAGTACGGTCGGGAACCACATTTGTGGACCTCGAAAGGTGCCTAACACCTTCCTTTCGAGGTAACTAAAGCCCTTACCCGAACTCTGGTATTTTAGGTAACAAATTAGTCTAGAACGGTGCCATAACGCACCTTAACTCGTTAGGTGGCGACTCTCTTTCATTTTCAACCTTAAGAGTCCTCGATGTTGGGTCCTGCTTTTTCCGCGAGGGAAAAATGGGGCGCGACATTGTTATTTTCATCACGAACTTACATAATGTTTAAAAAAAATTGTTTAAACAAATGATTATATTGTACTTATATCGTTAACATGATTTGAACACTTATATAGTCTTTCAGTCAATCAGAGAACCTCGTATATATGGCATCATTACCCCACTGTCCTACAAAGTAAATGTTCAATAACATTAATTTTTAAATTATTTTAAGCATTAGTATTTAAATAATGTTATTCAATAACATCATTTAGAACTTACTCAATATATGGTTGTATCTCGGACAAATTAAGCAAAATGTGTGTCACAATAGATTGCATTCTCATTCTACTCAAACCTCGTCTGGTTCGTTTTTTAAAACCTCGACCTGGTTGATTAAAAATTAAAATCGGCGGGTAGCTTGGATCAATATCACCATCGTCATTGCGGGTAGGCCTATTCTTTAAAGTTGGCACTTGGTGCTCGAAATAGTAAGAAAAAAATGAGCAGTTTCCCTTGCAAGATAAGCTTCACAGGTAGATCCTTCAATCTTAGACAGCTGCTTAACAGTTCTTTTGCACTTGCAAATAGTTCTGTATAAAATTTTGATTTTAGTAATTTGGTTAAACTAACTTTAAAAAAATGAATTCATTGTGTACAAAGTCATAATTTTAGTACCTTTCGAATGGATACATCCATCTGTATTGAACTGGGCCTCCAAGACATGCCTCATGTACGAGGTGAATGGGTAAATATTCCATCACATCAAAAAATTCGCACAGGAAGATCTTTTCCAACTTAGTAGTAATCACAGGAATGTTCTCATCCATCCTTTCTAAGTTATCCTCCCACAAAGTGTTGCTACACAAATCTTTGAAGAACAAACTTACCTCAGTGATTGGCTTCCGTATTCTATCAGGTAGCCGGTTAAGTGCAATAAGAATCAAAGTTTTCATGAAAACATAACAAACATGGCTTTTCATACCACACAACTTCCCTTCGTTCATATCTGCATGCTTCCCCAAATTTGAAGCATAGCCCTCAGGCATCCTCAAATTCTTAATCCACTCACAAATCTCACGTTTTTCATCCAATGTGAATAAAAAGCTCGCCTTGGGTTTTAACAATTTATTATTGTGTGTTTCTTATAGCTCTAGTTCCTTTCTTCTGTAGTATTCTTTTAAGTCCATTCTACTCTTTGGATTATCTTTTGTCTTATCCTTAACATCCATCACGGTATTGAATAAATTATAAAAATAATTTTTTAATGTGCATCACATCAAGATTGTGTCATAGAAAGTTGTCCTTCCAATACGGTAACTCTCAAAATATGTTCTGTTTTATCCAATTATGTCCAACACCATATCCAGAAAGTCTAGAAGGTGTAGCTTCTGTAACCTTTGACAAGTGACAAACTCTCTCCCAAATTTCACTTGCTGACAATAATGGAGGTGACAGATCATTTTCAACCTTATTCTTTCGAAAAGCATGTTTCATTCTTCTAAACTCGTGATCTACTAGCAAGAACCTATGGTGACAATCAAACCATGAATTTTTACGATCATATTTTAATGTGAATGCTTTACTATTTTTCATGCATTATGGGCAAGCTAATTTTTCAGTTGTCATCCAACCAGACAGCATCCCATACACCGAAAAATTATTTATAGTCCACATTAAACAAGCACACAAAAGAAAATTCTGCTTAGTTGATATGTCATAAGTCACTACACCTTTAGACCACAATTATTTTAACTCGTCTATCAAAGGTTGTAGATAAACATCAATTAAACTTTTTGGATTACTGGGACCCGGGATAATACAACTTAGAAATATGTAGGGACTTGCCATACACGTTTCAGGTGAAAGATTACACGGAGTAAGGAATACAGGCCAGCAAGAGTAGGGTGCAGCAGAAACAGAGAATGGTGTAAAACCATCTGTACACAAGCCTAATCTAACATTTCTTGGTTCACTAGCAAAATCAGGATAAGTTCTATCAAAATATTTTCAAACTTCTCCATCTGATGGATGAAACATAACACCAGGAGCCTTTCTATTCTCACAGTGTCATCTCATATGAGGAGCATAACTCATCGACGCGTACAACCTCTTTAATCGAGGTATAAGAGGTAAATAATGCATTGCCTTAACTGGAACCATCTTCCCACCAGGATTCCGTTTAAAACGAGCACGTCCACAAAACTTACTATTTTCTAGATCCCATCATTCTTATAGAATAATATGCAACCATTTTCACAATAATGAATTTTATCATACGACAATCCTAACTTGAAAATCAATTTCTTTTCCTGATAGAAATTCTTAGGTATGTTCAATTCAGGGTTAACAAGTTCCCCCAAAAGACCAACCATAGAGTCCATAGCAGCTTGAGGAACACTCTAACCTGATTTGATATTGATTAGTCTAACTGCAACGGACAACTCAAAATGCGAACTCCCTACACTTAGTGGACGACTAGTCTCTTCTAGTTGTTCGTAGAAACGATTGCTTCTTCATTGGGAGTTTCTTCGAAATATTATTCGGATTCCATCCCATATTGTATCCCGAACACATGATTGACCATTTCATGCACTCTCTCATGTTGAACACTACTTTGATCATGTGCAGACCTACTACTTTCACCGATGAAATTATAAATTATATCATTCTCTCCATCAGTCTCACCATGATCAGTCCACACAAAATATCTAGGCTTAAACCCATAACGGTAAATATGAACTACAATTTTATCAGGTTTTAAAAACTTCATGCAATTGCATCGCTTACAAGGACACCTAATCAACCCATCAGTTTGAAAAGAGTATAGAGACATTTCATGGTTGATAAATTCTCTAACACCTTCAACAAATTCATCTTTCATGCCCTCACGATTTGCATTAGTTCTATCATACATCCACAGACAATGATTCATCTGAAAAATAAAGATATTTTAGATTACACATATAAATTTAAATTAATTAATTTATATTGATAATTAAATTTTATTATTTAATGATTATTAATTATCCTACAAACATCCTCCAAATGCAAGTCAAATTTTGATGAAATTATTGAATTAATATATAATAATTAATTACTAAAATTATATGTGATTAAGGAATTTGAGTATTTAATGATAAATTTTTGTAATTATTGAATTATGAATATGAAATTTTAATAATTATTAAACTTTAAATTATTATATTATTTTTGATATATAATTGTTATTATTAAATTTTTTAATTATTAAACTTTAATAGTTATTGTTACTAGTTATTTTTGATAAATTTCTAACTTAACTTGTAACAAAGTTTCAAACACAATGTAATAAAATTTCAACTAAACCTAACAATCCTAACAATAACACTAACAAAAAAGTTTAACAAATTAACAATGAAATCTAACAATCTAACAAGGATTCAACTAAACCTAATTAACAATCCTAAAAATAACATTAACAATAAAATCTAATAATTCTAATAATTTAACAATAAAATCTAACAATCTAACAAAGTTTCAACTAAATCTAATTAACAATCCTAAAAATAATATTTACAATAAAATCAAAAAATTCTAACAATTTAAATAACATTAACAATATAATAATTTAACAAATAACAATGACAATAACAATAAAATTTAATAATTTAGCAAGGAAATCTAACAATAACATTAAGAATATAGTAATTTAACAATGACAATAACAATAAAATCAAACAATTTAACCTAAAATCTAACAAAAAAATCTAATTCAAAAATTGAAAACCCTAACCTTCAAATATGGCAATGGGTCAGATGGGTCGGGCAATAGAGTGGGGGAGTGGGTTCAGAGCCAGCGAAGCTGCGGCGAGGAGCGTGGACGGTGGTCGTGGATGGATTCCGGTGGGCGGGGAGGGAAATCGTCAAAGAAAAGATAAAGGAGATTAGAGAAATGAGAGAAAGAGAGAAATGAGGAAAAAGGGGGTCTGGATCGATTAAATTGAAAAAACTGACAGACAGGGTCAGTTAGTCCGTCGGTTTTTTGGTCAAGATCGGGTCAACTTATTTAATTGAAAAACCGATGGACTAATCGACCCTGTCCGTCAGTTTTTTGAATTAAATAAAAAAAATTACAAAGTATTATCTTTATATAAATAAGTATTATATAAAAAAAAAGACCCTGTCCATCGGCCAATTAAAATATTTTTTTAATTTTTTTTAGTAAATATAAACTGTATCCATCAGTTATCTATTTTGCAAAAAAAATCGTGAAAAATACCGAGGGAATAACTGACGGACACGATCGTTATTTTAATAAAATAACTATAGAATAATTAAAAATGAGATAAACTGACGGACAGAGTCGGTATTCCAACGATTTTTTTGGACTGATGCTATCCGTCTGTTCCTGGCCCTCGTTTTTTTGCCAGTTTTTTGTAGTGAGTAGCTCCCAGTTCCTGCACTTAAACCACTCCCTAACTCAAAATTTTCACTATCACTCAACAACACCTTCCTATTCACAGTTTAGGTCATTAGGGTGTTCCAAACTTATTTCCCTCGTAATGACGTACGGATTGTTACAGTATTTATTTGAAAATTTGATAATTGTTATAGTGAGATGTTCTTATATATGTATATTGGTATTTGACATTTATATTTTATTTCAACTGTTACAAATAAAAATAAATAAAAATTAGTTTAATAATTTTGTGTACTAAAAAGAAAGAATATATTTGTTGGCCTCTCCTCACGAAATTATGACTATAACTAATGTGCGTCATTTAAATATTATTTTTTATTTTTAGATACTCTGTACTTGAAATATACTATGTACATGATATTAATAATAATTACCATAAATATTTTAATATTTTATTTTTATACATAATATATTTATTATAAAAATATTATTACACAATGTTTAAGTATAACTATAATAGAAAGATAACTTTGTAAAGAATGTAACGTTATATGTCTGTTATAAGTAGAATATTGTTATAGAAAGTAAAATACAATATAAAATATTGATTCTGAAAAAAATTAAATTATTATAATAAAATATTATTATAATTAATAAATTACTTATAACAAAATTTAACTGTATTTTGTATATTGTCACGTACGAGCCAAAAAGGGAAAGGACGCGGAGTAAAGATAAGAACGATATTTATTGATTTTATATTCTTTTCTTTGCTTTTCTTTAACAATATTTTGATTAAAAAAATCATGCGCTAAATTTGAGTAATATATTTAACTCAAATCACTTTAATTTTCAAATTGACTAAATTAAACGAATTAAACTAAATTAAATTAATAAGAAGGGATGGTTTGATTGCTGGTTAGGAATGAAGCTATTTACGTATTAACTTGATTATTTATGTATTGATCTTATATTTTGTTTGATTTTTAGTTAGGATAAAAGTTATTCATATATTAATTATATACGTTGTTTGGTTGTTAGGCATAAAAGTTTGCATAACTATTACGATGTTTGGTTGTGTTTTAGCAAT
Source organism: Datura wrightii (assembly GCA_035772735.1). NCBI lineage: Eukaryota > Viridiplantae > Streptophyta > Magnoliopsida > Solanales > Solanaceae > Datura > Datura wrightii. Next base: position 18,515,845 of record JASDFA010000001.1, read on the forward strand.
TCGACATAACTAACCTGCATAATTTATGAAGAAATTTATGTACAATTTCATGCAGGGTATAAGGTGGAATAAGTTATGAAAGAATTAGTTATACATGGATTTAAATGGAAAATGACACATTTACCCCTAATTCATTTTAATGGTGTTTAAATTTTGTTTCGTCCTAGTAATGTTATTTAATCTAAATAAATGCAATGAATTAAGACAAGTTAAAATGTAAATTTAACTAAAGAAGGTTAAGGTTATAGTTATAAATAACATTTAATTTTCAAAAATTATACAATATACATAAACTAATTTTCAATATGACAAATCAAATATTCAATAAAAAATAATCCGTATTGTAATTTATTTTGACAAGTGTTTTTTATTAAAAATGCTTATTACAAAAGTGTTTTTGGTTAGAAGCAGTTTGTATTTAGCCAATAAATTTTAAAAATAATTTTGAGCAGCAATTATTGTTTGACCACCTTTTGAAAAGTATTTGTAAGTATATTTTCACAACAGTGTTTTTCAAAGTATTTTTGGGTAGAAGCTATTTTAATTTATCTTCTGAAAAAATAATTTCTACTACTCCCTAAAAATACTTATTTTCTCCCAAAAACTTGGCCAAACACATCATTTTTTTCAAATAAGCACTTTTTAAATTATAAAAAAAAAAAAAAACTTTTGACCTCCCAAAAGCTTGACTGAACAGGCTATAAATCTAGCCTGAGCGAAAATTCCATATCGATCCTTTATTATGACTATGAACTTTGTTTTCCGGAAAATATGCATATTTGTTTATAATATCGTCTTGTTGGCTTTAAGTAAATATTTACAATTTTCAATAATAATTTTATAAGTGTGGTACTATATGTCATCTGTCTTCGATAAGCCTGACACTAACAAATAAGCCGTCCGTTTTCACTTTAATTCTTTTTCATTTTAGCCATTGCTTGATGCTCCATAATTATGGAGGGAGTAATAAGTTTCTATCTTTCACTAAATATCCCAATATCCAACTATCTTGAGTTATCTCTACAAAAAGAATCCGCTTATTTAATCTTCACATGATTATCAGTATTTAGTTTAATCGTTCCTGGACAAAGAGCACACCAAACCGTTATATAAATAGAACACGAGAAGTTAAGTATGTTTAAAATTAACCCAATGGAAAGGCAAATATAATATATAGTTGTACTAAACAAGAGCTGTTAATTTTGGCTTGGTTTCCCACTTGGAAACATGAGGCATACCAACCAGTCCATAAATCATTATGTTCAGCACTCCCACAAAGCCAATAAAATTCTCCTTTAGAAAAAGAAACAAAAAAATGAATAACAGGCCTTTGGTGCTTTTTCCTTTCCTTTTTTTTTTTTCCAAGAAAAAATGAGATTTTGATATTTATAATTACTTTTCAACATGTTTCTGCTAAATCCTATCTAAATGCTTCTGAAAGACACTCAATTAATTCAAGTTCATTTGAAGCATTTTCTCTCTTAAAATGGAAAGAGCAAGTCTTGAAAATGCAAGCCAAACACTCCTTTCCTCTTGGTTGGTTACTACTAGCAATACTAGTCCTTGCCATTGGGGTGGCATTTCTTGTGATAATTTTGGAAGAGTTACTCAAATGGATCTTGCAAATTATGGGATTAGAGGTAATCTTCACCATCTAAATTTCTCTTCCTTTCCCCATCTCCAACTCATTAATTTTTCCAATAACTCACTCAATGGCACACTTCCAACAAACATATGCAATCTTTCAAGATTGAGTTTCCTAAATCTGAGTTTCAATCATTTTTCTGGAGTGATTCCACCTGAAATAGACTGTTGAAGAATCTCAAGCACTTACACTTGTATAAAAATCATTTTATTGGCTTTATCCCTTCATCTATTGGTAACTTGACTAAACTTGAGATGTTATATATATCTGTGAATGAACTCTATGGCCCTATCCCTCCAAGTTTTGGTAACTTAAAACCCTTGTGCATTTGTGTTTGCTCAAAAATAAACTCAATGGATCCCTTCCAATAGAGCTTGAAAATCTTACACATTTGCAAACTTTTCAAGTAGCAGAGAACAATCTTTCTGGTCACTTGCCACAAAATGTGTGCCTTGGTGGATCACTTACAAAATTCACAGCATATGATAATAACTTTATTGGTAGTGTCCCTAGAACCTTGAAAAATTGCTCTACACTATATAGAGTTAGGCTTGATGGTAACCAATTATCTAGCAATATATCAGAAGCTTTTGGTGTCTATCCAAGTCTAGTTTACATGGATTTGAGTCGCAATAAATTTTATGGTGAGTTGACATCCCAATGGGGCTTTTCTCATAATCTAACCAGCTTGAAGATCTCCATGAACAACTTGTCCGGTATCATACCAACGGAGATAGAAAATCTGACTAAACTAGAAATGCTTGATCTCTCTTCAAATCACTTGACCGGCGAAATTCCTAAAAGTTTGGATAGGCTAACTCTCTTGCTGGTACTTGATTTGCATGGGAATAAAATTTCAGGAGAAATACCTATAGAAGTGGGAAAATTGTCCAAACTTACAAGACTTGACTTGGCTACAAATAATATGAGTGGCAAGATTCCAGGAGAAATAGGAGATTGTAGGCAGCTTTGGAACTTGAATTTAAGCAAGAACATGCTGAACACCACCATTCCTTCTAATTTGGGAAATTTGCAATCCCTAGTGTATCTTGATCTCAGCTATAACATGCTCAGTGGTGAGATTCCAGGGCGCATAGGAAATTTGCAAAGTTTGGAAGGAACGAATCTTTCGCATAATAACTTGTCTGGTTCAATTCCAACAAGTTTCAATGAACGCGTTAGTTTGAGATCAATTGATGTATCTTGCAATCAATTGGTTGGTCCTCTTCCAAAGATCATGGCATTTCAAAATTTGTCGCTAGAAGAATTAAGAGATAACAAGGATTTGTGCAGTAATCATGCTGGTATGAAACCTTGCTCTTCGTTGAGGGAAAAAGAGAGAACAAGTAAAAAGCTTATACTGAGCTTAACTCTGTCTCTTATCTCAGTTGCCCTGCTTCTACTTGTGATTACTTGTATACTTTTTCTAACAAAAAGGAAAAGAAATATTAGTATTCAGCCTAGAGAACCATCCACCAATTCTTTTTCAGTTAGGAACTTTGATGGAAAGATAGCATATGAAAACATAATTAAAGCAACAGAGAACTTTGATAGCAAATATTGCATAGGTAAGGGAGGAAATGGAAGTGTCTATAAGGTTGAGTTACCATGTGGTCAAGTTGTAGCTGTGAAAAGAGTTCATGCTTTAGAATATGAAGAATCTGATGACAACTTGAAAGAATTTTCAAAAGAGATACAAACTCTAGTAAACATCCGCCATTGAATTATTGTGAAGCTTTATGGATTTTGTTCACATTCGCGCCATTCATTCTTGGTATATGAGTTGTTGGAAGGAGGAAACTTGTCACAAAACCTTAGCAATGAGGACAGAGCAAGAGATTTAAATTGGCTCAAGAGGGTTGATATCGTCAAGGGGGTAGCAAACACGTTGTGCTACTTGCATCACGAGTGTTAACCTCCTATAGTTCACAGAGATTTATCGAGTAACAATGTACTCTTGGATGATGAAGGCAATCCCCATGTTTCTGATTTTGGTACTGCCAAGCTCTTAAGGACTAACTCCTCCAATTGGACATTGTTCGCTGGAACTTTTGGCTATGTAGCTCCAGGTATATATACATATTTTAACTAGTAACTAACATTTTTGAATTCATTACATCAGAATCTTTAACTCTTTAACACTTTTTCTAATATGTTTGCAGAACTTGCTTACACAATGAAGGTAAATGAGAAGAGTGATGTTTATAGCTTTGGGGTGCTATAAGTAGAAGTTATTTTAGGTCATCATCCAGGTGATATTATTGCAGCTATATCATCGGTCTCACCAGCATCAGGAGCATATGGAACACTGCTAAAGGATTTGATTGATCAACGGTCACTAGCACCCGGAGAACAAGAAGCAGAAGAATTGATCAAGATCACAAAGCTAGCATTTGCGTGTCTTCATCAAAGTCCTCAAGCTAGGCCAACTATGAAGCAAGTTTGTGCATCTTTATCAAAAGAAAATTTGCCTTCAGAAGGCTTGTTCTCCGCTGTTACATTAGGCCAGTTGCTTGAACCAGCACTACTAAGATGTTGATCTTTTTGAATACTTTTACATTATTGTATTTGTTGTAGGAATTCTTAAGTGTTATAGTTTATTGCTGACAATATAAATTACTTCATGTGTTTTATCCTCCATTTGGAGATATTTTCTGCTTATTTGAGAAAGTTAAGTTATAAGAGATTAGGAGAAAACATTAGACAGTAGCCTATGTAATTACTGGTGTTGTTAGAGAGAATATATAGAAGATGGGAATATAATGTGTTGTTATTACTGGTCGTATTGCAGGGTATATGAAGAATTTATGTAACAACTGTATATAAAATAGGAGGAGAAAATTATGACAAATTCCTTATGATTAGAAACTATAAAAAATAGAAATTCGAGCAGTTAGGTATGTAGAGACATAAGGTCATTATTAACTCTTACGCCGTTGCAAGTTGGTGGTATCAACAACACCCATCTTGAAAAATTGCTCGATAAAAAGGCTCTTGGAAGTGGTTTAGGTATATCTGTCACTTGATCAATTGAGTCAAGATGTTAAACTATGATATTCTTGTGTTATGTGAAAATGAATCAGCTGGTCAAGTTTGTTAGCTAGGTTTGTCATATCAAATGTAAGTTGCAGTTAGTTACAGGCTGTTGAATTAGTTAGAAGCAGTTAGCAAAATAAATATTGTATCATTAGAGATTCAGGCATCAATTGAATATACCAAACTTTTACTATTAAATTCTATTCTTCATCTCTTCTCTTTTCATCCTCCCTAGCTGTCAACTCGAGTTTCTCCATAAAACTCCTGTCCAGCTGCTAAAACCTCGGAGAATCCCTGCATTATGCAGCCTAACATTGGTATCAGAGCCATCGCTCCTTGGAGCCGCTGTCAGCATGGCTAAACCCTCCTCCACACCCGCAGGTGATAAAGAAATTAGGGAGACCTTCAACAGAATTGATGAGCAGATATAAAGAATTAAGGTCGGACTAGAAAGGATGATGGTCGTACTAGAAAAAATGGCCAAAAGAGAAGAACTCAAAATAGTAGCGGCTGCAAATTCTCAATCGACCTTTGATCACAAGGAAAAAATGGAGTCAAAGGTATCAGGCCCTACTAGTGAACATAAGGACATCACTTTGATTTACTCTTCTAGCGTCAACAGCAGCAAACCCTTGTTGACTTGCATATCGCCAAGATCACCAGAAACCAAAACATTGCCGGCCATGATGCTCGATCATCCTCACTTTGGATACCATGAAAAGGCCAAATCTGCTTTACTCACAACCACAGTATATTTTTCTCGTTCTTATTGTGCTTCTCTTTTCAATACTTGTGGGTCAAAAGTGACTGGAATCAATGAAAATATTGTGATGACAGATTTCCGAAATAAGGTGGTTTGTTTTGAACTCTCTAATCTTTCTCAATTCTACCCACAAGAAACTTCTGTCAAGAAGACATCATATACTTGCAATGTTCTCGATGAAATGCCTAACAGAGATTAAATGTAAATTCTTTGTATAGTGGTACTGATGAGAGAAACAATGAAACAGAAGCATTTGAAGACTTGTTTCTTGATGTGTTCTATATAGATAATGAGAGTGATGTAGAGGCTTTGGAAGCTATGCATATTGGATGGCTTATCTTGGATAATGAGAGTGATATGGATGCAGGTTCATTAAATAGTGATTGGAAAGAAATTCTCTCATGGCAAGCTCATTTTGATTCATTTCTTTCAAGGTCATGACTTCCTGCAATTTAAGGTATATGAAAACTTTGCCATGGGAAGAGATTGAGAAATCTCTCTTCCTAATAACAGAAGAAAGACCAAAATTAATTGCAGAGAAGTAGCAAAAGTGTAGGTTGAGAACAAGAAATGCACTCAGTTGTTTCTGTTGTTCCAGTCTTTTGTGCCTTCACCTAGAAAGACAAGTCCGACAGTTGAAGGAACTGCATCTTCTGAGCAGAATGGATGACCTTTTGTAGTCATCAACAGCTTGGGACAGACACATGAATATGGTGAATAACTTTGACTTTGGTGGAACAGGCAAAATGTTGGCTGAATTACCTAGCACTTTAGATAATGTAAATTTCTTTATGGGGATGAAAGAAAAGCTAGAGAAACTGGAGTTAGATGAGTGTGAAGCATTTGACGTTGAGACCAAAGAAACAAAATAATATCACCATTGAAGATTTATTGATTGGTAACCACGAGTTAACATCAAGTCAAGTTAAGCCAATGCTGAATTTTGACATTGCTAGGAATTATGACATGCTTGGTTATAGAATTGACATAGCAATTACTTCTGGGAGCATTTACAAAATTATCACAGTAGATTATGGAGATACAAGTGGTGTTATAACAAAGTCTAGGCGTGATCATCTTGCTCATCATAAGTTACCATCAAATTTGTCTCAATTCCATTTTATCTGGGAGGAGAAAATGGATTTAACCTTGGTGAAGCAGGTGGGAAAATGTCCGAGAGAATTACATATAAGGATCTTTGAAACAACATTGTGGAATCAATTGTTGATGGTCTGTTAAAGCAGAAGTCATTGTCGAAGCAAAAGTTAGCAGAGCATGCTACTTGGGAATTCTTTAATGCAACGACAAGGTTTTGTCATTTTGATCCCTGAGGTCAAGGATCTCTTTGTGGCAGGGAGTACTGTTACGTGAAAATGAATCAGCTGATCAAGTTTGTTAGTTAGGTTTGTCATATCAGCAATTAGTTGTAGTTAGTTACAGGCTGTTGAATTAGTTACAAGTAGTTAGCAAAATAGATTTTTTCTCATTTCTATAAAAGGCATTGAATCATTAGAGATTCAGGCATCAATTGAATGTACTGAACTTCTCCTAGTAATTCTATTCTTCATCTCTTCTTTTTTCATCCTCCATAGCTGTCAACTCGAGTTTCTTCATTAAACTCCTGTCCAGCTGCTAAAACCTCGGATTCCTATGAGAATCCCTGCATTTTGGCTAACATTTTCTTTTAAACTTGTTCACGAATAAAGTGAAAATCAATAGCAACATGATTCATCCAACTGTGGAACACCGAATTAGCACAAATATAGATGATGCATATTAACTTCATATAATAGATCTATAATGTATTTTAATTTGTTGAGACAAGACCTGACCAATAAGATGAGAAATGGCTTCAATATCAGGGAAACAATAAAGTGGAGTCCGGCACAGAAATGGCCAAAAAAAGATTTCAAAAATTCAAAACGGACTAAAGATTTAGAAATTATCCAAAACGGCCACCTCATTCCTTCCCCGACGAGGTTCAATAAAAATAAATTCATTAAACCTCGTTGTGCTTCCAATGAGATTCTATTTATATATATATTTTTTTTAACTTCTTATTCAGCTATTGTCAAAAAAATAATTTAAATAGGACCTCATTGGAAGTACAACGAGGTTTGACGAATTTTTATTTTTTATTTTTTTACTTTTTATTCAACTATTGTTAAAAAAAATTAAAAATTTAAATATAACCTCGTTGGAAGCCCAATGAGGTTCAAAGAATTTTTATTTTTTATTCAACTATTGTTAAAAAAAATTTAAAAGTTAAACTCATTGAAAGTCCAATGAGGTTCGACAATTTCTTTTTTTACTTTTTATTTAGCTATTGTTAGAAAAAAAAATTAAAATAGAACCTTGTTGGAAGCCCAACGAGGTTCAATGAATTTTTATTTTTATTTTTTGTTGAATCTTATTGGGGAAGGAACAAAGTGGCCGTTTTGGTTAACTTCGAAATCTTTGGTCCGTTTTAAAATTTTGAAATTTTTTTTTTAACCCTTTCGATATTTTTGAGCAAAAAAACGTAATGAACAGTAAAGTTGACCTATTTCAATCAATTGAGAGATATTGTGCAATATCTAGCAAATTATGTAGAAAATATAAATTGTATTAGATAAATATAGTGTGACGAGTTCGAGTAAAAAGATGTGACATTAATATATATTCTTTTGAAAAATAGTTTTATAATAACAAATTTTGTCAAAATTAACTTTTATTTTTACGATTCATTACAAATCTAAGAAACCAAGCAAAACTTTTTTAAGTCCATCTAAAAAAATTATGAATCATAAACTTTTCTCGCCTTAGATATAGTTACAGATTTATAGTAGCCAATGAAATTTCTACTTGAAACGATAAATGTTAAATTCTTCATATATTAGTTTGTAGAGTAAACCCACAACCTCCCCCCTCCGCCTAAGATTTTAAAACAATCAGCTTAACTTGCATCGTACCCGCATATACATAAATTCTCACCGACCCGCATTAACTTACACCCACACCGTTTTGCACCCGCACCGCTTTATTATCATCCCTGTATATTTAAGATCATAAAATTGAAAGAACATTTTAATACATTATGCACATTTTTAATTGAAAATTTTAAAAAGATATACAATTCAAAGTAAAATATTATGTCACTTAATCATATTTTTAATTTTATATAATATTATAAAACGCTATACAATATTATACCCAAAAAAAAAATTTATTCATTATTTATAATATATTAATCTTAACGAAAAATATATAATAATGTATAAAAGATATTTATATACAAATATGAATCAAGAAAGAGAATAAGATTTAAAAGAGTACAGTTTGAAAACAAGGTATGTTTATATCACTGCTCGTCAGCCGTAGATTGCGGAGATCCAGTAAGATTAGGTGGAGATGCGTAGCAGAGAATCATCAGTTGCATTAGGGCAAAATAGTGTATCAAAGCATCGCCGTCAGCGTCCTCTATTTAATCTCCTACCCCTTCACCTCTTTCTTATGGCAGCAGCTGCTAGTAAGCGTGAATGGTGACAATCCTTTTCTTTTCTTTTCTTTGTTTAATCTGTTTGGGTTCTCAGAAGATAGCTTCCTACTTTTTTTTCTTCTTATAGTTATCTGAAAATTGAGAGAATGATGAGATCTTTGCATATGTGCAAACGCAGCATCACCTTATTTAGGGTGGTGCAGTGAGCGGCACTTTCCACACGAGATTTCTGACTCCCCCTTCCATCATTTAACATTTTCTTCTTCTGATTTTTATTAACGTTTTAATTTATTTCATGTTTTAATAGTAGAATTACAAGGCGGAGGAGACACCGTCAAAGGAATTTATCATTTTAATGGTGGGTTTTGGCTGAAGCCACAACATTTACATTACTCAATTTTGTGAAAAACTAAACTGGATATCAAAATCCTTTTAATCCGCTTAGCTTACTAAATGAAAGTCTATTAAGGTGTGATTTCGGCAAATTTAGCCAAACATACCAATCCAGATTGAAGCTTTTTAGGTTTTCCCATGGAACATTGCCTTATTTTTAAATTGAAACTGAACATTTTTGTGGGCATATAGCAGCAGTTATATGTGTGCAAGTAGCATACTCTAGAAAAAAATGAAACGCACCATTTTAATGTGCTATTAGGAGTAGCTCGAACATTACAGAATAGGCTAGTTCTCTGGCTATACTTTCAACTTCTCTGTTTCTCTTTTCAATTATTCTCATATGTCTCTCTATTCATATAACATGTATAACGTTAGTATAGATCATCCTGAAAGTTGTCGTTTTTTTTCATTAACAATTGTCGCTGTATGATAGGGTCTGTCAGCCATGACATAATCCTTGTCCACAACCTGATAGTGTACCCACTGAGTCAGTGCTTCCTAGCAGGTGAAAATATATGTCTCTAATCAGACTCCTTCCTAGCTTCCGTTGAGGTGGAACATGTTCCAGAATTGTTCTGGTACTCGTGATCTGTCTGACCATCCAGCTTGCTTGACTAGAAATTGCTCTTGATGTAGTAAAAGTGAATGCACCTTAACCCATAGCCTATCTTGTTTGTTGGCTAGGTCCCAACACATTTTAGCAATGACAGCTGTGTTCTATATGAATAGATTGGTGATGTTGAGTTTCTCAGAGGTTTTAGGTGAGCATATTTTGTCCCAAGCCACTAACGCTTTCTTTGTAATCACATAGGTACCAGACCACACGTAGCATCTAGGACTTTAGCATGCATGATAAAAAAAATTGTACCCGGTATGCTTGAATGCCAAATTTAGGACAGTTTAGACAAGTAGAGTATCCTTCCAGCATATGAGAGCATTTTGCAAACAGTATTAGATCATCTGCAAAACTCAGCTGAGCGATTCCAAGCCTGGAGCACCTAGGGTGGAAGCTGGAATGTCTTGTCTTCCTTCAGTGTATTGAGATTTCTACTCGAATACTCCATTGCAATGGCAATTAGGAAGGGGAAAAATGGAATCCCCTTGCCTTAAACCTTTAGCATCATTGAAAGGTATCATGGATTTCCCATTAATCAGAACAATGTAATTAACAGTTTGAACACATTACATCAACCAGTTACTGAATTATGATGGGAAGCCAAGTTCTTGCTGAATCTGTTCCAAGTATATGTACTTCACTTAATCATATGTCTTTTGGAGGTCAATTTGATCATGCACTATTCAAAGATAAGCTCCCCAGTATAAGCTTTCACAAGTTTAGGTGCTAGGATGATATTAACAATATAATCCTTGTTATGGGGATAAAACTAGACTTAATTTTACGTATGACTTTATGTAATCTGCCAGCTAGAATTTTGGCAATGGGTGCAATTCCTTACAGTCACAAGATTATCCGCTTTAGGAGTTAATATTATTAAGAGTAGTACAATTGATGGCTCTATACCTTCTTCCATTAATAAACAACTCTTTTACTGAAGAAATAAGCATTGAAGTCATCTGTGTCAAAGGTTATTTATGACTTTCTGATCTGTGACATCTACAGATAAAGCAATCTTCTGATAATGTATTACTACATGACTTCTATCCACAGCAGGGAGTGAAGGGGCAACAGATCCCATTAGGTTCTTATAGAAATCAATAATCTTAGCATTGAAAGAACTTTTATGTGCAAAAAAAAAAAATATAAAAATTTAAAAATTTATTATAAGTGATCTATGAAATCAATTCTCTCCGATTTTCGTGAGCAGGACATCTTTACAACAATATCTTCATCTAAACATTTCACTTTCCCTAATTGGCAACACATTTTTATCAAAATGTGCATATTTATAACACAAATACTACTCAGCTGCGAAATAATTAATCCTTCCGCCTTATTTAACTTGACTCATATCTTTAAAATAATTTTTTTTATATATTCATTTTAACAAAGTCAGGAGAATTTTATTATTTTCTTTTAATATTATTCTTATTGTTAAATAACACTACCTAAAGTATTAGTACTCAAATTTAAATTTTCAAAACATAATTAATAAGGTTAGTTTAGTAAAATAAACTACTAATATATATTTCCCTATGAGAGTTTCAAGTCAATATCGTTTAAGTAAAATGAAACGGTAGGATTAATATTATAATTGTTACAAAATCAAACTCAAAATTATAATATAAAAATGAAGATAATAGAAACAATATAAGATAACTTTCTTCTTTCAGGTATGTCATGCATCACCTATCGTACCCTATTTATACTATTACATAGAGGGTGATTATAAAGTTGTCTTAAATATGACATTAATTCTTCAAAATTTAGGGAAGATCATGAGGGTGTGGGAGATCACAAAGGAGGTAATAGAAGTATAAGTATTACTAACATAATTGTGAGCATTACATCTAGGAGTTGTGGACATCCGTAGTTAAATAATACTTTTGCAACCTCCTCCTCCCCCTTCTTTTGGATGTCCACTAATAGATAATGTGCTCCCTTAGAATCTTACTACTAAAAAATCTTGTGGGAAAAATTTTTAATGAAGGAAAAAAGTACATATATCTTGTAGTACACATTATTGTTATGATGAAAGGAAGCAAACCCAAAAAGTCAAGAAAATAAAGAACACCAAATTTAAAGTGAAAACCCTTCAAATTGAAGGTAATAACCATAGAATTACAAAAATTCAAACAATTTCAATATAACAATAAAAGGGTAACAAAGTTCTCTAAAATGGCTACACAACAAGTGCAAAACACAGAGATATGATTGCAACACCAATAAAAATAAATAGAGAGAAATCACCCAAAATTGAGCACCTGTTTGGGACTCAAAATCAGATACTACAGACTTTCAAATTCGATCTCCACTGTTCAAATTAAAGATCAAGATATTAAAAACACTCGGTCAAAATTTCATCCCGATCCAACGGTGAAAGAACCGACAAACTTAACTTGAAATTGGCTGGTCAGAGAGAAAAACTGCAAGAAAAAAGAATTCTTTCCTTCTTCTCTCTTGGTGGAAGCTCTCTCAAAAATCACTCTTATGTGCTAAAGTCTTTCAAAGACAATATGAATGAGCCTTCAACAATTCTCCAAAGTTTCTATATTTATAGATAATGAATGGTTTTCTCTTAAAGCCAAGACCAACTCCAAATAGAAATAAAAATCTAAATCTAATTTCAAATAGGATTGAAAACCAATGGAGAATAGGATTAGGCCATTGGGTCTTTGGCTGAATAAAGGTAATAGTTCAACTAACTCCCGCTCAGCCAAGAGGCCAAATGGATCTTCAAGAGGAGAAACTATGGTCAGGCTTCATGCCTGCTAGAGTTTCACAATACTCATGCTTATCTGCAATAACCACTTTTGTTAGCATATTTGAAGGATTGTCATTAGTGTATATCTTCTCAATCTTACAATGTAGACTTACGGCTAAGCCTAGATCTATATAAATAGAGAACATTTTCATGAAAAGAAAGAAAATTTCATCAAAGTCAACTCCCTTCCTTTGGCCAAACCCTTTGACAACTAACCTCGCCTTATACCTAGGCGCGGAGATATATTGTACGACTTCTACCCATTGATCTCTGTGAGTATCTTGCATGGCTTCATCATAAGCTTCTTTCGTGTCAGGTAAAAGTATATACTCATTAGGAGAATAACACGTTGATTTTTGCTTCTCCCTAGTAGATCTTCTATGAGGGGTTTCAGGAGCATCCAAATTAGTTATCTGAGCAGGAGTTGGTTGTCGGTCAACCACGATATCATTAATAGGGGCATCTATAGGTTCTACACCCTGATGATCATTTTGATCCTGATCACCATCTACATTATTATCTTGGGTTCCTTCATGTGCAATAGGTATATCAGTATTAGAAATTGGACCAACATCAGCTAAGCTTTCATTATTTTGAGAATCTGTTTTCTCAAACTTATTAATATCTTCAATAGTTTGATCTTCACAGAACACTGCATCACGACTTCTAATAAGCATCTTATCAACCGAATCATAGAAACAATACCTAAACTCATCTTGATAATAACCAATGAAGATGAACTACTTGGTTTTGACATCCAGATTTGATCTCTCATCTTTTGGAACATGCACACAATCTTTGCATCCAAAGAATTTCAAGTGATCATAGGAAACCTCTTTAGCAAATCAAATTTTGTCTGGGACATCTCCATCCAAAGCAACTGTAGGAGACAAATTGATAACATAAGCGACAGTATTAAGTACTTCTGCCCAAAAAGAATTTGGAAGTTTAGCCTCCGAAAGCACGCATCAAACTCTCTCAACTAGAGTTTTGTTCATCCTCTTTACCGGGCCATTCAATTGAGGCGTCTTGGATGGAGTTTTCTAATGATGAATTTTTTGCGATTTGCCTTATCAAATAGACCACAATATTCACCAATATTATCAATGCAAATATATTTTAATTTTTTTTGGTCTATCTCTCGGATAAGGCTTGAAATTTCTTAAATACATCAAGTACTTGATCTTTGGATTTTAAAGGATATACCCAAATCTTCGGCCAAAACCATAGTTCATGAATCATAAGCAACATGTGAGCATTGCCCATATTTTCAACATACTTGAAATGCTTAATTTATAAAAAAATCATGATCATAATAACATGAAAGATTGAAGACATGCTTAAAATTCAAAAATTCATATCATGCTTGAGGAAGGTCATCAATGAAAGTCACGAAGTAAAGTACACCACCTTTTGACTTCACTTTAAAAGGACCACACAAGTTAGAGTGTACTAGCTCCAACAATTCAGGCTTTCTTGAAGGAGGATGACTATGAAAAATTTTTTTGTTATGTTTCCCAGCTAAGCAATGAACACATCTTTTCACTAGTGTTTGTTTCACACTAGCGAGTAAATTCTTCTTAACCAAGCATGTAATCTCTCTCTCGCTCATATAGCTTAGCCTCTTGTTCCAGAATTTTGTTAAAGTATCAGTTTCCATCATGTTTACGGAGCCATTGAGGATAGATCCTTGTGTCACATATAAATTAGAATACTTTCTTCCTCGAGCTGCAACTAATAAACCCTTGATAAGCTTCTATTGATCGTTAAACAAGTCATAATGGTATCCTTCATCACCTAGTTGTCCTATAGATATCAAGTTTAAAGGAATATGCGAAGCATGCTTGACATTTTGAAGGACCAAAGTTCTATCAGTATTAGTCTTCAAACAAACTGTGCCTACACCTAACACCTTAATCTCACATGTATTTGCCATCTTTAACATATTAGAGTTAACAGGGGTATAAGATGAAAAAAAATCTTTTCTTGGTATGACATGAGATGTCGCTCTAGAATCTACTATCGAGCTAGTATCATGAGATACAAAATTGATAACGTTTTAATCACAAGCAAAGAGAAGGTCATTTCGGACAACAACAAAAACATTGTTTTCATTATTTTCTTCTTTCTTTGCTTCTTTAAATGTCTTGCTTCAGCTTGTTGTGGAATTTTTTGCTATTTCCTTTCTTGCCACAATGATGACATGAATAATTCTGATACTTGGACCTAGATTTGCTTCTGTTTTTACTTCTATATCTCGAACCTCTTGTTTTATCCCCCCTAGTCTTCTGTAAGCAACACATATGCATGTGAAGATGAGCCCTGAGATTTTCTCCTTACTTATTCATTCAATACACCACTCTTTTCATATTCCATGGTCACCTCACCATCGGGAGCTGAATTTGTTAAAAAATATGAATACTTTCTCAAGAATCTAATAGAGTATTAAGAAGCCAAAGTCCTTGTATCTCATCATCGAAATTGACACTCATTCTAGACAGTTAATCAAGGACACCTTGAAAATCATTTATATGATCAAGAATAGGACTTCCCTCCTTGTATTTAAAGGTCATCAATTGCTTTAGCAAGAACAACTTGTTATTGTCAGTTTTGAAGTGTAGAGTGTCTCCAACTTTCCTACAATGATCTAGCATGTGTCTCATTTACAGTATGATTGAGAACATTGTCTTCAACCCATAATCTTATATATCCATATACCAGTTGATGCTCAAAATCTCAATTTTCATCAATCATAGATTTGGATTTTTTAGCAGCGAAAACGGAAAGATGCATCTTTTTCATAAATAGTAGATCTTTCATCTTGCTTTTCCATATATTGTAATTACTCCTATTTAGACATAATCTTGCTTATATTTTCCTCCATAAAAAAATTCTTGATAAATAACTAAGGCTCTGATACTACTTGTTATGACGAAAGGAAGCGAACCCAAAAAATTAAGAAAATAAAAAACACCAAATTTAACGTGGAAACCCTTCAAATAAAAGGTGATAACCAAGGGATCACAAGGATCCAAAAAAATTCAATATAACGATAAGAGGATAACAATTTTTTCAAAATAGCTACACAACAAGTGCCAAACACGGAAAAGCTATAGCAACACCTACAAAAATAAATAGAGAGAAATCACCCAACATAGATCCACCTTGATTGTTTTAATTCATACAAGGATTTTTGAAGCTTTATTGAACAAGTTTCTTGAGAATCGTTGTATGTTTCAAGTACTTAGAATCCTTCAAAATTATTCATAAAAATATCCTAATACAATTAGTCATATAAATAGATCGTGACAACATTCATTAGTCGCATTTCAAGTTCTTCATGAACTATCAAATTTATTAGATATACAAAGGTAATTGCATCCACCACAGAAGAATGTACTTTTACATAATCATTATCAGACTTTTATGAAAATTCTTGTACCACAAGTTGTGTTTTACATCTTCCAACTTCACCTTTTTTATTTTGATTTCACACAAAAGATCATTTATACTCTACTACCTTGACACTTTCAGGTATTTGGTTTGTAGATTTGAAAAACTTCACATTTTTCAAGTGAAGTCAAATCTACTTGAATTACATCTTTTCATTTTGGACAATTATTTTTGTCTATTATCGATAGATTTTGGTTCAAAATTCTCATTTTGTTCTATTATTTTCAACATCAATATTATAAGTAAAAATATTGTCGACCACAATACGTTTGATTTCACATTTTTGCTGTCCAGATATAAATTATCTAAATGTCTTCATGTTCATTATTTTCAGACATATGAACATTCTTTGTGGTCTTATAATTTGGTATGTCTCTGGGCTCTTCTTTACCAATTGCCTCTATATTATGATCTTCTTGATCATTTGCTTCTTTTTTATTTTGAGGTTTTATTCTTGAAATCAATTGGTCTACCAAGTATTAGATGTAGCTTAGACTCATTTGCATTAACAGTTTATCCTATCAAGGCATCAACTCTAACTGGAGCATTTGCGGCTAAAATATGAGATTTAGTAACCCTAATAAGATTAGTAAATACATTTTTAATAGTTGATTTGTAACATATTACAAATAAATTATCCTTTGAATCTATTGTTTGCATTAGTTTATTTGAGAATCTAAATGAGATAATGATATTTCACTCCAGTCTATCTATTTTTTTCTGCTGCTTATTTCTCCCGCTAATGTTGGGTATACTGATTCATCAAAATAACAGTCAACAAGTTTTATTGTGAACAAATCTTAGTCATTAGTTTCAAATGTTTTATAATAGAAGAAAATGCATACTCACATATATCTCCAACCTTCTTGGAAGACCCATTTTTTTGTGCGTTATGGTGGAGTAATTAAAATAGAAAAAAAGATCAGATATGCCATCGAACTTTAGAAAAAGGCTCATTCATGTCATTCATTAAAAGTTGGGTTCATTTATGCCACTGTCGTTACTGAAAGGGGTCATCTATGTCATTATTTTTTAAGAGACCCAATATTTGATTTTTCAATACCAGATTGGACATGTGGTAAAATTTTAGTGGGTCACATCAATTAAAAAACTTACCTATTAAACTACCCATCAAACCTCAATTTACCTGACTCATGACCATTAAAACCTACAATCTTTTAAGCAGACCCATCAATACCAGATAAAACCCTATCCCCTATCCAATTTCACTGCCCATTAATACTCCTCCAAAGACCTAACCCCCATCTTCTTCATCTTCGCTTTTTAGACCTCTTCTTCTTTTTTATTTTTTAGTCCTCTTCTAAGTTTCCTTACTCCTCCTTCTTGTCCAAATCGGCCAACCCAAATTCCTATCCCAGATCCCTTTCACAATAATGTCTGACGGGTCAAATGATTCAATTGGCTCGAAGAGAAAGTGTCATTGTGGACTTGAAGTAAATCGTTTCACGGCATGGACGCCGAACAATGCAAATAGACCATTTGTCAAGTGCCCTGCCCAAGGTAAGTTTATGTTTGAGTTCTAACTCTTCTATTTTAATTGGATTTAGGATTCATTTTACTGATTATGTTGTGGGATTTTGGCAGAATCAATCATGTAAATTTTGGGATTGTGATGAAGAGAAATTTCACCCAAGATCTATAAGTATCATTAACAATTAAAAAAAAGTTGGATGTTTGTGATATTGAAAAGAATAATTTGAGGAATGAGATAGCTGATTTTGAAGCTTTTGTTGTTAATGATACAATAACCATAACAAATTTGAGGGAAAATTATAAGCTATTGAGTGTGAAAGGAACATGTTGGCAATGAAGGTGACTGAATTTGAAGATGTTGTTGGTGTGGATACTTTAACAATAGATCAGTTGAGATAGAAATTGGTTCAACAAAGCTTGATGATCTTATGCTTATTTCTCTCATGGCATATGTTGTTAGGAAATGAAGGTGACTGAATTAGTATTATGTACTGTTAGTTTGGATATAATTTAATGTTTATGTTATCTATGCACTTTGTTGACCATTAACAATAATTCTGGATGTAATTTTGTTGTTTAGGTACTTTGTTAATCATTGAAAGTAATTCCTAATGTAATTTTGTTATTTTGGTACTAATGTAATTCAATTTATGAAAGTTCTTTTAGTACAACATTATAATGTTCTAATCCAATTTTGGTGCTAATGTAATCCAGTTGACACAACTATATCAAGGAAAGGCGAATTTGATTCAATTGCTCACATACATAATGCATTTTACACAAACACTTTTATCACAAAATCATCCCATAATGGGCACATTTCCACACAAAACAGAAATCACCCCATAATGGGCACATGTATAATACATACAAAATATGCTCTACGCGCTCTGATTTTCCTAATTCTGGCTGGCTTCCTCAGACTGGACCATGGCAGTGGGAACTATGGTCATAGTAGTTTTGTTGCCTCTGAAGTGCATGAACTTGTGCCAGC
This sequence comes from Datura wrightii, assembly GCA_035772735.1. Lineage (NCBI taxonomy): Eukaryota > Viridiplantae > Streptophyta > Magnoliopsida > Solanales > Solanaceae > Datura > Datura wrightii. The sequence goes on from JASDFA010000001.1 coordinate 18,534,487, forward strand.
ACCCATCAGCTATGTTGTCAGGTCGTCCATAGAGCGTTGTGTAGCCACCTGAACCTCTCGATCCTCGGAGGTGTTTCCAAACGTCATTAGTATATCAATGGTATTTCTTTATAAAAGTATATATATCACATGATTGTAGTCTCCGTTGTGAAGTTGCAGGTAGAGTAATTTTAATCTCCCCTCAGGGTAGTAGGCATATGTATTCGTGTATGCTCTTCAGTATGACCCTGCCAATGAATTATAGAGGCAAAGTATGATTTTAAGACTATAAATCAACACATTGAGTCTATGGTATGAACTTAAATCCAATGAGGCGTCTAGATAAGAACTAGAGAATATGATAATAGTAAGTTGCTATGCAAAAAGGAGTATGACAGTCACAAATATATTGATATCACTTTCATGCAGAGTAATACAACTATGACCTCATAAGGGAGACATGTTCATCATTGAGTAAGCGTGTAAGAAAGGTTCTTACCATGTTCAATGTAAAAGTTGGATAAAGTAAAGAAAGAATAAGAAAATGATTACCTAGGACTCTATTTAGAGGAGGGGTCCATAGACGTAGTGGCATTTGAACTAAGGGGGATATGGTACGGTGAAGTACCCAAACAGGTCATGAATTCCAGGTAGTGAAGGGATCCAAGAAAAAAAGCAAATATAACGAACTATCCTCACTATAATGAAATTTCAAAACTTTGCCAAGATGACACTCCACTGATATTTTATGTGTTTATGTCATGTCTATGCTTATGTACTCACGAATCATTTTCATGATCCTGATGCCCATGAAAATGACAGAATATGAATCCTAAAGGAAGAGGAGGATGTTCTAGTGATGTACATTCTTTTGGAGGAATTTACAAACCCATATTGAAATTACGAACGTGAGTGTTAATTTTCCTTTTCCATGAAACTATGTCCTACCTATGCTCAAAGTGATTCCCTATTTATACCTCATATGATTTGTACAAAGTACTCGTGCATATGTCTCTTTCAGTAATGAGTCCAGTCAGGATGATGATGTTATGATGAGATTCAGAGTGTTGGACAATATTTCATTCATTCCTTATGATTATACTCAAAAAAAAAAAGTGGCACTCTGCTCATGCCATATGTTTATGATCAAGACTTAGACCTCTAGCTGGATTTCATGAGGTTCATGCTTATGCTCTATTCCTCTGATGGATCTCACTTATGATATTATATATGGTAGACTAGAGAGGGTAGCCATTCCTTTTTTATTGGCAATAATAGGTATGCTTATTCCTTAAAAAATTAAAGAATGCCGAAAGTGAAGGAAGTTAGGCTTTAATTATGTGTAGTGATTGGATGAAGTATTGCATGTCTTCTTATATGGTTTGGTATGATTGTTAACAGTAAGGAAGTTCTAGAAGACGGTGAAGATTTTGGGGGATCCTAGCAACAAGGGAGTAATGAAATGTATATAGCAATTGGCTTAAATGTTGTATTGATGAATGTGTGGATTCTTGCATTTGCGACTACTTTATGAAGTTTGAGGTAGTTTGAATGTTGTAATAAAGATGAATAATATTCTTTGGATGACCCTAGATGCAAAAGAAATCTTGTTAAACATTGGAAATACCTAATAACTTGATCAATTATTGATGGACCCAAGAAGTGGTGTCTGTGAAAGTTCTATGGGAAAATCAGGGTGTTGAAGAGGCTACCTGGAAAGCCAAGAAAGAAATAAGAGCGAATTATCTCCATTTGTTACTTGATCTAGAAGGAAATGCTTAGTGACGATGTTCCATTCTATTCTATGTCTAGTGAACTTATGATCCATGATTATGTCATTCAAATGAAATGAAGCTTATGTACAATGCTATGCCAATCATGTCCTACGAATCCATGTCCAATGGTCAATGTACACAGGCTATGTTAATGTTCCATCCTTAACGTCTCATAAAATTTCTTCCTATAGTCCTTTCGTTAATGTCATATGCCACAAGTATGATTATGATGATGATAATGATGAGAGGTATTATTATTTTATGATCCCACAAACTCATGATCCGTGTTATGCTACTCATGTCCTATGCTATGCTCTCCATGTTCGAGAGAATCCCATTATGACACGTCTATTCTAAGATTAAATGCACCATATGACTCATGCCTACTATTTCTTTCTGAGAATGTGATGAAATTCCTTGCAATGATGAATGAAGGTATAGGTAAGAGGGAAAACTTCCTTCTTGATGCTTTAAAATGGGCCAAGAGGAGCCATGTTTATGTTACTTATGTATTCTTTAATGTTAAGCATTATTGGTCTTTTGGATGCTTCGTGAGGCTTACGATAATGTTTTTAGTTAGTTGGCACAGGTTTGAGAATTGAGATAACTCTATTTACAAAGAAAACTCTGCTGAAATTTTTGAGAAATTCCAGAGTTAGAAGTTGTTAGTGCTCATAAACATCATTCAAGGATGGATAATCCCAAGGGGGAGATATTATAACATCTCGTACTATCGTACTAATATTTGAACTATTTTATATATGTGAGTGAAATCGACTCAAAATTTTTTTAATGAATCACAAGCAACAATGTGTTAAAAAAGTTTGGAGTTGGTTAGAAATTGGGGGTCAACTGTTGTGACTTTCGCCAAAAGCGGGTAAGAGCACGGACCATACTCGAACCATAAATGAGATATGAGACTTAGAAACTACTATTACTATCCATGAAGCCATATACATAGCGTACGTGAGAAGTATAAGCCGAATGTTGGACGTATGTGAGAAGGGAAACATGTACAAAGAGAAGTAAAAAGCATGTGAAGTTTATGAATAAGGATCAAATTTAAATGATCATATCTCCTAATTTACAATGTGTTTTTGAGTTCTCTGCCAATCAAATTAAAGCTCAGTGAATATAGTTTCCAAAGCATCCAAGTATGCCTAAATCGGAGTTTAGAGTAAAAAGTTATGGATATTTTACTGAAGTATCGTCAAGTTGTTGTGAACCACAGACCAAAACGCGACCAGCGGCTTAGGAAGTGCGGCCATGGATTGAAAATTTTGGCCGCAGATCACAAAACAGTGATTGGTAGATAGAGGGTCCAAACATGGACTAAAATGCGCCCAGTATCTTGGAAAGTGCAGCCCGTGGATTGGCCATGAAATGTACATTTTTTTTTCCGTAAAGCATGATTTCAGTCCCTATTTAAAATGTGATTTCGGATTCACTTTCTTATTTCTTCACCCCAACTCGACCCCAACGGCTCCAACAGCTCTCAAAAACCCTTCTAAGAATGAAGAAACATCTCTAGTGGTCTTACAACATAAAACCGTGAATCTCTCAAGATTTGGACATCAAATTCTCTCTCTCTCCTCTAGCAAGATTAAGAACGACTTTTGGGTTCAAGACTTAGAATCTTAAACTGTCAACATGCTTCAGACAATCTAAAAATTAAATATATATATATATATATATATATATATATATATATATATATATATATATATATATATATATATATATATATATATATGTGTGTGTGTGTGTGTGTGTGTGTGTGTGTGTGTGTGTATCTTAGCTATACACGACTTTTTAAATACTTAAATATTTTATTCATTACTTTTATATATTTTTTAGAATTTTTTTTCGTCTCGACTTAAGACGTTTAAAAGGGTTGATCATACCAAAAGATAGAATAGCTGGGAGTAACATCGCATTAGACCCATTTTTTAGCTTGTCACATCCTGATCCCACTCTCTTAATTTTAACTTTATAAATTGCTAATTTATTATTTATTTTAGTATTCTATTTAAAAATAATTCTTTTGTCGATTACCCTTTAATTCTTTTAGTTTTTCTTATTTATTCGTATTAATCAATTACTTTAAATATTTTATTGGAAGCGAACATGTACGTCTTCTCTTCTTCAATGCTTGGGCAAATATTTTTGAATTAAGTGTATTTATTTTTAATAATATAACTTTGCATGTTTAACCACTTAGCTATTTTTAGGCTTAATAATTCATTAACCTTATTTGCTCGCTTAGTAATTCCCCACATAATAATGAATCTGGAAGGGACCCATATTTGTGGACCTCGAAAGGTGCCTAACACCTTCCTTTCGAGGTGACTTGAACCCTTACCCGACTCTGGTGACCTAGGCTAGTATAACAGATCCTTAGGTTAGTACGGTGCCCTAACGCACCTCAAATTATTAGGTGGCGACTCTCTTCTTCCTTCAATAATCCTTTAAGAGTTGTCACACGTCGAGTTCCGCTTTTCGCGAAAAAAATGGAGTGCGACACCTAGTAATCATGTCCCTTTTGCCAGGGTGTTGCATTATTTTATAATGCAGACTTAAGTACTCATACCGACGATTGAGCTGTACACTAGGATTCTCTTATTCAGTCATTGGTGATCCCCACTTGTTTTGGGCTTTGTTACTTCACTTACCTTTAATAGTTTTTGACCATAAGGTATGTCGAGTGCCTTGTCTCGGTAAAACAATTATTCTATTATGATAGAGCTTCATAGATTCTTATGGTTCATGTTTATGTAAGCTTGGCAGGTCCTTTTTATAAATTAGTTATTTTTTTATGATTTTTAAAGATTTAGTCTAATGAGTCCAATGATTCTTCCGCTTATGTTAGATGTATTCTCTTGATGAACATCATGTTATGTGGTTCATTCAGGCCAGCAATGACATTGGGTGTCGGTCACGTCTAGGCCCTAGGTCGGGGCGTGATATGGACGTCATTCTTCACCTTGCTCATGTCTGCTCGCAGTGCGGCTAAAGCTTCCACCGCACCAATACCCTTAAGAGCCGATTCTCTATGCTCTAAATCCTAAATTTTGATATGAATTGGAGCAAGTGCCTTGTCAATGGATCTTTTAATCATCTCAGGCATGTGCTCAATCAGGGGGGGGGGTAAGCTTCATTTTGTTCCTTGCCATCATATTTGCAACCTGATCTATCCGGACTGCTGAGAGTGTCTGCATAGGTTAAAGTGCAATTGGGGGTGCCAAAGAGGAAGCTAATGCTTCATCTGAAGCTTGAGTGGAGGTGTTGGTGGCAGTATTACCCATCATTTGAGTGTCTGGAGTCAAACTTGCCTCAGAATGATGATGCTCACTCTTTCTTTTCTTCAGCTTTGAGTTCATTTCCTCTTGGATTTTTGTGATGTCCACAACTTAGTTTGCCCATAGATTTTCATTAATTCTTGCTATTTCTGGGACAGTGGTATCACAACATAGATTTGTGACAAACACTGAAAAGGGCAGGGATGTGTGTGCCTGTCGAATTCGATCCCTCATCTATATTGCAATGATATACCCCATGTTGATATGCACTCCCTCCATGATACAAGCAATTGGGATTGCTCATGATATTGGCACCTCATTATTATTTTTTGACGGAGTCAGTCTAGAGCAGACAAACCCCAACCAATGTTCGACTTGAATGTAAGATCGCTCTTAAATATCTTCCCACCCTCAATGGCCCAAGCTGGTGTACCTGCTTCTATCAAAGATGATATCCAAGTGTAGTGGTTGTACGGGTTCTCTAATTTGGCCAAGTAATCTATAGCGTCTGCATCATCGTCATCAAAACATGCCATATTACTGTCCATAGCACTACAATCTACCTGAATCGCTCTAGCATTTACCTTCTCCAAATATGGTTGGTATCTTAGTGGGCCGGTTGATTTCTGGTGCTTCTAAGTTGCCCCCTATGAAGCATAGAACTTAGGGACCAATTAGGGGCAGTACCGTCCTGGTGGCAGTGTAAATATCTGCGAGTATCTCTACTCTATCTGTTGTAATATGTCCAGAAAATCTTGTTAAATCCCATTCAGACTGAACTACTTCTCCTTACTGAAATTTCTATTTTGTGTCCCCTCAAAGAACTTCTCTTTCATGCCAGGGATGGAATTGAACTGGAATCATCTTATCCTTTCTTACGACGGATTTCAACCTATCTCTCCTCATCCTCCTTCATCTGGCGAAGGGCTTCCTCAAACTCTGGATCGGAATCTGATTCTACCTCTGGGTCTATCTTCTATCCTTACCCTTATCCTTAGGGCCACCCTGTTTTGATGCGCGAGAATGAGAGGGTCTTCGGGAAGTCATCCTGCAAAAATAAAATTTTGTTAGTGTGTAAATCAAAATTAAATACATCGCATAAAGGAAGCAGTAACTACATCATTACTGTCCCAATCCACGATCTAAGCTGCATCCCACGTTTCAATAGACGCGACCCGCGTATTCATCACGTAAAGAAACAATCACTACATTATTAGTAACTCAGTTCGTGGTTCAATACACGATCCACACTTGTAGAACTGTGGTACACACTCGTACAACCAGGGAAGTGAAACAATCAACAACTCACATTCTTTTGCCTTCCAATTATCTCAAGGAAGATTCTGTTATAGCAGATATTAAAGTATAGGACCAAAATTCACTTATGCATTATATCAAACATATGGTGAGCATGAACTCGATTAACATAAAAACCTAAGTAATTTGAACATCGTACTTTCAAGATTGTTGATTCTTTTTTAAGTTATCCCTTTGACTTCTAAATTAAATATCTAAAAGTTAATCACTTTAATTGTGATTTGAAAATATAATTGAAATTATTGATTTACTAAGGTTTGATCGGATGGAGTAGTTTTAAAACAAGCAGTTGAAATATTTGTTGTGATTTCTCTTGGCCTTTTTGTTGATGCTTCTTAAAATTTGACGTTTGAGTTGGCCTTTTTGTTGATGCTTCTTCAAAATTTTCTTCACGTCCTTTTCATTATGAGTTGAGAGAAAATGAAAGAAGAAATAGAATGGGTGTCCTTAAATTAATGGTCCCGCTAGTATTAAAAAAAATCTAAAATATGGTCGCGATCAGAAAAATGTCGACCGCGTAATACTCCACATTTCACTGCAGTTCAAGTCTTTATACGAGATTATTATTGGACACATTCACGGTGAGATCGGGATTGCATTTAGGAAATCATGTCCAGTATTTATGACGCAAATTTAATGTCCGGTTTGAGTAGTTTCTGGAAGGAAATGCTTTCAAATTCATGGTGAGCGCTTCAGTTTTCACAGTTCGCGTTTGCAGCAATAGATGAAGCAGTAAGTGGGAATATTCTTATGGACGAAGAGGACGTTAGCTGTCTATAAGAAGCTATCACTTAATATGTAACATAGTTGAATTTAATTTAATATGACTGCTTGAGTAATTAGAAAAAGTTAAGAGCCTTGACTTTGATAAAATAATTACTGAAACAATATTGAAAATATGAGCAAATTCAATAACAAAGAAAAGTCAACTAACTTTCAATTCCCATAACACAATGTTTCATCATCAACAAACTTAAGATAATTCACAAAATACATAACTAAGAATATAATTGTCTAGCATCCATTGTATTCCTATTATAAAATACTTAATTGATGTTGAACTAACAATCTTCAAATTTCACAACCATCAGGGGTTGGATGTAATCCCTTTCTTGCAATCATCTTGATACATTTTTGCCTTACTCATGTTGTAATTGGTTGGATGTAACAATTTTTTTTCCTTTCAAGTAACTTTTATTGGTGAATAAGGCAAGTTGGTTGGAGTTGACACTTCGATTGAATCTCCAGTGAATTGAATGCTTCTATTATCAGTTGGCAGCCTCATTTTTGTCTTCCTCATGATTAGCAATGTGAGCTCTTCAGATATGACCCTTGGCCTCAATGATGGGTCTTCATTATCACCAATTTCAGGTCCATAAGTTGAGGATTGTTGAGTACCAACATGAGTGCTAGAGACTATTGAGATTGTTGTATACCAAGTTCAGATTCATAATAATAGATCCTTAAGGTGTGTCCAGTTTGTTAACTTTCAGTTAAGGTCTGACCAACTTTTTCTTTGCCTTTACCCTTCTTAATCTGTCTAGCCTCTTCTCCCTTTCAACTAAAGAGACATAGCATAATTCAACTAATTTGGCCATTAATCTAGTAACTAAAAACAACTAATCTAGACAACAGTTAAAAGCAACTAAAAATATTAATTTTAACTCTATTAAAATATTTACCTTATAACAACCCCTTGCATTGTGATTTTGTTCCCACATTTACTACATGTTATTATAGAACTTTTCCTTAATGGACTCTATTTGCTCTTCCTCTTTCTTGCTTCATCTTCTGTTCTCTCTCTTTTCTTCTTGGCTCTTCCGACCAGTTTGATCAATTCAAGTGGCTCCATTGCATGAACAGGGTCAACTATCCAAAATTGTCCTCCACTTACATGCTACATTTTATGCTTGTATATCAGCAAAAGGCTTCTTTACTGTGCTACAAGTGAATTTATGTCACTGGATCAATATTCTTATACGACAATGCCGTAATGGCATGAGGGCAGGATATCCTAGATAAGTTCCACATCCTGCAGGTGCATCTGTTCTGCTCCATATTCACAGTATGCCTATCATCACCTTCTGACACTTTATAATCATAATCACCATTAAAGTTCACAGTGCATCCATGTGCTATTGCCCTATAATCATTGCACAACTTCATGTATTGTGCACTCTAATCAGTTTTTCAACTTCTAGCTTTGTCTTCATGATCTGCTAGCAAATTCATAACTTTGACCCTTATTTCCTCCAACATTTTTAGGATAACCCTTGCTTCTAAAATCCAAGCATTAAAGGATTCTGTGAAGTTATTATCAACCATTGTGTTCTTACATTGTGTGTCATAGGCTCTACACCATGCCTTGAGTGGTCTACTTATCAAGCCCTTAGCAACATCTTTGTCCAATTTGCCTAACTTGTTGAGTTGATCTTTAAACTCTTCATCATATGTGCTCCAAGCATACCACCATAACAACTTTCTCATTTTCCCACTCCTCTATTTTTTAGCCAATTAGTTTCAATATGTCTAACACGATACCTTTGGATGAGCTACAAGAAGTACATTACTCACAACATCCAATAAACCCTTCCAAATTCATACCAAAAAAAGAAATCAATATTCAATATCCAAACAGAATGAAAATAGATTTATAAAAAAAAAGATTGAGAAAAACAGACCTTTTGCTAGTTCGAAATAAATGTCACTCCTAGCTCCATCCTTTAGGTCCGAAGACCTTTTCAAAGCTCCACAAACCATGACCATTTTCTGGTATTTCTTTGTCAACCACTGCCCATGCAAGTGAATAAAATTGGTTCATAGAATCCTATCCCATGACAACCAACAACTGATCTTCACATCTTCCCTTCAATAAAGTACCATCCAAACCAATAAGTGGTCTCAAACCACTTCAACCTAACTTCAAGGCATTAAAACATGTGTACATACACAAGAACCTCCTTCTACCTTAATCAAAAACATCTTTTAAAAGACTGATTTCAGCATCTGTTCCTAGATTAGATTGTTTTAATTCAACGCCATTCGCTTCAAGCTTGTTAAAATCATCTTTGAAACTCCCATCTAACTTCTCAAGGATCATCAACTTAGTCCTCTTAAATTTGGATTTTGTCACATTCAACTTGAAATCTGTTGATAATTCCCCTCTCATGTCCTTGACAATGTACTTGAAATTATTCTGTAATTTTCTTTTGAAGTATTGTGCTAATGTCTTAGAGTCAATCCTTGGATTTTTGAAACATGGAAGACAAGTATGTTCATCTTTCAAAGTTTTTATACTAAATCCAGAGCCCCCACTTTTTTTATCCTTTGATATAGAATATCTAAAAGGACATCCAACTTCACTAACATACCTAGCCCTAGAGGGATTAGTTTTTTCAATCCTCAAACCATACCCATTAGCTAATGCATAGTAATTCATTGACCTTCTAACTTCTACAATATCACAAAAAGTCATACCCTTATGTAATTCTGTAAAAATTTTCAACTTATCAGTTACTACCTTCCGCCTTTGGTTACTTATCACCTCAAGTCCTTCTTTATCATACTCTAGATCAGATGGAGCATCAATATCAAAATCATAGTCCCTTAATATATATTCATTGTCAGATGCGATTTCAATATCTACATGATATATCTTTAAATGATGAAGAATGTTATTAGTATGGATTGTCAAGTCTATTTCATCCACAATACATAAATCAATAGCTTTAAACTCATAACAAATGAGACACTGCAAAGCCCTAATACCTTCATCTCCATCATTATGTAGTACCTACAAGATGGTCCAACAACTAGGAGTTGTTTGACGGTAATAAAATGTAGCTCTTTTTTAAAAATTCTTCACATGAGTCTTTATAATACAGTAAGTCAAGGTCAAATCTCTCCCACATATGCACCATTTTTTTTATTACAATAATTCAGGAGAAAATACTCACTCGCCTCCATAGTGAAAAACCAAGGTCACTTTGTTAATCATTCTTCAGTCATTCACATGCATAGAAAAAATAATTGAAAAAAATGAAAAATCACATCAACAACATACATACACAAACAAAAATCTCCTTTTCACAGACCACAAAATAATAAATGAAAAATTCTAATCCTAAATTTAGAAGAGATATATTTTGGGACCACATCAACAACATAAATATAAAAACAATGAATAAAATTTTCTTTTCACAGATCACAAAATAATGAACAAAAAAACCTAAGGGATATATTTCGGAAACACATCAGCAACATACATACAAAAATAATGAATAAAAAGGTCCTTTTCACATACCACAAAATAACTAATAAAAAACTCTAGATTATCCTTTTCGGGACAACAAAAGAAACAAACAAGATCAATAAAAGATTAAAACTTAACCCCCTTTTTCACATACAAGAAAAAGATACCTCACATGTAAAGTTTCTCTACCCAACAAATTAAATCCCACCCACCATATTAAATAGTCATTTATATAGAAAGCTAACCTTTATGTACTATTATTTTCAACCTTCTCCAAACAACCTTCTCCCCTTAGAAGAGGAGTGAGGAAACTTAGAAGGGAACTGAAAAATGAAGAAGAAGAGGTCTGTGAAGAAGAACAAGGTGGGGTTTAGGTCTTTGGAGGAGTATTAACAGACAATGAAATTGGATGGGCCTGAGGTTTTATCTGGTATTAATAGATCGGATTAAAAATTTGTGGGTTTTAATAATCATGGGCCGGGTAGATTTAGGTCGGATGAGTAGTATAATAAGTGAATTTTTTAATTGATGCGGCACGCTAAAATTTTGCCACAAGACCTCCCATTGTTCGCATGTCTTATGCATTGTTATGTTTATGTTATTGGCTTAAGTTATTTTTTGATAAAGTTTATTTACGATAACCAGATATTGAGTCTGTTAAAAAATAATTGCACAGATGACCCCTTTGAGTAATGTTAGCGGTATAAATGAGCCCAACTTTTAACGGATGACATGGATGAGCCTTTTCCTAAAGTTCGATGGCATATCTAAGCTTTTTCCCATTAAAATATATATCGCACATTCAAAGTTTTTAAGATAAAAAATATTTGACTCCTGGTGAAAAGTCAAATAAATACTTGCACTTGTTATACAGATTTTTGAAAAACACATAATTTTACAAAGATATGTTGATCCAATAAATCAATAATAGTAGTAACTAGTTATTTTAATTATGATTTTCACCCACGGTATAAACAATTTCTTCATATCGAGCATGTATATGTACTTATTTTTTTTTTTTGCAAAAATTTAAAATTATAGATCTTTTTCTTGTAAAAATCTAAATTATTTTTTTTAAATGTTAAAATTACAAACCTAGAATTAAAAATCCTACTTTTAGGAGAATTAAAATTTGCAACTGAAATTTTATTCAAATATCATAAACAAACGCAGATTTCAAAACACGTAGTCAAATATAGGGTTGGCAATAGTTTGGGGCAATCCTTTTCTTTTCTTTTATTTATTTATTTCTTTTTTTTATTTGTATTGTGATTTGAACTTTGAAAATTTTATTTTTAAAAATTATGAATCTTGGATTGGCGAATTTAGTACCTGAAAATTCAAAATTCTTATGTCTTATATTCAATCCTAATTGTATTATATGCCCCCAATGATATTAAGTCTAATTTTTAAAGGTCCAATAGATTAGTAATATTAAGCCATTTGGACATGTAATTTAAATTTCTTAAGTTGTACTTTTTCTCGTAAACATGAAAACCCAACAAGTTGTGAAAACTATCAAAATTTTTCTAGTTCTCATACAATCTTACCAAATAAGCAAATCATATTCATAAACACGAAATCGGAGTGTCCTAAGACATCATATTGATAAATCGCAATCTCCATATTTTTTTTATAAATAAATATTTGCAATTACACACTTTCAAGTACACATAATTTTATAAAGATCCACTTGTCAACAATAGTAACGATTAGCTATTCTTTAATATAATTCTTTCACATAGTATGAATAGTCTCTTCTCGCTGAACATGAATCTTTTTTATTTACAAAATTCCAAATGATGGGTCTTTTTATAAAATATAGACTTATGAGTCGAGTTTTACAATTATAAAAATTTTGAAATCCCAAATCTTTTTTTTTTTGGGAGAATTTGGGATTGAAATCATGATCCCAAATCGTTTGTACAAACGCTGATTTGAAATTATGATTTCAAATAGCATGTCCAAACACCTACGAAGTCAAATATTAAATTACACGACATGGGCGACAAAATGACCTCAATCCTTGTTACCTATAGAAAGCTATACACTCCGAGGAGTAAACTACTAAGCGAATTTAGGTCGTTAATTATTATGATTTGCCTTTAAAACTCAAAACTCAAAATTTAAAATTTAAAATATCCAATTAAATCCAAGTTTATTTTGAATAAAATTTAGATTGTAATTTTTTTAATTCAAAAATAAAAAAATATCATATTCAATTCGAATGGCCTGAACGTCCACCCTGACCGAACGCCTTATTAGTAGTGTTAGGGGTCGTTTGGTTTGAACACAAGTTATGTTGGGATTAATTATCCTGGTATTATTTCTTATTGATTGTTTGGTTTGTTGTATTAAAAATAACATGCATTACATAATTTTATAGAAGACGTTATTTGTTTACAAAAATACCCTCTATTTTTTTTAATCATATAAATTGCTTCCAATTGCTCAAAATAATCTATCATCACGGAATTGAAATTGTTCCTTTTGGACAACAGATACAATTATCTCCAATGCATTTATTGTTTAAAGGAAATAAGAAAAAAAAATAAAAACTAGAACTAAGCCGCCTTTGTTATTCATGAAAAGTAACGCAGAAGAAGGTGAAAAGTAATGTAGAAAAAGGGTTTGAAGAGATTTTTGTCATTATATTCATGAGATAACTTATCCCAACATTATTATTTCATCCATACATAGAGATAACTTATCCCAATACTAATTTCTAATCCCGAAATAAATTATCACAGAATTTGTAATCAAAGAAGAAATTAGAAGTTATTAAAATTTATTTTTTCTTCTCCACCGTACCAAACCACCAGTTAGCGTATGTTTGGAGCACTGTATGACCGTTGGATTAAACGAAGTTGACGGATGAGATTAGATAAGAGACATCAGGTCCGGATCACTACTTCATGGACCACCTAATTTTATTACTGTATAAAATTTGATTAAATGCAAACCTAACTTTGTAACACAAACCTTACTCTGCAAGTTTGTTTGTATATACTTATCAATCACTAGACTATATTTCCTCCACGTCATCTGCTCTAGCAAAGCTCATCCATTTTGTACGCTCCAACGCTCTTTTCAGCACGTGATCGGATCGTATTCTTTCAGAGGCGGGAAAGCCCCTAAAATTCAAATTTCAAATCCATATCCCTCCACTTAAATTCAAACAGTAACACCAAAATTCAAAAATTTACAAGGAAAACCAAACACCCAATGTTAGATTCCTCACACTTTCTCAATCTCAGGTATGAAATGATCTTCCTGCCTACTTCTCCTTTTTAATTATGGCTCTGCTTTTTCTGATTGGTTGCTGAACAAATTGTAGAGATGGATTTTGAAAATATGAAACGGAAAGAACTACAGGCACTCTGCAAGGAACATGGAATTCCTGCGAATTTAACCAATTTGGAAATGGCCAACAAGCTTTCTTCACTTCTTAAGGTAATGGCTAATCTTTGTTTTTCTCTATTTATTCATTTTTGGGTTCAAGAAAATTTTTGTGTTCTTGGTTAAATTTGTGGTTGTGTCCAGGTAAATGATGAAAAGCCCTTAACTCGAGGGCGATCATGTTTAAAGATATTTGATGAGAATGTGAATGATAGAGAGTCTGATGTTGTAAATAGGAAGATAAAGAAAGTGAAGTTTAGTCCCGATAATGAAATTATCGAGTTCACGAGATCAGCTCAAGTAAAAAGGGTAGGGAGGCAGAAGTCAATGTTGTACAAGAACAACTTGAACGTTGGGAGTGATGGGGTAAAAGTAGGCATTTTGGATAGTCCAGTTAGGGTTACTAGGTCGCAAAGAGTGAATATGGAAGATGGTGTTACCGAGAAAAAGGAAAGGACAAGGCATGTGAAAGATAGCTTAGTTTCAGTGAATGAGAGTAAGGATGAACTTGGAGTGACCACAAGATCTTTGAGGAACAAAGAAGTAGTTACACAGGAAAAGAGGGAAGAAAACAAGGGAGTGAATATGGAAGATGGTATTACCAAGAAAAAGGGAAGGACAAAGCATGTGAAAGATAGCTTAGTTTCAGTGAATGAGAGTAAGGATGAACTTGGAGTGACCACAAGATCTTTGAGGAACAAAGAAGTAGTTTTACAGGAAAAGAGGGAAGAAAACGAGGGCGTGACTGATAGAAGAGTAAGAAGTCGGAAAAATGCTAAAGGAAGTGCAGGGGATTCTCAAGAGGAATTGAAGATGGAAGAACTGGATAATAGTAAAAGTGAAAAGGAAATTGATAGGGCAGAGAAGAGGGACAAGAAAGCGACATTCATTAGTGGTGGTCAAATGAACGAGTGCACACAATCTGAAACAAAAGCCAAGGAGACGGAAAGAGAAAGGAGAAGGAAATCAATGGCTCTTAATCAGACCTTGCATGTTCAAAATGAGGTTCATGCTGAAGTAAGGGAGGAGGTTGCGGAGAAGCCAGCTCGGGTCACAAGGTCTCGGAACTTGAAACCAGTTGAGGATAATGTCAGTAACAAAAAGAAACGGACAAGGGGTAAGGAAGCTATAGAGACAAGTGAGAAACTGCTTTGTTCTAAATTTGTGGAATCTTCAGTTGAAGCTGTCAAAGATGAAGTCAGAGTAAACACAAGAAGGTCTAAGCAGAATAGTGTGGTGGAGGCACCCCAAAAGGCTTTGAACAAGTCTGGAAGGGTAGCTAATAAGGCAAAGGGAGCAAGGCTGACTGATGATATTTCTAAAGAAAATATGGTTACTGGGGTTAGGACTAGAAATCAGTCTAACTTGATTGTAGAAGCTTCGACATCGGAAAGTGGAACTAAAATTGTTGAACCTAAGGGGAAACTTGAAGCGGTTCCTCAACTCGAAGAACTGGTAGAAGTTCCTCTTAGAAGAAGTGATAGGCGCAAATCTGTTTTTCCTTTGGAGAATTTGAGAGGTGATGAAGTTGCGGCCAAGAAGGAGAAAAGAAATTTCTTAAATTCTAATAATGATGAGCCAAGGAATAAAGGTACAAAAGAAGAACCATTGAAGCGGTCAAAAAGGCTTGCTACACAAGTGGAAGATTCAGTATTGGCGAAAGATGATAGTGCTGAAAGTGAAGTGGTTGATAGAGGCAGGACAGCAAGAAACCAATCTACCTTGGAAAGAAGACTTTCTTCATCGGAGACTAGTTCTGAAACAGATAAACCAACTGAATCTCAAGGGACTCTTGAAGTGGTTCTTCAAACTGTAGAAGTTCCCGTCAGAAGTAATAGGCGCAAATCTGTTGTTCCTTCTTTGGAGAAAGTAAGAAGTGATGAAGTTGCGGTCATAAAGGAGAAAAGAAACTTAAATGCTAATGATGATGAGATAAGGAGTAAAGGTACAAAAGAAGAACCTCAGAAGGCATCCAAGCGGTCAAAAAGGCTTGCTAAACAAATGGAAGATCCTGTACTTGCTAAAGGTGATATTGCTGAAAATAAAATAGAAGAGAGGAGATGCTCTAGAAGGAATGCTGCTAAAGCAAATGTAGACACCAAGATATTGGACAGATCAGTGCAAGAAGAAACTTCTGTGGTAAAAGAAGAAAGGAGATGTTCTGGAAGGAGTGCTGCTAGGCACACTCTTGCAGCAATTTCAGATGATAAGAAGGTAGAAGGTGAGAATAAGCTGACAAATAGAAATTGCACTGTCATCCAAGAAAAAGATTCTACCAACAAGTGCACCCTGCAAGATTTAGATTCTCTAAAACAGTCCTTGAGTAGTTCAAAAGAAAGTGTCCAGGCTGCAGTTGTTAAAAAAACTAGTACTGCTGGGAAGAAGCAGCAGGGTCGACTAAAACAATCAAATGTTGAAGTAGAAGTTCCCATGCCTGAGGACATTGAAATAGTTGGAGAAGCAGACAATAAAGATTTTAATATCTCAGGGTCAGCAGGTACAATGAGCTTCTCAAGATCATCTCTAAATGAGCTTGCTGTCCCAGATGATGTCAATATAGTTCTCGCTGGAACCAAGAATGACACAGCTGCTGAGTTGAGCACCCTAGCTGACAAATTGAATGAGGAAGGACCATTTGTAGATGCAAATTCTTCTCCATCTGAAAATCACTCTGCATTGAAATCTCTTCCATTCAGTGATCCATTCAATTCTGATGGTTAGTGAATCTGGTCTTAAGTTAATATTTTGCAGTGTCTTGTGAAGAGTGCTAATTCATTATTTTGTATTTTCAGCTAGACCTGAGGAAAGCCTAGTGGAGGAACTTTTGAAGTCTGACCACAAGGCACATGCAAGCAAAGGCCTGTGTCCTAGTTCTGTTTTGGCTGATGATGCACATCCAAATGACCTAACTTCTGACAAACAGGAGCCTGGTGCAATTGCGGCAGATAATGCAGAAGAATTTGACACCGGAGTATCTAATGAAGGTCTTGATAATTGTTCACTAAGCCAGAGTGATAATATGGAGGACAACCTTGATTCTGGAACCAAGGATGAAGCAGCTGCAGAGCTGAGCACTCTAGCTGACAAACTGAATGAAGAAGGACCACTTGTAGATGCAAATGCTTCTCTGTCTGAAAACAACTCCACATCTAAATGCCTTCTACTCAGTGATCCATTCAACTCCAACGGTTAGTGTATCTGATAATAAGTTAATATTGTGCATTGTCTTGTGGAGAGTGCTAATTCATTATTTTCTATTTGCAGCTAGACCTGAGGAGAACCTAGTTGAGGAGCTTTTGGCGTCTGACCAGGAGGAGCCTACAAGCAAAGGCTTGTCTCCAAGTTCTGTTTTGGCTGATGATGCAGTTCCTACTGACATAACTTCTGATAAACAGGAGCCTGGTGCAATAGCAGCAGATAATGCAGAAGAATTTGTTACAGGATTATCTAATGAAGTTCTTGATAATTGTTTACTAAGCAATAGTGATAATACGGCAGAGAACCTTGATTCTGGAATAAAGGATGAAGCAGCTGCTGAGTCAAGCACCCCAGCTGACAAATTGATTGAGGAAGGACCACTTATAGATACAAATGTTTCTCCATCTGAAAATAATTCCACATGTAAATACCTTCCATTCAGTGATTCATTCAACTTTAACGGTTAGTCTTTCTGGTCATAAGTTAACTTTATGCATTTCTTGTGAAGAGTGCTAATTCATTATTTCGTATTTGCAGCTAAACCTGAGGAGAACCTAGTTGAGGAACTTTTGCAGTCTGACCATGAGGTGCCTACAAGCAAAGCTCTATGTCCTAGTTCAGTTTTGGCTGATGATGCTGTTCCAAATGAAATAACTTCTGAAAAACAGGAGATTGTTTCAATAGTAGCAGATAATGCAGAAGAATTTGTCACAGGATTATCTAATGAAGTTCTTGATAATTGTTCACTAAGCCAGAGTGTTAATGTGGAAGAGAGCCTTGATTCTGGCTTTAAAGAACAATCGGAGACTGGATGTATTGTTACTGAAGGAATAACTTATGGTGAACAAGAGCCTGCAAGCAAAAGCCTATGTCTTAGTTCTGCTTTGGCTGATGATGCATTTCCAAATGACATAACTTCTGATAAACAGGAGCATGGTGCAGTTGCTGCAGAAGAATTTGACACTAGATCATCTAATGAAGTTCTTGAGAACTGTTCAGTAAAGCAGAGTGATAATATGGAACAGAACCTTGATGCTTGCTTTAAAGAACAATCGGAGACTGGAAGTATTGTTATTGAAGCGGTAACTTATGGTGTACAGGAGCCTGAGAGCAAAGGCCTATGTCCTAATTCTGTTTTGGCTGATGATGCAGTTGCGAATGATACGACTTCTGACAAACTGGAGCATGGTGCAATTGCAGCAGATAATGCAGAAGAATTTGAAACAGGACCTTCTAATGAAGT
Source organism: Datura wrightii (assembly GCA_035772735.1). Lineage (NCBI taxonomy): Eukaryota > Viridiplantae > Streptophyta > Magnoliopsida > Solanales > Solanaceae > Datura > Datura wrightii. The sequence continues at coordinate 18,552,949 of JASDFA010000001.1, forward strand.
TATTGATAACTGTTCAGTAAACCAGAGTGATATTAGGCAAGAGACACTTGATTCTGGTTTTAAAGAACAATCAGAGGCTCAATGTATTGTTACTGTTGGAGTAAATTATGGTGAACACGAGCTAACTGTAACAGACAGTGCTAAAAAGTTTGATGCGGGTTTGTCTTGTAATGTCTCGTTGGACGGTGTAGGTGCTTTCAATCAGAGCAATGAGATGGATGTTAAAAATTCTGAATCTGATGCTTTGGAACAAGCAGAAGCCGAATCTGGTCCTATGGAACAAGACGAAGCTGAATCTGGTCCTAAGGAACAAACAGAAGCTGAATCTGGTCCTATGGAACAAGCAGAAGCTGAATCCGGTCGTATGGAACAAGCAGAAGCTGAATCTGGTCCTATGGAACAAGCAGAAGCTGAATCTGACCCCGAGGAAGCTAAGTATGATCTGGATGCACCTACCTTCACTGAATCTAGTCCTATGGAACAAGCAGAAGCTGAATCTGATCCCGAGGAAGCTAAGTATGATCTGGATGCACCTACCTTCACATGTCAAGGTGAAATACATGCAGAGGAATATGCAGACTTGGAGGCGGTTTCTTCTGAGAAAACTGTTTCAAGTCCCATAAAAGCAGTTCAAGATCTTCAAGGTAAGTAGCATTTTTTCAGTACTTACAGATTCTAGGAATTTCATTATACACTGACCATCTCTTTTAGTTGCAGAAACTGGTATTCTTGGTGATGACATCACATTACATCTAACTCCTTCAGAGGACAGTGATGAAGAGAAGCAAGGTAGTTAAAAGTTTTTTCACCTCGTGTACTTTGCAATTTTCTCATTTCTCTACCTTTTGATGCAACAGGTGAAGAACTTAAAATTTTGTTTGCCACTCCTTGTTATGTTTCACATTCTAAAGAAGAAAAGAAAGCTTCTTTGGATGGTAATTCAAGGGAAGAGAGTCTCAACAGAGAGGGGCAAGGTTTGCTTCAAAATGCTTCTTTTTACATTTGTACTTTTTGTAATTTATTGCTGTAAATCAAATTTTTGTTCGGCATTTTGCCTTGTGGTTTCTGCAGTTTCTCCCATTAGTGATAGTTATACATCAAGTCTCCAAAGTTCTGTCCGTGATTGTGGTGAACATGACCAAGGTTAATCCTAGACTTCTTCTTCTTCACCGAAGAGTATATGTTACTTACAGCTTGATTATGCTATATGTTACAGGAGAGAATTTGAAAAATTTGTTTGCCACGCCATGTGGTAGTAAAAGCAGCAAGGTAGAAATATCAACTTGTATCGTGATTAACCAGACAAGCAGTCAATACAAGCACAGTTGCCATGAAAATGAGAACAGTTAGTCTTAGTTCCTTAATTATGATTTCCGAGCCATTTTATTGCTTGGTTTATATTCTTAGTAGTAGACACATGATTTCAAAATTTTAGGTTGTTGTTTAACAAGCCAGTAAATGTCTTTCGCCCCTATTTTTTTTTAAATCATCAACTTTCTCCTACTTTGTCTACATTCACTTATCACTTTGTAAGTATCTTTTGACATGCAGCTGCATCATCTGCTGGTAATGGTTTGACACAATCTGTAGCTCCTTTAAAGGACTCATCTAAAGTTGAAGGTATTTCTTAACTTGTTTCCTGGTTTTGTAAAACTTCATAAAGCATGTCTAACTCTTTAACTTGATGCAGCCGGGGAAGAGCTAAAAGAATTGTTTGCTACGCCCTCTGTTGTTTCACAATCTGTTGGAGGCCAACACTGCCTTTTTCAAAGTCAATTGAGTGGAGAAGCTATGACCACGGGAGAAGAACTTGGTTCCAGTGGAAAAGAAAATTTAAATGAATCTGTCAGGGGTTTGACTGAGGACACGCGAGGTTGGTTCTGAAATTCCTTTATTTTGACATGGTCTCTTTATTAAACCAGTTTCTGCTTTCCCTATGGATTTTTAGTTGTTCTTCACCTTCTTCTTTTCCCCCCTTCATTTATGGTTTCTAATATTTGCTTAGGGATGTCTATTGCAACAGTAGAACATATAAGGACTTTATTTGCCTCACCAGTCTCTGTGAAATGCACTTGCCAAGAGACTACTTCTACCAAAGGAAAATATAGCCAGAGTCATGAAACGGAAACTTATATTTGCGGTGAAATGGAAAGAAATCTTGGTGAATCTGAAGCTGGGTCTGTTGGAGTTGACCAAGGTGGTAAATTATCCCTGTTACACAAGCTGGGTGTTCAAACGTGAAATTAGTTTGTGTTTGTTTAAGCTTCTTGTACTAACATCAAAGCCTTATTTCTTGTAGCTCCAGAGACTTCACTTATCACTGCTTTAAACTACGGTGATGAAAATGAACAAGGTTAGTTTCTGAACTATCTCTCAGACTGTCTAAAGTAAAAATGACTCTCCTATCATCTTCTATTTGCTGCGTTATTGTGCATTAATAGCTTTAATTCCTGATGCACAGAAGATCAATTGAAAGTGCTGTTTGCTTCACCCATCATTACCCGGCCTCTGGACCAAATGGATGGAACATCAAGAAAGACAGAAGACAAGAAAAATCTCTTGTCTGGCAATGTTCAAGGGCTCTGTCATAACAAAATTTTTCCAGTTGCACATCCAAGTGCTATAGATCTGGAAGAGCCTGAGAGCACAGATTCCAAACGTTCTCAAGAACAGATTAAAGTTGAGAAGATCAAAGAAACTGCTGAGTGCATGAAAGAATCCAGTGCTCTTGAAGAAGAGAACAATGAAGGTCAGAGTAATATGCTGTCTGCAACATCAGCTAAAAGCATGACTCCATTGCGGAATGATGAGTTTTCTTCTCAAGAGCCTAAGATCAAAGAAACTGCTGAGTGCACAAAAGAATCCAGAGCTCTGGAAGAAGATATATATGTTGGAATTGCAAACAAAAGCACTTCTTTTGTTTCAGAGCCTACATCTGATGATATTGAATTTTCCGAGCAGCAAATGGTGTCAGAGATCAATAAGAGCAGTCTTGAGAACGCCAAAACATCTGATGCTTTTAATGAAGCTACTGAAGATCACTTGAAACTGCTGTTTGCTACACCAATCAGAGAAACAAGTCCTTCCCGTTTTGAGTCCCTCAAACCATCTGATGCCTATAATGAAGAAAATATGGAAAATCACTTGAAACTGCTGTTTGCTATCCCAATCAAAGGAACAAGTCCTTCCAGATTGGGTGAAGCTTCTAGTTCTCAATTGAAAACAGTAATGATTGCAATGGCTTCTGAAATGGTTGGTCAGGAGCCTAAGCACAAAGGCTCTGAACTTTCTGGAGAACCACTTACTGTAGGGATTATTAATGGAGGTTCTGATAGCACCAAAAGATCTTGTTTCTCCAAGGAGATTGAACAATTTAAAGGAGGGCCTCTGTTTCCTACACCATCAAAGTGTACAAGTCCACTTCAGTTGGAGGGAAGTCCTGGTTGTGAGGAAGATATCTTCAAGGATCTGGATGGTGTTAAGTTCCTCAACTCTCACGAACAAAATTTTGCACAGCATGAAGATCGTCAACTTCTAAATGAAATGACAGATGATACTGGTGAAGCTACACTCCATTGGTTCCAAACAAACGGTGGCAGTCTTCCCAGACAGACAGATCTGGAGACACAGAAAGGTATTATTTTTACTCCATTTCAATATATTGCGAAATAACTGTAGATTCGCAGAAAGATAAATATATTTGTAGATTCATTTTGTGTATAAGATTAATTGCAAGTCTGATTATATCATATAATGAATTTTTAAAATGGTACACTTATAAATTTGAAATGGTTAAATGAAGTGCAGTGGCAGAATAAGAAACTAGTTCATCAGATTCTTTGAAACATTTGAAATCAGTTTTCTTGGAACAGGATATAGAGGGAATATAGGGAATCTTAAAAATGTTAAAAGGATAAATAGTAAAATTATTGGTCAAATGAAAAGTGCTTGTAAGCTGAAAAATTATAAGTTGGGAATGATTATGACTTTTGGCTGATTTTAACTTACAAGCACTTGGCTTATAAATACTTTGGTGTTCACTAAATGTGTACATAAGCTAAAAAGTGCTTATAGGTCAACTTGATCGACTTATAAGCTTTATCCAAACACACTCTTCTATTGAATTATGGTTTAGATGATTAAGAAATGTGGCAGTGCTATCGGGATTATAGTTACCAAATGAAGTACCGGATCTTGTCCTAACAGTAGAGGGACTGTAGTTTTTACTCTATACCTTTCTCATTTTCTATTTTGTGAAGTCCCCAAAGAGATGCATAGGCCTGAACTTTAGATTGCCAATGCTGCAGAAAATGATTCTGCCCATCTGTTCGATCCCTTGCATGAGAAAGGGGATGTCACAGAGGATGATGCTCTGGCTGAGGGCAAGGAAGACGATCATCTAGTAGCAGCTCAAGAATCTCTAGGAGACAGATTAGGTACCGCTGACGATGCAGCAAAAGGTGGTGCTGTTAGTGATGCAGTTTGCCAACAACCTAACATTCTTTTAACTGAAATTGAAACTGAGATCATAACTCAGGAGAGCATAAGGAACACTGATGACATTTCCGTTAGTGCTGGTGAGTTCATTAAGTCTGTATGAGCAACAAAGAAAGAAAAAAAGCTTTTCTTTGTGCATGAAATTTGTACGTAGTGGTTACCCCCTTTCTTTAACCAAAGAGGCAACTATATGAAGATTTTGTGATTCTTATCTTTCAGTTATCTTGACTTATTTTGTTTTATTAATGTTTTTCTCCAAAATTTAAAACTGCTTACATAGTAATGAATTTCAGAAAGTGGAATTCTTGAATTTGATGCTGAATCCACTGCATTAAGAAGTCAGGAAACGATTATCAACACAGTAGAACAGACTAAGGGAGATGAAGTACAAAAAATAGAAGTGACAACTATCTGTAATGCTTCCCTACAGAATGTTTCCAATGGTGATGAATATGCAAAAGAAATTTCAACAGATTTGCCTGCGGATGAGCAGTTCCACTTTCCAGAACATTGTGTGATTGAAAATGTTTTGAGCACTGAGGAGTTTACTGCTTCCACCAATGAATGTCAACATGTTTCAAAGGAAGATGATCTTGCTGCTGAGAGGGACGGACTTCTTATTATTGAATCAAATGAGAGCACGTCTACGAATGTTAACGATTCAGGTCTCACCACACAAATGGACCTGCCAGGAATATTTGCAGGAGAGAGTGGCAGCAAAATCCATTCAGCATTATCTGAAGAGCCTCAGAATGAAAGTGATCAGGGGAAGTCCAACGCTGCTAAGCAACAGGATGAAGATTCTTTTGATAAAAAGGAGCAGGAATCAACAGAAGCAGTGTTATCATCCTCTTTTAAATCTCCCGAAAACAATAGCTTTGTCGAGGAAGGTAAATAAGGCTGATCCGACTGGATTTTTCTGATATATTTCAAACTTTTAGGTACAACTACACTAATTATGGATTTGTTATGTCATTTAGGCTTTGCTGGTGAAGATACATTGATGTCTGAGAAAAAAAATGACTTGGCTGAAAAGAAAGTACCTTTAACTCCAGCAGGTGTAGTAGCTAAAACTTCTTTTGCCAAACACTTGAACACCACTGTGAAGAAGAAGAATGCCAGAAGCATTCTGATACATGGAACCCCCAACAAACTAACCCAGATAGCTGACATGAAAGAAAATGCTCCAAGTGTTAAGGGAGATATTGGCACTTTAACAGCGTTAAGACCGGAAAAGCGACTTGCTTTGAAAGACCTCACAAGGAAATAGAAGAAACATGTCCGTAAATCTTTTGAATTTTTCTTTATTTGGTTGTCCTGGTTTTTGATGGCTGCGTATCTCATGGCCTATATTTCTGTTGCATGAGAACAAATAGGTTGTGTAATTATGTAATATTTGTGTTATTCCATGGGTATGACTTAGTAACTGTTCTTCTGATTGGTTGGTGGAAGATTGACTTGCACTAACAAGTCTCTAAATGTAAGGATTTTTATTTCCAAATCTCACAGATAATTTCCAGATGGAACAATTGCCTTCATAAGCTAAATTATTTATTGGAAAACTGGAACTGGAAATTATACACCACAGAAAAAAATAACTTGTAAGTAAGTTTCAAATGCCGTGAAGAAAAAGGTATCTTGTTTTACCAGCCAACTAGTTATTGTGTCTTGAAATGCCAATGAGCTAAAATTAACACTTTCAACTCTCACTCCCTCAGTTTCATTTTAACTGTTAAGATAAGATTTACACATCATTAAATTTTTTTAATAAAAATAATAATTTGATTAATATAATCTCATTAATTTTTTAAAATACAATAATCATTCTTTTCACATTTTAGAATAACTTTAAGTATTAATGATAGAATTGAAAAAACATGATCAATTATCTTTTGAATTTCGAAATTAGCAAGTACTCCCTCAGTTTCATTTTAATTGTTACGATAAAATTTGCACACCCATTAACAAAAAATTAATAGGGATGGTAATTTGACTAATATAACCCTATTAATTTCTTGGAAACATACAATAATAATTGTTTTCAAATTTTAGAAAGACTTTAAGTAGTAAGGATAGAATTGAAAAAATATGGTCAATTATCACTTGAATTTTGAAACTAGCAAGTATTTTGAAACAACTATTTTTAATACACCTAACAATTAAAATGGAATGCTGGGATTATGAAATTATTTGTTGTGATTTCTAAAAACAGTTTTCTTAAATTACTCCCCCGGTCAATTTTTTTAAATAATAGATGTTCAGTTTTACTTGTCTACTTTAGAAAATCAAGAGATAATTTATCATCCAATTCTTAATTTATCTTTATTGTTAACTATAGTCAATTTTCAATGCAGTGTTCCAAAATATTGAACTTTTTATATTCAATAGGTGATATAGTAAAATTGTCATTTAATATATTATTTCTCACGGGGTATGTCAAATTTATATTGAACAAGTAAAAATAGATGGGAGGAGTATTTGTCATTTGACAAGTCCAAGACAATAAATTATTTTTTTGCTCATTTTACCCTTTGTATTAATTGTTTCTAAAAATAATAGATAACTCAATTATGACACATAAATAGAATAAATGTTCAATAAAGAGAGATTACACATTAAAATAAGAGTAATATAATTAAAAAAAATTTCTTCTATTTTAGGGCCCGTTTAGCCATGCGAGATAAAATCATGATTTGAAATCATATGAAATGAAGTTTGAAGTTTTGTTTGGATATGCAATTTGAAAATTTTAAGTTGTATTTTTTTCTCATGAACATAAGAATCCCATATGTTGTAAAAACTATTTAAATTGCCCAAATTCTTATACAATCCTACCAAATAAGTAAAAGTTTATAATAAAATATAATACACTATCACAAAGCCGTTCTAAAAAAAATATAACTTAATAATCGAACTTTAATTCAATAAAAAGTAAAATTAAACATGAGTTGTAGTGTACTACTCTTTAATATAATCCTCCCACATAATACGGACAATCTCCTCACCGACAATATAATAGTTGGCAAAGGTTGTTTACATTTATTAAATAAATGATTAGTAAATATAATTGGTATATATAAAATAATAATTTTTTTTTTACAAAATATAAGCGCTTGAATGCAATTTCAAGTCGCGATTTGAAATTTTGAGATGAAATCAACGTTTGAACATGCGATTTCATTTCATAATTTTAAATCATGAGATGAAATTTCAAATTCTCCAAAAAGCTTGATTTGGAATTTCAAATCATGAGATGAGATTTTTCAAAATGCAAAATATAACCACATGCGTTCAGATTGCTTCAAATCATATAATGATATTTGGAATCTAATTGAACACATTTTTCGAGACTTTGAATGATATACTTCAGGAATCTTAAATTCTTTAGGAATTTTCATGTATATCTTATTATCAAGCGATCCATATAGATAGGCCATAACCACATTCATCAAATGCATTTCAAGCCTCTCATGGACAGTGAAGCTAATAGGATAACCTAATATTATTGCATCCATAACTGGTGAGTATGTCTCTTCATAATTGACACCAGACCTTTGTAAAAATTCTTGTGCAATTAGGCGTGTCTTACACCTTTATATTACATTTTTCTCATTTTTTTCCCCACAAAGACCCATTTATAGCCAACATATTTAATATCATTGGGTGTTTAAGCTATAGGTCCAAAAATTTCACACTTGACAAATAAATTCAACTCTGAATAAATTGCTTCGTGCCATTTGGCCAATTATTTCTTTGTCTATATTCCGTGACAGGCCGAAGTTCAAGATCCTCACTATCCTGCATGTTTTTTGTTGCAACATTATACGCAAAGACATATCCACCACTAATTCCGATCGATGAATTCCATCATCACTTAAATTTATGGATATTTCTTCATTTTCTTGAGTCTCAAGCTCATTGATTCCTTCATGGATATCAAAATTGCTCTAATCTTGAACTTTCATATGTGGTTCTTTCATAGTGTCATCTTGACCATTTTTGTTTTTTAGAATTTCGATCCTTAGAACCCAATGGTTTCTCAGGCTTTAGGCGTGCTTTGGACTCATTAACTATGACACTAGTAGATGGTCTTACGGGGACATTAATCCGAATTAGGATATTCTCTGTAGGAATATATGATTTAGTAATTTTTTATAAATCTGTGAATGCGTGTGACATTTGATTTGCAATTTTCTGCAAGTGAATAATCTTTTGTATTTCTTGCTCACAAATATAAGCATGTGGATCAAGAAGAGACAACAATGAATTTACATTCTCCTTTTGATTTCACTATTTTCTCCCCCTAATTTTAAAAAAAACTGACTCATCAAACCGACAATCTGCAAATCGAGCAATGAACATATCTCCAGTTAATGTTTCAAGGTAATGAATAATAGAAGGCGATTCAAACACAATAAAAATTCTTAACTTTCTTTGGGGACCCATCTTTGTGCAATGGGTGGTGCTACAAGCACATATACGATAAATTTAAAAATTCTCAGATGAGATATATTAGGCTTTTTTTTCAAAAGCAATTGCAATGGAGAAAATTTATGATAATTTGTCAGTCTCAGACGAACAAATGTTGCTGCATATAGAATCACATGACTCCCAACATAAGTGGGCAACCTTGTTTTCATAAGTAATGATCTTGCTATTAATTAACAACTCTGCAAGGCCATTTTGAATGTGAACATGAGCAACATGATGTTCAACTTTTATCCCAATTGATAAGCAATAATCATTAAATGTTTGGGATGAAAACTCTGCGTACTATCAATGCGAATAGACTTAATCTGATTATCGAAAAATTGTGTTTGTAATCATATTATTTGTGTCAATAATTTTGCAAACGCCAAGTTGCGAGATGACAATAGGCACATATAAAACCATCTAGAAGAAACATCTATTCAGACTATAAAATAGCTAAACGACCGACTAGGTGGTGAATAGATCCACAAATATCCCCATGTATATGTTTCAAAAATGCAGGGGACTCAATATCAACCTTTATTGGTGATGGTCTAATAATTAACTTGCCTTGATAACAAACAGTACAAGAAAATTCATTATTTGAAAAAATCTTCAGGTTCTTTAATGGATATCCATTTGAATTTTCTATAATCCGTCTCATCATTATACATCCAGGATGTCCCAATCGATCATGCCAAAGTACAAAAGTATTTGACTCAGTAAACTTCGGGCTTAAAATAGAGTATGTCTCAATTGCACTAATCTTTGCCCAATATGAGCCAGAAGATAAAGTAGGAAACTTTTCTATGACATATTTCTGGCCAGATATATTCTTGGTAATGCCAAGATATTCCAGATTCATCTCATCCATTGTCTCAATATAATATCCATTTTGGCGGATATTTTTAAAACTCAACAAGCTTTTTAAGATTTTGAAGAGAACATGACATTGTTTATAATAAGTTTCGTTCCCTTAGGCAAAATTATAATGACTCTTTCGGATTTCAATTAAATTAGTACTACCAGAAATCGTAGTAACATTTATTTTGCCCATAAGTAAATGAGAAAAATACTATCTTTAAATATCGTGTGTGTTGTAGCATAATCAATTAAATAAATATTTTTATTATTCGATCTTAACTCAAATTTGCTTTGAGATTTATTCATATCTTAGTCTTCAAATTGAATGATATACACAAAATAAAAAATACATATGTTAAATATTTATACGAAAGTAAAAACTAAATAGGATAACAAATTAATAGTTATTTGCACGTCATTTAGTCAGATTATGTTTAATCAACAAAATTAAATAAATAATATGACTAGACTAATTAATACTAATATATCAAGTGTCAGTATAAATTTATTGTTCCCAAGAAAAATAATAAGAAACATTATTTAATTAAGATGAAACTAGGTTAAACTTTATTAATAACTATAATAATATGACTAGACTAATTAATACTAATTGAAATACTAGAACTACTATAAATTTGAAAAAATTAAAATCAAAACTAATCAATCTTCACAGAACTATCACCAATCAAGTGATTTATCTTTCCTTCAAAGTGCTTAAAGAAATTTGTTACATCCAAATGCGTGATGTCAATATGATTTTCTGAGATAAAATTAGCTTCAGAATTTTTCTTTTTATTTTTTTATGATGCTTGATAAAGTTCAACCAAGTGTTTTGGACTACTACAGGTACGTGACCAAAATGTCCTCTTCCACCACATCAATAACATTTATTTTCTGAGCCACTTGCTTCACGCTTCTCATCCCTCATTTTTTCCTTTTGGTGGTTATTTTTCTTTGATGAATGATTAACACCAGATTTTTTTTCCTTGATCATGATCACAATCATTCCCACGACCATGACCACGACCATGTTCACGGCTAGAGTCGCGACTTTTTTCATGCCTAGTACGACCAGTGTACACCTCATTCACTTCAGGGAATGGTGTAGATCCAGTAGGTCAATTCTCGTGATTTTTAATTAACAAATCATTATTTTGTTCGGCTACGAGAAGATGAGAAATCAGTTTGGGATACTTCTTGAAATCATATCGTGCTTTTGGGTGGATGATCGATCATCTTCAGGTGGTTATACTTTTCTTTCAAGCTATTTCACAAAACAAGTGGATCATTTACCATGAAGTATTCAATTTTTAGAATTTCGTTAAGATGATGACGCGAGAATATCATGGTCTTAACACGATCTTGATTTAATGCTTTATTTTCATTTTTAATGTTGTCTCCAAGATCCATTGCATCCAAATGGATTTCAGCATCCAACACCCATGAAAGATAGTTCTTGCCCGAACTCTGAAAAGCAATGAACTCAAGTTTTGTAATATTAATCATATTAAAAAGAAGGGAAAAAATATATAATACCTTAACCTTCAAATTTTGAGACGATAGAGTCTCATATTAATAATGTGGTATGAAATAATAAAGCAAGAGGAAGATGCAGAGAAAGAGAGAAGCGAAAAATATTGCAGAGAAAGAGAGAAGAGAAAATAATTTTTATCTCTTGATGGATGAATTACAATAATGGAAACCCTTTATTTATAGGGAAAAACTAACCTGGTCCCAAAGTTACTAACCCTAATTTTCCTTTAAAGAAATAGACATTCACCATAGTAAGAAATTTTATTTATAGCACCTTCCTTTTTATGTTTTTTTTCCCATTATAGTTGATCATTTGAAACTTCTTTTTCTCTAAATATAATAAGTATTATTTAGCATTTTCAAAAAAGTATATTCTTTTTGTTGCATATTTAAATATCAATTACAAGAATAATAAATGTATATATATGTTAAGTTTTGTATCGGGGTCGGGGTCAAAAGTCGAGTCTCGAATTAGTGTTAAGAATTGGGTCTCAGATCGCGGTCGAGAGTCAAGTCTCGGAGCAGTTTTAGGATTAGAGGCCGAAAGTTGTGGTTAGGGGTCGGGTTGAGACTGAGAGTCAAGCCTCGGGTTGGTGTTAAGAGTTGGATTTTGAGTCGGGATTGGGAGTCGGGTCTTGAGTTGGTATCGAAGTTTGATATCGAAAGTTGCATTTGGAGATCGGGTTCGGGGATCAGGTGTAAAGAGTCAAGACCAGGTGTTGAGAGTTTGATGTCGGGCCTCAGTTAGAGTAGGACGTTAGGGTCGGTGTCGGGATCGAAGTTGGGAGTTGAGGTCGGGGTCAAGATCTAGAGTCGGTGTCAGGGCTCGGGGTTAGGGGACGGGGATTAGGGTCGAGGTCGGCAGTCGAGGTTGGAAAATAGGGATCGCGATTGGGGTCGGGAGTTGCGAATTGGGTCGAGGGTCGGGAGTCGGGGGTCGGGGGTCATCGATTGGGAGTCGGGGTTCGAGGGCCTGGGCTAGGGATCTAGGTGGGGAGTCGAATCCCGGACGAGGCAATGACTTAGGTCTTGCGTCGGGGTCGATATTAGGAGGCGGGACTCGGGATTTTGAAAACTTTTTTGCCAACTTTATATTAGAAAGTCATTTTCCTTAAATTCGAGGCAAATAAGTCAATTTGCAAAAATAAAAGTTCAAAATATTTAAATTAACTAAACATGAGAAAATTGAAAAATATTTTTCTTCCTACCAAACACACCCTTATAAGTGATTTATAAATATTTTAAATAATGTATTAGTATTGATATTTGTTAAAGTGCATTAAGCATGTTTTACTCCTAAATTACAAATTTTATTTACATTGAAATCTAGTAATAATATTTTTTCCTTTGTCATTACTTTTTTTTTTAATATTGAAAAATTATAGAAAAAACTTTTATGATTTTTATGATACAATAAAACTAAATAAAGTATTTTGCAATATTTCTCACTTTTTCAAATATTGAATTCTAAAGTGAGAGTACTAGTAGCTCATGAAAATATGGGTAAATATAGGTAAACATGTGTTTTACCCAACCCATTTTTATCTATAAAATATGAACGGGTTGAAATATTACCTATTTTATGTTTGATCTATTTTCAACCAACTCATTTACCACCACTACGGCTATAACAATGAACTTTTTAGGTTTAAAGCTTTTTGCATTATAAAGAGAAACAATGTCCAACAAGCTGATCTTGCCAAATAAATTGTTCTGCAGATTTATAGCATTGAAGCAATATGTACTACTACAACAAACATACCCGATGTAATCCCTCAAAATAGGACTTGAAAAGGGTAGAGTGTACGTAAATTTTATCTTTATATCTCAATGGCACAGAGATTCTTGGCTCAAGGATAAACAAATCAAACAGTATGTACTGCTACTATGCAAATAACAGCATCTACAATAATACTATAACAAAATAGTGTTCCAGAATTCAATATCACTTTCTTGAAAAGGAAACCAAGGAATGAACGAAAATTACCGACAAAAAAATTCAACATTTCTTCCACTGTGGAGGGGATATAACTTATGACAACTATTGCTGCAAAGAATACCAGCAACGAAAAAACAAGATAGAAATCTGAGACAGGGAAAGTCTTGGAGTTTCAGTTTCATGGAAATTACAACAGTGGACTAAAGTTCTTAATTACTGATGAAATTTTTGACAACATTTGAAGTCCCTTATTAAGAAGGGGGTGGGGGGTTGTGGCTTACCACAACATATTTTATGTTCGACTGGTATTACAAATATTGGAAACTCCACTGCACTCCAAGCAACAAATCCCAAAATGTATCAAAAGAATCAAGAAAAGACTTTGCAAAACAAATATCAATGTATCTGCTATTCTGCCCTTTATACACAATCATCAGAGCTCATTCTCTGCTTGTCCAACTCAAAAATCTTCGTCGATGACCAAAATGTCAGGAGATAAAAGATACCAATTGTTCCTTTTCCCTGAGTTTGAGCTCTATTTCATTTTCATACAACGTTTCTACAAGTAAGCCATGTAACGCTTCCTTCTACTCGCAGTCCAACCCACATACCTCTAAATTGAGTCCACCTCTTGTTGTGAATGGGTTGAGTCGGACCCATAATAAGGAGCAGATAGATGCCAGAAGGATGGACCAGACAACAATGATGGTTGGAACATTATTTTGTCTACCCATCACACCTTTGAGGAAGGGATACAGATGAACAATGACCCATAAGGCAAAGAAAAGCCTACCAAATAGAGGACCCCAAGAATCATAACCATTGTTGATTGCATCTGAAACACCGACTATAACTCCAATGATGTTAAGAATTAACAGAGACATAGGAGGAATCAACAAAGATGTCCACTTGAACAGATAAAGCTCAGAAAACTCCCCATCGTCCGCTGCTTTGGATGTAACAGTGAAGCTAGTGTTGACACCAGCCAAAACTTTAAGAAGACCTTGGAAAAGAGCAAATAGGTGAGATGAGGCACCACCAATGACCCAGAACTGCTCATTTCTCCACCAGTCATCAATACTAACACCTCCCCATTGCATCTCAATAACACTAGTGACAGCAATCATTATGAAAAGTGCCATGAAAAGAATGCTAGCATAGTTGCTAATCTGCAGACAGCAAAAATATCATGTGATTAGTTGAAAGCATGTGATGCATTATTTTAGTTCTGCCTTGAGCTAAAAGATTCTGGAACAGAAAAAAAGTATTAAACTTTCAAACTCGTGGCCTAATCACTAGTCCTGGACAAGTAAATAAAGACAAGAGATTGGAGCTGCTGTCTCAAGGGGCCTTTCTAGATACAGAGTGCGACCAAGATAACAGGCTTCCTGCTCTAAGATACTGGACGGCCAGGGGCAATTTATTTTTGATTTATCAAATTAATAATAGCTGCAGAACGTAGCAGTTTCAGCTGCTGGCTAGAAGTCTACCTATCTGAAATAGTTGTTTAACTCATATATTATTCTTGATAAACATCTAAGGCGACTTACAAGGGAACAGAGATTCTATATACTGTCATCTCCAGAACAGAGGCCTACATGCCTTGGAACCGAAGATACAGAGACCATGTAATATCAGCAGTTAACTAAAATAAAAAATAGACCTCGAAGCAAGAAACGCTAAATGGGCAGACTTACCTCTGGAACAATAAATTTCCCTGTAAGCAAACAGACAGCCGGCAATGCACAATATATGATCAAAGGAATAGAAGTCAATGGGTAGACCACGGAGTTTATGTACGAAAACCGCTCCAGAGGCTTCAGACCACACCCATATCCATACCAAATCGGACAATGTCTACTGAAGAAAATTTCAACAGATCCCAAAGCCCACCGCAGAACTTGGTGAAGACGATCTGAAAGATTGATAGGAGCTGACCCCTTAAATGCAGGCCTATTGGGCATGCAGTAGACGGATCTCCAACCATGGCAGTGCATCTTAAAACCAGTAAGGATATCCTCAGTAACAGATCCATAAATCCATCCAATCTGGTGTATATGACAAGTTAGACAAAATGCAGAGTGCATTCCAGAAAATTCAAATAGGTTATGGAATTTCAGCATGTTTTTTACCTCTTTACCCCATTCTGTTTTGTCTTCATAACCACAACTAATAACATGTATTGCTTCTTTCAGGAGAGATGCTGATGTTGCTCCTGGAGGAATGCCACCATCTTCTAGTAGTGTTGAAGCAACGAATACTGGCGATTGACCAAATTTCTTCTCAAGTTTTATCTGAGGCATGAGCGATGCTTTTTCACTATCAATTCCTGCAGCAAAAAGCAAGTTAACAACAAATGCATACTAGAATCTGAAGTTTCATCCTGAGTAAGGGAAGAACATGCTTTATAGACTGTACATCTGATATAATAAAAAAGAGGAATGACGAAAATAAAACATAGAAGAGTTGAAACGGAGGAACTTCGAAAGTAGTTCCATTAATATGTTTCCTTACCAAATAGGCAAGACAAAAAGGGATCCAAATTTATTAATTGAAGACTTAAGTCTACAAATTAGCCATTAGGGTTGGCTTTTCAAAGTTCCTTTCCTTACCTTCAATTCCTTCCTCGATATTTTCAAGGGCATGAATTTGTGGTGAAGTCTCTTTGCTCTTTGTCTTCTTATTGTTATCCTTGGTTGTTTTCGCTTTCTTATGCTTCTTTCGAGAACTGCAACAACAGCAACACCATCTCGGCCAGCAGTTACATGTTTTTCCTGGAGGTTTTGTCTTCTTTGGAGCGTCATAACCATAAAGGGCTTGCCTCCTGAAGACACATCCAGTGCCCACGTAAATTGGACCCTGGATCCCATCAAGTCCTTTCATATTGATCTGTTAATGCAAATGGAATAAAATTAGCTGACTGTCAGGCAGTAAATGGTGCATATCGTATACTTATGCACAAACATAAACAGTTAACAGTGCATAGGTTGCAACATTCCATAACAAAAAACCCCAGAAGAAGGCATCTTACGTACATCAAAGAAGACTACATTGCGATTGGAGTATCTGTCATGCCTGTCAATACCATCAAATCTTTGAGGAAATTGTACATAGCATATTTTCTTTCCTGAAGTGGGATCCATCATAAAGCACATAGCTTCTCTCAGTGCCTTACTGTTATTTATATAGTGATCACAATCCACATTGAGCATGTAAGGAGCATTTGATATGACTGCTGATACACGCATCTAGAATCACATCATAGAAAGGGTTAAAAGCCTATCCACTGCTATTTTTTTAAAAAAAAGAGGGGAGGGGGAAGGAGGAAGAAGGAGAAATGGAAGACAATCTACCAAAGCATTCATGGCACCAGCCTTCTTGTGGTGGTCAAATCCTGGACGCTTCTCACGAGAAACATAGATAAGGCGAGGCAGCACATTCCCTTCAATATCACGGACACCATCATTACCCAGGAAGACCTTTTCAATTGAAAAAAAGAAAAATTGGTTAGTTTATAACAGAAAAAATCTTAAAATATCACCATTAAAGTTAGGCTATAAGAGAGATTAGATTTATACCTGAATCATTCCAGGATGATCCCTGACCAGATTTCCTGGCCAAGGTGTTCCATCTTGCATGGTCCAGCCATCTTCGGGAACCTTTTGTGCTGTGGCAACCAGCCCATTTATCCGAACCTTGAATTCCTCATAGTCTCTCTGCACAAAAAGAATGGTACCAAGCTGTCTTAACAACAGGTCTTTATAGTCAAACTATCTGGGGAAAATGTCTATTAAGAACATAAATTTGATAACTTGCACACCTTCATAGCACGGCGTTCCCTCACAAATGATGGATGTACTTTATTTTTAAGATAATCAACCTTCTGAGAAAAATACCACTCTGGGGCCCGAGGCTCTATGCTGAACTTTTTGCAGAATGGGACCCATTTTCTCGCGAATTCAGATGTTTCAGAGAGAGCCTCAAAAGTAAGCATAGCGGCACCATCATCAGAGACATAGCATGAAACCTTGTCTACTGGATAATCCACAGCAAGAATGGAGAGAACAGTATTTGCAGTAATAAGTGGAGGTTCTTTCATGGGATCCACTGTACTAACAAATATATCTATAGGGGCTAACCCAGAAGGCTTCCCTTCTTTCTCATACCTGAGAATAACATTTAACTAAACAGTAAGGACATGACTAGAGAGGCATGTACACACACACTTTATTATATACCAATGCACTATTTATGCATACCTTAGAGATAGCCTATCCAAGTATGTCTCTCGACGAATTGGACACCATTTAGGGAACTGATCAAATATCCATGACACAGCAAACCATATTTCACATATAATAGAAAGCAGCCATAATACATATGCATCGTTGACAGGATGCGTTATTCTATAGTGGAAAAAGAGCCCAAGAACAGCAAGACGAACTAAAATGGATAATCTGTATGGGCTTAGCTTGCTGGAGGAAATAGGCAGCTTTCTCGAAAGTGGTTGTCTGCCTTCGTCCATCCTGCGAACAGAGATATACTATGAATGATAAATCTTACTGATCCAGAGAATGTTCAAATAAGGCAGTGATTGCGGTTTAGAAAGGTTCTAAGATGGAACAAACCGACATGCAATATGATATACCAACAAAAGAGACAAGCCGAAATCGAGCACGTAAAGCATAACATTTGCCCTTTCCAAATTGCTCTAACATGTACTCAATTTCTTTCTAAATGGAGCATAAAGATATTGTAAACTTCTATCAAATGTGAATTCTGCATCATATCTCACTATGAGTGGTTTCACATCCACTTAGGGACTCCCGTACATTATATTTCTAATTAATCATGCCAATGAGATGAAGAAATTGTGGCCTTTGGAACACCCTTACTCCTCACTCAATATATATTGTCAGAGTCCAGAAGGGTAAGATCAATCTTTGAACTCTTCTCACTCTTCCCGTTGCAAACCTTTCCCCATCCCACATTTGAGCTGGCCAAAAGGGAACTTCAACAGAAACAGAAAAAAGAATAATAAAGTATGCATGTACAATAGGTTGTAGAATCAGTTTTATACCTATATAATTGTTTTCTGTTTCTTCTTAATTTATTTGGGTAATCTGACTAGTGAATAGAGTTAAACAAAAGATTCCTTCACCATAATTGGTGCAAAGAGATGGATATGCAGCAAAAAAACTGACTAATCTGCAACATTTCTCGCCTTTGTTTTCGTTTCTTTTTTTAGGCAAATAAAACTAATATTTGCTTTATTCTTTATTAAGAAATAAAGGTAATTTATCTCATTGAAGAGATTCTTTATTGTTAAGATTCTTCCAGAAGGAGAATAATTGCAAAGCCAATTAGACAGTGGAGATACTCGACTTTAATCAATAATCAAGTACATCCAAGTCACAAATAAATCTATCCCAAGCCCCAAAACTACGTCAACACGGTTGCTGCAGCAAAAGGGGGATGAATATCTATCCATGGTTAATTTTTAAAATGTATCCCTTTTGACTAACAGCTCGGTGTAGCTACCATTTCCATTATTTAGATTTCCCTTTCACATGCTTATTGAAACAGAGTGATAACTGATATTAGTTTCTGAAAGGCACAGTAACCAGCACTACACTAAGCTGCCGTCTGGTATAGTCAACCTTCTGAAGTCAGTCTCAACTAAAAGGACCTCACAAAAACTCAAAACACATGTCACATGACCACATTTTCAAGCCCCGTACTAAATTAAGAAAACCATAGCTCTTGAGTATTTTCTTCAGCAAATAGTTCACGATCAATAATATATACAGCTTGCAATAACTGCAGGTCACCATCCCACAAGTAAAATAAAGTGCAAATCATATACAGATCAGTCATGAGGTTGGATTTAGAAAAAAAAGAAAAAAAATGAATGCATGCACCTACTTGGGGAGATCGGGATCATCCAGCTCATCTCCATCGTTATCACAACCTTTGCCTCCTCCATGCTTAACCACCTGTAGTTTATCATTCTGCTTTTTCTTCCAGTCCTCCATTCTTTCCTTCCATGCAACAGTACCATATCCATAAACTGCTAAATCTTTCTTAGGATCCATGGGCCGAGGAGGCACTGCAGAGACAAAGCATATCAAACACATTAAGCCCTCTAACACTGGAAAATTGATCAAAGAATTAAAATTTGCATTAACCAGATTAACTTACAAGACATGGATGAATCAGAATAAGGTACGGGATGAACTTTCTTCCCACGACCCATAAAGGGTGGTATGATAAGTGCATGTTTATCAGCTGAAATTGTATCATCCTATGCAACAATACACCATTCAAAATTTACAACTTTTTAGCTAAAATTCAACAGCACTAGAACAAAAATCATGACAATCTTGAGGCATTACCTCTTGACCATAAGTAAGAAGAGGGATCTCTGAGTTAAGAGCAGCAGGATCTACTTCTGTGGGGCTAGTAAGCCCAGAAGCATTATAATTGGTACCACGGCCAAGGCGAGCAGAGAGTGCAGCCTCAGAAATATGTCGAGGGTTACCATCGTAATCAAATTCATGGTCTAAGTCATCAAATTCATCCTCTTCATCATCTCCGTCAACTCTGGGGCTCCCTTTAATGCGCTTGTACCTAGTTTTGCATTGAGGGCAAGCTTGATTCCCTTCTCTCCTTTCATACTCATAGCAGGGTCTGCAAATAGGAAATGCACACTCATTGCAAGCAACAAATGGCTCCCCATCTACTGTAACTTCAATCTCATCTCCACAAATCTGGCAAATCTGTCCACTTAATTCTTTCACAGAAGTTACCTGCAATCAATAAACCATTAAAAAGGATTAAAACCTTCTCAGATCAAGAATTTCTCTACTTGGAATCCACAACAATATTTTGAAAGGTTATAGAAAGAAACACACTTGGACATGTAACAGGCTTGCCCAAAAAGAATGCAAGAGATAAGCTTTAGATGGCTCAGAATCAATGGAGCTTAAAAGTGGTGGGCGGAAAGAGTCAATTTTTGGCAAGTTAAATCTAGATATTGCAGAAACAAAAGCAGGGAATTAGGGATCTTTTTAAGTGGATTTACTCCAGTGGACAACTGAAGTCAAGAACTAGAAGACAAAACTCCCCAAATCTGTGCGAGCTTGGTTGAGTAAAATCTAAGAATCCAGCAAAACGGAAGGAAAAGTTTGAAACTTTATCCTCCAAAATCGCACCTTTTAGCACAGAAACTGGGAATGAGCAAATGGTAACTTCAGAAAGAGCAAAATGTGGTCAATAACACTTCACCGACAAAGGAAAAAAAAATGGCAACTTACAAAGCCTGAAATCTCCTTGAAAATACTCAGAATGGAGCAGAGAAGAGAAAGAAGGGAAGCAAAAAAAAAAGAAAAAAAGGTAAGATTTTGAAAGCACTTACTCTTCCAACCTCATCAGCATTAATGAGAACAAACTCATTTCTATTGTGTGAACCAGCAATTAGCCTCCCATTTGTATCCATTTTGAACCAACCCCACTCAAACTATCAAACACCTCCAGTATCAAGAATGGAGGAGAATAGCCTCTTCACTTTTAGCACATTAGAGACCACTCAAGAGAACCCTCTCATTACACATCCAAGAAAAGCACTACCCTTTACTCTCCTTCTCCTTCTCCTTCTCCTCCTCTCTTTATGACACTGCTTTTAAACACCCATTACAAGTAACAACAGCCCCTCTTCCCTCAATTAGAGAAATAATAATGAATGAAAATGATGTATAAACATACAGATACAAACATATCAGTATTATTATAATGAATAAGGTGTATAAAATTTTGTGTGTGGGGGTGGGAATATTATAATACAACTGGAAAATGGCCAAGGTTTTTTTTTTCTTTTTTTTTTAAAATGTGAGTGAAAAGACTCTTTTGGGTTTTTGGATTCTTTCCTTGTAACTTGAGAGAAACCCCAGCTACACAGAAAATCTAATGCAATTTGGGGTTCACTCTCTTTTCTTTGTGATTTTATATGCTGATGAGCTGTGGGGTGGTCAGAGAATCAATGATGAAGAAGGGATCCACCAAACCAAAGACAAAGGGAGTGGTGGGAAGTACAACGCGTAATGCACAAGGGACAACAGATCTCTGTTTGAATGATCATAAGAAATGGGCTGTGGGGGTCCAATTTGGTGGTGGTGGAAGTTGCCCCACCAGGGGGGGCGGTTCTTGAGGGTATATTGGTAAATTCAAGGGCTTAATGAGTCATTAGGAGTTGTTGAAAGTGTTAAGTAAGTGAGAGAGTGAAACTATTACTATCAGTGGTGAAGATGATTATTTATTTTTTTTCTTTAAATGATTAATGAGAAGTAGTTTTTATTTTTTTTCTTTATATGATTAATGAGAAGTAGTTTTAATTTTTTTTCTTTAAATGGCTGTGAGATGATTAATGAGAAGTAGTTTTTATTTTTCTTCCTTAAATGGCTGTCTTTTACAGTTGTACATAGGGTGGTTGGGGTTAAAAGAGTCAAATGAGAGAGAAAAGAAAAATGATGAGTTTTAATTAGTAATACATATTTGCATGCATTATTTAAATAAAATATGTAATTACATACTAACTATTCGTAGTGAAAAGGGAAGTGAGGAAATGGTTGAGTCACGTGCTCTTCATATGAGGGGTTCAAAGTGCAATTTACGTAAAGCTAAGACTTGTTAATTGTACTAGTTAGGAATTTTTAAGAATGAAAATAATTAAGGTAAAACCTCGTAAACACAACAATTTTATCAAAGTGTCAAGGTTTTTATTTATTTATTAGTGAATTAATCAACTAGTTTTTCTATGACTCGTAAGAAATACTTAATATTAGCTATTCAATATTATGTGCACTTTAGGCATTGACTAAAAATAAATAGTCAATTATTATCACAACCCAAATTGGGTTGTAATTACCTTTTTAAGTTTTTTTTACTCTCTGACTAAACCCGTGGATTAGTTTCAAAATTTAAACATAACTTTCATTTGACAAAATAGTCAAAGTATAAAATCTATTATGAATAAAAGCATCGTTTAAATAGGAGAGATGAAAAATAAAAATCTTTAACTCCCATGATACATCAATATATTGGTGAAAATTTACTTCTCTGACCGTCCAAAGTATAAACATATTCTTTTTCCAGATTGTTAATTTTATAATTAAATTTTGATAACGTAACTATTTTTTATTCTCCAGCCAAACACCAGAAGAGATACTTGGAATTTTGGATTGTATCAATTACTGTATCTTGTGGATGTCATACATCTGATGCTTTTCTTGTGCTAACAGCTGTTGCATGTATTTTCTATTTTTATTTACTACAGAGTAGAAAAGATTTTTGCGTTGAAATTTCCCTTTAATTATAAATAAACTTGAGATATGGTAATTCCATGTACTAACCATTAACGTATGTGGTACAATGGATGGGATTACTCCTCTCTCAATCAGAGGTTTTTGTTTTTGAGTCATAGATATGAAAAAAATAATCTTAATAGAATTTCAGAACCTTATCTGACACAAATTTAAATTAGTCAAGTTCTAATAGATAGATACCAAACGAGAAAACAAAAAAATACCATGTACTACACCCAATTCAAGCAAGTTTGTCCATTCATTATATTGGATGGAACACCTTTTTATTATCTATGTTCATTTTTTTTGTCATTGAAACGGCATATAAGTATTAAAGATGCAATATTTCTCAGACAACAATAAATGAAAATGTGCTCCAAAACAACTTTCTTAGTTATTTTTTCCAGGAGTATGTTTTATAATATGGTAACGGTTATTAAAACTCGACAATTATGATTTATCACCATGTTAATTAAATAATCATGGGAATACCCTATGTTCAACCATGAAAACCTCATATGAAAAAGTCTTTTAATTATATGATATATATATATATAGCAACATGGACCAAAAAAAATGTATTTTCAAAGTGTTTTTGTTAGTTGTTGTACCAAATATCAACAGATAATTAAAATTTTCACAAGGTTAAACTTTCGTTATCTTGTTCCATGCTGTAATGGTTAGTAGTTAGCATATAGGTTGTCATGACTAGGCAATTTTATTGGATAAAGACAAATATTTAAATTGACTACAAAATTAAGTCACTAATTATAACTTCTTAACCAAATTAAAATGATATTTTATTAACAACGTGCTAACAAAAACATTGACCAAATTAACATGGTTATTTCGGTCTTTCTACAAGCTGATAGCTATTTCTTTAACAACAAGGACTTAAACAAAAGGAAAATCTAATCTACGAGATTTCAAAAGTGGTAACTCGAACTATATTGAAGTAGCAAAATTATGAATAATGAGTGAAATAAAAAAAATAAAAAAAAATAAAAAAGAAAGACGGAAGATGACGCCATTAACAACCTAGATTTTCACTCTCGACTTTCACCATGCAAACGGAAAAAAAAAATAATGTGTTCAATTCTATGATTCTTTTGTCTCCAATGCATTTACGAAAGACGTACATAATCTTTTATAGTTTCTAGGATTCCATAGGGAGCGAATAGTAAATTGACAATAGTATTCAATGGAATTATAGACATGATAAAATTATTTTCGTTATTATTATTTGTCTATATTATTATAAATTCAATTATCCGTACAATAAGGGCCAGCAAAAAAAAGTTGGTGGCTATAAAGGTTTTTGCATAAATAAATATCTAATTTCCTTTAGTCCTTTGATTTATATCACATCAATTTGCCGACACATAAAAGAAAAGAAAAAGTTTTATATTTGCTCACATGACTGGAAAGTTACTGCCTTTTTTTCTTAATTTTTTTTTTTGGGATTATTGCTACATATACATGACACTAGATTTTTGAAATATTTTCTTGTGGTTGAAAAAAAATTGTTTTATCAAAATAATTTCACTCGTAAAATTTATTTATTTTTTCAAATTAAATGCATATTCACATATAATTACTTCAGCTTTCAAATAATTTCTTTTAAAAATATCATAGTTTTTTAATGTACAAATGCTTGTTAAGAATGAGGGGTACATATATGGTATTAGAGTGGTTTTGGCCTAAAAAGGAAGAGCAGGAAATAGTGCAGTGAACAAATGACTTCAATAATTGGAGAAAGCAAAAAGATACAACCATTTCTATTTGATATATTATTCTTTTTCTTGTAGAAGTCCCCACACTGTCCAATATCATGCCTCACCGACAGCCAATTTCATGAATATATATGCTTATTTTATAAATAAACCATGATTTAATTGGTGCAAAAGTCAAAATAAAAATAAAAGTTTTTGTCCGTATTGCAATAGGTGGGATCAGAATTTTCATTAAAAAAATTTAAAATAAAAAAAATAATACATAAAAAAATTAAAAGAATTTAATATCTATTATATATATATATATATATATAATAATTTGAACTTTGATTATGTATTATAATTTTTCACCAAAAGAATCTTCCTTCCTCCCGCCTGACTCCGCCCCCGATTGCAATTATTTCTCTATAACATCATTTTAGAATTGGTCGGGGAAGAAGAACTCACGGCACAACTAATTGAAATTGAAATATAGCTAAAATGAAGTACAAAGAAGT
Organism: Datura wrightii; assembly: GCA_035772735.1. NCBI lineage: Eukaryota > Viridiplantae > Streptophyta > Magnoliopsida > Solanales > Solanaceae > Datura > Datura wrightii. Next base: position 18,577,841 of record JASDFA010000001.1, read on the forward strand.
AAATAGAGAAAACATATGCCCTGGAAAATATGAAAATTTTGGGCCTTTTCTAAGACTTTCTTGGTATGAAAGTGTATCGGCAAGATCACACTCTTATTCTTCGTCACCAGAAATATGCCCTAGGTCTCATATCTCGTGCAGACATGCTTGATTCTCGCCCTTTGGCCAAAAGATCGAGAAATTAATTTAATTTATATCCACCATCGTTATAAAGTTTCATTGAAATAGAAATTACAATATTCATTATATATTTGAATATATGATTTTGATGATTAATAACTGTGATAGAGGTATTGAAATTATTATTACTGATTGAAAAATGGAGTACTGCTTGGTAGTTCTTTAAATGCTAGGTACTTAATTCTAATTTTAATGGATATAAAAATTATTTTTGTGTGAGATATTTAATCTTTGCATGTAATACAATCGAGTAATCACCCAAATAATATAAAATCTTGATAGATATCGATAGTCAACGTGAAATCCAAGTTGATAAGGAAGTAGAGTCATAATTGGAGATCAATTTATGAAAAATAAGTGAATTCTTTTACTTCCTTTATTCTCAAAGTTTAGAAGAATTTATTTTCCTTTTATGTTTATTCCTGGCATATGTTGCTAACTTTTTGCTTATGTATTATTTCAGATTGTCTTCTTATAGGTTTAGGCACTTACAACAGGATCCGCATAAGCAGTTGGAGTATGTGGTTTAATTCGATGCAAAGCGAAGAATCTTATCAGGGCTTGACATGCCGTGAATCCTCTTGAAAGAGAGAGGTTCCTTCCGGAATACGGACACAGGTGGTGCATGGTTATCGTCAGCTCGTATCATAAGGTGTTGGATTAAATCCCGCAATGAGCGCAATTCTCGTGTTTAGTTGTCATCGTTGAGTTTGGAACCCTAAACATACTGCCGGTGATAAGCCGGAGGAAGGTGAGGATGACATCAAGTTATCATTCCCCTTATACCTTGGGCGACACACGTGCTACAATGGCCGGGAAAATGGTCACGATCCCGCGATGGTGAGCTAACCCCAAAAGCTTGTCCTCACTTTGGATTAAAGGCTGTAACTCGCCTGCATAAATGGATGGTCAGCCATATAATGATGAATTCGTTCCTAGGCCTTGTACATACTGCTCGTCACACTATGAGAGCTGCCCATGCCCGAAATCGTTACCTTAATCGCAAGGAGAGGGATGCCGAAGGCAGGGCTAGTGACTGGAGTGAAGTTGTAACAAGGTAGTTGTACTGGAAGGTGCGATTGGATCACCTCCTTTTCAAAGAGAGCTAATGCTTGTTAAATATTTTGGTTTGACACTGCTTCCCACCCCTCCAAAAAAGAAGGGAGCTATGTTTGAGTAAAACTTAGAGATGAAAGTCTTTTTTCCTTTCTCGACGATGAAGTAAGACCAAGCTCATGAGCTTATTATCCTAGGTCGAAACAAGTTGATAGAACCTCCTTTTTAACATCGCATGTTCCCTCCGTGTGGTGACATGGGGGTGAAAAAAGGAAAGAGAGGGATGGGCTTTCTCTCACTTTTGACATAGTGAGCCTCCAGTAAGAGGCTCGCACGATGGACTATTAGCTCAGTGGTAGAGCGAGTATTGTTAAATCACATAGCTAAAAATAGTGCAGTGAGCAAAAGAGATAAATTAAAGATATTTATATTTTTAAGTTTTTAGTTTGTCTAGTTCTTATATATTTTGAGTTGTAATCTTATTGGCTTACTTCAAAAGCAATATTATGAGGTACTTTATAAGATATATTTTTATTTTTGTGCTAGAGTGTAATACCCCGAAAGCCCTAAGATCAGACCCGATGGTTGAAACGGAGAAAATAGAATTTTCTGCACCGGGTCACAGAACGAGTCATCCAGTGATCCATGAGGTACCCCATAAGTCGTTAAGTGACTCGTGAGGTGGAAGGCAGTTGTCTAAGATTTCTGTAGTTTGGGGGTTGACCACGAGACAAGCCATGACTTGTGGTAAGAACAACGAGTCGTTAGGTTACTCGTGGTTAGAGGTTGGCGTGAATGTGGAAATTGTTGCCAGTGTTCATTACAACTTGGTTACCACGAGTCGTTGGGTGCACTATGAGTCGTGGTGTCCCTCGTGGTGACCAACAGAGGTGTGTTTTCCAGTGCTGAGGACGGGTGCAGGCTACGAGTAGTCCCCTCAGGTAACGTGTCGTCCAGTCCCTCGTTGGGACTGGCAGTATGCTTTTTTTGCAAATTTATTAAGATCTTTTTCGTAGTTTCTAAGTTCCTAAGACCTAAACTACGTCATTTTAAGCTCAGATTTTAAGAGGGTTTAACTCATTCCAAATCAATCTCTCTCCACGCATGCAAGCCTATAAGTTCCCAAGGATGATCAAGCTTTGAAATTCATCAAGCTTTTCCCCAATTCCTTTGAGCATTCATGAAGGATGTGAAATCAGAAGTACCCAGGTATGTAGGGTTATGAATGGGTATATTCATCTACACCCATTCTCAATTCCTTCTCAAATTCATGAAAATTCTTAGTTGATGATTTTATGGGGTTCTAACTCAACTTGTGAATTCTCTAAGTATCTATCATGGGTATACTCTATTCATGTTTCTAATGTTGAATTATGATTCATGGGCATGTTTTATAATGTTTTCAATTACAATTCATATTTTTAAAGTTTTACAAATTATAATACCCAATTATGAAAGTTCCTGAAAGGTTGAGATTATGATATATGTTTTCAAGTATGATAAGATGTATATGATGAAGGTATAATTTCGAATTATATCCATGATTTTAACTATCTAAAGTATGTATAAGTTTGGGCAAGCCCATATGTCAAGCATGTTCATGATTTACTTCAACTTTATATTATTAGCTACCATATGATTTTGGAGTCTAGACTCCCACTTTTCAGCTTGTGGTATGGTTTGAATCAAGACTCCTCATGTTATTTTTTCAGATTATGTATGTATTATTGTGATTCATTTTCGTCATAATATGATGGTTCAGCTTCGTTGAAAAACGATGGAGAGCATATGTATGTTTTTGGGAGTAGTGTCTAGCACCGAGTAGGCTAAGGATTCAGTCAACCCTGTCCCTCAAAATTACGTGCCAACATAGGTATGTTCAGATTATTTGGGACCTCCCTTGTGCCCTGCACCCAAGGGGCCTTCAGCTTGATATCGATATCATGACAGCGTTCTTACCCTGGCAAGGCTTTGGATGGCTTTGCCCACTTAAGTGTGATTGTCGGGATCATATAAGCTCTATCGTGGTAATATCGGTTATGTGACGAGTCTCCCGTTGTTCCTCATGATTTTCAGTTATGCATGTTCATCAGCCATGATATTATGATTTCAACAGGTTTGACCCAATGTTCAGTATTACTTATGAACAATCAATTTCAGCTTTGGGGTCATTTGATTTAGTTATGTTTAAGTCATGTTTTCAGATACTAGCATGAAAGCTCTACTCTTAGAATCTTATGATGAAATGTTTTATTATATGCATGATTTCTTATTTTTACTTGCTTATCAGTTTTACTAACTTTGCATATTCGGTACATTCCACGTACTGACCGTATACTCTATGTTGTATCGTTTCATGATACATGCTCGGATATTCAGGTTCAGTCCCACCATTAACCAGATCCTCAGAGTTTGCATCTCTCAGCCAGAGTTGGTTAATCCTCATCCTTCGAGGACCCTTTTATCAACTTGTATTCAATATTTTCAATTTCTGTCTTTAGTGAGTTAGTCGGGGTGTTGTCCCATTAACTCGTCCGTATGTAGAGGCTTATCAAACATAGTACGTTTTCAGTTTTAGATGGCTTTTGTGTATTTAGATATTCGATGTTATTAAATTTTCAGACTTCCACTATTTTATATGTTAGACTTCCTCATTATTATGTTGAGCTTTATATGTCATGTTCATGCCATGGGTCGACTTGAAGCCTCTTGGGATTTTTTGTCCAGTGTCGCGATTCGGGCCTATGTTTGGATCATGAAAAACTTGGTATCAGAGCATTAGGTTTTGAAGTGTCCTAGGGTGTCTGAAAGTCGTGTTAAGTAAAGTATTTTTCATGGGTGTGAAGCACGCCACACTTATGATGAAGAGACTATGAAACGTTTTAGAAAACTTCCTTTCTTTCATGATCTATGTCGTGCGATAAAATAACTCTCTATCCTTCTAATTCGTGCTATATGCATTTGCAGAATCATGCCTCCTTGATGAGTTAAGAGAAGAAGGAACGAAAAAGAAAATGACCATGAGAATGGCAATGAAGATGGGCACCAACGGGCCCCATCAACCCTCGAGGATCATGTTCCCTAGCAGGTGGCCCATGTAGAGTTTAGGGCTTCCATCCAGATGTTGGCACAGACATTGACCGCCCAAGTCAACCAACAGGCAGTAGTGCATGCTCCCTAGAATGGGAATGCGACAGCGACTCGAGTTAGGGACTTTCTTAGGATGAATCCTCCAGAGTTTCTCGGATCAAAGATGGACAAGGATACACACGAGTTTATTAATGAGATTCAGAAAATCACCCATATCTTGGGGGTGAGGGGAGGAGTGCACAAACTTAGCCTCTTATCAACTGAAAGGGATTGCACACATATCTGGTTTGAACAGTGGAGGGATGGTAGGGCAGTTGGAGTGGGCCCTATTGGTTGGGATGAATTCTATACCGCATTTTTGGATCAGTTCTTTTTTTGAGAGATGAGGGAGATCAAAGCAGCTGAATTTGTGAACTTGAGACAGAACAATATGACGGTCCAGGAGTATGCTTCAAAGTTCACCCGCCTATCCAAATATGCACCTAAGATGGTGGTAGACTAAAGGGCTCGAGTGAGCCGGTTCGTGTATGGGATAGCCGACTATTTGGTCAAAGATTGTCGGACCGCGATGCTTCATCAGGACATTGACTTCTCACAGATAGTTTTGTATGCCCAACAAATAGAGGCAGTACAGGTGAGTGAGCGGGAGAGAGAGGCCAAGAGGGCCAGGACTGATAGCTTTGGATTCTCAGCAGAGACCTGGTGGTGGGCACCATCAGCAGTCCCACCAGAATCATCGGCCCCAGCGCCATCAGCAGCGAGTATGCCATCCCGATCTAAGCGCGATCAGAGGGGACGAGCATCAGGTTCTCGAGGTCAGGGGAGCAGATCTGTGGAGCCCAGTATTCTAACTTGTGACAAGTGTGGCCGGAGGCACACTAGTGAGTGCTTAGCAGGTATAGGTGCTTGTTTCGGGTGTGGAACGCCCGGATATACGCGTAGAGATTGTCCGACAACTATACAGGGCCATGATAGAGGCCGAGACCCAGCCACTAGTTTAGAAGCCCCACCGGCACGCTCAGCTCAGCAGGGAGCCTCCAGTAGTGCAGGTGGTGGTCAGAGAATGAATAGATTCTATGCCTTCGCATCTCGTCGGGAGCAGGAGGCCTCTCCAGATGTAGTCACTGGTATGTTACGAGTATTCCACCTTGATCTATATGCTTTGTTAGATCTAGGGACTACTTTATCTTTTGTTACGACCTATATTGCTAGTAGTTTTGGATTTAGTCCCGAAATCCTATCAGAATCCTTCTCAGTCTCTACTCTAATTAGTGAATCAGTTATAGCTCGACGGGTATATAGAAATTTCTCCGTCACAGTCCTTTAGAAAGTAACCTCAGTAGATTTAGCAAAACTAGCCATGAAAGATTTGATGTTATCTTTGGCATGGATTGGCAATATGTATGTTATGCCTTAGTAAATTATTGAACCTATGCGGTAGAGTTCTGGTTTCCAGGTGAGCATGTACTAGAGTAGAAGGGTAGTTCATCTATGCCTGTAGGTCACTTCTTTTCCTGCCTTAAGACCAGAAAGATGATTTCTAAGGTTAGGGTTAAGGATGCTACATATGAAACCCCGACTATCCAATCAGTTCCTGTAGTGTGTGAATATCCAGAGGTGTTTCGAGATGATTTACCGGGAATTCCTTTCGAGCAGGAGATCAATTTTGGTATTGACCTTCTTTTTTATATGCAACCTATATCTATTGTTCCTTATAAAATGACTCCAGCTGAGCTAAAAGAGTTGAACGACCTTCTAGACAAGGGTTTCATCAACCTAGAAAATTCCCATGGGGTGCGCCAATTCTCTTTATCTGTAAGAAGGATGGTTCCCTTCAGATGTACATTGATTATCAGCAGTTAAACAAGGTCACCGTAAAGAACAGGTATCCTCTCCCCAAAATTGATGATTTGTTTGACCAACTTCAGGGTGCCAAGTGTTTCTTAAAGATAGACCTCAGATCCGAGTATCATCAGCTCAGGGTTCAGGAGAGTGACATTTTGAATACATCCTTCAGGACACGGTATGGTCACTATGAGTTTGTAGTTGTGTTTTTTGGACTAACGAATGCTCCTACAACTTTTATGGATTTGATGAACAGGGCGTTCAAGCCATATTTGGATATTTTCGTGATTGTGTTCATAGATGACATTCTCATATATTCTCGAAGTAAGGAGGAGCATGCCGCTCATATGAGAGTGTTGCTACAGAATCTTAAGGATCGTCAGTTGTATGCTAAGTTCAGCAAATTTGAGTTTTGGCTAAACTCGGTAACATTTTTGGGTCATGTGATGTCAAGTGAGGGTGTACAGATGGACTCTCAAAACATAGAAGCTGTTAAGAATTGGCCTAGACCAGTTAGTCCTTCGAAAATCAGGAATTTCTTGGGCTTAGCTGGTTACTACCGGAGGTTTGTTAAAGGATTTTCATCCATTGCAGCACCGTTGACTAAGTTGACCCAGAAGAAAGTGAAGTTTCAATGGTCCGAGGCTTGTGAGAAGAGCTTCCAAGAGTTGAAGACTCGACTCACCTCAGCACCAGTGTTGACCCTACTTGAGGATACCGATGGATTTGTGGTATACTGTGACGTCTCAAGGATCGTCCTTGATTGTGTATTAATGCAGCATGGTAAGGTTATAACCTACGCTTTCGGGCAACTGAAAGTCCATGAGAAGAACTATCCGACTCACGACCTCAAGTTGGCAGCAGTAGTATTTGCCTTGAAGATTTGGAGACACTATTTGTATGGGGTCCATGTGGATGTGTTTATGGACCAAAAAGCCAAAAATACATGTTCACCCAGAAGGATCTAAATCTACGTCAAAGGAGGTGGTTGGAGCTTCTTAAAGATTATGATATGAGTATCGTTTATCATCCGAGCAAGGCTAATATGGTGGAAGACACTCTTAGCAGGATTTCTATGGAGCGTGTGACCCATGTAGATGAGAAGAGGAAAGAGTTAGTAAAGGATGTGCATCAGCTTGCACATTAGGAGTTCGTCTTGTTGACTCGACGGATGGTGGTGTTATTGTTCATAATAGATCAAAATCTTCCTTGGTGACTGAAGTCTAGGCTAGGCAAGACGAGGACCCTATTTTGGTAAAGTTGAAGGAAGCTATTCAGAATTAGAAGATGGAGGTCTGGGAGATGGTATACTACGATATCAAGGTCATTTGTGTGTACCGGGTGGTGATGACTTGAGGGAGCAAATATTGCATGAGGGTCATTGTTCTCGATATTCTATACATCTAGGTGCCACCAAAATGTACAGTGACCTACGGGAGGTTTATTGGTGGAATGGCATGAAGAAGGACATATCAGAGTTTGTGGCCAAATGTCCTAATTGTCAACAGGTGAAAGTTGAGCATCAAAGACCTAGAGGTGTGCTTCAAGACATTAATATCCCTACTTGAAAGTGGGAGGAAATCAATATGGACTTCATTATAGGGTTGCCTCATACTCGTCGACAATATAACCCTATTTGGGTTGTTGTAGATAGGTTGACTAAAGCAACTCATTTTCTACCAGTCAAAACTACTGATTCAGCGGAAGATTATGCTAAATTATATATTCCGGAGTTAGTTCGATTGCATGGAGTATCCTTTTCCATTATATTAGATAGAGGTACTCGGTTTACCTTTCAGTTTTGGAGATCGTTTCAAAAGGGACTTGGTACTCAAGTTAAGCTTAGTATAACTTTTCATCCACAAATAGATGGTCAGGCTGAACGAACCATTTATATCTTGAGGATATGTTGAGAGCATTTGTAATTGATTTCAAAGGTAGTTGGGATGATCATTTACCTCTCATCGAGTTTGCATATAACAACAGTTACCATTTCAACATTCAGATGGCTCCATTTAAGGCTTTTTATGGGTGGAGATGTAGATTGCCAATTGGGTGGTTTGAAGTCGGTGAAGCTACGTTGATAGGACCAGATTCGGTTCATGAGGCTTTGAATAAAGTTCAGCTCATAAGAGAAAGGTTGAAAACAGCTCAAAGTCGCCAAAAGTCTTATGCGGATGTGAGGAGGAGAGAGCTTGAGTTCGAATTTGATGATTGGGTGTTTTTGAAGGTGTCTCACATGAAGGGAGTGATAAGGTTTGGAAATAAGGAAAAACTTAGTCCTCGTTATATTGGCCCGTATCGAATTGTGAGACGTGTTGGCAATGTGACCTATGAGTTGGAATTGCCCTCAGAATTGGCTTCAGTACATCCTGTTTTCCATGTTTCGCTTTTAAAGAAGTGCATGGCTGATCCAGCTTTGGTTGTTCTGGTGGAGGATGTAGGTGTGAAGGATAGCCTTAGCTATGAAGAGGTTCCGGTTGAAATACTTGATCTTCAGGTTCGGAAGCTAAGAAACAAGGAAGTAGCTTTAATAAAGGTTTTGTGGCGGAACCTGCATGATAAGTGAGCTACGTGGGAAGCCGAGATAGATATGATGGCTAAATACCCACATTTATTTTTCTTCCAGCTTAGTTTCAGGTTGAGGTATCAGTTTCCTCCCTAGTACTCTATTCATTTTCATGTTTAGTTCAAGTGCCCTAATTTCTTTCATGTAAATATATGTATGTGTGATCCATAAATTCAGTTCAGTCATGTATTTCAATCCGGAGTCAGTCACTCTGTCAGTTTTCAACTTTAGATGTTCAGTAATTGGTATGCCAGTTGCATTTCTCAGCTTTTCAATATGTTTATCCACATTTGAGGATGAATGTTTTTAAGGGGGAGATGTTGTAATACCCCGAAAATCCTAAGATCAGACCCAAGGGCTGAAATAGAGAAAATAGAATTTTCTGCACCGGATCACAAAACGAGTCATCCAGTGATCCATGAGGTACCCCATAAGTCGTTAAGTGACTCATGAGGTGGAAGGCAGCTGGCTAAGATTTCTGTAGTTTGGGGGTTTACCACGAGACAAGCCATGACTCGTGGTAAGAACAACGAGTCGTTAGGTTACTCGTGGTCAGAGGTTGGCGTGAATATGGAAATTGTTGCTAGTGTTCATCACGACATGGTCACCGCGAGTCGTTGGGTGCACCATGAGTCGTGGTGTCCCTCATAAAGACCAACAGAGGTGTGTTTTCCAGTGCTTAGGACGGGTGCAGGCCACGAGTCATCTCCTCAGGTAACGAGTCGTCCAGTCCCTCGTTGGGACTGGTAGTATGCTTTTTTCCTGCGAATTTATTAAGGATTTTTTCATATTTTTTAAGCTCCTAAGACCTAAACTACGTCATTTTAAGCTCAGATAAGTGTGTTTTAAGAGGGTTTAACTCATTCTAAATCAATCCCTCTCAATGCATGCAAGCCTATAAGTTCCTAAGCGTGATCAAGCTTAGAAATTCATCAAGTTCTTTCCTAATTCCTTTGGGCATTCACGAAGGATGTGAAATCAGAAGTATCCAGGTATGTAGGATTATGAATGAGTGTATTCATCCACTCCCATGCCCAATTCCTTCCCAAATTCATGGAAATTCTTATTTGATGAATCTTTGAGGTTTTAACCCAATTTGTAAATTCTCTAAGTATCTTTCATGGGTATACTCTATTCATATTTCTAATGTTGAATTATGATTCATGGGAATGTTTTATAATGTTTTCAATTTCAGTTCATGATTTCAATGTTTTACAAATTATAATGCTCAACTATGAAAACCCATGAAAGGTTGAGATTATGATATATGTTTTCAAGTATGATGAGATGTATATGATGAAAGTATGATTTCAAATTGCCTATGTTTATATCCATGATTTTGACTATCTAAAGTATGTATAAGTTTAGCAAGCCCATATGATCAAGCATGTTCATGATTTACTTCAATTTCATGTTATTAGCTTACGACAGGGTTTTGAAGTCTAGACTCTCACTTTTCAGCTTGTGGTATAGTTTGAGCTAAGGCTCCTCGTGTTATGTTTTCAGATTATGTACGTATTATTATGATTCAGCTTCATCGCAAGACGATGATTCAACTTCATTGAAAAATGATGGAGAGCATATGCATGTTTTTGGGAGTAGTGTCTAGCACTGAGTAGGCTAAGGGTTCAGTCAACCATGTGCCTCAGAATTACGTGCCAACTTAGGTATGTTCAGATTATTTGGGACCTCCCTTGTGAGCTTTCCCTGCACCCAAGGGGCCTTCAGCTTGATATTGATATCATGGTAGCGTCCTTAGCCCTAGCAATGCTTTGGACGGCTCTGCCTACTTGAGTGTGATTGTTGGGACCACGTAAGCTCTACCATGGTAATGTCAGTTATATGACGAGTCTCCCATTGTTCCTTATGATTTTTAGTTATGCATGTTCATCAGTCATGATATTATGATTTCAGCAGGGTTGACCCAACGTTCAGTTTTACTTGTAAACAATCAATTTCAGCTTTGGGTTCATTCGATTCAGTTATGATATTCAGTTATGTTTAGGCTTTGTTTTCAAATACTAGCATGCAAGCCCTATTCTCATAATCTTATGATGAAATATTTTATGATATGCGTGATTTCTTATTTTTACTTATTAACCGGTTTTACTTACCTTGCATATTCGGTACATTTCATGTACTGACTACATACTCTATGCTATATTGTTTCATGATACAAGCTCGGACATTCAGGTTCATTCATGCCGTTAGCCAAATCCTCAGAGTTTGCATCTCTCAACTAGAGTTGGTGAGTCCTCATCCTTCGAGGACCCTTTTATCAGCTTGTATTTAGTATTTTCAATTTTCAGCCTTTAGTGAGTTAGTTGGGTCTTATCCTATCAACTCTTCCATATGCAGAGGCTTATCAAACATAGTATGTTTTCAGTTTTCGATCGCTGTTATGTATTCAGATATTCGATGTTATTAGATTTTCAGACTTCCGCTATTTTATATGTTAGACTTCCACATTATTATGTTGAGCTTTAGATGTCATGTTCATGTCATGGATCGACTTGGAGCCTCTCGGGGTTCTTTGTCCCGTGTCTCGATCCGGGCATATGTTCGGGTCGTGACAAACTTGGTATCAGAGCATTAGGTTTTGAAGTGTCCTAGAGTGTCTGAAAGCGGCGTTAAGTAGAATCTTTTTCATGGGTGTGAAGCGCGCCACACTTATGATGAAGAGGCTACAAAACATTTTAGGAAACTTTCCTTCTTTTATGATCTATGTCGTGCGATGAAATGTCTCTCTGTCCTTCTAACTCGTGTTATACGCGTTTGCAGAATTATGCCTCATCGACGAGTTAACAGAAGATGAAAAAATAAATTTAAGTTATATACAAAGTGATTATGAATAAAATACTAGAACATTTGTAACGAAAAATCTGAATTCATAGTTGCATAGTATAAGATGGTAGTAAAAAAATGTTTAAATTCGATTAATCTAGCTAGGTTAGTGATGCAATATTTCCTATCTTTTTAAGGGTGCGTATAGGCTATATACGTTGACTTCTAATCCTTAAAACTCAGTAGAAGTAGAACTAATAACTTCTTAACCAAACTATGGTTAAATTAAGTAATCTTCCCGTAATATAGAAGCCAAGGATGTTACTAGCAAGTAGACCACTTGAACATTCCTTTTTATTTTTTAAAATTTTATGGAGGGTAGTAGAAGGGAATATGAAGAAGGAGATTATAGTAAATAGTAGTGAAGAGTAAAAGTCAGTTACTATTTATAAATAGTAAAGGCCGAATACTGTGCAAACAGTAAAAGACAAACACTATTCATAAATAGTAAGAGTCAGATATTATGTAAATAGTAGAGGTCAGTTATTATTCATGAATAATAAAAGTCATGAATAGTAAAGGTCATGGTAAATTTGTCTATAAATAGAAATCAGGACGGAAGCCAAAGGCAAGCCGATCCGCAATCCCACATATTCTCTCTCAACTCTCACTTCTGCACCCCAATTTTATCAATAAAATAAAATTTTAAATAACCAACAAAGAGTTACAAAAATTCTTAACCAATTAAACATTCCGAATATAGTTAATACACATAAAAGAAAATTGAAGTGGGTGATGGAATATCAGTAGAAAACAAGGATATGAGAATCTAAGGGAAAATAAAGAAGAGATATTGGAAGAACAAAGCATGTGGAACAGCTATTCTCACTTTCATTTACTCTTTTTAACTCATAAAATCAAATTCTGCAAAAGTGGACCATTTTCAGATGCTTCTTCGACAGGTTTGCCCACTTCTTTAAACTTTACATTACACTCTATTTAATGTTCTCTGGCCTATCTGACCAACGTGACCTATATTTAAGTCTTCTTTTTTCTTTTTTAAAAAATTGTGTATATAATATCAATTGTGTATGAATCTCGTGAAATGTTTTTTGAGTTCTGACAGAGTGACAGGATCCCTAGTTTGCTTCTTCTTGGAGGATTCAGAGTAATTATGTATGAGTTCATACATTGTTTGCTTTTGAAGCAAAGAAAGAACACAGGGAAGTATATTCTTCCTAAGTCTTAATTTGGAAAGTGACAGTATAATATTTATAGTATGCCTAATTAAGCTGATAGAGGCTGATTCAAATTTTTTAGTTTACAATTTTTTTAATTATTGAGAGTCGACCTCTATGATATCAAGAAAATTAATTTTTACTTCTCATTTTGCATATCAAAAGAAAATTATATTTCTTTTCACGTTTTACCTCAATATTAGTAATTATTTATTTATCAAATTACTTTTCAAGGCCTATAATTATACATTATTTGATATAAATATTATGATAGAATACTAATATTAATCATTATTTAGTTGAAAGTAAACGGAGGAAGTAGTTGATTTTTTGGTAAATTGGAACATTACGGTTCATATTACGATGAATTAATACTGTATTTCACTGAAAAACAATAAAAATAAACAAAGCCAGCAAGAAAGAGAAAGCAGGCTTTTTCTTAAATTTTTCAAAACAAAATTCAAGGTTTAATTTGAAAAAGCAATATCTCATCTCACGAAAAGTAAAGTATTTTTTTCATTTATTTTTACTTGTTTATAATTAATTTGATATAATAATAAACAGAATAATAATTATACTATATTATTTTCAAACATATTAGATTTAATACTTTAAAAAGATATTGAAAAATAACTATAATTAATAATAAAAATAAATTATGTCTTTTGATCTTTTAAACCGGATAAGCAAAAAGTAAATGGGAGAATACAGTAGTGTGTTGATTGAAAAATAGAAGGAATAAATGATTAGTTCAACCTTGTTTTCAATAGTACAGTAATGACAAAATTGACAATATAATTATTATAGAAATTCTCAGGTAACATGCAATAAATAAAAAAGGTAAAAAGGCCAAATGATCTTGAATGTGACATCGAAAGCACGTTCTAACCACTGCGTACACATGGTTAATAGTAGGAAGTTATCATGCAACGTTAAATAAAACCCACTTGACATAAGTGGAGTTTATTAATTAGTAAACCAAAATAACTAATTAAATTTTAATTAACTTGGTCTTCCCTGAATAAGTAATTGTTCCAATTAATCAATGAAGTAAATAGTGTAGAATTGTGGGAAATATATTGGCAAGACATGTAACTGAAGTTCTTAGTTAATTATTAGGAATAACTAAAAACGCTAATTAGTATTTAGTTATGGCACATGAAGGAAAAACAGATGGCAATTAATGAACATCGCCAGCTTGCCTGCTGGAATTTAACATGTGATAACATATTAGTAGGAATTTTAACAAGTCATCAATAAGTAATATTTATTATAGTGATTTATCTGTGATTTTTTCATAAATAACTTAATCATAAAAATATTTTTTAAAATTGTTAATGTATGTAATTTAAATTTATTTTCTACTTTTCAACAAAAAAATAGAAGGGAAAATTGTTATAAAAAGAAATAAAGAAATGGAAATACACATTTAGTTCATTTTTTACTATGCCACCCACCTCCCCCTCACTCTCTTGCTATTTTTTCACTTTTATTTTTTATTTTTATAATGATGCTACTTAGTAATGTAAAAAAATATATTTTATTTTCTTATCTTTTAAAGCCAAGAAATATTGCGCCCTCCTTGGCTGCTGGCAATATTCCTATATTTTAATTTTATAATGGATCATTTCCTTCTGCATCTTCCAGGCAGAAAGCAAAAGGATAAAGGAAAAGAATGGAATAAAGCTAGTAAAAGACGTACATAATCAAGAGTTTAAAATGTGGACTTAATTGACTGCTAATTTAATTAAAATTCAAGTGTATTACTTTACTAGTAGATGGAAAATAGGCAATAGTAGTGCCCAACGCATCAATCAAAATGTGAGGCATTGTCATTGTGGTGCCCAAACGAATAAATAAAAATGTGGGCCATTTTCATTGTCACTAAATTAAAGCACCACCTGGTAATTTGGTATAGAGTTTCTCATTTAATAATAGTAATAATAACAATTCACTTAAGACAATCTATTTGGGAAATTATTCATAGGAAACATAGAGTAAGAATTTTTGCTAACGAATCAGTAATCATTTGGTTCTGTCAAGTAATTTGATGATGAAAACGATACGTTTTCCTTAGGGTTGGAAATAGTTATTGGGTTGAATCTGCTCAAAGAGATATTAATTAGCTCCGTAGCTTATTAGCTTGTTCTTTTTCAATTCTAAACCCTAATATTAATGAGTGCCGAAAAATATTTGATTTTTCTCATATTAATATGATGGTTAGGATTGATAAAGAAAAAATTCTTTAATTTGCATCCTTTTAGAGAGGATTTTAAGCCTACGAAGATAAGAAAATTTATCCATCTCGTCGGGATTTCTGACGATCGATAACACAAATTATGATTATTGTAAATTCAAACCCATAAATTTTCCATTTTAGTATTTTTACGATTTAATATTTCACTTAATACAATCTTGATTGACGAACCAATTAATTACTATCCGCTCCTTTCATAGCAAGTTTAATGTATATTCCCTCCTTTCCATTTTAATTGTTAGATATACTAAAATTAGTTGTTTTACAATACTTGTTTCAAAATTCAAGAGATAATTGACCATGTTTTTTCAATTCTGCCCTTAGTACTTAAAGTCATTCTAAAATGTGAAAAGAATTATTTTTGTATGTTTTCAAAAAATTAATAGGGTTATATTAGTCAAATTATCATTCCCGTTAATTTTTTCTTAATGAGTGTACAAATCTTATCCTAACAATTAAAATGAAACACAGGGAGTATCATTTTAAATTTCCCCCTTTATAAATCATAAGTTTTAAACATCATTAATATACGTGTGAAACCTATGTTAAATGTATATACTTTGAAAGTGTGAATTAATTAGAAACTCTATTCCGATACATATAGCTTTCCTTTCTCACTTGTACATATTGGATGCTTCTATTTTCTTAATGATTGTTGACAATAATCATTACCTAATTAGAATGTGGTTAATCATCTATTACTGATTAATTCCCCTTTCATTGTCTTATATTTGTCTTTACCCCTTGACTCAACGTAATTTCTCAGGGAAAACTATTCAATTAGACCTAATGATCAACACTATGAAAATATTATAATTAGTTATAGGAATCATATAAATAATACGTATTTACCTAATCAAAGTTTTCTAATGTGTCACGTGTAGCAAAGTAATCATGAATTTTCCTGAAGAATATATATGAATATTGATGTTTGTAAACTTAATTACTATGGATACTATTTACTACTTAGTCTTTTCTAAAACTAATTCCTTTTTTCCCCAAATAATATATCAACGGTTTCTGTGAATTACTTTTATGGAATGTCACCTAAGCTGCTACTATTTAGACGTGAATTTGAAATCATGATCATTTGTAATTTTTGACGGAGATAATCATTGATTTGAAATTGATATTGTGTTTTGATATGTAATTTGAATTTCAAAAATTATAAATATAAAAAAAAAATCACAATTTATGAAAAATATTAAATTTTTTTTATTATCTTAAAAGAATTACGTCGTAAATGATGATGATGCCAGAGATAACTCCGACGTGAAGACCTGGAGGGTCGGAAACTCTAATAGAAAACCTTTACCGCATCATACGATTCTTTCACGAAGCGAACGGATTGGGACAATCACAACTTAGCCGGACTGAGGATGTGCGGCCGTTTGGAGAAAGGGTTGATTTTTGGTTAAAGGTTATTTGTATAATTACTTTTACAATAAATTAATATGAATCAGCTTTTAATAAAATTTAAAATTATGTTTCAAATTTTATAAAATTGGAAATTCTACTTTTTAAATGAATTTGGGATTTAAAGCTAAAATTAAAATTTTATTTAAAATATCATAGATAAATATATACAAATTTCAAATCAAAAGTCAAAACTTCAAATTTATAGTCCAAATTACATGTCTCTTAAATGTTTGTTTTCTTTTTATAACCTCTTAGGATTCTATAACTTGAAGTGCTTTATTGCAAAACTAGTTATACATTTAAAATTGTAAACACAAGTCAAGAACTTTTTTTTAAGAAAAT
Organism: Datura wrightii; assembly: GCA_035772735.1. Classification (NCBI taxonomy): domain Eukaryota; kingdom Viridiplantae; phylum Streptophyta; class Magnoliopsida; order Solanales; family Solanaceae; genus Datura; species Datura wrightii. The sequence continues at coordinate 18,594,621 of JASDFA010000001.1, forward strand.
ATTTATGTAAGAGAGATGTTTTACAAAAATTAAAAAATAGGCATTGAGACATTATCACCTCTCATATACAATTTAAAATCATAGTATTACGAAATTGTGAATTTATTATGAAGGTCCTTTTAATACAACTTTACATTTATAAATATTTGAGGAAAATGTTTTCTCAAAATGCTAAAGTTTTTTTTATTTAGTCATCATATATATGAAATTTATTTACTTGGCTAATTTAGACTTGTATAATGTAAAACCTATTTAATTAAGAAGGAATTGCCTTTTTACAGGTTATATATATATATATATATATATATATATATATATATTATCAGAGTTTGAATTAGAAATTTTTAGTTAATGTTAGATGATGAAGATTCCTTATTTGTAAAAGTATAGGATGTTTTATCTTCTCTTATGTAGATATGAACAAGTCTCATTTGTAAACTCAAAATCTTATCTTTTATGTTGATTAGGATAACTTTTGATAGCTTTTGCGTTGAACTCAAACTCTATTGTATACATCATTAGGCTATATAAATTATACATTGGCAGCCTTGGTAACACAAGAAAAATCAACGGTTCACCTCTTCCTTTTATTTTAATTTGGTATCAGAGCTTGATAAGATGATTTGAAGGATAATATGGGCGTGATGGTGCGGTTATGTAAGTAAGTGGCTGTGGAAAAGGCATATTCCCAATATTAAAATGGAATGCATGCGTGAGTAAGTAAAGAGGGTCATTTTTTCACAATGGTGCGGATACTTCTTTCTGAAGCCCCATTTTGTTCGTGAGTACGAGGACAAGAGAGATGGTGAGTGATTCCAATGGACTAGGCATAGGAAGACACATTATGATACTCCCCACCAAGTCTGTTTGTAAGATTTTGATTTTCTTGCTAAATTGTGTGTCAACCATCTTATGAATGTGTGTCAACCATCTTATGAAAGTATTTAAGAACACCAAGCACTTGAGATTTTGTCGCTAGAGAAAATATTCAAACAAATCTAGTGAAATTATCAAGAAATTGAATAAAACTTATTTTCATTGATAGAAAGATATGGATAAGGTCTCCAAACATCATAATACACCAAATCAAAGAGGGATAAGGTATGACATGAAGAAGATAAAGAGAGTCTATGGCTCTTTCCTAGTTGACATAATCCATAAACTATATACATTTTATTTGACGACACTGAAAGATTAAAACTAGAGACTAGACGACGCAAAAGTTGCTCATAAGGATAACCAAGGCATTCATACCACACTTGGAGTGATACTCGAGAGCAGGCAAATAAGCAAGGACTTGAGGATGAAACAACAAGAACCCCACCATCATCCAAACGATATAGGCCATCATCAATTATCCCTCCAAGTAGTGTTTTTCCCTGAGGATCCTTCACAAAATAACAAGAATAGTGAAATTCCATAAAAGACATTGTTATCTTAGTAAATTGAGAAATACTTAGTAAACTCTTGGTGATGGAAGGAACATGAAATTTTTTATTAAGATGGAGAGGTTGAGTAGTGCAAGCAATCTTGGATGATCCAGTATGATGAATAGGGAGTTTATGACCATTACCTATAGCAAGCTGATCCACACCATCATAACTCGTGTGAATAAATAGTTAAGACAAGTCTAACGTAACAAGAATGGCAGCACCAGAGTCTGAAAATCATGAATTATCAACAATAGCTGATAGAGTGACAATATTTGCTTGTGGACGGTTGGGGCATTGATTAGGTGGATAGGTATCCATGTTGTTGCGGTTGCAACAATTACAAGCATGGTAGTTGGGTTTCTCACAAATTTGACAAATAATGCGAGGAGATAATATGCTATAAACGTGAAGGGATTGTTGTTGTTTGGGGCACTGGAGGATCTTTGAGAGATGATGAAATGTTGTTGATTGGGATGTCCCGCGATTGAGGAACGATTAGAGTATTGGCGAGATGTGACAATGGCTTAAAGTTTGAGGGTTTTGGTTTCCTTAGCAGGTTTCTCTTCCTCATAGAGAAGTAAATCAAGAAGTGAGTCAGTAACAAGACTCTCAAGGTGAGGGTTAATAGCATAGCTAAAAGAGGCATACAAAGAGTCTAGCTCAAAGAGTATGGCGCTTATAAGTTTTTTGTTCGTGATGGGACAGGAAGTAAGAGCTAGACTATGTGATATAGTATGTTTCTTGTCAATATACACTACAATGGAGGAGAACCCTTAGTGGTGGTTTGGAGTTGGTTGCATAGTTGCATGACTCGGGCATGAGATTGAGACTGATAGAGATTGAAAAGATATGACCAAGCTTCATGAGTGGTACGGATGTGCATTATAGGATAGAATGGCTAATGGTAGTTTTTAGCTAAAGAAAGAGGATTTTGTCCCTCTTTTTCCAAGTTAGGAAAGCTAGATTTGGTGTGGTTTCAGATGCGTGCAAAGTAGTGATTAATATAGTAGCAGATAAAATATTAGATCCATCAAGATGAGCCTCCAAATCAAAGGCTTCAAAGATAGAGTATACAGTAAACTGCCACAGGTGATAATTTTTTCGATCAAGTTTTATTGAAAGGTCGAAGAAAAATTATTTGAGAGTTGGAATCAATGATGGAGAGATATATTTGAAGAAAGGGAATTTGGTTGAACCGCGACATTGATGGACTGGTTGTGGTTGGAGCTGTCCATACTGGTGAAAGAAAAAAAAAATACTTGGGTTGATTTCTCAAGCTCAAAATATTTCTCCTGCCACATGGGTATACCTGCTGCTATTCTGACTTATCCTTGTTTGTTCATCATACGCTCTCTTCCACTATCTATCTCTTAGTCTATATGGATGACATCGTCATAATGGGAAGTGATCCCTCTTATATCTTTTCATTTACCAAATCCCTTGGTTTTTAACTCTCACTAAAAGACCTTGGTAATCTATCATTTTTCATGAGTATTGAAGTTGCTCGTGCGGGCTCTAGGATACATCTCTCTCAAGCTAGCTACATTCGAGACTTACTCCCTCGAACAAAAATGATGGACTGCAAGCCCTCTCCTTCTCTGGCGGATAGTACATTCCAATTGTCCAAACATGGTGAAACCTTTGATGATCCATCATTATATAGGATCATTGTTGGGGTGCTTCAATATCCAACCATCACACGATCGGAGATCTCTTTTTCAGTGAGTCGTGTTTGTCCATATATATATAATCCTACCTTGGGTCATTAGAAATCTATGAAACAGATTCTTTGCTATCTTAAGGGTTCCTTTACACAAGGAATATCCATCATACCATCAACTTCCTCTACTATGTATGTCTATTGTGATGTAGGGTGGGTTGTTGATCCTGATATCGTCGTTCTCATCATGGATTTGTTGTGTACTATGGTCCTAATCTTATCAATTGGTCCTCTCGAAAGCAAAAGTTAGTAGCTCGGTCCAACACTAAAGACGAATATTGTGCCACTGCCTTTGTCACATCAGAAGTATTCTGGATAACTAGTTTGCTTTAGGAACTTTGATTGCCTTGTCCTCGTCCTCTCATGCTTTTCTGATAACATCAATGCAATTTATCTCACTGCCAATCCTGTCTTTTGTCATAACCCGAACATAGGCTCGGATCGAGATACGGGACAAAGAACCCCTAGAGGCTCCAAGTCGACCCATGGCATGAACATAACATCTAAGCTCAACACTTTAAATGCGGAATCTAACATATAACAAAGCAGATCACAAAATCTAATAACATCGAATAACTAAATATATAACACAAGTCTGAAGCTGAATACATACTATGTCTGATAAGCCTCTACTACTGACGAGTTGATGGGACAAGACCCCAACTAACTCACTAAAGTCTGAAGCTGAAAGTACTGAATATAACTTATAAGAAGGGCCCTCGAAAGATGAGGACTCACCAACTCTGATTGGGAGATGCTAACACTGAAGATCTGACTAGCGGCGGGACTGAGCCTGAATGTTTGAGCCTGTATCATAAAACGTTACAACATAGAGCATGCTGTCAGTATATGAATGTACCCAGTATACAAGGTAAGTAAGTAAAATCAGAGATCATGCATATCATAAACATTTCATCATAAGAGTCTGAGAGTAGCGCTTGCATGCTATTATCTGAAAACATGACTTAAACAAAACTGAATATCATAACTAAATCGAACAACCCAAAACTGAAATTGATTATTCATAAGTAGAACTAAACATTGGTCAAACATGCTGAAGACATATTATCATGACTGATGAACATGCATAATTGGAAAAATGAGTAACAATGGGAGACTCATCATATAACCGACATTACCACGATAGAGCTTACGTGGTCCCGACTATTACAATCAAGTGGGCAGAGTCGTCCAAAGTCTTTTCAGGTTTAAGGGCGCTACCATGATATCGATATCAAGCTGAAGGCCCTTTGGGGGTAGCGAAAGCTCACAAGGGAGGTCTCAAATAATCTGAATATACCTTCGTTGGCACGTAGTTCTAAGGCATAGGATTGACTGACCCCTAGCCTATTCGGTGCTAGACACTACTCCCAAAAATATATATATACTCTCCATCATTTTTCAATGGAGCTGACCATCATCTAGTGGCGAAGCTGAATTATGACATGACATACATATTCAGAAAACATAACATGAAGAGCCTTAGCTCAAACCATATCACAAGTTGAACAAGAGTGGGAGTCTAGACTCCAAAATTCATGTGGTAAGCTAATAACATAAAATTGAGATAAATCATGAAACATACTTGATTATATGGGCTTGCCCAAATTTAAACATACTTGAAATAGACTTTGATAGTCAAAAACATGAATATAGACATGGGTAATTTGAAATCATGCATTTATCATATACATCTCATCATGCTTGATAACATATATCATAATCTCATCTTTTCATGAACTTTCATAATTGGGCATCATAATTTGCAAAACTTGAAATAATAATTTGTAATTAAAAATATTATAAAAAATACCCATGAATCATAATTCGACATTAGAAACATGCATAGAGAATACCCATGATAGATACATAGAGAATTCACAAATTGGGTTAAAACTTCATAGATTCATCAACTTAGATATCACATAAAATTGAAGAGGGATTGAGCATAGGATTAGATGGGTACACCCATTCATAACCCTATATACCTGGAAAATTCTGATTACACAACCCTCTTGAATGTCCAAAGGAATTTGGGGAAGAATTTGATGAATACTAAGTTTGATCACCCTTAGAAAATACTAGGCTTGCATATAGGAGAGGAATAGGCTTGGAATGAACTAAACCCTCTTAAAACACACTTATTTAAGCTTAAAACGACGTAGTTTAGGTCTTAGAAGTTTAGAAGTTACGAATTTACCCTTACTAAATTCGCAGGAATTTGGCTACTGGCTGGAGCAACGACCAATACAACGGTTTGTCTTGATCTCCAACGAGTCATTACTCTGCTTGTTGTTTTACTCTATTTTCCAGACTCAAGTCTGCTACCACGATCGGACAAGACGAGTCGTTACTACTCCCAACGACTCGTCATTTTCGTCCGTTGTCACCACTGCTCACTTTCTGAAAATTTTCCCAACATAACCATACCACGAATCGTTGTCTCAAAGAACGAGTCATATCGTGACTCATGCCAGCCACCTTGACAAAGAACACCCTCACAACGACTCCCTTACCATGACCCGTTATGTCAACGAACGGGTCGTCCTTAGACCCGTTGTCACAGAACCTCTTACTGCAGAACCCAACAACAATTGACTTCCACGGGTCGTTGGACCTTTCAACGACTAGTACCACGAGTTTTTCGAAGTACAAATCTCAGAATTTTTGTTGCTTTTCATTTCAATTATCGAGTCTAGTCTTAGGCACTTTCGGGGTATTACATCTTTCATCAAAGATCGAAGCATATAGAAATTGACTACACTTTATTCGAGAAAAGGTTGCTCGTGCCCAACTTTGTGTTTGGTACATTCCTTCCACTGATCATATTGTTGATGTGCTTATCAAAGGTCTAAGCTCCTCTCAATTTCTCATCTATGGTCCAAGTTCAATGTCTCCAAACCCGACATGCACTTGTCGGGGGGTGTTAGATGATTAAGATTCCTTGTTTGCAAAAATATAGGATGTTTTATCTTCTCTTTTGTAGATATGAATAAGTCTCATTTATAAACTCAAAGTCTTATCTTTTATGTTGATTATAATAGCTTTGATAGCTTTTGTGTTGACCTCAAACTCTATTGGATACATCATTATAAAAATTATACATTGATAGCCTTGATAACACAAGAAATATCTATAGCTGAGCTCTTCCATTTCTTTTAGTTATTAAGTAGGGATGACAATTGGTCGGGGTAGATTCAGAGCAGATATTAGGTTATGTGGATGTAGGACGAGTTGAAATAATTTTTTTTCAAATTGATATGGGGCAGGCCAGGCTGCGGGGTGAGAATAACAAGCATGTGGCAGCTTTGTATGCATCTAAGTAGGCAACACGCATTCATTTATTTTCTTTTTCCCTGTTAAATCTTCCTTCCAGAAAGTTTAGATTCAAGTTCATAAGCTTTGAAATCCATTGCAATTTTTCACACAGCTTTCTTCTAGAATATCACATTTAATATAGTTTTTCTTTGCAACTTTCCCACCTATTGACAAAATGAATAACATAGCATGTGATACATGTGAATATATACATCTAATTTTAAACTTGATTTAATTTTATGTTGTTTTCAGGTTATATTTTCACTTGTAAGATTCAATTTAACGAACTTTAATTTCATAATCGTATCAAAATTAACTAGATAATCCGCATGAGTAGAATTATAAAAAAAGTATTTTCTATGAATGGTTGGATCTGGAGAAACCTAAGAAAGCATCCGTGATGCTTTTTTTTTTTTACCAACACAAATTAAATTTAAAAAAAAATTAGCAAATTATATATGCGGTGTGGGTTTATGCGGGACGGATTTATATGGGGGGGGGGGGGGTACAGAGCGAGTTGAGAATATTGCTATGTGATGCTTATGCGGGTTTACACCGCAATCATATCGCACCCGCCTTATTGCCATCCCTATTGTTAAGAATGGAGAATACTAAAGTTAAAATTTATTAAAATAGGAGTAGCAACTATATATTTATGTGTATTGTTGAGTGTGAAAATATAGTTAACAATTTTTTGAATTGATTGTTGAACTAGAGCCCTCCTTTCTACAAGACAAATATTCCAACAATATTCAGAGTCGTAGAAGTACGATTGGCATATAAAGTACTCAAAGATGGTGTTACTTAAACTGAATATGAAACAAATTTTGCCTTTTGAAGAAGAAAAATGACCAGAAAAAAAGTAATTCATTATTTGATTATTTAATCAAGCATAAATTACTTTTCAATAACATTTTCGTTTAATAAACCTATTCTTGAAATTTAAAAAGGGAGTTTTGGAGTAACTGATAAATTACTTTTCAATAACATAAACTTAGTACATCATGCCCTACAAAAATCAATTCTTGATGTTTGTTCATTTAGATGATTAAATGTACTTTTCTCTATACAGGTTGCGAAAAAATGGATCAATTTAACCTTTTATAATTTAAATTAAAAAATGATCATCCAAAAATATTTTATTTATTATTTTTATATCTTACATATAAAAATAAATATTTTTGATATGAAAATATAAAACTAAAAATCATTTTGTAGAGGGCCACAAACCTTATTGTAACCGTTAGTTACTCTTTTGAAGTTTTTTCATGAACTTTTTTGAAGTTTACATTGTGCAAAATGATATCTTTTTAGTAAAACATTCTTTGTACACATGTATTTTCATAAATATATATGTGATGTAATTGTTGTATTAATTCGGCTACCGTTAATTACTCTATAGACTACACTATATTTGTATTCGTATGTTCCATAATCAAAATTAGTTTGGACTTTGGACGTATTTGTTTCGATCATAAAACTATAAACAAGGGTTGACAAAATTAGTGTATACGTGTGATCTGTTCAACTCGTTTAAGTTTAGATTAATTATTTGTCCGTTTATTTATTAGATCAGTTTATTTTTATTTCATAAAAAATTAAACTGATTTATTTTAAATTGATTCATAAGAAATTTTTGTCAGAATATTTTTTAATGATTTGAAGTGGCAGTTATACTAAACATACATATACGGCCTTGAATAAAATCTGAGTCGACTTCTAGCCTTTTATTCTCTATCGCTCTCGACTGGTCCTATAGCTTGAAAGAATCTACAGACTCCTTCGTGAAGTGATTCCCACCCGAGAATCACAAACGGTCTTAAGTGAGTAGACATCTCCCCTCGTTCCTTTTCTCTTGAACATCTCTTTTCGGTCCGGAGCTGGCTGGACAAAGATGAATTGAAGATCAGATAGATTTGGGTTCAAGTGGCACAACACCTTCGATATGATCGGTTCTAACTCGTTTAAGTTTAGATTAATTATTAGTCCGTTTATTTATTAGATCAATTTACTGATTTATTTTAAATTGATTCATAAAAAATTTTTGTCAAAATATTTTTTAATTTTATATGTTATATATAATTATAATAATAAAATAATTATTATGTACTGAAAATTTTGTAATATAAAAGAACAAACAAGGAAATTAAGATTTAGTAAGAATTAGGCGGGTTAATTTATGTGTCGCACAAATACCCCTATTTTGGGGTGGTCTTTAACTTTTTCTCCTTAAAATTTTTATCTTTAATTTTTGCCACTTTAAATGTCAAAAATGTGGTCAGAGATGCCATTTACAAAAAATAAAAAATAAAAAAAATCACAAGTCAAAGAATAAAATTCGCAAGGCATAAATTTTTGTCCAAGGCATAATCTGACATCAAGGTAGGGTGTACAAAGCAAACCAATAAACTGCACCAATTTGATAATTCGAGTCAAACTGAAAAAAAAAATCTCGTTTGGTAGTTTGGTTTGATTTGGTCTAGTGTTGAAAAAAAAATCCGACCATAATTGATTGAGTTTGATTTAAATATAAAAAGTCAAATCAAACCAAACCGACCTGATATTATATGTATATAATTTTTATAAATATTTACGTAACTTATAAATACTTCTTAAACGTTTTCATAATTTTTTTCTTTTAACATATTATTTCAAGCTTGGTCCTAGAATTTTGAATGATCCAATAAGTTTTATCACTCATAAATGCATATTATTAACTCAAATAAATTACAAATCAAAATTAAAGAAATTTTATGCTAACAAAAGAAATGATTTCAACTCTAAAAATGACAATAATATTAGATTTCTATTCTTTAATTTTGCATTGGTTAATTATACAGTGATAAACACATAATTTTTTTTAAAAAATCTTTTGTTATGTAATTAATACTTATTAGTTGTACTTAGTTTAACATGACTTAGTACTTTTAGAGTATGATTGTTTTCATCATTGACTTATTAATTAGCAATATTTATTTTCTGCGATTTTACTTTTTTTTTGGTTGAATATTTTAGTATAATGTCAACACTTGTCTCATATTTTATGTCATTTTCTTAATTAAGAAACACCTTAGATAGTTGTATATTATTTGAATTAAAAAAATATTTCAAGTGTAAGTTATATTTTTTGTATAAAAACTTTATCGGGAAAAAAAATTAAAAATATCAAAAAGATCCAAGGTTGAAAAAATCAATATTTATTGATTTGATTTGATTTATAGATTTAAAACTCCAATATAATTGGTTTGGTTTGATATCTAAAAAATTTGAACCAACTCGGACTATGTACAACCCCTACCTCAAGGCATAAGCCCAACTCAAACCATGTACACCCCCTACCTCAAGGCATAAGCCTAATTTATGCCTTAAGACATAAAATTCATACAAGTTATACCTCAAGCCATAAATTAAGTAGCATGAACCTTTGCACATGAATTTGTGCCCCTACTCTCTAGGCACAATTTCAATAACGTGAATTTATTTCTTGAATTGAACTTCTGCTTACTGAACTTGTCCCAGGAGGCAGAAATTCAGTGGCATGAATTTTTGCCTACTAGGGGTAACATATGCTTTGCGAATTCTTTTGCCTAGCGAATTTTTTTATCTTGTGGCTTTTTAAAAAAACATTAGGGGTATTTTTGTCTTATTTTTTGATGAAAAATATAAAAGGTAAAAAATTAAAGACCATCAATTTGAGAAGCAATAAAAGTCTCTAAGACCAGACCCGAGGCCTGAAACGGAGAAAACAACAGAAACTGCAGCAGACTACAGACTAAGTCGTCAATTGACTCATTAGTACACTTGATGACTTACCAAGTGAGTCGTTAGGTGGGAAACTCGAGAAAAGTTTGAGATTCAGAGAGTCTTGACGGCTAGAGCAAGGACCCGTTAAGTGAGATGACGAATAGTTAAGTGAAGATCAAAGAAATGAAAATTTTCTCCAGTGGCAACAAGTGGATCAAACCACTCGTCAAGTCACCTAACGGATCGTTAGGTGATCCATTAAGTCTGTCGAGGTGAATTTTTCAGCCGAGTTTTTAAGGGTATTTTCAAAATTTTCTAGGTTTCTACTCCTAAGCTACGTCGTTTTGAGGCTATTTTCAGAGGATTTAGGGTAGTTAAACAGTTTCTCCCTCATTTCCCACTTAGACTTTAAGAACATCAGTACGTAGAACGCAGAGCTTCTCTCCAAGAACAAGAGCTAGTGTTCTTCACTCTTCTCTGCAGGTTCAAGGCTCATTCCAAGAGATTTTTCTTCAAGTATGTGGGGATTTAGTAAGGGTATTCCTTTCACCCTAGTGCCCCAAATTATTTTCAAAAAACCTCATTAGCTCCAGCCCTGTAGAAAGTTATGAGTTAAGGTTTCCCATGCAGTGTATGAATTTCCCTAATTTTAGTAATTCTTCAAGTTTTCCATGACTAGTATTATGTGAAATTCACGGTTTGGCTTCAATTATACTGTCATGCCCCCACATTGGGAGGTATGAGTGGCACCTAATGTCACACTGGATCTGGACTGGCCTGACTGCGTGTATGTACCTCTGGTGCCTACCAGTGGCTCAAAACCAAGAAAACAAACTGCTATATCTCGACTGTAAAAAAAGTCTCGGACCGACAAGGCCATACAACACTTGTAAGGGAAGACAGCTAACCTAGCCAACATAACAATAAGGGATCCTATAGGGGCCGACGAGACTATCAAGCTGTCTAGTTATAACAGAAATGAGAACAAACAACTATACCCCACACGACCAACATACAAAACATCACCAATATAGGCCTCACACGGCCAAAACGAACCACTAACTGAAGACTGCAGTCTACAAGCCTCTAGGAGTGAAAATATTGATCAGGACAGGGTCCCGGCCTACCCAAATGCTATACAAATAAAAAACAGATAAACGTCTATAATCTGGCAACTCCGAATAAAAGGAGCTGGCCAACTGCTGACTTTGAATAGCTGCTAGGAGACCCCGTAATCTGTCTGTTTAAACCTGGAGGCAAGTATGCAGCGCCCCATAGTTGGGCATCAATACAATATGTACAGAATATGTAAGACAGTAGATAAGACTGAATAGAAACTGATAAAGAACTGGAAGTGAATATCTGGCTCCTTGGAGCGATCTATATAGCCCCGTAGGCAACGCCACAACTAGTAACCCTGAGGCTGGTCAAGAAAGGCTATTCTAGGTGGGGTCAATCCCAACTGATATATTGCACCATAGTCTCAACCTTGCCACTTTGAAAGCGTATCTGAATCTTAAGGCCTAACGCGATTGCTACTTACCCCTAGAATAATCTGCATAGCTGCTAATAGGCGCACCCCGTGTGCCTATATCTGACCAGAGGATCCTGATAGTGATCATAATCTCTAATGGTCTATAGGTGAGATCTGGAGTGACCTAAACAATACTTTGAATGTCATGCTAGTACAGTGATAACTCATAAGTGAACTGTGAGGTCACATACAACCAATTACTTAGTTCCTTACTTAGAACAACTATAGGGCTACTACTAATCGGACATGCTCCTGAGCAGTCAGCCCCTAATCTTTTCAATAGGTTTAACTATAACTTCAAATCCATTTCATTAGGTCAAAAACTTATAATTTCCCAAAAAGTTCAGAAGGGAGAAGTTCTTACCGAATGTCTGTGGCTGTTAGGATTTAATTTGGTGTAATTTTGACATCTTTTACCCGGCAGAGTTCCGTTATGTCGAGCAAATTTTTGAGAAAATAACTCCATAGTAATATTTTCTGTAGGCCTAGAACTCGTTACTCGAAGTTAATTTGCATTTGAACGGAGTTTGATGGCGTAAATCTGTGAAAAACTGAAGAAATAGTCGTTCCCTTCTCTTCTCTGCCGAAGGGAAATATTTAAAATGAACCCTCTTTTGCACTTAACACCTATATATATATATATATATATATATATATATATATATATATATATAGAGAGAGAGAGAGAGAGAGAGAGAGAGAGAGAGAGAGGCGGTGAGGGAGGGTCCATAACGCACCTCCCATAGTGGGAGGGGAAGGGCGTGACGCGCCTCCCAAAGCACCAAGGAAGTGGCGCGGCGCGGCTCTCCTTGCATCGTGGAGGCGATGCGGGGCCTGGTATGCCCTGATCCCAGTCCTGACCTCCTGCTCGCTTGACTCCATACTCGTGCGTTCATTTTCTGAGCCTTTTTTCGTATGCGTGACACTCTAAGATCCTCGACATACGTACGAATACATTGGTTAAGCAGTAGGAACTTACGAGGTATAACATCCTTCCCCCCTTAGGAACATTTTTCCTCGAATGTAATCTTTAAGCTTAGAAGACTCAGCTCTTTTAACTAATTTTATGAAAATTTAGCAAAGTCTCCTCTGTATTGTGGACTATCTAGAGAACCTAAAATGCAGAAAAGTACAACGCATGCATCCATAGGACGCTATCCGCAATTGAATAATACAGTGCCAATACAAATATCAGTGACTAATAACAAAAACAATAAGGGCTCTACTCAATACTTGAAAACTATCTTACCGTTTTTGAATTGTCTGAATCTGTATGTTAGTATGTCACTATAGAGCCTGGAACAACTGAAGATATTCTGCTATGTTCCTGTTCCTCTCTAAGTTTCTTATGGATCACATCTTTGATCCTTACGGTAGCCTCTTACAAACCTGACGATCTAATATAAATATTGGGGTCTTCGTGTAGGATGGCTCTTCTATAGCATAAGCATCCTCGACTGGGTCAATCTAAGAAAAGGCCTCCTACGCGCTTGTGTAGTGTTGATAAACAGATCCTAGCCCCGAAGGCAACTCTATCTCATAGGCCACTTGGGCAATCTCCTGGAGGACCCAATATAGTTTAATGAATCTAGGGCTAGACCTGTCCTGCTTGTCAGATCTCATAGAGGATTCTTGGAAACGCCTGGTTGATGCTTCAATCCTTAATTTTTTACGCCATACGTTAGAGTAAGACTCCCAATGACCCTAGGTTTCCAGCACATCTTTCCCAATAAAGTGAACTTCCCTTGTTTGGATGATGTATTAGTATGCCCAGTCCAACTACTCCCAAATTACCTGCTTCAGGTCACAATATAGGGGCCTGCATTCCCTCCCATAACAGATCTCCAAGCATCTAAATCGGGTGCTCTGCTTGGTCGTTTGTCTGTGGAAGGGAAGCTATACTCAAGTTTATCTACGCCCCAATCTGACCTAACATCCCTTCCAACACCTAATGGTGAGTTGTGCCTTTCTACCAAAACTGATAAACACTAGGGCATCATGTAACCGGATTGTTTCTTTAGTATTCAACTCAGCGCAATCTTTAACTAAAACGTAATTCTGACCGGCAAGAATGAGATGACCTCACTAGCTGTTTGATGAGGACTTAATAGGGCTAAATTTACACCCAATACAAAGCAACTATGTAGCTTTATTCGTGCTGACTATTCTCCATTTCCATACGGGTGCGGCTACCCCCTGAATTAACCTTCCCGGTTCCTACTGCCCAGCCTTCTCTGGCTGGTCATTGGAGCTTTGTGCTGCAACTTAACAATATCTTGCTCCTTCCCCTACTATCTGTAGGCCTCTTTACAACTTGACACGTTTTGGTTCAATTTTGGGTGAAGGAGGATAACGAACATAATATACCTTACTGTAATCTACTAACGAAGTTCTGCCACATTTAGAATGAAGAGTCGACCTCTGGGTCTCATGACTCCGCACCCTATTACCTTAAAGGCCGATGACTCCCTATTGGACCTTGTCTCGGGGTTGTACTAGGTTAGAGTATTCATACTGTCTCTCCTTTACCTCCACAACTGGTGGTAATATTGCGGTACCCTAGGTAACAACCTCACTATCTCTTAAATGTCAACCTGATGTTTATTTCTCGACATTCAGCTATGGTCCCATACTTTGTCAACCTATCTCAACCTAGAGGTGATTTTGTTTTCCTCCAAAGTTAGATACTCGTTCCCTTCCCCTTGCTTCCATAGGCTGAAATCTGGGGTTCGTACCTTCAGCCTCATATTGTCAAAGATATTACTGACCAAGTCTGTTGACCTGTATCATTCTGACCCGCACTCGGGTCAAATTCTTTTTTCATATGATCTCTCTGTCCTTCGACATAACCAACTAGGGCCATAGCCATTATTCTGCAGGTATATTCTACCGTTATTAGCTCCTGCGATAGAATCAACCTATTTCTGACCTGAGCTTTATTATTGCTGAGGGTTTATTGCTTATGAATTCTCACATGTACTTCAGTGCTACTGGCAATCTTATCTTCCCTCCTGATGTACTACCGTCAGGGTCTAAGTAACTTTGTAAACACTAAGGGTGTCAACCATTTTCTAATCCTTCTCAAGATCAACAATTCTAGCCCTCATTTACTATTTATTCTGAGCAACATGGTGTTGATACTTACACTTTCTGTTGTACTGAAAGAACAAACTGAGAAATGGGAAATGACCTTATTATTCTACAGCGAGGCTAAGGCAAAAAATTCAACGATTCTAAAGGCTGGAGGTACAAAACTTGCACAATCCTTCGTATATTTAAGGTAACCCAATGTTAACCGTTGTCCCAGTCTAATTCTAGATGTCGACTAAGTAAGCCAACCCATGTATATATTATACTCCTAATCTTCTATTTTGAGGCCTTGAGGAAAAATGGGGATGGTACTGGCATATCTATTACCTTATGAGGTTCCTGGTGCTCTGAAAGAATGATGGAGAGATTAAAAGACGTCTGCTTTTGTCCTTCGGCTGACTGTCCCCCAAATGTGGCACCTCCCTGGTCTCCTGCTGTTGTAGCTGATTTGTGACTGACTGAAGTCTGTCCCATATCAAATATTATTTCGAACAGACATAGCAATGAAAGATTAGGTACTCATCCCTATACAACTCGGCTATATAGCACGATCTAATAAGAAGGAGGGGTAACCATACTATTATGCCTTGTATCCTCCTGCTTATAAAATATAATGCATAACACATTTATAAACAAGACTCTACTAGACACGGCTTGCAGACTCCCTATGATACGACTTGCTCTGATACCAACTTTGTCACTGCCCCACCTTGGGAAGCATGACTGACACCTAACAGACCCGAACAAGTTTTTGGCGCCGTTGCCGGGGACTTGGCAATTGGTGAATTTGTTTTAAATGTTAAGTTACTGTATTTTTATTTTCTTAGTGTTGACAACTTGGTCTTAGCCTATATTTTGCAGACTTAATTTCTAACACTGGAAAGAGACAAGGAGCTGGTGGAATCGTATATAGAGCCAGAAAGGATATTTCACAGTAAACGGAGAGAAGCTCTACAAAAAACGCTGCAGTTGCTCAGACAGACGATCATGGAGCAACAACAGAATCCACCGGTAGTACGGGCAGTGTTAGTGCCCGAAGAAGTAGCAGCTTGGCCGGTTCGCGAGGTGGCAATCCCACATGCTAATAATGTCACATCTAGCATCCGCAAACCCGAGCCAGGAGGGAGGTTTGAACTTAAACAGAATATGGTGCAATTGCTGCACACTAGCGGGCAGTTTACCGGTCTCCCTCATGAAGATCCACAGCAGCATCTCCAAAATTTTTTGGAGATAAGTGACACTTACATCCCCGCTGGAGTGTCATCAGATTATGTCCGGCTTACATTGTTCCCATTCTCACTCTTGGGAGAAGCCAAGTGGTGGTTGAAAGCTGAGCCACCAAACTCTATTTCTACGTGGGATGATCTTGCAAGGAAATTCTTGATACGGTTTTTTCCCTCTGGTAAAACAACAGTAATCTTGCAGTTGGCGGATCGGTCCTTAGCCAGACCTGATGGCATTGTGGAGGATGTTCTGGTGCAAGTTGGCTCCCTAATTTTCACGGTAGATTTTGTCGTGCTGGACTTTGAACCAGACGCGGAAGTCCCATTTATTTTGGGATGTCTTTTTTTGGCAACCGGGAAAGCACTAATTGACGTAGCTGCGGGGCAGCTAACAATGCGAGCACATGACAAGGTGGAGGTGTTCGATGTGTACAAGACACCCAAGCTCCCGATGGTGCACGAAGAACTCTCGGTGATCAATGTGATTGATCAATGTGATGATGAGCAAATTAAGGATTCACGGGAGTTAATGGGAAAACCACCGGATCGGTGTAAGCACTACTGGGGGGAGGACAGTGATCGAGAGAAATCGTCCATCACCCTAGAGGACAACTGAGCTTAACGACATCGCGCCGCGACGGTAAACCAGGCGCTGCACGGGAGGCAACCCGTGAAAATAAAAATTTCTTTCTCTTTGTAAAGTGTAAATAGATTTTTCTTTTTCTTTTTCTTGATTGACTACAAAAAATTTTCGTTTTAGTTTTTGTTTTATTTGTATTTAGAGCGAAACCTATAATTCTAACCAATTTTATATAGTGAGATGAATTTCAGGTCAAACGGAGGAAAATATGCACAGAATCGCGAAGGAAAAGTCGAGGTATGAAAATTAACAAAAAGTGGCAAAACAGTGAGCTGGGGCGATAGCTCCGTGTCACGGAGGTGGACCTCCGCGTTACCTCCGTGACACGTTGAGGTATAATCTGGATTTTAAAAAATTTCCTGAACATGCTCGCAATGGCTCTGTGTCACGGAGGCAGTGCACCGCGATGCACTCCGTGACACATTGCCGTGTATATCGCGACGGGTCACACCGGGTCGCCGGGTGACCCGCGCGATTTCCCTAGTGTTTAACCCTGAAAAACCCCTTCTTTTCCTTATTTTTCAATTACTCCGCGACCAAACCCCCCAAAACCCATCCCCCATCAACGTGACACGGAGTAGGCCAAGAAATTCAACAAGTTTTCTTCGATTCTTCAAAGTCAAGGTATGTTTTTCGATTTCCTCTCAAATTCTCGTCGAATTTCTTCGATATTAAGCATGTGAGGTGAGCTAAATTGCCCTAAGTAGAAATTAATCATGAATTCAATTTAATTGTTGTTGAGGAATGTTCGGAATGTCGTTATGATTGCTTGAACTTGTCGATTGCATAAATTAGTCGAATTTGCTTGATAATATCATTTCTAGGGCTTGTTTTTGAATTTGAAGTTGAAAAGGCAGTGAACTTGTGAATTTCATGCCGGTATGTACATGTTGAATGAGATGAGTCGATGTACTAATTGTTAGGATGTTAATAGAACGACGGATTCTCGGGTTAAGGGAATGTTGAAATTTGTAAGAATTTGGTTGGTTGTATAGGTTCGTGTAGATAAATTTTTGTTGTTGTTTTCATTTCTTTGTTTTCCTTGCTAAGTGCGATGGGTAAAATGTTAGCGATGATAGTGATTGTGATTAGCTTTACGAAGTCTAAGTAGTACACAGAAGATATACCGTCGAATTTTTCGAACACACTAAGCATGATTGTATAGTTGGTTATTGGGTGTAAATAAAGATAATCTTGCCGTATTGTTGTAACTGTAGCTAAGGACTAAGTGTGGGGTAACCGAGCTTAACCCGACCTTAGCCGAAGTTAATATCCGTTAGCTTAACATTGATCTTGTCTACATGGGTTGACAGGTAAAATGGCAAGCAGGCAAGAGAAAGGGAAAGGCGCATCAACTTTGGGCACCGGAAGGAAGCGAATCAGACTGGGCACAGCAGTCCCAGCAGCACCGGCAGTTCCACGCGGCCAACGCCGCCAATACGGAACAAGATGGGTGACTGATGAGGGGAAAAGTGGTACGCAAAGCACAAAGAAAACAAATATTTCCCCGAGGAGCATATAGCACGGGAACCATTGGCATAGGAGTTCCCTAGGATGGTCCACCGGATCGAGGCAGCTGGGCTAAATTTCATCTTTGAAGAGCCCAAGGAATGTAACCTGCACCTGGTTCGGGAGTTCTATGCCAATTGGAACCCGACGATCAGAAGTCACACCATCAAAATCAGAGGGCAAATAGTCACTTTGGAGCCCCACCACCTCAATGCCATCGTAGGAGCGCGGGACACAGACGCCCACGTACTCCGACAACTGAACATTACCCCACTGTATGCGGACATCAGACGCACATTGTGTGGGACTCGATCGACAGCTAGATGGAGCAGACACAAAGAGAGGGGCTACCACCAGACTCTGCCCTATTCACAGATGAACAGGGAAGCCAGAATATGGCTGAAGATTGTATGTTCCTGCCACATCCCGGGGGTACATATGACAGATGTAACCCGGAATCGTGTATGCCTGGTGTACGCCCTGATGAAAGAGCTGGAGATCAATGTGGGGGCGGTAATTATCTCCGCCATGAAGAGAGCCCGGTTGCATCAGGGGCACAGGTATGGCTTTGGTGGACTAATCACCACCTTCCTCAGGGGCCTAGATGTCGAGGAGGAGGCCCTTGACTATATCCCGCAGATGGAGCGACGGGCCTTAGATGTTACTAAAACTAAGGCTCCCGACACCACCCACGGGCCAATGCTTACACTTGGAGAGCGACATGCTCGTGATGATCAGTATATGGCTCAAATGTATGGGATGCAGATGCTCCAGCTGAGGATAGGCGGGAGGCCGGCGACAGTGGAGGAGCTATGGCAGCTCGAGCTATACTACCCCTTCGGCGAGAACGCCAGGGCTCTATGCCGAGTGGGGCCAGCATTTGTAGAGCCCACATATGATGATGTCCCCACAGATGAGGAGACACGTCGAGAGGACTCCGATGTGGAGTCCGATGAAGACGACGGGGGCGACTCAGACATGGGAGATGAAGCAGTCGCACCCGACGAAGAAGTGGAATACTTTGAATGATCAGGGAGTTCCACCACCCGATTTTGTACTATTTTAATTTTTGTGAACACTGGGGACAGTGTTCGAGCTAAGTGTGGGGTGGGAGTAGTTAGGTGCTGGGCTGTGCTGTTTTGTATGTATGCTCTAATCTGTTGTCGTGCATGTGAAATTTTGTTGTTCCCTGTGAGTTGTAAATTGTTAAGTTGTTGTTTTGTATTTGTAAATTTATGTGAAATTGATGTGTGTTGCTGAATGTTGCTAGCTGATTCTGATTTTGTACATATTTTTCCTATCGAAATGATCGATATTTTTGACATTTTTTTGCTCTTCGGTTTCTCGGCGTTTGTTTTCGATTCTTTTACCGAGAATGGTCCCATTGAACCGAAGTCATAGTAGTGACTGTTCCCTATGATGGATGGATGACGAACGTCTTAAGGGAAATGTAGTCGTTAGGAGTAGATTTTTTTCTCTCAATTATTTTTCAGTTTTTCTTTGGTGGGTTGCATCCCAAAACCTGTAGTTACTGTATGGTTGCGAAATTCTGGTTGCGTGTTGTACATGATATTTAAAATGCAAAGGTGATTCATATGAAAGCATGCAACTTTGTAAATATGTTGAGATACCTAGGCCATAAAGTTCGATTCAGTGTGATTGAGGCTTAATGTTTGAATTTCTATAATTAGCTGATTGAAAAGTCTGTGAATACATCTTGAATTGAGCATGTGCAAAAAGTGTGAAGTGAGGTGTTGTTATTCCATGCTATTGTGAAGTGTCTAGAACTTGCCTGGTGTGTATACAAAATGAAATGAAGGAGGTGTATTGGAGGAAAGGATGTAGGCATTTCTTTGTTTTAACCGAGAGTTTCTATTTTTCCTTGTCGTACACACCTTGATTGTATACCCTAGTCAGCCCGTTGAGCCTTTAGCCTATTATTTTTTTCTTTTGTCATAAAGTGTAAACCGAGCTTAATCCCTTCTTTTCATTAGCCGTAAAGTCTATACAAAACTCTTAAGCACTTAAGAAGAGAAAATCATTTTCCCGAAGTGTCGAAGAGTGAGAATGATGAAAAGAAAAAGAAAAGCAGTATAAATAGAACACTTAGGTTCATTTTTCAATATTCTGACTTGGTGGAGCAAGAACGTGGGTTACAGGCAGTTGAGGGACGAAAATATCAGGGTTTTTTCTCTCTTTCTTTCTTCTTTAATTCAATTGCTTGTATGATTAACACTCATTTAAAGATGTTTAATCCACAAATGAGTAGCTAATTCCTCTTCTTGCTGAGGTTATGAATAATTGTGATGCAATGTGATCATTGATTCTTTGGTTTTTCATCTTTTCTTCCATGGTTGTTCTATTAATTCTTGTTCTTACTGCATTAATGTGTGGCCTACGTTAATGTATATCTAAAAAGTCCGGTTTCACTCGAGCGAGCAAGAAATTGGAAAGTTGTGAATTAATAGGATATGTTCTTTACTTGGTTTGGGAAAATTGAGTATTGATTTGCTTTCAGGATAGAAATATACCTGAAAGTCGTATTAGTCAATTTAGGAACCGGGTTTGTATGGCTAGAACATGAATTGCATTTAATCACAGAAATGTAGGTGGATGGTTCATGATTCTTAAGTGAGGTTAAATACGAGAGTTTTAATCTCTTGGCAAATGTTCTTGGCTAGCAACCGGAGGAAAAGATTAACCAAATTATAATGATACTTAATTTCATTACATGTTCGTTTAACCTCAGCATGCTTTCATTCATAGTTCAGACTCAAAGTAGATAATTGTTTTAGCTTTAGTATAAAAATTATAAAACAAACTATCAAACTCTTGGTTACACTGTTGTCTACATTTTTAGAAGTAAAATATAGTACACTTGAGCAGATTGCACTTCATCCAAGTCTCTGTGGGATCGATACTTGGCTTACTAAAGCCACTTACTACTTGTTCGACCACATGCACTTGCGTGTAGTTATATACCCATATAACAGACCCGAACAAGTATAATATGTACTGAATATATAAGGCAGTAAATAAAACTTAATAGAAGCTGATAAAGAACTGGAAGTAAATACAAGAAGGGGCAGAAATTAACTTGTAAGCTTTCTTATCCTTAACTTGCAACCGACAAAGCACTACACGTATATGAACTAAACTGTACAACCCTACACTTATAAGCTATAACTAGCAGGCACGAATATAATCAAGAACCTAACTTGGCCCCCATAAGTCTAGAAGGTACAATCAGCACAAAAATAACCTACTGCGGCCCCCATAAGCCCTGACAACTACACTTCAATCTATATACCCCTATCTAGGTTCTGATGACTCTACTAGTGCTATAGCCAACCTACCTGTCCCTTGGGTCTACAACTGAACTCGTTTGGCTCCTGTAGTTGTGTCTAAATCTAGTGGACTCCTGTAACTACACACTGGGCACCAGGCTCAACGAGGGTCAGTGATGCCGATACGACATAAAATAATAGTTCAGCCATGGAATGGATTGTAATATGGCCCTTGGGCCTCTGCATAGTCCCTTTGGACAATATCTGACTTTTTGGAGCGATCTACATAGCCCCGTAGACAGCAACACAGCTAGTAACCCTGAGGCTGGTCAATAGAAGGCTATCCTAGGTGGGGTCAATCTCAACCGATATACTACATCATAGTCTCAACCTAGCCACTTAGAAGGCGTATCTGGCTCTTAAAGCCTAACACAACTACTACTCGCCCCTAGAATAATCTGCATTGCTTCTAATAGGTGCACCCCGTGTGCCTATATCTGATCAGAGGATAATGATAGTGATCATAATCTCTAATGGTCTGGACCGGATAGAGTGAGATATGGAGTGGCCTAAATAATACTCTAAATGTCATGCTAGGACAACAATGACTCATAAGTGAACTGTGAGGTCAAAGATGACCAATTACTTAGTTCCTTGCTGAGAACAACTGTAGAGCTGCTACTAATCGAACATGCTCCTGAGCAGTCAGCCCCTAACATTTCACAGACAACTTACTATAATTCTTAGCTTGAAGGTAATATTGCACTAACATAGTTCTAGTCCCTGAGACCTTAACTTGGTCTGTTCAGATTCCCTATGTCTTTGTTGGACGATTATTAACTTCGTAGGTAAGTCTATCTAGACTTAGCCACTCACGGCAACCTGTACCTGAGTGTCTTATAAGAACAAGCTGGGGTGGTTGCGCGCATTCAATAACTGATAAGGTTCCCTCCGTAGGGTACTCACGGGTCTATCTGACTCGTATGACTAGGATAACTTCCTGGGAAACTTACATGCAAGCTCTAAATCGACTGAAACTAACCGTCACTAGCAGTAGCTCACTAGATGGTAGGTTGTCACTCATTTTACCGGGAAAACCTTGGTGCTGCTGACTCTATGGTAGGACCATCCTATTCAAATTCTGGCCCTGGAGGTGTTAAGGTACGCCAATGGCCTCTAGGCGAGTTTTACTGTCTATATGGGCGTCAAACTGAAAGTTATTTCTCTCATCTGTGCTCGATGCTATCCAACTTACCAAATTAGGCTCAACAGCTAACCCTAAGCTTCTAAGGCCTCGGCATGACAGTAAAATATCAAAATCCTACTAACATAGTGAACAGAAGGACAGATGAAGCTTATAGTGTGGGTCACACCTAATTTACTCTTTCCCTATGAGGGATACTGTAATATATTCTCAACACGTTTTCTAACTGCTAACCACAATATCTATAAGCATTATCTATAAGCAGCAACTTATACAACACATGGGATTGTTATCTACGTTCAAAACATAGGTCGTATCATTATACGATGAGAATAATTTGCCGAAAGAATAAGCCTTAACATATCTCGAATGTTGAATTTCGTTCATTAAGAAGTTCTCCTCCTGAAGCTAGTAACTCCACTTAATTGGTGCCTTTTACACTGAGAGAATATAGCTATTTTCAATACTAAGGACGGCCAATAACAATATATTTTCAATAGGGTTGACTATAACTTCAACTCCATTTCATTGGGCCAAAAACTTACAATTCCCAAAAGTTCAGAAGGGAGAAGTGCTTATCTAATGCTTGTGGTCGTTCAAGATTTAATTTGGAGTAACTCAGACAATTTTTTATCAGCAGAGTTCCGGTATGCCGAGTGAATTTTTGAGAAGTAACTCCGTAGTAATGCTTTCCGTAGGCCTAAAACTCGTTACCCGAAGTTAATTTACATTTGGACAGAGTTTGGCTGTTACTACCCGTAAAATGTTAACAGTTAGTAGGCATACGCGTGGTTTGTGACGAGTAAAAACAGCTCGACGCGTGTGGGAAAAGCCTCAGAGGTAGGGTCGGGCGAGGCCAGGCCGTGAAGGGCCAGTGCGACACGCCATTCTACCGGTGCTTTGGGCAGTGCGGCACCCCAGGGGGATCAGCGCCCTAGGAGGCGTGGCGCGGTGCGGCAGGGCCCTTGGAGCTTTGGCAAGCGCGGGGCGCCAGCCTCTTGGCGCTTTAGCCAACGTCAGGTGCTGCCCAGGCCACCGCCCTTAATATATATATATATATATATACACGCACATATATAAGCTCCTCCTTTCATTTCAAATCATTTACAACATATTCCTTCGGCCAGAGAGAGTATAGCACGCGATTTTCATCCAAAATTTCCTCTGATTATGCTGCTAAACGCAGTCCACACTTCAATTAACGTTGCTAGGGAGCATCACTACAAAGTTGTTTTCTTTAAATACGCCCGGCAAATCGAAAACCCACCGAGCAAAAGTTGTCAAAATTGCTCCAAATTGATTTCTATACGACCATAGGCTTTAGGTAAGCATTTCTCCCTTCTGAGCTCTCGGAGAATTACAGGATTTCAGCTGTATTTTATGTAGTATAATTTCAGTTGCTATTAGTATTAAAAGTTACCATTTTAAGCTGAATTTGTATTGAAATTAGTCTCTTTTTCCCAGTATTACGATTATATTTGGAAAAAGCTGTTGAATACAAGTTGAACCTTGTTAGTCAACCGGGAATCGGCAATCGAGGTATGTAAGGTTTATCCTTCGACAAGTTATTCTCATTGTACGATTCTATAACTTATGTTCTTGAACGGAAATAACGGTCCCATATGTTGCAATTAATTGCTATCAGTAGAATGTGATTAGATATGTTGTGGTCAGATGTTGTTGGTAGATTATGAAGTTGTATGTTGTGATTAGCTTCTAGAAAACATATATAGATTATACCGCAAGTGTCCCTTATCGGGAAAGAACATGTTAAGTGTGATACACGCTAGGTGCGCCATAGCAACTCTTCTGCTCTCCAGTTATTGTATTAGTAGAATTGTAGGTTTGATTTTCAGGCCTAGACCTTAGAAGCTTATGGATAACTATTAGAACTGAGTTAGTAAGTCGAACAACATAGGCGTAGATGGGCGATGTAGCTACCAGTCGGGCGCCTGTTCTGTCAGTAAAGGACGCCTAGAGGCCATTGGCATAGCCCTCACGCCCCAGGGCCAGAAATTTAGATAGGAGGGCAATATTTTAGAGTCAGCGGCATTAGGGTTTTCTAGTGGGATGAGTGACAGCCCATCGTCTAGTTAGCTATTACTAGTATCACTTCCAGTTGATTCACTATTCATCATACAGGTCATCGTGAGTGGCTAAGTCCAAGTAAGCTTAACCGCAAGCTAGGAATTGCTCAGGAAATTCATATAAGATCTGAACAGACTAAGTGTTATACCCCGTAGGATTCCCGGCACCTAGATGACCTATTCGCACGTTGGTTAAGAATATTTGAAGGCCATACGTGCTAGAGAAAGGCCCGGGAAAAAGATCGGACGAGAAACCTGTCGAACCATCGCGGACGGAGCCGAGGCAGAGCCCCTCCGCGATGGCAGCGTGTCACGGAGGTGAAGCCTCCACGTTGGCTCCGTGACACGTTGGCCTTGTCCAGTCCCAAGTATATAAAGCCCCACTTCGGTTTTAATTCATATAAACTTATAAATTTCCAGTGAAACAGAGAGGAAACATTAGAGAAGAGAAAAGAACGAAGGGGGTAATATAATTTTCATCCGATTACGCTGCTAAACATTGTCCAAACTCAAATTAACCCCAGATACTGAGGTATTTAGCAGCAGAGAGCATTCCTACGGATTTAGTTTCGTGAAATACGGCCGACGAATCGTCGAGCTACCGAGCTAAGGTAAGTAGAATTGCTCCAAACTAGTGTCTATGTGTTTTTAGCGGTGAAGTGAATATTTCTCTCTTCTGGACCTCTGAAAAATAGCGAGTTTTCGACCGTCTTTCGATAAGCCTAAGTTTAGGCTATAAATTACATCGAAGTGATGTTGTTCATTTAAAATAAAGTTATATTTGGTATTAATTGATATATTTATGAATGCAGTTGGGAGAAAATAGTTGAAGTACCGGCCAAGCCTCGTCCGATAGACGGATAGTTCGAGGATAAGGTATGTAAAGCTAGTTTTCTCGGCAAGTTAGTAAATCTCGATATAGTAAAGCAATTTAAAGGCCAGTAGAATATTCAGAAGTCATGTGTTGTGTTTATTACGAATGTTGGTACGATATTAGAAGCATTAGGTTATAATTAGCACGAAACTTGTTAGCATGATATAGATTCTAATACAAGTGTTAGGAACTGCACAACATGCTCAGTATATGATATAGTACAAAATGTCAGGATATTATCGTATTCAGTTGAAACCCAGTAAAGCAATGTAATATCTGTAAGACATCTCAGAAGTAGAATGATAGGTTAAAATGAAGTTTAGAAAACATATTAGAAATAACAAATCATGTTACTATAGAAACTCAGCATACAGCATGGTTTTCAGCAGAAAGACTATATCTTGTCCAGCATTAGACTCAGTACGGTATGGCAAAAGATTATATATTATATATGCATACTATTGTCAGTCTCAGCATGTGTTAAGTATGTACATATTACTATTACTAGCTCAACATATAGTATGTACAAATACTTTACTATTATTAGCTTCAGTATATGGGATATGCAAATAGTATTACCAGTTGAGACCGTTGTATTGTTTTGGGGTTGGATTACCTAGCATCCATGACCGCCCCAGGGTTAATAGTTGTATCGACTCGTCCGCCAGAGGACGAGGATACGTCGCTCTATGGAGTGGCATGCCGTCCCACAGGGGACGAAGATGGGATGCCAGTTTTCCCCATATTGTGCCTTGATCGGCCCTTACACACCCCTGTCAAGCGGATACGCCCGGGTGTTGATTCAGGAGTCCTCCGGACTCAGATGCAGTTATAGTCAGGGGCTCAGCGAGCCCAAGTGCATACCCTGGGGACAGGAAGGATGCTTACAGCGATTATAGGAGATGGGATGACCGAGGTAGGGGTATAGATTCTGTGCTGGTTGTACCTCCCGACTTATGGGGGCCGGGTAAGGTTTGTGTGTGCTATATTATGTTATGTTATGCCATGTTACATTAGACACGAGTAGATTGGCAGTAGAACGATACGTCTCCAGGTATGACTCCTACTTCAGTTTCATCAGTTGTATTGTTGTTTTCAGATATTTCCTTCAGTTATTGCTTTACATACTCAGTACCAGTGGTACTGACGCCCGGTGGGGCACTGCATTACTTGCCTGCAGGTACTCATAGACGAGCAGGCGATACCTCGTGATTCCTGTCAGCGATCGAGTATTCAGCTCCTATCATCCGGAGACTGAATCCCAGAGGTGTATTTCGTTTTCTTTTGTTGTACAGTACGGGTAGGTCGGGGCCTTGTCCCGATCATTTCTGTTGCTATTCCTAGAGGCTTGCAGTCTGTATATATTTCCGTGTTGTCAGTTGAGCCGGTCGTGTGAGGTCGTGCATTTGTATAACTGTTAGTAGTTTTATCTCTTTTATGTTGGTCGTGTGGGGCCATAGTTTGACAGTAGTGGTGACCTTGCCGGTCACATAGCTTTCCAGTATTTCATTGTTGATTTACAGATAACTAGACAGCATGGTGGCCTTGTCGGCCCGCATAGGTTTCCCTATATTGATATGTTTCTGGTTAGCTGTCAGCACAGGTACAGGTGGCTATAGGCCTAGTCGGCCGGAGGCTATATTTACAGCCGTCATATAGCCCGTTGTTTCCCTGAATCTGAGTTAGAGCCAGCCAGGCACCAGATGTGCTCAGGCTCAGCAGTCTAGCAGTTCAGGTCCTAGTAGGGCACCAGGTGCCAGTCATAACCTCCAAGGCGGGGTGTGACAAACTTGGTATCAGAGCAGGTCGTATCCCAGGGAGTCTGCAAGCCGTGTTAAGTAGAGTCCTGTCCATGGATGTGTTGTGCACCACATACTATGGGTAGGGGTTGCAAGGAATGATAGGATGGTTGTCTTTATTCTTATTCAGTCGTGCTGTAGAGCGGTACAATATAGGGTTGAGTCCCTAAAAGCTTACTATATTCTTTGGTTACAGATAATGTCAGACCAGCGACATCCTATCACAGGCCGGAGCTTAGATATTGCAGCAGGGGAAGGCACCAGCAGAATGTCTCACCCTCGTTTAGAAATAGCCGGGTCAGAGGGCACTACAGAGGCATCGTCCCAGTCTTCTCAGCAGTCTCCACCACATCAGGAGCCAGTAGGGGCGACACTACCTCCAGCAGTCCCTATACCGACCCCTTCCGACCAGGAGGTTAGAAGTGCGGTAGTTATGTTAGCACAGATGATGGCTGCTCAGTGTCAGCCGATGCCGTCTACAATTGTGGAGTCGTCAGAAGGGCCCGGAAGTTCGAGGGTCCGAGAGTTCTTGGCTTTGAATCCCCCACAGTTCACAGGTACGGACCGGACAGAGGACCCTCAGGATTTTCTGGATCAAATGCAGAGAATTTTCAGGGTTATGCATGCCACGCCTACAGAATCAGTTGAGTTGGCAGCATTTCGGTTACGGGACATCGCCGTATTGTGGTATGAAAGCTGGGAGAGGTCCCGAGGGAGAGATGTTTCCCCTCCGACCTGGTCCAGCTTCTCAGGAGCTTTTCTGGATCACTATTTGCCGCGGGAGATTCGACAGGCCCGGGTGGACCAGTTCCTACATCTGGAGCAGGGGGCCATGAGTGTTCGGGAATACTCCTTGCGGTTTGATTCTTTGGCTCGATATGCACCGGCCTTTGTTGATACCATGGCATCCAGAGTACACCGCTTTATCATGGGGTTGAATCCAGAATATGTTGAGACTTGTATTACGGCTACACTGCGAGAGGACATGGACATCGAGTTCAGGCATTCGCCCAGAATATTGAGGGCATCAGACAGCGGCCTAGAGACCGACCGCTCAAAAGCATGTTCGGTCAGTAACATCCCTACAATCGTTCTAAGCAGAGGAACTAGGTAACTAGTCATCCGTGACCCCACAATTGTTTATGAGTTATAGTTGTCCGGGCAGGACATTTAGAGTACTGTTAGGCCACTCCAGATCTCACCCTATCCAGTTTAGACCATTAGAGATCATGATCGCTACCAGGATCCTCTGATCAGATACAGGTGCACGGGGTGTGCCTGCTAGCAGCCGTACAGACTATTCTAGGGGGAGAGCAACGATAGCGTTAGGCTGAGAAGGCCAGATACGCCATTTGAGTGGCTAGATTGAGATTTCAGTACAGCACCTCAGTTGGGGTTGCCCTCACTCAAGAGCCTTCCTTGACCACTCTAGGGTTACTAGTTGTGTCGTCGCCCGGCTATATGACGTCGCTCCAAGGGAGAGGTATGCCATCCGTGAGGGATGAAGATGAGGTCCAAGGACTTTATACAGTCCATTCTATGGCTGGACTATAATTTCTATGTCGTATCGGCAGTGCACCCCTGTCGAGCCTGGTGCCCGGGGTGCAGTTATCAGGAGTCCACCGGACTTAGACACAGCTACATATCAAGAGCCAAGTGAGCTTAGTTGCAGACCCAGGGGGATAGGTACATTGGCTATAGCACTAGTAGAGTCACAGAAACCTGGATAGTGGTATATAGATTGAGGTGTATTTGCCAGGGTTATGGGGGTCTCGGTAAGTTAATATTGTGTTGCTTGTACCTTCAAGGCTTATGGGGGCTTGGTTAGGTTCATGTTTGTATTCTTGTTTGCTAGCTATAGCTTATGAATATATGATTGTACAGTCGTAGGTCATATACGTGTAGTGTTTTGTTAGATGCATATTACGAGTAAGCAAGCTTTCAGGTTAATCTTTCTACCCCATTCTCTATATTTACTTTCGGTCTTTAATAGCTTACTTAATGCCTTACATATTTGGTACATATTGTACTAACTCCCATCCTTGGGCGTTGCATTACTTGCCTACAGGTTTAGACAGACAGAGTTCAGGCTCTTCAGTCGCAGCTGTTCAGAGTCAGCAGTTTAGCCAGCTCCATTTGTTTAGAGTTTTCAGGTTGTAGAGGTTACAGTCTTTCAGTTGTGTAGCTTTTAGGGTAGGTCGGTCCTGTGTCCGACCACTATTTTTATTTCTAGAGGCTTGCAGACTATAGTCGTTAGCTAGTTAGTTATTGTTGGCCGTATGGGGCTTAAATTAGTTATGTTTCGTTTGTTGGCCGTCTGGGGCCTAGTGTAGTGGCTTGTTCTCATTTCTGTTATAACTAGACAACATAGTGGTCTTTTCAGCCCACATAGGATCATTTTTGTTGCCTGCTGTTGATTAGCTGGTTTTATTTAAAGATGGCTATACAGCCTTGTTGGCCGGGGGCTGTGTTTACAACAGAGATATAACTCGTTGTTATTCTTGAATTGAGTTGCAGGCATGCACTTGATGTGCATCAGCCCAGCCAGGTCAGTTAGATCCCAGTATGGCACTAAGTGTCGTCATGCCTCCCAAGGTGGGGCATGATAAACTTGGTATCAAAGCAGTTCGTATCCTAGGGATTCCTCAAGCCATGTCTATTAGAGTCTTGCTCATAAATGTGTTATGCACCACATTCTATAAGCAGGAGGCTACGAGGCATGATAGTATGGTTACCCATCCTTCTTCTCAAATCGTGCTATAGAGCGGAGTTGTATAGGATTGAGCCCCTAAACTTTCATTGCTATGTCAGTCTAGAATAACGTTCGATAAAAGACAGACTCCAGCCATTCACAAGATGAATACAGCAGTAGGAGGAGGTACCAGTGAAGTGCCATAATTGAGAGACTGTTAGCCTAAGGGCAGAAGCAGATGTCTTTTGCATTTCCCCATCATCCTTCGGAGGCACTGGGAACTTCCTAATGCAATAGATATGTCAGCTTCATCCCCGATTCCTTCTTTAGCTTCGCAATAGTACCTCAGAATAGTATACGTATGAGTTGGCTTACCTATTAGATATGTAGAATTAGACAGGGGCAAGATTTAAGGTTGGACCACCTAAAACATACGAAGGATCGTGTAAGGTTTGTACCCTTAGCCTTTAGAGTTGCTGAAATTCGCACCCTAGCCCTGGTATAGCATGATAGGGTTACTTCCCGCCTCTTAGTTTATTGTTTCAGTACAACAGCAAGCATGAGTAGCACTGCCATGTTTCCCTTAGTGTTTAAATAAGTTATACTGCAGTAAATCAGGAGAATATATAATACTTCTAGTAGTCTCAAGTACATGAGGGAGTCCATAAGTGATTTTCCACCAGGAATAGTAAAGTCTAGGTCAGAAATAGGCCGATTTCGATGCAGTGTGCTAATGACGGTAGAGCATACTTGCAAGATCATGGTTATAGCCTTAGTTTGTTATATCGAAGGACAGAGAGATCATATAAACAAAATGGGCCCGGGTGCAGTTCAGAAGGAGTACAGGTCGGTAGACTTGGTTAGTAATATTTGTGGCAGTAGGAGGCAAAAAGCACGAACCCCAGATCTCAGCCCCTGGGAATAAGGAGGGAAGCACAAGTATTTCATACTGGAGGGAACCCAAGATTACCTCCAGGTTGAAGTAGGATGACAGAGCATGGACCACTACCGAATGTAGAGAACTAAACATCGGGTTGACAATTAAGAGATAGTGAGGTTGTAACCTAGAATGATGCAATATTACCATCGGTTATGGAAGTAGAGGAGTGGCGATACAGAGATTCTAACCTACTATAACCTAGAGACAAGGCCCAGTGGAGAGCTAATGGTCTTTGAGATAATAAGGGGCGGAGTCATGAGACCTAGAGGTCGACTCTGAGTTCCAAAGGTGGCAGGACTTCATTAGCAGACTACGGCCAAGGTGCACTATGTCCATTACCCCCCTCCACCCAGGGTTTAACGAAAGCACATCAGGTCGTAAAGAGAGACCTATTGATGGCATGGGAAGAGGGCAGATATCGTTGAGTCGTAGTCCAAAAATCTAATGACACAACCAAGGGAGGCTAGACAGCATGAACGAAATAGGCCAATTTAGGAAACGGTCGTGCCCGTAAGGAAGTGTTAAGTAATCGACATGAATACAGTTACAGGATTACCTCATTTCAGGTGTAAATTGACCTTATTCGAGTCAATATAAAAAGGCTGACAAAATCAATTCATGTCTTGCTAGATGG
Organism: Datura wrightii; assembly: GCA_035772735.1. Lineage (NCBI taxonomy): Eukaryota > Viridiplantae > Streptophyta > Magnoliopsida > Solanales > Solanaceae > Datura > Datura wrightii. The sequence continues at coordinate 18,626,349 of JASDFA010000001.1, forward strand.
AATCATATTTCAGCTAAAGGCTATGCTGAATTAAATGTTTAAGAAACAGTTTGGTTGTGTGGAGCCCAAGTATCCAATAAACTCTGACAGAGAGGCACAACGTACAGCTATGTTTTAGAAAGGCTTTTAGAACAATTTGGGATGCATGTTAAGTTGGGTATGACCCCTCGTCTCCAAACAAATGGCTAAGTAGAGCACACAACTTAGATGTTGGGGGTCTATTATGAGTGGAAGTGGAAGCCCCCTAAATGATGACTTAAAGCGGGTAAATTTGAGGCAGTTGAACCAGGGAATATTATAACAGGTAGACTGAAAAGTTAAACTTACCAAGAAATGGGTACCGATAGCCCAGGGTCATTGGATGTTCTACCCTAATGTACGATGAGGTAGCTAACGGTTGAAGCAGCAGTTGAGTATTTCTAGAAATTTCGCCAAAGAAGGGCGTTATGAGATTTGATAAAAAGGGAAAGCTTAGCCGTAGATTCATTGTCCCATATCATATCCTCCGAAAGACAGGCACGATGGCATATGAGCTGGAACTGTCTCCAGAGCTAGAATCTGTCCACCGGTCTTTCACATATCAATGTTGCGAAAATGTGTAGGGGACCCGTCCCTAGTTGTGCCAGTTAAAGACGCTCAGGTTATTGAAGAGTTAGCCTATGAAGAGGTTCCAGTGGCTATATTAGATCAACAAGTTCGTAGGTTAAGGACAAAAGATGTAGCCTCTGTTAAAGTGTTATGGGGGAACAGGAATAAAGAAGAGATGACCTGGGAAGCTGAGGATGATATGAATTCTAGATACCCTTACCTGTTCCGGAAATGATTCAGATTATGCAATAAAGGTAAGATTTTGTTCAGTTACTATTTGTTCCATCGGTTCTGTGCATGGCTACCCCTTTTTATTGTGTAATGGTTGTATAGCGTCCTGCGAGACATTTATATTGGACTTTTCTACATTTCATGTTTCCAGAAAGTCCATACTATAGAGGAGACTCTGTCGAAAATTTTCTAAATCTTGGTTAAGAAAGTTAACTCCTTAAAGCTTGAGAATGACATTCGAGGACGAATGTTCCTAAGGGGGGTAGGATGTTACACCTCATAAAATATTGACGGTTAGTAGGCATACGTGTGGGTTGTGACAAGTAGAAAGAGCTCGACACGTGTGGGAAAAGCCTCAGAGGTAAGGTCTGGCGAGGCCAGGCTGTGAAGGGCTAGCACGACGCCCCAGCTTGCCGATGCTTTTGGCAGTGCGGCACGCCAGGGGGATCAACGCCCTGGGAGGCGCGGCGTGGCTGGGCCCTTGGCGCTTTGGCAAGCGCGGGGCACCGGCCTCTTAGTGCTTTTTCCAGGGCGAGGTGCTGCCCAGGACACAACCCTTAATATATATATAAGTTCCTCCTTTCATTTCAAATCATTTACAACATATTCCTTCGGCCATAGAGATTATAGCACGCGATTTTCATACAAATTTCCTCCGATTACGCTGCTAAATGTGGTCCAAACTTAAATTAACTTTAGGTATTGAATTTTAACCCTATAGGGATCATCAATATGGAGTTATTTTCTCAAAATATACCCGACAAATCGGAACCCCGCCAAGCAAAAGTTGTCGGAATTGCTCCAAATTGATTACTATACGGCCATAGGCTTTAGGTAAGCATTTCTCCCTTTTGAACTCTCAGAAAATTATAGGTTTTCGGCATATTTTACATAGTTGAATTATAGTTTCTATTAGTATTAAAAGTTACCATTTTAAGCTGAATTTTGTATTGAAATTAGTCTCTTTCTCCCAGTATTCAGTTATATTTGGAAAGAGCTGTTGAATACAAGTTGAATCTCATCAGTTAATCAGGAATAAGGAATTGGCAATCGAGGTATGTAAGGTTTATCCTTCGGCAAGTTATTCTCATCATACGGTTCTACGATTTATGTTCTTGAACGGAAATAACAGTCCCATATGTTGCAAGTAATTGTGATCAGTAGATTGTGATTAAATATGTTGTGGTCAACTGCTGTTGGTAGACTATGAAGCTGTATGTTGTGATTAACTGCTAGAAAACATATATAGATTATACTGCAAGTGTCCCTTGTTAGGAAAGAACATGTTATGTGTGATATGTGCTAGGAACGTCATAGCAACTCTTCTGCTCTCCAGTTATTGTATTAGCAGAATTGTAGGTTTGTTATCATGCTTAGACCTTAGCAGCTTATGGATAACTATTGGACCTGAGTTAGTAAGTCGAATCGCATAGGCGCAGCTGGGCGATGTAGCTACCAGTCGGGCGCCTGTTCTGTCAGTAAAGGACGCCCAGAGGCCATTGGCGTACCCTCACGCCCCAGGGCCAGAAATTTAGATAGGAGGGCCATACTTTAGAGTCAGTGGCATTAGGGTTGTCTAGTGAGCTGAGTGACAGCCCACCGTCTAGTTACCTATTACTAGTGTCAGTACCATTTGACTTAGTATACTTCATACAGGTCGCTCAGGAAGCATTTCCAGTCCTCCAAGTATGATAGGACCCATGGGTACCCAAAGGAAGAGGACCTTATTAGCAATATAGGAGAGGCCAATTGTCACACCCCGCCTTGGGGAGGGGAGTACGACTGGCACCTGGTGCCCTACTAAGATCTGACCTGCTAGACTGTTAAGCCTGGGCGCGTCTGGCGCCTGGCTGGCTCTAACTCAGATTTCTGGAAACAAAGGGCTATATAACGGCTGTAAATATAGCCCCCTGGCCCATTGGCCTATCGCCTGCTGTACCTGTCTTGGCAGCTAACCAGAAATATAGTAACTCAGGGAAGCCTATACGGGCCGACAAGGCCACCATGCTGTCTAGTTATCTGCTGCTTAATCAAAAGCACAAAAAGAAGCTACGTGACCGGAGAGGTCACCACTGCTGACAACTATGGCCTCACACGACCATTACAAAAGTAAGAAAGAGTAAAGACAACTATACAACTGCACGGCCCCACACGACCGGCTCATCTGACCACAGGGATCTCATACAGAATGCAAGCCTCTAGGAATAGTAATAGAACTGATCGGGACAGGGCCCCGACCTACCCATGCTATATACAACAAAAGGAACTGAACTACACCTCAAAAATTCAGCCTCTGGATGACTGGAGCTGAATACTCAACCGCTGACAGGGAGTCACGTAGAATCGCCTGCTCGTCTAGGAGTACCTACAGGCAAGTAATGCATCGCCCCACTGGGCGTCAGTACCACTGGTACTGAGTATGTAAAGCAACTGAAATACTATAACTGAAAATAACATCTGAAAGCAATAATATGACTGATGAAGCTGAAGTAGGAGGAATAACTTAACTGTCTGATGATGTAGATCGCACCTGTTCTTACTGATACCGAAGGAAGTAGGAATCATACCTGGAAGCGTATCATTCTACTACCAACCCACTCGCGTCTAATATAACATGGCATAGTATACATAACGTAACACATCACATACAAACCTTACCCGGCCCCCATAAGCCGGGAGGTACAATCAACACAGAATCTATGCCCCTACCCCGGTCATCCCATCTCCTATAGTGGCTGTAAGCATCCTGCCGGTCCCTGGGTATTCACTTAGGCTCGCTGAGCCCCTGACTATAACTGTACCTGAGTCCGAAGGACTCTAAATCAACACCCCGGGCGTACCCGCTCGACGGGGGTGTATAAGGGCCGACCAAGGCACAATATGGGGAAACTGGCATCCCATCTTCGTCCCCTGGCGGGATGGCATGCCACTCCGTAGAGTGACGTATCCTCGTCCTCTGGCGGACGAGTCGATACAGCTATTAACCCTGGGCGGTCAGGGATGCTAGGTAATCCAACCCCAATCAATACAATGGTCTCGACTAATCATGCTGTATGTGTATCTCATAAGCCAAAACTAATAGGCGTAAGGTATTATATAAATCATGTACTGGGCTAATAATAGCAATCTGTAGGTGTCTGATACATGCTGAGACAGGTAAGTATAAATATGAATATAGTTCCCTGTCTAACTGTACTGGGGTAAAGGCTATACAAGCGGGTGTTTCTGCTGAAGGCTATGCTGTTCACTAGGTTTCTGTATTAACATGATTTCCTATTTCTAACATGCTTTCTAAACTATATATACAATTACTATTCTATATCTGGAATGCTTTACTGATGCTGTACTACCTTGCGAGGTTTCAGCTAAACACAACAATATCTTGGCAGGGCATATTACATCACATACTGAATATACTGGGCAACCTTAACCACTTACGCCCAAATCTATATCGTACGGATAGGTATCGTACACGTTACAACCCAAAACTGCTCATATTGCACCCATATTCATAATAACACAATAATCGATTTCCGAACATTCTACTGGTCTGTAAATTACTATACTACTTCAATGCTACTTAACTTGCCGAGGAAACTTAACTTTACATACCTTATCTTTGAATATTCGTCCGTCGGACGAGGCTCGGCCGGTACTTCTACTGTTTTCTCCCAACTGCATTCATAAATACGTCAATCAATACTAAATACAACGTTATTTCAAAAGGCAACGTCACTTTCGATATAGTTTATAGCCTAAACTTAGGCTTATCGAAAGACGGTCGAAAACTCGCTATTTTTCAGCGGCCCAGAAGGGAGAAATATTTACTTCTCAACTAGGAACACATAGACATTAATTTAGAGCAATTCTACTTACTTTAGTTCGGCGGCTCACCGATTCGTCGGCCGTATTTCGTGAAACTAATTCCGTAGAAATGCTCTCTGCTGCTAAATACCTTGGTATCTAGGATTAATTTGGGTTTGGGCAGCGTTTGGCAGCGTAATCGGATGAAAATATTTAATTTTCCTACGTTTTCTCTCTGCTTCTGCGCTATTCTGGAAAATTTATAAGGATTAATAAGTTTCAACCGTAGTGGGGGCTTTATATACTTGGGCCTGGACAAGGGCAACGTGGCACGGAGCCATCGCGGAGGCCTCCCCTCCGTGACACGCTGCCATCGCGGAGGGGCTCTGCCTCGGCTCCTCCCGCGATGGTTCGACAGGTTTCTCGTCCGATCTTTTCCCGGGCCTTTCCCTAGCACGTATGGCTTTCAAATATGCTTAACCAACGTGCGAGTAGGTCGTCTAAGTGTCGGGAATTCTACGGGGTATAACATTCTCCCCCCCTTAGGAACATTCGTCCTCGAATGTATACTGTTATCTAGAGGACTGCTTACCTTATTTTCTGGAAAAATTTTGGCAGAGTTTCCCCTGTAACATGGACTATCGCAAAAACCTGAAATGCAGAAAAGTCCAACACAGGCACTGCACACAATGTTCTACAATCCACTAGACAACTAAGTATTACTTCTCTCTTTATCATTTACAACATACATATCATAAAGTACTGTATAAGCAATGATACGGACATACCTGTCGTCTGACTAGGCCTGAAATAAGTGAGGGTATCTGGTTTTCATATCTTCTTCAGCCTCCCACGTCATTTCTTCCCGATTTCTGTTACGCCACAATACCTTGACAGATGCAACATCTTTAGTTCTCAGCCTGCGAATCTGTCTGTCTAGGATAGCTACGGGAACCTCTTCGTAGGCTAACCCCTCTGTGATCTGAACATCCTGGACTGGAACTACTGTAGAAGGGTCCCCTACGAACTTTCTTAACATGGAAACGTGGAATACTGGATGAACAGATGCTAATTCTGGAGGCAAGTTTAACTCATATGCCACGCGGCCTATTCTTCGCCGAATTTGGTACGGCCCAATGAATCTTGGGCTAAGCTTGCCTTTCTTACCAAATCTCATTACCCCTTTCATCGGGGACACTTTCAGGCATACCCAGTCATGCACCGCAAATTCTAGATTTCTGCGCCGCATATCTGCATAGGACTTCTGGCGGCTCTGAGCAGTCAGTAAACGTTCCCGGACAAGCTTTATATTTTCCTCGGACTGCCGAACGATGTCTGGGCCAACTAATGCTGATTCTCCTGTTTCAAACCAGCCCACCGGTGATCTACATTTTCGCCCGTACAATGCCTCGAAAGGCGCCATCTGAATAGCTGAATGGTAGCTGTTATTATAAGCAAATTCGATTAACGAAAGATGTTCATCCCAGCTACCCCCAAAATCTAACACACACGCTCGTAGCATATCTTCGAGCGTCTGAATTGTACATTCAGCTTGCCCGTTTGTCTGAGGATGGAATGCTGTGCTCAAATTAATCTGCGTCCCCAGACCTTTCTGAAATGACTGCCAGAATCTAGCTGTAAACTGTGCCCCTCTGTCTGAAATGATAGATGCCGGCACTCCATGTAATCTAACTACTTCTCTGATATATAATTCGGCATAATCCTCCGCTGAGAAGGTAGTCCTTACTGGCAGGAAATGAGCTGATTTGGTCAGCCTAGCAACTATTACCCAAATGGAATCATTTCTGCGTCTCGTACGGGGTAACCCTGTTACAAAATCCATATTTATTGCTTCCCATTTCCACATAGGTATTGATATCTCTTGATTCAAACCACCCGGTTTCTGGTGCTCTGCTTTCACCTGCTGACAATTAGCACATCTAGATACGAATTCGGCTATTTCAGTTTTCATACCTGGCCACCAGTACATGTCTCTGATGTCGTGGTACATTTTCGTCGCCCCTGGATGGAGGGAATAGCGAGCGTAATGTACCTCGTGCATAATCTGCCCACGAAGGCCTGAGACATTCGGGACACAAAGGCGGCCCTTACAGCGTAGTACACCATCCTCGGTTGTCTGAAAATCTGGCTCCTTACCCTTCTGAACTCTATCTCTGAGCTGGACTAAATCGGGATCCTCATACTGTCGTTCTTCTACCTCCGCAACTAGCGATGATACTGCAGAATTCTGAATTACGGCCCCATTATCTCCTGTTTCCATTACCCGAACGGCTAGCCCAGCTAACTGATGAATTTCTTTAACTAATTTCTGCTTCTCAGGTCGCAAATACGCTAAACTCCCCATTGACTTACGGCTTAGGGCATCTGCTACAACATTAGCTTTTCCGGGGTGGTATAGAATATTCACATCATAGTCTTTTAACAACTCCAACTAGCGGCGTTGCCGATGATTCAGCTCTCTCTGAGTGAAAATGTACTGTAGGCTCTTATGATCTGTATAAATATCAACATGAACTCCGTACAGATAATGCCTCCACATCTTCAAGGCATGAATTACTGCGGCCAACTCTAGATCATGGGTGGGGTAATTCTTCTCATGTTTCCTCAGCTGCCTAGAAGCATATGCAATTACTCTACCATGCTGCATCAACACACAACCCAACCCGACACCTGACGCGTCGCAATAGACTGAATAACCTTCTGTGCCTTTCGGCAGTGCTAATACGGGAGCGGAGGTCAATCTATCTTTCAGTTCCTGGTAACTCTTCTCACATGCCTCCGTCCACTGAAACCTTGCTTCTTTCTGTGTCAATTTAGTTAAAGGTGCTGCAATGGTTGAGAACCCTTCAACGAATCTTCGATAGTATCCTGCCAACCCCAAAAAGCTACGAACTTCAGTCGGGGTGGTAGGCCTAGGCCATGACTTAACTGCTTCTATCTTCTGTTTGTCTACCTGTATACCAGTATCTGAGACAATATGCCCTAAATAGGCTACTGAGTTAAGCCAAAATTCACACTTCGAAAATTTTGCGTACAACTGGCGGTCCCTGAGAATCTGGAGCACTGTCCGCAAATGAGTTCGGTGATCTGCTTCGGAGCGAGAATACACCAGAATATCATCAATGAATACTATCACGAACAAGTCCAGGAAGGGTCTGAAAATACTGTTCATCAGGTCCATAAAGACTGCTGGGGCATTTGTTAGTCCGAAGGACATAACCAGAAATTTAAAATGTCCATAACGGGTCCTGAATGCTGTCTTAGGGATGTCCCTCTCACGTACTCGGACCTGGTGATATCCGGACCGCAAGTCAATCTTAGAAAAGTATCTGGCTCCCTGCAACTGATCAAATAAGTCATCAATTCTGGGAAGCGGATACTTGTTCTTTACTGTAACTTTGTTTAACTACCGATAATCTATGCACATTCGGAGCGAGCCATCTTTCTTTCTCACGAACAAGACTGGCGCACCCCACGGGGAAGTACTCGGCCTGATAAAACCTTTATCTAACAAATCTTTCAACTGCTCCTTTAATTCTCTGAGTTCTGCAGGAGCCATACGATAAGGAGGTATTGATATTGGCTGAGTGCCTGGTAGCAAGTCAATAGCAAAGTCTATTTCCCTTTCTGGGGGAATACCAGGTAACTCATCAGGAAATACATCTGGGAATTCATTTACCACTGGGACAGACTGGAGTGTCGGAGATTCTACTTGGACATCCTGAACTCTGACAAGATGGTAAATACATCCCTTAGATATCAACTTTCTCGCCCGAAGGTAGGAAATAAACCTACCTTTTGGCGTCACGGTGCTGCCCTTCCATTCCCGTACTGCCTCCCCCGGGAAGTGGAATCGGACCGTTTTGGTCCAACATTCAACATTAGCAAAACATGGTACTAACCAGTCCATACCCATTATGGCATCGAAATCTATCATCTCTAACTCGACCAGATCTACTGTGGTCTGACGATCAGCAACCTCTACTGTACACCCGCGGTAAATTCGGCTAGCTGTGATAGAGTCACCGACGGGCGTAGATACTAAGAAGGGCTGCTGTAATGATTCTGGTACAATACTAAACTTCCATTCCACAAATGGAGTAATATAGGACAAAGTAGACCCCGGATCAATTAGCACATAAGCAGGGTGTGAGCAGATAGTTAGCATACCTGTCACAACATCAGGCGATGCCTCTGAATCTTGCCTCCCTGGTAAGGCATATGTGCGGCTTGGACCCGCACCTGTACTGGAGGCCCCTGATCTGCCTCGACCCCTGCCTGCTGAAACTGGGGGCCTGCGCCCAGTCGAGGATGCTGTAGCTCGTGATCCTGTTGATGCCCTATCCTGTCTGTCCCGGTCCTCACGACCTCTGGCTGGGCAATCTCTCATCAAATGGCCTTCTTGGCCACAAATATAGCATGCGGTGGAACCATACCTGCATGCTCCAGAATGGCGTCGACTGCATATAGGACAAAGTGGTAGGGTATACCTACTCTGCTCCGCCCTCCTCTGTGACGGTGAGTCTGCCGTCTGCGAACCTCTACCAGCCTCTAACTGCCCCCTGCGGTTGGATCTACCTCCCTGTGACTGTGGCGGAGGCGGGGGCCTGGGCGGCCTGTCTGACAATCGTGGCCTGGGTCCTCCCCGGGCCTCTCTTTGTAACTCAGCTGGCCTATCCCGGAGACGCTGCTCCTGATTAACCCTTCTGATTTCCCGATGTCGCTGTCTGATGCCCTCAATATTCTGGGAAAATGCCTGGATTCGGGAAATATCCATATCTTCTCGCAGTGTGGCCGTGATACAAGTCTCGACATACTCTGGGTTCAACCCCATAATAAAACGGTGCACTCTGGATGCCATGGTATCAACAAAAGCTGGTGCATATCGAGCCAAAGAATCAAACCGCAAGGAATATTCCCGAACACTCATGGCCCCCTGTTCCAGATGTAGGAACTGGTCTACCCGGGCCTGTCGAATCTCCCGCGGCAAATAGTGATCCAGAAAGGCTCCTGAAAAGCTGGACCAGGTAGGAGGGGGAACATCTCTCCCTCGGGACCTCTCCCAGCTTTCATACCATAACACCGCAATATCCCGCAACCGAAATGCGGCAAATTCAACTGACTCAGTAGGTGTAGCATGCATAACCCTGAAGATTCTCTGCATCTGATCCAGAAAATCCTGGGGGTCCTCGGTGCGGTCCGTGCCTGTAAACTGTGGGGGATTCAAGGCTAAGAACTCTCGGACCCTCGAACTACCGGGCCCTCCTGATGCTTCTGCAACTGTGGATGGCATTTGCTGCCGCTGAGCAGCCATCACCTGTGCTATCATAACTACAGCACTCCTAACTTCCTGATCGGAAGGCATCGGTATAGGGACTGCTGAAGATACTGTCGCTCCAAACGGCTTCTGACGTGGTGGAGACTGCTGAGGAGGCTGAGATGAAGCCTCTGTAGGGCCCTCTGATCGGGCTGTCTCCAAATGAGGGGGAGGCATCCTGCTGGTGCCTTCCCCTGCTGCAATGTCTAAGCTCCGACCTGTGACGGGATGGCGCTGGTCTGACATTATCTGTAGCCAAAGAATATGATAAGATTTTTTGGAATTCAACCCTATACTGTACAGCTCTATAGCACGACTGAATCAGAATAAAAGACAACCATCCTATCATGCCTTGCAGCCTCCTAGCCATAGTATGTGGTGCACAACACATCCATGGACAGGACTCTACTTAGCACGGCTTGCAGACTCCCTGGGATACGACCTGCTCTGATACCAAGTTTGTCACACCCCACCTTGGGGGGGGGGGTACGACTGGCACCTGGTGCCCTACTAAGATCTGACCTGCTAGACTGTTAAGCCTGGGCGCGTCTGGCGCCTGGCTGGCTCTAACTCAGATTTCTGGAAACAAAGGGCTATATAACGGCTGTAAATATAGCCCCCTGGCCCATTGGCCTATCGCCTGCTGTATGTGTCTTGGCAGCTAACCAGAAATATAGTAACTCAGGGAAGCCTATATGGGCCGACAAGGCCACCATGCTATCTAGTTATCTGCTGCTTAATCAAAAGCACAAAAAGAAGCTACGTGACCGGCGAGGTCACCACTGCTGACAACTATGGCCTCACACGACCATTACAGAAGTAAGAAAGAGTAAAGACAACTATACAACTGCACGGCCCCACACGACCGGCTCATATGACCACAGGGATCTCATACAGAATGCAAGCCTCTAGGAATAGTAATAAAACTGATCGGGACAGGGCCCCGACCTACCCATGCTATATACAAGAAAAGGAACTGAACTACACCTCAGAAATTCAGCCTCTGGATGACTGGAGCTGAATACTCAACCGCTGACAGGGAGTCACGTAGAATCGCCTGCTCGTCTAGGAGTACCTGCAGGCAAGTAATGCAGCGCCCCACTGGGCGTCAATACCACTGGTACTGAGTATGTAAAGCAACTGAAATACTATAACTGAAAATAACATCTGAAAGCAATAATATGACTGATGAAGCTGAAGTAGGAGGAATAACTTAACTGTCTGATGATGTAGATCGCACCTGTTCTTACTGATACCGAAGGAAGTAGGAATCATACCTGGAAGCGTATCATTCTACTACCAACCCACTTGCGTCTAATATAACATGGCATAGTATACATAACGTAACACATCACATACAAACCTTACCCGGCCCCCATAAGCCGGGAGGTACAATCAACACAGAATCTATGCCCCTACCCCGGTCATCCCATCTCCTATAGTGGCTGTAAGCATCCTGCCGGTCCCTGGGTATGCACTTGGGCTCGCTGAGCCCCTGACTATAACTGTACCTGAGTCCGAAGGACTCTAAATCAACACCCCGGGCGTACCCGCTCGACGGGGGTGTATAAGGGCCGACCAAGGCACAATATGGGGAAACTGGCATCCCATCTTCGTCCCCTGGCGGGACGGCATGCCACTCCGTAGAGTGACGTATCCTCGTCCTCTGGCGGACGAGTCGATACAGCTATTAACCCTGGGCGGTCAGGGATGCTAGGTAATCCAACCCCAATCAATACAATGGTCTCGACTAATCATGCTGTCTGTGTATCTCATAAGCCAAAACTAATAGGCGTAAGGTATTATATAAATCATGTACTGGGATAATAATAGCAATCTGTAGGTGTCTGATACATGCTGAGACAGGTAAGTATAAATATGAATATAGTTCCCTGTCTAACTGTACTGGGGTAAAGGCTATACAAGCGGGTGTTTCTGCTGAAGGCTATGTTGTTCACTAGGTTTCTGTATTAACATGATTTCCTATTTCTAACATGCTTTCTAAACTATATATACAATTACTATTCTATATCTGGAATGCTTTACTGATGCTGTACTACCTTGCGAGGTTTCAGCTAAACACAACAATATCTTGGCAGGGCATATTACATCACATACTGAATATACTGGGCAACCTTAACCACTTACGCCCAAATCTATATCGTACGGATAGGTATCGTACACGTTACAACCCAAAACTGCTCATATTGCACCCATATTCATAATAACACAATAATCGATTTCCGAACATTCTACTGGTCTGTAAATTACTATACTGCTTCAATGCTACTTAACTTGCCGAGGAAACTTAACTTTACATACCTTATCTTTGAATATTCGTCCGTCGGACGAGGCTCGGCCGGTACTTCTACTGTTTTCTCCCAACTGCATTCATAAATACGTCAATCAATACTAAATACTACGTTATTTCAAAAGGCAACGTCACTTTCGATATAGTTTATAGCCTAAACTTAGGCTTATCGAAAGACGGTCGAAAACTCGCTATTTTTCAGCGGCCCAGAAGGGAGAAATATTTACTTCTCAACTAGGAACACATAGACATTAATTTAGAGCAATTCTACTTACTTTAGTTCGGCGGCTCGCCGATTCGTCGGCCGTATTTCGTGAAACTAATTCCGTAGAAATGCTCTCTGCTGCTAAATACCTTGGTATCTAGGATTAATTTGGGTTTGGGCAGCGTTTGGCAGCGTAATCGGATGAAAATATTTAATTTTCCTACGTTTTCTCTCTTGTTCTGCGCTATTCTGGAAAATTTATAAGGATTAATAAGTTTCAACCGAAGTGGGGGCTTTATATACTTGGGCCTGGACAAGGGCAACGTGGCACGGAGCCATCGCGGAGGCCTCCCCTCCGTGACACGCTGCCATCGCGGAGGGGCTCTGCCTCGACTCCTCCCGCGATGGTTCGACAGGTTTCTCGTCCGATCTTTTCCCGGGCCTTTCCCTAGCACGTATGGCTTTCAAATATGCTTAACCAACGTGCGAGTAGGTCGTCTAAGTGCCGGGAATTCTACGGGGTATAACACCAATGCCCCAGCCTGCTCCTATGAGATACTCAGGTATAGGTCGCCGTGAGTGGCTAAGTCCAAGTAAGCTTAACTGCAAGCTAGGAATTGCCTAGTAAAGTCATATAAGATCTGAACAGACTAAGTTAAGGGATAAAGGACTAGAACCATGTTAGCACAGTGTTACCCTCAGGCTATGAATATCAGTAAGCGGCCTACGGGGGATTAGAGACCGATCGCTTAGAAGCATGTTCGGTCAGATCTCGCCCTATCCAGTCTAGACCATTAGAGATCATGATCGCTACCAGGATCCTATGATTAGATACAAGTGCACGGGGTGTGCCTACTAGCAGCCTTACGAACTATTCTAGGGGTCGAGCAACGATAGCATTAGGCCGAGAAGGCTAGATGCACCTTTTGAGTGGCTAGATTGAGATTTCAGTACAGCACCTCGATTGGGGTTGCCCTCACTCAAGAGCCTTCCGTGAACACTCCAGCGATACTAGTTGTGTCGTCGCCCATGAGAGGCTATATGATGTCACTCCAAGGGAGAAGTAAGCCCTCCGCGAGGGACGAATATGAGGTCCGAGGACCTTATACAGTCCATTCCATGGCTGGACTATTATTTCTATGTCGTATTGGCAGTACACCCCCTTCGAGCCTGGTGCCCGGAGTGCAGTTATTAAGAGTCCACCAGATTCAGACACAGCTACATATCAGGAGCCAAGCGGGCTTTGTAGCAGACCCAAGGGGACAAGTAGGTTGGCTATAGCACTAGTAGAGTCATAGAATCCTGGATAGGGATATATAGATTGAGGTATACTTTTCAGGGCTTATGAGGGTCTCGGAAGGTTACTTTTGTGTTGCTTGTACATTTCAGGCTTGTGGAGGCCAAGTTGGGTTCTTATTGGTATTTCTCTCTGCTAGCTATAGCTTATGAATATATGATTGTATAGTCATAACTCATATACGTGCAGTGTTTTGTTAGATACAGATTACGAATAAGCTAGCTTTCAGGTTAATCTTTCTGTCCTGTTCTCTCTATTTACTTTCGGTCTTTAACAGCTTACTTACTGCCTTACATATTTGGTACATATTATACTGACGCCCATCCTCGGGCACTGCATTACTTGCCTGTAGGTTTAGACATACAAGAGTTCAGGCTCTTCAGTCGCAGCTGTTCAGAGTCAGAAATTTTGCTAGCTCCCTTCGTTCAGAGTTGAGAGGTTGTACAGGTTACAGTCTTTCAATTTTGTAGCATTTCGAGTAGGTCGAGGCCCTGTTCCAACCACTATTTGTATCCTAAAGGCTTACGGACTACAATAGTCAGCTAGTTAGTTGTTGTTGGCCGTGTTGGGCCTAAATTAATTATATTTCGTATGTTGGCCATGTGGGGCCTAGTGTAGTGGCTTATTCTTATTTCTATTATAACTAGGCAGCATAGTGGTCTTGTCAGCCCACATAGGATCCCTTTTGTTGCTTGTTGTTGGTTAGCTGGTTTTATTTACAGGTGGCTATATGGCCTTATCGACCGGAGGCTGTGTTTACAACCGAGATATAGCTCGTCGTTTTCTTGAATTGAGTTGCAGGCATCCACTAGAAGTGCATCAGCCCAGCCAGGTCAGTCTGATCTCAGTATGGCACTAGGTGTCAGTCATGCCTCCTAAGGTGGGGCGTGACATTGACGGTGTAAATTAGGAAAAAATTGAAGAAATAGTCATTCCCTTCTCTTCTCTGCCGAAGGGAAATATTTAAACTGAACCCTCCTTTGCACTTAACACACACACACACACACATATATAGGGAGAGAGGCGGTGGGGGAGGGTCCACGACGCGCCTCCTATAGCGGGAGGGGACGGGCGCAGCGCGCCTCCCAACGCTCCAAGGGAGGGGCGTGGCGTGACTCTCCTTGCATCATGGGGGTGGGGCGGCGCGGCGCCTTGTACACCTTGCTCCCAGTCCCGACCTCCTGTTCGCTCGAATCCATACACATGTGTTTATTCCCTAAGCCTTTTTTCATATGCGTCACACTCTAAAACCCTCAACATACGTATGAACGCATTGGTTAAACGATATAAACTTATGGGGTGTAACTCTACAACTAGCAAGAAAATATACAAACAAGAATCTAACTTGGCCCCCATAAGCCTGGAAGGTGCACATAAAACAGAAACAACCTACTAGAGCCCCCATAAGCCTGAAAGGTGCACACAAAACAAAAACAACCTATTGGATCCCCCATAAGCCCTAAAAAGTACAATTCAATCTATATACCTCTACCAGGGTTCTTATGATTCTACTGGTGCTATAGCCAACCTACCTAGCTTCTGGATTCGCATCTGAGTCAGCTGGACTCCTAAAATTGTGTCTGGGCCCGGTCGGCTCCTGTATCTGCACCCTGGGTACATAAGGCTCGATGGAGGGTTAGTGATGCCGGTATGGCATAAAAAGAGGTTCGTATGTGGATGGACGTAAATATGGTCTAGGCCTGAGTATGGTCCCGTCGAACATCATATATCTCCTTGGAGCGATCAATAGCCCCGTAGATGATGGCCTTATCATATAACTCCTTTGAGCGATCAATAGCCCCGTAGGTGATGACATTGTTAGCGACCCTGAAGTTGGTCAATGGAAGGCTATCCTAGGTGGGGTCAATGCCAACTAATATACTACATTCTAGTTTCAATCTAGCAACTCAAAAGGTGTATCATGATCTTAAGGCCTAATGCGACTGCTACTCACCCTAGAATAGTCTATATAGCTGTCAATGGGCACACCCCGTGTGCCTAAATATGATCAGAGGATCCTGGCAGTTATAATAGGCTCTAATGGTCTAGTCGGGATAGGGAGAGATCTGGAGTGGCCTAAACAATACTCTAGATGCCACGCTAGGACAACGATAGCTCATAAGCGAACAGTAAGACCGCAGATTTGCTTAGGATAACTGTAGGGCTGCTACTGATCAGACATGCTCCTGAGCAGTCAGCCCCTAACCTTCCACAGACGGCTTACTATAATTCTTAGCCTGAAGGTAATGCTGTGTTAACAGGGTTCTAGTCCCTTAGACCTTAACCTGGTCTATTCAGAGTTCTTATGTATTTGCTGGATGATTCTTAACCTCGCAGGTAAGTCTATCTGGACTTGGCCACTCACAGAAACCTGTACCTGAGTATCTTATAAGAGCAGACTGGGGCGTTAGTCCCGTATTCAACTACTGATAAGGTTCCCTCTTTAGGGTACCCACGGGTCTATCTGACTTATACATATAGGGTAACTTCATGGCGACCTATATGTCAAGCACTAAGTCAACTGCAACTAACAGTGACCAATAGTGACTAGCTAGATGTCAGACTACCAATCAGTTCACTAGGAAACCCTGGTGTCGCTAACTCTAAGGTATGAGCATCCTATCCAAATTTCTGGTCCTAGAGGCGTTAAGGTATTCCAACGGCCCCTGGACGAGCTTTACTGTCTCTACAGGCGTCAATCGAAAAGTTACAATGCCCCGCTACACCCTAAACTATCCAACTCACTGAGCCAGGCCCAATAGCTAAACCTAGACCTCTAAGGCCTTGGCATGATAGCAAAACTTTAGGATATTTCTAAATAGTAAACAAATAAAATTGGGAAATCACTACGACTCTCCTAGCTTGGTCATACTGAACATACTCTTTCCCGACGAGGGATACTGCAATATATTCTTAATACGTCTTTTAGCAGCTGACCCCAACTTATATAATCATAATCCACTGACAGCAGCTAATCACAACATATAAAATCCTTATCTCTTTTAAGGAACATAGGTCGTATCATTATACGACGAGAATAACTTACCGAAGGGATAAGCCTTACATACCTTGAATGCGGACTTTCATTCACCCGAACAGTTCCCAACCTGGAGCCAGCAATTCCACTCGCTTGTAGCCTTTACGCTGAGAGAATAAAGTTATTTCAATAGTAGGAGTCGGTAACCAACGATATCTTTCGATATTAATATTAACTATAATTCAAGTCTTTTTAACTCGGTTGAAAACTTACAATTTCTCGGGACTTTAGAAGGAAGAAATACTTACATGTTGCCTGTGGCCGTCCAGGACTCAATTTAAAGTAATTGTGACAACCTTTAATTGGTGGGGTTCCGGTATACCGAGCTAATTTTCAAGAAATAACTCCGCAGAGATGATTCCCGTAGGCCTAGAACTTGTTATCTGAAGTTAATTTGCATTTGGACGGAGTTTAGCGGCATAATTTGATGAAAAATAGAAGAAAACCTTCGAACCTTTCACTTCTCTGCCGGGGGGATATTTTTAAAAGAACCTTCAATCACTTAATCTCATATATATATATGTGGGGTCAATGGCCTAGGGGGCGCAGCGCGCCGGCCAAGGGGCGCGATGCGCCGGTCATAGCGCCAGGCTGGCTGGCGTGGCGCAGCGCGCAGTGTGCCTGGCCTCCGGCCCCGACCTCCTGCTTGCTCGATTCCATGCTCGTATATTCATCCTCCGAGCCCTTCCTCACATGAGTCGTACTCCAAAACTATCAATATACGTACGCACGTGTCTGTTAGATGATAGAAACTTACAGGGTGTAACATCATTCCCCCCCTTGAGAACATTCGTCGTCTAATGTAGCTTAAGCTTAAGAGACTTAACTCTTTTAACTGCTGCCAAAAAGAATTTTGGCAGAGTCTCCTCTGTAATATGGACTATCCGAAAACTTGAACACAGAAAAGTCCAACATAAGCATCTCACATGACGCTATAACAAACAACTCTACAACATAGAAGTGAACAACTGAATAACACTAATAATATAGCAATAGAGTAGCATCTGAACAATAATATTACCTCAACCGCTCAATCTGGGTCAAGTCTGGAATAAATGAGGATATCTAAAGCTCAGGTTGTCCTCAGCTCCCCAAGTAATTCCTTCTACCGTTTTGTTCCTCTCTAAGACTTTACTAGTCTACAACTTGGGTTCTCAAAATAGCCCCTACGAACTTGCCAATCTAATATCACTATTGGAGTCTCTTCATAGGACTACTCTCTTGTAACCTGAGCATTCTCAAGTGAGTCAACCTGAGAAAAGGTCTCCCACACGCTTGCGTAGTGTTGATGAATATATCCTAGCCCCAAAGGCAACTCTATCTCATAGGCCACTTGGTCTATCTTCTGGAGGATCTGGTATAGCTTAGTGAATTTAGGGTTGGGCTTGCCCTCCTTATCAGATCTCATAACGCCCTTCATAGGCGAGACTTTCAGGAATACAAAGTCATTGCTTCAATCTCTAACTCCCTGCGCCATATATTAGAATAGGGCTTCCGATGACCCTAGGCTGCCGGTATATAACTTCTAATAAGTTTAACTTCTCCCCCTAACTGTTGTAGTTTTCCCAGTTTGGGTATCCCTAATACCCACTTCAGGCCATCATATATGGGGCATGCACTTCCACCCGTAACATATCTCCGGACATCTGAGTTATGCGCTCTTCTTGTCCATTCTTTTAGGGATGAGAAGTCGTACTCAAATTAACATGCATCCTAATCTGTTCTGTAAGCCTTTCCAAAACTTAGCTGTGAGTTGTGCCCCTTTTTCAAAAATTAATATACACTGAGACACAACATAGAAATAATATTTCTTTGGTATTTAATTCAGCATTATCTTTAGCTGGAACATAATTCTGACCAACAAGAGATGGGTTGATCTCCTTAGCCTTTCAATAATGACCCAAACGGGGTCACGTTTACGCCTAGTACGAGGTAACCCTATAGCTATATTCATATTGTCTAATTTCTATTTTCACGCAGGAATCGCTATTTCCTAAATTAACTTGCCCAGTTTCCGAGGTCTTACCTTTCCCTGCTAGCCATTAGAGTTCTGCACTACAACTCGACAGTTTCTTTCTTCCTAATACCATCAGTAGATCTCCTTCATAACATAACTACATACCTTCTATGCTATATCGTCTTATCATATAGGCTCGAGTATCCAGCCTCAGCATCACAGGTAGAGTTTTTCCGGTGAAATCCAGTAGCTGTTAATGGTGTGTCCTCATCTTCCAAGGACTGGAGTCAGCTCCCATTTCAGTTGTATTTTTGTCACTTTTAGTTTCCAAATTTTAGAGTTAGACGCCGCTCATCATTAGTGAAGGCTTTAAGACAAAGTGTTAGAATTTCAGTTTGATTCAGTGTTTAATAGTGGCTTACTTCAATACTTATACTTAAATGTTTTATGTTTACTGTAACACCCCGAAAGTTCCTCAGATCAAATCCGAGACTTAAAGCAGAAACCAGCAGGGAAAGTGACACTAGGCTATTGGGCGAATCTCAGGATGAGTGTCTTTGGACCAACGACTCGTTGGTCGTGCCGAGCTGATGAACTTCAGAAATTTATGGAAAAACACCCAGAACTAACGAGTGGATTGTATGATCCATTGATTGATAGTATCGATCATTGGATCCAATCATAGGAGCAAGTTTGGAGGATGGTTCAGAGCAGAATCAGAGCCAATGATTAAAGCAACGACTCATTGGTTGAACCCGTGGTCCGCTGTATGGGCCATGGGTTCTGCCATCGGGAAATTTTAGTTCAGTAGTACAGGTTTATTTTCCTAAAATTTTAAGCTCCTAACTCTTAAACTGTGTCATTTTGGGGTAATTATGAGATTTAGAGGAAATAAATGGTCCTTCTCCCTCATTTCTCACTTAGGCTCTCAAGAACATTACGTAGAAGCATTGGCACTCCCTCTCAAGTCATGAACTAGGGTTCTACCTCCTTATCAAAACTTCAAGCTTCTTTATAGAGATTCTTCTTTAGGTATGTGGGGATTTAGCAAAGGTATTCCTTTCACCCTTTCGCCCCAAAGTTTTTTCAGAAAAACCTCATTATTCCTAGCCTGTAGAGAGTTACGAGTAGGTTTCCAGAAAGCTAATGATTTTTCCTAACTTTGGAAATCCTTTAAGTCTCCTATGATTAGTATTATCTGAAATTCACATTTTGGCTTCAATTATACATATTTGTTTTTAGCTTTAATTTTAGCATGATTTTGGACTGAATATTGCATGGTTTAAAAGCTGGTCAGAAATGTTATATTATCATGATGTTATCACTTGAGTATGAATTCTAGCATAAATGCTTGAAATAAAGTCAATATTTTCAGATTATGAGTATGTCCAATATTTTCAAAAATATTATTTATCAGTTATTTTATTACTAAATTTTTCAGTACTATTCAATTTATTAGGTCCTTTAGACACTCAAGACACATCCAGACAAGTAGTCCGGACTTAGTCTTAGGACACCAGTTTTAAGCTAATCAGTTCAATTAGTTATACCTAGAATTTCAATTGGGAGTAGTACTTAGCACCGAGCAGGCCGAAGTGCAGCCCATCCAGGCTCTAGAACTACGTGCCATCGTAGGTTATTTGCCCAAGTGAGCCTTAGATAGTGATCATACAGTTCACCCTGGCAAGGTACAGTGAACATTCTTCGATGAGGTGTATACATAGAACTCCACATTTAGCTCACATGGTGATATGTCGGTTAATTGGCTCTCCCACAGTTCGGTATAGTCAACTCTCAAATTTCATAATATCTACATGACCTTTAATCAGCTTTACTAGCTTTACAGTATTTTTAGACTTTAGGTTGTGTATATCCCTTATACTTTCAGATAGGGTCATTGTATATTATTTTAGTTTTTTTTCTTACCATTTCCTTATCTATACGCTTATGTTTTTAAATTGTATAACTTAACATACTCAGTACATATAAACTACCGACGCATACCCCTTATGCTATATCATCTTATGATAGAGGCTCAAACACTCAGGCTTAGCAGCATGGTTAGTCTCCATCAGACGCAGTTAGCAATACTCTAGTTGTGAGTCCTCATCTCTCGAGAACTGGAGCATTTCCTTATACTTTAGTTGCATTGTTGTCAGTTTCAGAATTTGGAATTAGCTGGGGACTTGTCCCAGTAACTCATTTTTTGTAGAGGATTTCAGACAAGAGTTGTATTCAGCTAAATTTAGCATTCATACTTGTTTTTTATATATTTATTTATTCTTCTGCTAAGTTTTCATTCTAAGTGAAAGTTATGTTAAGATTATGCTATGCCATGGGTTAGCTTGGAGTCATTCATGGTTCTAGGCACTGTGTTATGGCTAGGGTGTAGGCTTGGGTAGTGAAAAACTTGGTATCAGAGCATTAAGCGAAGCACGCCACGCTTATGAGGAAGAGGCTACAAGGTGTTTTAGGTAATTTCGCTTATTTCACTTTCTTATCGTGCGATAGAGTGTGAAACTCTAAGATCATCCTTCTAACTCGTGCTTTGTACATTTACAAAAAATGCCTCCCAAACAAGTTAATGGCAGAAGAAATTGAAATGGAGACTAGACAACTCCAGCAGCCTCTCTAGACCCGCAGGCATCACATGTTGAGTTTCGAGCTGCATTTTAGCTACTCGCCTAGGCTATAACTAATTAGCTCAACCAACAGGCCATTGCACCTATTGGTACCAGTAGAACGACAACTGCTGCCAGAGTTTGGGATTTCACTCGAATGAGTTCCCCAGAATTTCACGATCGAAGGTAGTTGATCCACAGGATTTCATCGACGAGGTATAGAAGATTATTAGAATCATTAGAGTTGCCTTGGTAGATAGTGCAGACCTAGCCGCCTACCAGCTGAAAGGCGGTGGCTCAAGTATGGAGTCGTTAGTGGAAGGAAGAGAGTCGAGATGGTGCAGTTTCAATAGAGTGGGCTAAGTTTGTTACAGCATTCCTAGAAAGTTCTTCCCCTAGGAGTTGAGGGAAGCTAAGGTGAAGGAGTTCATTAATCTAAAGTAGAACTCCATGACTGTTAAGGAGTATGCCCTAAAGTTGACCCAGCTCTCCAGGTATGCCCCAGAAATGGTGGCGGAACCCAAGGCTCAGATAAGAAAATTTGTCGCAAGAGTCTCAGATTTGGTGGTGAAAGAGTGCAGGGCTGCCATGCTGATTAGTGATATGGATATATCAAGGATTATCATTCACATTCAACAAATCAAGGAGTAGAAACTAAAGGATATTGAGAGGGAAAGTAAGCGGGCAAGGACAAGTCAGTTCGAGTACAGGCAGCAGAGATCGGGCAGTGGTAGTCACCCAAAATAGTAGCAGCAACAGAGATTTCAAGCATCCTCTTCAGTTAGTGCCCTTTTTTCTGGACACGATAAGGACAGGAGGGATAGAGCACTAAGCTCTCTGACCACACTATTCCAGCATGTTCGAAGTGTGGTAAGAACCACCCTAACGAGTGTCGACTAGGTCAGGAGGGTGGTTACGGTTATGGCCAATAGGGTCACATATTTAAGTGAATGTCCCTCAGCAAAACGGGTGAACGCCCAGTCCACCATATCAGCACCCAACACAACAGGGCGCTACTTCACGTACAGGGGGTTGTCAGCGCCAAAACTGCTTATATGTCTTATGATCTTGGGCAGATTTATATGCCCAAGTGATACTCAAACGTATCATTTTTACCTTGTTTGTTGTGCAATGTGTATATAATATCATGTAATTGGTAATAAAATGCGAATTTATACTAACCAACATGATTAGCATTTGGTTTGCAGGTAAATGTGATTTTTAGGAGCTAAAATGCATGTTGGAACTATATCGGAGTTGGACTTGGATGCGAGCGTGGAAAAGACATTGGAATGCACATTTTATAGGGGCTCCGCGATGGAGCCGTGCCACGCTACCATCGCGGTAGCACACTGCCTGAACAGGAATTAAAATGGCAATTTCCAGTGTGCCATCGCGTCAGCTCCGTGGCACGGAGATAGGCCTCCGCGTTGGCCTCCGTGCCACGTTGAGGCTATAATCCCGGACCCTGGAATTCCAGAGAGGGTCCGCGTCCACGCCGTGTCACGGAGGCAGTGCTCCGCGTTGACCTCCGTGACACGTTGCTTGTTATTCCGGGAAAAATTTCCACTAGTATAAATAGCACACATAGGTTTATTTTAATTAATTCAGACTTGGTGGAGCAAGGACGTGGGTTAGAAGCAGTTGAGGGACGAAAAAGCTAAGGGATTTCTTCTCTTCCTTTCTTCTTTCAATCAATTGTATGTATGATTTACACTTGTTTTAGGATGATTAATCCACAAATGAGTGGCTAATTCTCTTCCTTGCTAAGGTTTTGAACAATGGTGATGAATTTTGATTGTTAATGATATGGTTTTCTTCCTCTTCTTCTATGTTGTTCTATTAATTCTTGTTTCTACTGCATTAGTGTGTGGCCGACATTAATGTACATCTAAAAAGTCCAATTTCACTCGAGAGAGCAAGAAATTGGAAAGTTGTGAATTAATAGGGTATTGTTCTTAACTTGATTTGGGAAAATTGGGTTTTGATGTGCTTTCCTGATAGAAATATACTTGAAAGTCGTATTAGTCAATTTAGGAACCGGAATTGTAGTGCTAGGTCATAAATTGCATTTGATCACAGAAATGTAGACGAATGGTTTATGATTCTAAAGTGAAATTAAATACGAGAGTTTTAATTTCTAGGCTAATGTTCTTGGCTAGCAACCTGAAGAGAAGAATAACCGAATTGTGATTATCGTCAAATTCATTACTTGTTCTTAACCTTGGCATGCTCATATCCATAGTTTCAATTCACAGTAAATAATTGTTAATAGTTTTAGTATATATAATTTCTAAACAAAAACTTATTTAACTGTTGGTTACGTGTTGTTAGCATAATTAAAAGTAAGATAAGAATATAGTGTACTTAGGCAATTTTACTTATCCAGAGTCTCCTTGGATCGATACTTGGCTTACTTAGCCACTTTATTACTTGTTTGACCACGTGCACTTGCGTGTCGGTTTTTAACCCCTACCGGAACACCCGAACAAGTTTTTGGCGCCGTTGCCGGGGAGACTTGGCAATAGGTGAATTTGTTTCAAGTGTACTTTACTGTATATTTTGATTTTTCTCGAGTGCTGACAACTTAGTCTTAGTGTTTGTTTTGATTCTTTTGCATTTTACTTTTTCTTTTTCGAATACCCTTATTGACATGACATCGTGGAATATAAATGGTTTCAATGGTGGATACTCATATTTTAGCGAATCTTGTCTAAATTGCGGAGGACACCACTCGTGGCAACACTGTAACACGTGCAATATGTGTGGTGGCCAAGATGGCCATTGGGATGGCTGTCCGAATGCATATTCCCCTCCCCCAAGCCCCTACTATGATCCTTTTGTTGTTTTTCCTGAATATAGGCATGCTGAAAATGAGGACTTGGGACGCCAAGCTCGAATAGAAGACATGATGAAACAACTCTTGGAGCAATCAGAAGCAATGAAGGAGGCGATGGCAGTATTGAGAATTCAACAAGAAGAGAATGCAGAGGCTCTAGAAAGGATGAGCGTCAAATTCACGGAGATGATCGCTGAAGCTGAAGCTTGTGATAACTTGCAGGTGATAGTTTTAGCCGATATTCAAGAGGAACTACAAGAGGAAGACAAGGGTGAATTTTTGGATGAAGCCCAACAATTAGAATCTCTTGAGTGTCCCCGTGATGGGCTCACACTTATGGAAAATCCATTCATGGAAGAAGAGATAGAGTATCCCCCATTTGACATTAATGGAGAGATAGATGTCGATGCTGAGAAGGTGTATCGAAGTAAGGAGGTCAAGCACAATGCAGTTTCAGAGTTGAGGTGTATTGGACCACACTCTACTCATTTTTCGACATTAAGTTTGGTGGACAACATAGAAAGAGAGTCTTCCAAGCTTATAGAGAAATGTCTAGAGGAGGACCAAGCACCATATATTTTGAAAATTGCCAATGCGGAGAGGCAAAATGACTTCGCTTACTTGAGGGCCAATAAGTTAAAAAGGCAACACCTACTGTTTGGTCCTTACAATTTTTCACCACCACCCCTTGAGCATAAGAGGAAATTAGAAAAGAAATTAGGGGTGAGATTCATATCCTCAAGGTGGAGGAAAAAGTGGTGAAACTTGGTACGTCGAGCCGCGACGGTAAACCAGGCGCTGCACGGGAGGCAACCCGTGAAAAATATTTTCTTTGTTTCTTTTTTTAGTGTAAATATTTTATTTTTATTTTTTTCTTTTCTTGATTAGGTTTAGATTTTCATTTTAGTTAGTATTTTTTATTTTAGTTAGGGAAATCTATTAATTTAACCAATTTTTGTTTAGTGAGGTGATTTTCAGGTATAACGGAGGAAATATACATGGAATCGAGAAAATGAGGCAAGGTATGAAAAATCAAATTAATTGAAGAAACAGTGCACTGGCGCGTTGGCGCCGTGTCACAGAGGTAGGGCTCCGCGTTACCCTCCGTGACACGTTGAAGGCAAAATCCGAATTTTTCAAAAATTCCAGTAAGCCAACGCGTTGGCTCCGTGTCACGGAGGAGGGTCTCCGCGTTACCCTCCGTGACACGTTGCCATGTATTTGGTGCCGGGTCACACCGGGTTGCCGGGTGACCCGCGTGTTTTCTTAAATTAAAACCCCCGATTTCGCCCCATTTCTTCCCATTCCCTCTTCCCTCCGCGACCAAAACACCTATTTCCCCCTCCCCAAGCACCGTGCCACGTTCCTAGGCAAGGAATACGTCAAGTTTCTTCGGTTTCTCAATTCAAAGGTATGTTTTCATCGTCTATCTCAATTTTTTGGTGATTTTTGTCAAATTTGGGCATGTGAGGTGAGATATATCACCCTAGGTAGAAATTAAACATGAATGTTGGATTATTTGTGATTGATATATGTTTGGATTGTTGTATTTAGCATTTGAACTTATCGATTGCGTAAATAATTCAAATTTGATTATAGAATTGTATTCTAGGGCATGAATTGTTGAATTTAACTTGAGCGACTTGATAAGTCAGCAAATTAGATGCGGGGGTGTGTTTGTATTTTGAGAGAAGTCGCGGTAAATATTGTGTAAATGTTAAAAGACGACAAATTCTCAAATTTTTTTTTGGGAAAATGCAAAAATTGTGTAAATTGGTTAGATTGTTTGGATTAGATTGTATATAGAATGTTTTTATCGTTGTTTTTGTTGCGAAGTGCGATGTGTGAATTGTTAGCGATAGTAGGATTGGGATTAGCTGTATGAAGTCTGAGTAGTACGCTAACCGTTATGCTGTCAAAATTTTTTTTGAACGCACTAAGCATGAAGTGTATAGTGTTGTCTGTGGTGTCATTAGAGTTATCCTTGCCGTAATTTGTAGAAGTAGCTAAGGCCTAAGTGAGGGGTAAATGTCGTGTAACCCAACCTTAGCCGAAGTTAACAAGTTTTTAGCTTAACTTTGTGCTTGTTTGTGTAAATTGACAGGTACAATGGCGAGCAGACAAGATAAAGGCAAGGGTGTTTCTACCTCAGGCACCGGTAGGAAAAGGATGAGACTGGGCACCGCAATCCCAGCTGCACCCGCTGTTCCGCGCGGCCAACGCCGCCAATACGGAACAAGATGGGTAACCGAGGAAGGAAAGAAATGGTATAATAAGCATAAGGAGAGCAAGTACTTCCCGAAAGAACATATTGCACAGGGACCACTCGCACAGGAGTTCCCTCGCATTGTACAGAGAATTGAAGCAGCTGGGCTCAGCTTTATCTTTCAGGAGCCCAAGGAGTGCAACCTTTATTTGGTCCGGGAATTTTATGCAAACTGGAACCCGGCCATCAGAAGCCACACAGTGAAAATTAGAGGGCAGATTGTCACTCTGGAACCCCAGCAGCTGAATGCCATCGTTGGAGCGCGGGACACAGACGCCCACGTCCTCCGCCAGCTAAACATCACCCCACCGTACACCGACATCAGACATACGTTGTGTGGGGCTCGATCCACAGACCGATGGAGTAGACATAAGGAGAGGGGTTACCACCAGACGCTGCCTTATTCGCAGATGAACAGGGAGGCCAGAATATGGCTGAAGATTGTGTGTTCGTGTTTGATCTCGGGAGTTCATATGACGGACGTGACCCGGGACCGTGTCTGCTTGGTGTATGCCCTTATGAAAGGGCTTGAGATTAATGTTGGGGCGGTAATAATATCCGCCATGAAGAGAGCCAGACTGCACTAGGGCCACAGATATGGGTTTGGCGGACTCATCACCACCTTCCTCCGAGGCCTCGACATTGAGGAAGAAGCCTTGGACTATATTCCGCAGTTGGAGCAGAGGGCCCTCGATGTGACAAAGACTAAGGCCCCCGACACTACACACGGACCAGTATTGACTTTGGGCGAGCGACATGCTCGTGACGATCAGTACATGGCCCGTATGTTTGGCATGCAGATTCTTCAGCTACGGATTGGTGGGAGACCAGCCACAGAGGAAGAGTTATGGCAGCTGGAGCTGGATTACCCATTTGGCGAGAACGCCAGAGCTTTGTGCCGAGTGGGACCAGCCTTCATGGAGCCAACGGATGACGATGTACCTACTGATGAGGAGACGCGTCGGGAGGACTCCGATGTGGAGTCCGATGACAACGATGGAGCTGATTCAGACTTGGGCAACGAGGCCGCAGCACCGGATGAAGTAGTCGAATATTTCGACTAATCAGGGAGTTCCACCACCCGAATTTTTTTTGTTGTAATTTTTGTGAACACTGGGGACAGTGTTCGATTTAAGTGTGGGGTGGGGAGTAGCTAGGTGCTGGGACTTGGGCTCTAATTTGCTGTATGTTTTTCCTTGGTTTGGATGAATGTTTGTGTTTTCCCTGTTGTGAACTGTTTGGTGATGTATCTGTATATATTTGTTTTGTGGCTAATGATGTGTGTTATGAAAAGTTATGGTTGTTAGTGTAAATATTTTGTAAATAGTTTGTAAATATTTTTTTCTATCGAGATGATCGATATTTTTCACAAATTTGCGCGAAAATATTTAGCACTTGTAAATATTTTCTTTCTATCGAAATGATCGATGTTTTGCAAAAAAAATTTTGATTTTTATTTTTTTGGGGTTTCTCGGAGTTTGTTTTCGGTTCTTTTACCGAGAATAGTCCCATTGAACCGATGTGATAGTTAGTGACCGTTCCCTATGATGGATGGATGACGATCATCTTAAGGGAAATGTAGTCGGTAGGAGTAGGATTTTTATTTGTTTTAATTTTTCTTTGGTGGATTGCATCAATGAACTGTAGTTGCTTATGGTTGCTAAAATTTCGTTGCGTGTTGTAACTGATGTTCAAAATGTGGAAATGATTCGTTTGAAAGCATGAAATTTGATAAATATGTTGAGTTACCTAGGCTGTAGAATTCGATTCGGTGTGATTGAGGCTTAATTTTTGAATTCATGTAATTGGTTAATTAAAGAGTCTATGAATGCATCTTGAATCGAGCATGTGCATGAAGTGTGTGAAGTGAGGTATTGTTATTCCATGCTATTGTGAAGTATCTAGAACTTGCCTGGTGTGGGTACAAAACGAAATGAAGGGGGTGTAGTGTTGGAAAGGATGTAGGCATTTCTTTGTTTTAACCGAGAGTTTCTATTTTTTTCTTGTCATACTCTACCTTTTTATGTGATTGTATACCCTAGTCAGCCCGTTGAGCCTTTAGCCGTTTCTTTCTTTCTTTTGTCCAAAATTGTATAAACTAAGCTTTATTCCTTCTTTTCATTAGCCGTAAAGTCTATACAAAAATCTTAAGCGCTTAAGAAGAAAAGAAAATTCTTTTCCCAAAGTGTCGAAGAGTGAGAAGAGTGAAAAGAAAAAGAAAAGCGGAGTGAGGAAAGGGAAGAAGAGGTTGAAGAGGCACTTGTTATAATTAAATGAGAATGAAGGTGCATGAAAACCCTGTGTTGTTGTGTCAAGTGTGTTTGATGAAATGGGCCATACGAAAGTAAACAAGCATGAATGGTATGAGAGGAAAAAGAAAAGAGAGAAACAATGTTCATGAGAGTATGGGAATATGTTGAAAAGGCGCTTAAGGATGCTAGTGACTATTATTGGCTAATCCAATATATACTAGTTCCATAGCTTCCATTACAACCCATTAAAGTCCTACTTGATCTTACATTGTATTTCCTTATATTAGTGGAGTAATACACTAAGGGCAAGCCTATGGGTCATGACATGATGCATGTGAATTCTTTTGGGAGAGAGAGTGAAATTAATTTTTATGTACCCCTACTTGAATGTTTGTGTGTTGCATGAACATAAAGGGGAAGATTCTCTTGAGTTGTGAGGGCACATGCTTGATGAAAGATTGATTTTCGTGTCAGATATCTTGATTAGCTGATTTGCATGAGTTTGCCGATATCGAGAGTCGATTCTTAAAGTCTAGGAATCCTTGATGTATGAAAGGTCATTGCATTGTAAGACCATGCATGTTTTCTTGATGATTTGCAAAAATTGAATAATCGATATGACCGTAGTGTAAATTGTCGCACCATAGTGGCGAAGGTTGGGATGTAATTTGCATGATTTGTGTATATGTTGTTCGAGGACGAACAAGGATTTAAGTGTGGGGTAAGTGATCTTGGGCAGATTTATATGCCCAAGTGATACTCAAACGTATCATTTTTACCTTGTTTGTTGTGCAATGTGTATATAATATCATGTAATTGGTAATAAAATGCGAATTTATACTAACCAACATGATTAGCATTTGGTTTGCAGGTAAATGTGATTTTTAGAAGCTAAAATGCATGTTGGAACTATATCGGAGTTGGACTTGGATGCGAGCGTGGAAAAGACATTGGAATGCACATTTTATAGGGGCTCCGCGATGGAGCCGTGCCACGCTACCATCGCGGTAGCACACTGCCTGAACAGGAATTAAAATGGCAATTTCCAGTGTGCCATCGCGTCAGCTCCGTGGCACGGAGATAGGCCTCCGCGTTGGCCTCCGTGCCACGTTGAGGCTATAATCCCGGACCCTGGAATTCCAGAGAGGGTCTGCGTCCACGCCGTGTCACGGAGGCAGTGCTCCGCGTTGACCTCCGTGACACGTTTCTTGTTATTCCGGGAAAAATTCCCACTAGTATAAATAGCACACTTAGGTTTATTTTAATTAATTCAGACTTGGTGGAGCAAGGACGTGGGTTAGAAGTAGTTGAGGGACGAAAAAGCTAAGGGATTTCTTCTCTTCCTTTCTTCTTTCAATCAATTGTATGTATGATTTACACTTGTTTTAGGATGATTAATCCACAAATGAGTGGCTAATTCTCTTCCTTGCTAAGGTTTTGAACAATGGTGATGAATTTTGATTGTTAATGATATGGTTTTCTTCCTCTTCTTCTATGTTGTTCTATTAATTCTTGTTTCTACTGCATTAGTGTGTGGCCGACATTAATGTACATCTAAAAAGTCCAATTTCACTCGAGAGAGCAAGAAATTGGAAAGTTGTGAATTAATAGGGTATTGTTCTTAACTTGATTTGGGAAAATTAGGTTTTGATGTGCTTTCCTAATAGAAATATACTTGAAAGTCGTATTAGTCAATTTAGGAACCGGAATTGTAGTGCTAGGTCATAAATTGCATTTGATCACAAAAATGTAGACGAATGGTTTATGATTCTAAAGTGAAATTAAATACGAGAGTTTTAATTTCTAGGCTAATGTTCTTGGCTAGCAACCTGAAGAGAAGAATAACCGAATTGTGATTATCGTCAAATTCATTACTTGTTCTTAACCTTGGCATGCTCATATCCATAGTTTCAATTCATAGTAAATAATTGTTAATAGTTTTAGTATATATAATTTCTAAACAAAAACTTATTTAACTGTTGGATACGTGTTGTTAGCATAATTAGAAGTAAGACAAGAATATAGTGTACTTAGGCAATTTTACTTATCCAGAGTCTCCTTGGATCGATACTTGGCTTACTTAGCCATTTTATTACTTGTTTGACCACGTGCACTTGCATGTCAGTTTTTAACCCCTACCGGAACACCCGAACATCTTACCCTCCTATCAAGACCGGGAGAACTCGCCTAATTTAGTCATTGATATGTTACGCCTTTTCCACATTGGTGTCTATGCTTTACTACATCTAGGAGTTATACTTTCCTTTGTGACTCCTTAAGTTGTAGTTCAGTTTGAAGTTAGTACAAAAGTTCTATCAGAACCCTTCCCAGTCTCTATCCCTGTGAGTGAGTCAGTCGAGAATATAGAAATTTCCCGATCACACTTTTATGAAGAGTCCCTTCAGTTGACCTGGTTGATTTAGATATGGTCGACTTTGACCTCATTTTTGGCATAGGTTGGTTGAATTTCCGTATACCGCAGTCAACTACAAAACCAGAGTCGTTAAGTTGCAATTTCTTAATGAGCCAGTTCTGAAGTAGAAGGGTAGTACTTCAGCACTTAAGGGTCGGTTTATTTTTTGCCTTAAGGAGAGGAAGATAATATCGAAGGAATATATATACCATCTAGTTCGAGTCAGGGATTCTAGCTCTGAATCCCCAACTCTTCAGTCAGTTCCATTCGTCAGTGATTTTCTAGATGTGTTTTCCAATGATCTTCTCGGAGTCCCTCCAGCGCAAAAAATCGACTTTGGCATAAACCTTCATTCAGAAATACAGCCTATCTCAATTCCTCCATATGAAATAGCTCCAGCTAAGCTTAAGGAGTTGAAGGAACAGTTGAAAGACCTTTTAAACAAGGGCTCCACCGGTCCAGTAAGTCCCTGTGAGGTTCCCAACGTTATTCGTGACAAGAAGGATGGTACACTCAGAATGTGTAGTGACTACCGTCAGTTGAATAAGTTCACAATCAAGAATAAGTAACCCTTATCTAGGATTGATGACTTGTTCGACCAGCTTCAGGGAGCTAGTTATTTTTTCAAGATAGACCTCAGATCATAATACCATCAGCTCAAGGTTAGAGAATGTGACATTTAGAATACAGTCTTCACAACTCAGTATGGTCACAATAAACTTGTAGTTAAGTCTTTCGAACTAACAAATACTCCTGCAGCTTTTATGGACTTGAAGAACAGGGTGTTCAAGTAGTACCTTGACATGTTCGTTATCGTCTTCATAGATGATATTCTTGTCTATTCCAAGACTGAGGAAGAGCATGTAGACCATCTGAGGATAGTTTTATAGACTCTCATAGACCACCAGTTATTTGCTAAGTTCCGCAAGTGTGAATTTTGGCTAAAGTCAGTGAATTTCCTTGGTCATGTCATTTCCAGTGAGGGTAATCAGGTAGATCCTCAAAAGATAGAAGCAGTTAAGGACTGGCCAAGACCCACTTCTCTATCAGACATTAGGAGTATTTTGGGCATAACCGGTGACTACAGATGGTTCTTAGAAAGATTCTCTTCTATTGCATCTCCCTCAACCAGACTAACTCAAAATAAAATGAAGTTTTAGTGGTTCGATGCATATGAGAAGAGTTTTCAGGAGTTCAAGATTCGACTCACTACATCCCTAGTTCTAACTTTTCCAGAACGTATAGATGAGTTTGTGATTTGCTGTGACGCCTCCAGAATTGGTCTGCATTGTGTACTAATGCAGCATAGTAAGTTCCATGACCCTAGCCTACACCCTGACTGTGACATGGGACTTAAAAACACAAATAGCTCCAAGCTAACCCATGGCATAGCATAGTACTAACACAACAACAACTAATAAAGCATATCCGAGCAGAAGCTAACTAAAAAATAACTGGTCAATTATGTGTAAGGACATAATTTATTAGAAACACTAGGTCATAAGCTGAAACTACACTACATGTCTAAAAGCCTCTACTAGTCTGATGAGTTGTTGGGACAAGTCCCCAGCTAACTCAGAAATCTGAAACTAAAATAAGACTGAAATAAAGAAACACAACTCCCGTCCTTGGAAGATGAGGACTCACCACTGCTAGCTGATAAAGTCTGGAACGTGTCTACCTGCAGGGCTATGTGTGAATACCTGGATCTATATCATAAAATAATATAGCACATAAAGTATGTGGTCAGTATAGAATGTACTAAGTATATGGAAAACATAACTAGAAACAAGAACATACTATAAATCTGAGAAAAAAAGACTGTACATAAAACATGACAAAATACATAAGCTGAGGTAAAGTATGATGACCCTATTTTATATGCATGAACACTAACATGGTATGCTAGTTTAAAAATATTTGTCAAAATACAAGTAAAACTAGTTTTAAGAGTCATCTACACGTATTAAAGATTGAATCTAAAATCATAAACTGAAAACTAAAATTGTACTATGCTGTAGGAGAGCATACTAACCGATAAACTTCAATGTAAGCCTCATGGAGCCTGACCTGTAACCCTAGTTGGAAGGGTATTCATGTCGTGCCTAAGGTAAGAACCATGAATATCGTGATATCACTTGTGAGCTCAGGGAAACAATCTTAACTAATGACGACCTCTACATGCACCCATTAAGGCGAGAATCCCTACTATCGAGAATCCCTTATACTATGATGACACGTAGTTTTGAGACTTGGGTGCGCTGGAACCCCGACCTGCTCAATGCTAAGTACTACTCCCAAATGAATATAAGGAATACATGTAAACTGATAATCTGGAGCTTATGTTCTAAGACTAGTCGGAATCACTTTACCTAACAAGAATCCCGAGAGCCTAAAGGACCATGAATATGCTAATACTAAGGGCTCAAAACTTATGTTCTAAGACTACTCAGGGCTATTTTCTAACTAGAAAGAGCCCTGAGAGTCTAAAGAATCATAAACATGTTGATCATGCTGAATTCATAAAAGTCATAGACCCAAATCACGGAGTAAATCATATGTATTGAAATTATGGTAAAATCATATGTTTCCAGCAGACCATATTTTCAAAAATAGTGCGCAATCATGGTTGAGTCTTAGAAATCATGTCATTTATATCATGGAAATAAATCATGAATTTGAGAGGGGAATCATGAACATACATAGCTATTTATCATAAGAGCCTTGAAAATATGGAAGACGTGAGAGAATTCATATGTAGAGTCGAAATCCTAAGACATGATTTCTAGAGAATAGAATTTACTAAGGTTTATAAAATTACTTGGGACACAAGGGTGAAAGGAAACCCTTGTTGAAGTCCCATATACCTGTTTGAAGAATCCCCTTAAAGAACTTAAAGCTTATAGCACCTTGGAGAGAAACCCTAGTGTTTTGGCCTTGAGAGGAGAAGGGAGAAGATGACTTATGGATGTTTTAGAGTAGATAGAGGGATTAGGCTAGGAAAATCCCTTTAATTCATCCATGTGGAGTCCCAAAATGATATTATTTAAGAGTTAGAAGCATAGAATTTTACTAAAATACCCTTGAACTGCCGAACTTAAAAAATCAATCCAGCAAAACCAATGACCAACACCATGGGCCATTGGTACATACAATGAATTGTTGTATCCTCACATTGGTTCTTTCTCTGCACCTGAATCACTCTTTGAACCTGCTCCAACAACTAGAAATAACAGCCCGTATAATCTAACAACGGGTCATATAATCCACTCGTTGGTTCTGGGTAAATTGTGACAAGTTTCTGAAGTTCATCTCCACAGGACAACCAAAAAGCCAATTAACAACTCGTTGATCCTAAAAATGGCCCATCCTGAGGGTCAACAATGTCATGGTGCCAATTTTCTGCTCGTTTCCCCCTTTTAGTCTCATATCTGATCTTAGGGACTTTCGGGGTGTTACATTATCTCTCCGTTGGAAACATTCGTCCTTGAATGAAAGTAAGCTAAAAAGATAGGAAAAGTTCTGCAATCCCATAAATAAATACTGAAGGCTGAATGTTGATGAAGTATCTGACTCCAAACTAAATTACATAACTGAACTAAAACCATTATTCGTGCATGCAAGGCTAAGACATGAGAAGGAGTGAAAGACGTGAGACTGACATGGAACTAAGTAGAGTACTGAGGAGGAACTATTTCTCCAAATTGAAACCGAGCTGGTAAGGATAGAGTTATCAATCCCGAGTTGCTTTCTGATATCGGACTAGCTTTGATGGTATTTGATCTGACTGAGAATATGTCTAAACTAAATCCTTTTCCCCAAGTAGCTCCCTTCACCAGTTAGTTTCTCTATAAAACCTTTACAGAGTCCAACTTCCTTGTTTCTCCCAACTTACGAGCCTAACGGACTAAGGTACAACCGGATCCTTCTTATATTAGAGACTGTTATACACACTAACACCTCATCACTCCACACTTTGTCTCCTCTTATAAACACCATATGAATTGCACCTACTTCCCTAAATGCACACGCATAATTCAAGCCTATCACAAACTCATCTTCTGGTTCCGTTGTAGCTTATACTATCCCAAAATCTCCTCAGATTCCCTAACATAATCAACAACTGCACTTCATGAAATTCTACCTAATGAGCATCTAAGGCATGAATAGGGAGTCAATCCTGGACATATTCTGTGAAACCTTTATTTCTATTATGGGTGAACATACATGGGGCTGAGAATAAGGAAATCATAAGTACGAATCATTCATATCATCTAAATTGAGCACATACATGAGGTAGCAGATTCTCATGAGCCATTAAGGCGAATTCGAAGGACTTAGTACATAGAGTTGGGCATACTGGGATGCATGAGTTTACATACCTAACTGGTTTCATGACATGAAGTTGAGATTTATGGGATCATGGATGAAAACTGGGATCGCTGACGGAAGCGGTTACCTATCATTTTGGAAATCTTAATATAAGCATGAGTAGAGTGTAATATTTACTAGAACATAGGGGAAGACACCTGAACATGAATGGATCTACATCCCATAGATATTGTTTCTAAAACTTCCCTACTAAAACTTTCAAGACCTGAATTGTCCATTCAACTTATCATCTCTCCCTTAGTTTATAGTCATTTTTCAAAAGTCTCTTAGATCCTTTCTTAAGGCTAGGCTAATATCATAACTCATGACTTCTCCTTTGCCTCTAAAGCTATCACTGCGAACTTTATAGCTATAACTATTTCATATAATCCAGAGACAAATCTCATACACCTAAGGAATCATATACCTTATGTTGTGTCTCCTGGGCCTAGCAATATGTATGTACCAACCTGAGAAGCTCATAGCATACCTGTGACTATTTTAGGTGAATATTCCTGATCCTAGCATGATAATACGGCGTAGAAGAAGTTCTAATGCAGTACGCTACCTGCACTAGATGATGCGCCCTACTGAGGTGGGCGGGTTGACAGAGTTACTAAAGAGGTGGCTAGGACCCTACCTTTACCTCGTTTGGCAGCTAGGTAATCTCTAATCTTATGGCCTAACTTGCCGCACCAGAAGCAAGTATCTGATCTAGCCATGCACTCTCCTTGGTGGTTCTTTCTAAAACTCTTGTAAGCTGAATATGTAATCTCCCATACCCTGGATCTGGATGGAGCACTGACTGTCTTAGTTCTGGGACTAACGACCTCTGACGGGAGTACGAATGAGGTCCACCTCCTGTCCTCTTCTGGGTATACACAGAGTCCCCTGTCCTTGATCTCTTACTTTCCCTTTCTATTCCCTATAACTTTTCCTCCTCAATCTGTTGGGCAGGAGTCCGTGTCACTGATAAGCATAGGGGTCCTGCACTCCTTGACCACAAGTTTGAGACTCCATTTACAAACTTGTTCATGAGAGCCCTCGGATTTTCAACCATCTCCAGAGCATATTTTAACAACTGAGTGAACTTCAAAGCATACATCTATGCAGGTCCGGTAGCATGGGACAAATTTGTGACTGTGTTTTTGGATAGGCTTTTTCCTTGTGAGTTGAGGGAAGCTAAGACAATGGTGTTCATTAAACTGAAGTAGAACTCCATGACTGTTAAGGAGCATACCCTGAAGTTGACTCAACTTTTCAAGTATGCTCTAGAGATGGTGGCGGAACCCAAGGCTCGAGACAAAATTTATGTCAGGAGTCTAAGACTTGGTGGTAAAAGAGTGCAGGATCGCCATGCTGATTAGTGACATGGGTATCTCTAGGCTCATGATCCATGCTTAGTAAATTGAGGAGGAGAAATTGAAAGAAATAGAAAAAGAGAGTAAGCGAGTGAGGACAGGTCAATTTGAGTATTCATAGAAGAGATCAGACGGTGGTAGTCTCTTATAGCAACAACAGAGACCTCTAGCACCCTCTTCAGCCAATACCCCTTTTTTTCAAGCTCCATAAAGATCGGAAAGCTGGAGCATCAACCTCTCAGTCTCTGAGTCATGTCTCTAGCATCCGCACTTTCCTAGCATGTCCGAAGTGTGGTAAGAACTATCCTGATGAGTACCATTTAGGCAAGGAGGGTTGCTTTGGTTGTGTCTATCTAGGTCACAAGTTGAGGGATTGTCTGTTAGCCGAATGGGGAAAGGCCCAAACCACCACCTCAGCAACTCCAACGGATCACCCACCTCAGTAGGGGACCAATTCAGGTACAAGTGGTGGTCAGCACTAGAACTTCTTTTATGCTCTATCATAATGTCTGAACTAGGAGAACTCACCTAACATAGTCACTGGTATGTTACATCTCTTCTATATTGATGTCTATGCTTTACTAGATATAGGAGCCACATATTCCTTCATGACTCCTTATGTTGCAGTTTAGTTTGGGATTAGTCCAGAAATTCTCTCAAAATCATTTTCAGTCTCTACTCCTGTTGGTGAGTTAGTTAGAGCCAGTCAGGTATACAAAAATTTCTCAGTCATAGTTTTACAAAAAGTCACCACAATTGATCTAGTAGAGTTAGTTATGGTCGATTTTAACCTCATTCTTGGTATGGACTAGTTACACTCTTATTATGCCTCAGCCGGCTGCAAAACTAAGGTCTTTAAGTTCTAGTTCCCTAATGAACCAGTC
This sequence comes from Datura wrightii, assembly GCA_035772735.1. Taxonomy (NCBI): domain Eukaryota; kingdom Viridiplantae; phylum Streptophyta; class Magnoliopsida; order Solanales; family Solanaceae; genus Datura; species Datura wrightii. Next base: position 18,664,124 of record JASDFA010000001.1, read on the forward strand.
CAAGAGTGGAATGGGTAGTACTTCAATGCCTAATGGTCGATTTATTTCTTACCTTAAGGCAAGAAAGATGATTCTTAAATGATACATCTATCAACTAGTTAGGGTCAAGGATTCTAGTCTCGAAGCACCAACTCTTCAGTTAGTTCTAGTTGTAAATGCGTTCCCATATGTGTTTCTCTAGGACCTTCTCGGAGTCCCTCCTTAGAAGGAAATCGATTTCGTCATAGACCTTCTTCCAGATACCTAGCCTATCTCAATTCCTCCCAAAATGGCTCTAACTGAACTTAAAGAGTTGAAGAAATAACTGAAAGATCTTTTAGACGAAGGCTTAATCAGACCCAGTATATTCCCATGGGGTGCCCTAGTTCTATTCGTGCGAAATAAGAATGGTACACCTAGAATGTGCATCAACTACTGTCAGTTGAACAAGGTCATAGTCAAGAAAAACTATTCTATCCCCAAGATTGATGACTTGTTCAACTAGCTTCAGAGAGCTAGCTGCTTTTCAAAGATAGATCTCAGATCAAACTATCATCAGCATAGGGTCAAAGAACATGACATTTCGAAAACAGTCTTCAGAACTCAGTATGTCAAAGAACATCACATTTCGAAAACAGTCTTCAGAACTCATTATGGTTACTATGAATTTGTAGTTATGTCTTTTGGACTAACGAATGCTCCTGCAATATTTATGAACTTAATGAGCTGGGAGTTCAAGCAGTATCTAGACATGTTTGTCATCGTCTTCATAGATGACATTCTAGTAAACTATAAAAATAAGGAGGAAACATGCAGACCACCTGAGGATAGTTTTACAAACTCTCAAAGATCGCCAATTATTCGCTAAGTTTAGCAAGTGCAAGTACTGGTTGAAATCAGTGATGTTCCTGGGTCATGTTATCTCTACTGATGGTATTCAGGTGGATGCTTAAAAGATTGCATCCGCTAAGAATTGGCCAAGACCCACTTCTCTGTCAAACATTAGGAGTTTTTAAGGCCTAGTCGGTTATAATAGATGATTCATAAAAGAACTCTCCTCTATTGCATCTCCTATGACCAGGTTGACTCACAAGAAAGTGAAGTTCCAATGGTTCGAGGCATGTGAGAAGAGTTTTCAAAAGTTGAAGACTCGACTCACTACAACCCCATTTTTGACTTTACCAGATTGTTCAGATGGGTTCATGATTTACTATTACCCCTCCCGGATTGGTCTGGATTATGTACTAATGTAGCATGGTAAAGTTGTAGATTATGCTTCCAGACAGCTCAAGGCTCATAATAAGAACTATCCGACTCACGATCTTGAGCTGGCAGTGGTAGTATTTGCCTTGAATATTTGGAGACACTACCTTTATGGGGTTCATATGGATGTTTTTACTAACCAAAAAATCCTACAGTTTGTGTTCAGTCAGAAAGACCTGAATATGCATCAGCGGAGGTGGTTGGAGTTGCTAAAAAATTATGACATGAGCGTTTTGTGTTACCTAAGTAAATTCAATACGGTGGTTGATGCCCTCAGCAATATGCCGATGGGCAGTGTTTCTCATCTTGAGGATAACAAGAAGGAGCTGGTTAAAGATCTTCACAGGTTTGTCTGATTAGGAGTTCATTTGGTTGACTCAGCAGAAGGTGGAGTTGTAGTCCAGAATGGGTTTGACTCCTCTCTTATGGTGCAGTTTTAGGCAAAGCAAGATGATGACCCAATATTGCTTACGTTGAAGGAAGCAATCCCAAGGAAAGAGGTGGAAGCATTCTCCAAATGGGGAGATAGATTGCTCCGTCAACAGGGCGGGTTGTCTGTTCCAGATGTAGATGATTTGAGGCAGCGGTTACTAATGGAGCCTCACAGTTGCAGGTATTCTATCCATTCAGGTTCTGCCAAGACGTACCGTGATCTAGGAAAAGTGTATTGGTGGTATGGAACGAAGAAGGAATTCAGAATTTGTGAGTAAATGTCACAATTGCCAGAAGATGAAGGTTGAACACCAGAGACCGAGAGGTATTAATTAGGACATTAGCATCCCTTCTTGAAAGTGGGAAAGATCAACATAAATTTCATTACAGGTTTACCTCATACGAGCAGACAATATGATTCAATTTGGATGGTTGTAGAGCCGATGACTAAGGCAGCGGATTTCCTACCAGTTAAGACCACAGATTCAGTAGAGGATTATGCTAGGCTATATATCTGAGAGTTGGTCAGATTGCACAGGGTCCCTTTGTCTATCATTTCGTAAAGGAGTACTCAGCTCACCTCGTACTTGTGAAAGTCATTTCAAAAAGGACTTGGTACTCAGATTAATCTCAGCACAGATTTCCATCCACAAACAGATAGACAAAATGAGTGGACCATTCATACCTTCGAGGATATGTTGAGGGCATTATTGATCGATTTCAAGGGCAGTTGGGTGATCACCTATCTCTCATTGAGTTCGTATATAACAACAGCTATCACTCCAACATTCAGATGGCCCTATTCGCGACACCATATAGTAGGAGGTGTAGGTCTCCTATAGGGTAGTTTAAGGTTGGTAAAGCTACCTTGATAGGGCCTCACTCAGTTCATGAGGCCATACAAAAAGTTCAGCTTATCAGGAAAAGGCTGAAGACAACTCAAAGTCACCAAAAATTATATGCAGATGTGAGGAGAAGAGAGATGGATTTTACTGTGGATGATTAGATATATTTGAAAATTTCACCTATGAAAGGGGTGATGAGATTTAAGAAGAAAGGAAAGATCAGTCCTAGATATGTTGGTCCTTACATGATTTTAAGACGCATTGGCAATGTGTCCTATAAGTTGGACCTAGAGTTAGAATCGGTGCATCCAATCTTCCATGTGTCTAAGTTGGGTCGTTAGAGTGTGTTGACATAAAAGATAGTCTCTCTTACGAGTAGGCCCAATTGAGAATCTTGATCGATAGGTTCCTAGGTTGAGGAAAAAGGAGGTCATCTCAGTAAAGGTTCTTTGGAGGAACCAGCTTGTAGAGGGAGCTACGTGGGAAGCCGAAGTAGATATGATGGCCAAGTACCCTCACCTATTCCCTTCCAACTCACCTTCAGCATCAGGTACTAGTTCTTCCTTAGCACTCTACTCAATTTCATGTTAATTTTATTCCTTTCAGTTCTATCCATCTCTTAGTATGCATCTGTGTTGCATGAATTCAGTTCAATCATATACCTCAGTCCGAAGTCAGTCACTCCGTTAACTTTTCAGGCTATAGATTTAGTTTCGGAATTACAGTTCTTTCCCCAACCTTCCAGTTTAGTTAATATTCATTCGAGGATGAATGTTTCAAAGGGGAAGATAATGCAATACCCAAAAAGTTCCAAAGACCAGATCGAGGTCAAAAATGGAGAAAATAGCAGAAATGGCAGAAGACTGCAGAAAGAGTCGTCAAGTGACTCGGTAGTACCCTTGATTACCCGTCAAGTGAGTCGTTAGGTGGGGGAACTCGAAAAAGTTTAAGATCCATAGAGTCTTGATGGCTAAAGCAAGGACCTGTTAAGTGAGATGACGAATCGTTAAAATGAGGCGTTAAGTGAAGAGAAGAGAAATGGAATTTTTCTCCAATGGTAGGAGTGGATCAAACGACCCATCAAGTCACCTAATCAATCGTTAGGTGATTTTTTAGGTCTGCGGGGGTGAATTTTCCAACCGAGTTATTAGGGTATTTTTGAAATTTCCTAGGTTTCTACTCCTAACCTACATTATTTTGAGGTTATTCTCAGAGGATTTAGGGGAGTTAAATGGTTTCTCCCTCATTTTCCACTTACACTTTCAGAACATCAGTATGTAGAACTCAGAGCTTTTCTCCAAAAACAAGAGCTAGGGTTCTTCACTCTTCTCTACATGTTCAAGGCTCGTTCGAATAGATTCTTCTTCAGTTATGTAGGGATGTAGCAAGGGTATTCCTTTTACCCTTGTGCCCCAAAGTATTTTCAGAAAACCTCACTATTTCCAGCATTGTAGAAAGTTATGAGTTAGGGTTTCCTAAGCAGCTTATGAATTTCCTAATTTTAGTAATTCTTCAAGTTTCCCATGATTAGTATTATGTGAAATTCACATTTTCGCTTCAATTATACATATTCGTTTCTAGCCCTAATTTTAACATCATTTTGGATTGAATATTGCATGATTTAAAAGCTGATCAGAAAGGTAACATTATTATGATATTATCACTTGAGTATGAATTTTAGCATAAATGTTTTGATTTAAAGTCAATATTTTCAGATGATAAGTATGCTTAGTATGTTCCAAAATACCACTTATCAATTATCAATATTACCAGATTTTAGGTATGATTCAGTTTATCAGGTCTTTTAGACTCTCAGGACACTTCCAGATAAGTAGTTCTAACTTATTCTTAGGACACCAGTTTCGAGTTATCAGTATAGATAGATACAGTTAGGTCTTCAGTTGGAGGTAACACTTAGCACAGAGTCGGCCGGGGTTCAGCGCACTCAGATTTTCAGAACTACGTGTCACCGTAGGTCTTAGCCTGAATAGGCCTTAGCTTAGTAATCACACAGCCATGTCTTTATATTATGGCAAGGTATATTAGGTCCTATCGATGGGGCGATTACATCGAACTCCACATCTAGATCACGTGGTTATATGTCGGTTAACAAGCACTCCCATAGTACAGTTACAGTCCTCAGTCCAGTTTTAGGCTCAGATTTCAGGATACGTATATGACCCAAAAACTAGATTTTACTTGCCTGGACAATATTTTCAGATTCTCAAGCTACTTACAGTATCCATGATTTCAAATAGGGTCATTGCATGTCATTTTAGTGCTTTCTACATATTTTACTAGCATATTTATACTTTCAGTTGCATATCTCATATACTCTATTCAAAGTACTGACCGCATACTTTCTATGCTATATCATTTTATGATATAGGCTCAGTACCCAGCCTCAGCATCACAGCTAGACTTTCACCGGCGACATCCAGCAGTTGTTAGTGGTGAGTCCTCAACTCTAGAGGACCGGAGTCAGTTTTCCATTTCAATTGTATTTTTCACTTTTAGTTTCATACTTTAGAGTTCGCTGGAGGCTTATCCCGACAACTCATTATTAGTAGAGGCTTTCAGATAGAGTGCTAGAATTTCAGCTTGATTTAGTATTTAGCAGTGTTATCCAGTTATTAGTTTACTTCAGTACTTATACTTAATTGTTTTATGTTTACTAAGCTTCCACTTAGTTTTAATCTAAACTTACAGTTATATTAGAATTATGTTATGACTTGGGTTACCCTACGTCTCATGTTGTGTCAAGGTATAAACTCTGGTCATGACAATTTGGTGCAAAAACTTATTAAGTTATGATCCACTTTTTAGCCCTTTTTAATACAACCATCTCAGTCCAAGAAACTTTTGCATAAATTCAACTCGATCCAACTATTTGACACCCCTACCAAACCATGGTACCAGCCTATAACCTAGACAAGCGGCCCACTAAGTGACATCTTATTTTATGAAAAAATTACATAGTATAGCAAACATATGTAATGTATTTACCATTAGTAGTTACAGTTTAAATTAATTACTATTTATAGTTACACTTTAAATATAATTATTACTAATTGTAATATCTCTCTTCCAATCTCGCTCTCCTCTCTCCTCCCTCCACCCTCTCACTTACTCTCTCTCTCTCTCTCTCTCTCTCTCTCTCTCTCTTTCTACCTCTCTCCCTTTCTATTTGCCTTTCTCACTCTTTCTCTCTTTTGCTTCCCTCTCTTTCTCTCTCACAGCCTCTCTCTTTCTCTCTCTCTCTCTCACACACCAATCATGTCATGCCCCACCCTGGGGAGGCATGACTGGCACCTGGTGCCCTACTAGGACGTAAACTGCTGAGCTGACTGAGCCAAAGCACCTCTGGTGCAGGGCTGACTCTATCTCTAGAATCAATAAAACAACGGGCTATATAGCGGTTGTAAATACAACCCTCGGTCGACATGGCCTATAGCCACCTGTGAAAGTAAACAGCTAACCAGAGACAAACAATCATAGGGAGTTCTATGTGGGCCGACAAGGCTGCCAATCAACAGCTAAACAGGGCCCCACACGGCCAACACACGGAGTCTAAAACACATATGGGCCCCACATAGCCGATATCATCTAACCACAGGGAAGTAACACAATCTGCAAGCCTTTAGGAGTAATAAGATGGTCGGACAGGGCCCCGACCTACCCATACTGTACAAACAAAAGGAATAAACCTCTATCACACCAGCCCAGAAAGAAGAGAGTTGACGGTTCTATACGGCTGACTGGAACTACGAGAGACCTACTCCTCGTCTATCTGTACCTACAGGCAAGTAAAGCAGTGCCCCGGGAAGGGCGTCAGTACAATATGTACCGAGTATGTAAGGAAATAGATAAGCTGAATAGGACTAGAAGTAAATAAAAAGAAGAGCTAAAAGATTAACCTGTACGCCTGCTGATTCGTAATCTGCATCTAACTGACACTACATGTACATAAGCTAAGACTGCATACTTACACATTTATACACTACAGCTAGCAGACAAGAATTCATACAAGAACCCCACCTGACCCCATAAGCCAGGAGGTACAATCAGCACAGAATAACTCGTTCAGACCCCCATAAGTACTGGCGAGCACATCTCTATCTATATACCCCTACTCAGGTGTCTACAACTCTACTAGCACTGTAGCCAACCTATCGGTCCCCTAGGTCTAAAACTAGGCCTGTTGGCCCCTGAACTGTAGTTGTGTCTAAGTCCGGAGGACTCCTGATATCTACACCCCGGGCGTAAATACTCGGCGAGGGTGTGTATAAGGCCAACCACGGCAATATGAGGATCTGGATCCCTATCTTCATCCCTTGCAGACGGCATGCCGCTCCGTAGAGCGACGTATCCTCTCCCCTGGCGGGCGAGTCGACATAGCTATTAACCCTGGGGTGGTCATGGAAGGCTTCTAACTGAAGGCAACCCCAACCCAGGTGTTATACTGACACATCATTATATCTGTATAAAGAAAGCGTATCTGGCCTTCTAGGCCTTACACTAACGCTACTCGCTTCTGGGACAATCTGTATGGCTATCTGCAGGCACGCCATGCGCCCATATTTGATCAGAGGATCCTGATAGTGATCATGATCTCTAATAGTCTAGGCTGAATAGAGCGAGGTCTGAAGTGGTCTAACCATACTCTAAATGTCCTACTCGGACATCCATAACTCATGAATAACTGTGGGGTTGCAGATAGTTAACTACTTTATTCTTCTATTTAAACAACTATAGGGCTGGGTTCGGTCGAACTTGCTTCTACGTGATCGACACACTGGTCCTTCATAGGGAGCTTACGGATCTCCTTAACTTGTGGTTAAAACTATACTAACAGAGTACTACTCACTCCTTAAGACTTATTTGGATCCACTCAGATCTGTATTACTATTCTGGGCAATTCCAAATCTTATAGGAAATTATATATAGACTGGCCCTCTCCTAGCACTCTGTACCTGAATACCTTATAAGAACCGGCTAGGGTGCTGGCCCGTCACTGACTACTAACGTGGACCCCTCCTTGGGGTACCCACGGGTTTATCTGACTCGGACGACTGGGCTGGCTTGCTGGGCGTCCTACATGATAATTGTTAAGTCGACTAAGACTGACAATCAGTGATAAGGCTAAAGGGATGGCAAACAATCACTCAATACACTGGACAACCCTGGTGTCGCTAACTCTAGAATATACCTATTCTGTTTGTATTTCTGGTTCTGGAATATGCAATAACGTCAATGACCTCTAGGGATGCTTTCCTGCCAATACAGGCGCCAATTGGTCGTTAGACCGCCTAACTGCGCCCATACTGTTTAACCAATTGATTCAGGCCAATAACTTTTACGAGCTTCTGAAGTCTAGGCCTGGCAACAAACATATAAGTCTACTGTTACAATAAACTGAGAACTAAAAGAGTTTCTATAGCGTTCATAACGCGAAACACATTTAACATGCTTCCTTTTAGCGAGGGGTCCTGTAGTACGATCTGTATATGTTTTGTAGCAGCTAACCAGAATTTATGTAACTGTAATCCCTATTACTAGCTACTTGCAACATATCTGATATATATATATATATGTGTGTGTGTGTGTGTGTGTGTGTGTATCAAAAACAGCTAATTACAACATATCGAATTACAATCTAATGGCAGAAGTCGTAATACTGTACGACAAGGATACTTGCCAAGAGTTAAGACTTACATACCTTATTCGTCATTTTCTGACTAACTGATGAGTATCAACTCGTGTTCAACTGTCCTTCTCAACTGTAATCATATTAATGGAAGAATAAGGCCAACTTCATTACTGAATTCGAAGAAAATAATAATTTATATATATATATATGACTACACTTCAACTTATCGAAAAACGATCAAAAACTCGTAATTTCTCGAGAATATAGAAGGGAGAAATACTTACTTTAAGCCTGTGATCATATTGACACCAGTTTGAAGAAATTCCACCAACTCTGGCTCGGCGGGGCGATAATTTATCGGGCGTATTTTACCAAAATAACTCCGCAGCGATACTCTCTACAGCCTTATACTTCATTACCTGGAGTTAATTTAGATTTGGACGGCGTTTAGCGGTGTAATCGGATGATTTCCCAATGTTCTCCTTCGTTCTTACCTTTGCTGGCTGAGGATAAATTAAAAATAATCTAACTTCTAAGTGTGAGGCCTTTATATACTTGAGGCAGCAGACAAAGCAATGTGGCATGCTTTCCAACGCGCTGATTCTACTCCGTGCCATGTTGGCTAACGCAGAGGAGCAGTTCTGTGCCACTTTGCCCCTCTGGGCAGCTTGGTTCAGCCTCCTCTCGCGAAATCCATACTTGACACTCGTTCGGCCTTTCCCCGGGCCCTTTCCTCGTACGTATGGCACTCTAAAACTCTCAACCAACATATGAATAGGCCGACTAAACGTTAGAAACTTAAGGGGTGTAACATCCTCCCCCCCCTTAAGAACATTCGTCCTCGAATGTTAACTTCTACTTGCAAGAACCTTAACCTTGCAATTACTTATTCTGAAAAAATTTCAGCAGTGTATCCATACAATAAGATGGCATTCATTCCACAATAGACTGACATCAATTATCTCACATATACATATATATATAATGCAACTAATGAAACAGCAACAACAACATACCTCTAGCTGCACAATCTGACTAAGTTTGAAATAACTGAGGATATCTGATTTTCATATCGTCTTTTGCCTCCCAGGTCATCTCCTCTCGGTTCTTATTCAGCCATAATACTTTAACGGAAGCAACATCTTTAGTTCTTAGTCTGCGGATCTGCCGATCTAGTATGGCTACTGGAGCTTCTTCATAAGCTAACTCCTCAGTCATTTGGACGTCTTTGACTGGGACAATCTGGGAGGGATCTCCTATGCACTTCCTCAGCATTGATACATGAAAAAAACTGGGTGAACAGATTCTAATTCTGGAGGTAAATCCAATTCATAAGCTACTTGGCCTATCCTTCGGGGAATTTGATAAGGCCCAATAAACCTCGGGTTGAGCTTGCCTTTTTTTTACCAAATCTCATCACTCCCTTCATCGGTGCTACCTTCAGGGGTACCCATTCACCCACATTAAATTCTAGGTTTCTCCGCCGCACATCAGCATAAGATTTCTAGCGGCTCTGAGCGGACAGCAGACGTTCCCTAATAAGCTTTACCTTTTCCTTTTGCCCATTTTAACATGCCCAGGTTAGCCTTATCTGCCTGAAGTTATCATCCCAAAGGCTTCCACTTCTATTTATAGTGGGCCTCGAGAGTCTGAGTTGTATATTCTACTCAGCCACTAGTTGGGGTACGAGGAACCGTGCTTAAGTTAACATATGTCACCATCTGTTCCAACATCCTTTCCTAAAATTTAGTTGTAGATTGTGCCCCTCTGTCAGAGTTTATCAAACACTGGGGCTCCATGCACTCCATCTACTTCTGGGGTATTTAACCTGACATAAGTCTTAATGGCGACATAAATTCATCTGGCGAGGCACGAATTGACCTCATTAATCTTATTATACTGACTTAAATAAGGTCAGGCTACACCTGGTGTGAGATAACCCTGTGACTGTATTCATATTAATTACTCTCCACTCCCTTGCAGACACAACCATCTCTTATATTGGACAGCTCGGTTCTTGCTATTTCACCTTTTCTGACCTGTCACTGGGGCTCTGCTTCTATGATTTAATGATATCTCCTGTCCTCTCGTACCATCTCATTTCATTTTCATTAAATTCTGGGAGCAATGAACATATGCACCTTAGCTATGGTCTGCTATTTGAAGTTCTGCCACCCTTGGAATGTGAGGTCAACATCTAGACCTTATGACCTTTCTTGTTGTTATATTGAAGGCCCGTAACTATCTGCTGGGCCTTGTTTCCAGGCTGCACTAGATTAGAGTCTTCGTGTCGGCACTCTCTTACCTTCCCCTTAGGCGGGCGTACCGCAACATTCTAGGCTACAACCTTACTGTCTCTTAACTGTTATCCCGAGGCTTAGTCCTCCATATGCGATGTTCTATTAACCTGTAGGTGATTCTAATTTCCCCTAAAGTATGGCATTCGTGTTTTTTCCCTTACCTTCCTTAGACTGAGCTCTGGGGTTCATGGTACCTGGCTTACACTGTCAATAAGGTTATCGGCCATCTCTCGGCCTATACTTCCTCTAGCTAGCAGTCGGACCCATTTTATTCATATGACCTTCCTGTCTTTCGATATCACAAACTAAGATCATAACCATTATCTTGCAGGCATATCCTACCGTCATTAGCATGCTACGGCGGATTCGGCCTTTTTCTGACTTGAACTTGACTATTACTGGGAGTTTATCACTGATGGATTTCTTACACACACTTCGAGTAAGCTGGTAGTCTTACCCTCTCTTCTGACTTATTACCGTGAAGGTCTGGACAACTTACATAAACATTAGGGGTCCCTACTCTTTCCTAACACTTTCCGGAGTCAACAAATCCAACCTTGGCTTACTATTTACACCGGGAAACATCGCCTTAATTCTTACGCCTTTTGCTATACTGGAAACAAAATTAGGAGGTACGAATAGCCTTTCCTTACCACAAGGGAACGGGAATATGGAACTGCACAACATTCGAAAGGATGGAGGTGGGAATCCTGCATTTCTCTCTCTTTCTCACATCCATCAGGTAATCTAATATTAAATGTCGTCTTGACCAGATCTTGTATATCTAATAAATAAGTCGACTCGTATATACGCTATACTCCTGACTTCCTACTCTGAAGTTCTAAAAATGAACTAGGGACGGTGCTGGTAGATGTATCACAGTGTGAGGTTCCTGGTACCTCGGGAGAGTATTGGGGAGATCAAGGACGCCCGCTCCCGTCCTTAGGCTGACTATCTCCCAACTGCAGCGTCTTAACGATACCTCCTCCTGCTGCTGTAGTTATCTTGCAACTGGCTAGTATCTGTCTTATATTAAACATTACCCTAGACAGATATAACAAGGACAACTTAGGAACTTAACCCTATACAACTTTGCTCTATAGCACGATCTGAGAAGAAGAAAGAGTAACCATCCTATCATGCCTTGCAGCCTCCTGCCTAAAGTATGTGGTGCACAATACATCCATAGACAAGACTCTACTTAGCACGGCTTGCAGACTCCCTGAGATACGACCTGCTCTGATACCAAGTTTGTCACGCCCCACCCTAGGAGGCATGACTGGCACCTGATGCCCTACTAAGACCTGAACTGCTGAGCTGACTGAGCCTAAGCACCTCTGGTGCAGGCTGACTCTATCTCTAGAATCAAGAAAACAACAGGCTATATAGCAGCTATAAATACAACCCCCGGCCGACAAGGCCTATAGCCACCTATGAAAGTAAACAGCTAACCAGAGACAAACAATCATAGAGAGTTCTATGCGGGCTGACAAGGCCGCCAATCAACAGCTAAATAGGGCCCCACACGGCCAACACACGTAGTATAAAACACATATGGGCCCCACATGGCCGATATCATCTAACCACAGGTAAGTAACACAATCTGCAAGCCTCTAGGAGTAATAAGATGGTCGGGACAGGGCTCTGATCTACCCTTACTATACAAACAAAAGGAATAAACCTCTATCACACCAGCCCCGGAAGAAGGGAGCTGACGGTTCTGTATGGCTGACTGGAACTATGAAGGACCTCGTCTATCTGTACCTGCAGGTAAGTAAAGCAGCGCCCCGGGAAGGGCGTCAGTACAATATGTACCGAGTATGTAAGGAAATAGATAAGCTGAATAGGACTAGAAGTAAAAAAAAGAAGAGCTGAAAGATTAACCTGTACGCCTGCTGATTCGTAATCTGCATCTAACTAACACTACATGTACATAAGCTAAGACTGCATACTTACACATTTATACACTACAACTAGCAGACAAGAATTCATACAAGAACCCCACCTGGCCCCCATAAGCCCACTCGTTCAGGCCCCCATAAGTCCTGGCGAGCACATCTCAATCTATATACCCCTACCCAAGTGTCTATAACTCTACTGGCACTGTAGCCAACTTACCAGTCCCCTGGGTCTATAATTAGGCCCGCTTGGCCCCTGAACTGTAGTTGCGTCTGAGTCTGGAGGACTCCTGATATTTATACCCCGGGCGTAAAAGCTCGGCGGGGGTGTGTATAAGGCCAACCACGGCAATATGAGGATCTAGATCCCTATCTTCGTCCCTTGCGGACGGCATACCGCTCCGTAGAGCGACGTATCCTTGACCCTGGCGGGCGAGTCGACACAGCTACTAACCCTGGGTAGTCATGGAAGGCTTCTAACTGAAGGCAACCCCAACCCAGGTGTTATACTGACACATCAATCTATCTGTATAAAGAGAGCGTATCTGGCCTTCCAGGCCTAACACTAACGCTACTCGCTTCTGGGACAATCCGTATGGCTGTCTGCAGGCACCCCATGCGCCCGTATTTGATCAGAGGATCCTGATAGTGATCATGATCTCTAATAGTCTAGGTTGAATAGAGCGAGGTCTGAAGTGGCCTAACCATACTCTAAATGTCCTACTCAAACATCAATAACCCATGAATAACTGTGGGTTTGCGGATAGCTAACTACTTTATTCTTCTATTTAAACAACTATAGGGCTGGGCTCGGTCGAAGTTGCTTCTACGTGATCGGCACACTGGTCCTTCATAGGGAGCTTTCCGATCTCCTTAACTTGTGGTTAACACTGTACTAGTAGAGTACTACTGACTCCTTAAGCCTTATTTGGATCCACTCAGATCTGTATTACTGGTTTTGGCAATTCCCAATCTTATAGGCAATTCTATATAGACAGGCCCTCTCCTGGCACTCTGTACCTGAATACCTTACAAGAACCGGCTAGGGTGTTGTCCCGTCACTGACTACTGACGTGGACCCCTCCTTGGGGTACCCACGGGTTTATCTGACTTGAACGGCTGGGCTGGCTTGCTGGGCGTCCTACATGATAACTGTTAAGTCGACTAAGACTGACAATCAGTGATAAGGCTAAAGGGATGGCAAATGATCACTCAATACACTGGACAACCCTGGTGTCGCTAACTCTAGAATATACCTATTCTGTCTCTATTTCTGGTTCTGGAACGTGCGATAACGTCAATGACCTCTAGGGATGCTTTCCTGCCAATACAGGCGCCAACTGGTCGTTAGACCGCCTAACTACGCCCATACTGTTTAACCAACTGATTCAGGTCAATAACTCTTGCGAGCTTCTGAAGTCTAGGCCTGGCAACGAACATATAAGTCTACCGTTACAATAAACTGAGAACTAAAAGAGTTTCTATAGCGTTCATAACGCGAAACACATTTAACATGCTTCCTTTTAGCGAGGGGTCCTGCAGTACAATCTGTATATGTTTTGTAGTAGCTAACCAGAATTTATGTAACTGTAATCCCTATTACTAGCTACTCGCAACATATCTGATATTTATATATGTATATCAATAACAGCTAATTACAACATATCGAATTACAATCTAATGGTAGAAACCGTCTGCAGCATCTGAGATCGTTATTTCTATTTGAGAACAGAAGTCGTAACACTGTACGACAAGGATACTTGCCGAGTGTTAAGCCTTACATACCTCGTTCGCCGTTTTCTGACTAACTGATGAGTATCAGCTCGTGTTCAACTGTCCTTCTCAACTGTAATCATATTAATGGAAGAACAAGGCCAACTTCGTTACTGAATTCGAAAAAAACAATAACTTTTATATATATATATATATATATATATATATATATATATATATATATATATATATATTGACTACACTTCAACTTATTGAAAAACGATCAAAAACTTGTAATTTCTCGGGAATCTAGAAGGGAGAAATACTTACTTTAAGCCTGTGATCATATTGACACTAGTTTGAAGTAATTCCACCAACTCTGGCTCGACGGGACTATGATTTTTCGGGCGTATTTTACGAAATAACTCCACAGTGATGCTCTCTGCAACCTTATACTTCACTACCTGGAGTTAATTTAGATTTGGATGGCATTTAGCAGCGTAATCGGATGATTTCCCAATGTTCTCCTTCGTTCTTACCTCTGCTGGCCGAGGATAAATGAAAAATAATCTAACTTCTAAGTGTGAGGCCTTTATTTACTTGAGTCAGCAGACAAGGCAACATGACACGCTGTCCAACGCGCTGATTCTGCTCCGTGCCACATTGGCTAACGCGGAGGAGCAGCTCCGTGCCACTTTGCCCCTCTAGGCAACTTGGTTCGGCCTCCTCTCGCAAAATCCCGACTTGGCGCTCGTTCGACCTTTTCCCGGGCCCTTTCCTCATACGTATAGCACTCTAAAACTCTCAACCAACATATGAATAGGCCGACCAAAACGTTAGAAACTTACGGGGTGTAATAAATCACCCCAATTAATTTATTGTAGATTTGAATTTATAGTAATTTTTTGGTGATGATGCAAGTGCATCTCACAAAATAAAAGTGACAGACCGATACAACCTACAACTGAATGTTGTATCTGGAAATATTTTTTAAATTGTATCAGTGTATCCAATAAATTTGAGAAAGTGTATGTGAGATACATCACAATTTCAAAATAATGTATCTGAGATACAAGAGTGAATGACTACAATCCAAATTAGAGTGAATAGATACAACTTAAATACGCATATAAATACAAGTGAAATGGGAGCAAACGAATATAGGAACAAATGGATATAAGTGATATAAGAGCGAAAGAATATAACCTAAATGCACGTATGAATGCAAGTAAAATTAGTGTGAATGAATACAAGTGGTACAAGAATGAATTAATACAAGTGATAGCAGAGCGAAGAATACAGTCTCCTGTAACTTTTGTTGTTTGTATTTTTGTATACATGCAGACTGTATTCGTTGATACTGTCTAAATGCGCATATGAATACAAGTAAAATGAATGAATACAAGTGATACAAGAGCGAATGAATACAAATGCAATTAAAGCTTTGTTGTTTGTATCTTTGTATACACCTAAACTGTATTCGTCGATACAATCTATATTTAATGATACAAGCTAAATGCATGTATTAATACAATATATACAGTTGCTTGACACCTTAGAAAAATATAGAAATATAGAGAGAGGTAAGTATACAGAAATCATAGAGAGAGGGAGAGAGGATGCAACCTAAATGCACGTATGAGTATAATAACTACAGTTGCTTGACACCTCAAAAATTATACAAATACATAGAGAGATAAAAATACATAATACGGTAAGAGAGAGGGGGTGAAAGCGGGAGAGAGAAAGGATACAATCTAAATGCATGTATGAATACAACAAATACAGTTGCCTACTAACCTCTAAAAAATATAGAAACATAGAGAGAGAAAGGTGAAAATACAAAATACATATAGAGAGAAGTGGAAATACAACATACAAAAAGGGAGAGAGAGAGAGCGCAAAGAGACGAGCAAAATTAAGGAGATTAGGAGAGAGGGAGGGGGGGAAAAGAGGGAAAGAGGTGAAAGAGGGTGTATTTTTTTTTTTACTTTATTATAATAAATTATAACTACTAATGATAATTATATTATATTTCATTAATTAAATAATATATAGTAATTCAGTTAAATTCCATGCGATTGAATAGACAATTTTTTATATTTATTTAGCAAATTTACTAACATAAATAATAATATTCAAAATCAGACTTACCCAGAAATTGAAATACTGCACATTTTGAAGGAGACAGTGATGATATAAATTGACCGAATTTACAAAATAGAATGACGTTGATCCTAAATTCTAATTATAGCTAAATAAACTTGAATCAAAAATCAAAATAAAGAGGCAACATAATAAATATTCGTTACTAGTAAAAAGTTTAAGTACACTCCAACAATTTTGGTTACTTTACTCTCATTATTATTCCAAGGAAATTAAAATATCATAATTGAAAGTTTATCAAAGTAGATCTTGATAATTTCGAAAAAGACAAACAAAAAGGAAAAAAAGTGGATAAACCAGTGAGTAAAGCGAAAAACCCAGCTCTGATCAAAGATTTAAAGCAAGAAAACTAATCATGATTTGAGTAATTAATTAAGCAAAAGTAAGACACATTTAGGGAATGATTAATACACTGGATTGGGACAACCATCTTAATGAACCAATCACATCTAACCACGTGTTAAATCTCAAATGGCAAGGAAACACGAGGGAAAAGGTCCCACAAGAACTTTCTAACAGCTGGGCATAATCCTACGTGTACTATTGCCTCAGCTGTGTTGTCGGTGGAACACAAAAAAAAGAAAAATAAATACAAAATTCGGGTTCACAGTGTCGGTCCCACAAGCGGCAGCCCACGAACGTGGTGCCTGAATATCCAGTCCACCCACTCCACATTGCCGACAGAATGATCCAACGGTTGATAGAATTCCACGTGTCAATCCAGGTGGGTCCATCACCGGAGAGAATAGATTAGTGAAAACCTTTTTGAGTGATGTTGGTGTGTCGCTTTCATTAGCTGTCAAGCAAAAACAGCTACTCTAAATTGTCCTTATATGGGCCCCAGTTTGTATTATGATGTTATAAAGTTTTAAAATTTTGGGTTTTCCGGATTTTACTTTTTCAGATTTTTCGATTTTTCGATTTTTCTTTGCCTTTTTGGTATGTACTTAATGTATACTAGTAGGAGAACTAATTTACATTATTTTGGTTATTTTTACCTCATTTTACGTTTAAAAAAATAAATATAAAATATAATTTACTAATTATCCTTATTTATTATATTTTCCTGAGAATTGAAAATTATTCAAAAGAAATAACTTTTTAATATAAGTGGATAGTTAAAAAATAATTACTTCTTATTTTACTTTATCATATTAAAAATAATTTTTTTTATTTGTTCTTTATAACAAATCAAGAGAGTTGTCTTACTTTTTCTTTATATTAATTACATTGTTCAATATTTACTTATCTATTATTGACTTATCATGTTTATTAAAAAATAATAATTATAAAAAATTGAAAAGTCGGTTCTCAAAACTTCACCTATTCCCTTAAAAGAAAAGTTCTAACACCAATAATTCCATTATTTTTTCATCTTATACAGTGTTTAAAAATTTTCACTAAAAATAATTCTTTAACACAGCAAAAATATGACTACTAAGACAAATATTCTCACAATAACATTTGTAACTTACAAAATGTAAGATTGGAAAGTCAATTTCAGACTTATAATTTTAAAGTGTTGAGAAATGAATTGGATAATTTGAATTATTAACAACAATGATAAATAGATATGAAATAATAAATTATTTTTTATTTTTTTATATTAAATAAGTAAATATTGATAACTATTTTCAATATATTAGACAAGTAAAAACGAAACTTCCTTCATCCATCTTTACTTGTTCAGTATTTCAAAAATAGATTTTCGCTTTTACTTGTCATTTTTAACATATCAAAAAAGAATAAGTAAAAGTGAAAAATCTATTTTTAAAATATTGGACAAGTAAAAACGAATTGGGGAATATTATTAATAAGATTAATTTAGTAAAAACACCCTAAGTAAGAGTATGAAATTAAGGAAGACTATTTTTTATCTTAAATTTCTAAAATAATACTTATTTTAGGATAATTTTTTTCTTGCTAAAAAACAATACTAATTTTAAAATTGAAAAAATACAATTTTGTACATAGTTGACGAAAGATTGAGAGTGTGAGAATGACTAGGTCAAAGAAAGTTCTCATTTTATTGAATGAATGGCGGGAAAATATTGGCGGGTACAATTTTTAGAAATTTGGAAAGTGGTGGAGGAGTGTAACACTTTTTTTTCTTTTAAATATAAGGGTTATACATAGGTCGGGTTGGTTTGATTTTTTATTAAAAAATTACTGAACTAATTATGTCGATTTAATAAATCCATAAACTAAATCAAATCAACATGAATCGGTTCTTTCGGTTTTTTTCGATTTTTCAGTTTTGTTCGGTTTATGTTTTTAAACTAAATCAAAAAGTTAAAAAATCAAACATAACAAAATTGGGTCTTTATGTTATACCCCATAGGATTCCCGGCACCTAGATGGCCTATTCGTGCGTTGGTCGAGCATATTTGGAAGCCATACATGCTAGAAAAAGGCCCGGGGAAAGATCGGACAAGCGCCAAGTCAGCGCGTTGCAAGGCAAAATGCGACTTATAAATTGCATTTCAGGAATGCAGCTTATAAATCGCATTTCAGGATTGCGACTTATAAATCGCATTCCATGAATCCGATTTATAGTGCCAATTATATTTATGCCCCCACTTCGGTTTTAATTTAGTATGTTCATTATATTTTCCAAAAACGTGAGAGAAAACAGAGGGGGCGAAGGATATGGATAAATTGTCGCTCGATTACGCCGCCAAACGCGGTCCAAATTCAAATTAACCTCAGGTACCGAGGTATTTAGCAGCAGGGAGCACTCCTACGGATTTTGTTTCGCGAAATACGGCCGACGAATCGTCGAGCTACCGAGCTAAGGTAAGTAGAATTGCTCCAAACTAGTGTCTATGTGCTCCTAGCTGTGAAGTGAATACTTCTCCCTTCCGGACTTCTGAAAAATAGCGAGTTTTCGACCGTCTTTCGATAAGCCTAAGTTTAGGCTACAATTATATCGAAAGTGACGTCGTTCTTTAGAATAAAGCTATATTTAGTATTAATTAGCGTATACATGAATGCAGTTGGGAGAAATAGCTGGAGTATTGACCGAGCCTCGTCCGACAGACGGATAACTCGAGGTTAAGGTATGTAAAGCTAGTTCTTTCGGCAAGTTAGTAGCTTTAGCCTTGTATAATACAATAAACTCCGTAGTAGAATTCCCGGAAGTGGAATGTTAAGTATTGTGCGAGTTCAGTAAATCTAGTTCGCGTTGTGATATCATATTCAGTCTGAAAGTTAGAAAAGCATGTGCCTAAGGGAAAGTTAGTAGTTCAGATTCAGTACAGCCTATTATGTGAATAGCAAGCATGTTGTAGAATAAAAAGGAACAGATTTTCATAATAAAAGTCAGTAAAGAAAGATCTGATAGACAGACAGTATCTTGGCTACAGATTAGCCGTACAGTTAAACAGAGGTTACAGAATCAGTATAATTAGTAAGAATCAGTTCAGTATAGAAACAAATCAGAATAAGAAGTTAGATTCCACATAGTCTTTTCAGTTATACATGCTTGCTATTTCTATGTGCTATTTGTTTGTTGAGACTTGTTGTGGCATGTGGGCACCCCTGTAATATCCCCACCGCCCCTGGGTTATAGCTGTGTCGATACTAGATTCAGATACCGCCACCAGCTGGGCGATGCCGTCCGCCTAGAGTACGATGATGGCCGACCACCATGATAATACGGTCCAGACCACCCTGCTTGCAGGGGTAGTTCAGTTTACTCTGCGCAGAGCCAGTCCACCCTGTTTACAGGGGCAGAACACTCTGTGTGCGCTTGTGGCCGGGGGCAGTTCCAGATACAGATTTTTATAAAATTATCCTGTTGCGTGCTTGCACCCAGGGGCAGTTTCAGTTACAGATACAGCAGTAGACTACCCCGTGTGCACTTGCGCCCAGAGGCAGGAGTCTTCGGACTCAGACACAGTTTATTGTCAGAGGCTAAGGCCTGAGCTACGTACCCAAGGGGGCCGGTAGGAGGAGCTCACAGTTATCAGATGAGTGGAGTGACTTATTTTTGGTTGGTTTTAACCCGGGTAGGGGTATATAGATTGTTTGCTTGCTTGGCGCCATCCGGCTTATGGGGGTTGGTATTGGCTCTTGCTTGCTACTTGTATATCTATTTATGTGCTTTATATATTATATACTAGCTACTAGACAGCAGGCCGTCGCGTCTACAGGTACGCCTCTGCCTTATCAGTACAGAAAGCTTGATTTAGTTCATACCAGCTTCTTCAGATTCAGTTATCTCCTGCTATACAGAAATGCTAGATACGCTATCTATATTCAGTTGTTTTCCGTCGAACTATTTCAATTGCTTTGCATACTCAGTACCAGTGGTACTGACGCCCAGTGGGGCGCTGCATTACTTGCCTGCAGGTACTCATAGATGAGGAGGCGATCCCTCGTGATTCCAGCCAGCTATTGAGTATTTAGCTCCTGTCATCCGGAGTCTGAATTCCAGAGGTGTATTTCATTTTCTTTTGTTGTACGGTAGGGTAGGTCGGGGCCCTGTCCCGATCATTTCTATTGTTGTTCCTAGAGGCTTGCAGTCTGTATATATTTCCCTGTGGTCAGTTGAGCCGGTCGTGTGAGGCCGTGCAGCTTGTTATAGTTATTTGTTATTTCTGTTCCTGTTGGCCGTGTGTGGCCATAACCAGTCAGTAGTGGTGACCTTGCCGGTCACGTAATTATTTAGCGTGCTATTGTTAAGTTACAGAGAACTAGACAGCATGGTGGCCTTGCCGGCCTGCATAGGTTCCCTTGACAGTAGTATGTTTCTGGTTAGCTGTTTTTTTTTCAGGTACAGGTGGCTATAGGCCTGTTGGCCGGAGGCTGTGTTTACAGTCGTTATATAGCCCTTTGTTTCCAGGAATTTGAGTTAGAGCCAGCCAGGCACCAGATGTGCCTTGGCTCACTAGATAGCAGTCTAGGTTCTACTAGGGCACCAGGTGCCAGTCATACCCCCCCAAGGTGGGGCGTCACACTTTATATCTTTTTTTACAAAAATAATTAAATCAAACGTAACTAAATTAACCAAAAATCAGAAAACTACAAATGACCTCTAAGAAAAAAATATAATGAAGAAATCGAGGCAACTTAACAACTTAACTCATAAGAGAAATAGAAAGAAGAGATACTAACAAACATGCGAAACTAACCAGTGTCTGATGAATGAAGAGAGGAGAAGAAGTTTCTGAAAAGTGAGGATGAAGACCGAATGATTTATTTTATGTTGCTAGATTTTTAGGTTAATATTGGATCTTTATATTTGGATCATTTACTTACTAGTTACCGTCTACTGAACAAATATTACAATTTACAAATTTACAACTTATAAGCTCAAATCTGAATATATATCTAATTTTTAAACATGAAAATTAATAAAACTATTTTAAAAAGTATTTACAAAATAGATTATAAATAATATTTTTATGTATAAAAAGTTGAAATTATATATATATATAATGTCGGTTTGGGTTGGGTTCGGTTTGACTTTTTTTTTATTAATACCAAACCAAACCAAGAATAGTCGGTTTTTTTTCAACAACGTCAAACCAATCAAACCAAATCATAACTCGATTTTTTTTCTCGATTTGACTTGATGGTTTGACTTGTACACCCCTACTCAACATCATATATTCGTACTTAGCCTTCGATTAATTTAGATTTGCAGTCCATCAAACACACTTAAGAGAAAATAGGTTTTTTTTCACCAATTATTTTTATTTTGGGGTAGTTTTTAATTCTTTTTCTTAAATTGATTGTATTTAATTTTTGCCTTTCAATATTTTATATAATAAAACTGGGACAAAAACAACCTTAATATTTTTTTAAAAAAATTGCAAAACAAACAAAATTTGCAAGTCAAAATAAATTCACGAGGCATAGGTTAACCCTAGAAGGCAGAAATTCATGCTATTGAACTTCTCCCCCAAGGCATAAGTTCAGTAGGTAGGAGTTCAATTGCATGAACTTCTGCCCATAAGCACAAGTTCCTCACTGAACTTATGTCTTAAGGCATAATTTCATGTTATTGAACTTGTGCCTATGGGCATAAGTTCATGCAATTGAACTTCTGGCCCCAGACACAAGTTCAGTAGGCAGAAGTTCATTCCCATAGACATAAGTTCCCTACTAATTTGTGCCCCAAGACATAAATTCATGTTATTCTTCTGCCCCAGGTACAATTTCAATTGCATGAACTTTTACCCCTTAGGCACGAGTTCATGTTACTTAATCTATTGTTGGAAGCATAACCTGTGTGAATTTATGCCTTAAGACATAAATTGTGCAAAAACTTATGTCTTGCGATTTTTTTTTTGTGTGTGTGTGCTGTTAGGGGTATTTTTGACCGCTTTTTCATCGCTTAATGTGGCGAAGGGCAAAACTCAAAAGTCACTAATTTGAGGTGCAAAAATTAAAAATCACCCCAAAATAAGAATATTTATGCGAATAACCGAAGAGAAAAAATATTTTTTATATTCATAACCCAACTTTAAAATTTCTAATTAATGATCGAAGAGATTCTATCTATTCACTGCAACTCTTGTTAATGCCTATAGCATATTAAATTACATTAAGTTATATGCATGTATTATAGGCATTATTAAATTACACTAAGTTATATGCATGTATTATAGGCATTATTAAATTACACTAAGTTATATGCATGTATTATTAGTGTAGAAATCAATTAAATTATGTGCAACTAATTTGTTATAACAGATTATGCTTAATACATTGATAACTTTTTAAATAATTTGATAAATTTTATTTAGATATTCGAAATATGACTTGTTTCAATTAAATATTCGAACACGTGATAAAGTTTTTTTTATTGAGCACTTTCAATTCAAATTTTGAAAAAACTTTTGTGTGTGTTCTCAAGTGCCTATTATAAAAATAAGTTATCCATTTACAATATATCACCTTCTTCAATTATACATATTTACCTCAATAAGCCGTAAAACCTCAATTTGATCTAATTGGATCAATTTCATACTTGAAGTACAAAATTTTCCTATTAATTATCAACTTTTCAAGAAATTTTTATATAGTTATTCCTAAAATCCATAATACTACTAGAAATATGAAGATATATAAAATTTTGATTGCAAAAAGATATAATAATTCTATAATAATTAATATTTCTATTATGGATTCTATTCGTCAATCAAGTTTTCAGTTTAGAATATAAGATCACATTGATAGTAATTTTCATAATGTAACAACTAATTAACAAACACATATCAATATATTTTTTCAAAGCAAGTGCCATAGTACAAATTTAAATGCATTAAAGAGAAGAGCAAGTTAGTTGGCCAGGAGTTACTATACTTGTCTTTCATCAACCAGAACAATTAATAAGAAAATTCAACAAACGACCAAAGAATATTAAAAATGATTAAAAACTGATAATACGTTGCTTTCTAATTTTAATACTTAAGGGTACCAAATCGAATTCCACTAAATGCATTCGTCCAAGAATTAGATGATCTGAACATATATATATATATATATATATTGATAAATCTTTGTGAGGGCCAGAGGTTCATTAATCATTATTTATTTTTTAAAATTTAATTAGCATGATCAATTATTTTTTGGCCACTCACTTCACAACTACTCTTGGTTTTTCATTTTCATGAAAGGTACAAATAACAAATCAATGATATTAATGAGATTTTTTTTTAATTAATTCCAAAAAAATGTAGGTGACATAATCAATTTTTGTACTCCAGTTTATTTAGTATAAGAAGTTTGTTACACCATCAATTGGTGCATTTTATTTAGGAGCTCGTAAATGATTAAATAATAAAAAAGAGTAGCTAGAATGCTGAAGAGGAGGCAACTTTAATAAAACTAAAAACTTAATTATAGTATCAAATTGAGATATTTTCAGATACATAGAGTTTCATTTTTAAATGAAAACAACATAATCATATTTCTCTTTTTACTAATAGGAGTAATATTAGTCGCAAAAGTGAAGGGGAGTTAAGTTTGTTTTTATTTTCTTTGGTAACGAACCTTTTTCATGAATTTTAAAGTGTATACTGTATTTGAAAATTATTATATTTCACATTTTTGTAACCGTATGTTATAACCAACAACGAATAAAATCAATTGAATATGACACACACGCATTATATATCATGCATTGATCAATGCATGTACCAAATTGATGCATACACTATTATGAGATAATTGAGATCTTTTCACTCTTAGTTATAGGTTTCTGTAGGTTCAAGCCCCGTATAAAAGAAGAACTTCTTGATAGAAAGCGTTTATTTTTTTAGCCGGTTTATTAGATGCAAATTCTAATCAAGCAAGCCAGCAAGTTAATTTGAAATACTAAATAATTAAAACAAAATAAAAATATATGCAGACAATCTTTTTTTCATCAAGTTGACCATCAATGAATGATACAAGACATTGGTTTCCTAAGTCATTTTCTTATCTCTTTTTGGTGCAAAGACTTTTATTTTGTGTTCTTGGCCTATTGTTTTTATTTTGTGGAGAGAAATGTAGAAGATCTGATTCAAAATAAGAACTACTTGTCTCATTTGATAAAAGTTTGTAATTATGAAAAAAAATGTTTGTGAATCTTTTCTTTGCAGAAAATGAAGTTATATTTGGGAGGGACCTAATATTGTAATACTAATTAGTAGGAATCTGCCGACACTCAAGGTGAGTCATGTGTTAACAATGTGCATTTTCTATATTTTAATTTTTTATAATAAGTATTGATTTTCCTATATTTTAATTATAATTAAATCATGGAGTATTATATTATGAGGCACCGACAGTTGGCATAGGGTCACCTTCAAGCCAAAAGGTACTACAGTACTTGTAAACTCTACTATGAGTTTCCTCATTTATTACTTTTCTCGTCAAACCTTTATCACTTTCCAATTTCTTGATTTCAAATCAATTGTCCTTTGATTGATTCTATTAGTATAACCTTTAATATTATAAAAATGGTTGGCCACCTAATAAGGCCATTTATTTTGATTTATTATTTGGATTTTTTTATTTCTCAAATTCACAATCAAACAATTTTACTTGATTGAAAATAATTTTTTAATATTATCGATCAAACTAATGTGATATTTATAAAATTAAGTTAGAAAAAAGCATAATATACACACGTATCAAGAGTGTGAATTTACAATCTTATAATCTTTTAAAAAGGTGAAACCAAAAAATTAAATAAAAGCTTATGTGACATTCATAAGATTGAGCTCGACAAAAGGCGTAATATGCACACATATTAGGAGCGTGGATTGGACAATCATATAATTTTTAAAAACATATAACCAAAAAAAATAAAATTTTATGTGACATTTATAAAATTAAGTTAGAATAAGAGGCATAATATACACACGTATCAAGAATGTGGATTGACAATCTTATAACTTTTAAAAACATGAAAACAAAAACTTAAATTTAAAAATAAAAACACAAAAAGATAAACAAATTAAAAAAATCCGACCTACCGGATTCGAACCAGTGACCTAAGGATTATCTGAGGGAACTTTCCTACTACAGTCCTCCGCTCTACCAACTGAGCTAAGGTCGGATGATGTCACGGAAGGCCACACAATGACCCATATTGGGTAAAGCGCAATCAAAACTGCAAGTGTGGTTCACGTGAGATGCACCCTCCACTAATGAATGTCCACAACTTCCAAGACAAATTAAAAAAATCTAAGTGGTAATCAATAATCATTAAAGACTGGTATTGTAGTGGATTGAGATCAGCCTAAACAACAAAATGACTGAAGGCTAATAAAATACTCCTACTAGGAGTAGGATGACATTTGGTATAGCCTTTTTCAAACTTTGTAGATATCAAGGTGTACTATATTTTGGTAAACTTTGTAGAAATCAAGGTAAGTTAGTTTCTTGGTAAATTCTATGTTGCCAATGATTATTCTTTGTTGCTTCAACTTGAGAAAGATTCCCTCTTTTTTCCTTAATTTAAAATTAAAAAAAAAGGAAAGAGATAAATATCAAGGGCATATATAGGAACACATTTTAATGAAACATGTCCTCTCTTTAACAAATAAATCAATTATAGCAAGGGATACATAAATATATACTAATAATTGATATTATTTATTTTATTATATATAGATGGGTGACCCATCTATTATAGGTAACATTCCATTGCCAAAATTCTCGATTTTAGTCTCCACATATTCCTGTAATAGAACCAAAGCAGATAAACCAAAGAATTTTTAATGAAAAAGCTGATCAATGTGACTGGGTTGTCTTTGGTACGACGGTAATGATTTTTAGAAATATTTTTCTTTTTGATGAATATATTATTATATTCAAGAAAGAGTGTTTTCAAAGGTTTGGTTGGTGAGCGAAAATTATTTTTTGAAAACATATATATAGTAAAAATTAATAATAACGTTTCCAAATTAAGAGTGTTTTGATGGAAATTTTAACGAATAAAATTAAAAATAAAGTCTAACTGTTAGTCGAGGCAACTAATATAAAGTTAAAAATAACTCCGCAGGTAAGTGAGGGTCATTTTCCCTTTTTAGTTTGTATGATCAAATAACAAAAATTGACTTCCGTGGATAAAGTGTGTTGAAGAGTGAAAAACACAATTTCATATAAAATGTTATTTGTAAAACTTGTATTAGAATTTTCTTTTTTTTCAATATATATATATATATATAAATATTTAAAATTTTGAACAAATAAATCATGACTAAATCGAGCACACCCTATTTTTTTTTTTTAATGTGTGTGTGAGTGGGTGGGGAGAATATATGCTTGTAGGGGGGCACAGGCAGTTGATTAGTAGGGGTTTCACCAATGTCTCGAATTCCAAGAGAATGGTTGAGTAAGAAACTCTGCAAGGACTTTGAACATGTTGTTATGTCCTCTTATGCCAGCAACTCTTTGCTGTCCTTCACATCACATGCCATGTTATTTTGTATCAATCTATGTTTTCCTCAAATATCACGCAAATATATTCCTCCATACAATATCTATCCTGCTTCTCCAAGTGGAATTACATTTTTGTTTCTTTTGGTACCCCTCATTAGTGGGATAGCTGAGTACTAATCTCTTTTCTCAAAACAACAAAATATTGCATTTGGGGTGCTTAATGGGCCTCTTAACTTTGTTAGACAATTTTTGGGCTTAAACAGCTTGTCCTTTTCAACAGCAAGGTAATCATACACGCTCTCAAAATTAAATAAATTTTCATTACGACCATAAGAGGGAGAGCCTAATCCTATAGGTGATTTACAAATATTATCTCGATGAGGGGGCCTTAGAACTTTTAACCTCGTTTATTTCATGCATAAAATTTAAAATTTTAATAAGTTTTGCCCTTTAACCTTGAAGGCTTGCCCATGAGGCAAATGAAGGTCAAAAGTTCAAAACAATCCATTTAAAGTAAACACCTCTAATTAGGACTATTTTGTTTTAAATTCTCCACACATATATAATTAAAGGAGTAAAAAGTTCTTGAAATATTTTGAAGTTGAGAGTGTGATACATAAAACAAAACTCAATATATTTAAAGAAATTTATTCAATTAGCTCGATACTACAGGTGTCAAATAAATGACTTAAGCTGAATTTGAACTAATCAAAATAAATTGAATTAATAAATGGATGGATCAATAACTAGTTCAAACTTGAACAAATTGAATAGGTCATATTCCAAGAACGAGAAGGTGTCTATAGCTTCTGTATGTGACATACCCAACCCTAGCTTTCAACTTGCGTCTCAATCACATCCATTTCTGGTCTGTTAGGATCACAATGAAAAAGTTCTTTTAATAGTAGTATTTCTTAAGTAGTAAACTATTGTATCACACTAGTTGGTGATCTCGACCCAAAAAGAGTAACTTGCTTCGTGATGAAATTGTAGGCAGCAAGTTCGTTCACCTCTTTAAAAAATGCAACAATAATAGCGACAGGCCAAAAGCTTCATAAAGTGCAACAAAATTTGGTGAACTCCGCAATTGATACCATGTGGTTTAGAATTTCGTGTTATTTATAATTGACATTGTTCATGTACTCATACATCCACAAGTATCATCTATTCAGGTAAAGTAATCTTTTCATCTCATAAAATAATTTTTTTTGATAAAATTATAAATTATTATAATTATAACTCTTGTGCACAATTTATTTTAGATAATATTGTAATGGAATTTGAAAAAGATTTCGAGAACAAAATTAAGTCAATCAACAACCTAAGGGGATACGATTCTCAATAGATAATAAAAGTCTTAGTAATTAGAGCTAGATTAGTGAAAGAGTATAAAAAATGAACAAAGGAAAGCACACGAATAACTATAACATTAGTTGACAAAGAGATAATAATTCTTTTTGTATCATATTCTATTTTTATATTTTATATTTTTAGATATATGTTTGAGTTCTTATCTATTTTTATTATATTTTATATATTTATAGTTTTATATATATGTTTTTTGACCATTAAAGTTTAATTTTTTGCAAGGCACAAACGTTCATGTTATACTTTTCAATAATTATATATTGAAATGTGAAAAAAAAATATTTACAATAAGACAAGATCTGTTACATCATAAACAAACGTATTAATAGTGTTGATTATAATTTTGTACCAGCAAATAAGGTTATTGATGTTTGGTTCAATGACAACATTATAATTCACTGTCATTTTTTCAAATAATTTTGTTTCGTTTGAAAATGCAATATAATCTTCCGGTGGAATAATCTTTGGTAATTTCTTTAGATTTCATCAACTAATCTAACATTCAATATATGCATAATATTTTACTCCTATTGACTTACCAAAATATTCTTTGTAGATATAAGCATGAAGGTCCTTATAAATGTTGATTAAACTTTTTGCCCTTCATTAAAAGATCCTATAATAGATAAAATTGTTATTCATTATTTTTCTCAATTAGTTATTATTTAATTATTGTAGATCTTTACTAATTTATAAAAGGTAAAACTCTTAATATTTAGTATTTTAAAATTGACTAAAAATATTGCTTCTTAAATCTTTTCTTATTTGAATTATATTAAAAGTCCTGATATTTAAGATATTCAACTACAATTTTGTTAATTTATATATCAATCCATTATTTATCAAACAAACTAATTATCCATCTCTTTTTTTAAATATATAGAAAATACTAATATTTATATATACATATAATGCATGCATTTAAGTGTTCATCTCAAGGCGAACAATATTTTACCTTTCGATCAAAAACTATTTCTATGACGTTTTTATTCATTGAAATAAGTATTAGAACAAACTGAATAAAGAATTATTAGATTAGATTACTCTTATATCATTTATCAATTTGAAATTCATAATTTTCTTTCAAAATTCTTTTATTGTTACACAAACATATATTTAAATGTGATTTTTTTATGCTATCCTTATGAAATTTATTTTTACTAATATGAGGGACACACGCGGGGCGTGTACGCTTAGACTAGTATATATAAAAGCTGGAACATCCTTAATGAAATTTCTGATATCGCCACTGCTACCTAGGGATTAATATTTCTAGATTCAATTCGAATATAAATGACTTTTTAGCCCATTACAAATATATTTTAGTTTTATAATCTTTGTACAAAAGATTTTCATTTTTACATACAAGACATCATCAATTTTATATATAAAAAATCTAAAAATATTATTCTCTTTTATTGAAATTGTAAAAAGACAGATCTCACTTCCTTTTTAAATTCTATCTTTAATATATTTGGATCCTTTTCTTAGCATAAATTAATAGTGAATAAATCAAAACGAGATTAGGGCCCACCTATCTAACCTTCCATCCTTCCTTCTTTCTTTAACAGGGAAAAAGATGCACCTTAATTAATGGGTCGTTTGGTTCGGCAGGCAAATGGGACATTCAATTTCATAGAAGATGATTGGGCTACGTTATGAAGTAGGAACTAGGTAGGGCATTTGAGCCCACTATTCCACCATTTAGGAATGGAATTAAGTTATAGGCCCACATCCTCCATTCTCGTACGAATGGTACATAGTAGGTGGGTTCTATAGGACCAGATGTAGGTGTGGGCCGGGCTCCTCAAGAGTATTGAAGGAGTTTCTCTAGTAGGGGTTGGGTTTTAGGCTCGTCTTTGGTTCCACACCAATATAGTGTTCGATAACACCAATATGGCGAATATTGAATCTCTCATCGGCTCACTCTTTATATCACTCCATTCAAATTCGCATTCACCCAGTATTATAAAATTTACTTGCTGAATTCTCACTAGCTCAGTATTCATATCGCTCATTTTAAGCTCGTCTTCTATTCTAAGGATTAATTTTTCTAGCACTAGAAGTTCTCTTACATTTTTTCACTGGCGTACAAGTCTTGAATATGATCAAAGTCTCTTAAATAAACATTGGACCTAAAATAAATATATTAACATGACTAAAACTTAATCCCAACTAATTTTATATGCGCAAAGCACCTTTCTTTCATGTGGTTTAACAACAAAAGCCGTTATTGTTCTGTGTTCAAATATGCAAAGCAAAGAAAATAAATAATATAATATTCGAGTCCACAGAATTCACCGTGTGTCCTTAAAGAATTTAATCCCCTCATTGTACTCGAAATTTTGGATTATTTCCTCCCAGGATAAAATGGATATACCTGTTAATGATGTCGCAGTACCTCAAATATCAATAACTTCGTCGAACTCTAAGAGTAGTAACAAATCACACAACAAACTCGATTTTATTTGTCTAAAAATATGCAGAATTTTTGAAATTTCTCTATCAAAAAATTAAGGCAAGAAATCTTTATTTACAGCCAAAGATTTGAAGTGAAGAGGTGTGAAGACACCTGTTCAGATGGTATCTGTTCAGAATGACTACCATTGAAAAAGAATTTTTTCAACTTTCTCTTCCCTCCAATTTATTTCTCTCCATTTCCCAATTCACACCCAACGCTTAACTCCAACAATCCCCCACAGAAATGGAGAATGACCATATAAAAAATGGTAGTCATTCCGAACAGACACCATCTGAACAAGTGTCTTCACACCCCAATACCTTCTAAACAGTTGTCTTCGCACCTCTTCACTTCAGATCTTTGGCTATAAATAAAGGTCTTTTGCCTTCATTTTTGGATAGAGAATTTTTGAAAATTCTGCACATTTTAAAATAAATAAAATCGAGTCTCAAAGTTATTGGTGTTTGAGGTACTGTTACACCATTAACAGGTATATCCATTTTATCCTAGGCAGAAGTAATCCAAAACCTCGAGTAGAGTGAGGGGATTAAATTCCTTAAGGACACACAGTGAATTCTGTGGATTTGGATATTATTCATTTTCTTTGCTTTGCATATTTGAATACAAGACAACAACAAGCTTAAGGAATTTAATTTTATTTTTTCTGTGTTCATCTATTTTCTGATTTTGGAGACAAATATTTCTAGTTTTCTACTCCATTGTTGGAGATTAAAATCTTTGGATTTTCTACTCACTATATTGCTGGTTTAAAGATTTAAAAACTTTGCCAAGAAAATCTGAGTGTTGATAATTCGGTTTGATGATAGAGAAACTTCACCGATTACTCAGTTTAGTTCTGTCAAAGGTTTTTTGATTTGAGGAAATAGAATATTTATCGATTGCTAACTTTTGCTGTTATTGTTCAACATATATGATAGGAACAACTGATCCCATGCCTGCCTCTACAAGCAACGAAATCTCCTCCACCCGTGTTGTGCAAGCACCGGCTCTAGCAGAAAAGCCCGAAAAGTTTTCTGGCATTGACTTCAAATGCTGGCAGTAGAAGATGTTCTTCTATCTGACCACATTGGTGTTTGAATTCAACCTAGTGGGAAGCCTCACGGATTGATAGCTTGACTCTGGAGCCACTCGACATATTTGTGCTATCAGAGAAGCATTTGTTTCCTATGCCCTGCTGGATCCAATGAGACCATGTATATGAGAAACGCTTCAAAAACCAAGATTGAAGGCTATGAAAAAATATTTCTGAAAATAACATCCGTCAAGGTGGTGACTCTCAATAATGTTTGTCATGTTCCAAAAATAAGGAAGAACTTAGTTTCTGCAGGTCTTCTTATCAAGAATGGATTTAAGTGCGTTCTTGTTTCAAATCATACTGTAATAAGTAAGAATAATGTGTATGTAGGAAAAGATTACCTAACTGATGTCCTTTTCAAACTGAATGTAATTGTTGTTGAAAGCAATAAAATAACAGCTTTTTCTTACTTGATTGAGTTAAATGATTTATGACATTCCTGTTTGGGACATGTCAATTATAAAACCTTGATTAAAATGATTAATTTAAAATTATTGCCAAAGTTTGAATGCAATCAATCAAAATGTCAAATCTGTGTTGAATCTAAGTATGTTAAACATCCTTATAAATCAGTTAAAAGGAATTCAAGTCCCTTAGACTTAATTCACACAGATATTTGTGACATGAAGTCAATGCCATCTCGTGGTGGAAAGAAATATTTCATAACTTTTATTGACGATAGTACGAGATACTACTATGTTTACTTACTCAAAAGTAAATACGAAGCAATTGAAGCACCCAGGCAATATAAAAGTGAAGTTGAAACACAACTTAATAAAAAGATAAGGAGTGATAGGGAAAGCGAAGAATCTCCTTTTAAAGAAATATGTTTGGAATATGACATTATTCATCAAACAACTGCCTCTTACTAGCCACAATCTAATGGGATTGCGGAAAGGAAAAACAGAATATTAAAAGAGATGATGAATGATGTGTTGATAAGTTTTGATTTACCCCAGAACTTATGGGGAGTAAGCTATCCTTACGGCTAGCAGAATACTCAATCGAGTGCCCCATAAAAAAACACATTCCATTCCATATGAAAAATAGAAAGGAAGAAAGTCTAACCTTGAATACATAAAAATGTGGGGTGTTTGTCTAAGGTATAAGTTTCTAAACCCAAAAGGATTAAGATAGGACCTAAAACCGTTGATTGTGTTTTCGTAGGATATGCTACAAATAGTAAAGCATATCAATTTCTAGTTCATAAATCTGAAAATCCTGACATTCATGTTAATACGGTAATAAAATTAGACAAAGCTAAATTCTTTGAAAATACATATCTCCGTATAAACAAAATAATGAGTCGTCTAGCAAAGGATCTAAACGACCTCGGGAAGAGACAAATGAAAGTGTTCCTAATGAGGAGAATCCCAAGACGTAGCAAACGTCAAAGGACTTCTACTTCCATTGGACCAGATTTTCTAATATTTTTGTTGGAAAATGAGTCTCAAACTTTTCAATAAGCTATAACTTCTTCGGAAGCTCAATATTGGAAATATGCAATCAATAGTGAAATTAAATCCATAATAAATAACCATATATGGGAATTGATTGACCTTCCTCTAGGGAACAAACCATTAGGTTGTAAATGAATTTTCAAAAAGAAAGTTAACGATGATGGCACTATTGACAAATATAAAGCAAGACTTGTAGTCAAAGGATTTAGACAAAAAGAAAGTCTTGATTACTTTAGTACGTACTCGTCGGTAATTAAAATTACATTAATTCGCGTGTTAATTGCGTTAGCCGGTGTATACGATTTTGAAATCCATCAAATGGATGTGAAAACAACCTTCTTAAATGGATATTTGGAGGAAGAAACTTATATAGAACAACTTGAAGGGTTTGTAGTTCCTGAAAATGAAAAGAAGGCGTGCCGACTTGTAAAGTCCTTGTACGGACTAAAATAAGCGCCCAAACAATGACATGCAAAATTTGACCAGACTATGTTTCAAATAGTTTAAATATTAATGAGTGTGATAAATGTATTTACATTAAGAACACTCAAAATCAAGTCGTCGTTGTTTTCCTATATGTGGATGACATGTTGATAATGAGTAACGCCATTGCTAACATAAATGCTACTAAACGTATGCTTGCTAGTAAGTTTGAGATAAAAGATCTAGGAGTTGCTGACTTGATATTGGAAATTAAGATCCACAAAATTCCTGAAGGTCTAGCATTGTCTTAGTCTCATTATATCCGAACAATACTTGAAAATTTTAAGTATTTGAATTTCAAAATTGCAAAGACACTAATTGATGTGAATCTTGCTTTTTCTAAGAACAAAGGTGAAAGTAAGTCCCAATTGGACTACGCAAGAGTATTGGGAAATCTGATGTACATCATGAACTGTACACAACTAGATATAGCTTGTGCGATAAATAAACTTAGTCGATACACAAATAATTCCAATCAGAGTCATTGGATGGCTATGAAACGAGTTTTGGAGTATTTAAAATATACTCAAACTTTGCTTTGCATTACAACAAGTATCCAGCTATTGTTGAAGGATATTGTGATGCAAATTGGATCACCGGATCAGCTGAAACTAAATCCACAAGTGGATATGTGTTTACCATTGCTGGAGGAGCAGTGTCTTGGAAGTCATCCAAACAAACATGTATTGCTCGCTCTATAATGGAATTTGAATTCATAGCTTTAGACAAGGCTAATGAATAAGCTGAATGACTCAGGAATTTCCTAGAGGATTCCATTCTGGCCCAAACCGTTGGCACCAATATGTATACATAGCGATAGCCAAGCGACAATCGGAAGGGCTGAAAGTGTAATGTATAACGAAAAGTCTCTTCACATACGATGGAGACATAACACTGTTAGACAAGCACTCTCTAGTAGAATTATCACAATTGACTATATAAAGTCAAGAGATAATATATTGGATCCACTTACAAAAGGCCTAACTAGAGAGGCGGTTGAAAGATCATCGAAGGGAATGAGACTATGACCGAGGACAAGTCATCGTGGAAGTAACTCTATCTAGAAGACTGAAGATCCCAAGATCTAGGTTCAAAGAGATCAAACAAAGTTATTAATGATGGTTCAATATTGTCAAAATAACTTTTGGTCCATTCTCGTGATGAGACAATATTCAGTAACAAGGATAAAGTATTAAAGGTTTTTTAATGATTTCTAAGTTTGATACGGGGTATGTCAAATGGTGTATCTACGGGATAACACATTTAGGAATCACCTTTATAAATGTGAAGTGTAAGCCACTTCAAGGAGAATTTTATAAGGTCAATTCTCTATGCACTTATGAAATCAGGCAGTGTTCATGGCTGAAACGAACAAAACAATGAGAACCTAAGATGGTTAAAGGATTAATTGTGTGACTTATGTTGTTTAGGTATACATCAAAGCTCGACGGTTCAAAGATATCAAATCTACCAATTGACCGAGTATATCCGATATATGTTCACTACAGAAAGTTTAAGGGGAAACCTATATTATCAAGATGCAATTAGTTCTTACTTACGAATCACACAGTTTTTCATGCATTAAATTTTTTTATAATGATAGCCATTCCGAACAGACACTATCTGAAAAGGTGTCTTCACACCCCTTCACTTCAGATCTTTGGCTATAAATAAAGCCCTTTTGCCTTTATTTTTGGATAGAGAATTTTCAAAAATTCTGCATATTTTCAAATAAATAAAATCAATTTTGTTGTGTGATTTGTTACCGCTCTTACAGTGCGACAAAGTTATTGGTGTTTGAGGTACTGCTACACCATTAGCATGTATATCCATTTTATCCTGGGCAGAAGTAATCCAAAACCTCGAGTACATTGAGGGGATTAAATTACTTAAGGACACACAGTGAATTCTGTGGACTTGGATATTATTCATTTTCTTTGCTTTGCATATTTGAACACAGGACAACAACAAGCTTAAGAAATTTAATTTTATTTTCTCTGTGGTCATCTATTTTCTGATTTTGGAGAATAAAACCTTTCTGGTTTTCTACTCCATTGTTGGTGATTAAAATCTTCAGATTTTCTACTCCTGTTGAGATTAAAATCCTTGTGATTTTCTACTCACTATGATTGCTGGTTTGAAGATTTAAAAACTTCTCCAAGCAAATCTGATTGTTGATAATTCGGTTTTAAGATATAGAAACTTCATCGATTACACCGTTTACTTTTGTCAAAGGTTTTTCAATTTGAAGAAATAGAATCTTCATCGATTGCTAACTTTTGTTGTTATTGTTCAACAGATATGACAGGAACAACTGGCTCCATGCTTGCCTTTACAAGCAGTGAAATCTCCCCCACCCGTGCTGTGCAAGCACCAGCTCCGATAAAAAAACCCGAAAAATTTTCTGGCATTGACTTCAAATGCTGGTAACAAAAGATGTTCTTCTATCGGACCACATTATATCTGCAGAAGTTCATTAAGGAGGATAAATCGGTTCTGTCGGAATCAATTTTCGAAAATGAACGGTTCTTGGTGATTGAGGCTTAGAAGCACTCAGACTTTTTATGCAAGAACTATATCTTGAGCGGATTGGAGGATGATCTGTATAATATATACAACAGTATGGATACTTCTAAAGAACTTTGGGATACGCTAGAGAAGAAATACAAAACGGAAAATGCCATTTTAAAGAAACTTGTTGCAGACAAATTTTTTGTCACACCCCACCTTGGGGGGGGGGGGGGTATGACGGGCACCTGGTGCCTGCTAGACTCTAGACTACTAAATGGTCCAGCCTGAGCACATCTGGTGCTTTGGCTGGCTTTGGCCCTATTTCAAGAAACAAATCGGCTATATAACGGCTGTAAATACAGCCTCCGGCCAACTGGCCTGTAGCCATCTGTACCTGCAACAACAGCTAACCAGAAACAGGCTTATAACAAGGAACCTATGCGGGCCGACAGGGCCACCATGCTGTCTAGTTATCTGTAACTCAACACAAGACTGCTGTAAAACTACGTGACCGTCAAGGTCACCACTACTATCAAATTAAGGCCCCACACAGCCAACATAAACTGAAATACTAAACAGCTACAGCAGACCGCACGACCTCACACGACCGGCTCAACTAACCACAGGGAATATATACAGACTGCAAGCCTCTACGAATATTGTAAGAAACTAATAGAAATGATCGGGACAGGGCCCCGACCTACCCATACGGCACAACAAAAGAAAAGGAGCTACACCTCTAGGAATCAGACTCCGGATGACAGGAGCTGATGACTCACTGGCTGGCTGGAATCACGAGGGATCGGCTCCTCGTCCGTGAGTACCTGTAGGCAAGTAATACAGCGCCCCGCTGGGCGTCAGTACCACAGGTACTGAGCATGTAAAGCAAACTGAAATATGCAACTGAAACGAATAGCACAATAACATGACAGCTAAGCAAGAAGTAGCTGAGTCTATCTAGCTGAGGATAACTGGGGAGAGTTTATACATTCTGTAACTAACTGTGCGTACCTGAAGACGTGTCGTCCTTCTGTCTATCAGTATCTACTAGCACATATCAATATACATAATAATACACACAATACCTGACCGACCCCCATAAGCCGGAAGGTGCCAACCAAGCAAGCAATCTATTTACCCCTACCCGGGTCTAAACCAACCAAAAACAAGTCACTCCACTCATCTGATAATTGTGAGCTCCTCCTACCGGCCCCCTTGGGTACGTAGCTCAGGCCTTGGCCTCTGACAATAAACTGTGTCTGAGTCCGAAGACTCCGGCCTCTGGGCACAAGTGTGCACGCAGAGTGGTCTGCCCCTGTAAACAGGGTGTGCTAGCTCTGCGCAGAGTAAACTGAACTACCCCTGCAAGCAGGGTGGTCTGGACCGTATTATCATGGTGGTCGGCCATCATCGTCCTTTAGTCGGACGACATCGCTCAGCTAGTGGCGGTATCTGAATCTGGTATCGACACAGCTATAACCCAGGGGCGGTGGGGATGCTAAAGGGTGCCCACATGCCACAACAAGTCTCAACATACAAAACACATATACAACAAGCATGCTTAAATGAAAAATACTAATCATATTCCTTCTTGTATGTCAAGGCCAGTTTGTATTAAATAACTGATACTATATTCTGTTTTACACTATTTCTGATTGCTGGACTAACTGCTACCTGGCCTTTATCTGTCTATCTGATTATATCTGGATACAGCTCAATAACATAAAATGTACCATCTACTACTGGATACAATCTCAACAGATATAATACGTATTGCCTGAATATCTATTATTCTGATTATCGCATGATACGTAATTAATATACTAGCATGCTTGCTGGAAATTGTACTAAAATCGTTCCTGTATGCTGGTATCGGTTAATAGCCTTTATTCTATTTACTTTCTAAGCTATACTTCCTGGCTTGCCGAAAGAATAACTTTACATACCTGCTTTCTGAGTACCCGACTGACCGATGTGATTTCCGTCGGTACTTCTGCTGTTTCTCCCAACTACATTCATATACACGTCAATTAAAACTAAATACATTAATATTCGGGAGAAATTATCACTTTTGATATATATATTTATCCCAACTTTAACCTTTCAGAAAACGGTCGAAAACTCGTTATTTCTCGATAGTCCAGAAGGGATAAATGCTCACTGCAACGCTAGGAACACATTGGTACTAATTTAAAGAAATTCTATTTACTTTACCTCGGTAGCACGACATTTCGCCGGCCAAATTTCACGAAACTAACTCCGTAGGATTGCTCTCTGCAGCTTTATACACCTGTACCTAAGCCGGAATGAAGTTTAGACCGCATTTTGTCGCGTAATTGGAAGGAAATTTATATATTTCTTCGTGGGTTTGCCTAACAGTGGCTACCCTCTATTTCTTTGCTGAAAATATGTTGTTTAGATGAAGGGGGCCGACTTTTATTTTATTTTATTTTTTTTTTTTTTTTTTTTGCTTTCTAAATCCCTTAACCAACAAGACATTAGGCTATCCATTTATTTAAAATTTACAGGGTATAACATCCTCCCCCCCTTAAGAACATTCGTCCTCGAATGACATTCTGTCTATAGGACTGCTCAACTTACTCAACTTGTTTCTAGAAAAATTTTGGCAGAGTTTCCCTTGTATTCTGGACTATCTCATAATTCCTCCTGTTTGCCTATGCTTGGAATAAGTGGGGATATCTGGCTTTCATGTCCTCCTCAGCTTCCCAGGTCATTTCTTCTCGGTTCCTGTTACGCCACAATACTTTGACAGATGCAATATCTTTAGTTCTCAATCTACGGATCTGTCTGTCTAAGATAGCTACTGGAACCTCTTCGTATGCTAACTCTTCGGTGACCTGGATATCCTGAACTGGAACAACTGTGGAAGGGTCTCCTACAAATTTCCTCAACATAGATACATGGAATACTGGGTGAACAGATGCTAACTCCAGAGGCAAGTTCAATTCATATGCAACTCGGCCTATTCTCCGCCGAATCTGATATGGCCCAATGAATCTCGAGCTAAGCTTGCCTTTCTTGCCAAATCTTATCACCCCTTTCATCGGAGACACCTTCAGGTATACCCAGTCATTTACCGCAAATTCTAAATTTCTTCGCCGCATATCTGCATACGACTTCTGGCGGCTCTGAGCAGTCAGCAGGCGTTCTCTGATAAGCTTTACCTTCTCCTCTGACTATTGAATGATATCTGGCCCAATCAACGCTGATTCTCCCACTTCAAACCAGCCCACCGGCAATCTACATTTTCGCCCGTATAATGCTTCAAAGGGCGCCATCTGAATAGCTGAATGATAACTGTTATTATAGGCAAATTCAATCAACGACAGATGTTCATCCCAGCTACCCCCAAAATCTAGTACACACGCTCGTAGCATATCTTCGAGCGTTTGGATAGTCCGCTCAGCCTGTCCATCTGTCTGAGGGTGGAATGCTGTGCTCAAGTTAATCTGCGTTCCCAAACCCCTCTGGAATGACTGCCAGAATCTAGCTGTAAACTGTGCTCCCCTATCTGAAATAATGGATGCCGGTACTCCATGTAGCCTAACTATTTCTCTGATATATAACTCGTCATAATCCTCGGCTGAGAAGGTAACTTTCACGGGCAGGAAATGAGCTGATTTTGTCAGCCTGTCAACTATTACCCAAATGGAATCATTTCTGCGTCTGGTACGGGGTAAACCTGTTACAAAATCCATATTTATCGCTTCCCACTTCCACATAGGCACAGCTATATCCTGCGTCAAACCGCCCGGTTTCTGGTGCTCCGTTTTCACCTGCTGGCAGTTAGGACATCTAGATACAAATTCATCTATTTCAGATTTCATACCTGGCCACCAGTAGATGTCTCTGATATCGTGGTACATTTTCGTTGCTCCTGGGTGGAGGGAATAACGAGCGTAATGTACCTCATGCATGATCTGCTGGCGAAGCCCTGAAACATTCGAGACACATAAACGGCCCCCACAATGTAGTACTTCATTTTCAGTCACTTGGAAATCTGACTCTTTACCCTCCTGAATTCTATCTCTGAGCTGGACTAAGTCAGGGTCCTCGTACTGTCGTTCTTTTACCTCTGTAACTAGTGATGACTCGGCAGAATTCTGAATCACCGCTCTGTTATTTTCTGTCTCCACTACTCGAACGGCTAACCCAGCTAGTTGATGAATTTCCTTGGCTAATTCCCGCTTCTCGGGCCGCAAATACGCCAAACTCCCCATTGACTTACGGCTCAGGGCATCTGCCACTACATTAGCTTTTCCTGGATGATAGAGAATATTTACATCATAGTCTTTCAACAATTCTAACCAGCGACGTTGCCGCAGATTTAACTCCCTCTGTGTGAAAATGTATTGCAAACTTTTATGATCTGTGAAAATGTCTACATGGACGCCATACAGATAATGCCTCCAAATTTTTAGAGCGTGGATCACTGCGGCCAGTTCCAGGTCATGGGTCGGATAGTTCTTTTCGTGTTTCCTCAGCTGTCTGGAAGCATAAGCAATCACCTTACCATGATGCATCAACACACAACCCAGTCCCAAACCTGAAGCGTCGCAATACACCGCATACCCATCTGTTCCCTCTGGCAATGCTAGTACTGGGGTGGAGGTCAATCGGTCTTTCAACTCTTGAAAACTCTGCTCACATGCCTCCGTCCACTGAAATTTTGCTGCTTTCTGTGTCAGCTTTGTCAGAGGTGCTGCTATAGTGGAGAATCCTTCAACAAATCTCCGATAATATCCTGCTAAACCCAAGAAACTGCGGACCTCAGTCGGAGTGGTAGGTCTGGGCCATGTCTTGACTGCCTCTATTTTCTGTGTGTCTACCTGTATACCAGCATCCGACACGATATGCCCCAAAAAGGCAACTGAGTTCAGCCAGAACTCACACTTAGAAAACTTGGCGTACAGCTGACGGTCGCTAAGGATCTGGAGTACTGTTCGTAAATGGTTCCGGTGATCTGTCTCTGAACGAGAATATACCAGAATATCATCGATAAATACTATCACGAACAGATCCAAATACGGTCTGAATATGCTATTCATCAGGTCCATAAACACTGCGGGAGCATTCGTCAGTCCAAAAGACATAACTAGAAATTCAAAGTGACCATACCTGGTCCTGAAAGCAGTCTTTGGAATGTCCCTCTCCCGAACCCGGACCTGGTGATATCCGAACCTCAGATCTATCTTAGTGAAACATTTGGCCCCCTGCAACTGGTCAAACAAATCATCTATTCTCGGGAGCGGGTATTTGTTCTTCACTGTAACTTTGTTTAGTTGCCGATAGTCCACACACATACGGAGTGAGCCATCTTTCTTTCTTACAAACAGAACTGGCGCACCCCACGGTGAAGTACTCGGCCTGATAAAGCCTTTATCTAACAAATCCTTCAACTGCTCCTTTAATTCTCTGAGTTCTGCAGGAGCCATACGATAAGGAGGAATCGATATCGGCTGAGTACCTGGTAACAAGTCAATCGCAAAATCTATCTCCCTTTTGGGAGGGACACCAGGCAACTCATCCGGGAATACGTCAGGGAATTCATTGACCACTGGAACAGACTGAAGAGTCGGAGGTTCCACCCGAACGTCCTGGACTCTAACTAGGTGGCAAATACATCCCTTTGCTATTAATTTTCTTGCCTTAAGGTAGGAAATAAACCTACCTTTCGGCGTAGGT
The DNA here is from genome assembly GCA_035772735.1 of Datura wrightii. Taxonomy (NCBI): domain Eukaryota; kingdom Viridiplantae; phylum Streptophyta; class Magnoliopsida; order Solanales; family Solanaceae; genus Datura; species Datura wrightii. The sequence goes on from JASDFA010000001.1 coordinate 18,706,339, forward strand.
GTACTCCCTTTCCACTCTCGCACTGCTTCCCCCGGAAAGTGAAATCGGACCGTCTTGGTCCAGCATTCTAAGTTGGCATAGCATGGCACTAACCAGTCCATACCCATAATGGCATCGAAGTCGACCATCTCAAGTTCTATTAAGTCTACTGTGGTCTGACGATCAGCAACCTCTACCGTACACCCCCGGTAAACTCTTTTAGTTGTAAGCGAGTCACCGACCGGTGTAAGCACTGAAAAGGGCTGCTGAAGCAATTCTGGTTCGATACCCAACTTTTGGGCCACAAATGGTGTGATATATGACAATGTAGACCCTGGATCAATCAATACATAAACAGGATACGAACAGATAATCAATGTACCTGTGACCACGTCGGGAGATGCCTCTGAATCCTGCCTCCCCGGTAATGCATAGGTACGACTGGGGCCTGCACCTGAGCCAGAGGCTCCTGGTCTACCTCGACCCCTATTCCCTGAACCTGAGGGTCTGCGCCCTGCTGAGGCTGCTGGAACTCGTGGCCCTGCTGACGCTCTGTCCAGATCATCCTGACTACCCTGTCCCCTGGCTGGACAATCTCTCATTAAATGCCCTTCTTGTCCGCAGTAATAACACCCTGGGAAGCCCTGCCTGCAGGCTCCAGAATGTAGCCGGTGACATATAGGACAAGGGGTGGATGTAAATCTACTCTGTTCTACCCTCCGCTGCTGAGGTGAGGCTACTGTTCGTGAACTACTACCGGACTCCGACTGACTCCGGCGAATGAACCTGCCCCTCTGTTGCTGTACCGGTGGTAGAGATCTGGGTGGCCTATCTGAAAACCGTGGTCTCGGCCCCCTAGGAATTTCCCTCTGAATCTCAGCGGGTCTGCTCCTACGGCGCTGCTCTGAAGTCGTCTGTCTGTCACCCCGCTGTCGCTGCCTTAGGCCCTCAATTGTCTGTGCAAAGGCCTGTACCCTGGCTATGTCCATGTCCTCTCTCAAAGTAGCTGTCATGCACGTCTCTATGTACTCTGGATTCAGGCCCATAATAAAACGGTGGACTCTGGACGACATGGTGTCCACAAATGCTGGAGCATAGCGGGCTAAGGAGTCGAATTGTAAGGAATATTCACGGATGCTCCTAGCCCCCTGCTCTAAATGTAAGAACTGGTCCATCTGAGCCTGTCTGACCTCCCGGGGTAAGTAGTGGTCCAGGAAGGCCTCTGAAAAGCTGGACCAAATAGGAGGGGCTGCATCTCTTCCCCGAGACCTCTCCCAACTTTCATACCACAAAACAGCAATATCCCTTAATCGGAACACTGCTAGCTCAACTGATTCTGCTGGGGTTACGTGCATGACTCTAAAGATCCTCTACATCTGGTCCAAAAGGTACTGAGGATCCTCCGCTGAATCTGATCAAGTAAACTGAGGGGGTCCCAACGCTAAGAATTCTCTGACCCTGGAACTACCTTGACTCCCTGGGGATTCTGCTGCTGTAGGTGGTGCTGGCTGACGCTGAGCAACTAGCATCTGAGTCAACATAACCACCGCACTACGCAGCTCCTGATCAGATGAAGTGGGTGCAGGAGCTGTGGAAGGCGGTGCTGCCTCAAATGGTATCTGGCGAGGCGGAGACTGCTGGGAGGGTCGAGATGACACCTCCGCATTGCTCTCAGACCGGGCGGAATCTGGCTGTAACTGAGGCATCCTGCTGGTGCCTTCGCCCGCTGTTGTATCTAATCTCATACCTGTAGCTGGGTGCCACTGGTCTGCCATAATATCTGTAAGCAAAGAGGGTGGTGAGTTTCAAAAGCCAACTCTATACTGTACCGTTCTATGGCACGACTGAGTAAGAAAGAAGAGTAACAACCCTAACATGCCTCGCAGCCTCCTGCCTATAGTATGCGGTGCACAACACATCCATAGACAAGACTCTACTTAGCACGACTTGCAGACTTCCTGGGACACGAACCGCTCTGATACCAAGTTTGTCACACCCCACCTTGGGGGGGTATGACGGGCACCTGGTGCCTGCTAGACTCTAGACTACTAAATGGTCCAGCCTGAGCACATCTGGTGCTTTGGCTGGCTTTGGCCCTATTTCAAGAAACAAATCGGCTATATAACGGCTGTAAATACAGCCTCCGGCCAACTGGCCTGTAGCCATCTGTACCTGCAACAACAGCTAACCAGAAACAGGCTTATAACAAGGAACCTATGCGGGCCGACAGGGCCACCATGCTGTCTAGTTATCTGTAACTCAACACAAGACTGCTGTAAAACTACGTGACTGGCAAGGTCACCACTACTATCAAATTAAGGCTCCACACGGCCAACATAAACTGAAATACTAAACAGCTACAGCAGACCGCACGGCCTCACACGACCGGCTCAACTAACCACAGGGAATATATACAGACTGCAATCCTCTACGAATACTGTAAGAAACTAATAGAAATGATCGGGACAGGGCCCCGACCTACCCATATTGCACAACAAAAGAAAAGGAGCTACACCTCTGGGAATCAGACTCCGGATGACAGGAGCTGATGACTCACTGGCTGGCTGGAATCACGAGGGATCGGCTCCTCGTCCGTGAGTACCTGTAGGCAAGCAATACAGCGCCCCGCTGGGCGTCAGTACCACAGGTACTGAGCATGTAAAGCAAACTGAAATATGCAACTGAAACGAATAGCACAATAACATGACAGCTAAGCAAGAAGTAGCTGAGTCTATCTAGCTGAGGATAACTGGGGAGAGTTTATACATTCTGTAACTAACTGTGCGTACCTGAAGACGTGTCATCCTTCTATCTATCAGTATCTACTAGCACATATCAATATACATAATAATACACACAATACCTGACCGACCCCCATAAGCCGGAAGGTGCCAACCAAGCAAGCAATCTATTTACCCCTACCCGGGTCTAAACCAACCAAAAACAAGTCACTCCACTCATCTGATAATTGTGAGCTCCTCCTACCGGCCCCCTTGGGTACGTAGCTCAGGCCTTGGCCTCTGACAATAAACTGTGTCTGAGTCCGAAGACTCCGGCCTCTGGGCACAAGTGTGCACGCAGAGTGGTCTGCCCCTGTAAACAGGGTGTGCTAGCTCTGCGCAGAGTAAACTGAACTACCCCTGCAAGCAGGGTGGTCTGGACCGTATTATCATGGTGGTCGGCCATCATCGTCCTTTAGTCGGACGACATCGCTCAGCTAGTGGCGGTATCTGAATCTGGTATCGACACAGCTATAACCCAGGGGCGGTGGGGATGCTAAAGGGTGCCCACATGCCACAACAAGTCTCAACATACAAAACACATATACAACAAGCATGCTTAAATGAAAAATACTAATCATATTCCTTCTTGTATGTCAAGGCTAGTTTGTATTAAATAACTGATACTATATTCTGTTTTACACTATTTCTGATTGCTGGACTAACTGCTACCTGGCCTTTATCTGTCTATCTGATTATATCTGGATACAGCTCAATAACATAAAATGTACCATCTACTACTGGATACAATCTCAACAGATATAATACGTATTGCCTGAATATCTATTATTCTGATTATCGCATGATACGTAATTAATATACTAGCATGCTTGCTGGAAATTGTACTAAAATCGTTCCTGTATGCTGGTATCGGTTAATAGCCTTTATTCTATTTACTTTCTAAGCTATACTTCCTGGCTTGCCGAAAGAATAACTTTACATACCTGCTTTCTGAGTACCCGACTGACCGATGTGATTTCCGTCGGTACTTCTGCTGTTTCTCCCAACTACATTCATATACACGTCAATTAAAACTAAATACATTAATATTCGGGAGAAATTATCACTTTTGATATATATATTTATCCCAACTTTAACCTTTCAGAAAACGGTCGAAAACTCGTTATTTCTCGATAGTCCAGAAGGGATAAATGCTCACTGCAACGCTAGGAACACATTGGTACTAATTTAAAGAAATTCTATTTACTTTACCTCGGTAGCACGACGTTTCGCCGGCCAAATTTCACGAAACTAACTCCGTAGGATTGCTCTCTGCAGCTTTATACACCTGTACCTAAGCCGGAATGAAGTTTAGACCGCGTTTTGTCGCGTAATTGGAAGGAAATTTATATATTTCTTCGTGGGTTTGCCTAACAGTGGCTACCCTCTGTTTCTTTGCTGAAAATATGTTGTTTAGATGAAGGGGGCCAACTTTTTTTTTTTTTTTTTTTTGTTTTTTTTTTTTGCTTTCTAAATCCCTTAACCAACAAGACATTAGGCTATCCATTTATTTAAAATTTACAGGGTATAACATTTTTGGACTACAAAATGATAGACATGAATCCTGTTATCATACAAGTCCAAGAGCTGTAAGTGATAATTAACGATCTCCTTCCTAAAGGTATAATTCATACTAATGCTTTTATCAAAAGTATTAATTATGATGCTAATAATGAGTTGTTCATTGAAGATTTGGTCATCAATGAAACTTTTCAAGTTGCAGCTATGATTGAAAATCTACCTCCTTCATGTAGGGACTTTAAGAATTATTTAAAGCACACGTGCAAGAAAATGAAGCTTGAAGATCTTATCGTTCGATTGAGAATCGAAGAAGATAACAAACTTGCTGAAAGGAAGGTAAGGGAAAACTCAACAATTATGGGGGCAAATATTGTTGAGATTATTCCATCTAATCCCAAAGGCCTTCTAGACCAAAGAATTTTCCTAACAAGAAGAAATTCAAAGAAAATTGTCACAATTGTGGAAAGATTGGACACAAGACTGCTGAATGTCGTGCTCCAAAAAAAGGAAAGCAAAAGGGACAAGATAACATGGTTGAAAGAACTATGGAGATTGATGACTTGTGCGCGATGGTGTTTGTTCAGAATGACTACTTTTGGGAAAGAAACTTTTCAACTTTCTCTTTCCTCTAATTTATTTCTTTCCATTTCCCAATTCACACCCAACACTTAACTTCAACAAAAGCCACCTAAATTAAATTTAACTCAGTTTTAATTACATTCTTTCATTTATTTATTTTTGTTTTTTGATTTAAACCTCAAGTCTTGATCATATATGGCTTGGGTACACAGACCACTGTTACAGATGCTGTTAGTTTCATTGGCGCTGCGACATTGGTCCTGATGTTTTATTGGGCTTTTTTAAATGAAGCCAACGTTTTGGGCTGAATTTTACATATTAAAATCCAATCTACACATTGGGCCAATGTCAAGACATATTCAAGTAAAGCAAACACTCAGACCGGCTATAAATAGCACCTTGCAAGGCTAAGTACTTGTAGATCATCGATAGCAACGTAACTGTAAATAAAAGGTGAAAAGAATCTCCATCGGAGACTGAAATAAATAACCCATGAAGCATGTAATTAATTCATATACTACAGCTAGAATTTGGATTACATGACTCTGCCGCATATTTAGAACATGATTGGATAAGTTTATGTCTTATGGCTTATAAGTCAAAAATTATAAATTGGGATTTCTAATTTATGACTGACTTATGACTTATTTAGTTTAATTTTTTTTTTTAATTTTATCTAAATATTATAAAACTATTTAAATATTATTTTAATTTTAAAAATTCTGAAAAAAATTCAAGCAGACTCTTAATTCGTTTTAGATATTTGATGTCTAAATTTTAAATATCTTTTGCACAATAGAAAAAAGGAAAACCGTGAAAATACTAGTACTTGAAAAGCTAGACTGTCTTACTATAATCAATTTTTCGCCAATTTGTTGTGTTAAGAGCGATAATCATATCATATTATTTTATAAGTAGAAAGTTCTCAAGTTAACAGTTGGATTATCATTTTGTCTTTCAATTTAAAACTATTTCAATATATTTAATGTACTAAAAAGTAAATATACATTACAATAAATATTATTAGACTATTAAATTAAATAAGAAATCTATAATTGACATAATAGAGAATTAATGTTTTCATTTAATTTACGTTATTTCACTTTATTCAAATTTAATTATAATTATTTATCATCATCTTCGTCAAAACGTAAAAAAACTCAAAGCCATAGTATCATGATTATTTCTTTCATTTAATAGTTTCTTTTTTTTTTTGTTATTTTTTAAAACGATTTATATCTATGTTTTCTACTAAAATATTTTGAAATACTATTTGGTTGAAAGGTAAAAATATCGTCCAATATTTGATGGGTATTATAATTATTTACTTTTTATTCCGTGACTTTTCACTTTTATAATTTAATAACTGTATTGAAATATGAATATTATAACTCATTATTTAGTCAAATATCTTATATATATAATGAGATTTTTTTACTGTTGGGTAGAAAAAATATTATAAGAGTATTATTTAAATGTAGGGCAAAATAATTGTTTCATATTTGATTGACTAATATGTGAAACTTCCCATTTTTAGTATAATATGATATGATATGATTTAAATATTAATATTTACTTAGATATTCAAGTTAGTTTTGATTCAATAAATAATAAAATATTATTATTTAATTAAATATTTAAAAATGATATGATATGATTTAAATATTATTATATTAAATAGATATTTAATTTAATTTTGATTTAATGAATGATAAAATATTATCATTTTGTTAGATATTTAATTTGATTTTGATTCAATGAACGGTAAAATATTATTATATAGCTTCAACAAGAGTTTAAGAGAATATTATTTTTCTTATTTCTATAATAAATTTATATTAATTATCATTGATAAAATATTTTTTGATAAATAAAAATTATATAAGCAACTAATATAATTTGTTTGGATGCATATCAGAAAGTAATATTTTAAATTTCTGTCAATTTTATTTGGTTATGAATTACATTTATTATCTGTCAGCAATAATATATCGTTCTACATATATCATCTAACGAATCTGCACAAGTTTAAATGAGACACACGTGCACTGCACGTGTCCAAGACTAGTTTATTAAAGTTTAAACGACAGTCTTACTCAAAAGCATATATAAACATGCTAGTCCTAGAGAATAAAAGAAATCTGATTGTGAGTGCTATTTTTGGAATAATTTCTGCAATGCGCAAATTTAAATTTAATATGATACTAATTTAATACTGGACATAGACTGTATACACACATATATAAACCTGTTAATTGTGATAAAACTTAAGGGTGGTGAGACAACTCCTACGCAGATATAACTTTTTAGTGCTATCATGTACTACTATCAAATTAGGACCTTAATTTTGTATTGTAATTATTGTCAGAGATATAAAATATTGCGTACTTAGAAAACATCTAGTTTAGGTCGGAATATTCAGTATAAAATAGGTAGGTTAGGTTCATGATAGTTGTATCGTGTATGATTAAGCGGATTCCTTGTCAAACTAAATCCATCCTTGATTAATCAATATTTCTACCAAACAAGAAAAACCTTTGATTATTAGGTTTCAAACTTTTCACATTCCATACATATATTATATTTAACTGAAATCGTAAATTTAAACTAATTACTATCATTAAAGGTAATTACCAAATTCTTAATTAATATTCTGCCTCCTCGAATCTACATCCGTTACGTTACATTAGTCTCTACGGCTACTGTCTACACACCTATAAATTACCACTCTCTCCTCCCCAATATTATACCACGCACTCTGAATTATTTTTATATTTCCCACTTCAAGATTTTTCTTTAAGGAAAAAAAAAAGGGAAGAGAAAATTCCCCATGGCTCTGTTCAAAATTCCACTAATACTACTAGTCTCATGGCTTCTAACAACAACTATTATGGCAACAAACATGTCCAAAATTAAACCGGGCCAAGACATTGCCGCTAGACTTCAAGTACTTCAAGGCGAAGACGGAGGAGGAGGAGGAGGAGATGAAGCTAGCATGACGGTGTGTTGGAACGCGTTATTCGAGTTAAAATCATGCACGAACGAGATCATATTATTTTTCTTTAATGGTGAATCTTATTTAGGGAAAGATTGTTGCAAGGCTATAAGGACTATTACTTATAACTGCTGGCCTTCTATGTTAAGTTCTATAGGTTTTACTGCTGAGGAAGTTGATATTCTACGTGGTTATTGTGGCACCGCCCCTTCACCCGAATCTGATTCGGAATTTCACGTTTAATTATAAGATCATTTTGCATGCACGCAAAAAGGGTAATTGATTTTGAGTTTTATGGGAAGTTAAAAAAGTACTCTTGGATATAATAATAATTTTGGAAGTTGCTAAACTTGGTTATATTATATGATGAACAGCTTTTATTGGATTCCAATGATCTTTTCTCGTACCATCATTTTTTTTTTCTTTTTCGAATATTCTTCATTAATGTTTTGCATGATGATGTATAAGAGAAAGTTATATATGATCATTTTATGGTGGGGCTATATGAAGAGCAAAAGCAGAAAAGAAAAGAAAGTTTGTATATATATAAGCAATGAGAAATGTTCGAAATCATAAATCACACACCAATTTTAGATTGTGAGGACTTAATTAACTAAGTGATGCAACAAATGTACTTTGCCATTGAAGTTGCGGTGAATTGGTAAGTATTTTATATTTATAACTTTTTCATACGGATAGAGGGAGTCTTCGCTTGGCACATAGTAACTACATGGATACCAATTGTTTAATTTTCAATTGTCTTTTCAAGATATTGTTTAAGACATATATATATATATATATATATAAGTGAAAGATGCATGTTTTAGATATATTAATCGAGTCTAAACACTTCATGCAGATATGTATTTACCATAATTTCCCACGTGTATTAATAATATTAATATCTAAAAACTGTTAACTATAAAACTTCCTAGCAGAAATATGAATGGGAAAAGTTGTAACAGCAGAGAAATGATTAAAGGAGAAAAAAGGACAATATTCTTTTTTTTTTTCCTTCTTTCTGAACTTACCGTATTATATACGTTGACATTCACCAATTAGACTAGTTTTTTATATTTGCTTTTACAAACTAAAAAAAAAGAAAGCAAAATTCAATAAATGAGTACTTTATTTATTTTCTATAACTAATACAACATACAATACTAAATCAAATTGACAACTAACACTAAACATATTAGTTTCTTTTTATAGTTAAAATTTATTATGATATTTATATTAAATTAATAAATATATGATATATGTTTGAATATATATATAATTAGAACTGAATAATACATGTTCTCAATTTATTAAATTATTTTGGATCTTAATCATGGTAATCTAAATTAATTTGGTTTTTTTCCCATCTCAACCTCCTGCGAAAAAAACTTTCTTTCTTTAAAAAAATTTCTATATATTTTATAATCTTGTCTTTTCTCAAAAATAATATTTTGCATCTTCCTCTTTTACATATGAAATTATCCACCACCGGGAGTCAAGTGGAGTGAAGGAGTCTCTCTAATTTTAATTAAGTATCTCAATTCATGAATTCGAATTTTAAAAATAAAAAAATCATTGATAAAGAAGGTTTCTTCTATTATTAATTCGATCTCGATTCAATACTATATGAATTTTATTCGAATCACTGAGAAATGTGGTGCAGTGAATAAAATTGCTCTCTCTTTAGTCAAAAATCACAATTTTAAAATTTAAATATAGAAAAATTCTTAATAAAGAGAGCTACCCTCAAATGGACTATATTCAATATAAATTTAAATAAATCAAGCTTTAATGTGAATCCAAATAAGAAACAAAAGAAAAAAAAGAAGTCGTATTCAACAAGTAAATTCAGGATATCAAGTGTCATATACTATAAAGGAAAGAAAATCGTAAGAAAATTTTCCCCAAAATTATTTTATTTGTCAGTAATTAAACATTACAATAAATTATTAATTTGTAGAAGCCGCCCCCACCTCCCCAAGCTCCGACCCATGTTCAACAACATGATGTCGGATTCAAACAAATTGCTCCAACGTTCAAACCCTTCTTCTCTCTTCTCCCATTTTCCATCGTTTTCTTCTCCTCGTTTGCATCCATTTTCTCCCTCCTATTCCTTTCTCCGGCTAAACTCCCGGCGGCCTTCACAGACTCCGGCGTGACGTCCGACTTTAATTAACTCAAAAACACTTAGCCGTTGAGTAGTAAATCGACACCTACACCACCTTCTGAGTTTCTCCGCCATTGCTAACGGCTTGTGTTTTTAAATTTTTTTTGGTGCATTAATGGAAACTTCAAGTGGGTATCTGAATTATCATCAACATCCCTCGTTTGGTTCTTCTAGGAGAGATGTTTCTTACAGGTTCGCTTAATTCTGCACCTTCTTTTTTTCCCCTCTCGCACAGTTTCGTAGGATTATAGGGAAATACTGTTCCCTATAATTCGAAATGAATCTTATGATGCCTGACATGAACTTTTTCACTTATTAAATTGGGTTTTTCTTGGTTCGTTTGTAAGTAAAGAATCTTACTTTAATATCTGATGAAAAGAAATTGTGATTCAAATTGAAATTACAGTTTCTACTTTGATAGCACTTGCTTTTGAGTTTTAAGTGTGATAGTTTCTTGATTTCCAACCGTTAACTAGTAAAAAGAATCTTATGACGCTGACTTGAACTATTTATTTTTGGAATTAGTTATTTTTTTTCCTTTCTGTTTTGTGGTTCAATTTTTTATTTCTTAAGCAAAGAATCTTACTTTAATATCCAAATGGAAAAAATTGTCACCGGGAATTAGATTTGTGGTTCGGTTGGATTCTGCTGTTGGAAATCTAGCTGGCTTTTAATCATATCAGTATTAGGGTGAAAGAAATAAGATCATCTTGAGCTGCAATTATTTAGGTCAACCGGACATCTAGACTCTGATGAATTGGTTATCCAATACTAAATTGAATTCCTTCCTTTTTAAGTTTACTTTCAATCTTGGTCTTGTGGAGAGAAGAACCAGTGTCCTATTAGGTTATTATTTTTTTATTTTTCTTTCTTCCTCTAGGATTCTATGGTAATGAATCGAGTGAAGTTAAGTGTACCTGCAATTTTAAACTCCCTCCTTTCTGTTGGCATTGCTGCTCTTCTATGGAGAAGAGAGGGTTTGAACATGTGGACAAAGAATTTGTTACTTTTTCTTACATAGTTAACGAGTGAAGTTCCTTTAGCTAAAAAGACTAGATTAAAGTCCTTATTTTTATTGTAAAAAAATAGATTATATTATAAGAAATTTAACTGAATTATTAGGTAAAGATTACATCTTTTGTAGGAATTAATATTTGATACAATGAAACAAACTGTATCTGTCCCAATGTTGTAGTCTCACTCTTTCTCTTGAAGGGTTTCTGTTACTTGTTTGCATTTTATTTGGTGCTACACCTACCTTTTGATCTTCTACTTATTTCAAGTTACAAAATTTCCTAGAATCTTTTCATTCTGCTTTCAAGTTAGAGGTTTCATTGCATCGTTCCTTTTCACTTCATTCCATATGTGTTTTTGTTCTATCTCACCCCTTTTAACACCTTAAATCACTGTGGTTTTTGCACCTATAGAGTATTTCTCCATTGTTCGAGCTTTTGGTTGACATCTTTGCTAGTTTCGTCAATTAACACAATATCGCTTATAAAAAACCATACTACCATGTGACCTCGTCTTGTATTTTTTTAGTTAATTCATCTATATTAGAATAAACAAAGACAAGTAGAGACTCAAATGTCGATATGTGGTATAGAACCCCGATTAGGAAAACTCATTTATTTTTCCTACCACAATTCTTACACTAACGTCAGCTCCTTCATACATGCCATTTATATTAGTTTAATATGAACTCATTTCTTCTCCAACACCCACCAAAATACTTCTTGTGATGCTCTATCGTGTGCTTTCTCTAGGTCAAAAACACCATGTGTAGATATTGGATACATAATTTCTTAAGTATAAAGTTTGAAGAAAATCTGATTTGGTTATCTACATTACATTCTCAATCCTTGACAATCACCCTAAAGTTGTAATTTGTTTTACATTTGAGTCATTTTCTTGGTCTTATGAAGATCACAACTAAAATTAAGGGGACAAAATGAGTATGACTACTTTTGGTAGATACTGGACAAATAATTTCTTAAGTTCAAACTAATGTTCACACGGACGGAAGTAAAGCCTCAAAATTGAAGAAACCTGTTAACCCTGTAAAGAAAACACGAACAGAAGTAAGGCCTCAAAATTGAAGAAACCTATTAACCCTGTAAAGAAAACAAAGTGCTTTGTGAACATGTTTGAGCTTAGATAATCAAATAGAAATCCTTTGGAAGCTTCTCTGTCTATGGGTTGAAAATTGCTTTCTGAGCTTCGCATATGAAAATGGACAGGTAGAGCGAGGAAGGCGACAAAGGAATTATCTCTTAAAAACAATATTACCAACGAATTAAGTTTTCTCTTCTCTTATCTTCCTATGCCTTGAAATTTATCCTTCATTACATCCTAGCACGGTTTTCGTTCTTTTCCTTTGGTATGTTGGTCAAGAGGTTTAAAGAAATTGACCTTAGTCTTTCACAGTGTCTCATTTAGTGCTCTGAATGTGTTAAAGAAATTGAAGTGCTTTTATTATCCTGAAGGATGAAGTTATTTGCATTTGTCAATGTCCAAGGATGAAAAGTTTGGCTTTCTCTGAATCATTGAAGATCTTAACTTTAGGGCTCATGGATGTGATTCTACATGTTGGGTTTTAGTCTCAGTATCCTTTAGTGCAAAGAAATAGCCCCAGATTGACTTTGAAGATTCGATGGTGTTGCTTAGGATTTAGCCATATCCTGGCAAGTGTTTTGTGGTAAAATCTATTACTCAACCAACAGTGTATTTTGGACAGAAGTATCTGCCATATATTTTGTCATTGATAGAACGGGTTAGGGGTTCTTTTTCTTTATTTTATTTTCTTGGTAAAGAGGGAAACAATGTTTGATATAATTTCCTTCAGTGAGCTAATAAGTTTTTACCTTTTCAAAAGTGAAAAGCTAGAGCCGTTGAAGTTTACGCACAAAGCACATTTGAAGCGCTGGCTTTGTACGAAAAAGCCATCATTGATTGCTATTATTCTTTTGGATTTTTAGATAAGTAACTGTCATTACTTTTATTTTGTCAACTAGATCTGCAAAACGCCATCATTTTTGGAGCTTGTGCTTTGCATGCCTCTTTTAAGCTCCAAAAAATGTAAAAGAAAAATTGAATTTGCACCAAGTAGCTTAAAAAGAAAGGACTTCAGTCATGGCTTTGTAAAAGTTGATTCGATGCAACAAAGAGTCATCTCCCTACTTATGATCTTATATGAAACATAGTAGAGACTATATTTATACCTAAGTATGTTTTACCCTAGAATGTCTCTGAGAACTTAAGATGTACGTTGTTGTTTGGAATTCCTAGAATAAGAACTCCTAATTATCCACGAGAACAAACAAATTGCAATAAACTCACTCAACACCATTATAGAGGGTTTAAATGTTGTTGAGCATCATCTAAGTTTTATTAGTAGCATAACTACCTAATATATAAGGTAAAGTAATTCTGAGGTAAGGAAACTTTAAGCATCTAAATCATATAGAAAAAAGAAATGCAGTTTTTTAGTCTATACTGTTGAGAAATGCGGGTGCTTTTTTTATTTTTCACTAACTTCGTCTTCGTGAAAAGGAATTACCCTGTCACAAAGTGCTCCCCGGCTAATGTGCAGGTAGGGGCAGGTTGGCATACATAGCGTTCCTCTTGCTTCCTTAGTTTTATTAAAGAAAATCATGCCTGTGTGTGAATCTGAATGAACCTCTAATGGACATAAGCCATTTTAATGTTGTATGCTTTGTAAGTATGTGAGGTGTGTATTTGCTAACTGTCCCAACGAGAGAGAAAAAGTATGTGAGCGAAGAAGTGAAAAACAATCAATTAATCTAGTTGTTTGGATGTTGGTATTGGTTCTACAGTGGATTGTGCCATTTTTTATTATTATCTTTAGTAGATATTTTCTTTATTTATTATGTCTAACTGATTCTTTAGTCACGCAATCATCAATCCGATTTGTTTGTTTATGCAGCTGTGGCAGTTGTGGATATGAGTTAAACCTTAACTCATCTAGTCGCAATACTGCTTCCATTGGTTCCAAGTACGGAAAATCCATTAAGAAAGGGATGATCTCCTTCTTGTCCATTGATGAGAGCAGATTTACCCAGGTTGATGAATTCAAGTGTGTACCGTTCTTTTTCTCGAAACATTCTTGGGGCTTTTTCCAGCGACGAACAAAACTTCAGTGCAGAAAATGTGGTAATGATATTGGAATTGCTTATGATGATAGTGCTTCTTCTTACCCACTTGTAGCAGATGCATCAGATACAGCCTCTGGCAGTGAAACAACCACTCATAGAAAGTACGATATCAAAATCCGCTCCTTGCAACCGTCTTCGTCAGCATCGGGTACTCCTCTCCCCGAGTGATATATAATGCTCGTGAATATTTCTTCTGTGAGGAAAGTTTGGCATGTATTTATGGTCATGCAATTGTGCTACTGAAATTTATAAAATTAAGGTGCTTTAATTTCCTGTTATATTACTTATCTAGTAAATAAGATTGAATCAGATTACAGGTTTGGTTGGAGGAGTTGTACAATTTTCTTGCTATCCATCTCGCAAGAGGTGGGAAAGCGCTGTCATGAGGGATGTGGTTTGTACTTTGTACATAAGAACAGGACTGTCAATGAGTTGTGGATTTGAAGCAGCTAAGTTTAGCATTTGTGATTTTTGATTGAGTGTTTTGAATTGTAACCTAAATCATCAGGCAATCTTCAAGCTGTCACAACCTACAACTATAATTCTTGGCTGCTTGGATCAGTGCGCTCTCTCTCTCTCTCACACTCTCTCACTCTCTCTCTCTCACACACACACACACATGAGGGTGGTCTTGGCTGTAATTCCATGCATTTATGGGGTTTTCTAGTTTGTATCTTGCTTTCCTCCCACTTATTTGACAACACATTCTAATCGAGAATTTAGTTGATCTATTTTGTTGGCTGTGAGAGATTTTGTAGTTGAAGAAAATAGGTCTTGACAACAATCAGTGAAACATACTTCGGGGGTTGGGGAAGTGGGGAGCTAATAAGAGAACACAAATGAAGTTTTGGTTCATGAATGTATGTTCCTCTTAAGTAGACATATCCTTGTATGAACTGTACGAGTATGTCCTCTGTCACCCCCCAACTCCAAACTGAGCCAAATATCCTTGCAAGCTTTGGATGCTTTCCTCTTACAAAGCAAGTGAAACTGGACCTTCCTCTTCTCCTTTATGTCCTGTAATGAATGGAAAAATACAGTAATCAGTCGACAGAGTGTGCCCCATTAGCAAGTGTGGATATTCTCTTTCTTGACAAATAGTACAAGTCCATCTTTATTGACTTCAGAGTGAAGTCTGAAGTGTTGGATTTATATGTGCATAATATGATATAGACATTAAATTTTTTTTGACACGAACATGCATTCCTGTCCACTCACTTCATAAGCCCTGATATGTAACATTTACTAAGCATGAATGCAGTCTGAATATTAGCTTGTTAAACTGCAGGTACTTTGTCTTGTATGCTAATTTATGCTGGTCTTTTCTATTTCCATTACTTTCTTGATTGTTTACTAGTAATTTTTGTGTTCATACTATTGCCGTTGCACTTCTTGTAACTTAGAACATTTTAGGCTGAATGAGTTATTAGGTCAGCATAACTAAGATATCTTAAGATATCTGAATGGTGAGTCCTTTTCCAATTGTTTCCTTATAATCTCGGAACCATTAGTTAATGTCATTTTCCATTTACGGATTGTGTACCCATAATGTAAAAGGAACTCTTACATTATCTGTGTTGTAGCAGGTTATTTGCCTTGTATTTCGTGTTTACTAATTTCACTTATCAGTATTTATCTCTTTGAAAACAATAAACATATCCAATATAGTTCCACAAAGTAGGATTTTAGAAGGGTAGAGCGCATGCAGATCTTATTCCTATCTCAAAAGTAGAGAGACAGTTTTCGTATTTTATTTTACTCTTACCTTAAAAGAAAGAGAAATTGTTTTCATATTTATCTAGAGACTGTTTCCGTGTTTATCACTTAGAAGAAATCTGACAGTTGTTGTTACCTCATAGCTTCTTTAGTTTTCATTTCTCAAGTCATCCTTATAAATATCATTCGTAGGTCTGAGTGTTGACATACGTTACTGACTTGAGCTTCTCAACATCTGCATGAAAAATGTGAAGCCACATAAAGTTTAGAGAATTTAGTGCTCTATGAAAATTATCTGCAACCGACTTGGGTGTACATCATCACGTAACTGAAAATTCAACATGAAAAGTTGAATGCCAAAACTGGGTTACATATGGAATTGGGCTTCACCCCTATATGGACCAAGAAAAGACTACTTAATTGGGCTTTTCAGCCATTATAATTCTTTGTTTCACTGGACCTACCAGAAAAGTCTAGTCCACAGCCTGCAAATAGTGCAACGAGGACACTTTTGACTATAGGTGGCAAATGGGCGGTTGGACTGAATTTGGGTCGGTTAAAATTGGTTGAGTTAATAAATAACCTGTCAAAAGTTACTTGAACTGAAACACGGGTCATAAGTCATAACCCAATTCATCCAATTCTAATTAAGTTTTAATTGCTTTATTGTTCTTTTATAATCTTTTAATAACTTATAAAATTAATTTTTTTATTATGATCAAATATAACATATTAAATAACATAAAATGTCTTTTTGAAAAATATTATGATAAGATTTTTCATGAATTAATTTGGATCAGATATCAGTCTAAAATTTGATGAACTGAAATGAAATGAATTGAGTTGACATGAATTGAACTAATAAATGAGCGGGTCAATTATCAGTTCAAATTTGAACAAGTTGGGTAGTTTATGATCTTATGGATTAATTTTACCACCTCTACTTTTGACTTGATGGTTGCGCAAATTTATGGTGGTTTGAGCCTCTCTCGTACAATTTGCACTATTACACATACTAAAATGGACATCATTCAATCAATATGGTTCAATTTTTTCAAGTACTAATGTTTATTATTTTTAGCCTTTTACGCGCTTTCTTTAAAGCTTCCTGCGACTGTCATAGTTCTAATTTTCGTCAATACTTTATAGACTACTCGTACATTTGGGACTCTTTTGTTTAGCAAGTTTTGAAATCAATGCGATCCATACAGGAGAAGTAGAGTTCTCTTCTCCATGTTAAATCGTCTGATCACAAACTTGAGAATCGTGAGGTAATGCAAATTTGGGTGCCGGATACTTCTTAGTCTAATTTACGACCGCTATTAAGAATAACATACTCAATGTAATCTCACACATACCGTTTAGAGAGGATAGAGTGTATGCAAATTTTACTGTACCTCATGAAGATAGAAAGACCGTTTCTTGTTTTAGTCCAATTCAACAAATATATATTAATATTTTATGTTTTTTAAAAAAGAAAATCTTATCTACTTCATCTGTGAGAGAGATGTCTTGGAGCTGAATAGATAAATTATCTAAGAACCAAATTTCAATAGCCTATGATGAAAGACTACAACAGAGGGATTTATGGCTTCGTGACTTCGATTGATTACATCGAATTCTTTCATTCCTTCAATTTTTATAAAAAAAATTTTTGAAAAAAAAAAAGAAAGAAGAAGAAGAAAATATTACTGTCCACTTTCATGAAGCCACAGGTAAGTGATTCAATTTGCTTGACTAGGGCCCTCATACATGAATTAGGTGTAGAAAAATTGATCATCACGAAGTAGGTGGTGAAGTTGTTCATCTTCTTGAATGAGAAGATATTTAAGTGGCTACGTATTGATATTGAAAGGAGCCCCTTAGTTCCATGAATGCCGGATTTCCAATTGGAAAAGGCCACTTTGCAATATAGCATTTGATGGCATATATTTTAGGGTAAAGCATATTAGTTCTAGGATATTGAAATTCACTTTAAAAGATGACTTTGATTTTGACACAAAGTTTGGACGTGATTGAGTGAGTGATGACTAGCTAATTATGATTTAGACCTTTGCTTTCCTTTCCATACACGAAATTTCCTAAATTTCACAAACACTAGCTGATTCTTCAGCAGATATACTTCCTCCGTTCCTTTTACCTTGTCCACTAGTATTTGTTTTTTTCTTTTATTTGTATACTTTAGCAAATTATAAAAAAATTTCCTTACCATTGAGTAACCATTTTTCAAACTTATAAAAGAATTAGTAATCAAATTTAGATTTGTAAATCTTGTAAATATGAATAGATTAGTAAAAGAAACACTTGATTAAAGTTTTCTTTAAGGGGGGCCGGGTTGCGAAATGCATATATACCAAATAAAAAGGGAACAGAAGGAGTATATATTGTTTGAATTTTTTGCACATTGATCTTTAGGAATGATATAAATAGCTTTAACCATATGTTATGTCCCACGTCGGTACTACTATGTGCTAAGATAAAATTTATATAGTATTGGGCTTTTTCACTTTAATAGCTTATTTTTGGAGTATATTTCTTTCTATATAGGAGTATTTTTGTATAGTTTAGGTATATCCTTTAAGAAAATTACTGGTACCTAAAAAGTAAAATTTAATTTTTACTAATTTATTTATAATAAATATTTTAAAAAGATGTAATTTTGTAATAGTTTTTTGATTATGTAAATTTTTTTTTATTTAAATAAGAGTAAAAGTTAAAAAATATTATTAATATATTCTTGATTATATAAAATATCACTTATTTTAAAATAAAATGAGAATGATAAAAACATAGGTTTATATACTCTTCTCCGTTGATACTCAGGTGTACAACTAACGAAACTGTCATTCGTACATACTCGATCTACGTCACAATCTTCAAGATCTGAATTTCCAAAATGTTGTTTAAAGCTTTCAATAATTCATGTTTAAAATCTTTTTATCTCTATTTGCCGTTTCAGACAGGAAGAAAGAGCTATAGGTTTTCAATGAGTAATGGTGACAAATGTAAAGCACTTGTGAAACCACAATCAAATGCATGACGTGGTCCGAGATGAATTCCAACATCCCAAGTATATAGACTTTTATTAAAGATCATAAATTGATGTAAAATAATAAAATTCATAATTATATATTTTATAAATATTAGGTTGGCTAGATCTGCTCGCTGGACTTGACGTAGACTTGAGAGCAACGTATAGAGTGGTTATGAATTTGGCTATCGTGTAAGACTGTCGGCAGGTCTAATTTTTGTACACACGAAATTAATAAGAGAAAGGAGAAAAAAGAAAAAGAAATAGGAAACCACCAAGAATAACATCTCAATCAATTAACTAACTTTTAACTAACTAATCACACTTATATTAACTGTATGTATACACTACTATAAGCTAAGTGATAGAAAATAAATAATTAATTTCTATCCCAAAAACCCCTCAAGTTGGAGCCGTGGACATGAAACTACACTCATTAATCTTGTCTCAAGATCAAAATTTAATATTTTGTCCATAAAAAAAAAAACGAGGTTAAATTCATTGACTTTCAAAATTATTCTTGTAAATCATCAGGGGAGGAATGGACAATTAATCTCAATATATTTGATTGTTTCATTAAATTGGATTTCTTGCCCAATATAGTGTTGCTTAGCTGTGGCGGTGTCAAGACACTATCAATTATCATATACTCTTCAAATTCAAACACTATTAACAACAAAAGAAAAAACAACTTAATTAAAGAGAACAAGGAGAGCCTCAAGTTGTAACTAATAATTACTCTTCCCGTTTATTTTTACTTATCTATTATATTAAAAATAGATATTCATTTTTACCTATTCAGCTTGAAAAATCAACACATAATTTATCACTTAATTCCTAATTTATCTTTATACTCATTATTTCTCAATATATTTTTTAAAATATTAAATTCATTATATTCAAGAAGTGATATAGTAAATTTATCATTCTATCTTTTGCTCTTTCAAAAATATATTAAATTAATACTGAATAAATAAAAAAGGATCGAGAGAGAGTACACTAGTAAGATCATTTATGAATAGTTGTACTAGAACCATCTAATTATTTGTACTTCAATCATATTACTGCGAGAAATGGACAACTAACAATTATCAAGATATCTTTCAAGTAAGAAACATATGTGGTAGCCACCGTGTGCAATAATGTTAAAGTAGATTTTTAGTATGGGGCACTTGGGATTTCTATCCCCATCACTGGTGGCGCACACAATTTTCCACTTTACATTAATTGATATGACTTTGGTTTTCTTGTGAGTACATTCAAATTCACAATTTGGAAAGCCACGAAAATTTCACAACCACAAATTAGATTTGGATATTATTCATTTCTAGCCTAAAATCAAGAGAGATTTATTGCTCTAATTGTCCATCGGATATTTGATGTCAATTTTGAAGCCCCAATTAATTCAGATCTCGTGAAAGGATTATTATCAAAATTTGCAAAGCACAACAACTCACAAACTTGTTTAAATGCTTGATGAGCCCGCCGTGTGGTTGCGGTGCTTCGGCTCCCCCTCTGTACATCTCCCTTCTATTCCCGTCAAAAGGCTCACGTACGTGCTGAGTGATTAACGAAACTCGGTGTAAATAATGAAGAAAAAAAATTAATTCGCATTCATACTACATAAAACCCTCATAGAGGAAAGTGCTCATTATGAGTATTTTTTAATTTTTAAGATTCGAATTTAAAATATTTAATTAATGATGGAGGGATATATCTCCATACTTATCCACCTCAACTTTGGTTTGCATTTTACGGGATGCATTTACGAACGAACATTTTTGTGACCTATTAAAAAAAAAGGGGGAAAGAACGGAAGAAAAGAAAAGTAGTAGAAGAACAAACATATTTTTATGACCTATTATAAATTGCTTATATTTTGATGGTTTATCGAAATCTCTGTTCATTATATTGTCCGTTCAATAGTTAAACTCACATACTTCATTTTAAACAATAAGGTTTTCATTAATCTATTCAAATATTAGCAACAATTGGTTTTATTTTTTGAATCTACATTCAACCCACTAATTATATTTTAGTAATAATAAAATTTTATATTTGCGACTCTTGAGTTCAGGAACTGGGAGAAAAAGAGTTCGAGAACTAAATAGATCTGAGATTTACCTTTCGGGTTCATCAGCTTTCTTGTTTTTATTTCTTTCCCTCTTTTCTTGGTCTTATATTTTTTTTTTCTAATCTGTTCATTGAGATACTAAGAGCTTATTTGGTACGGGGGATAAGACATAAATAGTTTTAAAATTAATTTTTGAATTTAGTTATTCTATATTTGATTGAGAAAAAAATCTCGAAATAATTTATTTTGAATTAATTACCCCAATATTATAGTACTATTTTTATCCCATATTAAAAATAAAACAACAATTTTAGAATAATTTATTCCGAAGTAATTTATTTTTCAACCAAACAACCCTACGAGTCAACAAATTGCCAGCTTAAAAGATACTAACAAAGTGCAAGTGACTACCGAGGAGAAAGTAATTGTTGCACATGCGTGGTTGCTACTTAAGTTGAAGGGAAAAAAATGATTTTTAAAAAAATATTATTTTATCACAATAAAAGAAAAGATCATTTTAAATCCAAAATACTTCTGAAAGACTATTGTTTATCCACGTTAAATAAAAATGTCATTAAGTTCATGTTTTACAATTTTTATATTTGAATATAAAAATATTAGATGAAATTAATGGTATTAATGAATATCAAAATTTGTGAAAAATATATTTTTCATACTTAATTTGAAAAGTACCTTATTGACTTAACTATTGACTATGATACTTGTTAATAATATAATATAATCTTAATTTTTAAAAATTAATTAAAATACATATTTCTTATCTAAATATGTGCTTGATAAAATGAACGAAAGTGTAACGGTGGGGAGCCAAATGCGTGGGGCTTGGGGCGCGGGATAATTGACACAAGAGAAAAGCGCTTTTTGGTCGGTTTATTTGGAAAGATATCAATTTTTTTTAGGAAGATTTGGAAAATGAAAATAGCAAATATAAACAAAAATGTATTAAAAAGTATAATATTATTGACACACTGGAAAGTAAAGAACATTTACATGATTAAACCCCAAAGTTACCAAGATGTAAAATTAAAGTAAAAGCCTTACATCAAACACAAAGGCTGTAACACATACAGATTTTATTTATTGGTGCATGCTCAGTAATAAAGGATAGAGCAGCAAGCACAGGAAGTTCATAACAAATATATGTATTAGAGTACGTATGAGAGAATTAGAAGAAATGATGTTTCTTCTTTCCCTCAGCTTCCTCTTCTTCTTCCTTTGCTTCCTTCTTCTCGTGATGCTCATGGAATGCAAATCCACCTGCCCCAACTGCAGCTGCTGCTGCTATTTCTTCCTCTATTTTGTGCCTGTGTGCGTGCTCGGGGTCATTCTTTGCCTTGTGCTTCTCATGCTGAAATTTTCATACCAAGAAAAAAAAATTAATGGAAGAAATTATCATCAAAAAGAAACAGCTAAACCTTATTAAAGTAATTAAAATAATGTGATCTTTTAGATGCATGATTAATAGTGCAAATTTTTGTTGTGAAAAAAGGTGTTTACGGAGAATAAAATTCAGAGTACACTGTCGTTAAAGATATTTCAACCCCAAATAGTGAATATATAACAAGAAGTTAGTAATTCGTCTGAAAAGTTTACCAAAGCAAAGGCGCCAGCGGCAACCGCGCCGAGTTCTCCAACGTGTTCAAGATGCTTGTGGTGCTTTTTCTCTTCCGTATAATCCTCAGCAGTTTTAGTTTCAGTTGTGTAATTGTCTTCAAAATTAGTAGTCTCAGATGAATAGGCAGCTCCTCCCTCAGTACCATAACTAGTCTTCTCACCGTATGTATTTTCACCATAGGTGCTAGTTTTCTCACCATATCCACTATCTCCATAACTAGTAGTTTTCTCACCATATCCACTCTCTCCATAACTAGTAGTTTTCTCACCATATCCACCATCTTCATAACTAGTAGTTTTCTCACCATATCCACCATCTTCATAACTAGTAGTTTTCTCACCATAAGTGTTATCTCCTCCGTAGGTGGTAGGTTTTTCGCCGTACGTGTTATCTCCGTAGGTGCTAGTTTTCTCTCCATAACTAGTTTTTTCACTCTCTCCATAGGTTGTTTCTCCATAGGTAGTTTTCTCAACGGGTGCGTCTTCTTCCTTGTCCTTGTGGTGGTGGAAGAGACTGAAATGGTGTTTCTTCTCTTCAGCCATGGTGTTTTTTGGTGATAATTTTAAGTGATGGTTAGACGACTTTTGTCTAAGAAAAGAAAAAAATGGGAAGTAAAAAATATAATTGGGGATGGTTTTTTCTTGTTAATATTTAGTGGTATTTATAAGTGTAGTTGACCTATGAGGTGAAGTGGGGAGTAAGTACTAATTAGTTTGTCCAATGAACGGGTACGAGTTCTTATCCAATATTCATGATGGAATTTTATTACGTGGATTTTCAATATCCAAGTGGCGAAAACAGCTTAACTCAATTGTTATTATCAAAACAGCTCTGATATTATATTCATTTAATTGCTTGTTTATTGAGAACAAACTTTTCTTTTGTTCTTTTCCCCGTGATTAAAGTGTGTGTATATATTTACACAATCTGAATAATTTAAAATTACCTCTTTGCTGCCAAATTATGTAAACAGTTAAAGAGTAAATCAAACAACACTATATTGCACTGTTAAGAAAATGGAACTGGTGCTAAGGGTGTGTTCGGTACTAAGGAACATAAATTGGTTTTTAATTATTTTTTTTGTGTTTGGCACGCAAATAAAAAATAATTTTATCTTATATATATATATATATGATAAAACTATAAGGATGATAATTGATCGGGGTGGATGAGGTGGAGGGGTAGGCTGTGGGGTGAGGCAAGGGAGCAGGTTGGGTGTTGGTGGGTGGGGGTCAGATGAGGTGGGTTCAAGGTGAGGAGAAGACAATAATGTGACTTGTTTACTCTACTTTTATTAGTAGGAAAGTCATTTTTTTATTTTCAAAAAATTTGCTTTTTCAAAAAGAAATTTTAAAATTTTTGATCAACACAACACAAAAAACTAAAAATACATTTTTCAGAAAATATTTTCCTCCAAACACACCCTAAAAATAAAAAAAATTAAAAAAAAAAGAAAGAGAAAAGGATAGCAAGGAAAAAAGGCTAGACGTGTAACGATTCCCGTGGTTTGAAATACAAGTCATTTTATTGGAAATACATAGGGTCTAGTGTTCCACTCCCACTCCCATGTCTGTGCCTGATGTCCATTAATTTGTATATGTAACATTGCTCATGCATCAAAGTTAAGATTCATGGTTAATTCACATTATTAGATGGTCTCACATGACTTGTTCTAAGAATCATTAGCCGAAAAAATCGTTATGTTATAAATAATAGTTCAATTTGTAAAAATAAAATTAAAAGCAAGTAAATTAGGATCAATCAAATTTCTTTTTTTAGGAGTTGAATCTATAAAACATAGATAATTAAGAGAATATAAACTACACAAAGAATAAGAATAAGAATAATAGCAAAAATAATGAGAATAAGAATCAAAAGACTATAAAACGTTAATATTATCAGAGTTTAACAACGGAGTTATTTTACAAGTAAAGATTATAATCTCTTCTCCCATGCAAGGGTTTACTTATGGAGTGAAAAGCTAAGGATACTAACATAAAGGCTACTCTGCACCACCTGAAAAAGGCTATTTTCTATAATACTTGAGTATTATTATGTCTTTAACTTTTGACTCTGAACTCGAGGCTGATTGATATCAGGCTGAAAATCGTACGTCACGAGTGTGCTTTGGCTGAGAAATGTCACAACTTTGGTAAATTTTGCTTTGTTAACTTTAATACACGACTAATTAAGCTGACGTAGGTTTATGTCTGTCTACAAGAGCGAACAAAATGATTAACTCTTTCCCTAATTTTTGATTAGTAAAGTTATTGATTGGTACTTTTTTTAGGTAGGAGGTGGATACATGTACCTGGTAAAATTATATACGTAAGCTGATCAAATTAAACATTACTACTGTAATTTTAAGAAATTATAAGAAACTCGTACTTTTATAGAATTTGTAATCTTTCACCAATGTCACGTTATTTGTATATTGAATAACCCATTAAAAGCAGAAGGGAAAGTTGGAAATGACACGTGGAGATCTTTGAGCCTAAATCCCCTACCCCTCTCCACATGAAATACGTAATTTCTCTTAACCATAGAAAATAAAAGTATTGATATATAGCAAAAAAATTAAAAGGGTCGGCATTATGATTGGGACTCATATTTTGGTACGTACCTCTTGAATTTTGAGGAGTGTCGGCAAACTGTTTCTTTCTTTCGGGAAAACTTTTTAGGTATGTCTAGTCGAATAGTTTCTTTGCATGGTTGCCTTTAATTTGTTGGTTTATTTATTCTCTGTCCTTCCAACTGCCTCTCTAAAGGGAAAAAAAGAAAGGAAGAACTACATCCCTCGAAAAATATTGAACACTTCAATATTTATTTATTTATTTCTTCCGTTAAACATATTTCAATCAAGGGTTTAAATCCGAAACTTGTAATAAGTTTAGAATAACGTAACCTACATTTTAAAAAAAATTATATATATGGAAAGAAAAATATCTTTCACGACCTACGAGTTATAGTTTCAACTGTTAAATAAAACACATTGAAACAAGATATTAATTTTTATAAATTAAGGGACAAGACAAACGTCGAAGTAAGATTTGATAAAGAAAATGTTTGCTAAATATAATTATATTGACTCTTCTATATCGAGAAATTTTATTTTGTGGGTCATATAACCAACTTTATTTATGTGAGATAGTTTGTTACTTGACATGTGAATTTTTTGGGTCTGACAAATTATCACGACCCGAACGGAGGCCCGGATCATAGACACCGGACAAGGGACCCCAAGAGACCCCAAGTCGAGCCATGGCATAAGCATACAACTAACTCATTCAATAAACTGAAGAAATCATCAACTTAATCTCAGTGAAAGTCTAATTCAACATCATATCCGAATAACACCCGAAGCTAACACATACATAAGTGTAAAAGCCTCTAATCTGGACGAGTTGATGGGACAAGACCCCAACTAACTCAACAATACGATAACTGAAATGCATAAAGAAACTAAAATCCTAGTCCTCGGAGAATGAGGACTCACCAATCTGAACAAGTACTAACTCCGGAAAGCTGACTAAGAACGGGGCTGAAGTTGCAAGTTGGGTCCTGTATCATAAAACGATACAGCGTAGAAAGTATGTGGTCAGTACATGGAATGTACCGAGTATGCAAGGTAAGTAAAACCGCTTAAGTAAAATAAAACATTTAAAACGTTTCATAACATATCATAAGCTTTCAAATCTGAGAGGAAGGGATACATGCATTCATTCTGAAATCGTAATCTTATCATAATATGACCATGCATAGCTTTATAAAATCATGACTGACTCGAATGACTCAAAGCTGAAACATAACATTTATAATAAAAGCTGAACGATGAGTCAAACCTTGCTTTTAGAATATGCATGTGTAAAATAACCTCCATGAGTAATGAATATGCAAATCTGAATCATATAGACAATGGGAGACTCATCACTTAACCGACATACGACGGATTACGTGGTTTCGACTATTACACTCAAGTGGGTAGAGCCGTCCAAAACCTTATCAGGGTTAAGGACGCTACCATGATATCGATATCAAGCTGAAGGGCCAATTGGGTCGGGGATAGCTCACAAGGGAAGTCCCGATAATATAATAGTATCAACCTACATTGGCGTGTAGTTCTGGGGCATAGGGAAATCGACCCTTAGCCCGCTAGGTGGTAGACTCTTCTCCCAAAAAAATGCAATGCTCTAAATCGTATATAACGAAGCTCAACATCGTCTATTGACGAAGCTCAACATGAAATCATGCATAACTCAACATCGTATGAAACGAAGCTCAACATTGTCTATTGACAAAGCTCAATAACGAAATCGTGCATAGACTCGATATCATATGAAAATGAAGCTCAACATTGTCCTTTGACAAAGCTCAATAATAACATACATCTCGATTATGAATCAATATATATATATATATATATATATATATATATATATATATATATATATATAAAGGAGACTTAGAGGCATGCTGATGTGGCATGCCTCTAAGGCCTCCATTCTTATTTTTCTTTTTTCTTATTTTTTCTTGTTTTTTTCTATTTTAAAATTATTTTTTTTATTTTTTTATTTAATTAATGTCATTTAATGTTATGTCATTAAATAAGCTTCACCAAATAAAATAAATAAATAATAATAAAAATAAACTAAATTAAAATATAATAAAAGTGAAAAATTTCTAACTTCAAAGTTGCATTATCATTTTAATCCTCCACTAAATAAAATAAATAAATAAAATAAAAATAAATATAATATGTAAAAATCATCATTATATCATATTTGTTATGAAATAATAACTAAAGAACAAGGATATTATAGAGAAAGAGAGAAGTTCTTATTTCTCTTTGATTGGATTAAATACAATGAAGGAGAACCCCTCTATTTATAGGGATAATTTCTCCTAACTTTTCTCCAAAAGATAGACTTTCACAATGATATAAACACATATATCTAGTACAATACAAATACCTTTATAGACATTCACTACAACACAAATATGTTTATAACACTCCCCCTTGAATGTCTATTTGATAGATAATGTGCCTCGTTAAAACCTTACTAGAAAAAACCCAGTGGGAAAAAATCTAGTGAAGGAAAAAGAGTACACATATCTAATAATACGCATTTTGGCTGCCTCGTTAAAAACCTTACAAGGAAAACCCAGTGGGACAAAACCTCGCAAGGGAAAAAGAGTACAGCGCGTATTAACTCCCCCTAATGAGAACATCCTTGAATCTTTGCATCCTGATCTTGTGCACCATCTTCTTGAAAGTTGCAGTTGGTAGAGATTTGGTGAATAAATCATCCACATTATCACTTGAACGAATCTGGTGCACATTGATATCACCATTCTTTTGGAGCTCATGTGTGTAGAAAAACTTTGGCGAGATGTGCTTCGTTCTATCTCCTTTTATGAATCCTCCCTTTAGTTGTGCTATGCATGCAGCATTATCTTCATACAAAATTGTGGGTACTTTGTCACAATTCAAACCACATTTTTCTCTAATGAGATGTATCATGGACCTCAACCACACACATTCTCGGCTTGCTTCATGAATATCTATTATATCAGCATGATTTGATGAAGCAGCTACCAGAGACTGCTTTATAGATCTCCAAGATATGGCAGTACCTCCACATATGAACACGTAGCCAGTTTGAGATCGAGCTTTGTGTAGGTTAGATAGATACCCTGCATTAGCATAATCAACAAGATCCAGACTTGCTAACAAATTAACCGAATGTTATGCCTTATAGTATTAGCAAGATATATTAGTGCAACAATCACAGTAAGATATGGTACTTCAGGACCAAGGATTTCCTCATATAAGAATTATGAACAAGTTTAAAGAAACTTGTAAATGCTTCAGGCATTTTGAATCCTTCATGATTTTCATATAAATTTTATCAAGTGATAGCATTCATTAATATTTAAATGCATGACATCTTCTAGTGTCTGGACTACAGGTCCAATAAGCTTTATGCTTATCAATACGCATCATTTCACTTGATAATTATTTCTACATCAGCATGCTTTAATAGATGTAGAATTCAGATCCTCACAATCTTTTATAATATTGCGCACTATATTGTATCAAAAATATCGTCGACGATCAGTTCCAATGCGACATAACTTATTGAGATCTCTTCATTTTTCGTCACTTTCAGGTACATGAACCTTTGCCAAGGTTTTATGAAGTGTTATGTCGTGGTGCTTTCTTAAAGCACTCGCCTCATCATTATGACCATCTTAATCACTTGCTCCTCTTCTTTTTCAAGAAGTTCTATATTTGGAACCGTTTGGTCTATCACGCTTCAGGCGTCTCATAGACTCTATCCTTCAAGGACTTTCCATTGGAGCATTTGCAACTTTTCTTTTTCCCGAGGATCTAGATAATTCATCCCACACTCAATTTTCAGTTGCTAATCATTTCTCCCCCTAATGTTAGAAAAACTAACATTTACTCCCCAAGCTCATTTGGGGACCCATCTTTGTGCGTTGTGGTGGGGCAATTCAATCATATATCGCACATTCAAATTTTAGATGAAATTATTTGGTTCCTGACCCTGGACCAATTGTGATAGGAGAACCTTGTTGGCTTGATGCATTCAAGTGTTGCTATATGTTAAATAAACATATCTCATACCAAATTTTATTTGGGAGTTTTATTCTCATAATCAATGATTTAGCTATAACTGGAGGCATCGCTAAACCAACATAGATATGAATCAACATTATCAACATGATTTTATAATTTGGAACTATGCTCTTAGTATAATAATTCGAGCAACAACCTTACAAAAATCAATTGCAAGTGATATCAAAACACATGTGACCATTCCATAGATGCATCTGTTAGCAAACGGTTCACATGGTAGGTGAATGGGCCCATATTCACCCTTTTATAAGTTCCAAAATTTCAGGGAATATAATTCCAATCTTAGCTGATCAAGATCATTCTATGATGAGAACAAGCAACACAAGAGAATTCTTGAAGAATCTTTTATTTCTTCAACATATAGCCACGTGAATTCTCAATTATTTTTGTATCACATTTGAACCGGGATGGCCAACCAGTATGCCAACTTATTTCAGTAAACTTCTGATTTACTTTCGTATGTGATTTCATCATCATACCCATATTTATGTACTACAAATAAAAAAACCGTCGGGTAATCTTTTACATAAATATTTATAACCCGCTTCAATTGTAGTAGCATGAAGATATTAGATCTTCCCATAATTTATAGTCTCATTTTTTTTTCAATGTCATTGAAACTTATAAGTTTCCTTTTGAGACTTAATACAACAATTTCATTCCTTCAGGTAGTAATACATTAGCTCTTCCGGAGCTCTCAATTAATTTTGTATACTACCATATATTCAATCATATCAAAATAGTTTCTCCATATAGTTTCAATTTTGAAACAATTTTGAATGTTGATGAGCTATACTCATGAACAGACGTATAGTCTTGATGAATCCAATCATATCGTGTCTTTGGGTGGATGACCATCTTCAGGTGGTCATACCTTTCTTTTAGGCTATTCCACAAAACAAGTGGATCCTTGATCATGAGATATTCAATTTTAAGAATTTCACAAGATGATGACGCAAGAATATCATAGCCTTAGCACGATCTTGATTTGATGCTTTGTTTTCACTTTTAATGGTGTCTCCAAGACCCATTGCATCCATATGCATTTTTGATGCTTTGTTTTCAGTTTTAATGGTGTCTCCAAGACCCATTGCATCCATATGGATTTTTGATGCTTTGATTTCCCTTCAGGGACTAGATCTGTATTAGATCTATATTTGTAGCATTTATCAAAGTTCTCAATTTCTCATTCTTCAGGAATGGAACATGATCATCTAAATATGCCTTAACCACATAAGGTATGATAGCTTAAAACCTCTTTTAAGATATTGCTACTTCGGGAGCAAATCGAGGTATGCATAGATGATTTCTCTTACATATTTTCACAATATTGTTCTGCTGGAACAAATATATTTTCACAATATTGTTCTTCTGGAACAAATATATTTTTCACAATATTGTTCTTCTGGACAAATATATTTTTCACAATATTGTTCTTCTGGAACAATTATATTTTCACTATATTGTTCTTCTGGAACAAATATATTTTTCACAATATTGTTCTTCTGGAACAATTATATTTTTCACTATATTGTTCTTCTGGAACAAATATATTTTTCACAATATTGTTCTTCTGGAACAATTATATTTTTCACTATATTGTTCTTCTGGAACAAATATATTTTTCTCAATATTGTTCTTCTGGAACAATTATGAGGCATGAATTGCCAAGTGAATCAATAAGTCGTCCTCAAGTTCATATACAAAATCGATATTGTTATTAGTAAATACATAAATATCAAGAAATACTAACCTTCATCTTTCTAAGAAAACTTTGATTTTTCTTACCTCAAATCTTTCAAAGTGAGTGCTCAAGGCAGAGACTCGTGCTGATAACGTGTTATGAAATAATAAATAAAGAACAAGGATATTATAGAGAAAGAGAGAAGTTCTTATTTCTCTTTGATTGGATTAAATACAATGAAGGAGAACCCCTCTATTTATAGGGATAATTTCTCCTAACTTTTCTCCAAAAGATAGACTTTCACAATGATATAAACACATATATCTAGTACAATACAAATACCTTTATAGACATTCACTACAACACAAATATGTTTATAACAATATTATTATATAAGTGGGAAGTCAAAAAGTGAAAAGTTAGATTACCATTTTTCCCTTCACTAAATTAAAATTTAATTAAATATTAATCTTTTATCATATCATATCATAATTATATATTTATTACTATATAAGTGAGCAGCCAAAAAGTGAAAAGTTAAAATAAATAAATAATAACAAATAAATATAAATAATAGAAAATAAGAATAAGAATAAATGTAAATAATAAATAATAATAAATATAAAAAATAAATATAAATAATAAATAACTATAATAAAATAACCTCCAAATATTGAGAGACTAATATACTTTTCAAATAATAAATATGTTTACTCCTTCATCATCATCTAAATAATTCATTGTGAAATATTTAATGGTCTAATAATATTTATTTTTATGCAATTTTAGCTTTTAGTATATATAATATTATAGGAATAGTTTTAGAATGAAGGGTAAAATAGTCATTCAATATTTCATGAACACCTGCTTATATATCGTATATCGTTAATTTACTTTCATGGTAATCTAACTTTTCACTTTTTGGCTTTCCACTTATATAATAATATGATTATACTAAAAGTCGGAAGCGCCTGAGTCTAAAGTTAAAAGACCAAAATATCCATAAAAAATTGAACGACCATATTACCCTTTACTTCAAACCTATTCATCTACTAAAATGCAATTTACATTTCAAAAAATAATAAAGTGATAGTACATAATAAATGTAAAAAATGAATAATATGAAGATAGTTCATGTTTCTAAAATTAATGTCATCTATTGTAATCAATTAAATTTAGAATTACTTTGATCTTCCCTATCTATTATAAATGTCTGTTAATATCAATCTTTAATATGTCTATTCAATATTTAGTTCCTTCATCTTTCAACTTCCTGATGGAAAGTTTATTAATTCATTCATTACTTAAAGAAAAATCTCAATGACATATTTTTGTGTTCAAAATGTGTCCTTGTTGGTGATGGTTAGTCTTCTCTTTCGTTATTTTAATTAGTGACATTTTATTTAGATGATGCAACAGAGGTGTGTTGATGTTGTGATGTAATCAAGTCATTGATCGTGAGCTTGTGAAGTCTACTAAGTTATGCTTTAATTACTTTTTCTATTTAATTATTTCTCAATTGTCTTCATTTATTTGCTAAACAATATTTATTTTGCCCTGTTACACCATATTTATTTATCGCGACTAAAACAATCACTTTTATAGAAAAATATTTGTTTCATGATTAATATATTTTTATTAACTTATATGTTCTCTAATTTACATTTTAATGTATCCACGTTCAGGGTACAAAGATAGAAATGCATGTCAAAAAAGAGCCAGCATATGGAAGAAAGTCAATTGAATGAATGGCGGCAATGCCAAAAATTAAAACTTTGAGATTTACAGACCGTACATCTTTTAGAATTATTTTTTGAGGAATTTAGTAAGGTCGACAACTTTTCATCTGTTTCTTTTATAAATCTAATTTCCGTTTATTCTATTCAAGCACATATGTATAATGTTTTGCTTTTGCTAAGTCAATGAACAACTCTATTTTTGGTCTTCACAAAAAAAAAATTAAATGGCCAACTCGAACACAAATTTAGTACTCATAATATTTATGTGATTTAACAAAATTTTAAACTTATATTTAATATGGAATACACGCGCAACACACGTACCCAAATACTAGTTTATGCATGTGAGAAACTTTATTTCAAAACATACCACAAGCTCAAATATAAGTGAGAGAATCTACTCCAAATCATGTGGTAAGTTTATTTCGGGGAAAGATCATCATTTTAAATCAACATGTGGGTATTGTCCAAAGCTTCATCATACTTGGATCTACTCAATTCATTTTGAAAACAATATCATAATCATGGGTAGCTTTAGAAACATGCTTTTCATCATCAAATTTCATCATCATCATACATTCATCATCATTCTCTTCTTTCATGAAACTTCTCATCCATGGAAATTTAATTTTATAATTTAGAAAACATAATTTGGATTGAAAACAATTTAAAATCTGCCCAATCTTCACAATTCATCAATATAAATATAATCTAATCATACCCATGTGTAGACATTGAAGAATTATGATTGATCATAGGTAATTTTCATGATTTGATAGAAATTGGGCATGGGTGTGGAAGGAGACACCCACTCATAACCTTATATACCTGGAAAATATGGATTCTAACACTTTCTGATTGCCCAAGATGAGATCCCAATGGAAGCCTTGCAATTTAGCCTTAAATCACCTCTTCATCCTCTCAAACTTGCATGCATGCAAAGAATGGCTTAGAATAGGCTTTTCCCCTCTCAAAACCCATCAAAATAAGCCTTAAACAACGTAATATAAGGCCTTAGGATGAAGGAATGACGAAAATACCCTTACTGATTACACAGAAAATTTGTTCAATGGATCAAACAATGGACGACCCAACGGGTTGTTGGAGGATACCACGACCCGTGGTATCCATCCGTGCAATGCACTGCTCAAGCCTTCTCCTCGGAATCAGACCACAGATAGACAGGACGACTCGTCCTTAGGTCTAAGGGGTCGTTCATTCGGTCGTTGATTGCCCTCCTGAACCTTCTAAGC
Organism: Datura wrightii; assembly: GCA_035772735.1. Lineage (NCBI taxonomy): Eukaryota > Viridiplantae > Streptophyta > Magnoliopsida > Solanales > Solanaceae > Datura > Datura wrightii. Next base: position 18,740,329 of record JASDFA010000001.1, read on the forward strand.
TTCCCCATGACGGGTCTCACCACAACTTATTGTGGGCTCCAACGGATCGTGGTATCCATCCGTCAAGTCTACTGGAGATCTAGATTCCCTTACCACGACTCACCACAACGGATCGTTGCATGCCACGACGGGTCGTTGGATGACCCGTTATACTCCTTAACTGCTAAGTCCATCTCTTACCACGACCATGAACGATGACTAGTTGTATCTTACAATGAGTCGTTACATCAATCGTTGCTTTCACTGCCACCCCAACACCTGAACCCACGACCGCCAATAACAGCTTGTGGTTTGAAACAACGAGTCGTTGCTCCACTCGTCCTGTGCAATTTTTTTTCAGTTTCTGCAGATTTCAATTTAAATTTCCGGGTCTATTCTCAAGCACTTTCAGGATATTACACAAATTTAATTTAAAATATCTATAAAAAAGATAACAAATAAAAGTTTATATTATTCCTAATTTGAATGCCTATATATATATATATATATATATTTTTTTTTTTTTTGTAAAAAAATTCAATCCATTAACCTGTGATGATGAGGGGTTTAGCAAAACCCCTACCACCAATCAAAAAGTACACACGGAGAAGGACATAAACCTCTGCCTCTGGGATTACATGAAGAGTAAGTGAAGAGGACTCTTCACTTAGTTTTTAATTATGATAAGGTATACAAACAGAAATGACCCAGCAAAAACAGTAGCTAAGCATTAGAGAATGTGAATCTAACTCTTGTTAATTCTGATCCTAAAGTGAACATGGCTCCTTAGGTCATCCTTTAATGAAGCTTTTAGCCTTTCTTGGAAGAGTTATAGTTTGATATGAAGAATCTCTCTGGCTACATTAGGATGCCTATATTAAAAGAAAATTTAAAAGTTAAAAAATATACATTTTAGATGGTTTACATTTTCCTTATACATGATCTTTTTCTAGTTTTGACATCATAAATCATGTGAAGATGTATGATCAATTTTAAAATTTTTATTATTGCTGTTAGAACTATATTAGTTTCATGTGATCATGAGAATCGTATACTTTTTGTATTATATTAAATCTTGTTATTAATTTATATAACAAACTATACATTTTAAAATAGTGTAATTTAATATGTCATTAAAAATTTACCTAATTATACAAATATTAAATAGAAACCAAGATTATTGTTATTTAGTGATATCTTCATTGCATTTTCCAAAATTAGATAAAAGAGGAACCTACCTAATTATCTTTGTACTATAAGTATACATTTTTTTTTTGGTTCTTGTATGGAGTCATTTTATGAGCAACATGAAGGAGTTAAATATTTAGAGTATATAAAATAATCTACACGGGATTTACGTCAAAATAAAAACACATAGTAAGACTAGTTATTTCATGCATAAAATCTCGAAACATGCTTTTACTAAAAAACAACAAATAATAGAAGAAGAAAAAGAAAAAAAAAACCAAAGATGCTTAAAAAATTTTAGGTTTGATGTTCAACTTTTTCAAAAAAATATTCTATGAAAATTTTAAGAACACAAACCTTTTTTTTTTCTTTCTCAAGTTGCAATAGTCGCAGATCACAAATGTGGTGTCTAGAAAAAGTGATGGATACATCCTAATTTTTGGTTTCTACTTTATTTTTTATTTTCTGTGAACGGTTTACTTAGGCATTAGAAACCAAAATGTCAATATCACATTAACTTTTCTTCTCTTCGTTTTCGAATTATGTGTTATTAACAATAATGGCTAGACTATAATTTCATAAGTGAAATTTGAAAAAGATAGTATATATATAATTTTATTTTTATTTTTGAAGAATAAAGAGGTTATTTCTAATAAACTCTTGACTCAAAAAAAATATTTTTGATGCAAGAAATTATGTGTTATTTGTCTTAGGAATTATGCTTTAATTTGAAAAAAGTTCAGCCTTTATCCTTTTTTTTTTTCTAAAAAGAATGCAGAATTACCTAAAGACCCCCCTAAATTTGACGCGTTTTTTCAAATTTTTTGAATTATCAGCAGCCTTAATTACAAAGTGCTAGTGTGGCAAACAAAGTAACTACAATCTCATTTAAGCATGTGAGGATGCAAAAATAATAATAAAAAATAGCTCTCAATTCTTTATTTTGATGATGTATTTCTATATTTTAGACCAATTAAAAAAATTGACTCGAACTCTATTACACTAGCAAATTAAATTATTTTTTAAAAGAATAATGAAGTATCAACTTTGTAATTTTTTTAGATGAAGTGCTATTTATTTCAATTGTGTATTCTCTTTTCAAATCTAAATTTAGAAATTTTGAGTCCCATCATTTTTATTCGCATAAAATATAATTTAACCCCAATATTAAAGTTGCAATTGTGTAATTTTTTATTTCTTGTTAAGATGTAATAACTATTTATTTTCTTTCAAGCCAAATATAGAACAAGAAAAAACTTTGTTAGAGCTCCTTTATTTTTAGTGAAATAAAAAGTTTTCACAAAATAATAAAGCTTCAACTATATAATTTTTATTACATTTTACTTAGATATAATGACTATCTGTTTCACAGTAAAAAAAATTTCGGGCAAAAATCTGTAATATATATATATAATTTTATTTTATATATATATATAACTTTTTTATTTTTAACAAAATAATCTCTTTATTTACTTAAAAAGTAGAGTTCTTGCAATTTTTACCAATTAAAAAAAACTAAATCTAAAAGATGAATAATTTAAAAATTAAAAAATATTTTTTAAAAAGACACATGAATAAAAAATTTACATGGCACGAGAGTGTATTCACTCAGGAGCGAATTTGTGTATTAATTTGGAGGCATGTGAACTCGTGGGCTCTTTGTAGAATTAATTATTTTATGTATATATTTTTTAAAACTAGTATAATATTATATGTTGGCACCCATTCTGCAAGAAGGTTAAATGATGCACTTGGTTGATGGTTGAAGGTTGAGTCATTTCTTATGAGTACTTGGGTTCAATTTCTATTTAATATATTTTTTTCTTCTTTTTTCAATGGTGCACCCACGTTCTAAAAATTCTAAATTTGCCTCTGATCTCACTCTTTTAGGATGAGATAGTGCAGAGAGTTAAATAAAAGCTACCAAATAAACAAATTCAGGATAATAATTAAAAGTATTGATATTTTTAAAAAAAAATTGAAAAAAATATGTTAAATTTAAAGGGGTCTTTTAAGTATTTAGCCAAAAAAAAAAAAAAAGAGAGGAAATGATTGATATAAACTAAACAAACTTCAAATAGTATAATCATAATGACACAAATCCTATTAATCTAAAATAAGTTGATCAATCACTTGGTTTCAATCGTGACAAATTAGATTGACATAATTGAAATTTTGTTACCTTTTATCGTCATTTTTTTGCCTTTAATGCCATACTTTTATAAAAATTAACATATATATAACATGCTGTTATAAAAATTAACATGTATATATAAACTTCGCACATATATACAAGTTCCATAATTATATAAAATGAAATCGATAATGTACTAAGACTTAAATTTGTTATAGCCAATTAAGTGAATAATTACACAAAGTCAAGCCAAGTGAGCACACTTTTCTTAAAAAAATCGCCGCCGCCAAAACCTAATCTTTACCGCCGTTGATACTACTGGTGGTGGCCATGGACTCCATCTTGCCAGGGTAGCCTCCGCCAGAGGTTGCAATTTCCAATAATATAATTAATCCAACACAGGATTATGCTTCGAAATTACGCCCGACTCCCATCATTGCTAAACCTATTCCAATAAAGCCTGTAACATATTTACATGGAGAGTCCAGAGTAATTTTGGGAAGAGGAGGAAGTTACGCAGATGATCTATAAGAAAAATCTTTAATATGCTGTGATAGAAAAGTTTTCTCATGAGTGGTCGAATATTCAAGATTTGATAAAGATGATCCCTAAACAATGTGAGTTGAAGGGGGAATGTAACATTGGGCTATTGACCAATAGACATGTTTTAATAAGGGCATCTACAATGGAGGACTATGTTAATCTTTTATCAAAGCCGGCCTTTTATCTCTCTTACATACAGTGGACCTTTCCGATGAGAACATTAAAGTGGGATCCGCTTTTTGATCCGGAGAAGGAAACTACAACCGCTATTGCCTGGATTTCTTTCCCTTCACTATCTCCTAATTTCTTTATGAAGGAGGCAGTCTTTTCAATAGCTACAGCAGTGGGAAAACCTCTTCAAGTGAACTTGGCAACTAAAAACTAACTAGACCTAGTTGTGCTAGGGTCAAGGTGAAAGTGGATTTATTAGGAGAATTTCCAAAACGGATCAATATTTGATTAAGGAAGAAATCCGGAGAAGTAGTGAAAAAGTGGATAAGAATAAAATATGATCATATTCATAAATATTGCAGGAATTGTAAGCTTCAGGAGCATGATGAGCAGGATTGTTTTATTATTCATCCTAAATTATCTCAAAGAAGAAAGGAAGATTTAAAGGAGGGAGAGAAGAATGATGGAGATAGTACAATGGGTGAAAAACTAGTGTAATACAAGTCCGAGACAAATAAGGAGGTGGATTGAGGTAAGCAAGTTAACACAAAGAAGCTAGACTTATTTCAAATTCAAGGAAATAAGAAACAAGGGAAAGGTAGAATTGTTAAAAAGGAGAGGAAGGAGCAAAAAATGGAGTAAAAAACAAGTACAGAAAGATTTCTTACAAAAGAACAAATTTGAGGTGTTACAAGATCAGGATGAAGAGCACACAGAGGAGCAGGAATTAGGGGAGAAAATGCAAGAAGATGAGAAAGTAAATAAGGAGGAAATTAATCAGCATACTCCTATGGAAAGCAAAGATAAACTGGAATCTTCAGGTACAACATCACAAGGATCGGTAACATATGTTAAGATAGGGAGTACAAATCACAAATTAAGTGAAGAAGCAAGAAATAATACTATGATAATTTGAAAACCATCTGAAGAACATAAACTGGAGACAATAGGGCAAGAAGAAAAGAGGGAAGGTAATGTAGTTCCCTCAAATGAACAAATGTTAGAATTTGATGACAACAAAAGGGATGATGTAGATTTACAGAGTCAGCAGGCAGTAGAGTAGCACATAATCATACACAAGATCTCACTGAGGAGTAGGTTATGCAGGAAAATGTTAATATTATTATCCAATAAGGAGATCTTTCTCCAAGAAAAATGGAGAAACTGAGGAATGGAACCAAAAAAGGTAAATCGGGGAATGTTGCAGTACCTCTACAGATTCATATAAGGAGTAGTGTGTAGAGACAATTCAAAAGTGATTAGTGATTGATAAACTACTATTTTGGAATATAAGGTTTGTTAATACTCAAAATACTTTTGACAGACTTACAGATCTTAATAACAGACACTATTATTCATTTATAGCTTTGATGAAACTCTTTCAAGGTCCATCGGATTTAGACCACTTTAAAAGCAGACTAGGATTTGATCATGCTGTAGCGAATATATCATCCAAGATATGAATTTTTTGGAGAGAGGTTTGGGAGGGCCAAGTCACCCTTGACACCTGTCAACAGTTAACCACGTCGTTTAGAGGGAACAACAATTACTTCAAAATAACTTCAGTGTATGTCAGAAGCAATGCTTTGGAGAGACTGGAATTATGGGAGAATCTAGAGATGATGGCAGAAAGTATTCAAGTCCCTTGGATTGTAGGTGGGGACTTTAATGTGGCATTGAGTGAGGAAGAGAAACAAGGGGGTCTACTTTTTTTTATAGAATGAGGCAGCAGACATGGCACAATGTATTAACAACTATACTTTAGTGGATCTGAAATACATTGTAGCAATTTTACTTGGTGGAATGGGACACTAGAGGAGGATTGTATTTTTGAAAGGCTGGATAGGATTTTGGTGAATCAAGAATTTCTAGATATCTTCTCTTCAAGTGAGGTTCATCATTTAATCAGACAAGGATTTGATCATGCCCCTTTACATATTATTTGCACCTCAACAGAGGAACCAATAATTAGACCCTTTAAATTTCTCAATTTCTGGGTAAAACATAAGCAATTCAAGGAGGTGGTCAAAGACAATTGGAAGGCAGACCTTGTGGGCAACCCTTTCTTAAAATTCAGAGTTAAGGTGAAATCTACTAAAAAAGCATTGGCAGAATGGAGCAAAAAGACATTTGACAATATCTTTTAGCAGATTGCAACCCTTGAGGATATTATAAAAGTGAAGGAAATTCAGTTGGAACTGCATCCTACTCAAGAAAATAGAATGAACCTGAATGAAGCAGAGGCAGATTTGAAAAGATTCAGGCATATGGAGGAGGAGTTTTGGAAGTAAAAAGCAGGAATAAAGTAGTTTACAGAAGGATATAGAAATACTAGATTTTTCCATTCTTATATCAAAGGAAGAAGAAGGAAGTTACAGATTAATGAGATTCAGATTCCAGAGGGCAATACAGTTGTGACTTCAACAGATATTGGGGCAGCTGCAATTAACTTTTATCACCAACAATTCAATGAGGATTGTAGGGTTACTAATTTTGACATGCTGAATTCAATCCCATAACTTATTTCATAGGACGAGGATGAGAAGATGACAAGATTACCTTCAGTAGGAGAAGTAAAAAGGCAATTTTTGAATTATCAAGAGTGTTGGGATATCATTGGAGAAGACATTACCAGAATGACAACTGCTTTTCTTTTTGTGGCTATGAGAATTCTAAATTCATTACTCAAACAAATTTAGTCTTTATCCCTAAGAAAGAAATGATAACAACATTTGGAGACCTGATATCTATAAGTTTGAATTCATTTGCTAATAAGATTCTATCAAGAATATTGCATGATAGAATGAAAAATTGTTTACCTCAAATTGTTTCTAGGAATCAGGCAGGATTTGTCAAAGGGAGGAGTATAACAGAGAATATATTTCTAGCTCAAGAAATCATCAGGGATATCCAGAGAAGGAGTCAATGGCATAACGTGATGGTTAAACTTGGTATGAAAAAGGCATATGACAGAGTGTCTTGGATCTTCCTTACTAAAGTCCTTAGAAAATTTGGTTTCTATGAAACCACAATAGATATGGTGTGAAGATTTTGTGCTGGTCAATGGTCAGAGTTTTGGTTTCTTTGAATCATCAAGAGGGATAAAGTAGGGAGATCCTTTATCTCTACTACTATTTATCATCACAGCAGAGGTGTTTTTAAGAAATTTAAATATGTTACATATTGTGACCCTAAGTTTAAAGGTTTTGGGATGCCAAAGTGTAATACCCTGAAAGTGCCTAAGATTAAACTTGAGATTAAAAATAAAAGTTGTCTGAAAACTACGAAAAAGGTTGCAGGACAGACGACCCAACGGATCATCGGTCTAGCCAACGAACCGTTGACCAGTCGTGGGAAGTGAAGGTCTGGTGACGGTGGAAGTAACGAATGAAGTAATGACTCATTGTTGGAAAAAATAAGTCGTCGTCTCATCCCAATCTATCGTGAGATATAATGAGTCTTGATCACCAGTTGTTGCAAGGGTAGTCAAAATTTTCACTGGGCCTACCAAAAGGAAACCACGACCCGTCAGAGGGAACAACCAGTCGTGGTGAGGCTCACTACGAGAAGAAGTATAGGATCTCCAGGAGGCAAATGACATTCGATTCGACGATCCATTAGATCAAAGGACGAATCGTCCTGTAGAGTCATGGGTTGAATCAGAGATCTGTGTCTTGGCAGTACAGGTAACCTATCGTACCGTGAGTCATGATATCCTTCAACGACTCGTTGGTACATCCGTTGGATCGTCCAGTGTAGATTTTTTAGGGTATTCATTAAGAGTAATTTCATCATTCCTATGTTCTACGGTCCTAAACTACGTCGTTTTATATTATTTTCTGATTATGTCAAGATAGGTTAAGCCCTCCTAACCTATTCATTCTCATGCATGCAAAGTTAGGGAGAATTAAGAGTGATCAAGCTAGTTCTCAAGCTCCTCTTCATCAATTCTTTCTTGGGCTTTCAAAGAGTGTTGAAATTCGATCTTACCCAGGTATGTAAGATTATGAATGGGTGTTTTCGTTCACACCCATGCCCAATCTCTCCTAGTTCATGAAATTTGATAAAAAATCTTATGAGGTTTTAACTTGACTTTTGTGGAATTCTAATAATTTACTAATGGGTTATTATATTTCAAGATTTACATTATGTTTTATGAATTTTGATAAGATCCTACAACTATTTTGATTATAAAATTATTGATTTCAATTTTTACTAAATCTAGCCTAACTATGTATGATCCATGATGAATCAGGCTATGATCTTTACTTCAATTATTGATATTTACAAATCCATCATGATTTATGATTTGAAGTATGGATTTATTCAAATAACCATTATGATTTGATGATATGTATGATCTACAAATATGAATGAACCTCATAATTTATGATTTATGACTATGGCCGATTCATGGGCCTTATTTCATAGCTAGTTCATGTATTTACAAGCAAGCTTATGATTACTATGATCTAACTAGCACATGAATCTCATGCATATTATACTATGAATACTATATATATTTTGGGAGTGGTATTTAACACCGAGTAGGTTCGTGGCCTTGGTTCTGCCCCGAATCTCATAACTATGTGCCAACGTAGGATATGTTAGGACCTCCCTTGTGAGTGTGCCATGGACCAAATGACCCTTTTCATGTGTGATCACGCTCTTCATGGTTCTACCCTTGGCAAGGTATGGACACCTTCCTGACTAGGGTTATAATTTGGGCTCCATGCGTGCTCATATAGTATATGTCGGTTATGAGAATTGTCGCACCCCATTTTCCTTGCGGAAAGCGGAATCCGACACGTGACAACTTTTTAAGGATTTAAAAGAAGAGTCGCCACCTAACGAATTTTGGTGCGTTTGGGCACCGTACTAACCTAAAAGTCTGTTTTACTAGCCTAGGTCACCAGAGTCGGGCAAGGACTCAAATTACCTCAAAAGAAAGGTGTTAGGCACCTTTCGAGGTCCACAAATGTGGTTCCCCGCCAGATTCATTAATTATGTGGGGTTATTTACTAAATGAGCAAATAATATTGGTTTTAACTCCCTTTTTATATTAAACAAGTCCATTGAACTAAGTGATAGAAAATTTAAAAAGTTCAAGTAGCTTTGTGATTAGAATAAAGAAAATCAAATAAAGAAAGAAGGGTATAGTGCGAGGCATATAATAAATCTAACACTTTATACAAATAACGATTGACAAATAGGGCAACTAACAACTAAACACTAAATTAGAAGAAACAATAACAAAATGAATAAATGAAAATTTTAACGATTGGACCGAACCTCAAAGAGGCGCCTACGTATCCCAAAAGGGAATTAGGTTAGACGTAGTTCTGCCCAAAATGAGGGGAGGATTATTTTAACCTAATGGGATTATCCCGTGCGACTAAAATAATATTTCACAAACTATTTAGGTTGCTCGTATTATTCAGTGGGTTTAGACTATCATTTCTCACTATCCGCCTAAATAATTTGTTATTAATCTTAAAGCGCTCTAAGTGAAGAAAAACTAACGGCCTAGAATTTGCCTACCCGTCCCAAACCTAATCTCTAAGAGGCATTGGATAACTAATTTGAATTTTAGGTCTAGAAATCTTAGACTTTTAACAGTGATATAACGTCAAACAAGCAAGTAATAATTAAATCAAATAGCAAGTATGGGTTTCAAATAAACCTCAACCTTATAAGCATGATTGCCAAATATGGGAACAAACCCCACGAGCATGATTTCTAATGCAACTTAAATGCACATAATTAATTGGGATGAATTCATCATTGGATAAACAGACAACAAACAATTTTAAGAACTTGAACCGACCTCACACTAAATTAGCAACCAGATATGAAAAAAAATACTTAAGCATATATTTAATTAATGATGAGCAGTTTTATAATGCAAAACCTTTTATTTATGACTAACCTTATAATCTACAAGCTAATTCTTTAACAGAGGATCAACAAATTCACGTGCTTTTCAAATTGAAAAAATGCCTTTGACGGACTATTTCAATATGATGTAGCATGATATCATATAGCATTATTAGCGGGGTGATTATTGAAATAAACGGAAAGAGATCACCATCAACTAATGATAGACTGTTTTAAACCTCATAATTCATATGATCTTATTGATTAGATATAAGTCCTATAGGCATGTTTTCTAAGTGTTTACATCTTATAGGGACGATTTCTATTAATTAAGTATGTATTAGTCCTATAGGCATGCTTTTTATGTGAGGTTCCTAATTAACAATCAAGGAAACAATCAAGAAAACATACAGTCCCCCACCCCCATCAACCCCTTTCCATTATTTTACACATTTAATACAATTATTACAAGTAAAATACATTATATATATATATATATATATATATATTATAATAATTAACTAATCCTCATAGCCATCTCTTGCACCTACAAATTCTGTTTTAACTCGAGAAGAACTTGGTTAAACAATAACATAGCAAGAACGCATACAAATATATATATCTTGGACTCCGAAAATCAACATATTTAATTTAAACACTTCATCAAAGGTATTCGTTCGAATATACAGAAGATTTTAGGTTATGAAATTCAGTCATACATAGCAATGCAAGGAAACAATAAAATATTAAGAACATATCACGATGCCGAAAAGATTATGATGCAAGTAGCGGATTCAAATATTAAAAGTAGCACATGAGAGTAAACTGACCAGTTAAGTAATAATGAATATCGTATCGTAATTTCAGCAAAATGATATAACAAATATCAGCAGTTTCAAGAAAAGCCTTTCAACGGTTAATGCCCAAATCTCAACACATCAAGATCACGAGAATCTCGTGGATTCCGAGCAATGCTTGTGTTGGATCGAGTTAAAGGAAATATAGAATTATCTCGAAAAGAAGAGAGCAACGGTTGTACATGAGAGCAAACCAAGTTGTGTTGTTAAGAGCAAAAAGTTTAAATGTTTAAGCTAGAGGATAAAATATTTTTTCCATTGAAAAAATCATGTTCGAATGCCTTCAAAGGAGAGGAAGAGACTGTTTATATAGTACTAAATTCATAATCCATCCTCAATCAAAGAGAGTAAAAAGGGGAAAGAAATAATAATAAGAGTCCATCAAATAAATTAATTACCTTAACTAATGAGATCATATCAAGATATTTTCAAGGAAAATCTTTATTTTACCATAATTAACGGATACTAAAATAATTAAAAGGAGCAAACATCAATCATTGACTAAGTCACAGAGTGAATTAAGAAAACAGAAGAAGGAAAATAATCCTGAGAATCAATCAAATGGCATCATTTTCCTAAAAAAGGATCGGATCAATATATTTTAAAAATAATGCTATTTCCTCATATTAAAATAAATGCTAAATTAATCAAGGAAAAATAGGCATCAGTCATATACATTTATCTAAAATGAAGGCAGGATACATGAAGTAAATTCCTTACTAAATTCATCCAACATAAGCCACTGTTGATTAGGTATTTAAAAATAATTCCAAGATCGCCATCATTAACAGCGACGGGCTGTCACGTAGACAAGATCACGCCATAATCTTTTTCATATTATCACTCCTTAAGACACCAACATTGTACAAAACTAAGTCATATAAAGCAGTTTCCAGCACAAGAAAAAAATATTCACTAATATCGCATGAAAGGCGTTCAGAATTGATTCAACGAAAACAATAATAATATACCACGAATACTCAAATGCTGACTACCGTGAAATTTGAATCTGTCACATAACAACTTCCTTCCAAATGCCTATTCTACAATGAAATAAATAAGACTAATTGCACAAAATACAGATAACTATAGATTGTTATGGATGATATTAACAATAATTATCATTACCAATTAACATTTTAAAGGAGGCTGTTCAGGAACTAGAATTAAGAGGAAAACACAATAATTACTCAAGTAAAGCAATGTTGTAGCCGAATATAACATTAAGAGAAACGCCAACTTCCTTTATGAATGTGCAAAGCAAACATAACCCAACATGAACTAGCTGTGAGGCAGAAAAAGAAGCAATCGGATGCAACATTAAATGGAAACAATCAATTTTTACACGTAAACACACATAAAATAAAAAGAGGATGAGGTTAGTGATATATTGAAGTAATTAACCATGTTCAGCCTCTTCTTACGGTGTCTATTCCGCCGATGGTTTGCTGGGTTGAACAGATTCACCAGAGATGGGCTGCGACGCTGCTAGAGAGGGGAATGAAGGAGAGAAAAGATAAGAAGGCGGTTGCTGGTTGGGGTTTTGGGTTTGGTTATGCTGGTTGGGAGAAGAGAAAGAGAGGAGAGGCGGGTGGTGACTGGAGGCTTGGGAGGTGCGACAAGTTGCTGGGCATTCGGTGCGGCACTAGTGGTGCAGTGAGTTTTCTGATAGTGATGGTGGGAAGAGAAGAGTGAGAGATAGAGAAGAGAGGAATGAAGGCGTTCACCGGTGGTTTCCAGTCGGCAGGGAAGAGGAAGAGGAAGAGAGTTGAGAGGAGAGAGGGTGGTTGAAGGTGAGAAGAGCCAGATGGTGCGGCGGCTGTGTGGTTGCATTTCTGGTCGGTACAGTGATGTGATGCCGGAGATGCGAGAAAAGGGTGGTGCGGTGACAAGAGAAGGAGGACGAGGGAGAGAGGAGAGGGTGGTGGCCAGAGAGGAGGGAGACGACGGTTTGCGGCGCTGAAGGTTCGGTGGTGTCGCGCCGGTAGTCTGGTGAGTTTCTTATGGTGGCAGAAGAGAGGGAAGGGGAAGAGTATAGAGAAGAGAGAAGCAAGGAAGCCTTGTCATGATGCTTGATGGCGGCATTCATGGAGGTTTTGCCGGAGTAGTAGAGTGGGCAAAGGGAGAAGTCAGCGGCTGCTATCTTTTGCCGGAGCCGGTGACGCAGTGGCCTTGTCGGTGAAAGAGGCAGAGGTTAGGATGAAGGGGGAACTAGGAGGGGGTGCGGAGGCCTTGAGAAGAAAATGAAAGTGAACAAAATGAGATTAGGTTTTGAGTAATTGAAAATAGGGAAATGGATAGGGTTTTGATAGGAACCGTTAGATCAAATTAAAACAACAGTTGTGATGAAACATTGAGAAATGGGTCGGATCATGGCTTATAGGACAGGTTATTGATAGTTAAATGGACAAAATTTGATTTGTATTTAAATAGTAGCCAAAACAATTAAAAGAGGCTACAATTGACATACATTTGAAAGATTCTGGCCAGATTTTAAATAAATTGAATGAAATTGAATAAAAAGTAGCTAAAATTTAAATGGATTGGAGAAAAATGGAATTAGCTGCTATTAAATTAATAAAACACTACACTTGTAAAATAAATTAATAAATATTTTAATTTACTACACTCATAAAATAAATTAATAAAAAGATAATATAATAGTTTGATTTATGATAAAATAACATAATATTATTATTATAAAATTAAATATAAATAAATTATATACTAAGTAAATTATATTTTGTAAATAAACATTGTTTAATTGAAAATATGTATGTATGTATATTATTAAGTAATATATTATATTTGACGTAATTACATATAATGTTGGAAAATTAAAAACTCTAAAATTAATATAATAAAATATTTTAGAAGTGTAATTTGAAATAACTTGTAAAAAATTTAAATATATAGACTAATGAATGCTAGAATATTACGAATGCGAATTAAATAATTTCATTAAAAAGGTAATTAATAAAATATGCATACATATATTAATACGCAGCTTAGACGGGGCATATGAAGATCAAAATTGGGTGTCAACAAGAATCTCCCATTGTTCCTCATAATTTATGCATGTTTATGATTATGCATATTGGCTCAAGTCATGTTAAATAAAGTTTTTCTCTTATGATTATGATTATGATTGTATTACGAATATCTTGAAAACCTTGAGCCTTATGTTATGTTACTATATTTATGTTATGAGCATGCTATCCTACTCTTATGATCATTCATGAGTTTTATATATTTTTAATGTCCGTTTTTACTTACCTTGCATACTCGGTATATTTCACGTACTGACCGCATACTTTCTATGATGTATCGTTTCATGATACAGGACCCGACTCTCAGGCTCATCTCCATATTAGTCCATCTCAGAGTTAGCTATCAACATTTTGGTGAGTCCTTATGTTTCGAGGGCCATATGTCTAGACATGATGTTCTTTTGTTTCAGTTTCACTGGGTTAGTTGGGGGTGTTGTCCCATCAACCCATCTGTTATGATAGAGGCTTTCAGACCGTATGTAGTACTCAACTGATGTGTGTTTCTAGTACTTTTCAAATTATCATGCTATGCTATGTTAGGTTTATGCTTCCGCTATATCGTATGTTTGGTATTCTGCTTTAAGTGATATGAAGTTAGATGTATGCTTATGCCTTGGGTCGACTTGGGGCCTCTCGGGGTTCCTTGTTCCGTGTTACGATCCGGGTCTACATTCGGATCGTGACATAAAGTTGAGCCTCACTCACTTGGCTTATGCAGATGACACCATTCTTCTTTGCTCTGGGGAGAAAAATTCAGTGAAGAAAATGGTTCAAGTTTTGGTAGACTATGAAAGGGTCTCAGGTCAGATGATTAACAAGAATAAAAGCTTTTTCTACATTCATGAAAAGACTCCAAGAAGAGTAGAGAATAATTTGAAAAGGTGGACTGGCATTCAACAAGGGGTGTTTCATTTTATATATCTGGGATGTCCAATTTTCTATGGAAGGAAGGAGCTTATTTTGAGCACCTGCTTGGTAAAATCTCTAAAGAATAATGATGTGCCAGAATTAGTTCCTTTCTTTTGGAGGGAGATTTATCCTAATTTCACATGTGCTGCAGTCTATGCATGTTTACGTGATGTTAGCAATGAACCCTCCTATAGGTACTATTGATCAAATCCACAAAGTACTTGCTAAATTCTTTTGGAGCAAACCTGAGATTAATCAAAGGAGGAACTGCGTTACTTGGGAGGACATGTGTTACCCAAGAATTGAAGGTGGTATGGTGTTCAAATCTCTTTTGGACATATCAAAGGCTTTATTTAGTAAACTGTGGTGGAATTTTAGGGTGTCTATTGGTTCACTTTGGGGTTCATATATTTGGAATATGTACTATAAAAAATTACATCATGTTTTGGTTAATGAAAGAGGAGCATCGCATATTTGGAGGAAAATGCTGGAAGTTAGAGATGAAATTGATCAAGACATATGGTGGCAAATTAAAGAGGGATCTGCTAGCTTCTAGTTTGATAATTGGATTTAGAAAGGAGCCTTATATAAAATTGAAGATGTAACTAAAGAGGGGGAAGAGGTGGAAGTAAGAGAGTTCATTAGCAATGGAAACTAGTATTTAAACAAATTGAAGGAGAGCTTATCAGAAGGCATGACTAATTATATCATTGAGAATATCTCTCCAAGGTTAATAGATGTGAGATACAGAGCATTGTGGTTGGGAAACTCTAAGGGGGTGTTTTCAATTAAGTCAGCCTTTCATACGATGAGGAAAAGGAAGGAGAAAATTGATTGGTTGTCCAATGTGTGGATAAAAGAATTTTCTTTCAAGATATGTTTCTTCATGTGGAGGATGTGGATGAGGAGGATTCCAACTGATGATATCCTAAGGAGAATGAGGATACAAATTGTTTTTAGATGTCATTGCTGTGACATTTACCATCTAGAGACTACGTCACGACTTTTTCTAATAGCTTCCATAGCAAAAAAACTATGGAAGCAGTTTGCTTCATGTGCAGGTGTAAATATGGAGGGAACTACTTTGCAACATGCTATAACTACTTGGTGGTATTTTCCAACTCCAACAAAGTTGAAAGTGATGTACAAAGCGATTCCATCCATCATCATTTTGGAACTATGGAAGAGGAGAAAGGCTAGAAGACATGAAAAGAAGGTCAATTTTCATAGGATATTTAACATATGTCAGTTAATAGTTCATCAACTGATAAGATTCAAATATCCTTGGATTAAAATTCTATTTAACTGGGAGGAAGTTATTGGTTATTTACAAGGATATAATCCAAGATTGCATTACATAATTATAAGATAGAGCTTCTCGGAGGAACAATGGCTCAAATGCAACACTGATGGGGCTAGTAGGGGTAATCCAAAAGAAAGGGCCTATGGTTTTTGTGTGAAAAATTTCAGGGGAGACCTAATTTATGTTGAGACTCAAAGAATTGGCATCAACACAAACATGCAGGCAGAGGTGAAAGTTTTTTGGCATGCTCTAAATTTTTGTATCAATCTAGGAGGGAATATTATTTTTGAGACAGACTCACTAGTCTCAAGAAGTTTGTGAAAAAGAAATGGAATGTACCTTGGGAAATAACAGGTTTAATGGATGAAATTTACAGCAATATGAAGCAGATAAGGATGGAAGTCAAGCATACATTTAGGAAAGTAAATCAGTTAGCTGATGAGTTGGTTAGCTTTGCTTTTAACTATAGGGAGAGATGTATTTTTCAGAGATTCAGTCTGCTCCCAAGGAAGTGCAAACAAATACTAAACACGGAGATAGCATGCATTCCATACATAGGAGTCAAAACACGAAGAATCAACAATAATGAAGACTAAAGTAGAGTTTCACGACAGAGTATATTTTCAAACATATAATTACAAGCATATTGTCGAGTCACAGCAACCTAGCCTAGCTATGAAAGTCATCAAAAAGGCTTGTCAAAAAAAGCAGATCTAAAAAGTTCAGGTACCATCAGTTGTGATTAGTGAACTGATAATGAAGAGAGTTGAGGAAACACGATCTTCCCCTACCCTGAGTCAGTCATCAACATATTCACTATGAAGACAACAGAAAATACCACCAAGCGGTCATGACCTCCAAAGAAATTTCGAGTGCACAAGAAGGAGGTTAGAAAGAGTGAAGAGGCGAGAGGAAATGTTGAAGTTATTTACCTCTTTGAGTTTCCATGAGCTGCAGAAAAACTATCATCACAGGTGGAAGGTTGATTACCTAGAGGAGAAGGGTGACGAGCTGAAGATTGAAGAAAGAGGTAGCCATGGAAACCCTAAGGAGAAGGAGACAAAACATTCGGAGTTCTAGATGTGTTCTGGTCGGAAGAGATAGTGAGTCAACAAATATATCTAACCCATTTTTGAGTCGAATCAAATATGTAATGTTTTTTGTTTGGACTTTTCGGATGAAATAAAAAGGGCCTGACCCAATAATTTATGTAAAAATATATATTAAGACTTAAGAGATGATTAGGACAAAATAAGATTGGATACCAAAATAAAATATTATACGAAAAAAGATCAAGAATACTCTTGAACTATAGGAAAAGGTCTAAAAATATCCTCCATCCACCTATTTTGCTAAAAACACCCCTCTGTTTCATCTTTTTGGCTCACTTTTATCCTTGAAACTAACAACCCCTCTTCATTTTATTTTTTTAAAATTATTTATTACGTGTCCTTTTCTTATTGGGTGGAATTAAAAACTCATTTTTTTTCAATCCAACCCGAAACAGTCTACCCATCCCGTGACCCAAAAAAATTTTTGAAAAAAACAATAGCAACACCACCCTCTCTCTGTAGTAATATAATACACCGTTCACATCCAAAAAAACCTCTTTTTCTTCTTGCTCTTCATCCTTAGCCACCTCATATCGCAAAACTCATCTCAGTTAACCACGGAAGCAATCCAATCTCCATCATTTCATCCATCTCTACTTGATTCTCTTCGAAAAAAATATTTTCAAATTCATCAATGTGAGGCCAAAAAAGTGCCTCTTATATCAGCTTCTGCTTCACCACTATTTCTGCACTCAAAAGAGAGAAAGATCCCAAGAAAAAGATTGTTATAATTGGGATGGGTCCTGTTTTTATATTCGGTAATGATGTCGATAGTTACTATGAAATGACAGACTTTAACTTTAATTGTTACTGTTGTTATTTTCTAAATTTTTGGGTCATAGGGGTAGATTATTTCGGGTCCGGTTGAAAACTTAGTGGGGTGGGTTTTTATTTCCACCCAATAAGAAAAGGACACCTAATGAAAATTTTAAAAAAATAAATAAAAAGGGGATGTTAGTTTTAAGGGTATAAGTGAGCAAAAAAAGTAAATATAGGGATATTTTTGCAAAATAGGTGGATGAAGGATATTTCTAGACCTTAATCTATAATTCAGGAGTATTCTTGATCCTTTTTTGAATACTATATTATGCCAAAAAGTAGTATATAGGTATATGAATTAAGTTACCATCACAATTTCAGTGTTACGTGCACGGTGTTTTATGGAAAAAATTAAAAATACCTTTAAATTATATGAAATTAAATTAAAATATCCTTCATTCATAATTTGATTCAAAAATATCTTTATTATTAATAATTTGGTTCAAAAATATTTTTATTATTGAGTTAAAAGTATTTTTTTCCTTCTAAACATATCATCTTTTTTAAATATATTTATTTTCTAATAAAATATTATTTTTAAAGAATCTTTTCTTATTTATTTTCTTTTAAAATCTCTTTAACTTATAAAAAAGAGGTGAAAATTATTTTCATTCCCCAAGTTTACTTTAAAAAATCAAACTCCTCCCTCAACTTTGAAAAATAGATTTTTTCCCCCTTTTATCCTAATTGACTTTATAAAATATCTATTTTATCCTTACATTATCAACTTTGTCTTCTTCGTTTTACTTCTTTAATCTATATAATAATTTTTTAATAAAAAATAAATATTAATTTGGGACAAAATAAAATAAAATATTACTAATGAATATGTAAGTTAATGATGTTCTATAATAAATTAAATTAGTAGAACAAAAAATAATTTCATTAAATAATAATTAAAAACAAGTGAAAATAAAAAGGTAATAATAATTTTATAAATATATTTCAATGCGTGAAATACAAAAAAATTAATAAAATAAAAATATTTTAAATATTATTTTTTTTATAACATAAATTAATTTTAAATTATAATTTACAAAATATTCTATTAATAGCAATCAATTTTATTTATTTATACAGACAATAGAGGATAAGAAAGAGGAGAAATATAAATACACACATGCATACATATATACATATTTAATGCATATAATATTTTTATAATAATAATTAAAAAAAATACTAAATAGCATTAAATTTATGACAAATTCATAAAAATATTGTTCTACTTATAATGTTAGTGAATTTAAATAAGGAACTATAAAAATCTAGGTTAAAAAATAAATAGTATATATAAGTTAAAAAGATATTACATAAATATGGAGGATTGAAAATAACAAGGGTAAAACAGATAATTTAAAATGTCAATTAGTATTTGGGGGGGGGGGGGGATGTCTATTTTTCAAAGTCGAGGGGGAGTTTGATTTTTAAAGCAAAGTTGGGGTATGAAAACAAATTTCACCCATAAAAAAGTGAGAAGTAATCTTTTTCTTCTTAATCTCGTTTTATCAGTTAAAATAGAATAACATATGTGCTTTTTAAACTGATAATTTAGGTCATATATATACGTAGTAACTTCATCATTAATTCTTATTTAAATAATAGTTATAAAAAATTCTAATAAAATAGAAAATATTTTTATTTCTTAATCTTTTTTGAATGTAGGATAAGTATTTTCTTATAGATTTCTTGATTTTAAAGTTAAAATGAAAAAAGGATCGACAATAACTATATTGGTGATATTTTAAAAATATTTTGTGAGTTGAAGCAATACAATAAATTATCATTTTTTATGACATTATAATTGTTGTATCTTAACTTGAAAACCAAGATTACATTAACAATATCCTTCTTCAATTCAGAAAAATTAAGAAATAAAAATATTTCCTATCTTATTAGAATTTTTTTTAATTGTTATCTAAATAAAAATTAATAATGAATTATTGCTATTTTATATATATGAAAATCAATTATAGGTTACAATATTTTATTAGAAAATAATGTGTTTTAAAAAAAAAATGTTTATCAGAAAAAAAAACATTTTTTGATCCAAAGATAATAATTGAGGCATTTTTGGATTAAACTATTAACAACATAGATATTTTTTAACTAACTTATTAACGGTAAAAATATTTTTAAACCAAACTATTAACGAATAACATTGTTATTCAATTTTACATAATCTAAAAGATATTTTTAATACTTTTTCCTTTATTTAATAATGAAATGAAAGATTTTGTGGGCATAAGATTAGTAATATTATCCCATACAAAAGAAAAAGAGAGTAAGATTATGGTTAATTATTGGTATAATTTTAATAAAGTAGATAATATTAGTTAGGATAAGAAAGTGGAAGAATATCCGGTGTAGAATCCGCACAAACACGTGTCTAGTCGGACAAGTTGGATGAAGATATTTACCTACTCATGAGAGTGTGGACAGTTAGTTGGGGGGAGTGGGGATGTTGATTGTGAATGAAGAATTCAGTTGGATCTTTTAGCAGATGAGTCAAATGGTCCTTTGAATTATTACTTGCACCTCTTGTAATCGTATTCCTAGGCCCCCTCACTTATTGGACATGTCGACAAGGTCATCTTTTTATTTAGGTAGAAATAAACTGCCCTTTGTTTCTTCTTCTTTTTTTTTTCCCTTCCTTTTCTTGGAAAAAAAACTACCCCACTTCAATTTATGCGACATTATTTAATTTAATATAAAATTTTTAAAATTCTTTCTAAACTTATAGTGTAAAATATATCTTAATCATTTATGTAACTATAGATTATTTTATCTAAAGAAAAAAAATTAATTAAAAATTTCTAGTTATAAAAAATATGACATTCTTATTGAAATAAATTAAAAATTAAAAATGTGTCACATATATTAGGACACATAGAGTATTATCATAAAGCTTCAAATTTCATAACATAACAATGTTTTAGAGTTTTGCCTTTAAAATTTGTGCTTTTATAATAAAGTCCATTTTTCAAATACACGAGCTGAAAGAAAAGTGATTATTTATAAATTTTATCATATTTTTAATTTAGATGTTCAATTCAATATAGAGATGATAAAATGAATGGCTTGAACTAAATTTGTGGAAATGGGGTGGGGTGGGGTGGGGGGGGGGAGTGAAAGTAGGTTTAATTAATAAATAAATTATTGTCCAACTCTATTCATAAGTTACTTAGGCTAAGATTGCGTCAAGATGAGCTAAATAGTAAATCATAATTGAAAAAAATTATATAATTCATATGATAATATTTATTATTCATTGCTATAATTTTAAATAATTACAATTATTAGCTACACTTTCATCTTTTAGCTAATTTTTTTATTTAATAGCAAATAAGAAAAGAATCTTTTAATCTCTCTCTCTCATTTTGTGTTGTTTCTCTTTTCTCTCTTTCTCCTCTATCCCTCTTTTTCTCTTTCTTTATCTCCCTTTCTCTTTTCTATTTTTTTTTTTATATTTTGTGTATCTCAAATGATATAATGAATTTAAGAGAAAATTAATAAATACATGTGATACAAGAGCGAATGAATACTAGCTAAACTAGAGTGAATATATATCACCTAAATGCACGTATTAATATAATAAAGATAGCTGCCTGATATCTCAAAATATAAAAATACAAAGAGAGAGATAGAAATATAGCATACCGAGAGATAGCGGATATAACCTAAATGCATATATGAATACAACAAATTCAGTTGTCTAATACCTCAAAAAATATAGAAATTCAAATAGAGAAGGGTGAAAATACAGTATATATACAACGAGGGAGAGAGAGAAAGAGAGAGAGAGAGAGAGAGAGAGAGAGAGAGAGAGGCAGAGAGAGGGCAAAGAATAAGGCTACGTATCGGTTGGTTCGGTTCAGTTTTAAAAGTTATCGATTCTACTTATCAGTTATCAATTTGTAGATATGTTAAACCGTTAAGATATCAGTTAATCGATTATTAGTTAATCGGTTATTGGTTCAGTTATAGGGCTGTCACGACCCACCTTGGGAAGTATGACTGGAACCTGCTGACCTACTGGTCTGAACTAACCTGACCAGACTGGGACACGTTTGACACTTATTTCAAGAAATGAACTGGCTATATCTCGGCTGTAAGTACAACCCCTAGCCGACAAGACCACTGTAAAAGAAGAGAGCTGACCAAAACAACGCAATAACAGGGTATTCTATGCAGGCCAACAAGACCATCATGTTGTCTAGTTATAACTAAAAAGTAAATCAGGCACTAAACTACGTTATGGCCAACAAGGCCGCCAACTAACAGCTAAACAAGGCCCCACACGACCAACACAGGAAATAAAACATATACAGGCCCCACATGACCAACAACAACTAACCACAGGAAATGTACAACAGTCTGCAAGCCTCTAGGAGTGATATAATGATCGGGACAGGGCCTAGACCAACCCAAAAACTGTACATCAAAAATACAAACCTCTACTAACTTTCAACTCTAGAGGGAAGGAGCTGAATAAACTACTGACTTCAGCTGGAGGCTAGGAACGTCCCGAACCGCGTCTACCTGCACCTGCAGGCAAGCGATGTAGCGCCCTGGGTGGGTGTTAGTACAACATGTACCGAATATGTAAGGCAGAAATATAATAACTAACTGAAAGCTGGTAAAACTGTAGTAATTAAAGGAAGAGAGTAAGGATTTAACTTGAATACCTTCACTGTCTGAATTATCTAAGCAACAAGTCTATATAAGCAAAAAAGAACCTAATCGGGCCTGCATAAGCCTGGAAGGTACAAACAACACAGAAGAACCTACCAGGGCCACCATAAGCCCCGGCAAGTACAAACAAGGTCCACCCTTACTACCTGAGTACAAAGGATGGTGTGTACTGTAACTCGGGATGGCCCTCGCGACCTAAATCTAGTGAAACTCATTACGGCCCTCGCGGCCTCAATCTGATGGAACTCAATATGGCCCTTGTGGCCTCAATAAATGGAACTCAAAATGGCCCTCGCGACCTCAGTAAAAGGAACTCTATATGGCCCTCGCGACCTCGATAAATGGAACTCAAAATGGCGCTCGCGGCCTCAATAAATGGAACTCAAAATGGCCCTCGCGGCCTCAATAAATGGAACTCAAAATGGCCCTCGCGACCTCAATAAATGAAACTCAAAATGGCCCTTGCGACCTCAATAGATGGAACTCAAAATAGCCCTCGCAGCCTCAGTAAATGGAGCTTTGTATGGATAACATCTAACTACTCAACATCGAAGTAAGACCATTCTAGCTAGATTAACTCAGACAAGAATTACTATTTTGTCACCATAGGCTCAATTCAGTTTATAACAGCTGACACCAATAGGTTTATTCTGAAGTACTATAGACACACGGGTCGTACTAACTTTATGATGAACATAACTTGCCGAAGGGATAGCCTTACATACCTGGATTGCTGATTCCTGATTAGCTGGCGAGTTTCAATCCGTATTCAATAGCTCTTTCTAACTGTAATTGTATTACTGACAGAATGAGACTAGTTTTAGTACTAAATTCGGCAAAAATGATAACTTTTGATACTAATATTATCTATACTTCAACTTATCAAAACACGGTCGAAGACGTATAATTTCTCGATGGTTCAGAAGGGAGAAATACTTACTTGAATCCTGTAATCATATAGAAATTAGTTTGGAGCAATTATGAAAACTTCTACTCGGCAGGGTTACGATTTGCTAGGCGAATTTCAAGAAACTAACTCCGTAGTAATGCTCCCTGCAGGCTTATAATTTGATTCCTGAAGTTAATTTGGATTTGGACAGCGTTTGATAGCGTAAACAGAAAGAAATAACTTTAAAATGGCGTGGGTTTCACTTCTGGACGAAGATATAAACATATGTAATGATTCAACAAGTGAAGGGGCTTTATATATATACTTGGGTGGTGGACACAGGGTCCGTGGCACCGACCCTGTCGCACTAATTTACGAGTGTGCCACGACGCCCAACGCGGAGGGAGGGGGTCCGTGGCACGCTGCCCCTGTTGCAGCCTACTCCGGCCTTCTCCCTCGCTTCTCATGTCGTGCCTCATTCTCCTCACAAGAAGCGGGATTCAACATGTGACAACTCTCTTAGGATTTAAAAGATTGAAGGACCGCCACCTAACGATTTAAGGTGCGTTAGGGCACCGTACTAACCTAAGGGATTGTTTTACTAGCCTAAGTCACTAGAGTCGGGCAAAGGTTCAGATTACCTCGAAAGGAAGGTCTTAGAGACCTTTCGAGGTCCACAAATGTGGTTCCCGGTCGTATTCTTTAATTATGCGGAGTATTTATTAAGCGAGCAAATAAGATTGATTTTAACTTTTCTTACGTGAAACCAATTAAATAAACTATGTGATAAAAATTAATAATGTGTTCAAATAGCATTGTAATAAATGAAATCAAATAAAGCGAGAAAGACATAATGCAAGGAATATAATTTATCCGAATAATGATTGACAAACAAAGGAAAATAGCAAAATAAATACTACTTAAAAGAAACAATGACAAAACGAATAAATGAAAATTCTAAAGATTGGACCAAACCCCAAAGAGGCACCCACGTATCTCTGAAGGGAATCAGGTCGGACGTAGTTCTGTACAAAAATGAGGGGAGAGTTGTTTTATCCTAATGGGATCACCCCATGCGATTAAAATAATATTTCGCAACCTATTTAAATTGCTCATATTATTCAACGGGCACAGACTATCATTTCCCACTACCCACCTAAATAATTTGTTATTAATCCTAAAACTCTCTAAGTGAAGGAAAACTAACGCCCTAACAAGTGCTTACCCATCCCAAACCTAATGTCCAAGAGGCAATGGACTACTAAATTTGAATTTTGGGTCTAGAACTCTTAGGTTTTAATGGGGTGATTAACGTCAAATAAGTAAATATAAAGAACAAGCACACAAGGTTTCAAGCTGCATCTATGCAAAATAAACCTATAACATGAATTCTAAACGTATGAATAGATCGTATATTCATGATTTCTAAACATGCGAGTTGATCCTATGAACATGATTTCTATGAATAAATCCTATATACATGATTGCTACTGCAAAAATCAATTTAAGTGCACATCATGCTATAGAATCCTATTAGACAAAGTTTCTAACGGTGTGGATAGATCAAAATAAGGCCGGATTGATAATGCCAGGACATCAGAAAAATGCAGCATAGTGAGTATATGAGTCTAGGAATATCTCCCTTAGGCAGGGATTCTATGATTCAAATATTGCATGAAAAAAGATCTCTGTAGACAGGGTTTTCTAATGGCAAGTAGCTAATTCAACATAGGCATGATGCAACAAAGACAAAATATTCATGACTTATACTTGGGTTTAATCCTATAAACATAGCGGCTGATTATCTATTCTCATGTTTATAGAAACATGCTTTATATTATTTAACTAGCTCCAATAGTCATGATTTCTATTATAAGACTGAGATATCACAAATATATTCTTATAGACAAAATCTAATTATACAAATATAGGCGTTATATTTTAATGTAATGAACCCTATAGTCACGATTTCTAATGCATACAGACAGATTACAAATTATGAATCATGGAGGCAGGTTTCTTGATATGAATCACATATACGAGAGGAGACAAGCTACAAAATTTATTATCAGTTTCCTATAGACATGATATGTAATTTACTGGATTAAACATCAAATAGGTAACTATATTCTGTTGACATGATTCCTATCACGTGTTGCTTAAACATATTAAACGGATAGTAAAATCCTATAGTCGTAATATCTATCCTTGTCAGATTAAGCCTATTTAATGGGTAGTTAAATCCTATAGACATAATATCTAGCATTTGATTATATGAACAAATCCTATTAGTGGATTTTCTAAGTGGTTAATATGTTGAAACACAAATAAACTAGAGATATGGTGAGATAAGCGTGCTAGCTAAAGGGGAAAAGGGAGAGGAACTGCGGAAACAAAACTTAAACATATATTCCCACCCCCCTCAAAATAAGGTACTTTTGGAAAATACAAAACAAATACTACAACAGGCATATGAATGAACTAAAGATACTAGGACAAATATGATTGTTTTAATTAAGAGTAGAATTCTCATGAACACTTTCAATAAATCACAAACAATTATTGCTAGACATGGTTGAACTATGTAAGTATAGTAAAAAAAAAAAAGCCCGAATATCAAAGAGCACAGACAACAAAGTTCTAAACAACACAAATTTGCAATAATAACTTCTGAAATATAAACTAACCGGTTAGGAGTAAACAGAGAATAAACAGCAATGAAGAGTAGATCAACTAGAGGAGAATCAGAGAACTAGTGGTGTTTTATTTATCATGAAAGGAGAAAAGCAAGGTTGTATTCCCCTCCCCCTTATATAGCTAATAAGTCAAAGTGATTTAAAGGAGAAGGTAATATTAACATTTATTCCGAATAACTGTTTACCATATGTCAATGAATTACCCTAATTAAATGAAATTAAATAAAGGAAAGAATTTTTTTTTTGCCATAATTAACAAATAATAAATAAAGAGTTTAGTCATGAGAATCTTCCTTTAATTAAGGCAGATCGTAAAAATCTCTTTTACCCCAATTGCAAATATTGAAATAAAGGAAAGAATTATTCTAATGGGAATTTTACTTTGTATTAAGTCTAAATAAATTTCCTTAAACACCTTGAGCAAGAATAACTATTAGATAAATTATACCTACCAAAATAATTAATCACTGATTCCTCTCTAATAAATCAGAATTAATGCAGAATGATCACAAATTGTCATAATTAAACAAAAATTTTGCTGTCAAAATCAAAGTTACCATATGGGACAGACTTGCCACACAACTGGAAAGGAAATCATCAATAATTAATGCAGAGAAGTTCTAATTCAAGCCATAGAAGAAACATTATCAAGTAAGGAACTTAAATCACATATTCTAGGGGAAGAAACAAATATTTCAAACTAGTATTCGAGTCTACTAGTAACTGATGGATCGAAAATCAAAACTAATAGGCAAGTTTGAGCTAATTTCTCATTTAAAAGAATGAATAAATTCACCTATTGCTATTTTGTAGAATCCTAACATAAGTAAAGTAGAGCATGTACGTATATATAAATCATGAATCATAATGGTTTTAAATCCATTCGAATATTAATATATAGGTAAAATAGAGTTATTTTCACATGTTAATAAAGGGCACAAACAAATGAAAACAAGAACAGTTACAGCTAAATATGTCAATGAACATAATTAACTTCAGATTTAATTTTGTGCAAAAAATAACTAAAAAATGACGGAGAGCAGTAATAGCTATTTAGCAGATCCAAACCATGGAGGAATTTGATATTTTTGGAATTGTAACTAGAGGTACGACGTTTGGTTGTTCACGGTGGTGGTTTGACCAGATATGGCCAGAGATGGTGAGAAACAGAGGGAATGGGTGGTTTTCGGATGGATGGCGTCCGGGGAGGAGGGAGAGTAGGGGTGCGACGCTAATTTTGAAAGAGAAAAGAAAATGGAAAAGAAGAGTGGAGGAGTGCGGCCATTGGTGGTTCTCGACCGGAGAGGAGCAGTAGGGGTGCGGTGCCAATTTTGAAAGAGAAAAAAAATGAAAAAGAAGAGTGGAGGAGATAGCGGCTAAAACAATGGGGGCGACGACTCTAGTTTCATTTAGCCGGAGTTGATTGGTATATGGCTGAAGAAGGGAGAAAGTGAAGGATTTGCGGCTGCTGATTTTGGTAGGGAGGGAAGCGAAACGAGAGTGAAGGGTGGTGTTGGGGTCTTTGCTGTTTTCGGCGGATCTGGGAGGATACGGAGGGCTACGGTTTTGCGGTTGTGTGAAAGTGAGAAGAGAGAGCAGAGGAAGAGGGTAGCGCCGCTGCTGGTGGTTTTCTGGAGTGGCGGCTGTTGGCGGCGAGAGGTTTCTGGTCGCGGCAGTGAGGGGAGAAACGAAGGGAGGTGGTGGCTGGTGTTGGGGATGAGAGGGGGAGATGGAGTACTGGGTAATTTTTCGGCCAACAATGGTCCGAATCAATGAAAGAGAGGAGAGTAGAGGAGGTGGCACGGGGCGTTGGAGAAGATGGAGAGGGGAAAGTGAAAGATTTTTAGGGTTTTGGGGTATTTGGGTTATTAAAGGAAGATGGGTATGGTTTAATTTAGATCGTCAGATTAAAATGAATGAATGATGAGATTAAATTTTTAGGTCATGAGTCGGATCAAAAGTCAAACGGGTCAAGAATTGGTTAATGGGTAGAGTTATAATTGAAATTGAATTGGAGTTTACAACGTGGCCAGATTTTGCTAAAAATGGTTAAAATTGCATAAATTCAATAGAAAGTGGCTAGATTTTAAATGAATTAGCTGAAATTGAAATTAGCTGCTATTAAATTAATAAAACACTACACTTGCAAATAATTTAATAAATAAGTAACACAATAATTTAATTTACGATAAAATAATATAAATATTATTATTATTATGAAGTTACATATAAATAATTTATAAAGCTAAGTAAATTATATTTTGTAAAAAAACCTTGTTTAATTAAAAAAAATGTATGTACAATATATTATATATAACGTAATTATATACAATACTTTAAATTAATGTAACAAAATATTTTATAATTTAAAATAATTACGCAAAATTCAAATATGTATGTCAATTAATGCTAGAATATTACAAATGTGAATTTAAATAATTTCGTTAAAAAGGTAATTTCAAAAATATGTATATATATAAATAAGCAACTTAGATGGGGCATAGAGAGGTCAAAATTGAGTGTCAACATCTCCGATTCCGTGCTCGTTTGACTTTTTTCCGAGCTCTTTCTCGTACACACCGAACTCTCAAACTCTTGACTAACGTACGAATAAGTCAACTAAACGTTAGGAACTTACGGGGTGTAATACGGGCTAACTGTTAAGATATCACATGAAAAATCTCATAAGTCATAAGTATGTTTAACTAGAAAAAAATGAGTGAAAAGAGAAATGGCATATAGAACTAGCTCAGCTAAAATAATCAACTTTAATTTAGATTTGAATAACATCCCTTTCACTTTTTATTGACACACGATTCATCTTCTTGCTAGGATACTTTATATATTGAAGGCAAAAATTGTACTTTGATAAATTATTATCGGGTTATCGGTTTACCCATTAAAAAAAGTGGCCAAACCAATAGCCGAACCTATAACAAAAACTTGCGACAGTAAATCGATAATCAAACTGTTAAATCAATAACTTTAATCATTAATCCGATAATCCAATTATTAATTCTGTTTATTGGTTTAACTATTAATTTGCACAACCCTAGCAGAGAGAGAGAGAGAGAGAGGAGAGAAGATATGAGAGATTATATATTAATTCTAGCATAATTTTTCGTAATTTTTTATATGACATGTTTAAAATTATAAGAGTAAAAAATATTTAGTATATTCTATATATATTTAGTTTAAAATCACAAGTCACAAACTTTGTTTTTAATTTCTTAAACTCTGCATGAAATCAACATCAGATAAATAAATTAAAACGGAGAAAGTATCAAAGTGCTGCTATTGGTCTACATTCAATTCACCATAGTTCACTAGCCAAGTCTAAAAGGCTAGATGGACAATAAGTACTTTTCCATTAAGTCGTGATTAAGCCAAATCATTTACATCCGGGAGATTTACTTCCTCTTATCGCACAAGCTAAGCAAATCATTGAATTGCAAAGTTAACATAATCTATCAAGTTTCCTGGTGTGATCTTCTCAATTTTATTTATTACGAGTATCGATTCATGTAATTAAATTTATTAAAAAGGAAAATATTTTTTATTAGGATTTATATATATAGTGTTTGAATCGAAATTTTTAATTTAAAAAATCTGATGTTGTATGACGAATTGGAATTAATAAAATGGCATAAAATAATTTAAATTTAGAATATAAAAATTATATACATGTCATCATAATTCTTGACGCTGAGAAATGAACTAAACTATATGGTAACGTCTTAACTAATCTCAACCTCAATAATCTAGAATAATTAAGAAAAGTGTTCGAGCAGTGGTCATTTTGCTTAATACTACCTCACATGACCCAAAATTTGATCATTATCTAGACCCTGTTTGTTTTCACTTATTAGCTGTCTCGATCTGATTGGTTTAGACATCATTGAAGATAAGTTTTTAAATTCGTAATCTATTTAATCGTTTGTGTTCTATCAATTACTCTGATTTCGACCTTTTTTATTAAAAACTCAAAAGAGGACTTTTTAGAAAGAAAAAAAAAGTTAATCAGTTGTTGGATGGTATTTTTGAATAAGTTATTATTCGTGGCTGAATTAAAAGTATAGTACGCATTTTCGAGTTTCAAGTATCCCCAAATGTCTTAATTAGAAGTATAAAACTTAATTAGCTGTCATTATTTTTCATTATCTTCTTAGGATTTGAGGACATTTGGATACTTCATTTTAACCGTTCACTTTATGAATCCAAAATTAAATTTGACTTTTGTTTTAACTATCATTAGAATTTTACCGAATTCAAATAGAATTCTACTAGACAAGTTCTATCCATCTTTAAACTCTAAGGTTTATTAAGGTTCTTAAGGGCTACTTTATTCTAGACGGTCTAATTCGTGCCTATATAAAAAAAGACACATATTTTCTTGAAAAAACATCTGAAATATCTTATAAAATCTTGAGTATTCTTAAGACATCAAATATTATCTTTTTCAAAGGCATTCTTGACGATTAAATATATTACAAGGAGGTTCATATTAATCTATGTTTGAGAAATACGCTACTAATGGATAACTTTTAAAAGTATATCTGTTACATAATCCCTTAATTGTTTAATTTTCATATTATAATCCCGTCATCGTTATTGAGAATCTTAATAGCTCGGTTGGTTGGATATCCAAACTTTTACGTTGTTGATAAAAGTTCGATTCTTCACCTTATAATCCCTTCCCATTTCTCCTTTCTTAAAAGAAAACTAATAATAAAAATGGCTCAATTTAACTTCTTTACTGATGAGTAAAATGAAATTACACTATTAAATCATTTATGAAATAATTATAAGTATCTATTATGACAAGTGAAAACTAATAAAAAAATTAAAAATAATAGTTGAACTGGTTACCTGAAAAATAAGACAGAAAACCTGCCGCAACAAGTTAAATTATAACGAGTTTGATAATTTCATATTACTTATATAAGTTATAGGTACTTGTATTAACTACACCTTCTGTTCATCTTCAATTATCTACTTTAAAAATGCAAAACATAATTCATCATTTAATTTCTAATTTACTTTATAATTATTTTCTAATATATTTCTTAAAAATATCGAATTTATTATATTTAAAAAATAATATAAAAAAATTATTATTATATTTACTGTTCCTTAAAAGGCGTGTTTAATTAATACTAAACGATTAATGATGAATGGAGAAAGTAATCGATAAACTATAAACAAGTGCACACAAACCATTCACAAGGAAAGTCATTTATTATGCCCCACTTAAAAAATAACTATACAAGGTGGTTCAACAAAAAATTGAGAGGAAAGTCGAAAACAAACATAATTATTTAGGAAATCACACATTTATTAAAG
The DNA here is from genome assembly GCA_035772735.1 of Datura wrightii. Taxonomy (NCBI): domain Eukaryota; kingdom Viridiplantae; phylum Streptophyta; class Magnoliopsida; order Solanales; family Solanaceae; genus Datura; species Datura wrightii. The sequence continues at coordinate 18,771,894 of JASDFA010000001.1, forward strand.
GTAAAATAGTTTTTCTACCTCACACAAAATAAATTAAGATTTACATAAATTCTATTGTTTTCAAACCCCATATATAATAGCACACTTGGACTTGTTATTGTACACATCTATTAATAGCACACTTGGACTTGTTATTGTACACATCTATTAGAGAGCAATAGAGTAGGAAAACACGACAAAGCTCCACACAGAAAAGGAAAATTCAAGCAATATTAAAAATCTAATTAAAATAGCAATTTAGAGGTGAAGGTGGTGGTGGTGGTGTCCCCCCTCAGCTTCTTTTTCTTCTTTCTTGGCATCCTTCTTCTCATGGTGCTCATGGAATGCAAATCCACCTGCCCCTACTGCTGCTGCTGCTGCTATCTCCTCCTCTATCTTGTGTTTGTGTGCATGCTCTGGATCCTTCTTTGCCTCATGTTTCTCATGCTACTTTTATGACAGGAAAAGTGTGAAACATAATTAATAAGTGTTGATGTAGAGGCAATTTTCAAAGATCAATTACTCTCTATTTCAATTTACGTGATAATATTCTTTCTTTTTCAGTTAATTCAAAATATAATAATACATTTTTATATTTACTAATAATTTAACTTAATTTTTTATTTACTCTTAATTAAATGATTTATAGTCCGTTGATGCTGAACTTAAACAACTATTAAAAGTAATTTCAGCATCTATATAATATGTCTTTTTTAAAATGCTAAGAACCTTTGATTTTCTTTTTTTTTTTTAAAACCTTTTGCATTGGATTAAATTAATGGTGGCAAAATCAGTTCATGATATTATAATCTGCTCAACTTATTTAAGTTTGGGCTGATAATTGACCGCTCATTTATTAACTCAGCTTATTTCAGCCCTACTCATTTCAATTCATCAAAGTTTTGAGTTGGTATCTAGCACAAATTGATTAATGAGAAATCTTGTCAAAATATTCTCAAAAAGATATTTTATATTATTTAATATGTTATATTTAGTCATAATAAAGGAAAATATTACTTTATAATTATCAAAAGATTATAAAATAGCAAATAAAACAATTAGAGTTGAGCGTGGACCATGACCCCCATTTTAGTCCATTTCAATCCAAATCGTTTCAGCCCAAATAAATTTTGGGCAGATCAATAATTCACTCATTTATTAGCTCAACCCAACCCACCCAAATTCAATCCAACCCTTCCATTTGCCACTTATAGATTAAATAAATAGTTGGCAAGTGAAAACCCTTCTGTTTCGGCAATCCAACAACTTGACAAGAACATTTGGGAATAGAAGCAACAAACGTCTGTTAGATCACGGAAAGTTGGGGCATGTGATTAATAAGTATTACTATATTTTAATCAAACTCTAGAGTTTAAATCTCAGAAATAAAGTTATTTTTAATAGAGAACAATTTATCTTTCAAAATAAATTTCCAGACACGCAAATCCGATCACAAAACTGATCGTGTAAAATGAATATCAGGCAACGAGTGTTAAATAATATCTTTTTATCGACGTACAATTCTTGCTTTTTAGATCATAAGCACACGATGATGATGACCCATTTAAATAGGATCATCATTGAAAAACTTTAGAGGAAATGAGATCTTTTATGATCAGTTATCATAAGATTATATTTACACGTACCAGGGCGTAGGCACCGGCAGCAGCAGTGCCAAGTTTACCGAGTTGCTCAAGATGCTTGTGGTGTTTGATTTCCTTTTCGTAATCGACAGGGCCCTCCTCCGCCTTGTCCTTGTGGTGGAACAGGCCGTGGTGGTGTTTCTCCTCCGCCATGTGATCGATTAACTATGTATGACTATGAAACAAGATAAAGTGTGTGATGTTTTGATTCAATTGTCATCTGTCCTAGTGCTCTATTTATAACTGATGATTCTGTAATTCTAATAGTGAACTTAGTCCAAATTAAATAATTGTGGGTGAGGTGGCTCTTTGATAGTCGTACAACTGATCAACTATAATGTCTGTGTATCTTAACCCTACGTACGTGTGAAATGTTTTTTTTTTATACTAATAAGTGAGATTAGTAAATTGAAAAATAGTACAGGCAATAACTTACTGTAAAATGTTAAATGAATAGTGATAATGTAAAAAGTCTTTGTATATACTTTTTATACGGATAAGTTAAATTAATAATTTATCACTATTATATATCTTCAAGTGCAGATGAAAGATTCAACAGATTCTACTTGGCCTTTAGATTGCTTTATTCTGAAAAAAAGAAAATCATTCGGTATTTATAGTATTTACTTTTGGACGTTATTAATTTAAATTTATACTGAAAAATTTCACTTTAGATAAAAAAAAATTACTTTCTATTAAAGATTATTCAATTGCAAGGCTCGTATATAAATTCTCTAGTTAAAAATAAAAGACTTACATATCATTCTACCATATAACTTTCGATGGTTTTCAACAATACTTCTAAGTGCTTAGGTATCAAACATTATGTTCGCATATATATGTTCAATTATGTAGGTAAACAAAATACAAGACGAGATTTGAGCAAAAAATCTATTATGAGAATTAGATTTTTAGATCATTTAAAAAAAAATAATTTTATAACTATTTTTAATATAAAAATTTATTTTTAGACATAAAAAATTATTTTTTAAATTCATTTTATAAAAAATCAAAAAATTTCATTTTCGTTTTTGTATATTCTGTTATAAATTGTGGTTGTAATCATCCTACAAGGCCCATTGGCAATTAGTTGTAACTTGGGCCTTTGGGTCGTGGTTGTTCGCCAACCAATGTTTCTTATCTAGTACTAGTAAATCTCCTCAATTTTTTAATTATATTTTTTTGGGACATCACTTTAAACACTATGTCCCTACTGCAAGATGAAAATGTCATGTACCTGTCATTCAAGTCAATTTTAAGTGTTTTTTTTTTTTTCATATTTAGTTTTCAAAATATTCATTTTTTTTTTAATTTGAAAATGTATTTTATTTATATTTAGAAAAAAATCATATAATTAGGCAAACTTAACTCAATACTTTTAAAAAATTACAAATATTAGCAAAATAATTACAAAAACAGCAAATTATCATGTTTTTAAAATAGTTATTGTATCAACTTTTCAGCAATCTCTCTCCAAGTTACTGTCCGTGTTCCTCTCCAATTAACTGCTCGAGTATTTCTCTTTCAAATTCCCCAAGATTTTCTCCTATTATCTCTCTCACAATTATCACTTCGGTCATGATTCTTGGGTAAGTTTTATATGATTCAGAGCTTTGAAATTGCTTTCTCTCTCTCTATCCAAGCACACCCAATCAATTTATTGTAGATCTGAATTATTGTCCTTCTTCTTATTATTCTCTATGGGTTAATCGACATTGTAGGAGAGATCAAAGCTTCAGACTTTATTAGCAATCTACCATTGTCGAAGAAATCGAAGCTCCAGATTTGAGAAGCAATCTTTTTGATGGAGAAGCCTCTACTTCACCATTGTCAAAGAAATCGAAGCAAAAGATTTTATTATCAATCTATCATTATCGAATTTCTCAAAATTTTATCTTTGTGTATCAATGACAGAATTGAACATTGCAATTTTTTTTAAGTTTTTGTTTTTGTGTATCAATGGAGAATTAATACAATATGTATCAGTTATTATAAGACTGATACATATTGATACAGACTGTCTTCATCTTTTATCTTGATTTCAAGATGCTTTTGATACAGACTGTATCAATTAGATATATAATGTACGAGAATGATCTTTCGATAATAGAACGATAAAGACAATCTTCATCTTGTTCTATAGTTATCACATTTTATGACACAAACTTTATTTTCATATTAATGATACAATACTAAAATGTATCAATCAATAATAGACTGATAAAGAATGATATAAACAATGCTCTTCTTATATCTGAGTTATCACATTCTATGATACAAATATTGTTTTCATATTAATGATACAATATATCAGCCTCTTCTCCTTTTATTTTTTTGAATATAACCAAGTACTTGAACAATATCATTTTCATATTAACGATACAATACTAAAATGTATCAATTGATAATAAACTGATAAAGATGATATAGACAAAGTTCATCTTGTATATGAGTTATCACATTCTATGACACAAACTTTATTTTCCTATTAATGATACATTATATCAGTATCGTAGTGTTAGACATCTTTTTTAAAATTGTAATGCTGATGCACCCAACGAAATTTTTTTCCCAAATCTGTGTTTTCTCAAGACGAGAAATTTCTCAGTTATGAAATTTTGTTTAAACTATTTAGACATAGTGAAAAAAATTTAAAAACAAACGAGATCAAAAGCTGAGTGATTTACTCCCACGGAATACGCAACATGTCACGCCCCACCTTGGGGGGCATGACTGGCACCTGATGCCATACTAGGATCTGAGCTGACCTGGCTAGCTTATGTACTCTTGGTGCCTACCTGCTCTTCAAATCAAGAAAATAATGAGCTATATCTTGGCTGTAAACACAGCCTCCGGCCGATAAGGCTGCATAACCACCTGTAAACAGAAAACAGCTAACCAACAACACGCCATAAAGGGACCCTATGTGGCCAACAAGACCACCATGCTGTCTAGTTATAGTACAATAAAAATAAGTAATTATAACTATGTTATAGCCAACAAGGCTTCTAACTAAGAGCTAAACTAGGCCCCACATGGCCATCACGTAATATAAACATATATAGGTGCCACACGGCCAACAACCAAACCAACAACTGAAAATCTGTAGCCTGCAAGCCTCTAAAAGTGGAATAATGGTCGGAACAGGGCCCCGACCTACCCATTAACTATACAACAAAAGAACAAACCATCTAGCTATCAACCCCGGAGAAAAGGAGTTGATTAGACCGCTGACTTCGGTTGATGACTAAGGAGGTCCTGAACTGCGTTTATCCGCACCTACAGGCAAGTAATGCAGTGCCCAAAAAATGGGCGTCAATACAATATGTACCAAATATGTAAGGCAGTAATAAAAATGACTGAAAAGTACTGATAATAAAATCGAAAATGATTCAATAGAAAGGATAAGAGATACAACTGCAATTCCCTAAACCTACTACATAATTAATAATAAGTAATGCAAACAAGAACCTTACCTGGCCCCTATAAGTTCGGAAGGTATAACCAGCGTGGAATAACCCGCCCGTGATCCTCATAAGCCCTGGTGAGTACACTTTAATCTATATACCCCTAACAAGGTCAAAACGAGTCAACAGGTAACTATAGCCAACCTGTCTGTCCCCTGGGTATGCAACTAAGCCCGCTCGACTCTTATAGCTGCGTTTGAGTCCAATGGACTCTTGTAACTGCACCTTTGCACACAAGGCTCGACGAGGGTCAGTGATGACGATACGGTGTAAAAATAATAGTCCCGCCATGGACGGACTGTAATATGGCCCTTGGGCCTGATTATAGTCCCTTGGGACAACATATAGTTCCTTGGAGCGATCCATATAGCCCCGAAAGCGATGACACAACTAGTAACCTTGAAATTGGTAAACGGAAGGCTATATAGGGTAAGGTCAGTCCCAATCTAAATAGAAAACGCTAATCTCAAACTAACGGTAGCAGCTAACCACAATATACATGCTTCTGGATTTCTTATAAGGATTTAAGTCGTATTATGATACGACAGGAATAACTTGCCGAAGGAATTCGCCTTAACACACCTTGAATGCTGACTTTCATTTAACCGATAGGTTTCAACCTGTAATTGATGGTTCCACTCAACTGCAGCCCTTATGCTGAAAAAATAGGGCTAGTTTCAATACTAAATTCGATAAATAATGATATCTTCGATAATAATATTAACTATAATTCAACTTTGAATAACTCGGCTGAAAACCCATAATTTCTCGAGAGTTCAGAAGGAATATGTTACACCATGTAAGATGTTAGTGGTTAGTAGGCGTACACGTGGGTTGTGACGAATAAAGAGAGCTTGACGCGTATGGGAAGGGCCTCAGAAGCAGGGTCAGGTGAGGCTAGGCTATGAGGGCCCAGCGACACGCCAGTCTGCCTGTGCTTTGGGAAACGCAGCGCGCCAGATAGACCAGTTACAGCGGATTTTCCGTGTAATGCACACTACCCTCGCAGAGTCAGTTGAGTTAGTAGTATTTCGATTGCGGAACATAGCAGGATTGTGGTATGAGACCTGAAAAGGTCCCGAGGCAGAGACGCTCCCCCTCCGACTTGGTCTAGATTTTCAGAGGCCTTCCTAGATAACTACTTGCCGTGAGAAATTCGACAGGCCCAGGGGGATCAGTTTTTGCACCTGGAGCAGGGCTCAATGAGTGTCTGAGAATATGCAATCACTTTTGATTCCTTGGCCAGGTATGCGCCAGCCTTTGTAGATACTATGCCAGCCAGAGTATATCGATTTATTATGGGGCTGCTCCTGGAGTATGTGGAAACTTGTGTTACAACTACTTTACGCGAGGACATGGACATTGCCCGCATTCAGGTTTTCACTCAGAATATTGAGGGGATTAGGCAGCGACAACGCGAGATAAAAAGAACAAATCAAGAGCAGCGTCGTAGGTCCAGGCCCAGTGACATGCAGGCAGAATTGCAGGGTGGATCTAGGCCACGAATATCAGGCAGGCCACCCAGACCCCCACCTCCACAGCAGCAGAGTAGTAGATCAGATTGTGGGGAGCAGTCAGGACCCGATGAGAGCTTGGGGGCATCAGGCCCTTAGCAGCAGAGGGGGTCAGATCAGAGCAGGTCCACTGCCACGTTGTGTTATTTGCAGTTGACATTATTTTGGGGTGTGTAGATATGGTGATCGGGATCGACAAGACAGATCTTCATCAGGGTCACATGCCCCAGCACCTTCAGTAGGGTCCTCAGCTCCAGCCTGTAGAGGCAGAGGCAGATCACGGGCATCCAGTTCAGGTAGCGGTCCGGATTAGACTTATTCTTTACCTGGGTGACAGGAGTTAGAGTTATCGTCGGATGTTGTGATAGGTATGCTGGACATTTTCTCACACTCAGTTTATGTTTTGATACACCCAGGTTCCACTTTGTCCTATGTTACTCCACTAGCAGCCCGAAAGCTTGGTATAACGCCATAATTGCTTCAGCGACCATTTTTGGTGTCTACACTCGTCGGTGATTCTATTATAGCTAAAAGGATCTACCGGGGTTGCACAGTAGGGGTCGTCGGTCGCCAGACATCAGTGGACTTAGTGGAGCTAGAAATAATTGATTTTGATGCAATTATGTGAATTGGCTAGCACCATGTTATGATAATGTAGAGTGTTGGACCAAGATTGTCCGATTTCGCTTTCGGGGGGAGGTAGTGCGAGAGTGGAAAAGCAAGGCCGCTACGCCAAAAGGTAGGTTCAAATCCTATCTTCGGGCGACGAATTTGATAGCAAAGGTTTGTATATACCATATTGTCAAGGTTCGAGATATTCAAGCAGAATCCCCGACTCTTCAGTCCATTCCTGTGGTTAGTGAGTTTCCAAATTTATTTCCAGATGAACTTCCTGGTATTTCCCCAGAACGAAAAATTGATTTCTCTATCGACTTGCTACCAGGTACTCAGTCTATATCCATCCCTCCGTACCGAATAGCTCCTGCTGAATTGAGAGAATTGAAAGAGCAGTTGAAAGACCTATTAGATAAGGGCTTTATCAGATTGAGTACGTCATCGTGGGGTGCGCCAGTTCTGTTTGTAAGAAAGAAAGATAGCTCCCTCCGCATGTGTATAGATTATCAATAGTTTAACAAGGTTACTATTAATAATAAACATCCACTTCCCAAGATAGATGATTTGTTTGATCAGTTGCAAGGGGTGAAATACTTCTCCAAGATCGACTTAAGGTCAAGATACCACCAGGTGCGAGTTCAGGAGAAAGATATCTCAAAAACAGCTTTGAGAATCGGGTATGGTCACTTTGAATTTCTAGTTATATTCTTCGGATTGACAAATGCCCCAGCAGTATTCATGGATCTGATGAACAACATCTTCAGGCCATATTTAGATCTGTTTGTGATAGTATATATTGATGACATCCTGCTGTATTTCTGTTCAGAAGCAGAACATAAAGATCATTTTGCTAACGGTACTCCAGATTCTCAAAGATTGCCAGTTATATGTAAAATTTTCTAAATATGAGTTTTGGCTGAATTCTATAGCTTTTTTTAGGCCATATTGTATCAGAGGCTGATATTCAAGTTGATTCGCAGAAAATTGAGGCAGTAAAGACATGGCCTAAACCTATAACTCCAATAGAGGTTCACAGTTTCTTAAGATTAGTCAGGTATTACAGAAGGTTTGTGGAAGAATTTTGTACCTTATCAGCGCCTTTGACCAAATTGACGCAGAAAGCAGCCAAGTTCCACTAGACCAAGGTCTGTGAGCAGATTTTTCAAGAATTGAAAAATAGATTAACGTCGACACCAGTGTTGGCTTTACCAGAAGGTTCATACGTTATGTTATATATTGTGATGCTTCAGGCGTTGGGTTGGGTTGTGTTCTGATGCAGCATGGTAAGGTAATTGCTTATGCTTCAAGGCAATTAAGAAAACATGAAAAGAACTATCCCACCCACGATATGGAGTTAGCTGCCGTGATTCATGCCTTGAAAATATGGAGGCATTACCTGTATGGGGTACACGTGGATATTTTTACCGATCATAAGAGCCTCCATTACATCTTCACGCAGAAGGAATTGAATTTACGACAGCGTCGTTGGCTAGAATTACTGAAAGACTATGATGTAAACATTTTGTATCACCTAGGGAAGGCTAATATTGTAGTAGATGCACTTAGCCGTAGGTCTATGGGAAGCTTGGCACATCTAAGGCCAGAACAACGGGAAATGGCTCAAGAACTGCACCAGTTAGCCAACTTAGCCGTCTGGATAGTAGATTCAGAAGATGATGGGACTGTGATTCAGAATACAACGGTGGCATCCCTGGTTGTAGAGGTGAAAGAACGGAAGTATGAAGACCTTAGTCTAGCGCAACTCAGAGATAAGGTTCAGCGGGGTGAATTAACGAGCTTCGAGTTGACGGAAGACAGGGTCTTGAGATTCAGAGGTCGCCTCTATGATCCTGATGTAGTAGGACTTCGCCAGCAGATCATGGGAAAGGTACATTATTCTCGTTATTCTCTTCATCCAGGTGCGACGAAGATGTACCATGACATAAATGAGATATACTGGTGGCCTGGAATGAAAAAAAGGTGTAGCTGAATTTGTAGCACAGTGTCCTAACTACCAGAAGATAAAGGTGGAACATTAGAAATCGGGCGGACTAACGCAGGAGATAGTGGTGCCTATGTGAAAATGGGAAGCAATTAATATGCACTTTGTGACAGGATTACCCTGCACCAGGGTGTAGATTCGATTATATTTGGGTTATTGTCGATAGATTAATGAAGTGAGCCTATTTCTTACCAGTAAGGACTACCTTCTCCGTCAAAGACTATTTTGAGTTGTATATCAGGGAAATAGTTCAACTACATGGTGTTCCCGCATCTATTATTTCTGAGGAGCACAATTTACAGCTAGATTCTAGAAGTCATTTCAGAAAGGCATAAGGACACAGGTTAATCTGAGTACAACATTCCATCCTCAGACGGACGGTCAGGCAGAGCGCACAAATCATACGTTCGAGGATATGTTATGGGCGTGTGTGCTAGACTTTGGAGGAAGTTGGGACGATCATTTATCCCTTATCAAATTTGCATATAATAACAATTATCACACTCTACAATTCAGATGGTGCCTTATGAGGCCTTGTATGGGCGAAAATGCAGGTCCCCCAATGGATGGTTCAAAGTAGGGGAGTCAGGGTTAATTTGACCTGATATGATCCACTAATCAGGAGAGAAAGTAAAACTCATCAGAGAGCGCTTGTTAACAGCTCTGAGTTGCTAGAAGTCCTATTCTGATGTGCAGCGTAGAGACTTGGAATTTGAGGTTGATGATTGGGTATTCCTCAAAGTTTCATCGATGAAGGGCGTGATGAGGTTTGGTAAGAAGGGAAAGCTTAGCCCTAGGTTCATTGGTCTATGTCAGATCCTCCAAAGGATAGGCCGAGTGACATATGAGCTAGAATTGACTCCTGAGCTAGAATCTGTCCATCCAGTCTTTCACGTGTCCATATTGTAAAAGCGCATATGGGACCCGTCTCAGGTTGTTCCAATTGAGGACGTTCAAGTTATTGAGGAGTTAGCCTACGAAGAAGTTCCAGTTACTATACTAGATCGGCAAGTTCATAGGTTAAGGACTAAAGATGTGGCCTTTGTTAAATTTCTGTGGAGAAACATAAATAAAGAAGAGATGACGTGGGAAGCTGAGGATGACATGAGATCAAGATATCCTCACCCATTCCATGATTGACCCGGATTGTGCAGTTAAGGTGAGGTTGTTGTTTAGTAGTAATAACAATATAATCAGGTAAATAACAACTGTACAACAACCTCACCTCACCGCATATTCTGGGTCAATCCTAAAATAAGTGAGGATACCTAGACTTCATGTCATCCTCAGCTTTTCAGGTCATCTCTTCTTTATTTCTGTTCCTCCACAGAACTTTAACGCGAGGCAACATCTTTAGTCCTTAACCTATGAACTTGTCAATCTAGTATAGCAACTGGAACTTCTTCATAGGCTAACTCCTCAGTAACTTGAACAACCCGGGATGGGTCCCCTATGCACTTTCGCAACATGAATACGTAGAAGACTGGATGAACAAATTCTAAATCTGGAGGAAATTCTAACACATATGCCACTCGGCCTATCCACGGGAGGATCCGATACAGACCAATGAACCTAAGTCTAACCTTGCCCTTCTTACCAAATCTCATCACGCCCTTCATTGGCGAAACTTTGAGTAACACCCAAAATTTGATGTTGCCCAAATTACACCTCGCAATTGAGATATAAAGCGGTCGATTGTCAAATATAGAACCCAAAAAAGGTTGAGGTCGATCCCACAGGGAATATGTTAAGAGATTAAGTTAATGCGGATAGCTTTTACTATTGAGTTACTTATTTTCTAAGGGGAAAAGAAATAAAATAATAAACAAAAGTAAAACTACTGAATAATTAGATCAGATTCGATTTATATTCAATTAACAACTTGACTAGAATTGTGTTCTCCAAGAATTCATAACCACAAGGCTTATACACTAATGATTTATTCCGGTGTTTAACATGCAATATTGGTAAGTTAGGTTCACTTAAATGGTTGGTCCCCTATCTAGATGATTATCACCACGCAACTTGGTCCGTATACGGGTGTAATTTTACTAACCCTTACCTTTGATATTGGATTAGCTATCTCCGGACAAGTTCAAGCTATTAGATGAGGGTTGATAGCCTCAAATCTCCGTTGTTAATCCCTTTTCCCATTCAATACCTCCTTGGTCCGCTAAGTAAGAATAAGGCAAATCCTAACATTTGCAACTGTCAAGAATCAATCAAAACAAAGGGAAAAACAATTCACGCATTAAACCCCGTTGAAGAATCACTAAGTATTTTATCTATATATGTTAATTCATCTTGGTTCCCACAACCCTAAATATGGGTTTAGCTACTCATGTTTGTATGGTCACAATCATAAATTATTGAATAAATCATAATTGTAACTTACAAATTATCGTAGAAGAAACCAAGTAGATTGAATAAAACTCTAAAGTTGATGAATAAATTTCAATGTTGCTTTTTGATCCTCAAATTCAAGAACAAAATTTTAAACCTTATTTCTTGACTCAATAATAATCTTACAACACCAAAATCCTACTTGAAAACTAATAATAATCTGCCTCCCCTATTACAAAGAAATAAAAGGGTTTTTTTTCTTCATGGATTTGATTTGGGATTTGTAGCTCCTTTTCCTAGCTAAAAATGGAATCCAAGTCGGCAGTGGCAACGGGCCAGGTAATGAGTCGTGGCAAGCATTAAGTACTCGTCCTCAGCAAACCGCTCCTTCAAGGTGACGGTCACCTAACGACTCGTCGGGTCAGGGCACGAATCGTTAGGTCCCTCGTGGCTATGGATTACAAAAACTTCCAGTGTACTTGACGATTGATCACCATATCTCATGACGAGTCATTACTTCACCTGACGACTCATTTTGTCTTTTGTTGTCTTCCCTGCGCATTTTTCAGAAATTTTCCTCCTAGTCTTCACGACTGGCATAACGACTCGTTATCAGATGTAACGAGTCATGCCTTCAACTCGTTAGGTGCACTGTTTCTTCTCAATAAAACTCTATCTCTTCCCATGACTCCAGGAATGAGTCGTCCATTGAGACTACGACTCGTTACCTGGCTAACAGTCCGTACTTTGTTCCATTTTCTTCAAGTTCATTCCAAAAGCCTCAAATATACCCAAATCTATCATTTTTAGCCCTCAAAGCATCTAATCATGTGCGTTAGCTATTTTTACAAATATATAACATAAACACATGCAAACACGCATAATTTATCCTCAAAACATAGTAAACCATGGGCAAAATTATGTCTAAAAAGTGCATAGGTACGCCCATCATCAACACCCAATCATCAACCTCAAATTCCAAGTCTCTACGTTGCACATTGGAATAGGACTTCTGGCGACTATGGGCTGTTAGAAAGCACTCTCTGATGAGTTTTACTTTCTCTTCTGACTGGTGGATCATCTCTAGTCCAATTAATCCTGACTACCCTACCTCGAACCATCCGATAGGGGACCTACATTTTCGCCCATACAAGGCCTCATAAGGCGCCATCTGGATTGCAAAGTGACAGTTGTTATTTTATGTAAATTCGATAAGGGGTAAATGCTCATCCCAACTTCCTCCAAAGTCTAGCACACACACCCGTAACATATCCTCGAGCGTTTAAATTGTGCGCTCTGCCTGACCATCCATCTGAGGATGGAATGTTGTACTTAGATTAACCTGTGTCCCCAAGCCTTTCTGAAATTACTACCAGAATCTAGCTGTGAATTGTGCCCCTCTGTCAGAAACAGTGGATGCGGTAACACCATGTAGTCGAACTATCTCCTTAATGTACAACTAAACATAGTCTTGGGCGGAGAAAGTAATCCTTACGGGGTAAGAAATGGGCTGACTTCGTTAATCTGTCGACAATGACCTAAGTAGAATCGAATCTACTCCTGGTGCGAGGTAATCCTACCACAAAGTGCATATTAATTACTTCCTATTTTCACATAGGCACCGCTATCTCCTGCATTAGTCCGTCGGGTTTTTGATGTTCATCCTTTACTTGCTGGCAGTTAGGACACTATGCTACAAATTCAGCTATACCTTTTTTTATTCCAGGCCACCAGTATATCTCCTTTATGTCATGGTACATCTTCGTCGCACCTGGGTGAAGAGAGTAATGAGAATAATGTACCTCTGCCATTATTTGTTGGTGAAGTCCTGCTACATCTAAAATGTAGAGGAGACCTCTGAACCTTAAGACCCCGTCTTCCGTCAACTTGAAGGTCGTTAATTCACCCCGTTGAACCTTATCTCTGAGTTGCGTTAGGCTAAGGTCTTCATACTGTCGTTCTTTCACCTCTACACCAGGCTGATATTGTTGTATCCTGAATCACAGTCCCATTATCTTCTGAGTCTACTATCCTAAAGTCAAGCTAGCTAGCCGGTGCAATTCTCGAGCCATTTCCCGCCGTTCTTGCCTTAGATGTTCCAAGCTTCTCATAGATCTGTGGTTAAGTGTATCTACTATAAAATTAGCCTTCCCTGGGTGATACAAAATATTTACGTCGTAGTCTTTCAGTAATTTTAGCCAAACGACACTGTCGCAAATTCAATTCCTTTTGCATGAAGATGTATTGGAGGCTCTTAGGATTAGTAAAAATATCCACGTGTACCCCATACAGGTAATGCCTTTATATTTTCAAGGCATGAGTCACTGTAGCTAACTCCAAATCGTGGGTGGAATAGTTCTTTTCATGTTTCCAGAGCTGCCTTGAAGCATAAGCGATTACCTTACCATGCTACATCAGAACGCAGCCCAACCCAATGCCTGAAGAATCACAGTATACAGCATAACCTTCTGAACCTTCCAGCAAGGCTAACACTGGTGCCGATGTCAATCTATTTTTAATTTCCTGGAAACTCTGCTCACTGGCCTCTATCCGATGAAATTTGGCTGCTTTCTGAGTCAATTTAGTCAAAGGAGCTGACAGGGTGGAAAATCCTTCCACAAACCTTTTGTAATACCCAACTAATCTCAGGAAACTGCGAACTTCCGTTGGAGTTTTAGGTCTAGGCCAGGTATTTACTGCCTCAATTTTCTACGAATCAACCTGAATACCAGCCTCTGATACAATATGGCCTAAGAAAGCTATAGAATTCAGCCAAAACTCACATTTAGAAAATTTTGCATATAACTGGCGATCTCTGATAATCTAAAGTACCGTTCGCAAATGATTTTTATGTTCTACTTTTGGACGGGAATACACCAGGATGTCATCAACGAACACTATCACAAACAAATCTAAATATGGCATGAAGATGTTGTTCATCAGATCCATGAACACTGTTGGGGCATTTGTCAACTCGAAGAACATAACTAGAAATTTTAAATGACCGTACCTGGTCCTGAAAGCTATTTTCAGAATATTTATCTCCCAAACTCACACCTGGTGGTATCCTGACCTTAAGTCGATCTTAGAAAAATATTTTTCCCCTTGCAACTGATCAAACAATTCATCTATCCTGGTAAGAGGGCATTTATTCTTAATAGTAACTTTATTCAGCTGCCGATAATCTATACACATATGTAGGGAGCCATCTTTCTTTCTTACAAATAGAACTGGTGCACCCCACGATGACGTACTCGGCTTGATAAATCCTTTATCTAACAGGTCTTTCAACTTTCTTTCAATTCTCTTAATTCAGCAGGAGCTATTCGGTACAGAGGGATGGATATAGGCTGAGTACCTGGTAGCAAGTCGATAGAGAAATCGATTTCCCTTTCTGGAAGAATGCCAGGAAGTTCGTTTGGAAACTCATTACCCACTGGAATGGACTGAACAGTCGGGGATTCTGCTTGCACATCCTGAACCCTGACAATATGATAAATACAACCCTTTGCTATCAAATTTTTTCGCCCAAAGATAGGATATGAACCTACCTTTTGGCGTAGCTGCACTGCCCTTCCACTCTCACACTAGTTCCCCTGGAAATTTAAATCGGACAATCTTGGTACAACACTCTACATTGGCATAACATGGAGCTAGCCAATCTATACCCATAATTGCATCAAAATCAATCATTTCTAGCTCCACTAAATCTGGTAAAGTTTGGCGATCGACAACCTCTACTATGCAACCCCGATAAATCCTTTTAGCTGTAATGGAATCACCGATAGGTGTAGACACTGAGAAGGGTCGCTAAAGAAATTTTGGCGTTATACCAAACTTTTGGGACACTAATGGAGTAACATAGGATAAAGTGGAACCTGGGTCTATCAAAACATAAACTAAGTGAGAGAAAATGTCCAGCATACTTGTCACAACATCTGTGACGACACTGACTCCTGTCCCCAGGTAAAGCATGCGATCCGGACCGCTGCCTGCACTAGATGCCCCTAATCTGCCTCGGCCTCTATCGGCTGGAGCTGAGGGCCTGCGCCCTGCTGAAGGTAATGGGGCATGTGACCCTGATGAAGATCCGTCCTATTGGTCCCGATCACCTTGACCTCTAGCTTGGGAATCCCTCATTATATGACCCTCTTGTCCACGGGTATAACAATAAGTAGAACCGTACCTGCACGCCCCAAAATGGCGTCGCCTATAAATAACACAACATGGAACAATGGACCTGCTCTGATCTGATCTCCTTTGCTGCTGAGAGCCTAATTCCCGTCAGCTTTCATTGGGTCCTGACTGCCCCCGATGATCCGGTCTACCACCCTGCTGCTATAGAGGTGGAGGTCTGGGTGGCCTGCCTGATATTCGCGGCCTAAGTCCGTCCTGAAATTCTGCCTGCATATCACTGGGCCTGGCCCTTTGGAGTTGTTCTTGATTTGTCCTTTCTAGCTCCCATTGTCACTACCTGATCCTTTCAATATTCTGAGCGAAAACCTCAATGCAGGCAATGTCCATGTCGTCCCGTAAAGTAGCTATATCACAAGTTTCCACGTACTCTAGAAGCAGCTCCATAATAAACCGATGTACTCTAGCTAGCATAATATCTACAAAGGCTGGTGCATATCTGGCCAAGGAATCAAATCTCATTATATATTCTCGGACACTCATGAACCCTGCTCCAAGTGCAAAAACTAACTCAACCGATTCTGCAGGCGTATCATGCATCACCTTAAAAATCTGCTGTAACTGGTCCAAAAAGTATTGAGGGTCCTCTCCCCAGTTCGTACTCGTGAACTGCGGGGGACTCAGGGATAGAAACTCTCGGACCCTCAAACTTCCCGATCCTTCCGAAGATTCAACAACCACTGCACCACGGGCTGGCGCTGAGCGGCCATTATCTAAGCTAACATATAGACAGCGTTCCTAACCTCCTGATCTGATGGTATAGGTATAGGAATTGCTAGAGTTGGTGCCAACATGTCTGTTGCCCTGGAGGGCTCCTGGTGTGGCGGAGACTGCTGGAGAGACTAGGATGAAGTCCCTCTGTTGCCCTAAAATCGAGCTCGCTCTGACTGGGGCACCCTGCTAGTGCCTTCTCATGGCGCATCTAGCTTCTGACGAGTCGTGGTCTATTGTGCGTCAAACATTTCTCTGTAAATTAAGTAGAATAAGATAAGCTTAGGGACTCAACCCTATATAACTTAGCTCTATAACACGACTGGAGAAGAAATGAGGGTAACCACGCTATTATGTCCCGTAGCCCCCTGCCTATAGAATGTGGTGCACAACACAACCATAGACAAGACTCTACTAGACATGACTTGTAGACTCCCTAGGATACGACCTGCTCTAATACCAAGTTTGTCTCACCCCACCTTGGGGGGCATGACTGGCATCTGATGCCATACTAGGATCTGAGCTGACCTGGCTGGATTATGCACTCCTGGTGCCTACCATCTCTTCAAATGAGGAAAATAATGAGCTATGCCTCGGCTATAAACACAGCCTCCGGCCGACAAGGCCGCATAGCCACCTGTAAACAGAAAACAACTAGCCAACAACACACCATAAAGGGACCCTATGCGGGCCGACAAGACCAACATGCTGTCTAGTTGTAGAAGAATAAAAATAAGTAATCATAACTATGCTATAGCTGAAAAGGATGCTAACTAAGAGCTAAAATAGGTCCCACACAACCATCACAAAAAAATAAGCATATATAGGCCCTACACGACCAACAACCAAAATCAAATACAGAGAATCTACAGCCTGCAAGCCTCTAAGAGTGGAATAATTATCGGGACAGGGCCCCGACCTACCCATAAACTGTACAACAAAAGAATAACCTTCTACTATCAACCCCGGAGACAAGGAGTTGATTAGACCGTTGACTCTGGCTGATGACTAGGGAGGTCCTGAACCGCGTCTATCCGCACCTACAGGTAAGTAATGCAGTGCCCCAAAGATGGGCATCAATACAATATGTACCGAATATGTAAGGCAGTAATGAAAATGACTGAAAAGTACTGATAATAAAATCGGAAATGATTCTATAGAAAGGATAAGAGATACAACCTGCATTGCCCTACAACCTGCTGTATAATTAACAATAAGTAATGCAAACAAGAACCTTACCTGGCCCCCATAAGTTCGGAAGATACAACCAGCATAGAATAACACGCTAGGGGCCCCCATAAGCCCTAACAAGCACACTTCAATCTATATACCCCTAACAAGGTCAAAACGAGTCAACAGGTAACTATAGCCAACCTGTCTGTCCCCTGGGTCTGCAACTTAGCCCGCTCGGCTCTTGTAGTTGTGTCTGAGTCCGGTTGATTCCTGTAACTGTACCCTGGACACACAAGGCTCGATGAGGGTCAATGATGTCGATACGGTATAAAAATAATAGTCCAGTCATGGACGGACTGTAGTATGGCCCTTGGGTCAGAGTATAGTCCCTTGGGATAACATATAACTCATTGGAGCGATCCATATAGCCCCGAAGGCGATGACACAACTGGTAACCCTGAGGTTGGTCAACAGAAGGCTATATAGGGTAGTTTAGTCCCAATCTAAATAGAAAACGCTAATCTCAAACTAATAATAGCAGCTAACCACAATATACATGCTTCTGGCTTTCTTACAAGGATTTAAGTCATATTATGATACGACAGGAATAACTTGCCGAAGGAATTCGCCTTAACATACCTCGAATGCCGACTTTCATTTAACCGGTAGGTTTCGACTTGTAATCAGCAGTTCCACTTAACTACAACCCTTATGCTGAAAGAATAAGACTAATTTCAATACTAAATTCAACAAATAATGATATCTTTGATAATAATATTAACTATAATTCAACTCTGAATAACTCAATTAAAAACCCATAATTTCTCGAGAGTTCAGAAGGGAGAAATGCTTACTTAATGTCTGTAGACATTTAAGATTCAATTTGGAGTGATTCTGACAACCTTTACTCGGTGAGGTTCCGGTATGCTAAGCAAATTTTTAAGAAATAACTTCATAGAAATTCTTTTCATAGGCCTAGAACTCGTTACTTGAAGTTAATTTAGATTTGGATGGTGTTTGATAGCGTAATTTGACGGAAATTTGATGAGAATTGCGTGCTTTCTCTGATTTTTGTCGTGGGGTTTATTTGATAATTGAATGAAATAAACAAGGAGGCTTATATATATACATGGGTGGTGGTAAGGGGTGGCGCCCTGCACTGCTCAACGTGCCAAGGGAGCCGGCGCCCCACGCTACCCTGTGCGTTGGTAGGCTGGCGCGTCGTGCTGGCCCTTTGCGCCTTGGCCTCATCCGATCCGGCTAATTTGCTTGACGATGTACACACTCGTCCTACTTTCGAGGTTCTTTCGCACGTGTCAAGCTTCTATTACTCGTCACAATTCCACGCGCGCGCATACTAACCGTTATTATCTTACGAGGTGTAACACAACATCCATTAAAAGATATTTAATAGCAACATTTAAGGAGGATATTTTTTAGGGTTTAAAATTTAGATACAGTAATAATAGTTTTTGATAACTCGTATCGAAAATTTAAAAAATACGTAATTTTCTGTAATTTTAATAAACACGCTATTTTATGTAATTACTTTACTGTGTGGCGCTATTTATGAAAATTTCTCTTTAATTTATTATTAATACATCTTGCAACAAGTGACCCTTAGTCATCAATATTCATAAGAAGGAAATTTAAGCCCAAACATAGAGTCGAGCCAGCTTGGGGCTCGATTTAGTTGTATTTAGCTCGACATCATTACTTATGATATTTTTTCTATGTTGTGAAATGTAATTAATATTTAAAATTAAAAAATCAAAAAAATTTAATACTGTATAACTATTTTGAATTTAATATTGTTTTTTTTTTAAGTTTCAGTTTATATCTAATATTAAGTTCACGTTATTTAATTTGAATTCTAATTTAAATTAATATTTAATATAATTTAATGATAATTTAATGTCATGACCAATTTAAACTAAAATTGCTTATATTTTTCAAATCACTTTATTATAATTTAATTTTTTTAATGATATAATATTCACACATAAATAAATATTAAAAAACCTACTAAGCTTATCTCAATATTATAAAAAATTAATTGAACTTGACTCGACACTCGAGCCTTTTCGGAATTATGTGCACCAATAATGTACAGATTTCTTGTACCGCCAGGTTAAATGATTTACAATAATATATGACCTTAGTTATAAACATGAAAGTAACCAATATTTTATGTGTTTATATTTAGTTGGAGTAAATAGTGAATTTTGTTATCCGATAAAAAGAAAAGAAAATTTTAAAAAATATATCACCTAATATAAAATATTAGTCACATAGTTCTTTTTATGGTAACATTGTAAATACCATTAACAAGCCAGAACATACAACCTATAAGCACCACTATCCACTCCACATATCACAGTGGTGAGAAGGATCAGGCCTCTTCAAAGAAACTATTATTACATCAAAATTGAATCAAAACACTCCTACTTCTATAAGCTTTCCTAGATGAGCCAATTATTGTTAGCCTACTCAACAACTCCCCCTTTAATTGTGTAAAAGCCTCTTAAGCTTGTATGTATGTACCTCTATACAGTTTCCAATTCCTTCCTCTCCATGTGTAGTAAACCATTGCCTCATATGCAGCTTCCACTACCTCCTTTTGAAATTGCTTCCACTTCCTCCTCTTTATACCAAGCAATATTGTTTCTAGATTCCCTGTCTTTAGTAAAAACCCAAGCCACTGTTCGATGCCTCCTTTTAGCTCTAAAAACCATGTACAAGAACTAAATAAGTGGGCAGCAGACTCTAATGCCTTTAAGTCACATAGGCAGCAGGTCTCTTCCTCTACTTGGATATGCATCTTCATCATTCTATCCTTTGTCAAAAACGTATTTTGGATTGCTAGTCAGAATATAAATCTTTTCTTTGGCAGTAGCACACCACTCCATATCAATTCAGCAATAGTCATCCTCCTTTAAGTATCCTTTAGAGCCAAAACTTGCAGAAATAGAGTACTTTCCATTCACTGTGAGAGTATATCTTCTGAAAGTGTACCACTGCTTCATCTCTTCCTTGATAAAATGCAATTTCCTCCAATACCAACTGCTATCCACAAGCACTCTATGGTTTCAGATATCTTCCTCTTTCTTTGTATATATTCCATGCACTCATTTGACCTACAAAGAATCTTTTAGCATAACCAACAGCCACAAAATCTTACCTACTGCTGTCATGTTCCAGGTGTTACAATCTTTTATGTTTAGGCCTCCTATTTTTTTTGGAAAATACATTGATTCCCAAGCTACTAATGCTACTTTCTTCTTAACTTCAGACCCCCCCCTCCCCACGTAGTCTCTACAAATTCTATCCATCTGCTTAAGCACTTCTTTAGGATGTATGAACACTGACCCCCAAAAAATTATGGATTGAGAATAAAATTGAGTTTATAATCTGCGACCTTCCTCCATATTACAATTTTTTGGTGTATGTCACAGTAATTCTCCTAGTTATTTTTTTCACCAGTTGCCTGCATTCCAACTTACTCCATCACCTAGCTGAGAGGGGTAATCCCAGATATCTAATTGGGAACTTACCCAAGGTAAAACCTGTCATACTCAACAGTTTTATCTTTACTTGATATGTAACCTCTTCTATAAATATGTTGGACTTCTCCATATTTGCTACTAGCCCTGTGACATCACTAAAATGATTCAATGTTGCCATTACTCTTTTCACAAATGCTGCATTACCTTTACAAAACACCATCAAATCATCTGCAAAGATCAAGTTTGTCAATTTAAATTTTTGCACATGGGATGGAACCTAAAGTCTAGCAGTTGGCTCACAGTAGTCAAAACTCTCGATAGGTACTCCATTACCATTACAAATAGTAAAGAAGAGGCCAGATCACCTTGCCTCAATCCCCTCTTTCCTTCAAAAAAATCATATCTTTCACCATTCACCTTAACTAAAAACTTAGTTGTTGTGATACAACTGAGCATCTGTTGTATAAACTGTCCTGGGAAGCCAAATCCCTCAATTACCTTCTCCAAAAATTTTCATATCACCATGTCATAGGCCTTCCTTATATCAATCTTCATAAAGCATCTATGTGAAATTTTCTTGTTATAGTGCCTAAGCAAATCATAACACATCATTACATTGTGCATCATTGATCTGCCTTGAACAAAATCAGCTTGATTCTGTGCCACCAAATACAGTACATCCTTCTTCAATCTTTTACACATCATTTTTGAGATGCACTTGTATAACACATTACAACAAGAAATGGGTCTGTACTGGCTAACTTCGTTGGATTATCTACTTTTGGGATAAGTGCAATAACTATTGCATTCAATTGCTTTAATAATTTGCCATTCTAAAAAACTTGTAACATAACATCTCTGATATCCTCTCCTATAACATCCCATGAAGCTTTAAAGAATCCACTTCGATACCTATCTGGCCTAGGACTCTTGTTACTATCAATTTTGAACATAGCCTTTTTCACCTCCTTCCTATCTTATGGCTTCACTAGATCTATCTACTGGTCAACTGATAAAACAGTCCCATTCTGAATAAAACTAGTAAAAGCTTGCATTCTTGATCCATCCTTAACCCCTAATAGCTCTTGGTAATAATCAACAAACACAGTAGCTATAGATTGAGGTTCTGCTTACCAAATTTCATGCTTGTCCTTAATTTGAGTGATGACTCGTTGAAGTCTTCTATGCTTAATAACTGAATGAAAGTATTTTGTATTATCATCACCCAATCTAATCCATGTAGCTTTACTCCTCTGCTGTTGGAACATCTCAGCCAAATATGAGGTCAGTCTGTACTTTTGATATCTACTTATCTCTTCTTGTTGGAATACCACATTTAAAGGGTCAATTTGCAATTTCTTCTAGGACATCTTAAGAGCTGCTCTGTCATCCCTTGCTTCTGCCAAAATGTCGGGAAATTGCTGAATATGGAGTTGCTTAAGTTCCTTCTTCAGCTTCTTTAGTTTCCTTACTATTTGGAATATTTTGCACCCCTCAATAGGACTCTGCCAACACTTTCTTACCATCTCTAAGAACTGAGGATGCTGAGCTTTCACATAATTCAATATATAATATTATATAATATTATATTTAAGGGAAAGTAGTATATATAATGTGTCAAACTTGTATAAAAGTGTATAATAGTATGTAAAAGATGTTTATACATAAATATAAGCTAAACCGAATATAATATTATATAATATTTTATATTAGACTACGTGACGTAAATATTTTCTTTCAATAGACATAGAGCGTAATTGTTTTCAAAATAAATGCAGAAGATGGAACTAGGGGAGTGTTTGATATAAAGAAAAATATCTGCTAGAAATTTTTTTTAAAATTTTCATGTTTGATTGGTCAAATTTTTTTGAAAGATGTTTTTTCTATGAAAATAAGGACCCATTTGGACGTGAAAGTTGAAATTTTATTTGGACATGCAATTTGAATTTATTGAGTTATATTTTTCTCATAAACATGAAAACTTGTCAACTTGTGAAAAGTATCAAAACTTCCTCACTTTTATACAATCTTACCAAATAAACAAATCATAGTTCATAAATAAGATACTGAAATATTCTAAGGCGTCGAATTAATAAATCACATATCTCCATGTTTCTTTTATAAATAAAAACTTGTGAAGAAAATAAAAATATCTATCAGGAATAATATAGGCACTAGTGAAAGACCCCATAATGACTATATAGAAGAAGTTTATCAAATTAGAGAGAAGAGATAGGAGGTATTGAAGATGAAGTTAGTAATGAAAGAAGAAAAAGTTTCACCCAAGAGCATGTTTTTTATGATCTACTCAAAATTGAAGCAGAAACAATTAAGGGTCTATATCCACAATTAAAGTGCATGATTATAGAAGATACAATCAACTTTGAGTCATTATTTAAAATTGTTGATTTTGAAGAGCATGAAAAACTATTTGTTGATGATATTACTCTATCACATACTAATAGACAAATTGAAGTCGAATGGGCACGCAAGACCAAATGCAAATCAATTGGAGAAACAAGTGATATTAAGCCTCCTTATCAATCATTACAAGAAGGAAGCAACTTTTTGTAGGTTTCCTACTCTTGAATTATTTTCTCAACTTGTAATACATGATATTACAAATTTTTAAAATACATATAATTTTACAAAGATCCCAACAACATAATTAATTCATCAATTTTCTCTCTCTCTGACTAGCTTTCTTTGACTGTGCACTAGTCGTTTTCTTACCGTTGAGGCGCCTGATCCCTGCTTCAGTAGCAGACTCTAGCCACGTCTGATGATATGCATCTCACGGTGGACCTCCCGATTCCACCCGATTGAGAAGCCCACTTCGAATCCCTTCCCCTATCCCAATCTCCCAATCAATTGAACTCTCTTACTTCAGACACAGCTTCATCCCAAACCCAATTCACCACTGTAGAAAAATTCCCAAACCAACAAATATCAACCTTAGAACCAGTTCCTCAACATGAAAATAACAATAGAACTACTTTTGAAATGGACACCATCAACAAGGAAGTCCAGAAGAAAAACTCCATTCAAAACAATCAATGCAATTCTATCCCTCCTCCCCCAAAAATTTTCACCAACTTTGATAAAACTATCAAAGGGAAAAACACGGGAATCACAGTAGAACAGACCCAGGGAAACATGGGAAAAGACTTCGCTCAACCGCAAAATAATGATTCTCAAAAAGCTCTTACTCAAAAGAGCCTCTCTTAGCATACAAAATACAGTTCCAACATGGAAACTAGAACTGGCCCATCAAAGCCCTCATTTACAGCAGTAGTGCAAACAGATTTATACTCTGCTATAAAAGAAAACTCCTCGGTGGAATTTAAGCATGGCATTCACCTAGGTAAACCTGTTGTTTATTTCTCGGCTAAAGATTACCTTATAAATATGGCTAAGGATTGCAAATTCACTTTGATTGGAACATTTGTTAGAAGAAACCTTCAATGGAAGAGATTAGAAAACAATTTGTTAGCCAATTCGTTCTCAAAGGCCTGTCAAAAATGCCTATGATCATAATCATGTTTAGCTTGACTTCACAAATGAAGTGGACTATACCCATATTCAATCAAAAAACTTTATTCACATTTGGTGATAGTCCTATGAAGATTTTAAAGTGGACTGCTGATTTTACTCCTACCAAAGAGACATTTATACTTGTGTGCTTATACATCAACTTCCATGGCATTTGTTTAGGTGAGATGTAGTATCTAAGATATTGAGCTCTGTTGGAACAGTTGTATGCTTTGATCAAAAAACTTAATCCAAATTAAGAGGCAATGTTGCTAAAATCAAAGTACAAATTGATCTTTTCAAGCCAAAACAAGACCAACTATGGTTGAGTTTTAGTAGACTAGAGGGAGGGGAGGATGGTATTTGGTTGAAAGTAGAATATGAAGGAGTACCTTCCTATTGCTCATATTGTTGTTTGCAAAGGTACCTAGAAACTCAATGTAGTAACAAAGCTCATGATGACAGAATTAAAGCTCAGAAAAAAGAGGCAGAGGAACAAAAGAAAAATGCTGCCACACGGAACAACAATACTCAAGATGATGAAGGTTTCAAAGAGGTTACTGGAAGGAACAAAAAAGACAAGAAAAATAACAAAGGAAATGAGGAATCTCCCAACCAGGAACCCAAAAATGAGACAGGAAAGGAAAAAAATCAAATCAATAAGGAGATGCAAACTTCTCAATAGTTAGATCAAAGCAACCAGAGCAAAAATAGTAAAACCAAAGCTCAATGCAGTGAGAAAATTGAAGAAAAGAAAAAGAATCACCCAGCCTAATCAAAAAGAGGATACAAAGCAAAAGAAGGCTGCACCTGAAAACCAAGAAGAGGGCACCACTCAAAAGGGGCAAACTACTCAATAGCAAAGCAAACAAGCAGGTGGAAAGAAGAAGAAAAACAAGAATGGAGATTCTTCTCAAGCTATTACCCAGAACCGTAGCAACACTCAAGCCCAACAAAAAGTTGAAACTATGATTACCAAAACAGTGAACTCTCAACAACAACAAGGAAAATCTGTCCAACAAAAATATGAAAAAAAATATAGGAAAAGAGGAACCTATCAAACAACATCCCATCAATCCAAACTCATCCCATCAAATAAAAAACAGAGCTAATCAACAAAATACCAATCAAAACAAAAATGATCAAAGAGATCAAGCAACCTCAAAATCTGAAACTGATGAAATAGGAAAGAATGAGGAGGATGTGGATCAAATCATACCTTCTGATGAAGCCACAGATACTGGCCAGGAAGAAGAAGAGGGTGACAGTGAAGAGGAGGAATATGAAGCATAGAATCAAGTTCAGAGTCTAGTGATGAAGACACTGAATACCAACCAAAATTGCAAATTAAGATAGCAAGACAAAATCAAGAAGTTGAACAAGCTTTTGGGGATATCACAAAGCATATGCATCTATCTCCTAGAGAAACCTATACCAATAGAGGGGGGAGCAGGGGGAACAAGCAGAGGTAGAAGAGGAGGTAACAAAGATAGAACTATATCTCATAGCACCAAATCCCAAAAAAAAGGTCTCAACTCAAACACTTCTCAATGATTAAATCCATCATGTGGAATATTAGAAGCATCAAAACGTGGGTCATTTTGACAGACTCAAAAAACTCAAACAATCTCCCAATATTGCCATCATAGCTTTACTGGAGCCTTTTAGCAAGAGAAACAAGATCGATCGACAGATGGGAAGATTGGGATATCAATTTTCATATGCTAATACCAACAACAAAAATTTGGCTCTTTTGTGATCAACACTGTGAGTGCACCATTTTGGAGGACAAGGATCAACATGTTACTTGCTCTATTAAACTTCAAGAACACTATTTGGTTAATCGTAGTCTATACTAAATGTGATAGTTGGACCCTATTAGGGCGGCTAATAGTTGTTAGGGCTTGGAAAAGTCTTTCCCTTGCCCGATCTATTGTTAATTTAGAGAACTACGGAGGTTGAACCATTGATGGAGTCTGAAGGTCTGGGGAAAGACGATGTCCGCTGCAGTAGACCCTTTATCGCTGCAGCGGTATCGTCCTAGTAGTCGGGTTTTCGCTGAAGCGGACCCGCTACAGCTGTCCGCAGGACAGCATCCTTTCTGCAACAGCGGATCTGTTGCAACGGTACTCCTTCGGTTGTAGTGAATCTGCTGCAGCAAGACTTGCTAAGTAGAGTAATTATAACAAGCTTCTCTTCGGTTAACTCAAGTTAACCCCAACCTACCAGTCTTATCGCAGTTTTTCACTAATTACACCTAGACAAATACTGATTAGGCCTGTCGAGATGCCAATTGGAATCTTTCAGATACCAATTGGGCTCAACTGAGTGATCAACACAACCGGACAGCACGATGAAAAAGAAATAAGTGTAACTTCCTAAATGCCTTATAGCTTCCCGAAGATTAGGTGTGGATGTCTACACACCAATCTGCAGGAGTCTACTCGACATTGCTCTTGTACTTGTAGACCAGTAACCTAGATGCTCCGATACCAACTTGTCATGACCTAACTAAATAGGCCGTGCGGGAACCTACTCGACTCTATTAGATAGGACAACCCCTTTTTCCCTAGAAAACAAGCGTATCAATAAACATAGTCATTATGATTCATAAGTTAAAATCTTTCTTTATTTTCATTAGTTCTTACAACTCAACCAAGATAAACATAAATGAACCTCCCAACTATTACAACTCTTCCTAGGATCTAGTCTAAACAGGTATAAGAGCTCTACAATTGAGTATCGACATATAAAAGACACAACTCCAGCGACGTAAGAATGTAGAAGTTGTCATTGAATGACTGTCACTCCAAGACGAACTTCAACCTGCCACAACCTACACCAAAAAGGCATAGCAAGAGTAGTATTAGTATACCACACATACTGGTAGGCATCATCAACCGACTACAGTTAATTCACATAACAACAAAAGAATTAATAAGCATTGACATAAAATAAAACTAATTCCCGTTGTTGCTCTAAATTGACCATTTTTATAAATTATCATAACCAATTAAGTCATGCAATGTTACAAATACAACAACTCATTTTACAATCTTGGTGCATTATTAGCCTATCATTTTGTCCCTCCGTTTCTGCTGCAACGTAGGTACTACCGCTGCAGCGGTCCCACTACCACGGTGCCGTTACTGCGGTGATTTACCTGCTGCAACGGCCTTATTGATCAGTAACCATATTCTAATTTATCTAGATGTATTTCATGCACATGCATTCTACCTCTTGACCCGGACACTACTTTTTTTTATTTAATAATAGCCAATAGTATCTAACCTTTTATTATCCGGATAACGTCCTCACGAAGATTCTAACGTATTATAATATATTCAGTAAAAATATTATTCATGATGGTCATGCCTCCTCGAACAACATATAAACAGCAAGCACGTCGTGAAATCAACATACATACACATACATCACGTCAGTGTCTCGGAATATCCACAAAATAAACAAACATATCATACATGGCATCTAAATTTCAAAATTAACCACACACACACATACCTGGAGTACATACCATAATTATACCCAATTTCATACCTGTGTCACACTATCATTGTCTCCAAAGCTTCAATTATGTAACTCACACCTCATCCCAGACTCATGTCACCAACGTATATCACGGTATCACGTATTATATCGTCACCTCATCGGTACCATCATCACAAATAAGTATAGGTGCCATACCTCATCACAATTCAATCTGAACTCGATCATATCAATGATAATGTGTCGGGCACACACCTCCATCACATCATTGTACACACATGCCAGAGGGTCTTATTTTTCTGTTCCGGTCATGACTAGCAGGGGACTCTAGAAATCCATGTACTGTACACCTGGCTGTATGAGTCATTTATCATACCCGTCAGTGTACTCATTTTATACATCCAACCACATGGTGATTTAACCATACATGTCAATGCACTATCTCTCATAACGCTTGCCCGGATGCTCACCTTAGGCACGAGCCTCTCATATATACAAACTCAATCAAGATCCGATCAAACTGATCCAATATCATACAGAGTACCTCCTCTCGGCCCCAGGCCATACCTCTCTCATCGATATTACACAATTCTTCCTTTTCCTTATTACATAACATCTCGGTCTACTGGTTATCAAGAACCACATTCACACCCTTGAAACACGTTCATCAACATTATCTCCATAGGTTCATTCACATAAAAATACAGGTAATAACACTTACATCCTTGCAGCCGAAATTCACACGTAGATCATAGTTGAGAAATTAACATAATGGTGAGAAATTAACACAATGGGTTATAATACCATTACCAATCTCCATATGCATAGAAAGACTTACATACCGCAAACTTGAAATCAAACATGCATTTTCTACTTACCATCTTCCATTTTATATTTTAAGAGGTTAATACTATTATAACATGTAGATCATGAAGAGTCACGACCTGGCCTACTCAGTAGATTGGGCTCCGCTGCAGCGGTATTACTACTACTGTAACAGTCTCGCTGCAGCGTTACCACTCTCACTGCAGCGGTACTGTGTTAGCAGTACTCTAACCAGTCCCCTTCCAACCTTTTCTTACGGATATTTTCATCATGAATATCGTGATTTACCATCGATAGTACATCTCACCATAAGATCTCATTGTATCAGACCTCGTATCGTAATAACATAACACAACCATTCGCCCTCATCGTTATCATCAAGTTAACATCAATTTATGTGAGTTCAACAATTTCAAGAATATAGCTTATGTTCAAATAAGAAATTCATCATAAATTCTATCATTGATAGTTAATCAGCATATTACCATTTATTCTCCTATAAATTCATAAATCAGATTTCTAATCTCCTAACTCAGGATCTTCAACACATGATATATGGTTCTCGTAAACCACCCAAATCACATAGTAATCATGGTTATCTTGCTTGTTTTAGTCAATCAAATCAATTCTATTAAATACGGAACTTACATGCATCGCTCAAATTCACTCCCCTAATCTTCTGGTGAAGTCATTATATCTATACTAATCCTCTCCTTCAATTCCTCACATGCGAGACACATAATTTCATGTTCCGTCCTCTTTATTTTTAGGGTTAATTTATAACTAAGTGTGAAGCACATCAATCACATGCACGTATATGTTTAGCTAATCGTAGTCTATCACAAAAGTGGGTAAGCCATAGCCTACCTGGGTGCCAAGCTCTTGTCAAGTCATTTTCCAATCGCGTCTTCGCCTCGATTCCTTGGGTTCTTGCAAAGTCTCCTAGCTATGGAAGATAATTCTCTCCCCTCTAGCTCCTTTTCTTGTTCCAAACGTCTATTCTCTATTGTTAGGCGTTTTTATTCAACCCTTGCAAGGACTAGGTTTTTAAATCCAAATTAGGACAGGATTCCGCACTTTCTACTTCGCGTTCGTCCGCTGCAGCGTGATCCTTACCGCTGTAGTGGTTCCACTATGGCAAGCCACGAGCCATTATAGCGGTCTAACGCCCGGCCTGTCTGTTTTTGTCTCGATCCTTTTAGTGCGTATTTTTCTAAACTTTATCCCCAAACGTCACCTTAATACAAAATTTTCAATTTTTTCTCGAAATTGGGTAGGGTGGTTGCTACAACGAGCGAACGGGTCGTTACAGGGATGATCTAAGGAACACTATGAACAATGATAATAAACCTTGGATGGTTATAGGAGATTTCAACTGCATCTTATCTCCAGAAGAGAAAAAAGGGGGCACCCCTCATAACATGAATAAAAGCACCCCTTTCCTCAATTTTACATGGATTGTGCTTTAGAAGATGCTGGATATACAGGTACTACTTACACCTAATGCAATGGTAGGGCCCCAAGATATAGAATTTGGTAAAGGTTGGATAGGGCCTTACTCAACAACTCTTGGTTTCAAAACTTTCCTGATACCACTATTACCAACCTTGTCAGAACTGGATCAGATCATTCACCATTATTAGTGGAGATTAATCTTAACCAACATGGTCCCCAAAAATATTTCAAGTTCCTAGATTATTGGATTAATGAACTAGGGTTCATTAAAATAGTGCAACAAGCTTGGGTTGAGGATGCCCAAGGATCCCCTATGTGGAGATTCCATTTAAAGCTCAAGAATACCACAAGGAAACTCTCTTTGTGGTCCAAGAACCGTGTGGGTAATATTTTTTAGGCTACCAAAGCTCAAAAAATAGAATTTCTGAACTTGAAGACCTCTGCATCAATGAAAATACTGAAAGCAACACGATGGCTTATAATAATGCAAATGCCCTCCTTATCAGTCACTACAAGAATGAAGCATCTTTTTGTAGACAAAAATCAGGAATTAGGTGGCTTACTGATGGTGACTCAAACTCAAAATTCTTCCATGCAGTCATCAATACTAAAAGAAGAAAACTTAGCATAAAAAAGATTAGAAAAGATGGTGGAACTTGGATAGAAGTAAAGGATAATATTGCAGAAGAAGCCATTTCTTTTTTCCAAAAACAATTCCAATATGAGGAAGTGGACAATTATCTTACCATTCTTGATTACATCCCAAGAATTATTATAGATATGGAGAATTAGATGCTGAGCAATATTCCTTCTATGGAGGAAATCAATCAAGCAATCTTCTCTTTAACTGCTACAAGTGCCCCGAGACCTAATGGTCTTACAGGAAAATTCTACCAACACTGTTGGGATTATTATTTATACTGATTTAGCTAACATGATCTTTGAATTTTTTTCAGGTGCGGAGCTTTCTAGATCCTTCACCCGCTCATGTCTTATGCTTGTTCCCAAAGTCAGTAATCTCCAAAAGTTCACTGAGTACAGGCCAATTAGCTTAGGCAACTTTAGCAGCAAGATTATTTCTAAGATCCTAAACACCAGATTCTCTAGAGTGATTCAAAAAGTGGTATCCCCCAGCTAAACAGGTTTCCTCAAAGAAAAAGCTATTACAGATAATATTATGCTCACTCAGGAACTTGTTCACATTATCAGGAGACCTAGTGTCAATGGCAATTTGGTCATTAAACTGGACATGACTAAAGCTTTTGATAGAATCTCCTGGAAATATCTCTCTGATGTTATGAGAAGGTTTGGATTTGATGAAATTTGGATAGATATTTTATGGATATTGTTGGCAATAATTGGTACTCCATTAATCTTATTAGCGTAAGACATGGATTTTTCAAGTCTGAAAGAGGAATTAAGCAAGGGGATCTATCTCTCCTTCCTTATTCATCATAGGAGCTGAACTTTTCACTAGATTAATGGACAAACTCAAGCAAGAAAGATTTATACACTATTCTATAAATAGAAGAAGTCCCATCATTACTCACCTTAGCTATGCAGATGGCACAATCCTCTTCTCTTCTGGAGATTCTTTTTCCCTTATCAGCATGATAAACAAAATTAACCAATATGAGAAAAATTTCTGGTCAACTGGTGAATAAATTCAAAAATCTTGTTTTCTAGTAGGCCCAAGGACTCCTTTAGCTATTATTCAAGATATCAAGTAGATTATTGGTTATGCTCATTCTAAGTTCCCTTCCACTTACTTGGAATGTCCAATCTACACTGAAAAAAATTAGTTGTTCTTTTCAATGATCTTATCTCTAAAGTAGCTGCTAAAATTCAGCATTGGCAAGGTAAAATGCTCTCTTATGGAGGTAAAGCAATTATAATCAAATCAGTATTGTACTCTTTTCCTATACATGTACTATCAGTAGTTGAACTTCCTAAAACTACCACCTTACTTATTGAAATGTATATTGCAAATTTCTTTTGGGAGAAGCTGAGGGGAGGAAGAAGTATCACTGGAAAGCATAGGACAGTCTGTATTTCCCTACTAAAAAAGGAGGAGCTGGCTTTAGATCTATTCAGGATATCAGTCTAGCAGCCACTGCTAAGATTTGATGGAATTTCCGAACCAAATCCTCCATTCTCAATAACTTTCTTGAAGCTAAATATTGTATTCGTACTCATCCAGTTGATAATAAATGGAAACCAGGGCAATCACAAATTTGGAGAGGAATGATGGATTTCAAGAAACTTTATGAACAACACATTGTTTGGAAAGTCGCCACTGGCGGTAAATCATTTTGGTGGGACAACTGAACAGGAAAAGGCCCCATTTCTACTATCCTTCATCAACAAGGCAGTCCAAGAAGCAGCAAAGTTTCAGAATATACAAAATAGAACTTGGAACATAACAATGCTTGTAGAGACAGTTCCTCCTCATATAGCAGAGCACATTCAAGGGCTAAAAATCTATGATGCTCAAAAGGACTTCGCTATCTAGATTTTTAAAACTTCTAGAAGATTCATATGTAAATCATCTTGGAGGAGTTTAAGGAAATTTAAATAATCTCCTTAACTTCTGTAAAAAGCTGGCACTCTAACCTTCCTTTTAAAGTTTCATTTTTTAGTTTACGAATGCTTATTAACAGTTTTTCTACTGATGATAAGCTTGGCAGGTTCAAGATTCATGGCCCATCCAAATGTCACTGCTGCAAAACTCAAAAAGTTGAAACCATATAGCACATTTTTAGATAAGGAGATATTGCAAAGGAGGTCTGGGACTTTTTCTTAGGAAGTTGTGGGATTAACAACAACAACAGCTACATCCGACCTACCATGATCAATTGGTGGATACATAAAACCAATAACAAAGTGCAAGAAATTGCTCCAATGCCTCCCCAGTGTCATATGCCGGGAACTCTAGAAACAAAGATGCACCAGCCATTTTGAAAAAACCAATTACCATTCCAAAAAGATCATCGACAATGTGATCTACTTGGTGAAAATGCTCATTCATATCCAGTTCCCTTCCTTTCAAATACAAGAACATTGGCGTCACTACTATTCTACTATTGAGAAGTTGAAGCTCAAGCTTAACATCAAAAGTTTATTTGGATTCGACCTGAGCACTCTATGTACAAGCTCATACCGATGGATGTTGTAAAGGTTATCTAGGCAGTGAAGAAGGAGGAGGCATCCTAAGAAATAGCCAAGGAAATATGATTATGACATATGCTGACTTCTATAGTATGTGCACAAATAATATTGCGAAATCTACAACCATTTTAAAGGAACTGCAATGGTGTGAATCAAATGATTATCGTTAAGTTATCATTGAATTAGACTCTCAAACGATTATAGGGATGATCAATGGAATCATTGAAATTCCATGGATGATAAAGGACCTGATACATGGCATCAACTACATTAGGAATCAGGGAAACTATCATTTTGTACATTGCTAAAGAGAAGCTAACTATTTTGTTGACTACATAGCCAATCTTAGGGAGGATTCCAGAAATGAAGCTTTCTTCATGGAAGAATCAGCACTACCGAGTAGAGATAAAGCTATCTTGAAGAATGATCTCGACAGAGTTTCAACTTTTAGAATTAAATCTTATGCCAAGGACTTCACTTTTGACTAAGAGCTGGAATTTATACATTATGTCTATTCTAGTTCTTTTTACTTGCAATTATGCTACTAATCTAGTACTACAGAATCTCTCCACAATTAGCATGGGACCGGTCTTTGTCATTAAGATAATGATAAGAAATCTTTTGTATAATGATAAATTATTCATCCTCCATGTAACCAAAAAGAGGATTGGGAATTTATTCCACCTCTTCACTCTTTTGTTTGATGATATGAAAAGGACAGGGATAACCTAAAAACCCCCACCATTTATATGGTGGTTTGACAAAAAAAAAGGCTTAAAATAGTTATTCAAGGATACAAGAAGAAAAAAAATATGATGATGATATTTTGAACATGTTTAACATGGAGAAAATCAAATTGACTTTGGAACCCATTGAAGAGAAATTTAAGTTGACTAAAGATGACACTAACCTATTACAATATGCGTTTGATAAATAAATCCTAACTAGACATGAATCAAATAAACTATCAAATATTAAATTCTAAACAACTTAATTAGGTTTTCTACTCTTGGTTTATTTCCTCAACTTGCAATTATATGATATTACAAACTTTCAAAATACATATAATTTTACAAAGATCTATTGGTCCAATAAATCAACAATAGTAGTAACTAGCTATTCTTTCATATAATCTTTCCACATGGTACGGACAATATCTTCACGTTGAGCATGAAACTTTCTTTTTGACAAATTTAAAATTATGTATTCTTTTTTCTTTTACAAAATATAAACTTATGGATCAAGTTTTATATTTTAAATATTTTTAAATCATACCTTGAAATTTGAAATCCTCACTTTTGAAGAATTTGAAATGTGAAATTGAAGTTGAAATCTTGTACAGATTTTATAAAAAAAACACATATTTCAAATCAAAACCTCAACTTGGGGTCCCAATTCCTATGGTCAAACGTCTATTAAATAGGCGCGGGACATGCAATCTGAAATCATAATTTCAAATCTCAGATTCTCTAAAAAGCAGTATTATATTTCAAATCGTGACTTCAATTTTTTTTAAATATAAAACTCGACCAATAAGTTATATTTTATAGAAAAAATCTATCATTTTAAATTTTTCAAAAAAAAGACTCATCATACTCGCGTGAAGGATTGTTTATACCATGTTAAATGATTATATTAAAAAATAGCTAGTTACTAATATTGTTGACTAGTGGATCTTTATATAATTATTTGTATTTAAAAATTTATAATCGCAAATATTTATTTATAAAAGGAACACGAAGATATGCTATTTATTAATTCGGCGCCTTGGGATATTTTGATATCTTGTATGTGAACTATGTTTTTCTCATTTGATAAAATTAAATAAAAATTAAGAAAATTTTGATAGTTTTTATAATTTGTGGGTTTTTCATGCCTGAGAGTAGGGATGGCAATGGGGCGGTGTGGTTGCAGAGAGGGGCCGGTTTAAGGTTATGCGGGGCGGGTTCAAGCATATGCGGGTGCGGGATGATGCGAGTTGAAACACTTTTTAAAAAGATTCAGGTGAGGTGGGGCGATTGTGGGTTGAAAAAAATCCTGACCTGAGTATATATCATTACCTAACATTGTACAAATTCCCTAGATATATCTACTTTTAGTTTGTTGGTGTTCAACATTATAAAGAATTTTGAACCCATTAATTTTATTAAAGATTTTTTATTGTAATCTTTCTTTTATATTTTCCAAAAAATATTATTCATTTTTCTTGTTTTATATCCGTAGCAAGCCAAGAAAAAAAAAAACAGATTTCGTTCAACTTCTCTTCTTAAAATATTTTTCCTTCCTCTTCCTTTTCATTTTCAGTTTTCTAATTTTTAAACAGAGAACACAATTTTTTCTTTTTTGAACTTAAAGAA
Organism: Datura wrightii; assembly: GCA_035772735.1. Lineage (NCBI taxonomy): Eukaryota > Viridiplantae > Streptophyta > Magnoliopsida > Solanales > Solanaceae > Datura > Datura wrightii. Next base: position 18,807,884 of record JASDFA010000001.1, read on the forward strand.
ATTTTAACTATAAATATAATCAAGCACTAATGCATATTAACAATTGCAAACAGATAGTAAAAAATCAAAAGATGTGTTGGTTACCATATATATCATATATGTTCATAGTAGTTTTTTTAAAAAGATGGATAAGAGTATGCAAAGACAGTAAATATAACTTACATAGTTTCGGTTATTGAAGATAAATTATGGTGTAATCAAACTATATAATTAAAAGAACACTTAAGCGGGGCGGGACAGGGCGGGTGAATGTGGTTGTGGTATGGGGCAGGTAGATGTGGGTGAAAATGTTATGCGGGGGTTTTAAATTTTGCGGGTTAAGAAAAAAACCGCACCGCACTACCCCATTGCCATTCCTACCTGAGAGAGAAAATACAACTTAAAAAATCATAATTGTTGTCCAAACAAAACTTCAACTTCAAATCAATTTGATTTCAAATCGTGTTCAAACGGGGCCTAAGTTTTTTTAAAACAAGGAACATGACTTCCTTAGTGAAAGTAGAAAAAACAAATTCCGCAATTGACAATCCACATTATTTTCTCTTCCTCCAATACACCTTAATGCCACTTCATCCCCGTAGCCTCCATCACCCTACGACACTATCCCTACTTCCTTCCTCACCTCCCATAATATTTGTTTAGAATATATATATATAGATACACAGAAAAATAATTTTTAAAATATTTTCAATTTATATACCAAATACAAAAATAAATAAATACCTACTTACTTTTCAGGAAAAAACATTTTCCTTTATAACAATAACACGCACCCTAAGGCTAGCTTCGGGAACTAGTTAATAGTCAAACATGAAGGAGCTAAAACAATTCACAAAATGCGAACATGCATAAATGAGAAGTTGGCACAACTAATTATGCATTAAATAAATTAGATTGATGTTAGAAATTGTAAATTAGATCACTTTAACCATGTGACTATCGAACATAAATTTTAAAACCCATTATTTAATTCAAAAGTCAAACAAAGGCGTTAAAAAAATGAAAAGAAGATGAAGGGTGTGTTTGATATGAAATTTAAAAATATTATTTTATATTTAATTGGTTAAAACTTTTAAAAAATATTTTATTTAAGAAAATAAATTTCTTGAAAATAAGAAAAATTACTTCTTCAATAAAAATAGTAAAACAAGTTACATTGTCTCCTCCTCATCTTCATAACTGTTCACCCCCTCCCCCGACACCCCACCCTCACCCCCCTCACCCCCCCCCCTCAGCCCAACCCCTTTCCATTCATAATATTCATCACCCTATCCTCATTCTCATAGTTTTATCTTAGATATCTCCAAATATTTATAGAATAGTATATTTTTTCGCTTATATATTAAACACAATAAAAAAATAAACAAGAAATGACTTGTTTTCCCAAAAAATATATTCTTGAAACATATTTTTCATGGGACAAAACACACCCCTATGATCAATGTCATTATCGTTATTTGAACCCAAGAAAGAAAAAGGGATTAACACTCAAAAACAGTGCCAAATTAATCCATACACAGTCTTACAAGGAGAGATATTAACATAGAAACACCAAATCAATCCATCCAAACTGGAGAGGTATAAAACACATAGTATCTTTTATTTATTTTAGGCAGTCCATGTATATATATATATATATATATATATAGTAAAATATTAGTGGTGGTGGTGGTGGTGTCCACCCTCAGCTTCCTTTTGCTCTTTCTTGGCATCCTTCTTCTCATGGTGCTCATGGAATGCAAATCCACCTGCCCCTACTGCTGCTACTGCTGCTATTTCTTCTTGTATCTTGTGCTTGTGTGCATTCTCTGGGTCTTTCTTTGCCTTGTGCTTCTCATGCTACAATTTTTTAATCAAATTAAACAAAACAAAAATAAGAAATTTGAACAAAAATTATAACTCAATCAAGATAAAGAGATAAATACTCTTCTTAATTTATGGACTATAGGGCATTGTCGCCATATAAGGTATATATATTTACGTTTTTGGTAATATCCACGTCCAAGGTCGGAGCTAGAGGGCGTAAGGAATCGTTAGGAAATCAAATCGTATATATATATATATATATTAAATTTTATTAAATCTTTCTCTCTCTATATATATATATATGATAAATCTTGAATTTTTTTGATCAAAATCTTGTGCCTCCGCAACTACATCGAGGGCATAAAGATGGAAAAAGGATTCACTCCTTGTAAAACTAAAGTGAAATTATAAGCCTATATAATATGACATTAGGAAAGTCATATATGATCGATCACTATATCTTGCGTTAGATAGGACTAGTTTTTTTGAACCTTAATTAGGGCAACTAATTAACTCCATATATATTTGCCCGTCCGTCCTATTTTAAATAATTGGGCACATAATTAAAGAAAGACTTGTGATATATAAATGAAATAATGTGTATATGGAAGGTGTTTAGGTATGTACCAAGGCGAAAGCACCAGCAGCAACAGCACCAAGTTCACCGATCTTCTCGAGATGACTGTGGTGCTTCACTTCTTTTGCATAATCGACAGGGCCCTCTTCCTCCTTGTTCTTGTGGTGGAACAGATGGTGATGGTGTTTCTCTTCAGCCATGGTGTTTTGCTAAAATGTGATGAATAGACAATTAGTGGTTGATATTTTTGATATGTGAAGGTGCATTATTTATAGCTGATGAATTGTATAGACAATGTCTAAAAATATTAGCTGGCGTGAGTAAGGAGAAAATGTTGTGAAAGGGATTTCCATATTAGTCCATATATGTATGTATTAGGTCACACCTTCAATTTAATTTAATTCTTACGATAATTTTTATATGTCTTCGTCTTCCTAGTTAGCTACAGAAAATTAAGTTTGATTTCTTCTGGAAGTCTTTAATATTGATTATTGCTTAGAAATTTCAATATTAATTATTTCTGATTTATTTACAACTAAGTTAGGTTTTGACTGGTGGATATAATTACTGTGAAATTTTTATGATTTCCTTAATAAAGAGGCTTCTGAGATTTTAGCACCTAATCAAATAAGTTCAATAATTATCATTTATCAAAAGAGAAAAATGTTAGTTTGAAAATTTCTTTTCGTTTACCTAAATCACAAAACAGATAACATGTGGTTCAGCATTTCCCTTTCAAACTGTGTGCGGTGTCGGGGCAGAATTATTCATCCACATTTTCTTTTAAAGAATATCTTTATTATTTTTTTCGTCTTAATTTATGTGATACTATTTAATTAGGCATTTAATTTAACAATGAAATATCAATTTTTTTTATTTAAATTCTAAAATAAGTCTTAGACACATATTTTTATGATTATAAATCATTTAATTAACGATAAAATGAAAAAAAATTAAGATTAAATTATTTACTGTTGATGAAAATACAAATACAATTGAAAAATAAAATGACAGAAAAAATATAAATTCTTCTATTTCTCTTCATATGCTCTAATCTTCATCGATTCAACTATAACAATCTTCACTTGTTCCGCAACTAACTCAAATAAATTTTGAATCAGCTATTGAGTTAGAAAGTTATGCCTTTCTTCAATAAGCAATATCTTATTTTATAGTGAATAAATTAAAATCTTGAATTTTTTCTTTTGTTTTTTTTCACGGCTCTTCTTTTACAACACTAAGCTCACTTTTACACATGCACACTACATATGTTTTATACAACACAAGGAAGAAAGATTTTTATTTCTAAGTGTACTATTTGTTGTATGAAGTAAATAAGATGGGATTGGACTATTGGGTAGTAAACATGTGGTAGTAGGTTGGATAATTTAGTAGAGAAATAGTGGGGTACATCGTGAGTCAGTAGATTAATGAAATTATAAGCACTCTCTAAATGAAAAATTTATAGTAGGTTGGTTTATTGACTATTTTGAATTTTTATATTGTTAATAAAGATTTAATTTTTTATTTCTTTTTTCCTGCTTCTATGTAATAAAAATAAGAGAAACTTACCTTACCTATCAACTTAATATTTTAAATTACTAAATATAATCAATTTCTCTTTATTTATAAATATAATACATATATTATAAAACATAACATATTCTTTTAAAAAAGAACTATTTTTCTCCTCCTCCTCCTTTTCTTCTACCTTCTTTATTTTTTCAATTTATTTAAAAAAAAAATTTGTAAATTAAAATCTCGAATTCCACCATTTGATGAATTCAAATATATATTATTTCCCTCCTCCTCCTCCTCCTCCTCCTTTATTTCGTCCTTCTTTTTTATTTCTTCTTTCTTCTTTATTTCTCCAATTTATCAAATTTTTCTTTGTAAATTAATATCTCGAATTTCACCATTGATGAATTTTTGAAACTTCGAAGTTGAAATTTGATTTTGAAAAATTAAAATAATTTCGGATTGGGTGTGATTTCAAAAATTTGAGAATATCTTATGGAGTTTATACCTCAAATTTAGGATTATTTGGTGTAGATTTGATGTGGTTATAAAAAAAAAATTCAGATTCAACCTCGAATTCCACCATGGATGGAGCTTGAAGCTTCAAAGTTGAAACTTGAATTTGAAAAATCAAAATAATTTTTGTAATGGGTGTGGTTCCAAAAATTAAAGAACACGATGGGGAGCTTATATCTCAAAGTTAGAATGATTTAATGTAGATTAAACATGGTTCGAATAAAATTGTATTAAAGTTGTATGAATTTAAGTTTTGTCGTTGTGGTCGTATTAAATTTGTATAAAAATTGTATACAATATTTTATCGTAGATATATTAAATTTTTAAAAATGTAAATTTGTATATTTATTTTTATATTATTAGATACACATTTCATACTAATTTGAGCGAATTTTTTAAGTCTTGGGCGAGATATACACATTTTATATTAATTTTATATAACTTTCATATTCAAAATTTTGAGCAAGATATGCACATTTTATACTATTTTTATACACACAATTTTTAGAGAACTTTTTTTTAAAAAAAATTGCTGATATGGTTTGTAAACTGAAAAATATTGATATATTTTGTAATATTGAGTACTATTTATGTATATATATGAAATTTGCCACAAAAATAATCTTTAAAAAAAAAAACACTTTCTAAATTATAACAAAGTAGCAGTGGAATGTTTGAAGTCTCTCTAACCTTAATCAAAAATCTTGATTAGGGTCTTGAATATGAAGAAAATTCTATTAGAAGCAGTGTTATCATACCGAACTCTGTGAATCAAATTAGTCGAGAGGCTCCGTAGGAGTAACCGCGTTAAGATTCCTTTCCAATCTGTATAGCAGATAGCCACGTACAAAAAGAAGAAAGTCGCACCTTAATTTTAATATTTTTTAATATTAAAATATCTCCCAACATTTCTAAATATTGAGGGATAGTAATTATTTTTTTTTTTGAAAAAAGGTTATTAATAATTAAAGTGTGTCACGATCAATAAAAAAGAGAGAAACACAATTCATGTGGGAAAGGGAACTATGAGAATTGTAGTTATACATATTGTTTGAGTAGGTGGCAAAATGATTCATCAACATGGCAACATCGCATTCAATCTGCATACATATCCTACATTCATTGTTTGTTCACTTCATGAGGATACTTTTAATTTTGAATTTTGGCCAATTACTCATGAAATTACTATATTCTCCTCAATTGTTCCTCCTTTTTATTTATTTTTTTTAAAGAAAAAATAATCTGACCGTTTATAATTTTAAACAGAAAAAAAAAATGATGTGTTAAAAATTTTCTTCTGTGTTACTTTCAGAATTTCTTATAAAAAAAAATAATAAAATTATAAAGATCAGGTTTGTGTAAAGTTTGATACGTGTACCCCCTTTGAAGTAATCAATGGTTTGCCTTATCTTTGACATTGTCAAACACGTATAGTCAGCAGAATGAAAAAATGAAACTATTTACACAAATATATCCTCCAATCACCATCACCTTTTTGGAGGAGCTAGGAAGATGATTCAATGGAGAAAATTGGAGTTGGTTGTGTTTTGTACTCTAAATAATGTATGGCTCATTGAAAGACTACACCTTATTCTTTAATTAAGGGTCACAACCTCGATCGTGTATATATATATATATATATATATATATATATATTCCAATTCATCTTGGGGAAAAAATGAGAACAAACGTAGAAAAAGTTGGAGGGTGATATGAGTATAAATGTGGTGGAATCAGTTATGTATTGGGTTTTATTTCCAAAAGATGTAAGAATTTGTTAATCTCCCACAAAATATGGGATTTCTTACTCATGAAGGAGTGCTTCATTTTAGAAAGAAAGAAAAGAGTGCATTTTTTAAAAGACTTGCATATATGACAAAAGAGAAAAACCAATAGTAATGAAGATGCGTTTTTCTCTAGCTAATTAAATATATTTCCAGCTAGAGCAATGAGAAATCATCCAAGTGATCAATATTTTAGTTGTATGTAAGATTTGATTCTCACTTAGCCAACTTTCTAATATTTTTTCCGGCCTTCTAACCTACCTCATCTTCATTTTCACTCCACAACGCTCATCCCCACGTCTCATAGTATTTATCTATATTATATACAAATATTTTTAGAATAATATTTTTTTATTTACCTACAAAACACAAAAAGAATAATTTATTTATTTTTCTATAAAAAAAATTTCCTTCGTACGTAAGACAAACTGGTACATAATTGATTAGTTGGTCTCCTAATCGTTAAAATAGGGAGGAAAAGTTGTGATGAAAATTTAAACTTGTATATAAAAGGTGTAAAATAAAATAATAAATTATTAATTTTCACCTGTAATGTTGAATTTTTAAGAAAGACAAAATTATTCTCATCATGGTTAAAGAAATAGTGGGGAAGGGTAATATCTCAGGATTATGACAAGCACGTATCTTCATCAATAATAAAAATATAATACTTAATACCTAACAAATATCCCCCAGATAGACGTGGTCGGCACCAAGACGTCAGCTGTTGACTCTTATTAATTCATGCTTAAGCAATCGGAGATTAAACTAAAATAATGGAGTATTAAAATCATTTAGCCTCATCTTCTCAATTAATTAAAGAGTAAACACTCACTTAACCTTTTAGGTTCAAACGAAATGATGAAATCCTCAAGATTTTTAAATCCAAATGAATTGCATGTATGTATATTAAAAGGTAAGTAGTATGTATGAGCTGCCCAGAAAAATGAGTTAAAAAGAAAGATCTCATTCTTTTTATCATGCAGCCAACAACTTATAGACTATTATTAGACACAAATCGCAATTTGTCTGCAACCAATGGCTTAATCATTCAGAATACTTTCGAGGCTTTCAACTTTAGACGTCAGTACATGATGACGACTATAACATACAGATGACAAAAATACTCCATAGATTAAGCAGTGAATACCAAGCAGGAATAAATTTACCCGTAACTCGCTGTAATAATTTTTTGCTTCCAATCCAGAACCTGTTTTCTCTGATGCATTAGGACTTGTAGCATGAGTGAAAGATGACATGCTACTCCCAATCCATCGAAAGTTAATGGGATCTTTAACTACTTTCAAGTATCCGCCATCCTCCACAAGAAAATCCCAGATCTTTGCTATTATATCGGTAACACAATTCAAAAATTGGCTAGTTACCTCAGCAAATTCTGCATTTTCATCACGACAATCTGTAAATTTTTTATCTCTAAACCTATCAAGCAGTGTGCATTTGCCACACATTTGACATGACAAAAATGAAAATTCTCCAATCTGTCTTCCCCTTGAAAATAAGTTCCACGCAGAGCTTCTGACAAGACTGAGTAAGGTCTCACCAGCAGTCGTCCAAAAATTTGATGCAGGCACAATGAGAGAACACTCAGATTCTAATAAATGCTGGGTTGCACTTGCAAGAAATAAGGAATATGCTGCACTCTTCCTGCTCATACTAAAAGCTTCAGTTTGATGCTTATCACTTCGGGGATCTAGGGCCAGCAGGTCACTTTCAGAGACTTTATATGCAGAAGCCAGTGTCATGTAGGCATGCAAAGAGACATGGTGAAGAGGATGTAATCTGAAGAGTTGATATAATTTTTCTCCATTAGGCTTTAAAAGTACGTAAACATGATCTTGACTAAGCAGGATCTCGAGTTTTTCCCAACAAGACTTGGGGTTATTAAATGACAGGAAGTCATCTATAGCATCTTTCAAGCAATCCATCAGCTTCTCCATTACATGGTTGTCCCCGTAAAAATTGTCACCAGAAGCCATATTTGAACAATTGGGATTTAAAATTAAGATTTCCTACACAAGAAAATTCACAACAAATGTTAATCATCTAAAGGCTTTAGATACGCCATAACTCTTAGGCGAAAATACAAGAAGAACATCGATCTTCAACTCAGCTTGATTAGTTCAAAGAAGTACTCACTATAAAATAACACAAAAACTCCCAAAAAATAAAAAGAAGAAATGAATAATACCATGGAAAATTACAAGAGAAAGTATATAAACTAGACTTCTTAGCAGATTGTTAAACACCAATCAGGAAGTTTTTGAGCTATTTTTAATTTTCTTGTTGCTATTGATGATAATCACCTTGACAGGCCCTTGGTCCAATCCTAGATGTATCTTCATGTCTCAGGATAAATTGGGAAATTTAATAACATCACCCAACTTTAGAGCTGAAGCCTATAGTTTGCTGCTTTGGAAGGCTATTTCAACTGTTAGTCCTCTTAACTCTTGCTTTCCCAAATTTTAACACCTTAGTTTCTTTGAAACAACATTTAAAGTCGCCTCTCATCTGCATGATCATCAAACTTTCATATGTGTCTTATCAACTGTGATCTGATCTTTTCACAGTCTAAATGCATTCTGATTGCCGTCATGATTTGATGTCAGAACAAATTTAAGAAGATTAAAAGACAAATATATTGATATAACAATGGCAGCAAAATCACAGTACTGAATGAAAGAAACCTCTAAATTACAACTATTTAGTTGTCGAATACCACATGGATCAAAATAAAAGAGATATTGAGCTCCTTAATAAGACATTGGGAAAGACCTCAATCAGGCATTAAAAGTTGAGCCACACCTGCAGTTACAGGATTAGAGTAAACTACAACTCAAATTAACATGAATATGCTGCAGTACCAAACATGAACTTATAAGGTGTGGAAAATCAAAAGGGTGAAATTGGTATCATTTTAAGTAGGAGTTTACAGTAAGACGTAGACGATGGTTTTACAATACGACTGTACACCACATATGCATACCCTATTAACCAATGTTCTCAACCCATGTGCTCTTACCTGCAGACAACGATCTATATAAGTCATAGGCACTGCTCTACATCTTTTACAGCAGCAACTGAACCTGTACTTCGACCTCAACTCCGATTGTCTAATCACCTGGAAAAAACGTTGTTAGACATTTGGAAGAGTGAGACAACAAAAAAAACACCCAAAAACTCACTAGAATAGAAGGGGGAGGGAGGAGATTCTTTTCCTATTCAACTTGACTTAATCCAAATGGCTAGATTACATGACTATTTATAGGTAAAGTCCTCCACGTATCTAGCCTAAAATACATGTATCACTATTAATAAGTCTACACTTCACATCTTCCAACGAATAGGGATAACACCTAGATTTTGCTTCTCTCAAGGTACAATGAACAAATCTATATTCTAATACATGTATTTCAAAAACCAAGACACATAATTAATACTCTAGTTCGTGAACTAACATGTAAACAACCAAAATAATATGAACAAGCTTAGTTTTTCAACATCCCCTTTAAATCACTACTCCAAGAGCCATCCACAACCTCTGAAAAATATCAATCTTTAACGGCTTGGAGAAAATGTTTGCAACTTGGTCTTGCGATTTCACGAACTCAAGCTCCACTTCCTTCTTGGATATGCAATCTCTAATGAAACGATACTTAGTATCAATATGCTTGCTCCTTTCATGAAACACTAAATTCTTGGCCAATGCAATGAATGATTTGTTATCAACACAAATCTTAGTTGCATCTTCTTGTGGTTGGCGAAGTTCTTCCAACAAGCTCCTTAGCCATATTGCATGACAAACACAACAAGAAGAAGCCACATACATCCGCTTCACAAGTGGACAGAGTCGCAATTGGTTGCTTCTTAGAATTATAGAGTCGCAACTGGTTGCTTCTTAGAATTCTATGTAAATGCAAAATTTCCAAGAAAGAACACAAATCCAGTGGTACTTCCCGATCATCAACATCACCAACTCAATCACTATCATGCTGGAGACCTCCAAAAAATTGTTAGTAGGAATCTCAACCACTTGCGATGAATTTGAAAGATCTACTAATTGTTCAGCTTCTTCTATACAATGTTCTTCACACCAGAAACAAAATGTTGTAATGCATCTATCTTTAACCATTTAGATGTTGTTGATTCTATCTTCAGACATCTTCCATTCCTCTCCTTCCGGATTATCCACCAAATACATGATGGAATTACTCTCTATCATTTCTTCCGACTCTTGCTACCTCCTCTCCTGATCCAATAGCTTAAAAGGTCAGTTGTGTGTTCAAGCATTGTCCATAAGTTTTGTTAGACTAAGAAATAAAGACCATATTTGGGAGATGAATTTACAGTGTAGGAACAAATGATTATTTGTCTCTCCTTCCTCACAACACAAGAAGCAACTAGATGCAATATGGAACTTCTTCTTAAGTCTCTCACGGGGGAGACAAGCTTTTCTGGCTACCAACCAAGTAAAACACTTCACCTTTGTTGGTTCCAAACTTCTCCAAACCTGCTTCCAAAGACCTAGCCTGTTGTGAGGTTGCAATTCTGCTTCCTTTTTGTAGCTTCTGCTTACTGAGAATCCATCTAATGGTATCAGGATCTGTAATAGTGCCACTAAATCCTTCAAGAACCTCCATTAGTTCTGCAAACCTGATTACTTCCCAATTATTTAAATGCCTTTTAAATGTGATGTCTGACCCCTGTTGGGACCAACTTTCAGTTAGTGTGACATTAGGAACAGAACATATATTAAATAGATCTGGTAATGTTTGCATCAAGCTCACCCAACCAATCCATGGATCTTTCCAGAACAATATATTGCTCCCAGTTCCCACCCTATAGGTTATTTTCTCTGACATTTTGGGCCATAGGTTCCTGATAGTTATCCAAACTTAGATTCCATAAGCGCTATTTATAATATCAGTATGCTGATGATTTGTTTGCCCACATTTGCTCGTGACCACTTCCTTCCATAGAGCCTGTTGCTCCCCATTGAATCTCCATAATCACTTCATAAGCAAAGTATTGTTCTGCCTCCTTAGATGCCTGATTTCAAGTCCTCCATAGCTCCTTTTTTGCTGGACAGTTTCCCAATCCACTAGGTGTATGCCTTTTCTCTCCTTGTTTCCTAGCCACAAAAAGTCTCTACTGAGTTTGTCTATCTTTTTGGTCACTTTTGTTGGGATAGGGAAGAGAGACATTACATAAGTAGGCAATGAATCCAACACTCTTAATAAGAGTGACTCTGCCACCTAGTGATAGGTATTGTGCCTTCCCTTTTGCTAATTTCTTCTCTATTTTCTCACAATCCTATCCCATATTTTCATATCCTTGTGTATGTTCTCTAAAGGCATGCTTAAGTATTTAGTTGGCAATCTGTCTACCCTACACCCCATGATGTTGGCCAATACACTGGATCTGCTCCACTGCCTTGATGAGTAAAAGACTGTTTTTTCTCCAGTTGACTCTTAACCAAGAAATTGCTCCAAAGACAATCAGAATAACCCTAATAAAGCTAATTTGTTCTACCACAAAAGACCAATGTGTCATCTGCATATAGCAACCGGCAGACTTCCATTTCTTCTGATGTCTTGTTGCTGACTTTAAAACCCTAGATCTAGTTGTTGCTAATGGCTTTTCTCATCATACTGTTTAGGCCTTCCATGGCTATAATGAAAAGGAAAGGGGATAGGGGATCCCCTATCCGAGACCCCTTTCTGAGGGAAAAAAATCCATAGGTTTTCCATTGACAAGTATGGGGAATTTGACAGCTTTAATACAGAACCCAATCCATTTCAACCACATATCACCAAACCCCATTATCTGAGAATGCCAGGCAGAAAGTTCCAATTGACATCATCATGTACCTTCTCTATGTCTAACTTGCACATGATGGCTGAATCAACCCCTTTCAATCTAGCGTCCACACTCACTGGAAACGAGTAATGAGTGTTGCATCCATAATTTGAAACAATTCATATATTGACATTTCGTGCTCATTTCCAAATTTCTGCTTTGTTATTCCCATCATCTGTCTGTCTCCCCTTTATGAAGTTCATTTGATGCTTGTCTACTTGTGTATCAATTGCACATGATGCTTGAATCAACCTCTTGAGCCTACTTTGCTTGCCCTTGATTTCATTTCTTAGAATTTTATATTGCTCAAAGTAATTTTTTCTTCTTAGGTTGTGTTTAGACAAATGGTCATCGATATATCCACGATGGGGAGTCAAAGACTATCCTATTGGGCATGATAAAATATAGTGAGAACTATCTATCCAAGACCCTCAAAGTTGCTTTATCAGGCATTAGTGTCCAACAAAATTTACTACTCTTATTTCTATCCACAAGGTACACACACCCAATTGTGTGCTCACTAACAACAATTGTTAATTTGTTGAAAACCCACGTGGCCATAAAAAATATTCATTTTTTCCGGAATAATTTTTAACTTTATTTGAAAATTAGTGTTTGGCCATGAAAATTCCAAATCTAACTAAAAGTTTTATTTCAAATTTGGAAAACAGATTATAACCTGTTTTCCAACTTTTTTCACTTTTAAAAGTTGTACTTATTTAAGTACATTCAAGCATAAACATTATCCCAAATATTCTTTGCAAAAAGTATCCCAAACATAATTTCATCTTCAACTCCAACTCCAACTCCATAAAGTCCAAAAAAAGTGAAAGATATTTGGAATCTATGGCCAAACGCCTGCTTCGTCTTTGACTTCTTCTTCATCGACAATTGTGTCATTTGTTGAATGATGCTGCATCAATAACTGATGGACAGATAATGGAATTTCCTTGCTCCATGCAAACCACCTTTTAAGGACAGTTTCTGTGAGGACTTCAATCCCTTCTTAGACTGCTTAAGGCTTGTAAAGTAGAGTTAAGATTTTTCAAGGTTGGGGATGCGGAAAGAAAGAACTCCAGGAAAGACACATCTCTACGAGTGCTCCTGTTGGTTCTCTTCTTTTCTTACCTAAACTTTGAGTACCTAAAGGAGAGTTGGGACTGAAGGCGGTACGCTTTTCTGAGAGTAGGAATATCTGAATCATCATTCTTGTCGTGCCCAACATAATGTTTTGTCAGCATAATATGAGCACAGCATATGCTCAAGATAATTCTCTGATGATAGCATCAAATTCATTACACTTTCATTATTTACCTTCTGGTATCATTGTTACCATGTTAACTAGTAATGCCAGGATATGTAGAACTTCAGTTACTGTGAATATATATTAGAGAACTTGTCACTTGTGTTCACTGAATATGATAAGTTAAAGGCCTGGTTTCTCTTTTCTACATGTTGTTTCCTCAGATAGTTTCAAGAGTATCAACTATTTACATACACATATCACATCCCATTAACAGTAGTAGAGAAAATATTTCGGAGAATGTTAATCAAATGTCTTATATTTTTGGATCCCTAACATCTTGATTGAAAGGTACTCCCTCCTCCATGCCTAGAAGATTGTCCAGCGTCAGATGATGTTCACTTACCTAAACTAGAAATCTATTGCACCATTATACAGTATTTTATTATTTTTTTTGATGAAGTGCACCATTATACAGTATATTCTGAATATTGTACACTCCAATAGAGAGAAACCAATCACTTTTTATCCATATAAACACTAAAAGTTGTCCGGTAGTCCACTGTAGATGTACTTTTGTGCCCAATTTTCTTTAGAATACATTATAGCTTTCTATGTGTTTGATCAAGTAAAGTATATTTTATTAGTAAAGGGAAAGCTCCCGTGTACTAGAATACATTTTAGCTTATAAAGAGGCTGAGGAATACAATTTTACCAATTTCAAAAAAAAATAAAAAAAAGGAAGGTAGGCTCGAGAGAAACAAATGTCGAACAGTTTCTATATGAAAGCAAAAACCTGTAACAGAAAGCATGAGCAGCTATGAAGTAAACCTCTGCTTTAAGGGCTTCATGAAAACATTACTTTTGACAATCTAAAAGCTGATAAAAGGAACTCCATGATCGTAGTACTTTCAAAGTGATAAGGCTAACGGGACTAGAAGCGAAAAGTGAGAAAAGAAGCGAACGCTTCTTTAAAATGAAGGGCACAACTTACGGGGAAAAAATCAAACGTCTGTGAATTTAAATTAAATTGCAACGGGAAAAACTTGTTTGGCATCCAATATACAGTAATTTTGATATTAATCCAACTCCACAAAGCTGGGATTCAAAGAAGCAAATAATTCTCGATGGAAATACATTGTGCACCATCGTTTGAAGCGCAAACTTCTCTAAATTGCAGGGCTTCACCCATGAGACATACCTTTCTAGGCATAGAAGATTGTCCAACTTCAGATGATGTTCACTTACCTAAACAATATGCTGCAGATTATTAAAAGCCATCATTTCTTATATGCATATTGTTTAATAAGTACCATCGACTCTCCAGTTAGAACAAAAAATGTTCAAAGGTTGATACTGCTCATTAATTTGTATATAACAATAATACTTAGAATATAACTCACCATCTATAAGGAAGTGGAAAGAATACTTGCCTATGGTTTTTAGGAGGTCAAAGAATATCTACCTTGAAGACCTTCTGGTGTGTTGCTTATCGAAATAGCGGGACTGATTTTGAAATTGTTCTTAACTAATCTTTAGGGAGCCTGACCCACAAGATGGATAAAGTGAGAAGAGTCAATTTGATAACCCTCCTTAGAATTTCCAAGGACAGAAAGACCTAAATAGCTTTACTAAGTCCTGCACCAGATAGATTTTCTTAAAATAATGAAAACCATATATGAACAAATTTCTGTATCAGAAACCGAATAACTGAACCAAGTCAAACAGAAAATAAAATGATATAATGGGGCCAAGTATAGAAAGGAGATGGAAGAAGTGAGGAGGTGATATTAAACAGACTGAAACTAAAGAGGAGCTCTAAGATGCAACCTAAACCATCTGTCTATGATTATCCTCAAAATATAAGCTGATATAGTATGTGTTATGTATATAACGCCATTGAGACATGCCAAGAAGACTACCAAAAGAAATGAATAACAGAGTTGAAAATCACCTCAAGCAGACTTATACGGATATGTTCAAGTAAGTGTCATTATGGCTTTCACACATCCTCTCCCCACAAGCTCATTTAAGAGCAACCTTCTCCTCATTTGTTCAACCATTTCTGACCATTGGAGATTATATATTGCGAATGCTTCTGGATCCAAGGCATTCAATTTAGGAGGTTTTTTGTTGATAATTTTGGTATTCAGGCCAGCTTGTGAGCACCTTGTCTATTCCATAGGGTACTTACTACCTGCCACTCCCAATAGCACAGATATAGGTAACTCTACTCATCAAATATTAGGTAGATGGGAAGATGGTTGGGGTTTGAATCTTGGTCTCCAAGATTTTCACCAACTTTTTTAATCATTAGATCACACCCTTGGGTGCTCCCGACTTAGGAGATTTCAGTTATCTATTCTCCATTATACTAGTATTTTTCGATCATGATTTTGAATAAATATCTAAATATGTCCACGGCGAAATCATTTAACATTTATGGAATTCAAAGTTTAAGCATTTTTACCAACATTAGAATAAAATAAGGAGTAGAATACATCACATAAAAGTTCTCAACAATTGTTTTTTGTAGTTCAAAAGGGAATAAATTTTTGGATTACCTGCGAGAGACCGTCGACATGATAAAACTAGAGTAAAAAAAAGTATTCTTTTTAAAAAAAGATGCAAACTTCCAATTCTAACTATAAACCACAGAAGGCAAATCTTCATCCACACTAATTTAATCTGACCAAATCACTTAGCTAGGTCATTCCAGAAAAATGACTCACATTGTGTAAATATAAAGTTTTCCATTTATGAGAATCAAAATAAAAATGAATTTTCTTTGATATCGATGTAACATCATTCTTATAATATATATATCCTTCAAAACATCGAGAACAAGTGTACCTTAGGCTGTAACAAGTCAGTGTATGTAATCAACACCTCTTCACTTTTCTGGATGCCCTTTAAACTTCTAAGGATTATTCTCGGACCACATGCTTCACTTCCTACTATCGCCAAACAACAAACCGAGAGCACAAACTAAATCACATTTGCTTTCTATCAAGATTATCAAAAATACCATAACTTTTTTGACAAAGAAAAAAAAAGGACCATAACTTTGGAAAAGAAAAGCAGTAGAACATTACTAATCACTGGCATGGGTTTCTGAAGCTCACTATTACTACTAATCGATTCACTTTCAATGCCACCAGGACCAGTCTCAGTAGCTGCTGGACATATCCTACACTCCAATACTCCCCCAGAATCCGATGCTGTACAAAACCTGTAAGAAGCATTAGGAGAGCAGCTATGATTGACCCATGAAAACGCTACATCATAAACACCCACCCCTAAACTTCTCCCATCCTTATCGTGCACTTCCACTGCATTGGTCAGCACTAGGCAGAGCACTGCAGCTTCCACAGTATACTCTTCAGACGATAACTCCCCGTTGGTCTCCAAACCGACACGCATTCTTCTTGCAACTGACATAGCCTTTGCCCCATCACGAATTCTTCCAGAAAGTTCATCATCATCGCAGTGTTCTTCCAAGAACATTAGTTTCCTGAAATTCGTCACTAACCCACCAATTCTTTCCAAATTTAAGGAAGACCCATTTGATTCTTGGATGAGATGAAGCGTTATGAAACGGTGGAGGAGGCGAAGAGAGAGGCGAATGTCGGAGGAGGTAGGGAAAGTGGTGTAAAGGGGTTGCGGAAAGAGGTGAAAGAAGTGGAATTCTGAAGAGGAGAAGTGAAGAGAGGAGTCCAGAGAAGAGCATTGAAGGGAGCAGTAGCGAACGAAGTGATTTGGGTTGGGATTTTTAGGGGAAAAGGGAGGCGGTGAGGGAGGATAGTGAAGGGAAGGAGGGGGGAGAGGAGAAAAGCAAGAAGAGCAGTGAGAGAGGAGTGCAGAGTGGTGGAGGGAGAGAGAGAGTGGTGGGATTGGGGGAGTGAGGTCTTGGCCTATCGAAATGTCGTCTTTTGCTCTCATCTCCATTTTCTGCACTCTGCAACCAGAAAGGAGGGAAGGAAAATGAAGGAGAAAATGGTGAGCCCTTAACCAGGGATTTTACACAAATGGATCGTATATAGTGGAAATTCGAGCTATTTTTTCATCAATAGCAAATTTAATAATGGCTAACAATGATAAATAAGAAGCAGAAAAGCAAATAAAGAGAATACCAAGATTTGACGAGGTTCGGCCAATTATGCTAAGTTCTCGGACACCACTACAAATATATTCCTTCGAGAAATTACAAAAGAGAGAAAATAAACTAAGCCTCTAGAAGAGTTAGAAGGCTTCAAGTTTGGTGTGTCAAAAACAAAAAGGAGGCTTCCTTTTATAGTCTAAGGTTGCCTCCCTATGTCTAATTATCTTCCAATATGGGACTTTGAGCCAAAAAACAACAAATCTTCACCTTGGCGAAAAGTCTCAAAAGTTACAAAATCTTCTCTCACAACTATCTCTAGTAGTGTCTTCAAATGCACCTATGGTGCTACCCATCTGCAATCTTCACGATATTGATCAAATTCATACAATGTTGAAATTTGATCGATGTCACTATCTTGGTCATCATATCTGCAGGATTTTCAGCTGTCTGGATCTTCTGAAGTAGTATTTCACCTTCTTCCAGAATCTCCCTTATAAAGTGATATCGAACATCTATATGCTTCGTTCGTGCGTGATAGACTTGGTTCTTTGCTAAACAAATAGCACTCTGACTGTCACAATGCACCTTGACGTGCTTTTGACCAACTCCCAAATCCTTCAACAACCCTTGAAGCCAAATAGCCTCC
The DNA here is from genome assembly GCA_035772735.1 of Datura wrightii. Classification (NCBI taxonomy): domain Eukaryota; kingdom Viridiplantae; phylum Streptophyta; class Magnoliopsida; order Solanales; family Solanaceae; genus Datura; species Datura wrightii. The sequence goes on from JASDFA010000001.1 coordinate 18,825,953, forward strand.
TTAACAGCTTCGGTAACAGCCATATACTCTGCCTCTGTAGTAGACAAAGCGACTGTTGACTGCAAAGTAGACTTCCAACTAACCGGTGCCTTTGTAAGTGTAAACACATAATCGGTAGTTGATCTTCGTTTGTCCAAATCACCGGTATAGTCGGAATCACAATATCCAACTACATATTGACCAATCTTTTTATCCTGCTCAAATAATAACCCAACATCTACGGTGTTCCGAATATACCGTAGAATCCATTTGACAGCTTGCCAATGTCCTTTACCAGGATCATGCATATACCTGCTCACAACCCCAACTGCTTGTGAAATGTCAGGTCTTGTACACACCATAGCATACATCAAGCTACCAACAACGTTTGCATAAGGAATTTTTGCAATATATTCTCGTTCAGCATCATTCTTCGGAGATAAATCAGCATTAAGTTTCATATGAGGAGCAAGCGGAGTACTCACAGATTTTGACTTGTCATTCATGCCAAAACGTTGCAGCACCTTTCTCAGATATTGCTTCTGAGTTAGACAAAGTTTCCCCAATCGTCTGTCTCTATTTATCTCCATGCCGGGAATCTTCTTAGCTTCCCCTAAATCTTTCATCTCAAATTCTTGCTTTAGTTTAGCTTTCAGCTTGTCAATTTCTCCAGAATTCCTTGAAGCTATCAACATATCATCAACATAAAGAAGAAGATGGATAAAAGATTCATCTTGTAGCTTGCGCAAATACATACAATGATCGTATTTGCTTCTTGTGTACATCTGCCCCAACATAAACTTGTCAAATCGCTTGTACCACTGTCTTGGAGATTGCTTCAATCCGTACAATGATTTTTCAAGTTTGCATACCATATTTTCTTTTCCAGCAACCTTGAACCCTTCTGGCTGAGTCAAATAGATTTCCTCTTCCAAGTCTCCATGTAAAAATGCAGTTTTTACATCAACCTGAACTAGTTCCAAATCCAGCTGAGCTACCAAGGCCAATAAGATTCTGATAGAGGAATGTTTCACTACTGGAGAAAAAACTTCATTATAGTCAATTCCCTCCATCTGAGCATAGCCTTTAGCTACCAATCTCGCCTTGTAGCGAATGCTTTTCTTGTCAGGAAATCCTTCTTTCTTTGTATATATCCATTTGCATCTAATAGCCTTCTTTCCCTTCGATAGACTTGCTAGCTTCCAAGTATGATTCTTATAAAGAGACTGCATCTCTTCATTCATAGCATTCTTCCACTCTTCATCTTCGGAACTTTGAATTGCTTCTTGATAAGTGGTAGGAATTCCATCATTCACTATTATAGATGCATGAGCCACCATATCACTAAATCGAGCAGGTTTGTGTCTTACCCGCTGTGGCTTCCTTAATGCAATTGGTTCTTCTTGCTGGTAAGGTCCTTGGGTTGGAACCTCTTCTTCATTTGACTCCTCTTCTGCCATAGGAGTTTCTCCATCTTTGTACATAACTGGATCGATTCTCCTTTCAAACTCCACTTGTTGCGGAGCACTATTGATCTGTTGAATGTCATCCTTCTTCAACATGGCAGATTCATCAAAGGTAACATCTCTGCTAAGGATTATCTTCTTTGTTTCAAGACACCAGAGGCGGTATCCTTTAACACCAGTAGTGATCCCCATAAAGAGCGCTTTCTTGGCTCTTGGATCCAACTTCGATCCCTTCTCATGATAGTATGCAGTGGAACCAAACACACGTAAAGAACCATAATTATTAACAGGTTTTCCAGACCAAACCTCTAAAGGAGTTTTACCACCAATAGCTGTTGATGGTAAACGATTAACAAGATGACTTGCATATCTCACAGCCTCAGCCCAAAATTGTCTGCCCAACCCAGCATTAGACAGCATACACCGAACTTCCTCCAGTAATGTTCGGTTCATCCGTTCAGCCACCCCATTCTGTTGTGGTGTATGTTTAACTGTGAAGTGTCTCACAATACCTTCATCTTGACAAACTTTATCAAATGGATCACTTCGATATTCACCTCCATTGTCTGTTCTGAGGCGTTTGATCCTTTTGCCACTCTGAGTTTCAATCATCTTTTTCCACTTAAGGAAACAATTTAACACTTCATCCTTTGACTTCATAGTGTACACCCACACTCTTCGAGAGAAGTCATCAACAAAAGTAACATAATAGTGTTTTCCTCCCAAAGAAGTTGTCTTGGAAGGACCCCACACATCAGAGTGAACATAATCCAGAATACCTTTAGTATCATGGATTGCAGTGCCAAATTTCACTCTCTTCTACTTTTCCATCACGCAATGCTCGCAGAAATTCAGCTTACAAGTTTTCACATCTTTTAGTAATCCTTGCTTTGCCAGAAGTTGCAAGGATTTTTCACTTGCATGCCCCAATCGCATATGCCACAACTTAGTTGCATCTGACCCTTCATCATCAAGAGTTGCAACTGCAGTTGTCCCAACAATGGTATTACCATCATAGTAATACAAATTATTCTTCCGGGTGCCTTTTAACATCACCAGAGCTCCAGAGACTATTTTCAAGACTCCATCTCGCATTGTCACCGTCAATCCTTTGGATTCTAGTACTCCCAAAGAGATGAGATTCTTCTTCATGTCAGGTACATACCTGACCTCCGTCAAAACTCTAGTTGATCCATCATGATTCTTTAAGTAGACTGAACCAATTCCTATTGTTTCACAAAATGTGTCGTTGCCCATATAGACAACTCCACCGTCTATCTCTTTAAACTCAAAGAACCACTCCCGGATATGACAAATATGTTGGTTGCATGCTGAGTCAAACAACCACTTGTCAGATCGCCTTGTGGAGGTTGTAGCAACCAGTGAAAGATTTGAATCTTCGTCACTGTATTCAGTAGCACATGATTCTGCAATAGCTTTGCATTTTTCAACTTTGCCCTTATTTTTCAATTTCGGGCAATCTTTCTTCCAGTGCCCCTTCTCTCTACAAAAGGCACATTCATCTTTACTCGGTCTTCCTCTTGACCGAGATTTCCCTCTTCTTCCTTTCTTCTGGTTTTGTGGTCTGCTTCTAGCTATCAGTGCTTCTGCAACCACCTCTGCATGCTTGCTTTCCTCCCTGTCTTTTTTCCTCAATTCATAACTATATAGAGTACTACATACTTCACTGAGGGAAACTTTCTCTTTCCCATGAAGTAACATAGCTTCTATAAATTCATACTCTTCAGGAAGTGAAAACAGCAACATCAATGTCAGATCTTCATCTTTGAAAGTTTCATCAAGGTTCCTCAAATCAGCTACTGCCTTGTTAAAAGCAGTAATATGATCGTTCATGGTGGTATCCGGTTGATAACCAAACCAGAATAACTTCTTCTTCATAAAGTGCTTATTGTGATCGCTCTTCTTCAAGAATTTCTTCTCAAATGCCTTCCATAGCCTACTTGCAGAAGTTTCCTTTGAGAATGAATATTTCTGCTCTCTGGAAAGGCATGATCGAATAGTACCACACGCCAACCGATTGATGGTCTTCCATTCTTTTTCTTCAATTTCTTCTGGTTTCTCCTCTTTAATTGCAATGTCTAGACCTTGCTGGAAAAGCGCATCTAGAACTTCACCTTGCCACATCTCGAAATGACCCGTACCGTCAAAAATCTCCACCGCAAATCTTGCATTTAGCGCAGCAAATCTCGTCAAAATTGACGACGAAGATACTGCCAAAGTTGATGTAGTGGAAACTGTGGCTCTCAAATTCTGCTCATTATTATCAGCCATTTTTGCTCTAAAGTGAAAAATTACCAGTAATAATTTAGCCTGAAAAATGCACCAGGAAAAATTGGAGGGGTCACACGGTCCCACTTAAAAACCAGTTTCCTTAGACAGAACTTTCCTAGACATGAACTTAATTAGACAATATATTACTTAGCAATTTTAACACAAACTTACAAAAAATAATCTCAAGAAATTTTTTCTGATGTGGAAGATCAGTTAAAACCCAACCACAGAGCATACTAAAATTTCAAGAGAAATCGCAACCAAAAAGCTCTGACACCAATTGTTGTGGAAATTCGAGCTATTTTTCCACCAATAGCAAATTTAATAATGGATAACAATGATAAATAAGAAGAAAAAAAGCAAATAAAGAGAATACCAAGATTTGACGAGGTTCGGCCAATTATGCCTAAGTCCCCGGACACCACTACAAATATATTCCTCCAAGAAATTACAAAAGAGAGAAAATAAACTAAGCCTCTAGAAGAGTTAGAAGGTTTTAAGTTTGGTGTGTCAAAAACAAAAGGGGGAGGCTTCCTTTTATAGTCTAAGGTTGCCTCCCTATGTCTAATTATCTTCCGATGTGGGACTTTGAGCCAAAAAATAATATTGTATTTCTTGTTTGCTTTTTTTAGTTGTATATTTTTCTACTGTATAGAAACGCCAAGACCAGGACGATCAGTGCTAATTTTGCAAATTTGATTTCATTTAAAGGTAAAATAGTAATTGTGTCATCAGTGGTTATCTGGAACTCTAGAACACTCTTTTCTTCTTTTTCCTCAAAGATGTAGCAACCCTTCTCTTCAAAGGGTGTCGACCAAGTCGTTTGTTGTTGCTTCCTCTTCCAATGTAATGGTAGATTTTTTTGTCTCTATTCCGACAATTGCAGTCAGTTACTACTAAATTTCAAGCTTTTATTTCGAAATTTAGTTTTAATATTGAAAATTTTCAGTTTTGATGGCTTTTGCTTTCCCTTGTCAAGAAAATAATTGGGTATCTTTTAGGTTATGGAGAAAATCTTTTAACTTAAAAGGTATCATAAATAACAATGGATAGATCTCACTGTTTCTGTATCTAGCCTATTATTAATTTTTTTTATAGTCAAAATCTATGCAACAACTGTAGTTGAATTTCTTTCATTTTTCTAACAAAATTTAGTTATGCCTTTGGACTGACGACTGTAACATGTTTGTTGGTTGACTGGTTGTCAGAAATGGTGTTAATTCTATAAATTAGTCAGGGCTGCATCCTATAGAAAAATTACATTAGGATATGGTTATGGCTCTAATACTAGTTGTTGATATACCTAAAATAGTGTACGGAGATGTATATTGAAAATGATTTTTTGGCAGCCAAAATAGAACTAAGTTTATCAAAAAAAAAATGAATTTGTCCTCTATCAATTCAGGTACGAGGCAGTGAAGAAGGATATGAAGGATTTTTTTAATGAAAGTTGCAAATGATTCGTTTTCAGAATTCCTATATAGGGAAGCAATGACTTTTCTAATAAGATTTGCAATATGATTCTTTTTCAAGTACCCATATTTAAAGTGTTTCAATTACTTATAAAAATTATACTATGATGTTGATGACACTATTTTTTTAATCCAAACTTGCGATTTCTTTCATCAAAGTTAAATGTAAGCTAATTTTTGCATTAACCCAATTTTGATATTCTCTATTGTTTTGGCTGTTTTCTTGTGCGTAAGTCCCCTAATGTTCTTTTAACACACATTTGGTATTCTGATTAGGGTATAAAGAAGTAACTTGAAATCCTTTTAGTTAGCTATGGCCTTTTTGGAGAATTGAAGATTAGGCTACTTAAAGTAATTAACAAAACTGGAGAGTTCATCTTTTTGCAAGAATTTGGATGCAAGGTTACATATGAGAGGAACTCAATGGCACAACCAGAAAACGCTATTTGTTCTTTTTCTAATTTGAAAAATACTTGCACATCTTCAGGGTTGTGAAATGTGACATGCAGTTCAGATAGAGCCAAATCCTTTTGACACTGTAAGAGATTTAGTTGTGCAGGTAATCAAATTTGAAGGGTCATCATTGCGTGACCATTATAAGGTGAATAATTTGATCTATTAAGCCAAAATTTTATCCATTCTTTAGTGATAATCATTATTATACTTTCTATCTCATTATTTACGTAATAGTAATTATTACGTTGCAATTTTTGAAGTCAAAGAGGCAACTAAAAGATTAGAAGGAAGATTTTAAAAACTAACTCTCTGTATTTCAGAGCTTTAAGATTTATAAAGAGAACTTTGGATATTCTGAGTGATTGATTGAGTAATTAAGAGAAGAAATGGAAGGGGGCGTGTTAACTGCCACTTGAGTTTGTTAATTAGTTAAATGGTCTGTTAACTGATTAGTTAGAGATGGTTGTTAGGGAGTAGTTAGTGGAAGGTTAAATGAGTCATGTGAGGGTAAAAAAAGTCAGTGGAAAGTTGTATAAGAGGGAAGTGCAGTGTGTGAGAAAGGTAGAGAAAAACGATGTAAAGGAGCAGTCTTCTTCTTCATCAATGTAACTGCCTCTGCTTCATCTACTTCAATTTCTTCTTCTTCTTCTTCTTCTTTCAGTTTGCACGTGCATTTTCTTAGATTATATCATGGTATCAGAGCAAGATAATACGATTAGAAATTGAGGGTGTATTCTGATAAGAAAATGAGTCAAAATAGTGCAGCTATGGCAGAAATTAGATCTACAGAAATTACAGAGGATCCGCAGATGGATCATAACCATCCTCTTTATTTACAGGCATCAGATATACTTGGAGTTGCCTTGATTCCTTTGAAGCTCACAGGACCTGAAAATTATAGCATTTGGAGTAGATCGATGCGATTGGCACTCCTAGTCAAAAATAAATTGGGCTTTGTTGATGGATCGTGTGTGAAGAGCTCGTATAAAGGGAGATTGGAAGCTAAGTGGGAGAGGTGTGATGCAGTGGTTATGTCGTGGATCAGTGCTGCAGTTGCACCGAATTTGTTATCAAGCATAGTTTATGCTTCTAGTTCAAGGAAAATCTAGGCAGACTTCAAGGAAAGGTTTGATAAATCGAACCTTACTAGAATTTTTTATCTCTGGAAAGAGATTATTATGTTAACACAAGGAATAGATTTTGTGACTACTTACTATTCAAAGATACACAATATGTTGGATGAGATGGATGTCATGGTGCCAATTCCTGCATGTGACTGTGAAGAGTCGAGGCATCACATAGAACATGTTAAACAACAGAGATTATTGCAGTTTCTGGTTGGTTTGAATGATAGCTATGCACAAGTGAGAAGTAATTTGTTGTTAAGCACTACTATTCCTAGTGTAAATCAAGCATATGCAGTAGTTATACAAGAGGAAAGTCAACGACTGTTAGGAGGTTCAAACAATGGGAAGGAAGCCTTGGTAATGGCAGTTGGTAAGCAAGTTGAAAATAGATGTCACATTTCACAAAAGGAGCAGATAGTGAGAAATCAATTTTATCCTCCAGTTCACGGCTGGGATTCAAATCTTCAAAGTCAGAATTCAACCTCTTATAGGAGAAGGATAGGGATAGTTTGTGATCATTGTGGATTTAAGGGGCATACTAAGGAGAATTATTACAGGCTAGTAGGATTTCCACCAAATTTCAAAAGCAAGAGAAGAGTGCAAACTGAAGGTTTTACACCTAAGGCAAATAACACAACAATTGAAGTGGGAGAAAATTCAAAAGTTGATAATGTTTTCCAGGGAGGTTATTTTACCAGGGAGCAGTATGAGGAATTGTTGAATAAACTTGATAGACCTGCACCAACAGGAAGTTGTAGGAATGATATCACAGGTATGTATTCTTCACAAATTGAATCAAATGATGTTGACTGGATTGTTGATTCAGGTGCAACACACTATATTACAAAGTTAGAAAGTCAGAAAAGATGTTAGAAAAGGTTAAGGTGGTTACTGATTTAGGAAGTAACCAAGTGCAAGTGCCAACAGGGAGTAGAACACAAGTCAAAAATGTAGGAGAAGTCACTTTTTTAGAACAGTACAAATTGAAGAATGTCCTACATGTACCAGATTTTAAATTCAGTCTATTATCAGTTTCTAAACTGACTAAAGATCTTGGATGTTCTGTTTCTTTTTATCCTAGACTGTGTGTACTGCAGGCCCTCTTCACTGGCAAGGTGATTGGGATTGGTAGAGAAACAGATGGACTTTATATACTGAAAGACCAATTCATACCTGTCATTGGATCAGTTGTGAAGCAGGAAGCAGACTTCAGTTTATGGCATCTGAGACTTGGGCACCCTTCCTCAGGAGTTGTGAAACATATTTCTAGTTTGAAAAATAAGGTTCCTGCAGTTGTAAATCAAAATTGTATGGTTTGTCCTCTAGCTAAACAATGCAGATCACTATTTCCTTTAAGTAGTAATAGTACGACTGCTCTATTTTAGCTTGTCCATTTAGATGTTTGGGGACCTCACAAGCAACCTACATTTGATAAGAAACACTATTTTGTTACTATTGTGGATGATTACAATCGATTTACTTGGATATCTCTTCTACATTCTAAGAAAGAAGTAGTTGTGTTGAAGAGTTTTCTATCTTTGATACATACACAGTTTGGCACTAAGATAAAGGTGTTGAGATCTGATAATGGCTCAGAGTTTTTTAATAGTCAGATTAATGAATTGTTGGTTAATCATGGTATTATACATCAAAATAGTTGTCCATATACTCCACAACAAAATGGGATAGTTGAAAGAAAACATAGACATATTCTTGATGTAGGCAGGGCATTGAAATTGCAATCTCAGATTCCTGCACAGTTTTGGGGACATTGTGTACAAATTGTTGTTTATCTCATTAATAGACTTCCTACTGATATTTTGGAAGGGAAATCACCCTATGAAATGTTATATGGTAATCCTCCTATAGTTGATCATTTGAGAGTTTTTGGTTGCTTAGTATTTGCCAGTGTATTGCCCAGGCATGACAAGTTTGCTGCTAGAGCCATTAAGGCAATTTTGGTTGGTTTTTCAGATACACAAAAGGGTTATAAATTGTATGATCTTGATACTAATAGGTTCTTTGTCAGCAGGGATGTTCTCTTTAGAGAGAATTGTTTTCCTTTTAAGGACAAAATAGTACAATGTGGTTCTTCTCCTCTATTCTCCTGTTATCTATCTTATTTACCTACTGAACTGGTTTCTCCTGTAAGTACAAATGTAGGTTCCTCCTCACCTACTTTATCAACTGATTCTGGTTCAGTAGGTCCTCTAGCAGATCAAACACTCAATGTTGAGGAGGCTACAACTGAGGTTGATAACCTCACATCTGATCATTCTATAATTTCTGATCAGATTCAAGATTCTATCACACAGGTTATTTCTGGTTCTGTGCCAAGAAGAACTAGCAGAATTCCTAAACCACCTATTTGGTCTAGTGATTATGTCCTACAGGTTCAGCCTATATCCTATTCTATTTCTAATCATGTTTGTTATGACAGAGTTTCTCCCAAGTATAGAGCTTATCTCAGCAATTTTTCCACAATTGTTGAGCCTCATTCTTTCATGGAGGCTTGTAAGGATCAGAGATGGGTGGATGTTATGCAGCAGGAGATCACAGCACTTGAAGATAATCAAACTTGGTCTGTGGTTCCTCTGCCAAACGGAGTAAAGCCTATAGGATCTAAATGGGTGTATAGGTTAAATACAAAGCCAATGGTACTGTGGACAGATTCAAAGCTAGGCTTGTGGCTAAGGGTTACACACAGAGAGAAGGTCTTGATTATCATGAGACCTTCTCCCATGTTGCTAAAATGGTTACTGTTAGGATTGTCATCAGTTTGGCAGCTTTTCATGGATGGGCTCTTTGGCAGATGGATATTAACAATGGTTTCCTACAAGGGGATTTGGATGAAGATGTTTATATGGAGCTGCCTCAGGGGTTCCATAGATAGGGGGAGTACAGAGTTTGCAAGTTGAGGAAGTCATTGTATGGGCTCAAACAAGCATCAAGGCAGTGGAACATCAAATTAACAGATGCTCTTCTGCAAGCTGGATATAATCAGAGTGTACATGATCATTCCATGTTCACTAAGAAGACAGGTAGTGATATGGTTATTATTCTGGTTTATGTAGATGACTTGCTCATCACTGGAACCAGCTCACAATTGATGTTGGCAGCCAAACACACACTTAATCAGAGTTTTAAGATGAAAGACTTGGGAGACTTGAGGTACTTTCTGGGAATAGAGGTCCTGAGATCCAAAGAAGGTATATCGCTGAACCAGAGGAAATATGCATTGCAGCTTATTTCAGATAGTGGCCTGAGTGGAGCCAAACCAGTTTCAACACCTTTGGAGTCTAATCACAAGTTTACTAGTCTGGAGTATGATAAACATGCTGGGAACAATGGTGATGCGGAATTTGAAGATGTAGCAACTTATCAGAGATTAGTAGGCAAATTGCTTTATCTTACCATCACTGGACCAGATATTTACTTTGGGGTACACGTATTAAGTCAGTTTATGCAACATCCTAAGGTGTATCACTGGGAAGCAACTCTTAGAATGGTGAGATACATCAAGAAGTCACCTGGTTTAGGTGTATTGCTGAAGAAAGGAAATGAAAATCACCTCACTGGCTTCTGTGATTCAGATTGAGCTTCATGTCCCAACACAAGAAGGTCAGTGACTGGGTATATTGTGAAGTTGGGATACTCTGTAATATCTTGGAAATCCAAGAAAACAACCAACTGTGAGTAGGAGCTCAATAGAGGCAGAATATAGAAGCATGACAACACTTATAGCAGAGTTAATTTGGCTAGCTGGTGTGCTGAAGGAGCTCAATATTGAGCTTGATCTTCCTATAAAGATATTCAGTGACAGTAAGACAGCTATACAGATAGCAAACAACCCAATGTTTCATGAAAGAATCAAACATATAGAATTGGATTGTCATTCCATAAGGGAGAAGGTGAAGTCAGGTTTCATCATGCCACAACACTTGAACACCAAGGAACAACTGGCAGACTTGTTAACCAAAGGACTAGGGACAGGGCAACATCATTTTTTGTTAGACAAGCTGGGAGTTTTGGATATATTTCAACCTCCAGCTTGAGGAGGAGTGTTAACTGCCACTTGAGTTTGTTAATTAGTTAAATGGTTTGTTAACTGATTAGTTAGAGATGGTTTGTTAGGGAGTAGTTAGTGGAAGGTTAAATGAGTCATGTCAGGTGCATCTGAGGGTAAAAAAGTCGGTGAAAAATTGTATAAAAGGGAAGTGCAATGTGTGATAAAGGTAGAGAAAAACGATGTAAAGGAGCAGTCTTCTTCTTCATCAATGTAACTGCCTCTGCTTCATCTACTTCAATTTCTTCTTCTTCTTCTTCTTTCAGTTTGCATGTGCATTTTCTTAAATTCTATCAGGGTGGCAAGGTAAAGGCAGAAAAAGGGAAAATAAAAAGGCAACTTGACTTTGAAAACTCAAAGAATAAGCAAGGAAAGTGCAAGCTAACTAATAGCCTCATTTTTATTACACGTGTTTAGAGATTATTAAGCTTTAGATTTGATTGAACAGGTGTTTGTCCTATTGATTTGACCTATATGGAATGCGTTTAATTTTACTTGTGGAGGTTGTTAGTAAGTGAGCCTCCCTTGTATCATTCTTAAGTTGCTAGGTAAAGGAATTATCATGTAGGGACATGTTTTTAGTTAACAGAAAGTACAAAAAAGCTAATTTAGTTGGAGTATCTTTTTTAATTTTATTTCATAGATTAGCATAGTTGATGTATTATTTTCAGTAATAAATTCTCCTTTCCTTTTTTTCAGATTCACCATAATATGAATGTGTCTTTGTCTCATTACTTCATATACACGTGCTATAATTCTTAAACTAGGAACCAACTAAGTACTTATTGCAATGTATTTCTATAACACATGCCTTGCACAAAGGTCTAAGAGTATTTGAATTAGGTATATGACTAAAAACTGTCAAAGTTGATTTGAAAGTTCGGAACGGAAAGTATCTCATTTAAGCTTTACATTCTTCGCAAATTTGCCAAAAGAGATTATGATTCATAACACCTTAGTAAATACTGCTATCAACATATATAACACAATTTTACCTCTGGTTATTTATTCTATTTTTCATTAAGAAAAATTTGCTTCATTTTTTTGAGATGTTCAATAATTATCTAACTGCTTGCTTTTATAACTGAACTGTCACTTGACTATTGTCTAATTGAACTTCTTTTCTTTGATTGTGTATTAGATTCCATTCCTAAGTCAGTATTTGTATTTCTGATCATTTTGTACATGTTTTCTTTTTAAAAATGATGCTAAAAGATGTCCCACTTGAAAATCCAACCGTCCCTTCTGTAACTCATGTTTGCAACCTCTTTCCAGTACTAAAATGAAAAGTTCTATTCAAAATAAATCCCTACAGAATCTCGATAAACATGCATTGTCCGATTAATTTCCTGAAACAAAGTCAAGTAGTATCACAAAGAAGGAAAAATTCTTTCAGTGCTGAGCTTTTAACAAAAATAAGGTCAAGTGTGATGTTACGACGACGGAGGGCGTAGCGGTGCACAAACAACAAAAATAATGTTTGATTTACTAATTTTTAGGCCAAGTGTTTAACACTGCTGCTCTTTCTATTTTACCATTAAGGGTATTACCGCAGCTAATTTCATATGACCAAGTTGAAGGGATCAATCACAATAAGATTGACTTTGAATTTACAGGCACAGAAGGAAAATTGCAGGCCATTTCGTTTGCTAATGGTATGGGTGGTAGAGAAGAAGTCTTCCAACTTCATTTGATCCTTATGAGGATTATCATACTTATCAAATTCTTTACGGTCTACACCGTATAGTGTAAGTAATAACTTCTCATATGTAAGTTTTTCCTACATTATCAGGTAAATGTTACTTCCAATGGCATAAACAAATATAATTTAATAACATACTAATAAATATATTACACAAAATCAAGTGCACATGAACGGGGCTTTCCTTACACCTTTAAGGAGAAAGCAAGTTAGTTTTTTTTCTTTCAAAATATTTTATATTGTTAACAAGTTAAGAGTAACATTGTGGTTTTACCAGATTTTAGGGGCCACTGTGAATAAAATGGTGATTTTGAGTTAACAAAAGTGTGTATGTCATTGGCACAAAATGTTCAATAAGTAACTAATTAGGCTTCTGAATTAGTATTTAAAATGAATTTGTATAATTACTTTCACTCAAAGTGTTTCATCTTTATGTGTTTGGAATATTCTTGAAAGGCACAAGAAGGGAGAATATGCATCAATCATTCATGTGAAATATACTCATGAGGAGACGATAACCACCTCATATATTTTTTGGGACATATATCATTGAGAAGAATATGTCCAAGGTATGTTCAATCTCATACTACTAAAATTTGTTTAGTTTTTTTTTTTAGAGTAATGAAGTGATTAGAGGTGACTTATCCTTTCTTTTTATTTTGTTAAACTTTTTCCTTGATCAAGTAACCCATTTGTGAGTATATTTATATTGCATTCAGTTCAATGAGATGAATAAAGCTAGCTAACTCAATTTTCTATTAGTTTAAGTAGTTTCTTTTTAACCTAAGTCGTTGAAAATGCTAAGTTAACCTTTTGAGTGTAATAATGCAAATAAATTGGGGTCATGATGGGATACAAAATGGGGAGATCAAGTCTTTAGAATTTAGTTAGTATGGAAAAGAATTGTGTACCCTCTTACACCAGTAACCAGGATCAGAGGTTACTTGTACTTGAGCATTAACTTCCTCTTCAAAAAAAAAAATCCTCCTCTATATTTGGACTCTCACTTAAAATTGTCCTTATTCTTTGAGATGGAACACTAATAGTCCTCCATCTTTTCAAATTTGGAGCACATTTAGTCTGGGTAATTGACGAAATATCTCACATGTTTTTCGCATTCATGATCTCTGAGATAAAGAACCCTTTCCTCTCCTCTTCTAAGATAGTGAAACCCAAGTTATTAATTTATCTAAATTTAGATCTATTCTTCAATATAACAGAACGTCTTATTTATGTTACACCCCGTAAATTCCCGGCATATAGATGGCCTAATAGCGTGTTGGTTAAGAGTATTTGAAAACCATACATGCTAGAAAAAGGTCCGGGGAAAGATCGGACCAACGCCAAGTCGGCGCGTCGCAAGGCAAAATGCGACTTATAAATCGCCTTCCAAGAATGCGACTTATAAATCGCATTCCAGAAATGCGATTTACAGTGTCTATTATATAAGCCCCTCCACTTCGGTTTTAAAGTTGCAATGCTTATAATTTCCAGCTAAAACAGAGAGAAAATCAGAGAGGAAGAGGAATGAAGGTTTCTTGATAATTTTCGTCTGATTACGCCGTCAAACGCAGTCTAAACTCAAATTAACCTCAGGTACCGAGGTATTTAGCAGCAGGGAGCATTCCTACGGATTTTGTTTCGCGAAATACGGCCGACGAATCATCGTGCTACCGGGATAAGGTAAGTGGAATTGCTCCAAACTAGTGTCTATGTGCTCCTAACTGTGAAGTGAATACTTCTCCCTTCTGGACTTCTGAAAAATAGCAAGTTTTCGACCGTCTTTCGATAAGCCTAAGTTTAGGCTATAATTTTATCGAAAGTGATGTTGTTCTTCAGAATAAGGTTATATTTAGTACTAATTGACGTATATATGAATGCAGCTGGGAGAAATAGCTGGAGTACTGACTGAGCCTCGTCCGACAGTCGAGTAACTCGAGGTTAAGGTATGTAAAAGCTAGTTCCTTCGGCAAGTTAGTAGCTTTAGCCTTGTATAGTACAATAAACTCCGTAGTAGAATTCCCGGAAGTTGAATGTTAAGTATTGTGCAAGTTCAGTAAACCTAGTTTGCGTTGTGATATCATATTCAGTCTGAAAGTTAGAAAAGCATGTGCCCAAGGGCAAGTTAGTAGTTCAGATTCAGTACAGCCTATTATGTGGATAGCAAGCATGTTGTAGAATAAAAAGGAACAGATTTGCGTAATAACAGTCAGTAAAGAAAGATCTGATAGACAGACAGTTATGGCTACAGATTAGCCATTCAGACAGATAGTATCATGGCTACAGATTAGCCGTACAGTTAAACAGAGGTTGCAGAATCAGTATAATTAGTAAGAATCAGTTCAGTATAGAAACAGATTAGAATAAGAAGTTAGATTCCAGATAGTCTTTTCAGTTATACATGCTTGCTGTTTTTATGTGCTATTTGGTTGTTGAGACTTGTTGTGGCATGTGGGTGTCCCTTTTAGCATCCCCACCGCCCCTGGGTTATAGCTGTGTCGATACCAGATTCAGATACCGCCACCAGCTGGGCGATGTCGTCCGCCTAGAGGACGATGATGGCCGACCACCATGATAATACGGTCCAGACCACCCTGCTTGCAGGGGTAGTTCAGTTTACTCTGCGCAGAGCCAGTCCACCCTGTTTACAGGGGCAGAACACTCTGTGTGCGCTTGTGGTCGGGGGCAGTTTCAGATACAGATTTTTATAAAATCACCCTGTTGCGTGCTTGCACCTAGGGGCAGTTTTTATTACACACCCCGCGTGCACCTGCGCCCAGAGGTAGGAGTCTTCGGACTCAGACACAGTTTATTGTCAGAGGCCAAGGCCTGAGCTACGTACCCAAGGGGACCGGTAGGAGGAGCTCACAGTTATCAGATGAGTGGAGTGACTTATTTTTGGTTGGTTTAGACCCAGGTAGGGGTAAATAGATTGTGTGTTGGTTGGCACCTTCTGGCTTATGGGGGTCGGTCAGGTATTGTGTGTATTATTATGTATACCTCTATGTGCTATTAGATACTGATAGACAGTGGGACGACACGGCATCAGGTACGCTCAATTTAGTTATGGAATAAATAAACTCTCCCCAGTTATTCTCAGTTAGATAGACTCAGCTACTGTCTGCTTATATGTCATGTTACTGTTGTTATCCATTTCAGTTGTGTATTTCAGTTGCTTTACATGCTAAGTACCTGCGGTACTGACGCCCAGTGGGGCGCTGCATTACTTGCCTGCAGGTACTCATAGACGAGGAGGCGATCCCTCGTGATTCCAGTCAGCTATTGAGTATTCAGCTCCTGTCATCCGGAGCCTGAATTCCAGAGGTGTATTTCGTTTTCTTTTGTTGTACAGTACGGGTAGATCGGGGCCCTGTCCCGATCATTTCTATTGTTATTCCTAGAGGCTTGCAGTTTGTATATATTTCCCTGTGGTCAGTCGAGCCGGTCGTGTGAGGCCGTGCAGCTTGTTATAGTTATTTGTTATTTCTGTTCCTGTTGGTCGTGTGTGGCCATAACCAGTCAGTAGTGGTGACCTTGCCGGTCACGTAATTATTTAGCGTGCCATTGTTAAGTTACAGAGAACTAGACAGCATGGTGGCCTTGCCGGCCCGCATAGGTTCCCTTGACAGTAGTATGTTTCTGGTTAGCTGTTTTTCAGGTACATGTGGCTATAGGCCTGTTGGCCGGAGGCTGTGTTTACAGCCGTTATATAGCCCTTTGTTTCCAGGAATTTGAGTTAGAGCCAGCCAGGCACCAGATGTGCTTTGGCTCACCAGATAGCAGTCTAGGTCCTACTAGGGCACCAGGTGCCAGTCATACCCCTCAGGGCGGGGCGTGACAAACTTGGTATCAGAGCAGGTCGTGTCCCAGGGAGTCTGCAAGCCGTGCTAAGTAGAGTCTTGTCTATGGATGTGTTGTGCACCACATACTATAGACAGGAGGCTGCGAGACATGATAGGATGGTTACTCTTCCTTCTCAGCCAGTCGTGCTTTAGAGCGGTACAGTATAGGGTTGAGTCCCTAAAAAGTTACTGTATTCTTTGATTACAGAAACAGAGGCAGATCAGCATTACCCTATCACAGGCAGAAGATCAAATATAGCAACAGAAGAGGGCATCAGCCAGTTACAAGATACTTACAGTAACAGGAAGAGGTACCATAGACCTCCCAGCGTGATACCTTTATCGGTACTATTCCCAGTATACGTTGATAACGTCAGAATAGGAAGTCAGAAGTATAATGTACATACGATTTGATTTATTTATTAGCTATATAAGATCTTATTAAGATTACGGACAAGGTCAGACTATCAGATAAGTATGAGAAAGAAAGGCAAATGCAGGAATCCCAAACACATCTTTTCAGATGTGGTACAGTTATATGTTTCTATCTGTTGCAACAAGAAAAGGGCTATTCCTACCTCTTGACCTTGATTCCAGTACAGTAAAGGGGCATAATAATTGAGGTGAGGCTGCCCAAAACAAGCAGTAAGTGAAGATAGATTGATTAATTCCAGTAAGTGTTAGTGAGCGTAAAGAGAAAGTAAGACTGTTAGCTTACCCGAAGTAGGGGTAAAAGACCTGCTAGTGATGAATGCCTAGTAATAGTCAAGTTCGAGTCAGAAAAAGGCCAAGTCCGCCATATATGCTAACAGATAGCAAGACATACCTATAAAATTATAGTTATGATCCAGTTGTGACATCGAAAGATAGAGAGGTCATGTGAATCAGATGGGCCTGACTATATGCCAGAAGAAGTATAGGCCGAGGCTTGATCAGTAATCTCATTAACAATGAAAGGCAGGCACCTTGAACCCCAGAGCTTAGCTCAAGTGAGATGAGGGGAGAAAGCAGGAATACTAAATCTTGTGGGGAAAATAGAATCACCCCCAAATTGACAGAATATCGTATTACGGACTAAGCCTCGGATTGACAGTTAGAAGACATTAAGATTGTGGTCCAGAATGCTGCAGTATGTTCGCTTATGGGGAAGTTAAGAAATTACCGATACAGCGAATTTAATCTAGTGTGGCCTAGAGATAAGGCCCAGCAGACAGTCATGGGCTCTCAATATATGCCAAGTAAGGCCACAAGATTCGAACGTTGACCCCACATCGCAAGAGTGGCGGAATTTCAAACAGCAAACAATAACTAAAGTGTTTATGTTTGTTACCTTCAGAATGGGGTGACAATACAATGAAATGTTAAGAGAAGGCAGGAGGTATTATTAGACCATAGAAGCAGTATATCATGTACAATATGAAATTTAGCAAAGTGTGTCAGAGATTACGTATCACTACAAAATTCAGTATGTATTGTACGTATTTATTAATATATATCTGTGCAGATAATAAATATTCTATGAGCAGCTGCTAATAGGGGTTACAATCACACAGATGCATATTAGTGCTGGGAAGTATATACAAATTGCATTGCAGGACCCCTTGCCAAAAATAAAAAGAGAAAAGAGAGAGAAGAAAAAGAGAAAAGAGAAAAAAAGGGGCAAGTTAAGTGTGATTTACGTATGAATCCATAGAAACTGTCTCAGCTCTTAGTTATTAAGTTAATAGACTTATATATTGTCTCCAGATCTAGGTTTTAGAAGCTTATAAGTAGTAACCTGAATCAGGTAATTAGATGATAAGGGCGCAGTTAGGCGGTCTACCGACCAGCTGGCGTCTGTATTAGCAGGGAAGCATCTCTAAGATCGATAACACTAGCACATGTGCCAGAACCAGAATTAGAGACTGAATAGGTATACTTCAGAGATTAGCAATACCAGAATTGTTCCAGTATGTTAAGTGGCCATACATCATTTTCCCAGCCTTGTAGGTGAGAGTCGACCTTAGTCAACCTAGCAGTTATTACAAGGAATACCCCGCAAGTCAGACAAGCCCGTGGGCACCCCAAGAAAGGGGTCCACATCAGTAGTCAGTGACAGACTAGTACTTCAGCTGGTTCTCATAAGATATTTAGATACAGAGCCCTAGCAGAAGGCCAGTATTTACAGAATAGCTCATAAGACCGAGAATTCCCCAGAATAGCAGTATAAATCCAAGTGGATACACACAAGGCGTAAGAAATTGATAGTACCCTGCTAGCACAGTGTTTATTAAGACCAGGAGATCAGTAGACTCCCCGTGAAGATCCAGAGATTGATCGCCTGGGAGTAAGTTTGATTAAGCCCAGCCTTACAGTGGTTCAAGCAAAATAACAAAGCAATTAAATGCCCACAAGTCTGCAGTTATGCATGAACTATAAGTACTCAAGTAGAACAGTTAGAGCATTGTTAGACTACTGTCACATTCGGGTCATTCAACCCGACTATTCAATTATTTAAGGTTATCCAGCCAGATCATTAGAGGTCATGATCAATATTAGGATCCTCTGATCAGATAAAGGCATAAGGTGCGCAGACGGTCGTTCAGGTTATCCCAGCAACAAGTAGCCTTAGCATGTGGCCGGAAGGCCAGATAAGCTCTAGCTACGCCTGTAAACTACCTGTCGATCTCTTCGGCAAGACAAGCCAGTATGACTGTCAATTATATGCCGAGTTCTCTAAGTATGAAAATGTTATATCAGTCAAGAAGAGGTAATGGAGCAGCAAACGCTCTTATCTATAGATCTATTAGGAGTGTGGCGTATGTGCAACCCGAGCAACGGGAGTTGGTCAGGGAGATACATCAATTGGTCAATTTAGTCGTTCGTGTGATAGAAATGAAGGACAACAGAGCGGTAATCCAGAATACCGCCGTGTCTTCCTTAGTTGTGGAGGTAAGAGAACGACAATATGCAGATCCTGACCTGGTCTAGCTTAAGGACAGAATCCTGCAAGGGAAGCGCCAGATTCACAAATAACAGAGGATGGAGTGCTACTTTGTAAAGACCGTCTATGTGTTCCAGATGTTTCAGGCCTCCGCCATCAGATCATGAATGAGGTGCACTACGCCAGCAACTATTTTCTCCACCCTGGCGCGACAAAAAAATGTACCATGATATCAAAGAAAACTACTGGTGGCTAGATAAAAAAAAATTGCTGAATTTGTAGCTCGGTGTCCTAACTGCCAGTAGGTGAAAGCAGAACATCAAAAACCAGGCGGTTTGACTCAGGACATAGTTGTGCCTCTCTGGAAGTGGGAAGCAGTAAATATGGATTTTGTGGCAGGATTAACCCGTACTAAACATGGACATGACTCTATATGGGTGATAGTTGACAGATTGACCGAATCAGCTCATTTCCTGCCAGTGGAAACTACTTTCTCGGCCAGATTATGCGGAGTTGTATATCCGAGAAATAGTCAGGTTGCACGGAGTACCAGTATCCATTATTTCATACAGAGGAGCACAGTTTACGGCTAGATTCTGGCAGTCGTTTCAGAAAGGTTTGGGAATGCAGATTAATTTGAGCACAGCATTCCACCCTCAGACAGATGGACAGGCGGAACACACAATTCAGACGCTCGAAGATATGTTGCGAGCGTGTGTGTTAGATTTCGGTGGTAGCTGGGTTGAGCATTTGCCCCTAATCGAGTTTGCTTATAATAATAGCTATCACTCAGCTATCCAGATGGCACCTTTCGAGGCTTTATACGGGCGAAAATGTAGATCGCCGATTGGCTGGTTTGAAATAGGAAAATCAGCGTTGATTGGGCCAGACATTGTTCAGCTATCAGAGGAGAAGGTAAAACTTATCAGAGAACGCCTACTGACTGCACAGAGCCGCCAGAAGTCATATGCAGACGTGCGGCGCAGAAACCTGGAATTCGATGTGAATGACTGGGTATTTTTGAAAGTATCCCCAATGAAAGGGGTGATGAGATTTGGCAAGAAAGGTAAGCTCAGTCCAAGATTTGTTGGGTCTTATCAGATTCGTCGAAGAATAGGCCAAGTGGCAGATGAGTTGAACTTGCCTCCAGAGTTAGAATCCGTTCATCCGGTCATGTATCCATGTTGAGGTAATGCATAGGAGACTCGTCCAGAGCAGTCCCAGTCCAGGATATCCAGGTTACAGAAGAGCTGGCCTACAAAGAGGTTCCAATAGCTATCCTAGACAGACAGATTCGCAGATTGAGAACTAAAGATATTGCGTCTGTCAAAGTATTGTGGCGTAACAGGAACCAAGAAGAGATGACGTGGGAAGCGGAGGAAGATATGAAAGCTAGATATCCTCAGTTATTCCAGGCCTAGCTAGGCGACAGGTATGTCAGTATCGTTACCTATGCAGTACCTTACAGTTGTTTATATATAAGTGAGAGAAATTGATGTTTAGCTATCAAATGAATCTTGTAGCATCGTGTGGAGTACCTGTATTAGACTTTTCTGTATTTCAGGTTTTTTGGGATAGTCCAGATTACAGGGGAAACTCTGCCGAAATTTTTCTAAGAACAAGTTAAGCTAATTGAGTAGTCCTCTATATAGCAGTTTACATTCGAGGACGAATGTTCTTAAGGGGAGGGGGGGGGGGGAGAATGTTACACCCCGTAAATTCCCGGCATATAGATGGCCTAATCGCGTGTTGGTTAAGAGTATTTGAAAACCATACATGCTAGAAAAAGGTCCGGGGAAAGATCGGACCAGTGCCAAGTCGGCACGTCGCAAGGCAAAATGCGACTTATAAATTGCATTCCAGGAATGCAACTTATAAATCGCCTTCCAAGAATGCGACTTATAAATCGCATTCCAGAAATGCGATTTACAGTGTCTATTATATAAGCCCCTCCACTTCGGTTTTAAAGTTGCAATGCTTATAATTTCCAGTTAAAACAGAGAGAAAATCAGAGAGGAAGAGGAATGAAGGTTTCTTGATAATTTTCGTCTGATTACGCCGTCAAACGCGGTCTAAACTCAAATTAACCTCAGGTACCGAGGTATTTAGCAGCAGGGAGCATTCCTACGGATTTTGTTTCGCGAAATACGGCCGACGAATCGTCGTGCTACCGAGCTAAGGTAAGTGGAATTGCTCCAAACTAGTGTCTATGTGCTCCCAACTGTGAAGTGAATACTTCTCCCTTCTGGACTTCTGAAAAATAGCAAGTTTTCGACTGTCTTTCGATAAGCCTAAGTTTAGGCTATAATTTTATCGAAAGTGATGTTGTTCTTCAGAATAAGGTTATATTTAGTACTAATTGACGTATATATGAATGTAGTTGGGAGAAATAGCTGGAGTACTGACTGAGCCTCGTCCGACAGTCGAGTAACTCGAGGTTAAGGTATGTAAAAGCTAGTTCCTTCGGCAAGTTAGTAGCTTTAGCCTTGTATAGTACAATAAACTCCGTAGTAGAATTCCCGGAAGTTGAATGTTAAGTATTGTGCAAGTTCAGTAAACCTAGTTTGCGTTGTGATATCATATTCAGTCTGAAAGTTAGAAAAGCATGTGCCCAAGGGCAAGTTAGTAGTTCAGATTCAGTACAGCCTATTATGTGGATAGCAAGCATGTTGTAGAATAAAAAGGAACAGATTTGCGTAATAACAGTCAGTAAAGAAAGATCTGATAGACAGACAGTTATGGCTACAGATTAGCCATTCAGACAGATAGTATCATGGCTACAGATTAGCCGTACAGTTAAACAGAGGTTGCAGAATCAGTATAATTAGTAAGAATCAGTTCAGTATAGAAACAGATCAGAATAAGAAGTTAGATTCCAGATAGTCTTTTCAGTTATACATGCTTGCTATTTTTATGTGCTATTTGGTTGTTGAGACTTGTTGTGGCATGTGGGTGTCCCTTTTAGCATCCCCACCGCCCCTGGGTTATAGCTGTGTCGATACCAGATTCAGATACCGCCACCAGCTGGGCGATGCCGTCCGCCTAGAGGACGATGATGGCCGACCACCATGATAATACGGTCCAGACCACCCTGCTTGCAGGGGTAGTTCAGTTTACTCTGTGCAGAGCCAGTCCACCCTGTTTACAGGGGCAGAACACTCTGTGTGCGCTTGTGGCCGGGGGCAGTTTCAGATACAGATTTTTATAAAATCACCCTGTTGCGTGCTTGCACCTAGGGGCAGTTTTTATTACACACCCCGCGTACACCTGCGCCCAGAGGTAGGAGTCTTCGGACTCAGACACAGTTTATTGTCAGAGGCCAAGGCCTGAGCTACGTACCCAAGGGGACCGGTAGGAGGAGCTCACAGTTATCAGATGAGTGGAGTGACTTATTTTTGGTTGGTTTAGACCCAGGTAGGGGTAAATAGATTGTGTGTTGGTTGGCACCTTCCGGCTTATGGGGGTCGGTCAGGTATTGTGTGTATTATTATGTATACCTCTATGTGCTATTAGATACTGATAGACAGTGGGACGACACGATATCAGGTACGCTCAGTTTAGTTATGGAATAAATAAACTCTCCCCAGTTATTCTCAGTTAGATAGACTCATCTACTGTCTGCTTATATGTCATGTTACTGTTGTTATCCATTTCAGTTGTGTATTTCAGTTGCTTTACATGCTCAGTACCTGCGGTACTGACGCCCAGTAGGGCGCTGCATTACTTGCCTGCAGGTACTCATAGACGAGGAGGCGATCCCTCGTGATTCCAGTCAGCTATTGAGTATTCAGCTCCTGTCATCCGGAGCCTGAATCCCAGAGGTGTATTTCGTTTTCTTTTGTTGTACAGTACGGGTAGATCAGGGCCCTGTCCCGATCATTTCTATTGTTATTCCTAGAGGCTTGCAGTCTGTATATATTTCCCTGTGGTCAGTCGAGCCGGTCGTGTGAGGCCGTGCAGCTTGTTATAGTTATTTGTTATTTCTGTTCCTGTTGGTCGTGTGTGGCCATAACCAGTCAGTAGTGGTGACCTTGCCGGTCACGTAATTATTAGCGTGCCATTGTTAAGTTACAGAGAACTAGACAGCATGGTGGCCTTGCCGGCCCGCATAGGTTCCCTTGACAGTAGTATGTTTCTGGTTAGCTGTTTTTCAGGTACTGGTGGCTATAGGCTTGTTGGCCGGAGGCTGTGTTTACAGCCGTTATATAGCCCTTTGTTTCCAGGAATTTGAGTTAGAGCCAGCCAGGCACCAGATGTGCTTTGGCTCACCAGATAGCAGTCTAGGTCCTACTAGGGCACCAGGTGCCAGTCATACCCCTCAGGGCGAGGCGTGACATTTTATTTAAGACTAAAATAAAGGACTATTTTAGAACACTAGAAATATTTCATTCTGACTTAACGAGTCTCTCCTTTTCAGCAATACATTGATTACTTTTTAAGTATAACTTTTTAAAGTTGTTGCAGAAAATTAAGGCTTCATGATTCTCAAGAAGCACATCTACTCTTAAAAATTGATTTGACTAAGTCCTCAACTGAAAAATTTATCGTAGTCCTCTTTTTACAATTACAACAGAGATTTCAGTACAGGAACTACTACAAACAATGTACTCTCGATGCAGGTTTGATTTCTTCTCATGTCTAAATGAGAAATGATAGATTAGGTACTGAGAGAGGAAATACAGATTAACCTTCTCTGTTCTCCTATCCAATCTCCAAGGGTGTAAGATCAGATTAGTTGTACTTGATCTTCTTGTTTTTTTTTTTTACTTACTTACTTTGTGTGCATCATCTGGCGGTGATGGTACGTGTATCCAAACCTCTCCATAAAAACCTTTTTTTAGCTCCAACTAACTTTGAATAGTCTGAATAATGGTCCATTCATTTTACTATGAGGGACCTAAGGGTATTAAACATTATCTAATTTGAAAAGAAGTAGATGATCATTGTTTTTCCTTTTGAGCAAAGTATGACGGGCTAATGTAAAGGCATGTGATGTAAGTTTATTATTTTTTCTTCATGACAAGAAGTATTACGTTAATTATACGTGGAATTGCTCCAACGTTGAAAAGATGGAGGACTACTAATAGTTGGCAGAATTTAATATATATCATATTATTTTCATTAAATAAGTTTCAAAAAATCCTCTGGTTTTATAACCGTCTGGCTCAATTTTAAGGGCAAAAGCTCAATTCATTAATCCTCTTAGTCACTCTCCCTCTCTTTCTCTTCTTTCTCCCTCCATTTTTCTTAATTCAATGTATTACGGATGAGGTATTAATTTTAATGCAAACAATATTCTTAATCATTGTTAATAAACTTATAATTCTTGTGTTGCTCCACTCAGTTGCCTCCCTATCTTCCTACATGTCTATTTTTTATTTAACATGGTATCAGTAATAAGCAATGCAGTTATCAATAATTCAATTTTTTCCCTTTCTGATGTCGTATAATGGCAGTATTGGAGATTGGAGTATACCCGTCTCCATAGATAGTCCATTTCCGGGATGCTATGAAACAAAGCCGATTGGAGAAGTCTGCATTTGAGTTTGGAGAAAAAGCTTACCTTTTTTGGTTAATATGTATTTTCAAATAGAAATTATTGTTTGCTATCCCGAAAAATAACTACTTGTTATAACATAATTGAAATAACATTTGCAATATCTCCAAAAAAATATAAGAAAGTGAAGTTGATGAGTGAATTTGACAATAGCAGTTTTGAATTTCACCATGGAAAATGCTTTTACTAAACAAGTTTTAAAAAAATGTAACCACTGAATATACACTACTTTTTATTATGTTTTTTAACTATAGAATATACACTACTTTTTTGTTATGTTTTTCTTTTGATTGACATATTGCTTTTATGGTTATGCAGTTTCTTTTTTATCTTTGACACTAGAGAAAAAATATTTAGCAGTATTATATGGTTTTCTAAGTTTGCTATCGTGAAATAGAAGTATTGAAAATTATTCATAATTATATTAGCCACACCAATATTTCCTTTTGCTGCTCTTCTCTATTCTTATATGCTTTTTTTTCCCTCTCGTGAGGATATTGGTTTATTGTATGGAGATTTATCATTGGCAAAATGCTAATTGAAAGAATCTGTGCCTTATACCAGTAATTAAATGGACAGTTATATAGATAATGCTCTTAGAGACACTATAAACATACCAACTTTTAGTTTTGTACTTAATTTATTGGATTGATTTGGAAATTTTTGCTCTATGGTGCAAGATCTGTCACAAAATTTTAAAATGGGATCTTTCAATTATTTAATCTTATACTTGGTGTATTTATTAAGTTGTTAATTTATTTTTTTTCAGCGAGATCCAATTTTATTGAATATATGTAGAATATATCTGTAGCACACAATTGAGCCTCTAATTTTGTACATAATTTTGCAACAATATTTTTTAATGCTTTTGGGAAGGACTTTTATCCATTAATTATATCTATTCTCTTCTTTGTGAGATTTGAAAGCTCTATCCAACTATGATGTGAAGAGTTTAGTTTTTATCTTTGAATGAATTTAAGTTTTTAATGTTACTGCTGATTTGTTTGGCTTTGTACGAATTCATAGTAATACGTGCAATAACCATTCACAATATATTTTAACAAGCTTTGCACTTTTTTAAAAATTATGATTATTCAAAAAATATTATCACCACTTCGAATCTCAATCATATTTTTTGTAGACTAAAAATAATTAATTATATCAACACTTAAAATTTTGAGCAGAACCATCTAGTATATAATATATGCATTATATTATTTTATATATATATATATGTGTGTGTATATATATCTAGATAGATAGATACTTTCATAAATTATTTTAAAATTTATATAATTAAATAAATAATTATTTAAATTAATAATATGAAGTGATCAAGAATTTTTATCTAGAAACTGTCAGGAAATAATTTTTTTTACCTATTTTACTCTTTGCTGAGAGAAATAGGACAATATCATCTCTTTAATCATTTTATTGTCCTTATTCTTTAATCACATCATTGATAAATGGGAAAGGGGGCAAATATACTTCTCAACTCTATAATTTGAAGTAAATATATGCCCGTTAAAAAAATACTACAAATTTATTCATGTTATTTATTAAATGAGGTAAATATATCTTTCTTGCTAATAAACCTTCTTTTTTGAATTAAAAACTATTTATTTTTATATTTTTTAAATTAAAAAAAACCACGTGTCTTTAAAGAGAGAATCACCCTACCCGACCCACAACCACACCAGCACCCAAACCCACCAAAATCCACGACCCAATTTTTATTTTAAAAAATTCAGTTCTTTTATTTTCTTCCTCACACACTCACGACCCAGTTCTTTTATTCTTCTAAACCCACTAAAGAAAGATCGATTTTCAACAAAATTAGGGTTCCGGCGATACCCAATAGGTTTTTAATAAAATTATCCGGTGATTCTCAGGTATATTTCCATGACTTTCTTCCCTTTTTTTTTTTACGTTATGGATTCTAGAGTAAAAAGTGTAAAAGTTTCATTGAACTAATGTGTATTTTTTTCATAATATTTTATCCAAAAGATCTATTATCTTACTTTAATACATGATTTTTGTCTCTTTGTATGTAAAGATGAATTTTTTATAGGTCCTGAAATAGTTGTCTATCTTTATAGGGTTTTAAAATTCGAATTTGAATTAGTTTTGGTACTAAATGTTAAAGTGGTCCCTATGTCTAAGTTGTTTGTTTGTTCTGCAGATATCTTTTTAAAGGATGGTTGAAGAAGTGGATATTGTTTTCAACTACGGGAGCAATTGGGTAATTTCAATGAAGCTAGTGTATAATAAAAAAATTCCGTACACCTAGTATGATAAAAATGCTTCTTAATCTATTATGATGATTTGTGCGAAGATTTTACTTTCAAATTTGGGTTTAGGGCAGTTAAACAATTGTTGGTCACTGGTCAATCCTCTACTTGTTACGTAGTTGAAGACAATGAAGGAATTAGGACTCTTCGGTGCTTATTTTCAAAAGGCTTCGAGGTGATAAATTTTTATGTTATAAATGTCCATGAACTGAGAGTTTTTGCCGAAATATCATACATTACACTGAATCATATCTTGTTAATGTTGAAGCTGCCACTAACTGTGATTTTAGCGTTAGCGATAATGTTCTTTCAGGTGTTGAAGTGGACAGTCATTGTGATATTGAAATGCTTCAATGTTATGACCATGAAAAACCGATAGTGGTGACTGATAGACTTGAAAAGTTTAAGAAATTGGTATTGGGTATGACCTTTAGGACTATTCAAGAAGCTAGACAGCTGGTTAGCTTTTATGCTATGGCTAACAAGAAGAAGTTGAAAATAAAAAAGAGTGAATTAATAAGAATTAGGTATAAGTGTGATGATGGTGATTGTCCTTTTACTCTTTTGATATCAAAGGATGGAAAGTCGACTACTTTTAAGGTCAAAATATTGGTAGAAGAGCATACTTGTGATGATTGTTTTATCAATCCAATGGCAAATTATGCTGCATTAGCTACTTGTTTTAAGGAGGAAATTCAAGATAACCCAAGATACTCTATTAAAGACAGGAAAGTACAGTTGGAAAAAATTTCAAGTTGAATGTCTCAAGAGATAAGCTTAAAAGAGCCAAAACAATGGCTCTTGATAAGTTGGAAGGCAGTTTCAAAAATGACTACAATAGGCTTTAAGCTTATGGACAGGAACTTAGGCAGACAAATCCAGGAACTGATGTGGTTATTAATATATCTAAAGATGCACTTGAACAAAATAAAAGAAAGTTTCTGAAAATGTATTCAAGGCTTTGAAGCATGGATAGAGAAGTTTGAGACCTATAATTGGTTTAGATGGAACATTTCTTAAAGAAAAATGTAAGGAATAATTATTGGTAGCTATTGATCAAGACTCAATGAATCATTTTTACCCAATAACTTGGGCAGTAATGGAAAAGAAAAATACAAGAATATGGACTTGGTTTATTCAATTGTTGAGGATTTCTTTGGAGTTGAAAAGTGGTGAAACTGTGACATTTATTTCTGACATGCAAAAGGTAACTTACTATATATATTTTTTTTTGTTGCCATTTGTTTACCTTTTTTCTTACTGCCATTTACTTTCTTTTTGATATGTAGGGTCTATTGGACTCTGTAGCCAATGTCCTTCCAGAAGCATGCCATAGGTTCTGTGTGAGGCATATAGAAGTGAATTGATGTAAGAAGTGGAGAGTGGAGAAGAGAAAAAAATGATATGGTGGTGTGCATGGAGTACCTATGAAGAAGAGTTTAAAGACACTTTGATGGTGCTAGGAAAGGTGGATAAAAATTCAACCAAGGATCTTCTTCATTTTTCTCCAAGTAAATGGTATAAGGCATATTTTGATACTCAATGTAAGAATTTAATTGTGGACAATAACTTTACTGAGTCTTTTAATAGCTGGTACTTGAAACTAGACAAAAACTAATTATTAAGATGCTAGAGGAAATCAAGGTGAAGGTGATGAATAATGTTGGTGAAAAATGAAGAAGTGGCCACGAATTGGCCAACTAATATCAGTCCAAAAACTATGAAATTGTAAAATGACTATAGATTAATGGCTACCACTTGTATAATTGAGTTCAATGGAGATTATGGTTATGAGATGAAAGATGGGGATAATTGGCGTACAGTGAATTTGAAACTGAAAAAATGCACCTGCAGGTTATGGGACTTAGGTGGAATACCATGTCACTATGCCATCAAGGCACTCATGCACAAACAAATTGATCCATTAGAAGAGATCCACTACTGGTACAAAAAATAAGGCTATTTTTTGACATATAAGCACAAGTTACAGCTAGTTAGGAGTCCCCAATTTTGAAAAATGAAACCTCCAGAAATTGTCAAACTTGTTGGTAGATCCAAGATGAAAAAAAGCAGACAATCTAATAAGGCAAGTTTGAGAAAGGGGGCATAGAAGCAGTCAAGAAAAGGAACTCTAATGAGATGCAACAAGTGTGATGATTTTAATCATAATGCAAGGGGATGTTTTAAGGTAACTATTCTAATTTTTTTTTTTAAATTTTAGTTCAAGTTTAATTCACCTAAGCAATTTAGTCCATTCAAATATATGTAATCCATGAAATGATAGATCAACTAGAACTGAAACTCTTATGTTTCAATCCAAGTATGAGTCGGAGTAATATTTGCTATCTCTCTTATATATACCCTCCCTTTTGATGTCGGTTGAAAAAGAGTATTCCAGCAATCTTCTTTGTTCTCCTTCTTTCCTTCCTAGGTACTTCCTTCCTCACAATCCCATTATATTTTACTTATAAAAAAATTGTCATAAAATAATTTTTACTTTAAAAATTTATGATTAAGATTAATAATTATTTCTACATATACCTTGACATTAGAGAAGTAATGTTGCTCAATTTTTTTTTTTAAAAAAACACGTAATGAATAGAGTTAGTTTAGTAAATTAAATTGAAAGTGCTTTGCATGTATATTTTAGTGTTAATTTCTTGTCAAAATATATATTAGTCTTTTGCTCTTCCAGTTTGTACCTTGAGCTCCTCTTTGATTTCTACTTTTAGTAATACCAACTCTTTGCACAATTTTGGTAAATACATGTCCATGTTCTGAGAGTATGTTACCGCCATGTTAGTATTCTGAAATAAAAATACAAACTTTAGGTCACTGAATTAATTGTAAGTTATGTTGCAGGGGACTCATCCTTGTACTTTATATTAAGTTTATGTTTATGTTGAAGCACAAACTGTATTAAGTTTATGTTTAAGCTTAACTATATATTAAGTATAAGTGCTTAACTCTATATTAAGTTTATATTAAGTTTATGTTCAACCTTCATTCTCTTTCCTTCTTTAAATTCACAACATTTTTTTTAAAATTTGAAGGACCACGAAGGTGGTGAAAGTTCACAAGGAAGAAATAAGAAAATAAGCAGTCAAAGGTCTAGGAGCCAAGTTGGACAAATCTCTGCACAGAGTGCCAATGTAGAGTATGAAACATAGGAGCAACCCAATAATCTCAAACACAACAATCAACTGCCCATGGTCCTGAGATTGAAAATGAAGAAGATCCACTATTGAGATCAATGGTAATTTCTGATACACAAACAAGGTTAGAAAGGAGATCTCTAAAAATTGTAACAGCGGAAACATGAAGATTGCTTTTAAGAGGGAAGCCAGAGGAATCTCTACCCTTTCAGATCTACCATATTCACCAAAAAAGACTACTTGAAAGGGTAAGGAAGCAGTCACTATCTGTCAATTATAAGCTGAAGCAATGAAGAAAAGAGTGAAGCAAATAACAAGGAAGGGCAGATGCTGTGTGGGTCCTGATGATGATCTTGTTTAGAAGTTGTTGTATAGTTTACTATATTTGACATTAAGTGGTTATTTTGGATAGCATCATATGATAAAAATTCAAATAATTTTTTTTGTTGCCAGCCATAGAATAGATATTTGTGGTTGGTTTAACCACCTGAAGGTTATACTAATTTTGTTGAACGATGGTGCAACTTTGGTTTATGTGTGTAGGCATGATGGTTGTATATTTGCAATATCTAAATGAAGCTGGAGGTGTGTTGGAATTTAATTATTTTTGGGTAACAAAGACATGCCTTTCTGTAGCCTTCAGTTCTGTTTAAGTTATTGGGTGTGGCGGAGAACTAGGAAAGTAAATGGTTAATTATTATACTACCTTCAGAGGGGCTATATTGTGTAGTTGAATTCTGGTAGTATCTAATTGCGGCAACACTGTACAGGGAAAGGTGCTTTAAAGGAACATTCTTATTAAAAAAGGTGCACTAGAGGAATATGAGAGAAGGAATATTGATTCTCCTGTATTAGCAAATTAATGTTCTCGACATAGTTTCTTATTTAGAGTTGAGGGCAGCATCTTTATGCAAAAGTTGTGTGTGTTTATGCTTATCTGATGTCCACGATACTCTCCTCAAATGACTTGGGCTGTACTGAAGAAGACATGGCCAATACCTTCTATCTCCCATCCTCTATGAGGTCAAACATTTATATATCATTTTCTCCATGCAAGACAACTGCATAGCTGATAGTAATGCTGCTAGACTTATTGGTGAACTCAATCTCTACCTCCCAAATAAATGGAAGTAAAGAAGAGGAGAAACAATGTTGAGCTGACGAAAACAGTCATATGCATGTACTTTTGCTTGGATATAACTGAAGAATGTCTTCTTATCGAAACTACAAGATGTTAATTTCTTTTTAATCAGGCTTTGGACACTATAAAGAAATCTTTGCACAAGAAGAAAGACAAAGACAAATCAGCTTCAGCTTTCTCAGAAGATAATGCAAAAAGACTGGAGAAGGAATTATATTATTTTACTTGTTTGCTGAAGAAATCAGCAACAGGTTGCTGAGGAAGCCATAACCATGCTTGTGAAGAAAATGAGGAAAAAAAACAACCCCACAAGGTTTCACCTTTCACTACAAATTTAGCTAGAATTCAACAATATGATATCCAAAATCATAACTAAACTTCTGAAAAAATGAGGGGAAAATAATTTAACTTTCACATCCTTTTCATACATTTAAAAGTGATGAAAATCATACATAAAACAAACGAACCATTAATTAGATTATATCATACTAAAATATTAACTTCATATAACAAAATTCAGTTCAACAACCATGCTACAATGAATCCAACAAAGCAACCTAATGAAAAATAACTTAACAACTTCTTCCTTAAATTTGTTGGTGGTCCGACAACTTCAACAGTAGAACACGACAAATCAATCATCTTATCCTTCAACATGTTGTTGGAACACTCCAAATCAATCATTTGCTCTTTCAACATGGTGTTGGAACATTCTAAATTTGCGATCTTCTTCTCCAAAATATTCTTCTCCTCCAAAATATTCTTCTGCTCTAGGAGGAAACTTTGATTCTTTCCAATCCCAAAAATCACATTTTTGTGCCTAAAAATAATTTGTAATTAAACAACATTAGCCTAAATTTTATATCAACATAATCAACCCATGTAAATATACTTACTCCACTTTGTGAATACTTATTAAAATATCGACCAAACATTTTGTGGAGTCCAAGCAGTTAAATGGAGGGCATCAATTCTGCAGAAACACCTTCTAATATCACCATTCGACATAAAGCTTTCTGACTTTTTTTTTCCAGCGATTTAGAGTCGATATTATTCTCCTTCAATCGAAATTCAAATAAGAGAAGAGGATCGAACCAACGGGAGGGAAGAACGTAATAGAACATAACTGAGAATCGCGGGGTAATTTTGTTGAAAACTGATCGGGTATTGCCGGAACCCTAATTTTGTTGGAAATCAATCATTCTTTGCTGGGTTTAGAAGAATAATAGAACTGGGTCGTGAGTGTGTGGAGAAAGAGAATAAAAAAATTGGGTTTTTAAAAAAAAATTAGTCGTGAATTTTGGTGGATTTGGGTGTGGGTCCGGTAGGGTGAGGTTCAGAGAGACTGATTCTCTCTTTAAAGCCACATGACTTTTTTTAATTTAAAAATATAAAAATAAATAATTTTTAATTTAAAAAAGAAGCTCTGCTAGCAAGAAGGGTATATCTGCCCCATTTGATAAACAACAGGGATAAATTTGCATCACTTTTTTAACTGGGGATATATTTGCTCTAAATTACAGAGCTGAGGGGTATATTTGCCCCTTTTTCCTAGATAAATTAAGGATTTTCTGCCAAAAGCTTTCTGAGAAAGAAATTTCATTCGATCTTCTTTCTCGTCTATGTTACATTTTATATTAAGTTCCTTCTTTTTCTTTGTTTGAAAGATTAAGAGGGTGTTTGACTAAGCTTATAAGCTGGTCAAATTAGCTTATAAGCATTTTTTAATTTATCTACGCATTTGATAAATACCAAAAATAATTATAAGTCAAAATAAGTCATAATCCGTAAGTTGGTCACCCCTTAATATTTTTATGTAATTCTCGAAATACTTTTTCTTAAAATAAAATTTCGAACGCTCTCCATGATTTCATTTCCACCTCTATTTTTTCATACCTAAAATTTTCTCCACCTCTTAAATGTTAACAACAATTATGCAACTTTTTTATAATATAATTTGGGGTAAGTAATTTCCCTCTAATATTTTTTAATTTCTTCAAATTCTACAGCTAAACATGAAATCCTTCTTTAACTTGACATCAATATCATTGATTTATGAATTTTGTAAAGCATGAAACCCTCCCCAACTTCTCTATATTCTAAGAAAATTATTACTGGTTTCAAGAGTTAATCAAATTAATATATATATTATTGATAAACACAAAATATGAAAATT
Source organism: Datura wrightii (assembly GCA_035772735.1). Classification (NCBI taxonomy): domain Eukaryota; kingdom Viridiplantae; phylum Streptophyta; class Magnoliopsida; order Solanales; family Solanaceae; genus Datura; species Datura wrightii. The sequence continues at coordinate 18,859,598 of JASDFA010000001.1, forward strand.
CAAAAAGAAGTAAAATAGAAAACATGCAACCTTTTTAACATTTGGATGGTAAATCGTGATTTGATCGCTGAGAATATTTATGATAATTGAATATTTTAATTTAATTAGAGACAAAAAAATCGTTAAGTATTTTTTAATATAAAATTTACTATTTAAGTATGTTTTTACTAAAAATATTAGTCAAATTATTGATTATTATATTATATTTTATGGTTATAAGATTATATAGAATAATTTATATTTATAAAAATAATTTTATCTAATCAATTTTATATTAAAAATAAATGAGACATAAATTATTTTGTATTGAAATTAAACTAAAATTTAAAATATTATAAAAATCACGTCGATATTAGTATAAATAACTTGAAGGTTATTTAAGTAAATTTAACAAGACAAAATGTTTAGTAGTATTTTTTGTCAAACACTTTAACTGTCTATCATTAGTTTCAACACTTTTATCCAAACATGTAATTATTTATTTATTAAATTAGTTTCAACACTTAAAAATACCTATCAAGCACTTAAAGAGACTCTTTAAGCGACTCGTTCCTTATTTTCTTTTTTGTATAATGACCTAAAAGAATTAAATAAAAATCATTTAAAAATGAGTAAATTTCATGGGGTCATCCAGCTTTGTATTCGTTACCCCAAAGTTATTATTCTTTGTTTTGTTACACAAAAATTATTTAACTTTATTTTATATTTCACAAAAGTAACTTTGACAAAATTTAATTAAAATTCAACCTAAACATGAGAGAAAATAATAAAAATATCCTTTAAATTTGAGGATAGGTTCAAAATGATTCCTTTAATATAGTTTTCGAGCATTTTTTATCCATTATTTTTCTAAAAAGGAGCCTTTTTTTATTTCATATATTTAACAAACTCTAGCGACTAAATTTAACGAAAATTGAAAAAAGTAAAAAAAAATCTATTTATCATTGACGTAAAATAATTATATTTTCACTTATTTATCCTTTACTAATATATTATTTTATTTAATTAATTTATAGACGTCTTTCCTTTGCTTTTTAACATAATATTATTTTGATCATACTATCAGTACATTTATTAAGTAAATAAATATAATTTTTAAATTATTTTTGTAATAATTTCTATGAACATTATTATTAACACATTGAATATGCGGACTAAACTATAATATTTTTAGTAAATAAGAACTAAAAAAAATAAAAGAACAAAATAAAGTTACTTATTATGAAGAGCTAAGGTCCAAAAACACATTCAAACTATACCGCTTTTAAGTTTAGTATCGAACTATGCGGAATTTGTGTTTGGTACCTGAACTATCACCCCAAGATTATAGAAGCACACCTGAATATTTATATTACTTTCGTGTGATACAATTGCCAGTTTATTTTTTTAAAAATGCCAAGTGGTTGTCCATGTGTATTACTGTATTAAACGTACTAGGAACGAATTTTGAGCGCCCCCCTCCCCCCCCCCCCTCAACCCTCTTTTTCTTTCTTTTTTGTTGGCTCTTGGTCATTGTTATTAATTGGGTCTTCTTTGCTCCTTTATCAGTTGAGTAGAAATAATTAAACAAATGAATTATTAATTAAAGAGATGAAAGTAGAAGATGGATTGATTATTGTGCCCAATTCAACCCCAACTCTCAAAAAGTAACCTGAAGTCATCATCCAAATTAAATCACTCTTTTAAGAAGAAATACCATATCCACAACATGCTTATGTGGATACAACATATCTACAATATACCAAATCCATAAAAACCTTCCTGGATGATTATTTGTTGTTGATGTTCTTATTTTTGCAAGTTGTTCAAAATTGTAAAAGACATTCATCCTAATTTTGAAGAAGTGTAGAGTAGGGGATGAAGAAGAAGAAGAGATAAAGAAGAAGAAAACTAGATCTATTTAAGAAGAAGGGACGAGTTATTACAAAATGAAGAATAAATTAAAGACGGATGAAAAAGAAAAGAGAAGAAATCTGCAATTTTGCAGAAAAGATGAAGAAGAAATGAAGAAGAAAGAGTATGAAGAAGAAGAAGAGTATTTAAAGGTAAAAAAAACTTTCAAAAAGAAAAAGAGAAATTCTTACTCAACAGTTTATAGTCATTATAATGCCATGTAGGCGATTTTTAATGGCTAAAATATCACTCACACATGCGGGAGTGATTGAATACACGATTTTGATCCAGTCAGCACTCAGGTGTGTTTCTATAATCTTGGGGTGATAATTTAGGTACCAAATGCAAATTTTGCATAGTTTAGGTACTAAACTCACAAAAGTGGTATAGTTTAGATGTGTTTTTGGATCTTAACGCTATTATGAAATAAAAAAATAAAAAAAATTGGGATGAAAGATTTTCTGGAGAGGTCGGGGACGAAGTTGAAAGATTTATTGAAAGTTAAAAATGATGGCATGTTAAAAATTTAAAAATTTATACACAATATTTCATTTTTTGATATTTCAACTATTTCATAAAAGAATTGATTCTAAGTAAACCTCATTTTTACTAGAATTTATATAATCGATATATTAAAATTCATGTCCACCGACAATAAAGAAAATAAACACCTACTCTTCATTTTAATTTTAATTTTAATTTTTATTGAGTAGTAATAGTGAATAGAATAAATAAACGAGAGAAAACTAATAAAAATATTTATAAAATTTAGGAAAAGATAAGTTTAAGTATATATTTTTGCTAGTGATAAATATATTAAAGAATTATTATAAAGAAATCAAAATAACCAAAGTGAGATATAATATGTCACATGAGAGGTCAATGTCATGAAGTGAAACTTGGGGAGAAGTCTTTGAAAATTATTCTAAAATTACCATAAATTAAACCTAACAAGTTACACCAAATCCTGCAATAAACCCAAGAAAGCGAACATTGCAAAGAAAACACCTCTAAATATGAGTCAATGTTTTTTTTTTTTAAAAAAAGCTTCACAGTTTTGTAAAATTTAATAGTAAGAGTTTGTTAAGTATTTGATGGAATCCAAATATGCTGGCATGTAGAAAGCTTAAACTACCTAAATTGCTCAAAAGTATATTTAAGTAACTATTTTGAACATATCCTCAAATATAGGAGTTATTTTTGTTATTTTCTTTTACATTTAAGGTAGAGTTCTAATCAAATTTTATCAAAGTTAATTTTATAAAAAATGAGGTAAAGTTAAATGATTTTTATATAACAAAACAACGAATATTGACTTTTTGTAATGAACACAAAGTTGGACAACTACCCGTGAAATTTAGTTTTTAAAAAACACAACTGTGACAGATTTTAAAAATTAATGGTCATTCTATTTTTATTCATTTTTCATATTTTTCCTTTTTTCCATTTTTTTTAAATTTTGAGGGAGAAATACCACTTTTGAGCCAAAAGATCGATAACTGTATTAATCATTATTTTCCAAATTTGACAATTAATATAGCTTACCCATGAATTAAACAACTCAAATTCATAGTATGAGGTAAAATTTCGCACAAAACAAGCTTAAAATGTCCAATTTCAGATTTGAAATAGTATTGTTTTTTTGTAGAAAAATAGCCGCGAAAATTGTTGAGTTTAAATGGAAATAACTTGATTTGATCAACTCCAAATACTCTAAAATATTGTATGCAACCTCCAAATACTATTTTTGACAATCTCCAATTAGATAAATGACTTAAACTCTTTAGAAACTATCATATACAAGTTATCGACCAGCAAAATCGTTGGAGTGACTCAATACTATTATTTGTCTTGGTAGCTCCCTGGACTACTATTATTTGTCTTGTCTAGATTATTTGAGAGACTTAATTTTATTATTAATTGCTTTGATCAATCTATATATATAGTTATATTGAGAACTTTATTCATTTTAATTGCTTAGTGATAATTTTAATGCATAATAAAAATAATAAAATAGTGCAATAATTTTGGTTTGATTTTATTTTATATTTAAAAAATTAACATATTTTATTTTTCCTGTCAATTTTATTCCTTTACTATAAGAAAGGATAAATTTTATCCTTTATTGTACAATTTGTGAGAAAAATATTTCTATCACTATTTAAATAGTTTAAATATATCCCTTCTACATTAGGATTATTTAAGGTGGCTATACAATCCAATCTAGTACTGATATTCTGATGAGGTGGACATCACATGATATGTCACCTCATTAGTGCCTCAACACATCTTACCATTCTCCTCTACTTGTTCTTTTACAACTAATATTTCATTCATCTATACAATTTGATAAAGTATGCGGTACAGGATAAAGAAATTATATATCATAATAATAATTTTCACGAGTTTCTTCATCGTGACAATACTAAACAGTCAATAAAAATCACAATTTTGGTGAGGAAAACATATTGCCTGAAATATAGATATGTTCATTTGTCTTCAAGTATAAGCTGGAGTAAAGCTTAATAATAATCCAAATGATCCCACTACATCAGACCCTTTAGATGTTGCTCAAAAGTCATAGTGTTTTATTTCAATTCAAGTACAAAAAGTTGAGCTCAAGATAATTGTAGAAATGATCATCACACAACATAAACACAACCACCCAACTAAATTTCTCTGTAAACCAATCTTCACAAAACTAGTATTAATATAAAAAGAAAAATTGAATACATTCTACACAACTCATAACTTCGGTAACATCCTCCGGACAGTCTACCCAAGAAGCAACCTTGCATCAACAAGACCCGAAGTAAATAGTAGTGGCAGAGGGAAATAAAATATTTTATAGTTGAAAAATCACTCAATCATTAATATTTCATCTAGAAAGTTATTCAATCAATTTAAATAATTTTTTAATTAATTAAATTTTATTTAAAATTAATTTTTTATTTACTATTTTTTTTAAAAAATAAAAAAATATTCATTTTAATCATTTTATTGACCCGCTCCACTTGATTTGACTCAAAGAGAAATGGTTTTACGGAGAATTAAGAACACAGTGAATTGAAAATTTTCGACCGAGTATATTTGTTGTTCTGTTGATGTATATATACAAGTGTGTCCTAGCCATAAAATAAAATCTGTTGGAACATTCCTATACAACTGTCTATTCTATATTGGCCAAAGGAACTACAAACTCTAACAAAATATATCTACAATAGAAAGTATCCTATTTACAGTGTCTACTTAGTAGGAAGGGACTGAAGGAATTTGGTCCGATCAATGGACATTTTAGGCTTCTATTTAATAATCTGTTGGCATAATTCTCAAAATAAAAAAATAAACCTCACTAAGTGTTTGTCTTGTTTGTAGTGTTTACCTTCATCATGATCAGACACAGACATCTCAACACCTCCTTCAAGTTGGAGGGTGAAAAAGACAATCCTAACTTGCGGAGAATCGAACAATGTGAAGGGCCGGACAGAGATTTGGTGAAGATGTCCTCAATTTGGGAAGAAGAGAGAACAAAATGTAGGGAAATTAGTCCAAAAAGAAACTATTGCTGCACAAAATGACAGTCAAGTTCAACATGTTTAGTGCGCTCATGGAAAATAGGATTACGGCCAATATGCATGGCTGCTTGGCTATCCGAGTGGACAACGATTGGTAGGAAGGTGGGAAACCCAAATCATGAAGGAGGCGATTCAACCATGTTAATTCAGCAAAAACCCTCTAACCAGAAGAGAGAAAGAAGGGTCAGATTTCATGAACAGTCCTTGTCCTAGGTTGTTGAGCAAGTATCTTAGGACTCAAAAAGAAGCATTGAATTGAGGCACTCGAGGGTTTTGCATCTATTGGGACAAATGTTGGACTAAAAAAGAAAGATTTGGCCTTGTGTGCTTAAGGTAGTTTAATTTCTTCAATGAGTCTTCGATAAGTTGTAGGATCGACAAGGAGATCACCTACATCTACTGAGAGTTTTACGGAAAGATCCAAAGGCGAAGACACAGTGCACAAATGATTACAATTGAATTCAGATAACAATTCAAGAGTAAATTTTCTCTGACCGATCAACAAACCATGAGGCTCTCAGATGATTTCCAACCCAAGAAAATAATATAAGTCCTCCAAATTCTTGATCTTGAATTCCATATTTAAGAAATCTTTAAGACTTTCCAATTCTGCTTTGTTGTTTCCTATTAACACAATGTCATCTATATACACTGCTAGGATGCAAAGTGAATCCCTTGTCAACTTAAAAATTAATGAGTAATTATTCAGAGAATAAGAATAACCCTTAAACTATAAAGCTGCAGCTAATCTAGCAAAGCATTGTCTAGAAGCTTGTCGTAGACCATAGAGGGACTTCTTTAACTTGCAAACATGATTATGATTGGTGTCGTATTCATCCATGGTGGGAACTATATGTATCCTTCTTCTTGTAAGTTACCATGTAAAAAAGCATTATTCACATCTAATTAGTATGGAGGTCGATCCTTCTTAGATGCAATTGCCAACAAGCACCTGATAGTGTTCATTTTGACCACTGATGGGTAGGTTTCATTAAAATCAATACCCTCTTTATGTATATCTTCCCTCACAACTAATCTAGCCTTCAACCTCTCAATTGTCCCATCTGATTTATGCTTCACTTTATAGACCCATTTGAAAAGTAGTGCCCTCTTTCCAGGTGGTAAATCAACTATGTCCCAAGTATGATTAGAAATAAGGGCCTCAAGCTCAATGTCCATAGCTTTTTTCATCTAGGATGTAGGCTGGCTTGGTGAAAGGAGCTAGATTCAGTGATGTTAGATATATAATTGAGAATATGTATGTTGAAAGAAGAAAGAGCAACAAAAGAATAAGTAAGAAGGTTAAGGGGATAATCAAAACAAGAAGAACGTAAATAAGTGAAGTAAACATTGTCACAAATATAATCATTCAAGTAGGTAGGTATCTTGTGAGACCTCTCTGATCTTCTTGTAGCTGGAGCAGGGAAGGAATTGCAGAGGAAGGGAAGCTGGTGAGAGTTGCTGATCAAAATCAATTCCCAAAGAGAGAGAAGGGAAGTGAGGTTCATCAGGCATGATAGGTACATGAATATCAGGGAGAGGGTCTTGCTGTTGAGCAGGAAAGAAGGTGTCTCCAGGAGAGGAGTAGGATTGTAGTCAAAAGGGTCATAGATAGGAGGAAAAATAGGAGAATCAAATGATTTAAAAGAAAACGGATAAAGGTGTTCATAAGAATGAACATCTCTAGGGAAAAAAAATTTCTTAGACTTTAAATCCATCAACTTATATCCCTTCTTTCCCGATTGATACCCCAAAAACAGACAAGGAACAACTCTTGGTGTGAATTTTGATTTGTTGTGGGCTAAAGTAGAAGTAAAACACAAACATTCAAAACTTCTAAGGGAAGTGTAAATAGGTGGTTTACCAAAAAGCATCTCATAGGGACTTTTCCCTCGAAAGACAAAAGAGGGAAAGCTGTTTATCAATAGTGAGAAGGCATTCTTCCTAATAGAAAATGGGGAGCTTAGATTAGAAAAGTAGAGCCCTAGATTTTTCTGGGAGATGCCTATACTTCCTTGTCATGGCCCAAATGGACAGGCCGTGCTGCATCGACTTTACCCGATAGGAGAACCCTTACAAATATTACTATTAATATACAAGAATTAGTCTTAAACATTTCCATTACTTCTCATCAATTGATAAAAATCTTAACAAAATAAAATTACACGATTCCCCAACCATGAATCTCCCAAGATCTAGTCTAGACAGGTACACGAGCTCTATTTAGAATACTAACAAGTAAAAAGACACGGCTTCACCTGCGAAAGAAAAGCAGAAGCTGATGCTGAGTATCACCTCGTCAATCATGAAACTGCAATTCACCTGCCATAACCTACACCCAAAAAGATGTAGTAAGAGTAGTATCAGTACACCACACATACTGGTAGGCATCATCGACTGCCATCAATTAGTTTAAGCAACAACATAAAATGAATATGCAATCAACAATTTAGTTTAAATAACCACTAAATAATTTATCAAGACAATTTATTTACTATTTATTCAGGACAGTTATTTAACCACGTATCCGTATTTCTCCATCCAGCTTAGCCACAAAGATTGACCTGCATACTGTTTAGGCCTCGCTACAGCGGTAACTTGACCGTCGTCGCGGTCTCGCCGCAGCGGAAATTCTCTCGTTGTAGCGGTACCACTACAGGCAGTAACTCGACTTCGCTAGTAACCTTACTTCTTTCAACACCTCATCCATTACATAAGGATTAACATCATTCAAAACCGTAGCAATCTACACTCATTAAGATATACATTTCACAACTTTTCATCTTATCACTAACATTCAATTTATTCCCCTTTTTTATGAAACATTCTCACAGTCAGGATAAATCACATTTATCCAACATTTATACACTCGAATACTAAATCATACTCAATCAATTTAATCAAATATCAAGATTTATAAAACAAATACGACATGATTATGTGGCAGACCACATGCACACTGAACATACCGTAAATAAAACTGTCATAATCAATTTCATCATATCAAGTATTTGTACCCATATCAGTGTCATACCTATCACTAAAATCTGTCACACAGCCTTATGTATCTCGAACATACTGTACTAATCTCTGTCTCACAGTTGTGTGTATATCATGACATATCTGTATTGCTCTCTGCCATATTTATATCATCGATATAATGCCGGGCACATGCCTTCGTCACATCACTGTACACACATACCAGAAGGTCTTACTTCTGTTCTTTCAGTCATGACCTACAGGGGACTCTAGAAATCTATGTACTGTACACCCAGCCGTATGAATTATACTTGTCTGTGTACTCATATCTGTACACCCAGTCGTATGAACATTTAGTCATACCTGTCTGTGTACCTATTCATACTGCTCAACTGGATGCTCATCTCGGGCACGAGCCATTCATATCCAAGTACTCATACATATATAATTCTGCTCGTTTGAATGCTCACCTCGGACATGAGCCTCTTATCTCAAAGTAAGGCACACCAGCAATCTCATTCACATTAACTACATGATAGGAATCTATTATCCCTTACTCATCAACATATGCAACATGATATCAACCAGTTAACTCGTATGAAAGCTTGGCAAACCCATTTATCAACCATGGATCCTTAGCATAGCGTTTCATATATTATACTTCGTTAACTCATGTGACCATTTAGAAAGATGTAATAAATCAACAACAAGCAACATATTTATCATGTAATTTCACTCAGTCAACTCAGGTGACCACTCAACAAGGTATATAAATCAATAATCATTAGCATAGTTCATCAAGTATTTCATTTGTTCAACACATATGACACCACATAAACACACATTATTTATCTCAATTTTCTTTAACTCTCACCATGATAATTATCGCATTGAGCTTCTCAAACCTCATCTACAATCATATAAGATATCAATATTATTCTACACGATCAAGGCACGAAGACACATTAGTTATACCCATAACTCATCACATTTACCAGTTATCTAATTTAAGAAGTGATTCTTCCTATATTGTTACTTATTAATGTATTAGTTAGTAATCATTAAACACGTAATTCCGCCTCAATTAAAATTCACAACCAAGTCATCGCAAAGATATTATTCATAACTCTCCGGGCTAAATTTTCCATCCCTCTTATTACCTTGGGACCCATCATTCATTCATGTTCTTTCAACCTTATTTAACACCTTAATTCTGTGACTTTCCATCTTAAGGCAGTCTATTTGGGTCAACCTTTTTCCCGTTAGTATTTTCAATTTTTCTCCAAGTTAATTCATCAACACATAAGATTAATTAGATAAAATCGAGTAAAGCACTCAACCTAGTTAACTATGAATTCATATAATTACTTGTTCTTTCCTTACCTCAGATTCATTTCTAGGCTAGTTAATTTACATAACTGATTCACCTGCTCATTCATAGCTTATAAAAGGGGCATCAACAGGTTCACATAACCCTGTTAGGTTTATTTATCTCTCTTCATTCTTGTTTCTTTCCCTTTTATACAACACATGCGCAAAGATACATTCATAATTTATACCATCAAACACACCATCAAAATATACCATCAAGAACAACTACAGTCATATGTCATCCAAACCTGCTATCAAGAATATCACCTCAAGACTCCACTACCAAGATTATAACATCAAGAACACATTATCAAGAATATCCAATCAAGAGTACTTATCAAGAACATCACAGCAAAAGTATTTTATCAATAACTATATATCAACTAGGTTTCCCTTTTCCACATGTTCCATGCTTAGGATTAATCCTCCAATCTTTAGTTACGTTAACACAAATATTTCATTACGTCATCACATTATATGATCCCTTTATCCTCATCAATTGTACATTAATAGTACACACGTATATGCTTCACTAATTATAGTCTAACACAAAGCTAAGCCATAACCTACCTGGATCGCAGAATTGGAATATGCAGCTACTCCGTGGGAGATTTACCTTTTCTCAATGCCTCTGAATGTTTAAAGTCTAGAAATAAGACATTAAGGAATAAATTAATAGGCTATTTCTTTGATTCAAGGGTTCGGGAACTCAACCCACTCCATTCTACCTATTGTTTACGGCCTAATTCGATAATCATAGTCTAAATTTGTCAGGCCCCACCTTAGGGGGTATGCCTGGAACCTAGTGCCCTACTAGGGTTTGACTGATCTAACTGAACCTATGCACTTCTGGTGCAAACTTACTCCCCAAATCAAGAAAACAATGGGCTATACCTCGGCTATAAACATAGCCCCCGACTGACAAGGCCGCATAGCCACCTGTAAAATAAACCAGCTACCCAGAAACAAATAATGATAAGGAGTCCTATGCGGGCCGACAAGGCCACCATACTGTCTAGTTATAACTGAAATGAAAATCAGGTGACCTACGCATGTTATAGCCAACAAGGCCACTACTCAACAACTAAACAAGGCCCTACACGACCATCAACATAAAACAAAACATACATCTAGGACCCAAAAGGCCAACAACAGACTAACCACAAGGTACTGTACATTTGCAAGCCTCTAGAAGTAGAATAGTGGTCGAGACAGGGCCCCGACCTATCCAAAAGCTGAACAATCAACAAAATAGACTTTCTAGCTATTAGCTCCGGAAGAAGGGAGCTAACTGTGCTGCTAGTCCTGACTGGGAGCTACGAGGGTCCTGGTTTGTGCCTAGCCGCACCTGCAGGCAAGTAATGCAGCGCCCACGGAGGGCGTCAGTACAATATGTACCGAATATGTAAGGCAGTAAAGTGATAACTGAATGGAAGCTGAAGAACTGAAATAATAATACATAAAGGTAAGAGTTTAACCTGAACAATCTCGCTATTTGTAGTACTTAACTAACAAGGTACACATGTATGTATATATACAAACAATACCTAACCGGGCCCCCATAAGCCTGGAAGATACAATCCATACAAGAATAACCTATTTGGGCCCCCATAAGCCTGGGCAGGTACAAGCAATATACGTTCTACTATTTGATTACCGATGATCGCGACATACTTGTAACTCAAAACGACCTTCATAGCTTTTGATCTACTAGAACTCACTGTGGCCCTCACGGCCTAACGATACTAAAACTCGCTATGGCCCTCGCGGCCTCAGTATAACAGAACTCGATATGACCCTCGCGGCCTCAATATACAGAACTCAATATGGCCCTCGTGACCTCAGTATAATAGAACTCGATATGGCCCTCGCGGCCTCAATATACAAAACTCAATACGGCCCTCGCGACCTCAATATACAGAACTCAATATAGCCCTCGCGACCTCGATGTACAGAACTCAATACGGCCCTCGCGGCCTCAATATACAGAACTTAATATATTACGGCAGCTACAATAGATATGCTTTTGAATCTCTTACTGGGACTCAATCTGTATTACAATACTAAAGAAGCTAACTCGCCGAAGAAATTTGCCTTAACATACCTCATTCCCCGATTACCAACTAGCTGGTGAGTTTCAGTACTAATTCAACTGCCCTTCTCAACTTGCAATCATATTATTAGAAGAATGAGGCTAATTTCAGTACTAAATTCGATGAAAACAATAACTTTATACATAAATATTAACTATATTTCAACTTGACAGAACACGGTTGAAAACTCATAATTTCTCGGAGGTCCAGAAGGGAGAAATGCTTACTTTAAGCCTGTGATCGTATTAACACTAGTTTGAGGCAATTCAGATAACTTTTGGTCGGCAAAGTTACGATTTGTCGGGCGAGTTTCATGAAAATAACTCCGCAGCGATGCTCCCTACGGGCTTGGGGTTCAATATTCGAGATTAATTTGAATTTGGACAGCATTTCGTAGTGTAAACGGAAGAATTTAACTTGTTTTCTCGTGTTCTCTCACTCCTCTAGCCTAAGATATATATGAACTAATGAAAGAAACTCAATATATATAACATTTGGGCGGTGGACTGGGGGTCTGTGGCACAGACCCCATCGTGCCAAAAAATGAGCGTGCCACGGAGCCCATCGCGGAAGGCATGGTCCGTGCCACGCTGCCCCTTTGGGCAGCTGGCCCGGCCTCCTCCCACGCGGTCCTGACTCCGTGCTCGTCCGACCTTCCCCCCAGCCCTTCCTCGTATGTATTACATTCTAAAACTCTTAACCAATGTACGAATAGACCAACTAAACATTAGGAACTTACGGGGTGTAACAAAATGATCAAAACCCAAATTTACAATGATCATTCAACCCCAGTTCATGGAGTTTTTACCCCTGTAACCTTCTTAAAATAGTTTTTAAGGCTAGGGGTTTCAGATTTACCGAATTCTAGGTCTCAAACTATCACCAAAATAATATTCTATAACCACATTCACCTTAGAAAGTGTTAATTTACCACTTTTAGGTCTAGAAATCAACACCAAATCATTCCCATAACCCTAGCCCTAGTTTTCACAAACCTAGGGTTCTTAGCTAGAAATTCACCATTAGAGACTATCTTTAATTCTAGGTGTTAGAGAATCACAAGATGGAAGGATTTACATAGAAATCTTACCTTCGAATAAGAAATTGCTCTAGCCCTTGAAAAATTTCACCAGAGCTTTCAAACTTCGTGCCTTAGGATAATGGGGTGAAAAACTTTGAAATTCTAACTTAAACTGATTTTCTGCCTCGCTCATCCACTACAGCGGTACATTTCCGCTGCAGCGGTCCCGCTACGAAAAAGGCTCGTTCGCCACGGCGGTCCTGCTGCCTGTAAAATTTTGAATCATTACGCTAATGTCATCGAGGCTGTATAATGATCAGACGGATCGTTACATTCCTCTCAATAATACCATATTTTTGAGGGGTTACAATGCATGAAGTTTGATGGAGTATTCCCTGTGAAGAGAAAAACATTAGACATAGTAGTTCCCCATCCTAGTTCTAGGGCATTATCAGATCTGATAACCTTTACTTTGGTTTGGAATTGTCTTTCAACAAAGGCCAATAAGTATTTCCATATGAAAAAAATCCATTGCTCTTAGCACTTAGAAGATAAGTCCAAGTTACTCTACTAAAATCATAAACAATAGTATAAAAGTACTTGAAACTATTATAAGTGGTAGATTTATAAGTTCCCAAGTGTCAGCATGAACAAGATCAAAGGCAACTTTAGTTTTAGTGAGGCTAGTAGGAAAAAGCAATTTAGACTGCCTAGTTTGAGGGCAAACATCACAAGAACAATCAAACTGAATATCAGGAAAAATAAACATGAGCCTTTGCATTGCAGTAAAATGCATGTGTCCCAACCTCATGTGCCACAGCCATACATCATTCTTAGATTTTATAGGCAAAGAAAAGAACTGGAATCTGAAATAGATTTGGAAGGTAATATAGTAGATTTAAAGCTATTCTTGAATTTAAAAAACTGAGAAGAAGACTGCAATAGGTAAATTTCTTATCTTGTTTTACTAAGAACTAGAGGGGTCTTCATGAAATGGTCCTGCATCAAACAATGAGTAGAAGAGAATTTTAATGTGCAAGTAAACTATCTGCAAAATTTTTGCACAGATATCAAAGTAATTCTAAAAAAGGAAATGAAAAGAACATTGTGAAGTATTAGCTCAGGGGAAAGATTTACAGTCCCTACATGAGTGACTTTGACCTTAAAAGAATTTGACAACTTGACAAACAAAGGTGAGGAGGTTAAAGGAACAAGAGATGTAAAATATTTTGGGATTAAAAGATATGTATTGTGAAGCTCCTGAATCAATAATCCTGGAATTGGTGTTATCATAGGTAAAATATGTTGCAGGATTATTGAAAATGTTACCAACATTCTGAATGACATTTGCATTAACATCTGAGGTTAAATTTTCTGAATTTGCAAGTTGCATATTGTGAAACAATTGAATGTACTGGAAAAACTGTTCTATGCCAAAGATGATCCAGTATTGCTTGTTTCTGGAATTCCCTTGCTATTGAGAGACATGACTGCATTTGCTTTAGTTCCTCCCTGTGCCTTGGTTCCCTTAGTAAACTTAAAATCAACTGGGAAATCAATTATTCTATAGCATTTGTTAATGGTGTGCCCTTGTTTCTTGCAGTGTGAACATGGAAGGTTGTTCTTCCTTGATTTACTGTCATGTACAAGTGACCTATTTCCAGAAAGTGGTTGTTGTGAAACCAAGAAGGTGCTGGAATCACCTGGACAGCTTGGACCCATATAGACCTCCCATTGTTTCTCATCTTGAATGAGAAGTGAATAGGCAATGCTAGTGTTGGATAGAGGGCTCATCATAAGTATGTTGCTTCTTAAAATCCATAGACATTATTTAGTTCCATAAGGAATTGGATCAACCTTTCATCCTATATAGACTTCATCATCTTGTTTTATCCTTTATAGTTACATGATCACGCCCAAATTACACCGTGCAATTAAAGCATAAAGTGGTTGCTGTCAAATATAGTAAACCAACAAAGGTTGGGTCGATCCTATGGGAAATTGGTAGAAATAATATGTCAATGGCAAATAAGTTAACTTGCAATTAGTATTTCGGAAGGGGGGTTTGCAAAATAAGAGTAGAAAATAATTCTAAAAAATAATTTAGTTTGTATCAAGTTGATGAACCTAAGCTAGGACTGCGTTCCCCATGACTTCATTACTTGGCAGGATTTTTCTAGTGATCTATACTGGTGAATTTTATGTAAGACTTACGTTTAGTACATCTAATTATTTCTCGATTTAAGAATTACACTTATCTCATCTCGGTCTCAAAGTTGTATGTGTTAAGTGCGCCAATAGATAATAGATGCTTTCCACCCATCTCCTCTCGGTCTCAAAAGTGTGTATATTTAGCTTAGCTATAAGTCTTGACTTTAACTATCCTCGGTTAGAGCTCAAGTGTCACGCCCCACCTTAGGAGTCATGACTGGCACCTGGTGCTCTACTAGGATCTGAACTGGCCTGACTGAGTTTATGCACCTCTAGTGCAAGCCTAATCCTCAAATCGAGAAACCAACGAGCTATATCTCGATTGTAAACACAGCCTCCCAGCCGACAAGGCCTTATAGCCACCTGTAAAAGAAAACAGCTAACCAGAAACAGGTAATACCAGGGAATCCTATGCGGGCCGACAAGACCACCATGATATCTAGTTATAACTGTAAAGTAAATCCAGCACTAAACTGAGCTATGCTGACAAAGCCGCTAATTAGCAGCCAAACAAGGCCCCACACGGAAAACACGAAAAGTAAAGCATACACGGGCCCCACACGGCCAACAAAACTAACCACAAGAAATCTAAATCCATCTGCAAGCCTCTAGAAGTGATATAATGGTCGAGACAAGGGACCGACCTACCTATGAACTGTACAAACAAAAGAGTAGACCTTCTGGCTATTAGCTCCGGGGGAAAGGAGCTGACTGCTCTGATAACTCTACTTGAAAGCTAAGAAGATCCTGGTCCATGTCTATCGGCACCTTCAGGCAAGTAATGCAGCGCCCCAAGAAGGGCGTCAGTACAATATGTACTGAATATGTGAGGCAGTAACTATAAATAATTGAATGAACTAAAAGAAAACTGAAAGTAACTGAAAAAGAGGAATATAGATACTACCTGAATAGCTGAACTCCCAGCTGTCTAATGTATCGGTAACTAATGCAAACAAGAACCTTACCTAGCCCCCATAAGCCAGAAGGTACAACCAGCATAGAATAACCCACCCGGGGCCCCCATAAGTCCTGGTAAGTACACT
This sequence comes from Datura wrightii, assembly GCA_035772735.1. Lineage (NCBI taxonomy): Eukaryota > Viridiplantae > Streptophyta > Magnoliopsida > Solanales > Solanaceae > Datura > Datura wrightii. Next base: position 18,875,784 of record JASDFA010000001.1, read on the forward strand.
TCAATCTATATACCCCTAACACCGTCACACTGAGTCATCTAGTAACTATAGCCATCCTCCCAGTTCTCTGGGTCTGCAACTTAGCCCGCTCGGCCCCTGAACTATAGTTGTATCTGAGTCTAGTGGACTCCTGATATCTACATCCCGGGCACCAGGCTCGACGAGGGTGTGGTGCCGATATGATATATAATAGTTCATCCATGAAATGGACTGTGTGAGGACCTTGGACCCCATCTTCGTGCCTCACGAACGGCATACCGCTCCTTGGAGCGACGTCATCTCGCCCTTGGGGGGCGTCGACACAGCTAGTAACCCTAGGGTTGGTTATGGAGGGCTATACAGGACCAAGTCAATCTCAAACTAAACATAGAATGCTGGTCTCAGCTAACAACAACAACTAATCATAATAGATATACTTCTGGCTCTCTTACTGGGATTCAAACTGAGTTATAATACTAAAGAAACTTACTTGCCGAATGAATTTGCCTTAACATACCTCAATCATCGATTTCTGATTAACTGGCAAGTTTCAATCTGTACTCAATAGCTCTTTCCAACTATAATCATGTTACTGGGAGAAGAGACTAGTTTCAGTACTAAATTCGGCAAAATGATAACTTTTAATACTAATATTAACTATACTTCAGCTTAAAAAAATACGACCAAAGACGTATAATTTCCCAAGAGTTCATAAGGGAGAAATGCTTATTTGAAGCCTATGATCATATAAAAATCAGTTTGGATCAATTCCGATAATCTTTGCTAAGCGGGGCAATGATTTTCTGGGCAAATTTCAAGAAAATAACTCCGTAGTAATGCTCCCTGTAGACTTAGGATTCAATACCTGAAGTTAATTTGAATTTGGATAGCGTTTGACAGCGTAATCAGAAGAAATTACCTTGAAAATGTCATATCCTTTGCTTTCGGGACAAAGGTCTGATCATATATAATGAAACCAATTGATTCAATTAAATATATATGAGGCTTGGGTGGTGGAAAGGGGGTCCGTGGCACGGACCCTGTCGCGCCAAAACACGGGAGTTTCACGGAGCCCAACGCGCCAGGGAAGGGTCTGTGACACGTTGCCCCTTTTTGGGTAGCTTGTCTGGCCTTCCCCCTTGCAACCTCGATTCCGCGCTCGTTCGACCTTTCCCTAGTGTTATACCCCATAGAATTCCCGGCACTTAGACGACCTATTCGCACGTTGGTTAAGCATATTTGAAAGCCATACGTGCTAGGGAAAGGCCCGGGAAAAAGATCGGACGAGAAACCCGTCGAACCATCGCGGGAGGAGCCGAGGCAGAGCCCCTCCGCGATGGCTCCGTGACACGTTGCCCTTGTCCAAGCCCAAGTATATAAAGCCCCAACTGTGGTTTGAGATCATTATATACTTAATAAATTTCCAGAAAACGTAAGTAAACAGAGGGAAGACGAAGAAAATTAAATATTTTCGTCCGATTACGCTGCCAAACGCTGCCCAAACCCAAATTAATCCTAGATACCAAGGTATTTAGCAGCAGAGAGCATTTCTACGGAGTTAGTTTCGCGAAATACGGCCGACGAATCGGCGAGCCGCCAAACTAAAGTAAGTAGAATTGCTCTAAATTAATGTCTATGTGTTCCTAGCTGAGAAGTAAATATTTCTCCCTTCTCGGCCGCTGAAAAATAGCGAGTTTTTGACCGTCTTTCGATAAGCCTAAGTTTAGGCTATAAATTAAATCTAAAGTAACGTCGCTCTTTACAATAACGTTGTATTTAGTATTGATTGACGTATTTATGAATGCAGTTGGGAGAAAATAGTTGAAGTACCAGCCGAGCCTCATCCGACAGACGAATATTCAAAGATAAGGTATGTAAAGTTAAGTTTCCTCGGCAAGTTGAGTAACCTCGAAGCAGTATAGTAATTTACAGACCAGTTGCATGTTTAGAAATCGATTATCGTGTTATTTTGAATATTGGTGCAATATGAGAAGTTTTGGGTTGTAACGTGTACGATACCTATCCGTACGATATAGATTCGGGCGTAAGTGGTTAAGGTTGCCCAGTATATTCAGTATGTGATGTAATATGCCATGTTAAGATATTGTTGTGTTTAGATGAAACCTCGCAAGGTAGTACAGTATCAATAAAGCATTCCAGATATAGAATAGTAACTGTATATGGTTTAGAAAGCATGTTAGAAATAGGAAATTATGTTAACACAGAAACTTAGTAAACAGTATAGCTTTCAGCAGAAACACCTCCTCGTATAACTTTTACCCCAGTACAGTTTGACAGGAGGCTATATTTACATTTACACTTACCTATCTCAGCATGTATCAGACACTTACAGATTACTATTATTAGCTCAGTATGTGATTTATACGATACCCTGCACCTGTTAATCTTAGCTTATGAGATACACAGACAACATGATTAGTTGAGACCATTGTATTGATTGGGGTTGGATTACCTAGCATCCCTGACCGCCCAGGGTTAATAGCTGTGTCGACTCGTCCGCCAGAGGATGAGGATACGTCGCTCTACGGAGTGATATGCCGTCCCGCAAGGGGACGAAGATGGGATGCCAGTTTCCCCATATTGTGCCTTGGTCGGCCCTTATACACCCCCGTCGAGCGGGTACGCCCGGGGTGTTGATTTAGAGTCCTTCGGACTCAGATACAGTTATAATCAGGGGCTCAGCGAGCCCAAGTGCATACCCAGGGACCGGCAGGATGCTTACAGCCACTATAGGAGATGGGATGACCGGGGTAGGGGCATAGATTCTGTGTTGATTGTACCTCCCGGCTTATGGGGGCCGGGTAAGGTTTGTGTGTGCTATGTTAGGTTATGTATGCTATGCTATGTTATATTAGACGCGAGTGGGTTGGTAGTAGAATGATACGCCTCCAGGTATGATTCCTACTTCCTTCGGTATCAGTAAGAACAGGTACGATCTACTTCATAAGACAGTTAAGTTATTCCTCCTACTTCTGCTTCATCAGTCATATTATTGCTTTCAGATGTTGTTTTCAGTTATATTATTTCAGTTGCTTTACATACTCAGTACCAGTGGTACTGACGCCCAATGGGGCGCTGCATTACTTGCCTGCAGGTACTCCTAGACGAGCAGGCGATTCTACGTGACTCCATGTCAGCGGTTGAGTATTCAGTTCCAGTCATCCGGAGGCTGAATTTCAGAGGTGTAGTTCAGTTCCTTTTGTTGTATATAGCATGGGTAGGTCGGGGCCCTGTCCCGATCAGTTCTATTACTATTCCTAGAGGCTTGCATTCTGTATGAAATCCCTGTGGTCAGATGAGCCGGTCGTGTGGGGCCGTGCAGTTGTATAGTTGTCTTTACTCTCTCTTACTTTTGTGATGGTCGTGTGGGGCCATAGTTGTCAGTAGTGGTGACCTTGCCGGTCACGTAGCTTCTTTTTGTGCTTTATGATTAAGTTGCAGATAACTAGATAGCATGGTGGCCTTGTCGGCCCGTATAGGTTTCCCTGAATTACTATGTTTCTGGCTAGCTGCTAAGACAGGTACAGAAGGCTATAGGCCAATGGGCCGGGGGCTGTATTTACAGCCGTTATATAGCCCTTTGTTTCCATAAATGTGAGTTAGAGCCAGCCAGGCGCCAGATGCGCCCAGGCTTAACAGTCTAGCAGGTTAGGTCTTAGTAGGGCACCAGGTGCCAGTCATGCCCCCCCCCTCCCAAGGTGGGGTGTGACAAACTTGGTATCAAAGCAGGTCGTATCCCAGGGAGTCTGCAAGCCGTGCTAAGTAGAGTCCTGTCCATGGATGTGTTGTGCACCACATACTATGGGTAGGAGGCTGCAAGGCATGATAGGATGGTTGTCTCTTATTCTGATTCAGTCGTGCTATAGAGCTGTACAATATAGGGTTGAATTCCTAAAATCTTACCATATTCTTTGGCTACAGATAATGTCAGACCAGCGCCATCCCGTCACAGGTCGGAGCTTAGACATTGCAGCAGGGGAGGGCACCAGCAGGATGCCTCCCCCTCATTTGGAGACAGCCAGATCAGAGGGCCCTACAGAGGCTTCATCTCAGCCTCCTCAGCAGTCTTCACCACGTCAGGAGCCGTTTGGAGCGACAGTATCTTCAGCAGTCCCTATACCGACACCTTCCGACCAGGAGGTTAGGAGTGCTGTAGTTATGATAGCACAGATGATGGCAGCTCCGCGTCAGCAAATGCCATCCACAGTTGCAGAAGCATCAGGAGGGCTCGGTAGTTCGAGGGTCCGAGAGTTCTTAGCCCTGAATCCCCCACAGTTCACAGGCACGGACCGCACAGAGGACCCCCAGGATTTTCTGGATCAGATGCAGAGAATCTTTAGGGTTATGCATGCTACACCTACTGAGTCAGTTTAATTGGCCGCGTTCCGGTTGTGAGATATTGCGGTGTTATGGTATGAAAGCTGGGAGAGGTCCCGAGGGAGAGATGTTCCCCCTCCCACCTGGCCCATCTTTTCAGGAGCCTTTCTAGATCACTATTTGCCGTGGGAGATTCGACAGGCCCGGGTAGACCAGTTCCTACATCTGGAACAGGGGGCCATGAGTGTTCGGGAATATTTCTTACGGTTTGATTCTTTGGCTCGATATGCACCAGCTTTTGTTGATACCATGGCATCCAGAGTGCACCATTTTATTATGGGGTTGAACCCAGAGTATGTCGAGACTTGTATCACGGCCACACTGCGAGAAGATATGGATATTTCCCGAATCCAGGCATTTGCCCAGAATATTGAGGGCATCAGACAGCGACATCGGGAAATCAGAAGGGTTAATCAGGAGCAGCGTCGCCGGGATAGGCCAGCTGAGTTACAAAGAGAGGCCCGGGGAGGACCCAGGCCACGATTGTCAGACAGGCCGCCCAGGCCCCCGCCTCCGCCACAGTCACAGGGAGGTAGATCCAACCGCAGGGGGCAGTTAGAGGCTGGTAGAGGTTCGCAGACGGCAGACTCACCGTCACAGAGGAGGGCGGAGCAGAGTAGGTATACCCTACCACTTTGCCCTATATGCAGCCGACGCCATTCTGGAGCATGCAGGTATGGTTCCACCGCATGCTATAGTTGTGGCCAAGAAGGCCATTTGATGAGAGATTGCCCAGCCAGAGGTCGTGAGGACCGGGACAGACAGGATAGGGCATCAACAGGATCACGAGCTACAGCATCCTCGACTGGGCGCAGGCCCCGAGTTTCAGCAGGCAGGGGTCGAGGCAGATCAGGGGCCTCCAGTACAGGTGCGGGTCCAAGCCGCACATATGCCTTACCAGGGAGGCAAGATTCAGAGGCATCGCCTGATGTTGTGACAGGTATGCTAACTATCTGCTCACACCCTGCTTATGTGCTAATTGATCCAGGGTCTACTTTGTCCTATATTACTCCATTTGTGGCACGGAAGTTGAGTATTGTACCAGAATCATTACATCAGCCCTTCTTAGTATCTACGCCCATCAGTGACTCTATCACAGCTAGCCGAATTTACCGCGGGTGTACAGTAGAGGTTGCTGATCGTCAGACCACAGTAGATCTGGTCGAGTTAGAGATGATAGATTTCGATGCCATAATGGGTATGGACTAGTTAGTACCATGTTTTGCTAATGTTGAATGTTGGACCAAAACGGTCCGATTCCACTTCCCGGGGGAGGCAGTACGGGAGTGGAAGGGCAGCACCGCGACGCCAAAAGGTAGGTTTATTTCCTACCTTCGGGCGAGAAAGTTGATATCTAAGGGGTGCATTTACCATCTTGTCAGAGTTCAAGACGTCCAAGCAGAATCTGCGACACTCCAGTCTGTTCCAGTGGTAAATGAATTCCCAGATGTATTTCCTGATGAGTTACCTGGTATTCCCCCAGAAAGGGAAATAGACTTCGCTATTGATTTGCTACCAGGCACTCAGCCAATATCAATACCTCCTTATCGTATGGCTCCTGCAGAACTCAGAGAATTAAAAGAGCAGTTGAAAGACCTGTTAGATAAAGGTTTTATCAGGCCGAGTACTTCCCCGTGGGGTGCGCCAGTCTTGTTTGTGAAAAAGAAAGATGGCTCGCTCCGAATGTGCATAGATTATCGGCAGCTAAACAAAGTTACAGTAAAGAATAAGTACCCGCTTCCTAGGATTGATGACCTATTTGATCAGTTACAGGGAGCCAGATACTTTTCTAAGATTGACTTGCGGTCCGGATATCACCAGGTCCGAGTACGTGAGAGGGACATCCCTAAGACAACATTCAGGACCCGATATGGACATTTTGAATTTCTGGTTATGTCCTTCGGGCTAACAAATGCCCCAGCAGTCTTTATGGACCTGATGAACAGTATTTTCAGACCCTTCCTGGACTTGTTCGTGATAGTATTCATTGATGATATTCTGGTGTATTCTCGCTCTGAAGCAGATCACCGGACTCATTTGCGGACAGTGCTCCAAATTCTTAGGGACCGCCAGTTGTATGCTAAATTTTCAAAGTGTGAATTCTGGCTTAACTCAGTAGCCTTTTTAGGGCATATTGTCTCAGACGCCAGTATACAGGTAGACAAGCAGAAGATAGAAGCAGTTAAGTCATGGCCTAGGCCTACCACCCCGACTGAAGTTCGTAGCTTTCTGGGGTTGGCAGGATACTATCGGAGGTTCGTTGAGGGATTCTCAACCATTGCAGCACCTTTAACGAAATTGACACAGAAAGCAGCAAAGTTTCAGTGGACGGAGGCATGTGAGCAGAGTTTCCAGGAACTGAAAGACAGATTAACCTCCGCCCCAGTACTAGCACTGTCGGAAGGCACAGAAGGTTATTCAGTCTATTGCGACGCGTCAGGTGTCGGATTGGGTTGTGTGTTGATGCAGCATGGTAGAGTAATTGCATATGCTTCCAGGCAGCTGAGGAAACACGAGAAGAATTACCCCACCCATGATCTAGAGTTGGCCGCAGTAATTCATGCCTTGAAGATGTGGAGGCATTACCTGTACGGCGTTCATGTTGACATTTATACAGATCATAAGAGCTTGCAGTACATTTTCACTCAGAGGGAGTTGAACTTGCGACAACGCCGCTGGTTAGAGCTGTTAAAGGACTATGATGTGAATATTCTATACCACCCCGAGAAAGCTAATGTTGTAGCAGATGCTCTGAGTCGAAAGTCAATGGGGAGCTTGGCGTATTTGCGACCCGAGAGACAGAAATTAGCTAAAGAAATTCATTAGTTAGCTGGGCTAGCCGTCCGGGTAATGGAAATAGGCGATAATGGGGCCGTAATTCAGAATTCTGCAGTATCATCGTTAGTTGCAGAGGTAAAAGAACGACAGTATGAGGATCCCGATTTAGTCCAGCTCAGAGATAGAGTTCAGAAGGGTAAGGAGCCAGATTTTCAGACAACCGAGGATGGTGTGCTACGCTGTAAGGGCCGCCTTTGTGTCCCGAATGTCTCAGGCCTTCGTGGGCAGATCATGCACAAGGTATATTACGCTCGCTATTCCTTTCACCCAGGGGCGACGAAAATGTACCACGACATCAGAGACATCTACTGGTGGCCAGGTATGAAAACTAAAATAGCCGAATTTGTATTTAGATGTGCTAATTGTCAGCAGGTGAAAGCAGAGCACCAGAAACCGGGTGGTTTGACTCAAGAGATATCGATACCTATGTGGAAATGGGAAGCAATAAATATTGATTTTGTAACAGGGTTACCCCGTACCAGACGCAGAAATGATTCCATTTGGGTAATAGTTGATAGGCTGACAAAATCAGCTCATTTCCTGCCAGTAAGGGTTACCTTCTCAGCTGAGGATTATGCCGAATTGTATATCAGAGAAATAGTTAGATTACATGGAGTGCCGGCATCTATCATTTCAGACAGAGGGGCACAATTTACAGCTAGGTTCTGGCAGTCATTTCAGAAAGGTCTGGGGACGCAGATTAATCTGAGCACAGCATTCCATCCTCAGACAGACGGGCAAGCTGAACGTACAATTCAGACGCTCGAAGATATGCTACGAGCGTGTGTGTTAGATTTTGGGGGTAGCTGGGATGAACATCTTTCGTTAATCGAATTTTCTTATAATAACAGCTACCATTCAGCTATTCAAATGGCGCCTTTCGAGGCATTGTACAGGCGGAAATGTAGATCGCCGGTGGGCTGGTTTGAGATAGGAGAATCAGCATTAGTTGGCCCAGACATTGTTTGGCAGTCCGAGGAAAAGATAAAGCTTATCCGAGAATGTTTACTGACCGCTCAGAGCCGTCAGAAGTCATATGCAGATAGACGGCGCAGAAATCTAGAATTTTCAGTAAACGACTGGGTATATCTGAAAGTGTCCCCGATGAAAGGGGTAATGAGGTTTGGCAATAAAGGCAAGCTTAGCCCAAGATTCATTGGGCCGTATCAAATTCGGCGAAGAATAGGCCGCGTGGCATATGAGTTAAACTTGCCTCCAGAATTAGCATCTGTTCACCCAGTATTCCACGTTTCCATGTTAAGAAAGTTTGTAGGGGACCCTTCTACAGTAGTTCCAGTCCAGGATATTCAGTTCACAGAGGAGTTAGCCTATGAAGAGGTTCCCGTAGCCATTTTAGACAGACAGATTCGCAGGCTGAGAACTAAAGACGTTGCATCTGTCAAGGTATTGTGGCGTAACAGGAATCGGGAAGAAATGACGTGGGAGGCTGAAGAAGACATGAAAATCAGATATCCTCATTTATTTCAGGCCTAGTCAGACGATAGGTATGTCCGTATCATTACTTATACAGTACTTTATGATATGTATGTTGTAAATGATAAAGAAAGAAGTAATACTAAGTTGTCCAGTGGATTGTAGAACATTGTGTGCAGTGCCTGTGTTGGACTTTTTCTGCGTTTCAGGTCTTTGCGATAGTCCATATTACAGGGGAAACTCTGCCAAAATTTTCCCAGAAGGTATAGTAAGCAGTCCTCTAGATAGCAGTATACATTCGAGGACGAATGTTCCTAAGGGGGGGAGAATGTTATACCCTGTAGAATTCTCGGCACTTAGACGACCTATTCGCATGTTGGTTAAGCATATTTGAAAGCCATACGTGCTAGGGAAAGGCCCGGGAAAAAGATCGGACGAGAAACCCGTCGAACCATCGCGGGAGGAGCCGAGGCAGAGCCCCTCCGTGATGGCAGCGTGTCACGGAGGCGAGGCCTCCGCGATGGCTCCGTGACACGTTGCCCTTGTCCAGGCCCAAGTATATAAAGCCCCCACTGTGGTTTGAGATCATTATATACTTAATAAATTTCTAGAAAACGTAAGTAAACAGAGGGAAGACGAAGAAAATTAAATATTTTCATCCGATTACGCTGCCAAACGCTGCCCAAACCCAAATTATTCCTAGATACCAAGGTATTTAGCAGCAGAGAGCATTTCTACGGAGTTAGTTTCGCGAAATACGGCCGACGAATCGGCGAGCCGCCGAACTAAAGTAAGTAGAATTGCTCTAAATTAATGTCTATGTGTTCCTAGTTGAGAAGTAAATATTTCTCCCTTCTGGGCCGCTGAAAAATAGCGAGTTTTTGACCGTCTTTCGATAAGCCTAAGTTTAGGCTATAAATTAAATCGAAAGTAACGTCGCTCTTTACAATAACATTGTATTTAGTATTGATTGACGTATTTATGAATGCAGTTGGGAGAAAATAGTTGAAGTACCAGCCGAGCCTCGTCCGACGGACGAATATTCAAAGATAAGGTATGTAAAGTTAAGTTTCCTCGGCAAGTTGAGTAACCTCGAAGCAGTATAGTAATTTACAGACCAGTTGCATGTTTAGAAATCGATTATCGTGTTATTTTGAATATTGGTGCAATATGAGAAGTTTTGGGTTGTAACGTGTACGATACCTATCCGTACGATATAGATTCGGGCGTAAGTGGTTAAGGTTGCCCAGTATATTCAGTATGTGATGTAATATGCCATGTTAAGATATTGTTGTGTTTAGCTGAAACCTCGCAAGGTAGTACAGTATCAGTAAAGCATTCCAGATATAGAATAGTAACTGTATATGGTTTAGAAAGCATGTTAGAAATAGGAAATTATGTTAACACAGAAACTTAGTAAACAGTATAGCTTTCAGCAGAAACACCTCCTCGTATAACTTTTACCCCAGTACAGTTTGACAGGAGGCTATATTTACATTTACACTTACCTGTCTCAGCATGTATCAGACACTTACAGATTACTATTATTAGCTCAGTATGTGATTTATACGATACCCTGCACCTGTTAATCTTAGCTTATGAGATACACAGACAGCATGATTAGTTGAGACCATTGTATTGATTGGGGTTGGATTACCTAGCATCCCTGACCGCCCAGGGTTAATAGCTGTGTCGACTCGTCCGGCAGAGGACGAGGATACGTCGCTCTACGGAGTGATATGCCGTCCCGCAAGGGGACGAAGATGGGATGCCAGTTTCCCCATATTGTGCCTTGGTTGGCCCTTATACACCCCCGTCGAGCGGGTACACCCGGGGTGTTGATTTAGAGTCTTTCGGACTCAGATACAGTTATAGTCAGGGGCTCAGCGAGCCCAAGTGCATACCCAGGGACCGGCAGGATGCTTACAGCCACTATAGGAGATGGGATGACCGGGGTAGGGGCATAGATTCTGTGTTGATTGTACCTCCCGGCTTATGGGGGCCGGGTAAGGTTTGTGTGTGCTATGTTATGTTATGTATGCTATGCTATGTTATATTAGACGCAAGTGGGTTGGTAGTGATCTTGGGGAGATTTATATGCCCAAGTGATACTCAAACGTATCATTTTTACCTTGTTTGTTGTGCAATGTGTATATAATATCATGTATTTGGTAATAAAATGCGAATTTATACTAACCAACATGATTAGCATTTGTTTTGCAGGATAATGTGATTTTGAGGAGCTAAAATGCGTGTTGGAACTATGTCGGAGTTGGACTGGGATGCGAGCGTGGAAAAGGCCTTGGATGACACATTTTACAGTGGCTCCGCGATGGAGCCGTGCCACGCTGCCATCGCGGTAGCACACTGCCTGGGCAGAAATAAAATTGGCAATTTCCAGTGTGCCTGCGCGTCAGCTCCGTGGCACGGAGATAGGCCTCCGCGATGGCCTCCGTGCCACGTTGAGGCCAATTATCCGGACCCTACAATTTCCAGAGAGGGTCCGCATCCACGCCGTGTCACGGAGGCAGTGCTCCGCGTTGGCCTCCGTGACACGTTGCTTGTTATTTCGGGAAACATTTACCACTAGTATAAATAGCACACTTAGGTTATTTTTAAAGGGGAGTTTTTTAGTTTTAGTTTTTTTAGCCTGAGTTCAGAAGTGGAGAGCAGGAACGTGGTTTTGTGGCAGTTGAAGAATAGAAAAGATAAGAGTTTTCTTCTCTTCCCTTCTTCTTTCCTTCAATTGTATGCATGATTAACACTCATTCTAGGATGATTAATCCAAGAATGAGTGGCTAATTTCTTTCTTGCTGAGGTTTTGAACTTGTGTAATGAATGTTGGTAATAATTGATATGGTTTCTTCTTCTTCTTGCATGTTGTTCTATTAATTCTTGTGTTTATTACATTATTGATTGGCCACCATTAATGTATATCTAAAAAGTCCAATTTCACTCGAGAGAGCATGAAATTGGAAAGTTGTGAATTAATAGGGTATTGTTCTTAACTTGATTTGGGAAAATTGGGTTTTGATGTGCTTTCTTGATAGAAATATACTTGAAAGCCGTATTAGTCAATTTAGGAACCGGAATTGGAGTGTTAGGTCATAAATTGCATTTGATCACAGAAATGTAGACGGATGGTTTATGATTCTAAAGTGAAATTAAATACGGAAGTTTTAATTTCTAGGCAAACGTTCTTGGCTAGCAATATGAAGAAGAGGATGACCAAATTATCATGATTATCAAGTTCATTACTCGTTCTTAACCTTGGCACGTGCATATCCATTGTCTAAATTCAACGTAAATAGTAGTTATTAATTTTATTATATAATTAGTTTAGAAACAAAACTCACTCAAATCTTGGTTGGATTGTTGTTAACATAGTTAGAAATAGAATAGAGATATAGTAAACTAGGCAGTTTTGCACATCTAGAGCAGCCTCCTTGGATCGATACTTGGCTACTTAGCCACTTTATTACTTGTTTGACCACGTACACTTGCGTGTCGGTTTTTAATATATACCGAGCAGCGATACGCGCGCAACAAGTTTTTGGCGCCGTTGCCGGGGAGGCTAGGCGATTTGTAAAATTGTGTTTAGTGTAAATTTGTTGTATTTGTATTTTTATTTTCTTAAGTGTTAACAACTTGGTCTTAGCCTGTATTTTGCAGATTTTTATTTCTGTGAACACTGGCAAGGGACAAGGAGCTGGTGGAATCTTACTTAGAGCCAGAACGTGAATTGCACAGTCAACGTAGAGAAGCTCTTCGAAAGAAGCTGTAGTTGCTTAAACAGTCTATGATGGAGCAACCAAATCCACCAGTTGTGCGGGCAGTGTTAGTGCCCGAGGAAGTAGCAGCCAGGCCGGTTCGTGAGGTGGCAATCCCACACGCTAATAATGTACATTCCAGCATCCGCAAACCAGAGCCTGGGGGAGATTTGAGTTAAAGCAAAATATGGTGCAACTTTTGCACACTAGCGGGCAGTTTACCGGTCTCCCTCACGAAGATCCGCAATAACATCTCTAGAACTTCTTGGAGATAAGTGACACTTACATCCCCGCTGGAGTGTCACCTGATTATGTTCGGCTCACCTTATTTCCATTTTCCTTACTTGGTGAAGCCAAGAGGTGGTTAAAAGTTGAACCACCCAACTCTATATCAACGTGGGATGATCTTGCAAGGAAGTTTTTGATCAGATTTTTCCCTTCAGGTAAAACAGCTAAACTTAGAAGTCAGATTCTAAGTTTTAAACAGAGGGAAGGAGAAAATCTTTATCAAGCCTGGGAAAGATTCAAGTCCATGTTGCGAGACTGTCCTCATCATCATCAGTCAAACGAGGTGTTGGTACACACTTTTATTGAGGGTTTGGAACCCCACACTAAAATTTTGTTAGACTCAGCAGCTGGAGGGCAAGCACTGGAGAAGACTTACGAGGAGCTGTACACTTTGCTCAACCGAATTTCACAAGGCAATCCGGAATGGAATGCAGATTCGTCAAGAGGTGGAGCAAGGAAAGCAGCGGGAGTGTTTGAAGTGGATGGATTCACAGCTATCGCTGCACAGATAGCTGCTTCGCAAAATCAGTTAAACACTCACTTCAGCAATATGAATTTGAACCAGCCTTCAGCCTCAGTCAATGCAGTCCAACAGATGTGGTGTCAAGTGTGTGGTAGTAGTGAGCATTCAGCTGAATGCTGTGGTGCAAATCCTGATTCTGTCAACTTTGTGGGCAATGCACAGAGGAATCAACAGCAGTTTGGTGGTGGCTACAACTCGAACTGGAGGAATCATCCGAATTTTTCGTGGGGTAGCAACAATCAACAAGGCCAGGGTTCAGGGCAGGGTATGCACAGAAACCAAGGAGGGCAACAAGGCTATCAGAATCAGTTCAGAAATCACAATGCCCCTCCTCCACCACCATCACCGACTATTGAGGAAATGTTCAAGACCATGATTTCCAACCAGGCACAATTGCAGGCTGACTATGTCAAATTGGCAGCCGAAGTAAAGAACAATCAATTGGCAACCAAGGCTCTTGAATATCAGTTTGGGCAACTTGCTAGTGCCCAAAATACTAGACCAAGGGGAGGACTACCTAGCGACACGGATCCCAATCCTAAGCAGGTAAATGCAGTGACCACGAGGAGTGGTTTACAATTAAAGGAGGTGGAACCGAAAAGACCGCCTCAGAAGTCAGGAGCAGCAGATGTTGAGGGAGAACAAACCTCAGATACGGGGAAGACCAAAGAAGCTGAACCAGCAAGGCCTCCACCCCCGTTCCCTCAACGACTTAAGAAACACAAGGAGGAGGCGTATTTCCAGAAATTCATGGAGGTACTTAAACAGGTACATGTTAACTTACCTCTTGTTGATGTCTTGCAGGGTGTGCCAAAATATGCAAAGTATATCAAAGACATTGTGGCCAACAAAAGTCGCTTGACTGAGTATGCCACGGTGGCTTTAACGGAGGAATGCACATCCCGTATTCAGAACAGGTTGCCCACTAAACTGAAGGATCCTGGAAGTTTTACTATCCAGCTGACGATTGGGCAAAGTATCCGAGCTCGTGGGTTATGCGACTTGGGGGCAAGTATAAATCTGATGCCATCTTCGGTATTCAGAAAGTTAGGGCTAGGGAGTCCTAGACCTACAACAGTGATCTTGCAGCTAGCAGACAGGTCTTTAGCTAAGCCGGATGGCATTGTTGAGGATGTGCTAGTGTAGGTAGGCTCCCTCATTTTTCCGGTAGATTTCATTGTTCTGGATTTTGAACCAGATGCGGAAGTCCCATTTATTTTGGGACGACCCTTTTTGGCAACCGAAAAGGCATTGATCGATGTAGCTGCGGGTCAACTCACAATGCGAGCACACGACAAGGTTGAGGTGTTCGACGTGTACAAGGCACCTAAGCTCCCGACTGTCTATAAGGAACTCTCGGTGATCAACGTGATTGATCATGGGAATGCAAATGGATTGAGTGATTCCCGAGAGTTACTAGGTAGGCCACCAGACAAGGTTGAGAACTACTGGGGAGATGACCATGATCGGGACAAATCGTCCATCTCCCTAGTAGAAACTTGAGCATAAAGGCTGTCGAGCCGCGACGTTAAACCAGGCGCTGCACGGGAGGCAACCCGTGAAAAATATTTTTTTCTTTCTTTCCTTAGTGTAAAGTTTTTCTTTTATTCTATTTTCTTTTCTTTTTCTTGACTAGGCTTAGATTTGCGTTTTATTTAGTAAATTTTTTTTATTTTATTTTTAGTAATTTAGTAAATTTTTTTATTTTTTTGTAGGGAATCTATTAATTTAACCAATTTTTCTTTAGTGAGGTGATTTTCAGGTATACTGGAGGAAAAATACATGGAATCGAGGAAACGAGGCGAGGTATGAAAAATAAAATTTGATGGTGAAACAGAGCACTGGCGCGTTGGCGCCGTGTCACGGAGGAGGGGCTCCGCGTTACCCTCCGTGACACGTTGCCCTTATCCCAGTGCCGGGTCACACCGGGTTTTCGGGTGACCCGCGTGTTTCCTTTAAATAAACCCCCAATTTTCGCCCATTTTCCCCCATTCCCTCTACCCTCCGCGACAAAAACACCCATTCCCCTACCCCCAAGCAACGTGCCACGTTAAGAGGCAAGGAAAACGTCAAGTTTTCATCGATTCTTCAATTCCAAGGTATGTTTTCATCATCTATCTCAAAATTTTGGCGATTTTTGTTGATTTTGAGCATGTGAGGTGAGATATATCACCCTAGGTAGAAATTACACATGACGTGAATTATTTTGTGATTGATTATGTTCGGATTGTTGTAGTTGACGTTTGAACTTATCGATTAATTGAATAATTTAATGTTGATTATCGAAGTGAATTCTAGGGCTTGGGGTTGTTGAATTTTAACTTGGGTAACTTGATAGTTTAATGAAATTGATGCCGGGGTGTGTTTATTATTTAAGATAAGTCGTGGTAACTATTGTATAATTGTTGAAAGTCGACTAATTCTCGAATTTTTGTGGGAAAGTGCATAATATGTGAATTAGTTGAATTGCTTAGATTAGTTGTATATAATAGGTTTGTATTGTTGTTTTTATTTTGTTGTTGTTATTGTTGCTAAGTGCTATGGGTGAATAGCTGTCGATAGTAGGATTGGGTTAGCTGTATGAAGTCTAAGTAGTTCGCTAGCCGTTATGCTGTCGAATTTTTGTGAACGCATTAAGCAACATGTTTATAGTTGATTGTGTTTGGGGTGTAAATAGAGCTATCCTGGCTAAAATGTTGTAAATATTGTTAAAGACTAAGTGTGGGGTAAATTTTATTTAACCCGACCTTAGCCGAAGCTAGCAAGTTTTTAGCTTAATGTTGTGCTTGTTTGTGTAAATTGACAGGTACAATGGCCAGCCGACAAGATAAAGGCAAGGGTGCTTCAACCTCAGGCACCGGCAGAAAGAGAATGAGACTGGGCACTGCTGTCCCAGCTACACCTGCTGTTCCACGCGGTCAACACCGCCGATACGGGACACGATGGGTCACCGATGAAGGGAAGAAATGGTATGCAAAGCATAAGGAGAACAAGTACTTCCCGGAGGAACATATTGCAAGGGAACCACTTGCACAGGAGTTCCCTCGCATTGTACAGAGGATTGAGGCAGCTGGGCTCAGCTTTATTTTTCAGGAGCCCAAGGAGTGCAACCTTCACTTGGTCCGGGAATTCTACGCCAACTGGAACCCGGCCATCAGGAGCCATACTATTAAAGTCAGAGGGCAGATTGTCACTCTGGAACCCCAGCAGCTGAATGCCATCGTTGGAGCGCGGGACACAGACGCCCACGTCCTCTGCCAGTTAAACATCACCCCACCATACGCCGACATCAGACGTACGTTGTGTGGGGCTCGATCCACAGCCCGATGGAGCAGACACAAAGAGAGGGGTTACCATCAGACTCTGCCTTATTCGCAGATGAATAGGGAGGCAAGAATCTGGCTAAAAATTGTATGTTCGTGTTTGATCCCGGGAGTGCATATGACAGACGTGACCCGGGACCGTGTCTGCCTGGTGTATGCCCTTATGAAAGGGCTTGAGATTAATGTGGGGGCAGTCATAATATCCGCCATGAAGAGAGTCAGACTACACCAGGGCCACAAATACGGGTTTGGCGGACTCATCACCACCTTCCTCCGAGGCCTCGACATTGAGGAAGAAGCCTTGGATTACATTCCGCAATTGGAGCGGAGGGCCCTTGATGTGACAAAGACCAAGTCCCCCGACACTACACACGGATCGGTGCTGACTCTAGGCAAGCGACATGCTCGTGATGACCAGTATATGGCCCGTATGTTCGGCATGCAGATGCTGCAGCTACGGATAGGTGGGAGACCAGCCACTGAGGATGAGTTATGGCAGCTGGAGCTGGACTACCCCTTTGGCGAGAATGCCAGAGCTTTGTGCAAGGTGGGGCCAGCCTTTGTGGAGCCAACTGATGACGACGTCCCTACTGATGAGGAGACACGTCGTGAGGACTCTGATGTAGAGTCCGATGACGACGATGGAGCCGATTCAGATATGGGCGACGAGGCCGCAGCACCGGATGAGGAAGTTGAATATTTCGACTGAGCAGGGAGTTCCACCACCCATATGTTGTGCTTTGTATTGTTGTGAACACTGGGGACAGTGTTCGATTTAAGTGTGGGGTGGGGAGTAGTTAGGTGCTGGGTCATAGGCTCTAAACTTGCTGTATAATTTTTCCTTGACGTTTATGTATGTCTGTGCTTTCCCTGTTGTTGTGAACTGATTTTGTGATCTATGTGTATATATTTGTGTTGTGGCTGATGATGTGTGTTTTGAAAGTTATGGTTGCCTTTGTAAATATTTTGTAAATTTTGTAAATATTTTTTCTATCGATATGATCGATATTTTTCAAAATTTTTGCGAAAAGATTTTGCATTTATCAACATAGTTTGCAAATATTTTCTATCGAAATGATCGATGTGTTGCAAAAATTTTGAAGTTTTATTTTTGGGTTTCTCGGAGTTTGTTTTTCGGTTCTTTTACCGAGAATAGTCCCATTGAACCGATGTCATAGTTAGTGACCGTTCCCTATGATGGATGGATGACGACCGTCTTAAGGGAAATGTAGTCGATAGGAGTATATGTTTTGTTTTTAGTTTCTTTGGTGGATTGCATCAATAAGCTGTAGTTGCTTATGGTTGCTAAAATTTCGTTGCGTGTTGTAATTGATATTCGAAATGTGAAAATGATTCGGTTGAAAGCATGCAATTGTGTAAATATGTTGAGTTACCTAGGCTATAGAATTTGGTTCATTATGATTGAGGCTTAATCTTGAATTCATGTAATTGACTAATTAAAGAGTCTGTGAATGCATCTTGATTCGAGCATGTGCATGAAGTGTGAAGTGAGGTTTTGCTATTCCATGTCATTGTGAATTGTCTAGAACTTGCCTGGTGTGTATACAAAACGAAATGAAGGAGGTGTAGTGTTGGAAAGGATGTAGGCATTTCTTTGTTTTAACCGTTAGTTTCCATTTTTTTTTCTTGTCAAATTCTACCTTTTTATATGTTGTATACCCTAGTCAGCCCGTTGAGCCTTTAGCCGATTTCTTTCTTTTGTCCAGAATTGTATGAACTAAGTTTTATTCCTTCTTTTCATTAGCCTTAAAGTCTTTAAGAATCTCTTAAGCGCTTATAAAGAACAGAAAATGTTTCCCAAAGTGTTAAAGAGTGAAAAGAGTGAAAAGAAAAGAAAAGCAAAGTGAGGAAAGAAAAGGTGATGTTAAAGAGGCACCCGTTGTAATTAAATGAAATTGAGGGTACATGAAAACCTTCTATTTTGTGTCAAGTGTGCCTGATGAAATGGGCTGTATGAAAGTAAACCAGCATGAATGGGAGAAAAAGAGAAAAGAGAGGAACAATGTCCATGAGTCGATGGGAATGAGTTGAAAAGGCGCTTAAGGATGCTAGCGACTATTATTGGCTAATCCAATATATATTATACTAGATCCATAGCCCAGTTAAAACCCATTAAAAGTCCTATTTGATCCTACATTGCATTTCTTTATATTAGTGGAGTAATACACTAAGGGCAAGCCTATGGGTCATGACATGATGCATGTGAATTCTTTTGGGAGAGAGAGTGAAATTAATTTTTATATGCCCCTACTTGCATGTTTGTGTGCTGCATGAACATAAAAAGGGGAAGTTTCTCTCGAGTTGTGAGGGTACATGCTTGATGAAAGATTGATTTTCGTGTCGGATCTCTTGATTAGTTGATTTGCATGAGTTTGCCGATATCAAGAATCAATTCTTAAAAGTCTAGGAAGCCTCGATGTATTAAGGTCATTGTCTTGTACGACCAAGCATGTTTTCTTGATGATTTGCAAGAATCGAATAATCGGTATGACCGAAACGTAAATGGCTGCACCATAGTGACAAAGGTTGAGATGTGATGTGCATGATTTGTGTATGTGTTGTTCGAGGACGAACAAGGATTTAAGTGTGGGGTAAGTGATCTTGGGCAGATTTATATGCCCAAGTGATACTCAAACGTATCATTTTTACCTTGTTTGTTGTGCAATGTGTATATAATATCATGTATTTGGTAATAAAATGCGAATTTATACTAACCAACATGATTAGCATTTGTTTTGCAGGATAATGTGATTTTGAGGAGCTAAAATGCGTGTTGGAACTATGTCGGAGTTGGACTGGGATGCGAGCGTTGAAAAGGCCTTGGATGGCACATTTTACAGTGGCTCCGCGATGGAGCCGTGCCACGCTGCCATCGCGGTAGCACACTGCCTGGGCAGAAATAAAATTGGCAATTTCCAGTGTGCCTGCGCGTCAGCTCCGTGGCACGGAGATAGGCCTCCGCGATGGCCTCCATGCCACGTTGAGGCCAATTATCCGGACCCTGCAATTTCCAGAGAGGGTCCGCGTCCACGCCGTGTCACGGAGGCAGTGCTCCGTGTTGGCCTCCGTGACACGTTGCTTGTTATTCCGGGAAAAATTTCCCACTAGTATAAATAGCACACTTAGGTTATTTTTAAAGAGGAGTTTTTTAGTTTTAGTTTTTTTAGCCTGAGTTCAGAAGTGGAGAGCAGGAACGTGGTTTTGTGGCAGTTGAAGAATAGAAAAGATAAGAGTTTTCTTCTCTTCCCTTCTTCTTTCCTTCAATTGTATGCATGATTAACACTCATTCTAGGATGATTAATCCAAGAATGAGTGGCTAATTCCTTTCTTGCTGAGGTTTTGAACTTGTGTAATGAATGTTGGTAATAATTGATATGGTTTCTTCTTCTTCTTGCATGTTGTTCTATTAATTCTTGTGTTTATTACATTATTGATTGGCCACCATTAATGTATATCTAAAAAGTCCAATTTCACTCGAGAGAGCATGAAATTGGAAAGTTGTGAATTAATAGGGTATTGTTCTTAACTTGATTTGGGAAAATTGGGTTTTGATGTGCTTTCTTGATAGAAATATACTTGAAAGCCGTATTAGTCAATTTAGGAACCGGAATTGGAGTGTTAGGTCATAAATTGCATTTGATCACAGAAATGTAGATGGATGGTTTATGATTCTAAAGTGAAATTAAATACGGAAGTTTTAATTTCTAGGCAAACGTTCTTGGCTAGCAATATGAAGAAGAGGATGACCAAATTATCATGATTATCAAGTTCATTACTCGTTCTTAACCTTGGCATGTGCATATCCATTGTCTAAATTCAACGTAAATAGTAGTTATTAATTTTAGTATATAATTAGTTTAGAAACAAAACTCACTCAAATCTTGGTTGGATTGTTGTTAACATAGTTAGAAATAGAATAGAGATATAGTAAACTAGGCAGTTTTGCACATCTAGAGCAGCCTCCTTGGATCGATACTTGGATACTTAGCCACTTTATTACTTGTTTGACCACGTACACTTGCGTGTCGGTTTTTAATATATACCGAGCAGCGATACGCGCGCAACAGGTAGTAGAATGATACGCCTCCAGGTATGATTCCTACTTCCTTCGGTATCAGTAAGAACAGGTACGATCTACTTCATCAGACAGTTAAGTTATTCCTCCTACTTCTGCTTCATCAGTCATATTATTGCTTTCAGATGTTGTTTTCAGTTATATTATTTCAGTTGCTTTACATACTCAGTACCAGTGGTACTGACGCCCAGTGGGGCGCTGCATTACTTGCCTGCAGGTACTCCTAGACGAGCAGGCGATTCTACGTGACTCCCTGTCAGCGGTTGAGTATTCAGCTCCAGTCATCCGGAGGCTGAATTTCAGAGGTGTAGTTTAGTTCCTTTTGTTGTATATAGCATGGGTAGGTCGGGGCCCTGTCCCGATCAGTTCTATTATTATTCCTAGAGGCTTGCATTCTATATGAAATCCCTGTGGTCAGATGAGCCGGTCATGTGGGGCCGTGCAGTTGTATAGTTGTCTTTACTCTCTCTTACTTTTGTGATGGTCGTGTGGGGCCATAGTTGTCAGTAGTGGTGACCTTCCCGGTCACGTAGCTTCTTTTTGTGCTTTATGATTAAGTTGCAGATAACTAGACAGCATGGTGGCCTTGTCGGCCCGTATAGGTTTCCCTGAATTACTATGTTTCTGGCTAGCTGCTAAGACAGGTATAGAAGGCTATAGGCCAATGGGCCGGGGGCTGTATTTACAGCCGTTATATAGCCCTTTGTTTCCAGAAATGTGAGTTAGAGCCAGCCAGGCGCCAGATGCGCCCGGGCTTAACAGTCTAGCAGGTTAGGTCTTAGTAGGGCACCAGGTGCCAGTCATGCCCCCCCCCTCCCAAGGTGGGGTGTGACAGGCCCTTCCTCGCGTGCTTCGTACTCTAAAACTCTTGACTAACATATGAATATTCCAACTTAAATGATAGGAACTTACGGGATGTAACATCCTCCCCACCTTAGGAACATTCGTCCTCGAATGTCAACTACAGCCTACAAGAGTTTAACTTTTTCAACTATTATTTTGGAAAAAAATTTCGGCAAAGTCTCCCCTGTTATATGGACTATCTGAAAATCCTGAAACGCAAAAAATTCCAATACAGGCGTTTCACATAACACAATAACAACTCTTTCACAGTAAGATGAAAGACAACTGAGCATTACATATAACATAAATCATAAAACAATAACTGAACCAACAACTTTACCTTAACTGTATAATCTGAATTAAGCTTGGAACAAATGAGGATATCTGGATCTCATGTCATCCTCGGCTTCTCAGGTCATCTCTTCTTTATTCTTGTTCCTCCACAGTACCTTAACAGAGGCGACGCCTTTAGTTCTTAACCTGCGAACCTGCCGACTAATATGGCCACTGGGACTTCTTCATAGGCTAACTCCTTGGCGATCTGGATGTCCTCAACTGGTACGACTTGGGATGGATCCCGTATGCACTTCCGTAGCATCGATACATGAAAGACCGGGTGGACAACTTCTAAATCTGAAGGCAAATCTAACTCGTATGCTACCTGGCCTATTCTCCGAAGAATTTGATACAACCTAATAAACCTCGGGCTAAGCATACCCTTTTTGCCAAACCTCATTACGCCCTTTATTGGCAAGACTTTCAGAAATACCCAGTCATCTACATTGAATTCCAGGTTTATACTCCGCACATCAGAGTAAAATTTCTGGCGACTCTGAGCTATTAGCAAACTCTCTCTGATGATCTTTACTCTTTCTTCTGATTGGTGGATTATGTCTGGTCCAACTAGTTCTGATTCTCATACCTCAACCAACCAACTGGGGACCTACACTTTCACCCATATAAAGCCTTATACGGTGCCATATGAATTGCCGAATGATAACTATTGTTATAAGCAAACTCAATTAGGGGTAAATGTTCATCCAAGCTGCCCCCGAAGTCTAGCACGCATGCCCGTAACATATCTTTGAGCGTCTGAATTATACGTTCTGCCTGTCCATCTGTCTGAGGATGAAATTCCGTACTTAGATTAACTTGTGTTCTCAAACCTCTCTGAAAAGACTGCCAGAACCTAGCTGTGAATTGTGCCCCTCTGTCAGAAATGATAAATACTGGGATACCATGTAATCTAACTATTTCCCTGATATATAGCTCGTCATAATCCTTAGCTGAGAAAGTGGTCCTGATTGGCAGAAAATGAGCTGACTTCGTCAATCTGTCAACAATCACCCAGATGAAATCAAATCTGCTTCTGGTATGGGGTAACCCTGTCACAAAAGTCATATTGATTACCTCTCATTTCCACATAGGCCGTACTATTTCCTATGTCAATCCACCGGGTTTTTGATGTTCCGCCTTTACCTGCTGGCAGTTAGGACATTGTGCTACAAATTCTGCTAAACCCTTTTTCATTCCTGGCCACCAGAAAATCTCTTTTATGTTATGATACATCTTTGTTGAACCTGGGTGCAGAGAATAACGGGAATAATGTACCGCTGCCATGATTTGCTGGCTAAGTCCTGCCACATCTGGAACGCAGAGGAGACCCCTATATCTCAAAGCCCCATCCTCAGTTACCTCGAAGGCTGATACTTCTCCCTGCTGTACCTTATTTCTGAGCTGTGCTAAATGAGGATCTTCATACTGCCGTTCTTTTACCTCTGCAACCAGGGATGATACCGCTGTATTCTGAATTATAGCCCCATTGTCTCTTGAGTCCACTATTCGGACGGCTAAGTTGGCTAACTAGTATAATTCTCGGGCCAGTTCCCACTGTTCGGGCCTCAAATGTGCTAAATTCCCTATGGATCTACGACTGAGGGCATCTGCTACAATGTTGGCCTTTCCTGGGTGATACAAAATGTTAACGTCGTAGTCTTTTAACAATTCTAACCAACGACGTTGTCGTAGATTCAACTCTTTTTGAGTGAAAATGTACTGGAGGCTTTTATGATCGGTAAAGATATCTATGTGGACACAATACAGATAGTGCCTCCATATTTTCAAGGCATGAATTATTGTGGCTAACTCCAAATCGTGGGTGGGGTAGTTCTTTTTATGTTTTCTCAACTGCCTCGAAGCATAAGCAATCACCTTACCATGCTACATCAGAACACTTCCTAACCCAAAACTTGAGGCATCACAATACACCATATAACCTTTTGATCCTTCTGGTAATGCTAGTACTGGCGCTGATGTCAATCTGTGTTTCAGTTCTCGGAAACTCTGTTCACATGCTTCGGTCCAATAAAATTTAGCTGCTTTCTGAGTTAACTTGGTCAAAGGCACTGATAAGGTAGAAAACTCTTCTACAAACCTTCTGTAATACCCGGCTAACTCCAGGAAACTACGTACCTCAGTCGGAGTTATAGGTCTAGGCCATGTTTTTACTGCCTCGATCTTTGTGAATCTACCTGAATACCAACCTCTGACACAACATGGCCCAAAAAGGCTACAGAATTCAGCTGAAACTCACATTTAGAAAATTTTACATACAATTGACGATCTCTGAGGATCTGGAGCGCTGTTCACAAATTATCCCGATGCTCTGCTTCTAAATGAGAATACACCAGAATATCATCAATAAATACTATCATAAACAAGTCTAGATACCGCCTGAAGATGTTGTTCATCAGATCCATGAAAACCGCAGGAACATTCGTCAACCCGAAGGACATGACTAAGAATTCAAAATGGCCATACCTGGTCCTGAAAGCGATTTTTGAAATATCCCTCTCTCGAACCCGAACCTGATGGTATCCAGACCTTAAATCAATTTTTGAGAAATACATCACCCCTTGTAACTGATCAAACAAGTCATCTATTCTGTAAAGTGGGTACTTGTTCTTAGAAGTAACTTTATTTAGCTGTTGGTAGTCTATACAGATGCGAAGGGAGCCATCCTTCTTCCTTACAAACAGAACTGGCGCACCCCACGGTGACGTTGTCACGTCCCGCCTTGGGAGGCATGACTGGCACTTGGTGCCCTACTAGGAGCTGGAATGCTGGACTACTGAGCCTAAGCACTTCTGGTGCAAGGTTGGCTCTAATTTTGGATTCATGAAAACAACGGGCTATATAACGGCTGTAAATACAGCCTCCGGCTGACAAGACCTATAACCACCTGTAGGAATATAACAACTACCCAGAACAACTGAACGTAAGGGAACCTATGTGGGCCGACAAGGCCACCATGCTGACTAGTTATCACTGAAAAGTAGAATCAAGTGCTAACTGATCTGTGACCGACAAGGTCACCAACTGACAACTGGAAAAGGCCCCACACGGCCATCACATGCAAACTGAAACATACACATGGCCTCACACGACCGGTACAACTAACCACAAGGAATATACAATCCGCAAGCCTCTAAGAATAAAAAGATGGTTGGGACAGGGCCCCGGCCTACCCATACAGTACAAACAAAAAGGGAAGTAAACCTTTAGCTGTCAAGCTCCAGATGATAGGAGCTGAAGACTCTGTACGCTAGCTGGAACTACGAGGGATCTGCTCCTCGTCTATGAGTACCTGCAGGCAAGTAATGCAGCGCCCCAAAATGGGCGTCAGTACCACTATTACTGAGTATGCAAAGCAATAACTGAAAATAACTGAAAGCAAACAACAATACTGGTAGATACTAAAGTAATAAGAGACGGGCTGAGACTGACTAGAAATAGCGTAACTTTACTAAAGAGAGTAAGAGTCATACCTGATAACATGGCGGTCTACTTTCTATTTATTAATAACTAACACAACATAGCATACAAGAACCTTACTAGCCCCCATAAGCCATAAGGTACCAATCAGCACATAATCTATATACCTCTACCCGGGTCATACCATCCACCTAGTAACTATGAGCATCCTGTCGGCCCCCTGCGTATGCAACTTGGGCTCGCTGGGCCCCTAATTATAGTTGTATATGAGTCCGGAGGACTCCTCAAATCTGAAATCTGAAATCTGTAATCTGCACCGCAGGCGCAAGTGCTCCACAGGGGGTGTGGTATAGTGCTGATCAGCCTGCTATAGGGAATCTGCTTCCCATCTTCGTTCGCTGGCGGATGGCATGCCACTCCGTAGAGCGACGTATCCTCACCCTCTGACTGGTAAGTCGACACAACTATTAACCTTAGGGCGGTCAAGGAAGTTCTAAGGTGCCCAACACAGAACAATCATGTCTCCACAGATAGCAATAACCGCATGTAATATATATATATATATATATATTCAGTAGTAGGAAAGAAAGGGACCTCTCACTCAATTCAATAACACGACAAATCCCAACTACGGATATATAAGAGCCAAAACTGCTAAGGGCATTCCATCCAGCGTAAGCATCTGGATAATCTGGAATGCGACGTGGCATACCCGAAAGCCCTAAGAAATGCATAGGAAAGAAGGTCATATTAACCCCGAAAAAAGTGATCCAAAAATGGATTTGACCTAAAGTTTCAGGGTATGTCCGACCAAAGATTTTACCTACCCAATAGTGAAATCCTGCAAATAAAGCAAAAACGGCTCCCATAGAAAGTACATAATGGAAATGTGCAACCACATAATAAGTATCATGTAGAGATACATATATATATATATATATACATATATATATATATATATATATACTGAATCTGATAATAATATTTATATTCTGGTATTCTATTCTGAATCTCATACTGAAATATACTGAATCTGATACTGAAATATGCTAAATTTGATACTAAAATATACTAAATCTGATACTGAGATATACTGAGTCTGAAATAATATTTCTGGAATATTCTGCTGGGAATTGTACTGCTTTACTGAGTTTCATGCTGAACACTATATAATAATTCTAACATGCTTACTGAACTCACACTGAATATAATATAAGGCTTCTGAAACATTCTACTGGAATTTGTACTATTTTGCTATACTGGAACTACTAGCTTGCCGAAAGAAACTGGCTTTATATACCTCAACTGTCGACTTTTTGATTAACTAGCGTAGCTCGGCTAGTATTCAGTTATTTCTCCCAACTGTATTCATATTCACGAAAGAATAGAATTAATTTTGCTATTATTTTGGAAAGAAACCATATTATGGCTATACCTACTGCCTACTCTTCGATTTATCGAAGAACGGTCGAAAACTCGCTATTTCTCGGGGTTCTAGAAGGGAGAAATACTCACTTTAATGCTGGGAGTATATTAACACTAGTTTGGAGCAATTCCACTTACCTTAGCTCGGCGTGATGATGATTTGCTGGCCGAATTTCGCAAAACTAACTCCGCAGGAATTCTCCCGGCAGCTTTATACTTTGCTACCCGAAGTTAATTCGAGTTTGGACTGCATTTGACAGCATAAACGGAAGGAAATTTAATCAAACCCTTTGTTCCCCTCTGTTTCTGTTCGTTTACTGGAAATTATATGAAGGAAAAATGATTTAAAATGAAGTGGGAGCCTTATATACTTGGGGCCTTAAGTCGCATTTGTCGAATGTGATTTATAAGTCGCATTTGCCTTGTGACGCTCTGACTTGGCGCTTGTCGGGTCTCTCCCCGGGACCTTTTCACGCACGTATGGCATTCTAAAACTCTTAACCAACATGCGAATAGGCCAACTAAGTGTCAAGAACTTACGGGGTGTAACAGACGTACTCGACCTGATGAAACCCTTATCTAACAAATCTTTCAGTTGTTCCTTTAGTTCTCTAAGATCAGCAGGAGCTATTCGATACGGAGGGATGGATATAGGCTGAGTATCTGGTAATAGATCGATAGCAAAATTAATTTCCCATTTTGGGGGAATAACAGGAAGTTCATCTGAAAATACATCTGGGAACTCATTGACTACCGGAATAGACTGAAGAGTCGGGGACTCTTCTTGAACATCCTAAACCCTGACAATATGATAGATGCAACCCTTTGCTATCAACTTTTTTGCCCATTGATAGGATATAAACCTACCTTTTGGCGTGGCTGCATTGCCTTTCCACTCTCGTACTACCTCCCTTGGAAAGTGAAATCGGACAGTCTTGGTCCAACATTCTACATTGGCATAACATGGTGCTAGCCAATCCATACCCATAATTGCATCAAAATCGATCATTTCTAACTCCACCAAATCTGCTAAAGTCTGGCGATCAACAACCTCTACTGTACAACTCCGGTAGATGTTTTTAACTATAATGGAATCACTGACGGGTGTGGACACTAAAAAAGGTTGTGAAGTAATTCTGGCATGATGCCGAATTTTTGGGCTATTAGTGGCGTCACATAAGACAAAGTGGAACTTGGGTCTATTAGAACATAAACAGAATGAGAGCAAATGTCCAGCATACTTATCACCACATACGGAAACAACTCTAACTCCTGTCACCCTGGTAAAGCATAAGTACGATTCGGACCGGTGCCTGAGCTAGATGCCCTGACCTGCCTCGACCTCTGCCGGCTAGAGCTGAGGGCCTACGCCCTGCTGGAGATGCTGGGGCACGTGACCCTATTGAAGATCTATTCAGTCAGCACCGATCACTTTGACCCTTGGCTGGACAGTCTCTAATCAAATGACCCTCTTGTCCACATGTGTAACACGCCGAAGAACCATACATGCATGCTCCAGAATGACATCGGCTACAGATAGGGCAAAGTGGCATAGTGAATCTACTTTGCTTTGACCCCCTCTGCTGCTTCGAACCCGATGGTCGTGAACTCTTACCGAGTCCTAACTTCCCCCGACGACCTGGTCTACCACCCTGCTGCTGCTGTGGAGGTGGGGGTCTGGGTGGCCTACTTGGTAGTCGTAGCCTGGGTCAGCCCTGAAACTCCGCCTGAGTGACACTAGGTCTAGCCCTGCGGTGCTGCTCCTGATTCACCCTCTCTATCTCTCATTGTCGCTGCCTAATCCCCTTAATATTCTGAGCAAACGCCTGAACACGGGCAATATCCATGTCCTCTTGCAGAGTAGCCGTGATACAAGTCTCTACGTATTCTGGAAGCAGCCCCATAATAAATTGGTGCACCCTAACTGGCATGGTATCTACAAAAGCTGGTGCATATCGGGCTAAGGAGTCAAATCCCATATCATACTCCCGAACACTCATCGAACCCTGCTCCAGATGCAGAAACTGATCTACCCGGGCCTGTCGAATTTCTTGTGGCAAATAGTGGTCAAGGAAGGCCTCTGAAAAGCTAGACCAAGTTGGAGGGGGAACATCTCTACCTCGGGACCTCTCCTGACTCTCGTACCATAATACTTTTATGTCCCGTAGTCGAAATACCGCCAACTCAACTGACTCCATAGGTATGGCAATCATTACCCTGAAGATCCGATGCAGCTGGTCCAAAAGGTCTTGAGGGTCCTCATCTCGGTCCGTCCCTGTAAACTTCGGGGGGCTCAGTGCGAGAAACTCTCAGACCCTCAAACTACCAGGCCCTCGTGAAGACTCTGTAGTTATGGGTGTCACTGGCTGACGGTGTGTAGCCATCATCTGAGCCAACATAACAACAACACTCCTAACCTCCTGATCTAATGGCATCGGTATAGAGACTGCTGGAGGTGCGGCTCCTGACGGGGCGGAGACTGTTGGGGAGACTGAGATGAAGTCTCCCTGTCACCCTCAAATTGGGTTGAATCTGACTGAGGCGCCCTGCTAGTGTCCTCTCCTGCTGTGATGTCCAACTTTCTGCCAGTCGTGGTCTATCGTATGTCTGACATTTCTCTATAGACAAATAGAATATGATAAGCTTAGGGACTCAACCCTATACTATACAGCTCTATAGCACGACTGGAAGAAAAAGAAGAGTAACCACCCTATCATGCCTCACATCCTATAGAATGTGGTGCACAAGACATCCATAAACAAGACTCTACTTAGCACGGCTTGCATACTCCTTGGGATACGACCTACTCTGATACCAAGTTTGTCACGCCCCACCTTAGGAGGCATGACTGGCACCTGGTGCCTTACTAGGATCTGAACTGGCCTAACTGAGCTTATGCACCTCTGGTGCAAGCCTAATCCTCAAATCGAGAAACCAATGGGCTATATCTCGGTTGTAAAGACAGCCTCCCGGCTGACAAGGCCTTATAGCCACCTATAAAAGAAAACAACTAACCAGAAATAGTTAATAACAGGGAATCCTATGTGGGCTGATAAGACCACCATGATATCTAGTTATAATTGTAAAGTAAATCCAGCACTAAATTGAGCTATGGCCGACAAGGCCGCTAATTAGCAGCTAAACAAGGCCCCATATGGCCAACACGTAAAATAAAGCATATATAGTCCCCACACGGCCAACAAAACTAACCATAGGAAATCTGAATCCATCTGCAAGCCTCTAGGAGAAATATAATGGTTGAGACAGGGTCCCGACCTACCCATGAACTGTACAAACAAAAGAGTAAACCTTTTGGCTATTAGCTCTGGAGGAAAGGAGCTAACTGCTCTTCTAACTATGGCTGAAAGATAAAAAGATCCTGGTCCACATCTATCGGCACCTGCAGGCAAGTAATGCAGCGCCCCAAGAAGGGTGTCAGTACAATATGTACCGAATATGTGAGGCAGTAATTGTAAATAACTGAATGAACTAAAAGAAAACTAAAAGTAATTGAAAGAGAGGAGTAGAGATACTACCTGAATAGCTGAACTTCCTGTTGTCTAATCTATTGGTAACTAATGCAAACAAGAACCTTACCTGGCCCCCATAAACTGGAAGGTACAACCAGCACATAATAACCCACTCTGGGTCCCCATAAGCCCTGGAGAGTACACTTCAATCTATATACCCCTAACACAGTCACACTGAGTTATCTAATAACTATAGCCGTCCTCCCAGTCCCCTAGATCTGCAGCTGAGTTCGCTCGGCCACTGAACTATAGCTGTGTCTGAGTCTAGTGGACTCCTGATATCTGCACCCCGAGCACCAGGCTCGACGGGGGTGTGGTGCCGATACAACATATAATAGTCCAGCCATGGAATGGACTGTATGAGGACCTTGGACCCCATCTTCCTCCCTCGCAGATGGCATACCGCTCCTTGGAGTGACGTCATCTCGCCACTGGCGGGCGTCGACACAGCTAGTAACCCTGGGGTTGGTTATGGTGGGCTATACAAGACCAATTCAATCCCAAACTAAACATAGAATGTTGGTCTCAGCTAACAACGACAACTAATCATAATAGGTATACTTCTGGCTGTCTTACTGGGATTCAAACTGAGTTATAATACTAAAGAAACTAACTTGCCGAATGAATTTACCTTAACATACCTCGATGGCTGATTCCTGATTAACTGGCGAGTTTCAATCCGTATTCAATAGCTCTTTCCAACTGTAATCATGTTACTAGGAGAACGAGACTAGTTTCAGTACTAAATTCGGCAAAAACGATAACTTTTAATAATAATATTAACTATACTTCTGCTTAACAAAATACGGCCGAAGACGTATAATTTCCCGAGCGTTCAGAAGGGAGAAATGCTTACTTGAAGCCTGTGATCGTATAAAAATCAGTTTGGAGCAATTCTAATAACCTTTGCTCGGCGAGGCAGCAATTTTCAAGGCGAATTTTAAGAAAATAACTCTATAGTAATGCTCCCTATAGACTTAGGATTCAATACCTGAAGTTAATTTGAATTTGGATAGCATTTGACAGCGGAATCAGAAGAAATTACCTTGAAAATGTCGTATCCTTTGCTTTCGGGATGAAGGTCTGATCGTATATAATGAAACTAACAGATTCAATTAAATATTATAAGGCTTGGGTGGTGGACAGGGGGTCCGTGGCACGGACCCTATTGCGCCAAAACACGGGCATGTCACGGAGCCCAACGCGTCAGGGAAGGGTCCGTGACACGTTGCCCCTTTTTGAGCAGCTTGTCCGGCCTTCCCCCTTACAACCTTGAGTCCGCGCTTGTTCGACCTTTTTCCGGGCCCTTCCTCGCATGCGTCATACTCTAAAACTCTTGACTAACGTATGAATATGCCGAATTAAATGATAGAAACTTACGGGGTGTAACATCAAGTTAATTAGATGAGAATTATTAATCTCAAATCGCTATTGCTACTCTTTTTTCCTAACTTCAACCTCCTTGGTTGGGAAAGTCAAAGATATGGGCTTGTTTCATCATTTGCAACCGCTAAAACTTAATTAAAATAAAGAGAATAACAATCACTTAATTCACCATTCAAGAATCACTATTTTATTATGCCTACATTTATTAATCCATCATGCTTCCCACAACCCTAGCCTAAGAGATTTAGCTGCTCATTCTTATGAGAAACTAAATAAAAGATGTAGAAGAAATCATAATTAAATACTTACTAGAATAATTAATTGAGTAGAAAATCTCAAGACTTTACTATGTCACAAGAACTTGATGAAATTCCAACGATTGTCAACTAAACTCTTACACAAATTCTCAAAGTATGAATTGTGCAATGTTGAACCCAAGAGTACAATATGTTGGATGAAAAGTGAACTATCAAGTTAATTGACTATGTGACTAGGTCTCCTCCAATACATGGGAATTAACGATATTTATAATAGTAGATTAATCTTTCATGCATTGGATTTGGACTTTACAGCTTCTGTTCCTAGTAGAACTGAGATTTGTCTTCTGGCCATTTAACACCATGTGGGGCCTCGGGCCGCTCCTTGTGTCACCATCACTGGCGCATCGCGCCTCTCATTGCTCCACTATTGCCTGAGCTTCGCGGGCCATGACACAGGTGTGCCTGCGCGATGCCAACTTCTATATATTTTCTCCATCAATCTAGTTTGCTATTTGCTCTTTTAAGCCTCAAACAAGCCCAATTTCATTACTTTAAGCCCTGAAAGCATCTAATAATATGAGTTATCTCTTTTTCACAAAATCATAAAACACACGCAAATACATAATTTATTCTCAAAAAACATAGTAAAATATGGGCAAAATATGGCTAAGAGACACGTAAATTCACCGTTCATCACCACCCCACACTTAAACTATTGTTCTTTGTCGAACAATCTACTACTTTCCTTCTCCAATTCAAGCATAAAATTTACCCTACGAATAGGTCTACTTATACTTAGGATCATGAGATAATTCAATAAAGTTCAAATAATTCACTCATATGCATATAGGATCAATATTTGAATGTCAAACTTTTAAATCTCTTAGCTTCTAGATCTAATTCAACAAACATATTTTTGGGTCAACATGAATCATATATAGTTTAGCAACCAAGATATACCAAAATCTTACCATTGTACCCCTCACAATTTGGAGAGATGTCCTTATACACTCACAATATATATATATATATATATATATATATATATATGAACTTGCGCCACTCTCCCATAGAACTCAACATGCATGCAAAAGACGACTCATAGGCTTGCTCTTAGTGTAATTACTCCACTAATATAAAACTTTGAATCAAGGATCAATTAGGACTTAAATTGGTTGTAATGTAGGCTAAGGGATGGGTAGGAACTATTTGGCCAAGATAGTGACTAAGCTCCCTAAACACTTTAATACTTCACAATACTTTAATTTTGTAGCACATTCTTCAATCTCCTATTTTTCTCCTTATACCTCCTTACATATTTTTTTCAATTTACAACTTAGGTGACTAGTGAAGATTTTTTCAACATTGAGCTCAATTTACACATTTAAAACTCTTTCTTCTTTTTGTTTTCCTACTAACATCACCCTCGCTATTTAGCAAATTTCACCTTTTTCTTTTCTTATAATTTTCAAATTTTTTAGCTTTTTCCTTCTTTTCTCCACTTATGCTCCTTTCATACAAAATTATCAATTAAAGTGCTCTAGGAGTCATTTGGATCAAATAAAGTCAATAGAACAAAAGGGATTAAGCTTGTAATATGGTTATCAAAAGAATAAGCTAAGGCTAAAAATGGCTAACTAGGATAATTACGTTCAAGGTAGGAAAAATAGGATAAAAACAGGCTGCCAAAGAAACGCCTATATTACTTCCTAAATCCATCATTCTTATTTGGTTTTGCACACATACCGAACAAATTCTAGACATCACTTTGCAAACATGGAGTATATCAAAAAATAACTCACTCACACAATGGAACAAATGACTTAACAATGAAAATCAAGCTTATATAAACACATATATCCATAATGCATGCATAACATAATTAAGCCCACTTTTTCAAGCACAAGAGTTAAGTTTCAAAAGACGAAGTGTTCTACCTTTTATCATGCATTTTTTAGTGAAATTTTATAAAGTATCAATGATACCTAAGTGAAGCACCTAGCATTCATACGGTCTCAAGTTCTTGCTTTCCTAATGACTAATTTTCCCTTAAGACGGTCGTCATCTATCCATCATCGGGAAAAGTCATAACTCAGTGACTAAAACTAAAAAATGAAATCTAAACCCACTAATCGGTTCCAAGGGACTATCCACCGGAAAAGTATCGAAAATAAAAATTGGCGAAACCCAATATGAAATAAAAATAGAAAAAAAAACCTAAAAACAAACAAGTATGCAAGATAAGTCATGTCCACAAAAAAAAAATTAGGGCCACCATGTACAAATTTAGCAATTAAAGCATGTATGGTAATGAAGTTTACTTCTCACACCCCACACTTAATCAGTAGCACTGTCCCCAGTGCTAAAACAATAAAGCATAAAGTAAAAGAGTGAAAGAAGAACTCTCTGCGCCTCTAATCCTCGTCGTCAGTGGGAGTAAAAGCAGCTCACCCCATCTCCGAGTCATCTCCGTTATCAGCAGTTGTGTTCCAAAATATTTTCAAAGACTATTTATAAGTGTAGAAAAATTCTACATGAAATAAACTAAGTCCAAAATAAATTGAGAATTAATTTAAAATTCGAAATTAATACTCCGCGTCGCAAGAACCAAAGCACCAAAATGACTGCGCGATGCGGACACAATTGCGGCTTTGCTGCTCTGCTTTGTTGTTGCCGCTTTTCTTTGCTTTACATTACAAATTTCCTTTGTACTTAATCATTGCATGTAATGATTGCTTTATCATGAGTCAATCATTACATGTAAAATAAAAATAAACCTTAAAAAAAAATTATTTTGGGTTGCCTTCCAAGCAATGTTTGATTTAACGTCGCAACACGATATGGGTATCTTGACTACTCAGACTTCATGAATATATCTCTTGAGTTACCTCCGAAAAAATGCCCGACTTAACGTTACGGCACGATGCATCTCTCAGCTAAAAATCCTTTCAATGTTTTCTCCTCCTTTTTAGAGCTAAGTCAATTTGTTAACACCTGAACAAACCAAGAAAAACTATAAAAAAACGTAAATCACGAAATAAAGACTAAAGCCAAGCTTAGATACCAATTAACTATTTCAACATCACATTCCCCGGCAACAACGCCGAATTTGATCATGCTCAAATTACACCTTGCAATTGAAGTATAAAGCAGTTGCTGTCAAATATAGT
Source organism: Datura wrightii (assembly GCA_035772735.1). NCBI lineage: Eukaryota > Viridiplantae > Streptophyta > Magnoliopsida > Solanales > Solanaceae > Datura > Datura wrightii. The sequence goes on from JASDFA010000001.1 coordinate 18,910,821, forward strand.
AACCTAACAAAGGTTGGGGTCGATCCCACAGGGAATTGGCAAAAATAATATGTTAATAGCAAATAAGCTAACTTGCAATCAATATTTTGGAAGGGGGGTTTGCAAAATAAGATTAGAAAATAATTCTAAAAAATAATTTAGTTTGTATCAAGTTGATGAAGCTAAGCTAGCACTGTGTTTTTCATGACTTCATAACTTAGTAGGCTTTTACTAGTGATCTATCTTAGTGAATTTTGTTTAAGACTTACGTTTAGTACATCTAATTAATTTTTGACTTAAAAATTACACTTATCTCCTCTCGATCTCAAAGTGCATGTGTTAAGTGCGCCAATAGACAATAGATGCTTTCTGCCCATCTCATCTCGGTCTCAAAAGTGTGTATATTTAGATTTGCAATAAGTCTTGACTTTAACTATACTCGGTTAGAGCTCAAGTTAATTAGATAAGAATTATTAATCTCAAATTGCCATTGCTACTCTCTTTTATTAACTTCAACCTCCTTGGTCGGTCAAGTCGAAGATACGGGCTTGTTTCAACATTTGCAACCGCTAAAACTTAATTAAAACGAGAGTATAACGATCTACTTAATTCACCATTCAAGAATCACTATTTTATTATGCCTACATTCATTAATCCATCATGGTTCCCACAATCCTAGCCTAAGAGATTTAGCCACTCATGTTTATGAGAAACTAAACAAAAAGATGAAGAAATCATAATTAAATACTTATTACAATAATTAATTGAGTAGCAAATCTCCAAGACTTTATTGAGTTACAAGAACTTGATGAAATTCCAATAATTGTCAACTAAACTATTACACAAATTCTCAAAGTATGAATTGTGCAACAATTGAATCTAAGAGTACAATATGTTGGATGAAAAGTGAACTATCAAGTTAGTTGACAATGTGACCAGGTCTCCTCCGATACATGAGAAATAAGGGTATTTATAATAGTAGATTATGCCTTCATGGATTAGATTTTGATTTTACAGCTTCTATTCCTAGTAGAACTGGGATTTATCTTCTAGCCGTCTGACACCATGTGGCGCCTCGGGGCCGCTCCTTGAGCCACCATCACCAGCGCATCGCACCTCTCATTGCTCCACTACTACCTGCACGCGCGCAGGCCATGGAACATGTGTGCCTGCGCGATGCCAACTTCTATATATTTGCTCCATCAATCCCGTTTTGCTATTTTTGCTCTTTTAAGCCTCAAACAAGCCCAATTTCATCACTTTAAGCCCTGAAAGCATCTAATCATGTGCATTAGCTTTTTTTCACAAATATATCATAAACACATGCAATTTATTCTCAAAATATAATAAAGCATGGGCAAAATATGGCTAAAGAATACGTAAATTCACCGTTCATCATTATACACACAAAAACTGGTTGATTTTTCATAAAGAGTGTCAAGATCATTCCATATCTTCTTGATTTAAGTATAGTATCCTACAATAGTAGAACAACCCTGAACTAAATCACTAAGCTCTTTTTCCAGGTGATACAACTTTGCTCCATTTGGGTGACCCAATCTATCCTTAAGATCTTCCAAGAGATCTCTGGTAGTCATGGAGTAGATCACACTAGCCGCAATCTCACCAGAGAGAGCGAGAGAGAGAGTGTTTAGCAATTAAGATGTTACCATGTCATTACCCCTATTCCATAACTGAAAATCTAAAGATTCAGAATCAGGTGCTTAACAATTTCTACCTATGTAGCCAAGTTTGTTTTCGGCAGACAGTACTATGAGGATGGACCTCCTCCATTCACCAAAGCCATTTCCATTGAAAGGTGTCAAGACAAGACTCATCCCAGGTTAGTTTGATGCATGAAGAAAATAGGGACTGCTTGGATCCAAAGCTTTGGGTCCAGCAGGTGGTGCTTCAGTGGGAAGATCCATTTGATCAAGAGATGAAGAGGAAAGCAGAGAAGGAATGAAAGGGTCGAATTGTGAATATCAACTATGCTCTCATACCATATAGAGAATTAAGAACATAGTGAATTGAAAATTTTCAACTAAGTATATTCATTGTTCCCTTGATGTATATATACAAGTGTGTCCTAGCTGGAAAATAAAGTCTGTTGGAACATTCCTATATATACAACTATCTATTCTATATTGGCTAAATAAATAACAAACTCTAACAAGATATGTACTATTTACAATGACTAATAGTAGGAAGAGATTGAGCGAATTTGGTCCGATGGACATTCTGGACTTCTGTCAGGAGCAGAGCTACAATTTAATGTGAGGGTTTGGATGAACAGAGTAACTTTTACATAGATCCTGGATTTGCATTAGAAATTTAGTAAATATATAATTATTATGGTGTGAACCCACTTACAATAATAATTAGATGGTTCAGTGATAATGTTGATGATAGGAAAGGTTACCATGTCCAGTATAGTGGGTCCGAAACTCACCTAAACTAGTTTGTATCCTTTTAGCTAAGAATATATAAAGCATATGTGCAGATTTCTTTTTAAAACTTTAACATTTTCTTTTCTTCCTTATACGTTTTCTCCAGCAATATATGCAGATTTGTTTAGAAAATTTTATTTAAACAAAAAACAAAACATAAAATTGGCAATTAGAAAAAGTAAAAAGTACATTCAAGTGAAAATGTACTAATAATATTTATATTTATATAGTGATCTGTTACTTTTAAAATATATATCGAGTGTCGGTACTAGTTTGTTAGTTTGACGATTATTATATATTAGCTTGAGTTGTTATCTTATCTTAAAATTCAGAATCCACAAACCTCAAATTCTGGTTCCGCTTTTGCCTTTTGTTTAACAATCTGTTGACCCAATTCTCAAAATAAAAAATAAGTCTGACTAAGGCCCAAGAGAGTGATCAATGTGTTTGTCTTGTTTGTAGTGTTCACCTTCATCGTGATCCGACACAGACACTCAACAGGTTTTCCAGCTGTTTGCAAATTCTTTTTAGTTATGTGGCATTTTTATAAGAGATCTTGATTTTTACACATAAAAGATCTAAAAAGATTATTTTCTTCTATTCAAATCATAAAAATCAAATCTCGTTCCCTCAAAATGAAGATTAAATTTATTTTTAATTGTGGTTTAGTTGGGCTCATGCATGTGTGAAATTTTTTACATAAATGGTAGTAAAATTTTGTTATATGTAAAATATTAAAGAGAGGATTATTTATTTGCCTATGATGATCAACTCATTTTTTTGCCTTTTCTTTTTTCTTCAACATTATTACTATTTTTCTTACTTATAGTTGAATGACTTTTCGGTTAAAATATGTACCTTTATATTTTTTAAAAGTTTAGCTTAAAATAAATTTTTTATTTCAATAAAATTTAATGAAATAATCATTTAATTTGATTGGGTGAATTTCTATATGAAATATCAATAATTAAATAACTTTTGAGTTATAAAATAAAGTTGAGTGACTTTCTAAGAGAACAACCCCTGTTGAGTGATTTCAAGAAAAACTACTCTTAGTTGAATGACTATGTGAGATATTAGCAAGTATATACAATGCGAAAAACAAAACCGAGTGTCTTTCTAAGAGAACTATTCTTAATTGAATGACTTTTGAATTATAAAATAAAATTAAGTGACTTTCTAGAAGAACCACTTTTAGTGGTCGTTTGGTAGAATACAATAGAAAAAATAATGCATGCATTAACTTTATGTATCATTAATGTCTTATTTGGTACACTTTTTCAACCTATGTATAACTAATATTTACTTTACTTATACACTCTATTTGGTATTAAGCTATATATAACTAATACATAAAAAAAATAATGTTCATAAATAGTACTACATAGTAAACTAATTACACAAAATAACATGTTTTATCTTAATTACATAAAGTAGCATTTTTTAAAAAAATTTCTAATACAGATCAACAATAACCTTGAGTATTGTATCAAAAATTTAAACCCTTAATTTCCTCCTATAACGACGCTAGTTAATATCTAATTAGACAAATTTTCATATTTAATGGGAGTAAATCTCTTTCAGTTTTTATCTTTATTTTTAACCATATATAGGAAGTTTAAACAAATAATTCATATCAGATCAAAAACTTTAAAAATTTGCAGATTTCGTGGGGATTTTTTTTCTTTGGGTGTATCATTATTGCAGGTTTGGTGAAATTGATACTTATGCATGTATCAAAAAAATTGAAAGATGTCTTACTGGGTATGTTTTATATGTATCACAAGTATCCTTAGTAAACATCAACTGTCATTTTTAAAATTGATACAGACAATACTATTGTAATGTGTTCAGAGTATATGTATCAGAAATAACTTAAAATAATTTTTTGTGTATCAGTCTATTAACGATTGTTACATGTCAGTATTGTATCATTAATATGAAAATGATATTGTTCAAGTAGTTGGTTGTATCAAAAAAGAAAAGGAGAAGAGACTGATATATTGTATCATTAATATGAAAATGATATTGTTCAAGTAGTTGTTTGTATAAAAAAATAATTGTTACTCACAAATGAACAGAGCTGCAGCAATACTATTATAATATGTTCAATGTATATATGTATTAGAAATAAATTAAAACGGTTCTTTGTGTATCAGTCTATTATTGATTGATACATTTTAGTATTATCACGCCCCACCTAGGGAGGCATGACTGGACCTAGTGCCACACTGGGATCTAGACTAACCTGACTGGTCTGGTGCACTACTGGTGCACACCTGTAACTTAATTCAAGAAAACGACGAGCTATAACTCGGCTGTAAATACAGTCTCTAGCCGACAAGGCCACCTGTAAAAGAAGACAGCCAACCACCAACAACACAATAACAAAGATCCTATGCGGGCCGACAAGACCACCATGCTGTCGAGTTATAATTAAAATGAAATCAGGCAACTAAACTACCCTATAGCTGACATGACCGCTATTTGACAGCTAAACAAGGCCCCACACGACCATCACACGAAATAAATATACATAGGCCCTACGGTCAACAACAAAAGATAACTACTGAAAATATGTAGCCTGCAAGCCTCTAAGAGTGGAATAATGATCGATACAGGGCCTCGACCTACCCATAAACTGTACAAAAAAAGAACAAACCTCTTCTAACTACCAACTCTGGAGGAAGGGAGCTGAACAAACTGTTAACTCCAGCTGATGGCTAAGAGGGTCCCGAACTGCGTCTATCCGCACCTGCAGACAAGTAATGCAGTGCCCCAAGGATGGGCGTCTGTACAACGTGTATCAAATATGTAAGGCAGTAAAATAATAACTAAATGAAAGCTGATAAAACTGGAATAATCATGAAGGAGGGTAAGAGTTTAACCTGAATGATCTCACCATCTGAAACATCTAACTAACAAGTATACATACACAAACAAGAACCTAGCCGAGTCCCCATAAGCCTGAAAAGTACAAAAAACACAGAATAACCTATCTGGGCTCCCATAATCCCGTACAAACAATGTACACTCTACTATTTGTCTACTAAAGGTTCATAAACCTACTGTAACTCAGGAATACTCGTTCTCTGAACTGTATCCGAGTCGGATAGGCTCATGTAGCTATATTTATGTCTGAGCTGTGTAACTGGACCCCGAGCCTTGGCTCAACTATGGGTCATAATGTAGTCTCTGATAATTGAACCCCAGGCCTTGGCCCGACTATGGGTCATAATGTGACTATTGTAACTGGATCCCAAGCCTTGGCTCGACTATGGATCATACTGTAGCTATTGTAACTGAGCCCCGAGCGTTGGCTCGACTATGGGATGTAATATAACTGTTGTAGCTGGACCTCGAGCCTTGGCTCGACTATGAGTCATAATAGAATCTTTGAAAACTGGTTACAGCCCTCACGACCTCACTCTGGTTCCTCCAGACATCATACTGATCCAGTCAGCATAACCCTATAGGCAGTAGCATCCAAACCCCGAATATCATATACGACAATCAAGCTAGCTAGGGTTAACTCTAACAAGGGTTACTATATCATCTCAATTTAATGCATAACAACTGACCAGAATAGGTTTATTTACTCTGAAGTACTATAAATATACAAGTCGTACTATCTTTACGACGAACGTAACTTTCCGGAAAAGATAGCCTTACCTCGAGTGCCGACTTCCATTTAACTGGCGAGTTTCAACTTGTAACCAGCAGTTCTTTTCGACTGTAGCCCTTATATTGAGAAAATAACATCACCTTAACTGCATAATTTGAATCAATCCTGGAACAAGTGAGGATATTTAGATCTCATATAGTCCTCAGCTTCCCAGGTCATCTCTTCTTTATTTTTGTTCCTTCACAACACTTTAACAGAGCGACGTCCTTGGTTTTCAGTCTACGAGCCTGTCTATCTAATATTGCAATCAGAATTTCTTCGTAGGATAACTCCTCAGTAACTTGGACGTCCTCAATTGGAACAACTCAAGACGGGTCCCCTATACACTTTCGCGACATAGACACATGAAATACTAGGTAAACAGACTCTAACTCTAAAGGTAACTCTAATTCATATGCCACTCGGCCTATCCTTCGGATGATCCGTTACGGCCCAATGAACCTCGGTCTAAGCTTACCTTTCTTGCCAAATCTCATCACACCCTTCATCGGAGACACTTTAAGGAATACCCAATCATCTACATTAAATTCCAAGTCTCTACGCTGCACATCGGAGTGGGGCTCCTAGCAACTCTAGGCTATCAATAACCGCTCTCTGATAAGTTTCACTTTCTCTTCTGATTGGTGAATCATATCTGGTCTGAGTAACTCTGCCTCTCCTACCTCAAACCATTCGATGGGGGGACCTACATTTTCGCCCATATAATGCCTCATAAGACGCCATCTGAATTGCAGAATGATAACTGTACTATATGCAAATTCAATGAGGGGTAAATGTTCATCCCATCTTCCTCCATGCACACACGCCCATAACATATCCTCGAGCGTCTGAATGGTGCGCTCTGCCTGACCGTCTGTCTGAGGATGGAATGTTGTACTAAGATTAACATATATCCCCAAACCTTTCTGAAATGATTGAAAAAATCTAGCTGTAAACTGTGCCCCTCTATCTGAGATGATAGATGCTGGGACTCCGTGCAATCGGACTATCTCTTTAATATATAGCTCGGCGTAATCTTCAGCTAAGAATGTGGTCCAGACTGGCAGAAAGTGAGATGATTTTGTCAACCTATCAACAATCACCCAAATAGAGTCGAATTTGCATCTAGTACGGGGTAGCCCTGTCATAAAGTCCATGTTAACTTCCTCCCATTTCCACATAGGTATAGCCATCTCTTGAGTTAGGTCGCCAGGTTTCTGATGTTCTGCTTTCACTTGTTGGCAATTAGGATAATACGCTAAGAATTCGGCTACATCTTTCTCTATTCCAGGCCACCAGCATATCTCTTTTATGTCGTTGTACATATTTGTTGAACCTGGATGAAAAGAGTAATTAGAATAATGTACCTCTGCTGGCGGAGCCCTGCTACATCTGGAACGCAGAGGCGACCTCTATACCTCAAAACCCCGTCTTTGGTTACCTCGAAAGCTGATAGTTCACCTTGTTGAGCCTTATCTCTGAGTTGTGCTAAATGAGAATCCTTATACCGCCACTCTTTTACCTCTACCACCAGGGACGATACTGCGGCATTCTGAATTATAGCCCCATTATCTTCCGAATCGACTATCCGAACTACTAAACTGTGTAGCTGGTGCAATTCTCGGGCCATTTCCCATTATTCTAATCTCAGATGTTCGAAACTGCCCATGGATCGTCGACTGAGGGCATCTGCTACAATATTGGCCTTCCTCGGGTGGTACAAAATATTCATATCATAATCTTTCAACAATTCTAGCCAACAGCGCTGCCGCAAATTAAGCTCTTTCTGCGTGAAAATGTACTGGAGGCTTTTATGATCAGTAAAAATATCTACATGCACCCCATACAAGTAATGCCTCCATATCTTTAAGGTGTGAACCACTGCAGCTAATTCCAGGTTGCGGGTGGGATAGTTCTTTTCATGTTTCCTTAATTGAATTGAAGCATACGCAATTACTTTTCCATGTTGCATCAAAACACACCCTAACACAACTCCTGAAGCGTCTCAATATACAGCATAACCTCATGAACCTTCCGGCAAAGCTAACACTGCTGTTGATGTCAATCTGTTTTTCAATTCCTGAAAACTCTGCTCACAGGCCTCGGTCCACTGAAATTTGGCTGCTTTCTGAGTCAATTTAGTCAAAGGCATTGACAGGGTAGAAAATCCTTCCAAAAACCTTCTGTAATATCCTGTCAATCCCAGGAAACTGCGAACCTCTGTTGGAGTTGTAGGTCTAGGTCATGCCTTTACTACCTCTAGTTTCTGCGAATTAACCTAAATACCAGCTTCTGATATAATATAGCCCAAGAAAGCTACAGAATTTACCCAGAACTCACATTTAGAAAACTTTGCATATAGCTGGCGGTCTCTGAGGATCTGAAGTACAATGCGCAAATGATCACTGTGTTCCGCTTCTGAGCGGGAGTATACCAAAATATCGTCAATGAATACTATCACAAATAGATCTAAATATGGCCTGAAGATACTATCATTAGACTCATGAACACTGCTGGTGAATTTGTCAACTTGAAGGACATAACTAGGAACTCGAAATGACCATACTTGGTCCTAAAAGCTGTCTTTGGGATATTCTTCTCCCGAACTCGAACCTGGTGGTACTCGGATCTTAATTCAATTTTGGAAAAGTATATTGCCCTTTGTAGCTGATCAAACAAGTCATCTATCCTGAGAAGTGGGTATTTATTCTTAATAGTAACATTGTTCAATTGCCAATAGTCTATGCACATCGGAGAGATCTATCTTTCTTTCTCACAAACAGGATTGGCGCACCCCACGGTGACGTACTCGGCCTGATAAAGCCCTTTTCTAACAGATCTTTCAGCTGCTCTTTCAATTCCCTTAATTCAGCAGGAGTCATTCGGTATGGAGGGATGGATATAAGTTGAGTACCTGGTAGCAAGTCTATAGAGAAATCTACTTCCCACTCTGGAGGAATACCAGGAAGTTCATCTGGGAACTCATCTAGGAACTTATTAACCACTAGAATAGATTGGAGGGTCGTAAATTCTGCTTGCATGTCCCGAACCCTAACAATATGGTAGATACACCCCTTTCCTATCAACTTTTTTGCCTGAAGATAGGATATGAACTTACCTTTTGGTGTAGCTGTATTACCCCTCCACTCATGTTCTACTTCCCCTAGAAAGTGAAATCGGACAATTCTGGTCCAACACTCTACAATGGCGTAACATGGTGCCAACCAATCCATACCCATAATCACATCAAAATCGATCATTTCTAGTTCTACTAGATCTGCTAAGGTTTGGCAACCAACAATCTCTACTGTACAATATCGGTAAATTCTTTTTGCAATAATATAGTTATTGATGGGTGTAGACACTAAAAATGGTCGCTGAAGCAATTCTGGCACTATATCAAACTTTCGGGCCACTAATGGAGTAACATATGATAAAGTGGAGCCCGGGTCTATCAAAGCATAAACTGAGTGAGAGCAAACATCTAATGTACCTGTCACAATATTTGGAGATGATTCTGACTCTTGTCACCCTGGTAGTGCATATGTGCGATCCTGACCGCTTCCTGAACTAGATGCCTCTAATCTACCTCGGCCTCTGCCTGCTGGAGCTGAGGGCCTGTGCCCTGCAGAAGGTGCTGGGGCACATGAACCTACTGAGGATCTATTTTGTTAGTCCTGACCACCCTGGCTTCTAATCATAAAATCTCTCATTATATGCCCCTCTTGTCCACAGGAATAACAGGCGGTGGAACCATACCTACATCTCCCCGAATGTAGCCTATGATAGGTACTACATCGTGGTACTACCGACTCTATCCGATCTGGCCCCCTCTGTTGTTGTGAGCCTGGCGCTCGTGAACTTTCGCCGGGACCTAACTGCCTCCAACGATTTGATCTGCTGTCTTGCTGCTGGTGAAATACTGCTAACTCAATTGATTTTGTAGATGATCTGAATATTCTTTGCAGCTGATCTATAAAGTTCTGGGGGTCCTCTCTACTATCTGCCCTGTAATTTGCATAGGACTCAAAGCCAGGACCTCACGAACTCTCGAACTACCGGGCCCCTCGGTGGGCTCAACGACAGCTGGTACTACTGGCTGAGGCTGTCATTGGGCAGCCATCATCTAAACCAACATATAGAATGCACCCCTAAGCTCCTGATCTGATGGTAAAGGAATGGTTGGGGGTGGGGCTAGTATATCTGCTGCTCTAGCGGGCTCTGAATGCGGTGGTGAGTGCTGGGGATACCGAGGTGACGTCTCCCTGTCTCCCTCAGATCGAGCTAACTCTGAGTGGGGCCCCCTACTAGTGCCCTCTCCTGCTGCCACATCCAATTGTCGACCAGTCGCGGTTCATCGTGCGTCAGACATTTCTCTGTATATAAGTAGAATAACATAAGCTTAGGGAGTTCCCTATACAGCACAACACTATAGAACGACCGGAGGAGAAAGAAGAGTAACCACACTATTATGTCTCGTAGCCTCTTGTCTATAGAATGTGGTGCACAACACATCCATAGACAAGACTCTACTTGACACGGCTTGCAGACTCCTAGGATACGACCTGCTCTGATATCAAATCACGCCCCACCTAGGGAGGCATGATTGGCACCTAGTGCCACATTGGGATCTAGACTTATCTGACTGGCCTGGTGCACTATTGGTGCACGCCTGTAACTTAATTCAAGAAAACGACGAGCTATATCTCGGCTGTAAATACAGCCTCTGGCCGACAAGGCTACTTGTAAAAGAAGATAGCTAACCACCACCAACACAATAACAGAGATCCTATGCGGGCTGACAAGACCACCATGTTGTCTAGTTATAACTGAAATGAAATCAGACAACTAAACTACAACTATAACCGACAAGACCTCTATCTAACAGCTAAACAAGGCCCCACACGGCCATCACACGAAATAAACATACATAGGCCCCACACAACAACAAAAGCTAACTACTGGAAATTTATAGCCTACAAGCCTCTAAGAGTGGAATAATGGTCGAGACAGGGCCCCGACCTACCCATAAACTATACAACAAAAGAACAAACCTCTTTTAACTACCAACTCTGGAGGAAGGGAGCTGAACAAACTGTAACTCCAGCTGATGACTAAGAGGGTCCCCAACCGCGTCTATCCGCACTTGCAAACAAGTAATGCAGCCCCAAGGATGGGCGTCATTACAACGTGTACTGAATATGTAAGGCAGTAAAACAATAACTGAATAGAAGCTGATAAAACTGGAGTAATCATGAAGGAGGGTAAAAGTTTAACCTGAATGATCTCACCATCTGAAACATCTAAATAACAAGTATACATACACAAACAAGAACCTAACCGGGCCCCCATAAGCTTGAAAGGTATAAACAAACAGAATAACCTACCTGGGCCCCCATAAGCTCGGCAGTACAAACAATGTACACTCTACTATCTGGCTACTAAAGGTTCGTAAACCTACTGTAACTCAGGAATACCCGTTCTCTGAATTGTATCTGAGCCGGATAGGCTCCTGTAGCTATATCTATGTCTGAGCTGTGTAACTGGACCCCGAGCCTTAGCTCAACTATGGGTCATAATGTAATCTCTGATAATTAAACCCTAGGCCTTGGCCCGACTATGGGTCATAATGTGACTACTATAACTGGATCTCGAGCCTTGGCTACTATACTATGAGTCATAATAGAATCTTTGAAAACTGGTTACGACCCTCACAGCCTCACTCTGGTTCCTCCAGACGTCATACTGATCCAGCCAGCATAACCCTATAGGCAGTAGCATCCAAACCCTAAATATCATATACGATAATCAAGTTGGCTAGGGTTAACTCTAACAAGGGTTACTATATCGTCTAAATTTAATTCATAACAGCTAACCACAATAGGTTTACTCTGAAGTACTATAAATATACAAGGCGTACTATCTTTACGACGAACGTAACTTGCGGGAAAGGATAGCCTTACATACCTCGAGTGTCGACTCCCATTTAATTGGCGAGTTTCAACTTGTAACTGGCGGTTTTGTCCAACTGCAACCCTTATACTGAGAAAACAGGGCTAACTTCAATAGTAAACTCAACATAAACGATAACTTTTAATAATAATAGTAACTACAATTCAACTCTGAATAATTCAGCGAAAACCCGTAATTTCTCGAGAGTTCAGACGGGAGAAATACTCACCTAAGGCCTGTGGCCGTTTAGGAATCAATTTGGAACAATTCTAACAACTTTTACCCGGCGAGGTTACGGTTTGTCGAGCAAATTTTAGAAAAATTAACTCCGTAGAAATGCTTCTCGTAGGCCTAGAACTCGTTACCCAAAGTTAATTTGCGTTTGGACGGCGTTTGGTAGCGTAATGGGGTGAAAAATAAATGAAATTGCGTGCTCCTTCTATTCCTAGCCGAGGTCTTCCTTTTCTATATGATTTCAAACGAAAGAGGAACTTATATATACAACTAAGGACAGTGGCAAGGGGGCGCCCCGCGCTGCCCAAAGCACCGAACTCCCTGCTGCGACGTGCCTCCCATAGCGCCAGAGGGCCTGGCGCGCCGCACTGGCCAGTGCACTGCCGGCTGGCGCGTCGCGCTGGCCCCTCGTGGTCTGGCCTCGCCCGACCCTGCTTTCGAGGCTTTTCCCACACGCGTCAAGCTCTCCTTACTCCTCATAAATCCACGTGTACGCCTACTAACCGATAACATTTTACGGGGTGTAACGAGTATTGTATAATTAATATGAAAATGATATTGTTCAAGTAGTTGGTTGTATCCAAAAAAAGAAAAAAAAGCAGAAGAGACAGATATATTGTATCATTAATATGAAAATGATATTTTTCAACTAGTTGGTTGTATAAAAAAATCGTCATTACTCGCAAACGAACAGAGTTGCCAAATTTCTTCTCGTGGGCATTCGATCCCTGTCCCTTTCAACTCAAGTCTGTAAATGTATCGCCATGGCTGAGAGAGAGAGAGAGAGAGAGAGATTTTGATTAATCTATATCAGATCAAAAACTTTTAAAATCGTAGATTTTGTAGGAATTTTTTTTTTCTTCGATAGAGATAATCGGAGAAAATCTTGAGGGATTTGGAAGAGAAAAACTAGCACAGTTAATTTTGGACAGTTACTATGATAGAAAAAAGGGGAGTAATTGGCGAGAGAACGCAGTAAGTTGGAAAGAGAATATAAAAAATCTGATACAAAAGTAATTTGCTACTTTCTGTAATTATTTTGCTACTTTAAGTAATTTTTTAATAGCTCTGCAATTATTGTAAATAGCTAGTTAAATTTGATTATGTAATTTTTTCTACATAAAAAACCATGATATTAATAATACAATAGGTTTTAATACATGCATTAGCATAGTTTAAAACACAATTATCCTTCAAAACTTTTTCCACATCCTTTTTATCTTATTTACCGAAGGTATTCTTATAAACAAATAATTTTTTTAGAAATTATGCAATAAATGTTATTTTTAATACATCAAACCAAATAATATATAAGAAATAATTTGTACATAACTAATGCAAATATAATTAATATAAGCATTACTAATACACCTTTTTCAATATTATTTTGATACACTTTATTAAATGACCTCTTAATTGAATGATCATTTGAGATATGAGCAACGATATACAATGCAAATGCTTGTATCATATACAAAATTAATATGATAAAAAATTACACTCACTAATGTGGTATCTTGAGAAAACACCCAATATGGGTTTGTTAGCTACGTATTTGAACTTCTTTTAAAGAGAAAAGTTGAAATAATGTTAAACCAGTTGGCATCATTCCACCGCAATGTTATGACTTATGATTCTCGGTAGGAAATCATCCATAAAAATTGAGTACTTGGACAACTATCAGATTTCTGCAGTGCCTGAAAAGAAGCAGTTCATGCTCATTTCAAAAGAAGGAAATTCTGGTGAATGATTAATACATTGAACATCAGTGGATCAAAGTTTGCCATTCTGTGAAAAATTCAAGTCTAATCATATTTAACGGGAGAAAAAAATGCAGCAGTTAGGCCAAATGGATTAACCATTCCACACCTGTATCTTATCATTCTTTTTTTTTTTTTTTTGGCTAATACAGTGGAGTGAGAAAGTGAAGGCTTCCACAGATGTTCTACAGCATACGATCTTTGAAATTGAAACACAAATGACTTCGAAAGGAGGATCCGAGCGCTAGAAAGGCAGAACGTCAAGACTACTGCTTAACTTCCAGTGCAGATTCTATGCGTTGCATCAATTGAGGAGCATTGAGTGCGCCCTCCTGAAACAAGACATTAAAGCAGTTGCATATACAAGATACACTTAAGCTAAGTACTAAATCAACTAGAAAATATGCAAGAAATTGAACAGACACCAAACCCTCATGTCTTGTTTCTGCTGTGCCTGACTAGATTTTTTCTGGCTCAATAATATCTTAAAAGCTATGCGCTTTCAAAGGTCCCCACCCTGGTGCAGTTCTCTGTTTCTTGATTGTTTTCGATCAGCTACCAGATCATTTCTTTTATCTATTCTTTTGGGGCTTTGGGTGTACGAGTGTAATTAGTGGGACAGGCACAATATGCTAACAAGTAATAAAAACTTAAGCCAGAAAGAGGAAATCTATCTACTTGGTAAATTTAAAAGCTTTTCCCTACTAGTTACTACCAAAGTCATTCAAAAAGATGCTCTTGTAGCTTTGACATGAATACTATTGGAAAACCAACATGAAAACAAGTAAAATAACAAGGTCTATTCCACTTACAAAGCGATCACAGACGTCTCCATCCTTGAACAATATGAAGGTTGGCAGTGCCTGTATTTTGTACTTATCTGCAATGGCTGGGTACTTCTCTGTATCAATTTTCACCACTTGAATTTTATCTTTCATCGATTCACCAACTTCGTTTAGAATAGGAACCATGAACTGGCAAGGACCACACCTGCAATCCAGATTTTAGATTAATTCTTAAGTGATTGGGATGTGCATCGTATTATTAAGAAATGCATACGTCAATAGAAATGGTAGCCAAGCTTTTGACTCCACATGCGTCTCCAAAGAACTTAAGATTGAGACAAATAGCTATTTAGATTAATTTAGCAATACTGTAAACATTCGTGTTCTTCTCCTTTTGATGTAAAGAAAGGTTGAAGGCTTCCAAAGGAGAATAAAACTAAAATGGAGAGAAGAGCATACCAGGTGGCATAGAAGTCAACCAATAATGGTTTCTCGGAGTTCTCCAACAATTCTTCGAAGGAAGAAAATGTTTGCTTCTTTGCTTCGACCTAATTAACAGATACAATTCAATCAATCTAAAGCAATTA
The DNA here is from genome assembly GCA_035772735.1 of Datura wrightii. Classification (NCBI taxonomy): domain Eukaryota; kingdom Viridiplantae; phylum Streptophyta; class Magnoliopsida; order Solanales; family Solanaceae; genus Datura; species Datura wrightii. The sequence goes on from JASDFA010000001.1 coordinate 18,926,232, forward strand.
CCAGCATTTTTTTAAAAGCAAAAAACTTACAATGCAATATTTCCATAGAGTACATAACAGGCAAAGGTGAGCAGATTTGAGATAATGATATCAGTGAGGGATAAATCAGAAAATTGATTTAATCAAGATAATGCAATTCAGCAGCTCAGGCTGATTACATAGCTAAACAAGTATACATCTAGTTATAATAGAGAAAATGAAGCATTCAACAAGAAGGTTGCAGAATAAATAGAAAGCAGTAAGTCTAAAGTACTGGAGAGCATTTTTTTTTTTAAAATGAAGTCCTCCAAGAGCATATTCCTACTGAAGAACAATGACCTTACATTAGAACGTAGCAAGTGAACAAAAAGTTACTATATCTTATTCTCTGACAGTTTACACCTACTGTAATTTGTTATTCACTTGGTCATATAGTATTCTCTCTTAACTTTTATATGAAACAAAAGAATAGCTCACTTCTCTCACTATCCACACTAAATAAGTAACTACTAATTCGTATCCAACCAAAAAGAATATTGTTCATTTCACCCTTTCCTGAACATCTATTTCGGAGCATCCTAAAATACTGACACACTTTTACAAATATACAATGAATCTGATACTACTCTCATTTCTTTCATAACTTCAAATTTCATCTAACCAATGTTCACCTTTAGATAATGGTGTAATTAATATTTTCCCCTTTGCACTAGCTTATCAATTAATTGCTACTTCTTTAAACGTAACAAGACAATGATCTTTTGAAGACTTGTCAAGAGCAGAAGGGACGGTTATGATCACTCAGTGTTTCCAAGCCAGTGTAACGGCCGTAGGCTAAACATATCATGTTATGAGGAGACACTGACAGAAAGCACACTTCAATGCCCCTGAAGCATCGGAGGATTATGGCTCAAATAAACAGACTCTTCGCAGGTGTCAGGTTCATTGAGAATTTGATAGAGACAGCTTCCTTGAGCTGCATTATTTGATGATACAGAAGATGACTTGGTTTTCATGCCATTCAGCATATACAGAACTTCACATGAGAGAATAGTTTGAGCTTATGCCAGGTTTAGTCTAGCTGTTGCTCTAAAATAATAGATAAGTCACTGGCCCGAGCTGAACAACAAAGTAGACAAAGGAAGCATGTCTGCAACATCTGCCCTTATTTGCTCTTGCTACAGGGATCATCACAGCTTGTTCCCAAATTCCACTAAAACATAATCTTGATTTCTTAATCTAATTGATCGATATTAAGTACTTTAATATTCCATCTCTCTGAGAATTTAAAAAGAGCTTTAGACTACAAGAACTGCAAATAAGAACTCAAAGAGAAGAATAAATAGCAGGTCACACCTTTAGTAAAACTATTAATTGCACCCTCTTCTGTTTTTCACCAACCTATAATTCTTCAACCCCCACCCCCACCCAAAAAAGGAAGAGCTCAACCGGAGAAACAGATAAATGAAACTGCAAAAAGACAAACTACAGATATGTTCCCTCGACTCCTATACAAACTGATAATTACACTTAAATTATACATTTAACATTCACTAGCCATTGAAAACGGTAAATGTAGCATAGAAAACCTCCAAGACAGATGCCAGTGAAGCAATTTTTCAAATGAAAGGGTAAATTCACAACCAGCACAGAGTAAATTAAGAAGCCAAAACCCAAAATTCTTAGAAATTAAACTCTACCAACGACTTATCCCTTTCCATTTTCAACACTCTACAAGCTAAAACTCCAGAAAAAAGATCTCCATACAAGATAATTAAGAAAATTAGCATACAATATCAAACAAAAATAATTTAAGAAAGCAAAAAGAGTCCACCCTTTCTGGATTTGGCATAAAATAAATGAAATACCAGAGGAACAAGACGCAGAGATCCTTTCTTAGACCTCAACCCATAGTTCCCGATACGAACACGGCGAAGCTCTCTGGGAAATTGCAAGGAAGAAAAGTACGAAAGCTTGGTAGAAGAATAGCAATTCGCCGACGAAGAAGCCAAAGCTCCGGCTCCTGTTGCGGCTCCGGCAGCAGCTATAGAAATTGCCATTTTTTCAAAGGGAGAAAACGCGAGAAAGTTGGAAGATTATGCCTTTTGAGGGAGTGTGAAGAAGATACAGAGAGATTGAAGAAATGAGATACTCTTTTGTATTTGTATTTTGATTAGGTGCGGTGGGTTGTAGAATAAGGATGAAGAAATCAACCAATTGGGAAACACTGATTGGTTGGACTTGGGTTGTATCGTGCCTTTAAAGTTTTGTGTACGACTTCTACTTGCAAAAGTATCCCTTGCGCGGCTTCTTTGCGTTTGTTACACACTTAAACCATCATTAGTGATTCACATGTGAAATACTCCTTTGGATCCAATTATTGTTGTCTTAAGGGTGGTTTGGTTGCTGGTTAGATGCATACGTAATGTTAGTTATTATAAAGATTAGTCATTTAAGTGTTTACAATTTATTTGATTAAACTTTTGTAAGTTAAACGTATTTATTTTTAAAATTTTAGGTGTTTTGCAAAGATTTTAAAAGGAAAAATAAATGTTTTTGAGTAATATTAAGAAGAAATTTTTTTAAGAAGGTAAAATAATTAAATTTTTTTAGAAGCATTTCTGGAATATTCACCAAACGCAAAGTAATGCAATAATATTGGTAAATATATTTTATAAATTTATTAGTCAAACACAAATCGCTACTTTTTAAAAGAAAATAATCAAAGAACACTTTCAAAATAAATAAATTTTAAAAGCTTGGCCAAACGAGATGTAACTAATGTTGGATGTGTAGTTCAATGTCTCAATGGTCCTTCCGTAAAATGACACGCTAAGAGGCCAAAAGTGTTAAATGGGCAAGTTGAACTGAATTTGAGCGGGTCAAAATGGTTTACTCAATTAATAAATCGACGAGTTAGGTTACTTGTATTGAAATGAACCGGGCCAAATGGCTAAATAATGAGTCATAACTCAATCCACCAAACTCTTATCAAGTTTTATTTTATTTAGTTGTTTTCTTACAGCTTGTTTAATTTAACTATTATTTTTTGCTTTATCATGATTATATATAATATATCAAACAAAATTTTTAAAAAAAATTAAAAAGATTTCTCACAGATCACTTTAGGATATATAAAAACCTAACTTTCAGATGAATTGAATGGGGCAAATCAAAATGAATTTATTTACAAAATGCACAGGACAAGTTCAGAAATGATTCTAAGATGGGTTGGTTTTGATATTTTATCCCTCGTGAAAAGAAGTCTAATAAAAATGGTTTTCATAAGATGTGATCTTGACTTTTTGGTCCCACTTAACAATTTTTTTTAAAATAGTCTCCGCTTTAGAAAATTCTCATTTTTGCTCATAAGGCAGACGCTCAGAATATCTTAAGACAGTGAACCTACTCGACCACAAATTATGTCTTATAGGCAAAAGTTACAACTTAGGTATGTTACCCATTAGATATAAGTTCTAACTTTTGCCCATAAGACAAACGTTTAGGACATTTTAAGGCAGTGAACCTGCTCAAATTGATCAAAATTTGTGTCATATAGACAAAAGTTAGAACTTAGGTATATTTCTCATCTAGCATAAGTTTTAACTTTTGCCCATAAGACAAACGTTTAGGATATTTTAAGATAGCGAACCTGTTTAATTGAACACAAATTTTACTTTTGACAAACATTAAAACTTATGTCTGATGAGTAACGTAAGTTCTTTCCGGCGACCTTTTTTAATTTATCATTATGTTTTAAAAATTCTATTAAGCGGGAAGAAAAATTTAAGACTACATATTTTTAAAAACACAAAATGTAATTTACTCATCATTAAGTCGGAGTATTTCTTTTTAGAGAATACATAAAGTCTTCCCTGAACTTGTGCCTTATTTTTAAAAAGACAATTTAATTTTGCGGGGGTCCTATTACTCCCTAAACCAATTTAAAGTGAAATTAATAGTTTCGTTTAACCTACTTGACATAGAGTGTATCATTCACTCTCTTTTAGGAGAGTGAACAATAAAATCCATTACTAAAATTTTATTTTTATAATATTTTTTTAATTAATTGTACTTTATTATTTTTTTCTTTTTATTTTTGTACTTTCTCTTCTTATTTTATTCTTTTTTTGTTTTCTTTCTCCTTTTTCTTCTTCTTCTTCTTCTTCTTCTTCTTCTTCTTCTTCTTCTTCTTCTTCTTCTTCTCAACATCCGTTATTGTCTAGAAACTTTTGAGCTATAGATTTGGAGATTCATTTTTTATTTCTTCTTTACATATTATATCTTGACATTTTCTTATCTATTACAATACAAAAAAATATCAAGTTTTGCCTAGAAAATTTTTCTTTTGTTCTTCATCGGTGACGGAAGAAAATACGACAAAGAAAATTCATTGACAGTCAATATTTTGATAAAGATATGATATTTTTAATCTCTTCTAATAGAGATTGAGCTTGAGTTTACAAAGGAAAGAGTCGAAAAAGTATTTAGATTAGTATGTTAAAAGAAAAACATACGCACTTCACCCAAAAAAATGATTAACACCAGCGAATTTATTTTTTAAAAATAAAAAAATAATCGTATCCTACTCATTTCTCACCTTTATTTATCAAACCCAATAATTAATTTGACTCTAAAAAGATAGAAGAAAAGAAAAGAAAAAAATGATGTGGGAGAAGTAAGGAAATGAAGTTCCTAAACTTCTCAAGAGATTGAGGATAAAGGAAAAAGGAAAAAACTAAAAAAGCAACAAAAAATAAATAAGAAAAACAAAAAAGAATGTAAAAGCAATTAAAGAAAAATAGAAAACGAAGTGTCAAAATATGATTGGAGTGCGATGTATACACTCTTTTTTGAGATTGATATTAAACTGAAATAGGATATTAATTTTATTTTGAATTGATTTAGGGAAGTAATAAGACCCCTATAAAATGAAAATATCTTCCTAAAAATAAGTTATAAGTTCAAAAAGAACTTTACCTATTCCCTCTATTTCTTTTTAAGGAAAAAGCTACTGATATGGTCGGAATCTCCATTTGTTATGGTGCTTTGTATTAACATGCATACTTGATCTTGTAACAAGCAAAAAGATGTGATGGTTAGATTATGTGCAAAATTTAGCTAGTATAAAGTGATTTAAGATTTAGATTTTATGAGTTTAGATTTAATTTATTTTAAAAATTATAGGCTCATATGTACTATTTATTATAGTTAATTAATTTTTATACATAAATTTATATTCCGTATCAAAAGTACAATATAGTGCTTGAACACTTTGTTGGTGAACATATCATAAAATTTTAGTTGAAAATAAATAAATAAATATTCAAGTTAAGGCATAAATATTTTGCTCTCTTTAAAGAAATTTAAGTTCACTATGGTATAATCTTCACCGATCCAGCAGTAATACTCTTGATTTGTACCCTTCGAATACAACAGTCCAACAACGTCATATGACTCAAATAACTCTGAATTAGTTGAACAGTCCAAAACTCCACGAAAAGAACATCTTCCTTTAATATAAAATTATTATTATTTTTATATAGTGAATTAGTTGAATACTATAATATTTTTTACACTTGTCATAATTCTCATATTACAACTCAATGATTCTTATATCCCAACTCAGGGAAGAAACACCTCTATATATAGGTAAGATTTTTTTTCTAGATGAAATAATAAAGTAGTGGGTTAATAATATTGTAGAACATGATTGATGGTGGGTAACTATTGATAGATTATGTTATATAATTACACAAAAAATAATGATTGCTTTCTCCACTTTATGGATACTAATATGCCATGCACTTTGATATTTTTAAGAATAAAATGCTTTTACTCCAACACTCCCTACTAATTTTAATATTAATATAAGAGAGTTCACCAGTTTGGTTGAAGTGAGACTATTATGTATAATAGTCTGCATTGAACCTTCACTTAGTAAAATAATAACCTTTACTCCAGAGTCAATAGTAGTCTCACACTTGAACTATGACTGCATAGGGGAAATAACATATTACTACTTGCATATAATAATCAAGGTATTGACATAAACTTTATTAGCCAGCATTAAGGCCTTGTACAATCTCAATTTTCATGAGTGTTTTTGAAAACAAGTACAATTCTTATAGGAAGCGACCTGCTTCCACACTTACATAGGTGAAATCTGTCAAGGGTGCTCCTGTAATTTTGGTATCTCACTCATACGAGATACAAATTTTCATTAAGAGCTCACAGACTCAACCTCCACAAATTATTACAGGTTAAATGCACTCACATCATAGGAAAAAATATTATAGGACATTTCACAACAAGTCATTATATGATTCGTTCTTCCCATTGAACCTGGTTCTAGAACCTCTAGTCCTCAAATTGGGTTCCTCATATATGACTCAAAAATTTATAGGCTTCAGACTTATCCCCTTGATAAATTTCAGATTCTTTATCTTGCCAATGTCTTGGTTAGTTTATCTGCAAGATTATAACAAGATTTGACATAATCAACTTTAATGGTACCACATGTCAAATATGATCTCACAATAAAATATTTTCTCCTCATGGGTCTGAATGTACCATTGTAATAATGATTTTTTACTCTACCAATAATATTGGTGCTATCACAATGAATTAAATTTAGAGGAATTGATTTCTCAAAATATAGTAATTGATATAATTAATCTCTAAATCAATTCACTGTTTCACTAGCTGAAGCTAAAACAATAAACTCAGCCTCTATGGTAGAGTTAGCCATAATAATTTTCTTATCTCCAATAAATAGCACCAAGTATTCTTATCTGCATCAGAACAACCTTTGAGTATAATAGGATACCTTTTATGAAATAAGTCATAAATCTGTTTATACCGAGTAAATATACCTTATTTACTTGTACCTGCTAAGTACTTTTATTGCATACACAATATCAAGCTAAGTATGATCAATCACATGTCTTATGTTTTGATTATGTTAGCATACTCATTTTTTGTTTATTACATTATTTCCACACATTTGAATCAAAAGGAATTGCAAAGCGCATACAATAAAAAAAAATATACTTCACAATTTTTTCAACATAATGTTATTTGTCAAGAAAAATTCTATCACATGTTTTATAATATTTTGTAATTCAAGAATGAAATTTATCTCACCCAAATATTTCATGTCAAAATGACTACTCAATATGTTTTTCTAGTATCTTTGATAATACCCATGTTAGAGCAATAAAAATTTCATATGCAATTAATAACATGTGAATTAGTCCAAGGTTATAATATATGCACTAGAAACACTTCTTTTAAAGCATTCTCAAAGATGCAAAAATCACATTCTTCATGATGAATATTTTGCTCACACTACAACACAATGTATCTATAGCTACGAAATTTAAGGTATGAATTCAAAAATCATAGCTATTACCTAATAATAGTCACAAAATTTTAAATTTCATAGCTATCTAAAAATTTGTTAAATTTCTTAGCCACGAAAATTAAATTAACAAAGTTAATTCTTCTTTTTTGCTATAGTTGCTAACCACCGTGGTAATAATACCTAAATAGCTACAACTCTATTGCTATGATAACATTTTATAGATGATCATACGTTTTTACCACGCGATAAAGTTACTGTAGCAATAATAACCTTTTAGTCACAATAAATTATTTGAAGAAAAATATTGTAGCTACATAAATATTTTGCTTCAAGTTATTAAAACTTGTGGCAATAGATAAATGATATAGCCATAGATTTTTTGCTATAATAAAATTTTATAGCTAATTATTATTTTTTGCCACGTGTTAACATTGATTGGAGCAATAGTAATATTTTAGCCACAATAAATTATTTAAAATAAAATATTGTATCTGAATAAATATGTTTTTATAAAAAACCGTGGCAATAGATAAATAATATAGCCATAAATATTTTCGTATAATAAAATTATATAGCTAATCATTAATTTTTGTCATGTGTTGTAAGTTGTTGAAGCAATAGTAACCTTTTAGTCATAAAAAATTATTTAAAATAAAATATTATAGCTAAATAAATATTTGTACTTTAAATACTAAAAAATTGTGACAATAGCTGACTTAATAGGTATAATTATTTTTCATGACGAAATAATATAACCATAAATTTATTATTATAATAGAATCATAGCTAATAATGATATTTTAACATGTATTGATATTTATTGTAGAAATACTAATCTTTTAGCAATATATGTTACCCAAACCATCATATATGAAATAGTACTACCTTTATTTACTATCTCAAACAAATTATAATCAAATATACCTACATATTCTATGATCATTTTCAAAGAAAATATACATGCACATTATATAAGAAAGAAAATAATATATTATTTTTTTAAATGTTAAGATGTCAATACATGGCGACATAAATAACAAGCATCACCAAATTCAAAATTTCACTTAGTCTTACTTGAATTCGTCTCTATCAAGTGTCTTGAGAATTATTGATTCATTCAAATAATAATATGTTGATTGTTCAATTTGATTCAATTTTACATGATTTAATAAATTTTAAATATAATTTAAATAAGTCATTTTACATAATAAAGGGGAGAGCGTTAGAAGAACGTCGAGACCTCATCAGTTTAGAGAGCGAGGTCATCAGAACAATAATAACGAGAAAAAGACTCACTCCTCCACATTTATAACAATTATCAGATTTCCTCTGTTGAGGCAAATTATTAGATTATATAAGATTAAATTTCCTTGACTATTTAAACAAAACTTCACTAATAATTAGAGTCGTTCAAGCTTCATCTTGAACAAGTACTGCTTCAAGAATTGTTATTTGACTTAGAACCCTCTTATTGGAACAATACCTTAACCGATGTAATGTAACTATTTAATTCTATTCAATTTAATTTTACAAAATCCTACTCGTAATTGTAATTAGTTTTAAATATAATTTACAAATAAGTAATAATGTTTAAATATCTAGGCTCAACTCAAGCTTCATCCTACTCAATAGTGCTTCAAGAATTGCATGTATGCAAACCCACAAAATTCAGTAACAAATTGGAATAATAGATTTATCTCAAATGATAAATTATTTCAAAATCAAAAATTTATTTTAGCTCAATATTTATTGAAATTAATATTTTTTCGATCCAGATAAATCGTATCTTGAAAATTTGAGATTTTTTTTATTCTTTAATGACCAATAATTAAATTTTTAAAATTAAATAATAATGAGAACTGATCATTGACTTATAACATGTTTGACCAAACTTCTTTGAGGCCAAAAGTGTTTATGTTCTTAAAAAAAACACCTATTTTTAAAAAATAAGGTGTTTGGCCAAGCTTTTAAGAGAAAATAAGTGTTTTTAGGGAGTAGCAGAAGCTATTTTTCAGTAGCTTCTCCCCAAAAGCACTTATTTGAAAAATACTTTTGTGAAAAATACACTCACTTTTTAAAAGTTTGGTCAAACACGAATTGTAGTTTAAAAGTGTTTTATAAGTTTATTGGTCAAACACAAGCTGCTTCTCACCAAAAGTACTTTTTTTATAAGTACTTTTGAAAAAAATACCTCTCAAAATAAGCTGATTTGAGAAGTTTGACCAAACAAGCTATTAGACCTGATCTATAGGACAATACTAGGACTGGCCGGCGGGAAGGGATGTCCCGGTCCGTTTCGGTTCCGGCCCGATTCCGGGTCCCGGTAGTCCCAGCCCGACTAGGCTGGCTAACTTAATGGGATGGGGGGATACGGGATATGGGACGGGACTGGTTTAATTACCGGTAGTCCCGGCCCTGTTCATCTCGATACCGGACCGGTCCATCCAGGTTTCGGCTGGAATTTTAAAAAAAAATTATAAGCTAGCTGTTTCTAGCCGTTGGGGTGGGGCCCTCCAACGACTATATTCTCTTTTCAGCCCCCCAACCCCCTTTATTTTTAAAGAAAAATTTTACACCCCTTAGTTTAAAAAATACACTTTGGTCCTTTTCTTAAAAACTATAAATACCCCCACATTTTCACAATTTATTCACATTTAACAATTCATCTCTTCTCTTCTCTAATCTCTACTACACACTCATTCTCTTAAGTCTCAAATATTATCAATTATCAGTTTTTCTCAAATTTCTCTACATTCTCTAATCTAGTTGAAATTGTGTTAGTTATTTTAATTTCAAGCTTCAAGTTTCAAGTCTCAACTCTCAAGTTGCTAATTACTACTCGCTAGTTTTGTTACATCAATTTTCGAATTTTGAGTTTCCGACAATTGGTTATAATCGTTTGTTTTTTACACAGATGTTTGGTACATTTGTTCCATAATTCATACTTACTTCTGTTATTTATTTATTTTACGGCTTTACGCATTTAATTTTTATATCTTATTTATTTAAATATACTTGTGTTATATTTATTTAGTCATAATTTTAGTTGTATTTTATTTATTTATTCATAAATTATAATATGGATTCTGAAAAAAAAAATTGAAAAAGGAAAGGGTGTTATGGACAAGGTTGCAGGTGCATTGGGTATTAGTACTGGTAAAAAAAGTACATGTTCTAGTTCAACTGCTAAAAAAAATTGGTGGTTCTTCTTCAGTCCCTAGAGTTAGAATTAATAACGAAGATTTTACGCAATTTGATTGTACTCCTATTAATATTAATTCGGATACTCCATTAGATAATGAAGTTCTGGAAAGGGTTTATGATAATTTATTAGAGGAAGAATTAAATGAAGAAGTAGAAGTAGAAGTAGAAGAGAAGAATTTGATGATACACCTACTAGTCTCGTTACCGAAACTCCAACTCAGGATACTCCTCAGTGTGAAGCTCAACTTCCCCCTTTGCATCCGAATAGGGGTAAGACTAGGGTTCAACGGGCTAAAACTTCAGCTGTTTGGCAATTTATACATCAAATTGAGGAGCGAATGAAAGTTATTTATAATAAGTGTAAAAAGGTATTTAAGCATGAATGCGGATGAAGCAAAGGTGGAACTGGGGAGTTACATAGACATTTATTACAATGTTCTAAACTTGAATATTTGGCGGCTAAAGAAGCCTCTAAAGTCGTCGGTTGTGATATCCCTATTGGATCGGAAGGGAATTCCAATATGGTTCAGGGCCAGTTAAATCCTTCAAATTCAAGTGGCCCTGTTACAAAACGAAAATATGATAGGGATAGAGACCGTGAAAACATCGCAAAAAATGGTTGCGGTCTATGGTTTGCCTTTTAGTTTTTCCTCCCATCCCGGATTTATTATATATATTTAACAAACATATAATCCTTCTTTTGAAGGTTTTTCGCGAAACATGGTAAACGTGACATTTTTAAATTTCAAGCAAAGCATGCTCATTATCTTCGTTTTTTATTTAGTTATTTTGATGGTAGATTTTCTATTACTTCTGATATGGGTCGTAATGTCAATTCTGTTGATTATTTAACTGTTACTGCACATTGGATTGATCATAATTGGAATTTACAAAAAAGAATATTAGGTTATAAAATTTGTGAGCAGAGAAAAACTGCTACGTATATAGCTACTACTATACTTGAAGTTTTACAATCTTTTGGCATTTGTGATAAGATATTGAGTGTTACACTAGATAATGCTTCTTCTAATACTAGTGCTATTAGTATGTTAAGAACTCGATTATGTCCAATTAATAATGCTGCTTTACATGTTAGATATGTTGCTTATATATTTAATTTGGCTGTACAGGATAGCATTAAATTATTTGATACTGGGTGCTCTAAAGTTGAATTAGCATGTTTTTGGATTTTTCGAATGAATAAAAGTTCTAGATTCATGAATTTAAAGAACTTTGTAGAATATGTGAACTTCCATATAGAAAAGTTTCAAAACATGTAAAAACTAGATGTAATTCATTATACGAAATGCTAGAAGTTGCATATATTTATAAAAGGCCCAAAGGGGCAGCGTGGCATGGACCTGGTCCTCCGCGATGGGCGCCGTGGCACGCCCGACTATTGGCGCGACAGGGTCCGTGCCACGGACCCCAGCCCACCGCCTCAAGTATATATAAGTTTTTCCCTTTGATTTTATTTCATTTCCAACTTACATATTCGGCCAGCAAAGGAAAATTACTAGGGAAATCAATAATTTTCTTCCATTTACGCTGTCAAATGCTGCCCGAATTCAAATTAACTTCGGGTATCGAAGTATAAAACGGTGAGGAGCATTACTAGGGAGTTAGTTTCGCGAAATTCGCCCAGCAAATCGTAACTCCACCGAGCTAAAGTTGTTGGAATTTCTCCAAACTAGTATCAATACGATCACAGGCTTAAAATAAGCATTTCTCCCTTCTAGATTCTCGAGAAATTATGAGTTTTCGATCGTGTTACGTCAAGTTGAAATATATTTAATATTTATATATAAAGTTATCATTTTTATCGAATTTAGTATTGATATTAGCCTTATTTTTTTAATAATACGATTGCAGTTGAGAAGAGCAATTGAATATGAGCTGAAACTCGCCAGTTAATCAGTAAACGGCGAACGAGGTATGTTAAGACAAATTCCTTTGGCAAGTTAGTTCCTATAGTATAATAACCAAGTCTAAATCCCAGTAAGAGACTCAGAAGTACGTTAATCATGAATAGTTGATGTCATTAGCTGAGACTAGTATTCGACGCTTTGTTTGGGATTTGATTTGTCTATATAGCCCTCTATGACCCACCCCAGGGTTATCAACTGTGTCGATACAGGCCAGGGGCGAGATGACGTCGCTCCAAAAAGAGTGGCATGCCGTCCGCGAGGGAAGAAGATGGGGTCCCAGGTCCTCATAGAGTCCATTCCATGGCTGGACTATTATACATACACCACAGCAGCACCATACCCCTGACGAGCCTGGTGCTCGGGGTGCAGACATCAGGAGTCCACTGGACTCAGACACAGCTACAGTCAGAAGCCGAGTGGGCTCAGTTGCAGACCCAGAGGACTGGAAGGACAGCTATAGTTACTAGTATGACCCATTATGACTTTGATAGGGTATATAGATTGACGTGTACTCACCAGGACTTATGGGAGCCCCAGGTGGGTTATTTTGTGCTGGTTGTACCTTCCGGCTTATGGGGGCCAGGTAAGGTTTATGTTTGCTTTGGTTATTGAAAATTAGACAGTAAAACGTTCTATGATTGTACCTTCTGGCTTATGGGGTCCAATACCAGTAGAGTTGTAGACACCTGAGTAGGGGTATATAGATTGAGATATGCTCGCCAGGACTTATGGGGGCCTGAACGAGTTATTATGTGCTGATTGTACCTCCCGGCTTATGGGGGCCAAGTGGGGTTCTTGTATGAATTCTTGTCTGCTAGCTGTAGTGTATAAATATGTAAGTATGCAGTCTTAGCTTATGTACATGTAGTGTTAATTAGATGTAGATTACGAATCAGCAGGCGTACAGGTTAATCTTTTGGCTCTTCTTTTTATTTACTTCTAGTCCTATTCAACTTATCTATTGCCTTACATACTCGGTACATATTGTACTGACACCCTTACCGGGACGCTGCATTACTTGCCTGCAGGTACAGATAGACGAGGAGCAGGTCCCTCGTAGTTTTAGTTAGCCGTACAGAACCGTCAACTCCCTTCTTCTAGGGCTTGTGTGATAGAGGTTTATTCCTTTTGTTTGTACATATGGGTAGGTCGGGGCCCTGTCCTGACCATATTATTACTCCTAAAGGTTTGCAGATTGTGTTACTTCCTTGTGGTTAGATGATATCGACCGTATGGGGCCCATATGTGTTTTAGACTACGTGTGTTGGCCGTGTGGGGCCCTTTTTAGCTATCGATTGGCAGCCTTATTGGCCCGTATAGAACTCCCTATGATTGTTTGTCTCTGGTTAGCTGTTTACTTTCACAGGTGGCTATCGGCCTTGTCGGCCGGGGGTTGTATTTACAGCCGCTATATAGCCCATTGTTTTCTTGATTCTAAAGATAGAGTCAGCCCTGCACCAGAGGTGCTTAGGCTCAGTCAGCTCAGCAGTTCAGATCCTAGTAGGGCACTAGGTTCCAGTCATGCCTCTCAAGGTGGGGCGTAACAAACTTGGTATTAGAGCAGGTCGTATCCCAGGGAGTCTGCAAGCCGTGCTAAGTAGAGTCTTGTCTATGGATCTGTTGTGCACCACATACTATAGGCAGGAGGTTGCAAGGCATGATAGGATGGTTACTCTTTCTTCTTCTCAGATCGTGCTATAGAGAAAAGTTTCATAGGGTTAAGTCCCCAAGTTTTCCTTGTTATGTCTGTCTAGGGTAATGTTTAATATAAGACAGACACCAGCCAGTTGCAAGCTAACTACAACGGCAGGAGGAGGTATCATTAAGATGCCACAGTTGGGAGATAGTCAGCCTAAGGACGGGAGTGGACGTCCTTGATCTCCCCAATACTCTCCCGAGGTATCAGGAACCTCACACTGTGATACATCTACCAGCACTGCCTCCAGTTCATTTTTATAACCTCAGAGTAGGAAGTCAGGAGTATAGCGTATATACGAGTCGACTTATCTGTTAGATATACAAGATCTGGTCAAGACGACAGTTAATATTAGATTACTTGATGGATGTGAAAAAGAGAGGGAAATGCAGGATTCCCACCTCCATCCTTTCGAATGTTGTATAGTTTCATATTCCCGTTCCCTTGCGGTAAGAAAAGGCTATTCCTACCTCTTAGTTTTGTTTCCAGTATAGCAAAGGGTGTAGGAATTGAGGCGATATTTCCCGGAGTAAATAGTAAGCGAAGGTTGGATTTGTTGACTCCGAAAAGTGTTGGGAAAGAGTAGGGACCCCCAATATTTATGTAAGTTGTCCAGACCTTCACGGTAATAAGTCACAAGGGCGGGTAAGACTACCAGCTTACTAGAAGTGTGTGTAAGAAATCCATCAGTGATAAACTCCCAGTAATAGTCAAGTTCAAGTCAGAAAAAGGCTGAATCCGCCGTAACATGCTAATAACGACAGGATATGCCTGCAAGATAATGGTTATGATCTTAGTTTGTGATATTGAAAGACAGGGAGGTCATATGAATAAAATGGGTCCAACTACAAGCCAGAGGAAGTATAGGCCGAGAACTGGCCGGTAACTTTATTGACAATGTAAGGTAGGTACCATGAACCCCAGAGCTCAGTCTAAGGAAGGTAAGGGGAAAAGCACAAATACCAGACTTTGAGGGAAATTAGAATCACCTCCAGGTTGGTAGAACATCACATATAGAGGACTAAGCCTCGGGCTAACAGTTAAGAGACAGTAAGGTTGTATCCTAGAATGTTGCGGTACGCCCGCCTAAGGGAAAGGTAAGAGAATTCCAACATGGAGACTCTAATCTAGTGCAGCCTGAAAACAAGGCCCAGCGGACAGTTATGGGCCTTCAATATAACAACAAGCAAGGTCACAAGGTCCAGATGTTGACCTCACATTCCAAGGGTGGCGGAACTTCAAATAGCAGACCATAGCTAAGGTGCATGTGTTCGTTGCTCCCAGAATTTAATGAAAATGCAATGAGATGGTACGAGAGGACAGGAGATATCATTAAATCATAGATGAGGAGCCCCAGTGACAGGCCAGAAAAGGTGAAATAGCAGGAACCAAGTTATCCAATATAAGAGATGGTCGTGTCTGCAAGGGAGTGGAGAGTAATTAATATGAATACAGTCATAGGATTATCTCATACCAGGTGTAGCCTGATCTTATTTGATTCAGTATAATAAGACCAATGAGGTCAATTCGTGCCTCGCCAGATGAAATTATGTCACCACTAAGACTTATGTCAGGTTAAATATCCCAGAAGTGGATGGAGTGCATGGAGCCCCAGTGTTTGATAAACTCTGACAGAGGGGCGCAATCTACGACTAAATTTTAGGAAAGGATGTCAGAACAGACGGTGACATATGTTAACGTGAGCACAGTTCCTCGTACCCCAACTGGTGGCTAAGTAGAGTATACAACTCAGACTCTCGAGGCCCACTATAAATGGAAGTGGAAGCCTTTGGGATGATAACTTCAGGCAGATAGAGCAAACCTGGACATGTTTAAATGGGCATAAGGAAAAAGAAAAGCAGTCAAAGACGTCCAAATCACTGAGGAGCTAGCTTATGAAGAAGCTCTAGTAGCCATACTAGATTGGCAGATCCGCAGATTAAGAACTAAAGCTGTTGCTTTCGTTAAAGTATTATGGCGAAATAAGAACCGAGAGGAGATGATCTGTGAGGTAGAAGACGATATGAAAGCCAGATATCCTCAGTTATTTCAGACTTAGTCAGATTGTGCAGCTAGAGGTATGTTGTTGTTGTTGTTGTTGTTTCATAAGTTGCATTATATACATGTATATGTGCGATAATTGATTTCAATCTATTGTGGAATGAATGCCATAGTATTGTGTGGAGTATATGTATTGGATTTTTCTGCGTTTCAGGTTTTTGGATAGTCCATATTACAGGGGATACTCTGTTGAAATTTTTTTAGAATAAGTAATTGCAAGGTTAAGGTTCTTGCAAGTAGAAGTTAACATTCGAGGAGGAACGTTCTTAAGGGGGGAGGATGTTACACCCCATAAGTTTCTAATGTTTAGTCGGTCTATTCATATGTTGGTTGAGAGTTTTAGAGTGCCATACGTACGAGGAAAGGGCCCGGAGGAAGGACGAACAAATGCCAAGTCAGGATTTCGCGAGAGGAGGCCGAACCAAGCTGCCCAGAGGGGCAAAGTGGCACGGAGCTGCTCCTCCGCATTAGCCAACGTGGCACAGAGCAGAATCAATGCGTTGGGAAGCGTGCCAAGTTGTCTTGTCTGCTGCCTCAAGTATATAAAGGCGTCACTCTTAGAAGTTAGATTATTTTTCATTTATCCTCGGCCAGCAGAGGTAAGAACGAAGGAGAACATTGGGAAATCATTCGATTACGCCGCTAAATGCCATCCAAATCCGAATTAACTTTGGGTACTGAAGTATAAGGCTGCAGAGAGCATTGCTGCGGAGTTATTTTCGCAAAATACGCCCGATAAATCGTCGTCCTGCCAAGCCAGAGTTGGTGGAATTGCTTCAAACTAGTGTCAATATGATCACAGGCTTAAAGTAAGTATTTCTCCCTTCTAGATTCTCGAGAAATTATGAGTTTTTGATCATTTTTTGATAAGTTGAAGTGTAGTCAATATATATATATATATATAAAAGTTATTGTTTTCTTCGAATTCAGTAATGAAGTTGGCCCTATTCTTCCATTAATATGATTACAGTTGAGAAGGACAGTTGAACACGAGCTGATACTCATCAGTTAGTCAGAAAACGGCGAACGAGGTATGTAAGGCTTAACTCATTGCAAGTATCCTCGTCGTACAGTGTTACTACTTATGTTATCGAATAGAAATAATGATCTCAGATGCTGCAGAAAGTTGCTACCATTAGATTGTAATTCGATATGTTGTAATTAGCTGATATTGATATACATATATAAATATCAGATATGTTGCGAGTAGCTGCTAATAGGGGTTACAGTTATATAAATTCTGGTTAGTTCCTAGAAAATATATACAGATCATACTGCAGGACCCTGTTCACTCCCAATTGCACGCAAGTGCACGTGGTCGTACGAGTAATATAGTGACTTTATTTCAAGCCAGGTATCGAACCCATAGGGACTGTAACTTGGTAGTAAGTTTTCTCTTTGTGTTTAGTAGTCACACATCTTTATACAAGTATACAGACAAAACCAATGATAATTTTCTAGAATAATATCTAATGTAACATTAAGTAAGAATGATGAATTATAGTCTGAACAATAGCACGAACAAGCTGAGGTTAAGGCAGAACATGCAAATATGTAATTTATCGGCTATATTTTAGCTAACACTTCTCTTCGGTTGTTAGTCAGGGATTATTAACCAATGGCTCAGGTCTTTTGAACCCTTCACCAATTAAAGAATTATGAGGCCTACAATACACATTTCTGTGATACAAAAACCCATATTCTGGTAAAACACACTAATTTCCCTAGATGACCAAATATGACGTTACAAATATATTTCTATTCTGCATGTTAATCTTCCCTTAATTTCAGAACTAAGGCAAGAAAATATTCCACTATTCCACATCTATCCAAATAATTTTCCTTTCGGAAATAAAATTCGAATTCTAATCTGTACATTAATAATGGCCAAGCATTAATGTATTGAAAAACAAGAAATAGTAGAACAACCATTCTTAAGAGAAGAGAACAAACTGCAATAACACAAATTACATACTTCTGCAATTAGCCTCAACCTCAATCGGAGGTAATTTAGCCACTCATTTGTTGATTAAACATCTTCAAAAAAGTAGTAATCATACAAGCAATTGAAATTTGAGAGAAAAAGGAAGAGAATTAACCTTAGAATTTCTTCAGCTCAACTACCTGCTACCCCACGTTCTTGCATGAAATGTCAGATATCCAAATAAAAACCTAGTGTGCTATTTATACAAGTAAGAAATTTTCCCGGAATAAACTGGCAACGTGGCACGGAGGCCATCACGGAGCTGAGGCTCCGTACCACGGAGTGGTCGCGGACCCTCACTGGAATCCGAGTGCACAGAAATTTCTTCCCAACGTGGCACGGAAGCCATCGCGGAGCCTAGGCTCCATGCCACGGACCTGTCGCGCACCTTCACTGGAATTATCTCAAAATCTTCAATCTCGGCAGAATGCTACCGCAATGGCAGCGTGACACGACCCCTATCGCGCAGGGCTAGTTGTTACATATTTTCATGCCGACTTTCGCGTTTTACTTCCGAGTCCATTCCTTCACTTCACCAACTCGTAGATTAGTTCCTTAAATTCATTTTAACACTACAAAAATAAAAAATAATCATGTTGGTTAGTATATATCCACATTTACATCAAATCACATGAGAATGTATACATATAAGTAGATAAACAAGACAAAACAAAGTAATAAAGTATCACTTGGGCATGCAATTCTGCCCAAGATCACTACCCCACACTGAAAGCCTTGTTCGTCCTCGAACAACCCTTTTACATCTCATGCAAATAAAGACTCACACATAGATAATTTAGCAAGACAATTCGAGTTACGACTACAATGACTGTTTCAGATAGCAAGTAAAAACTAGTGCATGCAAGATTTAACCGTTAAAATCAAATTTAACTATGTTAAGACTTCCTAGCCTCAAGATTTGACTCTCAATCTCAGCAAACTCATGCTAATCAACTGATCAAGAAATCCGACATGAATGTTATCTCTCATTAAACATGTGCCCTCACAACAAGAGAGTTACCCATTTTTACTCACGAATTTTCAAATCACAATATGTATGGGTATATGAATAAAATTACGCTCGCTCTCTCAAAGAATTCGCATGCATCACGTGGTGATCCATAATCTTTCCCTTAGTGTTGTACTCCACTAATTTAAGGATGTTTGAATGTAAGATCAAGTAGGACTTTTTTAGGTTGTAATGTAAGCTGAGGATAGGTACGTATTCTTCAATAATTGTAACATTCTTCCCCAAACGCTTTTAATACATCACATCTTTATTAGGAATATCTCTTCTCTCACTTTACCCTCCTTTTCGCTTATCCTCTTCTTGTTCCCATTTCCTTAGGCACACTTAGTTTATTGGTAAGAAGTACTTAAGCAAATTTTCATTCATTTATTTTCTTACTCCCTACCAATATTCAAGCATTTTCAAACAAGTGCACCTCTAAGTTATTTCTTAACTTCCACAACTGCTATTTTTCCTTCTTTTTCTCGATTCTCACTCCTTTACTCTTTGGATTTTCACTTAAGTGCTTAGGAGTTTTGGATCACTTACAAGACTAATGAAAGAAAAAAGATTAGTCTTATGTTGTAGCTATCAAAAAAAATAGGCTTAAGGCTCAATGGGGCTCACTAGGATTCAATATTCAAGGTAGGTAAGGCAATGATTAGATATTTGGCTTATTCAAAGAAATGCCTAAATCATCTCCTACACTCTACATCCTTCATTTCATTTTATATACACACTAGGAAAGTTCTAGACCTCCACAATGGCACGGAATATTCGAATAACTTACACGCACTGCACATGCTCAGTTCAAGACATATTCAACAGACTCTTAACTCAGCTAATCACAAGAATTCAAAAATTAAACTTTAATCACATCGAGTCAAATTCAAGAGCCTAGGTATCTCAAACATATTTAGAACACTTGCATGCTTCAACACTACCCATACTTGCATCTTACAATCATGTATAACACACAACAAGAATATCAAACCATTAATTAGCTACGGGTTCAAAAATCAAAACCTACTGACTAAATTTCCTTTAAGACGGTCGTCATCCATCCATCATAGGGAACAGTCTCTATCTATTACTTCGGTTCAAAGGGACTATTCTCTGAAAAAGCACCGAAAATAAAAATCGAGAAACCCAAAACAAAAAATTAAAAATAGAAATAGCAAAAATATTTTAAAATTTTTCATCACATCATCTGCACAAATAATTCCACAACAATTCATTACATCAACAACACAAACGCAATTTCACATTCAATCACACAAACACAAACACAACACAGTCTTACTATAATTTCACGCTTCATGTTTCCCCCAGATGAATAAACACAGAACCTAACCAAAATAACTCCCACCCCACACTTTGTTGGACCACTGTCCTTAGTGTTCGCATATATGCAATTAAAAGCAAAGTTTGGGTGGTGTAAACTCCCTAATCAATCAAAATGTTCTATTTCTTCATCCGGTGCCATTGCCTCATCCCCAAGGTCCGAGTATTCTCCGCCACTTCATCTGACTCAATGTCTGAATCATCCCAGCGAGTCTCCTCATCGGTGGGTACTTCATCTTCCATTGGTTCTACAAATGCGGGCCCAATTCTGCATAGTGCTCGGGGATGCTCATTCAATGGGAAATCCATCTCGAGTTGCCACAATTCATCCTCAGTCGGGGGCCGTCCACCTATCCTCAGTTGCAGCATTTGCATTCCATACATTCTGGCCATATATCAGTCATCCCGAGCATGTCGCTCTGCTAATGTAAGCACAGGCCCAAATGTGGTATCGGGTGCTTCGGTCTTAGTGACATCCAAAGCACGACGGTCAAAGCGTGGGATGTAATCCAGGGCCTCTTCTTCAATGTCATAGCCCCTGAGGTAGGTTGTGAGAAGACCACCAGACACATACCGGTGTCCCTGATGCAATCTGGCTTTCTTCATGGAAGAAATAATTACAGCCCCAACATTAATCTCAAGCCCCTTCATCAACGCATACACCAGACAGACTCTATCCTGGGTGACATCAGTCATATGCACCCCAGGTATCAAGCAAGTGCAAACAATTTTCAACCAAATTCTTGCTTCCCTATTCATCTGTGAGTATGATAGTGTCTGGTGGTAGCCTCTTTCTTTATGACAGATCCACCTAGCTGTTGATCTTTGCCCACATAGTGTGTGTCTGATGTCCGTATATGGTGGAGTGATGTTCAGCTAGCGAAGAGTATGTGCATCTGTGTCCTGTGTCCCCAAGATGGCATTCAGATGATGCGGTTCAAAAGTGACCACTTGTCCCCGGATCTTCACAGTGTGGCTGCGTAGAGTTGGCTCCCAGTTGGCGTAGAATTCCCTCATCAAGTGTAGATTACACTCTCTGGGTGCATCAAAGATGAAGCTTAAGCCCAACATTTGTATCCTATGTAATATCCGAGGGAATTCTTGAGCCAACGGTTCCCTGTCGATTTGCTCTTCAGGGAAATACTTGGACTCCTTGTGCTTGACATACCACTTCTTCCCTTTTTCTATTACCATATCACTCCATATTGCCTCCTTTGGCCCCTAGGAACTGGTGGTGCTGGTGGAACAGCTGAACCCACTCGGTGTCGCTTTCTGCTTGCGCCAGATATTGAGGCACCCTTTCCCTTATCTTGTCGCCCCGACATTTTTCCTGTTTAGAAAAAACATATACTCTTAATATCAATCACAATATGGCTAGCTAATACTAATGCCGGGCTCCAATTGGTCACTCCACACTTAGTTGCTAGCACGGTTTCACGAGTCATAGTCAGTCGGGTACTCAGACTTCCCCTTCTTCATATTTCCATGCTCGCCACTCCCAAAACTTAAGTTAATTAACAAAAGATAATTCACCATTTTGCATATTAACCGTTTCGATTATTCATACCTTCTTCCTCAAATACCAACCTTCTAACTACCACATGTTCAAACTTGATTGTCAAATTTTTAACAAAAACAAGCAGAATGTACAGTCTAATTTCTATTTTTTTCTATCTTTGTCTTCCTCTTTCAACTCAATTTTCAGCCCTAAATGTGGAAAACTTAAGAATTTCAACCAGTATCATGTAATCAATGGGTTCCCCAAAACCAAAACTATCATAATAGCAACATTCATTCACTATCTAATTGATTACAATAATTTTTCACTATTTAGGGTAAAATTTAAACCTACCACATGTTCCAGATTCAAAATTTTCGAAAAAGTTTAGAAGAACATACCTGGTATCTTGTGTTTTTGAAGAAAAGAGGAAGAATTCTTGAAGCCTTGGCGTGGCACTTTGAGGGAGAAGGGGTATTGGTAGTTTTGTCGTGGAGGGATGAAGAAAATGAGGGTGGAATCGTGTGTTTGGGGTTAAAAAGAATAGATTTCGGGTGGGTCGACCCGACTGCTTAAACTGATCCGTCGCGAGATTGGCCTCAATGTGTCATAGAGGCCATCGTGGAGCTCAGGCTCCGTGAAACGGAGGCATCGTGGACCCTTACTGGACTTAGGCTTACTTGGAATTTTGCCCCAGCGTGGCACGGAGGCCATCGCGGAGCTCAGGCTCCGTGACACGGGGGCCATCGCGGACCCTTACTGCCTCAGTGCCCCAATTTTACCTTTGCTCACCCTCTTGCAATTTTTGTTTGCACTCCGTATCTCCTGAAAATCATCCAAAAACAACACTCAGTTAGAAAATAGTGGGTTTCCTCCCACCTAGCGCCTTAGTTTTTGTCATGGCATGACCCTTTTTTTTATATATATAGTTTCTACTATTATATTACATTACATTCACGGGTTGCCTCCCGTGCAGCGCCTGATTTACCATCGCAGCACGATGCATCTCATCTTCATTCATCCGCTAAGGTAATGAATGTATTCTCTCGATTCACGCCTTCACCCCAGTAGTATTTACACCGCTGACCGTTTACTAAAAATGTGGCACTTTTATCTTCTTGCCTCAATTCAACAGCCCCGTGCGGGGTCATCCTTACCACCTCAAACGGTCCAGACCACTTAGAGCGTAGTTTTCTCGGGAATAACTTCAACCTGGAGTTGAATAGCAACACCATCTGGTCGGGCTCAAATACTCGATGCACTATATGCTTTTCATGCCACCTCTTCGTTTTTTCCTTGTACAATTTTGCACTCTCATATGCATGCCACCGAAACTCATCCAACTCACTCAATTGCAGCAACCGCTTTTTCCCAGCTAACTCAGGATCCATGTTCAGCTTCCACACAACCCAATAGGCTTGACGTTCAAGATCTACAGGTAGATGACACACTTTCTCGTAGATTAACCGATATGGTGAAGTTCCAATTGGCATTTTGTACGCCGTTCGATACGCCCACAATGCATCATCTAATTTGCTTTCCCAATCTCTGCGTTGAGCATTCACTGTTTTCTGCAAAATTTGCTTGACTTCCCGATTCGCCACTTTTACTTGCCCACTAGTTTGGGGATGATATGCTGTAGCCACTTTATGCCACACCCCTTATTTAGCTAGCAAATTCCTGAACCATGCATTCACAAAATGTGCCCCTTCATCACTGATAATTGCTCGTGGCGTTCCAAATCTGGTGAAAATCTGCTTCTTCACAAATCTAGCCACCATCTTGTTATCATTCCCGGGACAAGCTGCTTCTTCAACCCACTTAGACACGTAGTCCACTGCTACCAAGATGTATTGATTACCAAACGATGGTGGAAATGAGCCCATAAAATCTATCCTCCACACATCGAATACCTCAACTTCCAAGATGTGATGCAATGGCATCTCATGTCTCCTGGTGATTGCTCCCGCTCTTTGACATTGATCACATGCTTTGACATAAGCTGCAACATCTTTGAATATTGTGGGCCAAAAGAACCCGGATTGCAGCACTTTGTGAGCAGTACGCTCTCCTCCATGATGACCTCCGTACGGTGATGAATGGCAACTTCTCAGCACCTCTGCTGTCTGACTTCCTGGAATGCACCGCCTCATTACTTGATCTGGTCCTTGCTTGAATAAATACGGCTCATCCCACATATAGTACCGGGACTCATGCTTCAGCTTCTTTCTTTGTTGAGCAGTTGTCTCTGGTGGGTATATTCCACTCACTATCAGGTTTACTATATCTGCATACCATGGAAGTTCTGCCTCTTTCAATGCCAAGAGTTGTTCATCAGGGAACTATTCTCGGATGCGCTCACCCTTCTTCACATGTGACCGATTCTCTAGTCGTGACAGGTGATCTGCAACCTGATTTTCACTTCCCTTCCTGTCTCGTATCTCTAAGTCAAACTCTTGCAGCAATAATATCCACCTGATTAACCTGGGCTTTGCATCTTTCTTGCCAAATAAGTATCAAATTGTAGCATGATCCGTGTGTACCACCACTTTTGACCCAACCAGATAGGATCTAAACTTGTCAAATGCATAAACAAGTGCCAGCATCTTCTTCTCAGTGACTTTGTAGTTCACCTACACGGCATCCAGCGTTTTTCTTGCATAGTAGATGGAGTGAAAAATCTTTTTCCTTCGCTGCCCCAATACCGCCCCTACAACAACATCACTAGCATCACACATCAGCTCGAAGGGGTGTTCCCAGTCAGGAGCAATGAGAATGGGAGCTTCCACCAGCTTCTTCTTCAGCTCCTCAAATGCTTTCACACACTCCTTGTTAAACTCAAACTTTACATCTTTTTCTAACAATCGGCATATTGGTCTAGAGATCTTTGAAAAATCCTGAATGAACCTTCTATAAAAGCCAGCATGTCCTAAGAAACTGCGGACACCCTTAACCGATACTGGTGGTGGTAGCTTCTCGATTACCTCTACCTTTGCACGATCAACCTCCAAACCTTTGTGTTACACCTTATGACTAAGAACAATGCCCTCCTTGACTAGAAAGTGACACTTCTCCCAATTTAGCACCAAGTTTGAGTCTTCACACCTAGCTAAAACCCTATCTAAATTCTGCAAACGCATAGCAAACGAGTTACCAAAAATAGAAAAATCATCCATAAATACCTCAACATAGTCTTCCACCATATCATGAAATATTGCCATCATGCATCGCTGGAAGGTGGCTGGTGCATTGCATAATCCAAAGGGCATCCGTTTGAAAGCATAGGTCCCATAGGGACATGTGAATATGGTCTTCTCCTAATCTTCTAGAGCTATAGCTATTTGATTATAGCCTGAATAACCGTCCAGAAAGCAATAATACTCCTGCCCTGCCAGTCTATCCAACATTTGATCAATGAATGGTATAAGATAGTGATCTTTACGAATGGCCTCATTGAGTTTCCTATAATCCATGCAAATCCTGCAACCTGTGACTGTTCGCGTGGGAATTAACTCATTCTTCTCATTAGTGACCACTGTCATCCCCCCTTTTTTGGGACACATTGAACCGGGCTGACCCACTCGCTGTCTGAGATCGAATACACCACTCCTGCATCTAGCCACTTTATCACTTCCTTCCTGACTACATCTTTCATCACCGGGTTCAGCCTCCGTTGATGTTGTACAGTTGGCTTAGATCCTTCCTCCATCAATATCTTGTGCATGCAGACAGCTGGAATGATTCCCCTGATGTCTGACATCTGCCATTCCATCGCTCTCTTTCGCCTCCTCAAGACCACTAACGCATCTTGCACCTATGACTATATCAGTTCTGCTGAAAGAATGACAGGCAATGTGTCATTTTCTCCCAAAAATACATATTGCAGGTGTGGAGGCAATGTTTTCAGCTCCAATTTGGGTGCCTCCTCTATTGATGGCTTTGGTGATGGTTCTAAGGACCGCTGCAACGGTTCAAACTCCTGCTTCCGAAAGAACATTTTTGCCTCGTTCAGAGTTTGCACCATTTCATATGTTGCACCATCCCCTGACTGACCATGTCCCACCAATGCTCTCTCCAAGGGATCCTTTGGGCCCATAAGCTGCAGTGTTGACTCTTGATCCACAATAGTGATGGATGATAACTCTTCATAGATGGGAGGTAGCTTCATAGCCTTGTAGACGTCAAATACTTCTACCTTATCATGAGCTCTCATGGTTAGCTTCCCAACAGCTACATTGATTAGAGCTTGCCCAGTTGCCAAAAAGGGACGTCCCAAAATAAATGGGACTTCCGAATCTGGCTCAAAGTCAAGAATTATGAAATCCACATGGAAAATAAGGAAGCCCACTTGCACTAGCACATCCTCCACAATTCCATCTGGCCGTGCCAATGAACGATCGGCCGGCTGCAAAATTACTGTAGTGGGTCTGGGACTACCCAACCCCAACTTCTTAAATACAGATGTAGGCATCAAGTTGATACTTGCTCCCAAATCACACAAACCACGAGCTCGAATTGACTGCCCAATAGTAATCTGGATAGTAAAACATCCCGGATCTTTGAGCTTTGTAGGCAATCTATTCTGTATCCGAGAAGTGCACTCTTCAGTAAGTGCAACTGTAGCATATTCTGTTAGTCTTCTCTTGTTTGCCACAATATCCTTTATGTACTTTGCATACTTAGGAACTCTTTACAACACATCTACCAAAGGAAGATTAATGTGCACCTGCTTCAACACTTCCATAAACTTTTTGAAACATGCTTCCTCCTTATGCTTTTGCAATCTCTGTAGAAACAGGGGCGGTGGTCTTTCATTCTCTGCTACCTTTTCACTCTCCCTCACATTCTCATTCTCTTCATCCTGTTCTGTTGCTTCAGCTTGCTGTGGTGGCTTTTCGGGTTCCAACTCCCTCAGTTGTTGTCCACTTCTAGTTGTAACTGCATTCACCCGCTTGGGATTTGTATCTGTATCACTTGGCAATCCACCCCGAGGTCTAGTATTTTGTGCTCCAGCTAACTGTCCCAACTGAAACTCCAAAGCCTTTGTGGCTAACTGCTGGTTTTTCATGTCAGTTGTCAATTTTACTTGGTCAGCTTGCATCTGAGCTTAGTTGGCTATAATGGTTTTTAGCATGTCCTCGATGTTGCTAAACTGAGGCGGTGCAGTATTTCCTCTAAATTGAGACTGAAAATTCTGATGAACCCCTTGGTTCCTGTGCAACCCCTGATTTGAACTTTGCCCCTGATGACTATTGCTACCCCAGGAAAAATTCTGATGGTTCCTCCAATTCGAGTTGTAATTATTGCCATACTGATGATTGTTGCTCCTTTGTGCATTGCCAACAAAATAAACTGAATCTGGATTGGCACCACATACATCAGTTGAGTGTTCACCGCTATCACAGACTTCACACCATACCTGCTGGACTGCATTGACTGGAGCCTGTGACTGACCTAAGCTCATGCTACTAAAATGGGTGTTGATCTGATTCTGCAGTGCGGCTATCTGTGCAGCAATAGCTGTGAGTCCATCTACCTCCAAGACCCCTGCCGCTTTCTTCACCACCTCTCGGGTTGTATCAGCATTCCATTCAAGATTTCCTTGTGAAATACGGTTCAATAAGGTATACAACTCTTCATATGTCTTTTCCAGCGCTTGTCCCCCGGCTGCAGAATCTAACAAAATTTTGGTATGAGGTTCCAAGCCTTCGATAAAAGTATGCACCAACACATCATTTGACTGATGATGGTGAGGGCAATCTCTCAACATCGACTTGAACCTCTCCCATGCTTGATATAAATTTTCACCGTCTCTCTGCTTGAAGCTTAGAATCTGACTTCTAAGCCTGGTTGTCTTCCCTGACGGAAAGAATCTAATTAAGAACTTCTTTGCCAGATCATCCCATATGGTAATAGAATTAGGTGGTTCAGCCTTTAAACACCTCTTAGCTTCCCCCAGCAATGAAAATGAAAACAATGTAAGCCTCACATAATCCGATGATACTCCAGCAGGTATGTATGTGTCACTGATCTCCAAGAAATTTTGGATATGCTGTTGTGGGTCTTCATGAGGGAGACCTATGAATTGTCCGCTGGTATGAATTAACTGTACCATGTTCTGTTTTAGCTCAAATCTACCTCCTGGGTTCGTCCTGCGGATGATAGATGTCACATTATTCACGTGTGGAATTGCCACCTAGCGTACCGGTCTGGCAGCCATCACTCCAGGCACTAACTCTGCCCCGGTGGGTGCTGTTGTTGTTCCAGAATTTTCCTCTGTAACAACTGCAACTTCCTTTCTAGAGCTTCCCTCCTCTGCAAATGAAACTGTCTCTCAGGCTCAAAAAATGGATCCACCAATTCCTTATCTCTTGCCAGCGTCCAGAAAAGACTTAGTACTTGCAAGAGTAACCGCTAAGATCAAGTTGTCAATACTTGTATAGATATTGTTAACTAACACTAAAAAAATAATTTAATTCACCAATTACACCAGTCCGCGACAACGGTGCCAAAAATTTGTTCGCTCCCAATGCACGCAAATGCACGTGGTCGTACAAGTAATATAGTGGCTTTATTTTAAGCCAGGTATCGAACCCACAAGGACTGTAACTTGGTAGTAAGTTTTCCCTTTGTGTTTAGCAGTCACACGTCTTTATACAAGTATACAGACAAAACCAATGATAATTTTTCTAGAATAATATCTAATGTAACATTAAGTAAGAATGATGAATTATAGTCTGAACAATAGCACGAACAAGCTGAGGTTAAGGCAGAACATGCAGATATGTAATTTATCGGCTATATTTTAGCTAACACTTCTCTTCGGTTGTTGGTCAGGGATTATTAACCAATGGCTCGGGTCTTTCGAACCCCTCACCAATTAAAGAATTATGAGGCCTACAATACACATTTCTGTGATGCAAAAACCCATATTCTGGTAAAACACACTAATTTCCCTAGATGACCAAATATGACGTTACAAATATATTTCTATTCTGCACGTTAATCTTCCCTTAATTTCACAACTAAGACAAGAACATATTCCACTATTCCACATCTATCCAAATAATTTTCCTTTCGGAAATAAAATTCGAATTCTAATATGTACATTAACGATGGCCAAGCATTAATGTATTGAAAAACAAGAAATAGTAGAACAACCGTTCTTAAGAGAAGAGAACAAACTGCAATAACACAAATTACATACTTCTGCAATTAGCCTCAACCTCAACCGGAGGTAATTTAACCACTCATTTATTGATTAAACATCTTCAAACGAGTAGTAATCATACAAGAAATTGAAATTTGAGAGAAAAAAGAAGAGAATTAACCCTAGAATTTCTTCAGCTCAACTGCCTGCTACCCTACGTTCTTGCATGAAATGTCAGATATCCAAATAAAAACCTAAGTGTGCTATTTATACAAGTAAGAAATTTTCCCGGAATAAACTGGCAACGTGGCACCGAGGCCATCGCGAGCTCAAGCTCCGTGCCACGGAGTGGTCGCGGACCCTCACTAGAATCCGGGTGCACAGAAATTTCTTCCCAACGTGGCACGGAAGCCATCGCAGAGCCTAGGCTCCGTGCCACGGACCTGTTGCGCACCTTCACTGGAATTTGCTCAAAATCTTCAATCTCAGCAGAATGCTACCGCGATGGCAGCGTGACACAGCCCCTGTCGCGCAGGGCCAGTTGTTACATATTTTCATGCCGACTTCCGCATTTTACTTCCGAGTCCATTCCTTCACTTCACTTCACCAACTCGTAGATTAGTTCCCCAAATTCATTTTAACACTGCAAAAGCAAGAACTAATCATATTGGTTAGTATATATCCATATTTACATCAAATCACATGAGAATGTATACATATAAGTAGATAAACAAGACAAAACTAAGTAATAAAGTATCACTTGGGCATGCAATTCTGCCCAAGATCAGACCCCTCGCTTAAAGGGAGCAGGTTAAATGTGACTCGTGTTATGAACGCTATGGAAACTCTTTTAGTTCTCAGTTTATTGTGATGGTAGGCGTATATGTTTGTTTCCAGGCCTAGACTTCAAAAACCCATAAGAGTTATGGGTCTGAATCAGTTGGTTAAATAGTATGGGCACAGTTAGACGGTCTAATGACCAGTTGGCGCCTGTATTGGCAGGAAAGCATCCCTAGAGGTTATTGACGTTATAGCACATTCCAGAACCATAAATAGAGACAGAATAGGTATATTCTAGAGTTAGCGGCACTAGGGTTGTCCACTGTATTGAGTGATCGTTTTCCATCCCTTCAGCCTTATCAGTGATTGTCAGTCTTAGTAGACTTAATAGTTACCACGTAGGATGCCCAGTAAGCCAGCCAGTTGTCTGAGTTAGATAAACCCGTGGGCACCCCAAGGAGGGGTCCACATCAGTAGTCAGTGACGGGCCAGCACCCTAGCCGGTTCTTGTAAGGTATTCAGGTACAGAGTGCCAGGAGAGGGCCAGTCTATATTGAATTGCCGATAAGATTGGGAATTGCCCAGAACAGTAATACAGATCTGAGTGGATCCAGTTAAGGCTTAAGGAGTCAGTAGTACTCTGCTAGTACAATGTTAGCCACAAGTTAAGGAGATCGGTAAGCTCCCTATGGAGGACCAGGGACCGATCGCGTCGAAGCAAGTTTGATCAAGCCCATCCCTAAAGTTGTTTAATTAGAAGAATAAAGTAGTTAGGTATCCGTGACCTCACATCTATTCATGAGTTATAGATGTCCGAGTAGAACATTCAGAGTATTGACAGGCCACTTCAGACCTCGCTCTATTCAGCCTAAACTATTAGATATCATGATCACTATCAGGATCCTCTAATCAAATACGGACGCATGGCGTGCCTGCAGACAGCCATACAGATCAGCCCAGAAGCGAGTAGCATTAGCATGAGGCCAGAAGGCACGATACGCTCTCTTTATACAGATAGATTGATATGTCAGTACAACACCTGGGTTGGGGTTGCCCTTAGTTAGAAGCCTTCCATGACTGCCCCAGGGTTAATAGATGTGTCGACTCGCCCGCAGGGGCGAGGATACGTCACTATACGGAGCGGCATGCCGTCTGCAAGGGACGAAGATAGGGATCCAGATCCTCATATTGCCGTGGTTGTCCTTATACATACCCCCGCCGAGCGTTTACGCCCGGGGTGTAGAGATCAGGAGTTCTCCAAACTTAGACACAGCTATAGTTCAGGGGCCAAGCGGGCCCAGTTGTAGACCCAGGGGACCGGTAGGTTGGCTACAGTACCAATAGAGTTGTAGACACCTGAGTAGGGGTATATAAATTGAGATGTTCTCGCCAGGACTTATGGGGGCCTGAATGAGTTATTCTGTGCTGATTGTACCTCTCGGCTTATGGGGGCCAGGTGGGGTTCTTGTATGAATTCTTGTCTGCTAGCTGTAGTGTATAAATGTGTAAGTATGCAGTCTTAGCTTATGTACATGTAGTGTCAATTAGATGTAGATTACGAATCAACAGGCATACAGGTTAATCTTTCGGCTCTTCTTTTTATTTACTTCTAGTCCTATTCAGCTTATCTATTGCCTTACATACTCGGTACATATTGTACTGACGCCCTTACCGGGGCACTGCATTACTTTCCTGCAGATACATATAGACGAGGAGCAGGTCCCTTATAGTTCTAGTTAGCCGTATAGAACTGTCAGCTCCCTTCTTCTAGGGCTTGTGTGATAGAGGTTTATTCCTTTTGTTTGTACATATGGGTAGGTCGGGGCCCTGTCCCGACCATCTTATTACTCCTAGAGGCTGCAGATTGTGTTACTTCCCTGTGGTTAGATGATATTGATCGTGTGGGGCCCATATATGTTTTAGACTACGTGTGTTAGCCGTGTGGGGCCCTGTTTAGCTGTCGATTGGCGGCCTTGTCGACCCGCATAGAACTCCCTATGATTGTTTGTCTTTGGTTAGCTGTTTACTCTCACAGGTGGCTATAGGCCTTGTCGGTCGGGGGTTGTATTTACAGCTGCTATATAGCCCGTTGTTTTCTTGATTCTAAAGATAGAGTCAGCCCTGCACCAGAGGTGCTTAGGCTTAGTCAGCTCAGCAGTTCAAATCCTAGTAGGGCACTAGGTGCTAGTCATGCCTCCCAAGGTGGGGCGTGACAACTCATTAGTGGATCGAAAGTTGCGTACCACGCCGGAATTGATTCGGCGACCTTTTTCAGTGTCTACCCTCATCGGTGATTCCGTTATAGCAAAAAGGGTTTATCGAGGGTGCACAGTAGAGGTCGTTGGTCGCCAGGCTTTAGCAGATTTGGTAGAATTAGAGATGATTGATTTTGATGTAGTTATGGGTATGGATTGGCTAGCTCTGTGTTACGCCAATGTAGAATGCTGGACCAAGACTGTCCAATTCCACTTTCCTGGGGAGGTAGTACGGGAGTGGAAAGGTAGTGCGGCTACGCCGAAAGGTAGGTTTATTTCCTATCTTCAGGAGAGAAATTTGATAGCAAAATGATGCATTTATCATATTGTCAGGGTTCAGGATGTCCAAGAAGAATCTCCGACTCTTCAGTCTATTCCAGTGGTCAATGAATTTCTAGATGAGCTTCCTGGTATTCCCCTAGAATGGGAAATCGACTTTGCAATTGACTTATTACCGGGTACACAACCTGTATCTATTCCTCCGTACCGAATGGCTCCTGCTGAGCTTAGGGAATTGAAGGAACAGTTGAAATATCTACTAGATAAGGGCTTCATAAGGCAGAGTACTTCACCGTGGGGCGTGCCAGTCCTATTTGTGAGAAAGAAGGATGACTCTCTCCGTATGTGTATAGACTACCGGCAGTTGAATAAAGTTACTCTCAAGAATAAATACCCGCTTCCCAGAATCGATGATTTGTTCGATCAGTTACAAGAGGTGAAGTGTTTTTCCAAGATTGATTTAAGATTTAGGTATCATCAGATTAGAATCTGGGAAAGAGATATTCCAAACGCTTTCAGGACTAGGTATGGCCACTTTGAATTTCTAGTCATGTCTTTCGGGTTGACGAATGCTCCAGCAGTGTTCATGGACTTGATGGACAGTATCTTTAGATCGTATCTGGACCTGTTCATGATAGTATTTATTAGCGATATTCTGGTGTATTCCCGCTCAGAAGCAGAACATCAGGATCAATTACGGACAGTGCTCCAGATTCTCAGAGATCGTCAGTTATATGCAAAACTTTCCAAGTGTGAGTTTTGGCTGAATTCAGTGGCCTTTCTTGGTCATGTTGTATTAGAAGCTGGTATCCAGGTAAATTCCCAGAAGATTGAGGCAGTAAAAACATGTCCTAGGGCAACAACTCCAATCGAGGTACGCAATTTCCTGGGATTAGCCAGGTACTACAAGAGGTTTATATAAAGGTTTTGTACTCTGTCAGCACCCTTGACAAAGTTAACTCAGAAATCAGCCAAATTTCATTGGACCAAAGCATGTGAACAGAGTTTCCAGGAGCGGAAAAATAAACTGACATCAGCACCCGTGTTAGCTTTACCAGATGGGTCAGAAGGGTATGCAGTGTATTGTGATGCTTCGGGTGTCGGGTTAGGATGTGTTCTAATGCAGCATGGTAAGGTAATTGCTTACGCTTCGAGACAGCTGAGGAAACATGAAAAGAACTACCCTGCCCATGACCTGGAATTAGCCACAGAGGCACTATCTGTACGACATTCATGTAGATATTTTCACTGACCACAAGAGCCTCAAGTATATCTGCACGCAGAAAGAGTTAAATTTGCTGCAGCGCTGTTGGTTAGAATTATTAAAAGACTACGACATAAACATTTTGTATCCTCCAGGAAAAGCCAATGTTGTAGCAGATGCCCTCAATCGTAAATCTATGGGGAGTTTAGCATACTTGAGGCTAGAACAGCGGGAACTAGCTCGAGAATTACATCAGTTATCTAACCTGGTTGTCTGTATAGTAGGTTTAGGAAACAGTGGGGCAGTGATTCAGAATACTGTCGTGTCATCATTAGTTGTGGAAGTGAAAGAACGATAGCATGAAGACCCTAATCTAGTTCAGCTCAGAGATAAGGTTCGGCGAGGGGAAGTAATCGATTTCATGGTAACCGGAGATGGAGTTTTGAGATATAGGGATCGCCTCTGTGTTCTAGACGCAGTAGGACTTCGCCAACAAATTATGGGCGAGGTGCATTATTCCCGTTATTCTCTTCATCAGGGTTCAACAAAGATGTATCATGATATAAAAGAAATTTACTGGTGGCCGGGAATGAAAAAGGAGATAGCAGAATTTGTAGCCAGCAGGTGAAAGCCGAATATCAGAAACCAGGTGGACTGACCCAGGAGATAGCAGTACTGATGTGGAGATGAGAGGCAGTTAATATGGATTTTGTGATTGGGTTACCTCGTACCAGGCGTAAATTTAATTCCATCTGGGTGATTGTTGACCGGTTGACAAAATCAGCTCACTTTCTGCCAATCAGGGCCACCTTCTCAGCTGAGGATTATGCCGAGCTTTATATCAGAGAGATAGTCCAACTGCATGGTGTTCCGTTATTGATTATTTCCGATAGAGGAGCTCAATTTATAGCTAAATGTTGGCAGTCCTTTGAGGAGGGCCTCGGGATGCAGGTTAATCTGAGTACAGCCTTCCATCCTCAGACAGACGGGCAGGAAGAACGTACAATTCAAACGCTTGAGGATATGTTACGAGCGTGTGTGCTGGATTTTGGAGGTAGCTGGGATAAACACTTACCGCTTATTGAGTTTGTCTACAATAACAATTATCACTCGGCAATTCAGATGGCACCTTACGAGGCCTTATATGGGCCGAAATGTAAGTCCCCAGTTGGTTGGTTCGAGGTTGGAGAATCAGGGTTAACTGGGCCAGATATGATTCATCAGTTAGAAGAGAAAGTAAAGCTTATCAGAGAATGTCTGCTGACAGCTCAGAGCCGCCAGAAATCTTATGCTGATGTACGGCGTAGAAACCTGGAGTTCAGTATAGGTGACTGGGTATTTTTGAAAGTCTCACCGATGGAAGGCGTGATGAGGTTTGGCAAACAGGGTAAGCTCAGTCCAAGGTTTATTGGGTCGTATCGAATACTCCGGAGAATAGGCCAGGTGGCATACGAGCTAGATTGCCATCAGAGTTGGAATATGTTCATCCACTTTTCCATGAGTCGATGCTACGAAAGTGTACAGGGGATCCGTCCCGAGTTCTGCCAGTTGAGGACGTCCAAGTCACTGAGGAATTAGCCTATGAAGAGGTTCCAGTGGCTATACTAGATCGACAGGTGCGCAGGTTGAGGACTAAAGATGTTGCCTCTGTTAAAGTACTGTAGAGAAACAAGAATAAAGAGGAAATGACTTGGGAGGCTGAGGACGACATGAAATCCAGATATCCTCACCTGTTCCAGACTCAGTCCAAATTATGCAGTTAAGGTAAGTCATTAAATCAGTCGTTGTTGCACGAGTTATGTTATATATAGCTCAGTTGACTCCAATCTTATTGTGGAATAGTTGTTATAGTGTTATATGAAGTGCCTATACTGGACTTTTTTGCATTTCATGATTTTTGGATAGTCCATATTACAGGGGAGACTCTGCCGAAATTTTTCCAGAACAAGTAGTTGCAGGAGTTAAGGTTCTTGTAAGTGGGATGTTAACATTCGTGGACGAATGTTCCTAAAGGGGGGAGGATGTTACACCTCGTAAGTTTCTAATGTTTAGATGGCCTATTCGTACATTGGTTAAGAGTTTTAAAAGACAATACGTACAAGGAAAGGGCCCGGGGAAAGGTCGGACGAGCGCGAAGTCGGGACCGCGCGGGAGGAGGCCAGGCCAGCTGCCCAAAGGGGCAGCGTGGCATGGACCTAGTCTCCGCGATGGGTGCCATGGCACGCTCGACTATTGGCGCAACAGGGTCTGTGCCACGGACCCCTGCCCACCGCCTCAAGTATATATAAGTTTTCCCCTTTGATTTCATTTCATTTCCAACTTACATATTCGGCCAGCAAAGAAAAATTACGAGGGAAATCAATAATTTTCTTCCGTTTACACTGTCAAACGCTGCCCGAATTCAAATTAACTTTGGGTATCGAAGTATAAAGCGGCGAGGAGCATTACTACGGAGTTAGTTTCGCGAAATTCGCCCGGCAAATCGTAACTCCACCGAGCTTAAGTCATTGAAATTGCTCCAAACTAGTGTCAATATGATCACAGGCTTAAAGTAAGCATTTTTTCCTTCTAGATTCTCAAGAAATTATGAGTTTTTGGCCGTGTTCCGTCAAGTTGAAATATAGTTAATATTTATATATAAAGTTATCATTTTTATCAAATTTAGTATTGAAATTAGCCTTGTTCTTCCAATAATACGATTGCAGTTGAAAAGAGCAATTGAATACGAGCTGAAACTCGCCAGTTAATCAGTAAACAACTAACGAGGTATGTTAAGGCAAATTCCTTTGGCAAGTTTGTTCCTATAGTATAATAACCCAGTCTAAATCCCAGTAAGAGACTCAGAAGTACGTTAATCATGAATAGTTGATGTCATTAGTTGAGACTAGTATTCGACGCTTTGTTTGGAATTTGATTTGTCTATATAGCCTACCATGACCAACCCCAGGGTTACTAGCTGTGTCGACGCTCGCCAGGGGCGAGATGAAGTCGCTCCAGAAAGAGCGGCATGCCGTCCGCGAGGGACGAAGATGCGGTCCCAGGTCCTCATTGAGTCCATTCCATGGCTGGACTATTATACATACGTCGTATCGGCACCACACCCCGACGAGCCTGGTGCTCGGGGTGCAGACATCAGGAGTCTACTGGACTTAGACACAGCTACAGTCAGGAGCCGAGTTGGCTCAGTTGCAGACCTAGGGGACTGGAAGGACGGCTATAGTTACCAGTATGACCCATTATGACCTTGATAGGGGTATATAGATTGGCACGTACTCACCAGGGCTTATGGGAGCCCCAGGTAGGTTATTCTATATTGGTTGTACCTTACGACTTATAGAAACCAGGTAAGGTTTATGTTTTTTTGGGTATTGATAATTAGACAGTAAAACGTTCTATTGTCAGGTATGATCTCTATCCCTTTCTTTCAGTTGTTTTCAGTTCTATCTCTTTATTTAGTCATTTACAATTATCGCCTTACATATTCAGTACATATTGTACTGACGCCGTTTCTGGAGGGCTGCATTACTTGCCTGTAGGTGCGGACAGACGAGGAACAGGTCCCTCTTATCCACCAGCCAGGATTAGCAGAAGAGTCGACTCCTTTCTTCCAGAGCTTATAGATAGGATGTTTATTCCTTTTTGATTGTACAATTTATGGATAGGTAGGGGCCCTGCCCCGACCATAATATTACTCTTAGAGACTTGCAGATTGTTTCTATTTTCCTGTGGTTAGCTGTTATCATCCGTGTGGGGCCTATATATGCTTTAGTTTACATGTTGGCCGTGTGGGGCCTTGTTTAGCTGACAGATTGGCGGCCTTGTCGGCCATAGTTTAGAGTAGCTCTGGATTTACTTTACAGTCATAACTAGACATCATGGTGGTCTTGTCGGCTCGCATAAGATTTCCTGTTGTTGTTGTTTCTGGCTAACTGGTTTTCTTCTACAGGTGGTTATAAGGCCTTGTCGACTAGAGGCTGTGTTTACAGTCAAGATATAGCCCGTTGTTTTCTTAATTTGAGGAGTAAGCCTGCACCAGGAGTGCTTAGGCTCAATCAGTAAGTCAGTTCAGATCCTAGTAGGGCACCAGGTGTCGGTCATGCCTCCCAAGGAGGGGCGTGATAGAAAGCACACAGATGTGGTACATTATACACTCTATTAGGATCCACTGTTACAGGTGCTGCTGCAGTTTCTACTCAATCTGATTCCTACATCATCAAATTGTGGTATATGCGATTGGGGCATATGAGTGAGAAAGGTCTTTCCATCATCAGAAAAATAGGTCTCCTATGTGGACAAAGTACTGAAAATATGGAGCTCTGCGAACACTGTGTATTCGAAAAGAATAAAAGAGTCAGCTTCAAATCTCCAGCAATTCATCAAACAAAAGGTACTTTGGATTACATTCATTTAGATCTTTGGGGTCATTCTCGTACCCCATCAAAAGGTGGTGTCAGGTATATATTAACTTTCATTGATGATTATTCAAGGAAAGTTTGGGTTTATTTTCTGAAAAATAAAAGTGATATTTTCCTAACTTTCAAACAATGAAAAGTTTTGATTGAGAAACAAACTGGAAAACAGGTCAAGTGGCTTAGAACAGATAATGGCTTGGAATTTTGTAATGATGAGTTTAAAGAATTTTACAAAAATGAAGGAATTGCTTGACATGGCACTGTGAGGATGACTTCTCAGCAAAATGGTGTTGCATAAAGAATGAACAAAACTCTTTTTAGAAAGAGCTCGTTGCATGATCTCAAATGCTGGGTTGACAAATGATCTTTGGACAGAGGCTATCTCTACAGCTTGTTACATTATTAATCGTACTCCTTTTGCACCTTTGAACTTTAAGACTCCGGAGGAAATGCGATCAGCTTGGTTGTCCTCGTACATGCATGTGAATGATGAAAAATTAGAGCCAAGGGCTAAAAAGTGTATTTTTCTTGGATATGCATCCGGGGTGAAAGGATCCAGACTTTGGTGTCCTGATCACAAGTCACCAAAATTTATAATTAGCAAAGATGTAACCTTTGATGAATCCTCTATGTTACATCCTAGAAAAAAGTCTTCTAGTTCTTGTAATAAGAATAAAGAGCTGGGTATACATGAGAAGGTGGAGGTTGAGCTTGGCATTCCTTTTGAGCCAAACTCATTAACTGTGGAACAAAATACAGTTGAAACTCCAGAAACTGAAGCTCCAGAAGTTAAGCTAGAAATTGTAACTTCTGAAGTTGAACCAAATGAGTATTCCATAGAGACACACAAACCAAGGAGACAAATTCAAAAACAAGAAAGGTATGGAGATTATGTTGTATTTGCTTTTTCGGTTGCACAGAAAACTGAAGAAATTGGAGAACCGTCAAGTTACTCGAAAGCAGTTTCTGGTGCCGATTCAGCCAAGTGGCTGATTGCAATGAATGAAGAAATTGAATCTCTACACAAGAATGGTACTTGGTCTCTTGTGAAGCCGTCATTAGGAAAAAGAATTTTGGTTGCAAATGGGTCTCATGAAAAAGGATGGAATTTCGGGGGTTGATGTTGCAAGGTATAAGGCACAATTAGTTGCAAAGGGCTATAGTCAGGTACAAGGAGTTGATTTTAATGACATTTTCTCACCTGTTGTTAAAGATACTTTTATTTGTGTTTTGCTTGCTTTAGTTGTCATGTATGATTTGGAATTAGGATAGCTTGATGTTAAGACAACTTTCTTACATGGCAAACTTGAGGAACAAATATACATGCATCAACCTGAAGGATTTAAAATTAAAGGAAAAGAATATCATGGTTTCTTGTTGAAGAAATCCTTATACGGATTAAAGCAGTCTCCAAGACAATGGTACAAGAGGTTTGATTCCTTTATGTTGGGTTATGGTTATTCGAGAAGCATGTATGATAATTGTGTTTACTTTCGAAAGTTAAATGATGGTTCATTTATTTACTTATTGTTATATGTTAGTGACATGCTCATTATTGCTAAGGATTTGACAGAAATTCACAATTTGAAAAATAAGCTGAAAAGTGAATTTAAAATGAAAGATTTGGGAATAGCTAAGAAAATGCTTGGCATGGAGATCAAAAGAGATCGAGGAGCCAACAGGCTATTCCTAACTAAGAAGAAGTACTTGGAGAAGGTCTTGGAGAGATTTGACATGAAATATGCTAAACCGGTTAGTACTCCTCTTGCTGCTCATTTTAAGTTATCAGCTGCTCAATCACCACAGTCAGAGGAATAAGAGACGTATATGTCACATGTACCATATTCCAGTGCAGTTGGCAGTATAATGTATGCAATGATGTGTACACGTCTAGGTATTTCACAAGCAGTTAATGTTGTAAGTCGGTATATGACTTATCCTAGTAAAACACATTGGCAGGCTGTGAAGTGGATTCTCAGATACTTGCGAGGTACTTCAAGCGCATGTTTGGAGTTTGGGAGAAATACTAACACTTTGGTTGGTTTTGTAGACTCAGATTATGCAGGCGATCTTGACAAAAGAAGATCACTAATAGGCTATGTATTTTGCATTGGTGGTTGCGTTATTAGTTGGAAAGCTACATTACAACATGCAGTAGCTTTATCTACTACTGAAGCAGAATATATGGCAGTGACTGAGGCGATCAAAGAAGCTTTATGGTTGAAGAGTCTATTTGATGAACTGAGCTTACACCAAGGTGGTATTACCATTTTCTATGATAGTCAAAGTTCCATTCACTTGACTAAAGATCAGATGTATCATGAGAGGATGAAACATATTGATATCAAGTATCATTTCATTTGAAAAATTATCGCTGAAGAAAAAAGTCTCTATTCAGAAGATCAACACTAGAGACAATCCTGCCGACATGTTTATGAAGCCTCTTCCAGTTGACATGTTCAAGCGCTTCTTGGACTTGATTGCTGTTTATGAAGAATAATTTAGCCCATATGGGCTTTTGCGGAGAGAATTGAGCAAATTTCTATATTAATCAAAATTAGGCTAAGATAGAGATTTGTATTATGGCAATTATTTTGGTTGTAATTATTTGGGCTCCATCCTTAATAGGCTTAAGCCTATTAGAATTGAAAGCTTGGCTCAAATCATTCTTGGTACCAAACAAACCAATGAATGGATTAGAATTATTGGGATAATTTTTTCTTTTTTAATTTGCTAGTTGAGCCCAAGAATTTCTCTACTATAAATAGAGGAGAGTTCTTTCACTTATTACATACCTCGAAGCAGTTGAAAACTTTTCATTGCTTTCTTCCTTTTGTCTTTCCTTTATTTTAGAGTATTTTATAAGAGAGTTAGTGTTGGGAAACACTTGTGTGAACCCTTTCTTTGGAGCGACCTGTGAGGTTATTCTCTTGGGGTATTCGGGATATTAGAGTATTTATTCTAATTTGTACTCTTGTTGGTATAGTAAAATTACTCCTCTCCGCTTGTGAACTAGGTCACACCGTCCGAATCACGTTAAATTTGTGTCTTCCATATTTCCTTTAATTGTTGTTATTATCAACTTACTATTGTTTTTGTTATTGTCATTGTAACATTGTTTGGCTAAATTCCGCAATACCCGAATTCTCGATTCCTAACATAGGCTTTAATTTTTTTTATGTGACCAACCAAGCATGGTTCAAAATTTTATGCAGGGACTAATTTTGTTTATGCGACTAACCAGACCACCCCTTAATCTCTCTTTGGCTCTCCATCACCACCCATGCGTTCTGCAGTAACCAAAAATGGGGTAAAGCGAGTCCATCAAATTAGACTAAACAAGAAAAGTTTTTACTACATCACAGCCTCACTGGGGTCAAAAGCATAAAAGGGCCCTCAAGTAAACAATTTTAGCAGAATAAACTAAACAAGAGGTATCCAATAAAAAGACAATTTCTCTTCATATCTAGCAGTAAATAAGCAGATACTATCTCACCTAATACCACCCCACCAGGAGTGAAAAAAATTGAAAAAAAAAACAATAATTTAAAGCCAAAGCATTACAAACAAACAACAAAAACTCCAGCAAAATGCCTATTCTGGCCTAGCCTAATGTTACAAACTCCGCATCTTGTAATCATCTTACCCCTGGTAGAACATTTCGTGGGTGTTGAAAGTAGGCTGTCTCAGCCGTCGCTGGTC
Organism: Datura wrightii; assembly: GCA_035772735.1. Taxonomy (NCBI): domain Eukaryota; kingdom Viridiplantae; phylum Streptophyta; class Magnoliopsida; order Solanales; family Solanaceae; genus Datura; species Datura wrightii. Next base: position 18,968,083 of record JASDFA010000001.1, read on the forward strand.
AATGTGAAAGCAAGAAGAACCACAGTAAGAGTAAAAATAATGGTTCCACCTGAAAAGAGCCACATTGCTTTGCTTCTGGAGTTTCCCCTAACTTGGTTACTCACTTCCACCTCCTTAAGGAGTTCCCTTATTTCCTCTATATCATCGTCCTTTGCTGCTCGCATTAGCCTGCCCTGAATCTTCTCCAGTCTATGAAGCCTCGTATCCTTTGTCTCATCCTTCATTGGCCAGAAAAAACCTGTCATCTTCCAGAGCATTATGCCCACATAGATGGCCACAACAACGTCTACACTGTAATGATGGCGTTCTCGTATTTCTCTTTGAGCACTATGAATCACAAAAATCCAGATGAGTGCTGAGCTATAGCCACCATAGGCTTCCTGCATTTGTTATCAAGTTTTAAGCCAGATAAGATTGGTTGGTCACGGGAATTTAGACTTCATATTTAGGGAATGATAGAGGGCATATATACCGTCCATGCCATAGCTGTCAGCACAGCAACAAGCATGTGGCCGCTATATATGAGGTCATTGCAACCCCCTGACGCTTTCTTTAGCAGATGATACCAAGCAGATGATCCCTCAGGAAATGTAGGCCGAAGGAAATCAATCAAAAAGCTCATTGAACCCCAATCTGGTCGAAACTCAGCAGCATATTCCCCAGGATCAGCTGAAAGCAAAAGTGAATATAGAAATCAAAGATCAACACTATGTACTAGAACTCAACCAACAGCATCAAAGAGCTAAAAGAAGCTCGCTTTATGAGCTACATTTCTTATTGTTGGATGTATAGAGTTTTTCAACTTTGGACCAGTCTGACTCGAAGTTAGTAAAGAAGAACTGAGATCTCGGGAAGAAGAGAGGATTGGAAAGGAGAATTACCATATGCTGTGTCCCAGTTAATGATGTTCCGTATGGCATTTGAATCTGTGGCATATGGTACATAATATTTCTGAGCCCAAGGATGAGGGTGATGAGGAACAAGGAACCTAGCAGATGCACACCATGGTCGAGCAGATGGTAGAATTGTGGAGATAAAAGTTATGGCCCGAAGGAGCCTTCCGATTCCCATTGTGAACATGTATCTTGCACCAAGCCCAAGACCAGGAGCTTCAACAGAATCAAAGAGCACAGAGAAAGCAAGCATGATAAACAGCATCAGAAAATGATGTAATCCAATTATACGAGCTCTCAATATATTAACCACTGTTTGAGGTAGTTTCTCATTCAACGACAGCAGCAACCACTGACCAACATCAGGAAGAGGTGATGCATCACTGTCAAAAATTTGCAATGAAGAAAATTTGTAAAGGCTATAGATGGTCATTTAGGAAAAAGAGATCAAAGATAATGGAGCAAAGTTATAATTGCTATTTTTGCTTATCAAAAGGAAAAATATACAATTGTTATTTTCCTTTTCTGGATGCAACCCAAACACTGTAAATTGAGACCAAGTATGCATCCTCTCTTCTATAGCTGTCAATCTTGTAGGAGGCAAAACAAGGTTGCATGCCATAATTGATAGCTTGAGGAAAAGGTTCTCATGTAACCACTTCAGAGCATTCTGATTGAATTTACAGATATCCGTAGGACTTGTTGAACAAAATAATTTATCCATGTTTCAAGAAGGCTTTCACCACTTCACATTAATTACATCAGATAGTGCCTCAACGGACACATTTTTCAAAAGCAAAAACAGTAAATTAATGTCAAACTGTTCTAATAAAATGGTGATACTGGAGGCAAAGTTTATCTACTGTGATGATGCAAGCTAGAGTTTCCTTTAATGTCACTTGCCTCAGACATCATTCTAGAACTACCAATTCAGCATCTTCGTGATATTTTGCTAGTAAGAATCATGTTTTATCTCACTAGTAGAATCTAGGCCATGTATCCTTACACAACTAGATGGCATTAGTATATCTAGAATACAAGAAATATCATAGGTAACCAAGATATGCAACTCTGATTTAGTTATGACCTTAAATACAGCATAATTGGTTCTCTTTTTTGACTATGACGTTACTAGCTATCTCTTTTGATTTTGTTTGATAGTGTCTCAGTATAGAAGCTTTGGGAAAAGTTAAAAAACAACACCTTTTTTAAAAAGTCAATCAATCAACTACGCCACAATCCAAACTAGTTGGAGTTGGCTCAATTGTATGACTCCTTCGTAACAGTTTAGCTCTATTTGGGCCCCCTTTAGTATAAGTAACAACGAAATTTTATTATTAAAATGCATAAAGCTAGGGCTTTATAGGTATAAAATACACCTAAATAGAAAAAAGCAACCCTCAGTCCCCATCAATGTCCATTATATAAACTAATAAACTTGTCCTTCACCCGACCAGAATAGCCCTGTGAATGCATACATATGATTCTTTTTGATAAGTTACTGATGAATATATATGATTTGGCTCTCAGGACTCTAGATCATCTGCCCGTCTCCCTCCTCCTCCTAATTTTCCTTTGTGAATCCCTTTTTTCTGTGCACATTGATACCTGTCTCCCTTCTCCAGTCCCTTGGGTCCTAACATCTTCATCCTTACCCAGTTTTCTCTTCGCTTCTTTAGTTTCCAAGCTCCCTCTCCTCTTCTTCAATTTTGTCAGAGAAGTTCCCATCCTCAATTTCCTAAGCCTTTAGCCTTGCCCCGTTTTCCTCCACTTCTCCTTAGTTACCAAGCTCCTTCTACTCTTCTTGAATTTAGTCAGAGAAGTCCCCAATTCCAACAATAAAAAAGAAGTCGCCCATTCCCAAATTCTAACAATCTGGTCCATATCGTACAAACTCAAACAACATATGCTTTGCCATTTCCAGAATATTTATCTAAAAAGCAATAGTGCTAGATTCCTGTGTTATTTGGATCACCTGGCAGTAGAATGGTTGAGGATTCAGTTAATGATTATCACATACATGATTTAGTTAATCACAAGAAATAATTAAACGCAAATACTATTATTCTTCACAAACATAACAAGAGCACAAACTAATCTACTTAAGATTTTCATTACTTTTGAATCTTAAGATCAAAGGACAACCATGCTAGAGTACATAAGCAAACCAACGTGAATGGAAATGCACCACTCTCAATTCTGTCTCCAGGATAAATGAGATTAACCTATTCCATTTTTTTTCTTCTTTAAAGTATGATGAATATTGACATTATCAGCTTAATCCCAGTATAGTAATCCCAACCTTTTCTTTTTCCTACCAAAATCAATGAAGTTCCTCACTTCCCTTTATGAATATTTACAATCTTCAACGAAAAAGTTCAAAAGCGAATCTATAGAACAATTGACGAAAACCCAAATTAGATCACATTTGGGATGCAAACAAGAAATAACCATTTCCATTTCTTACAATACAAACTCAAACTTACATTCTTTTACAAGCAAAGACAACTGTTAACAAGCTCAAAAAAGCAGTCAATCCCAACTCAGTTTTCCCATCCAAATCTGAAAAGCATTTAGCCCAAAATACGCAAATTTGCCACAACATCCAATTATAAAAACAAATCGAATATCTCATGGGTAAAAAAAGAACACTGCGCTTTAAGTAATATACATACTTGTTCCAATCAAGACCAAGAACGGCGGTGACAGAGCGGACAGAAATGGCTTCAAAAAGAAGAGCGGAGAGCAGAAAAAGCATTGCGAATATAAAGGGTATAGCTGAACGAAGCTCCGATGGCCAGTGTTTGTAAAATGGGACCCGAATAATAGCAGCGATCGCCAATACGGTCCATAGTGCCGGCTGTAACCGGTCATGCCATGCCGGAGAAATAAACCGGAGATAGTCTACTCCGATATAAGCTACTGCAGCAAAACCCAAACCACCTCCTCGCCGGTTTGCCAAGATCGCCGGCGACCGCTTCATGTTTTTTTTGGTCGATTAGTGAAGTATTCTTGCTGACTGAAGAAGTTTGAAGCTTTCCCAATTTACTGTATTTTCTTTTTAATATATTTTCACATTTTATTGGTACTTTTATGTGTTATATTAATCTTTTTATACTTTTTGGCTTAATGTTGTCTATTCCTATAATCACCAAAGGTAACCAATCAAATAGTATTAACCTTATGATTTTTCCTTTTTTTGTTCTGTTTGAGTAAGGACATTTATTTGAATATCAAGCAAGCAACTGCATTAAATTAAAGATTTTCACAGTACATATATGGTTGAATCAGGTAAATATATCATAAATTATAGTTAATAATAAAAATTAATATAAATAAATAAATATTTATGTTGATGCATGGATATATCATTCATTTTGAGGAAATTTAAATTATTGTGGTGTAATTTTCACCGATCCAGCACTAATATTCTTGACTTATCCTCTCCAGGATACAATAACTTAACAATATCGTGTGACTCAAACAACTCCAAATTAATTGAAGAGTCCAAAATTCCACCAAAAGAACATTTTCCTTCAACATAAAATTACTCTCTTTTTGTATAGTGAATTAGTTGAATCTTAGAATTATTTTTTTTGTGTCAAGTCTCTCTTTCACTACACTAACTCAAAATATACTATAATATTTTTCACACTTCTCATATTTTTCTCTACTTTTTTCATACATCGACACAAGGAAGAAACATCCTTTATATAGTTGTAGAATTTCTTCCACAAGTAAATGTCAAGAATGTGAAAAGTTATTTGAGGTGTAATTGCGCAATTAGTAGGATATAATATGGAGAAAATGCTATTGTGGTTACATGAGTTACAAGAAATAATGACACCACTTTCTCCACTTTATTTTCACTAATTATCATATACTTTAATATTATGATTTTAATATTAAAATACATAAACACCAACATTTCCTCACTCATTAATATTAAAGTAAGAGAGTTCGTCAATTTAGTTGAAGGAAGACTATATATAATGAAGGTGTGCTCTGCATTGAACCTTCACTCAGTAAAACAACAACCTTTACTCTAGAGTCAGTAGTGGTCTCAAAACTTGAATTATAACTTCTTAGAGAAAATAAAGTATCACTACTTACACATAATAATTAAGATATTGACATAGGCTTTATTAGCTAGCACATTACGGCCCAATCCTGATTTTCATGAGTGTTTTTGAGAACAAGTCTCATTCTCATAGAAAACAACCTACTGTCACGCTCACATAGGTGAAATCTGTCAAGGTGCTCCTGTAATTTTGATACCCCACTCATACGAGATACAGACTTTCATTAAGAGTTTTTTAAAACTCAACCTTAACCAATCATTACAGGTTAAATGCATTTACATCATAGAGAAGTAATAAAATAAATATAATAGTGCGTTTCACAACAAGTCATTATATGATTTATTTTTTCCATCGAACCTGGTCATAGGATTCCTAGTCCCCATGTTGGATTTCCTCATATATGACGCAGAAATTTATAGGCTTAAATCTCATTCCCCTCAATATGCTTCAGACCCTTTATCAGTTTATCTTGCCAAGACCTTGGTTAATTCATTTGCAAAGATTTGACACAATCAATGTTTATGGCACCATTAGTCAAATATGGTCACACAAAAAAATATTTTTCTCTTCATGGGTCTGAATTTATCGATATAATAATGATTTTGTACTCTACCAATAACATTGTTTCCATCACAATTAATTCAAATAGAATGAATTATTTTTCAAATAAGATATTTGAAATAATAAATTCTGTCACGCCCCACCTTTGGGGGGCATGTCTGGCACCTAATGCCACATTGGGACCTGGGCTAACCTGACTGGGCATAGACACCTCTGATTCTTACCAGTAACTTAAAATCAAGAAAACAACGAGCTATATCTTGGCCGTAAACACAGTCTTGGGCCGACAAGGCCACGGAACACCTATAAAGAAAAATAGCTAACCCAATAATAAGGCGATCATAACCACGCTAAAGCTGACAAGACTACTAATTAACTAGTTAAACTAAGCCCCACACAGCCAACACGCAAAATATAATATACATAGGCCCCACACAGCCAACACGCAAAATATAATATACATAGGCCCCACGCGGCCAACAACCACAACAAACAACTGAGAAACTGTAGCCTGCAAGCCTCTAAGAGTGGAGTGATGATCGGGACAGGGCCCCGACCTACCCAAAAGCTGTACAGCAAAAGAACAAACCTTCTCTACTATCAACTCCGGAGGAAGGGAGCTGACTGAACTGTCGACTCTAACTGGTAGCTAGGAAGGTCTTGAACCACGTCTATCCGCACCTGTAGGCAAGTAATGCAACGCCCCAAGGATGGTCATCAGTACAATATATACCGAATATGTAAGGCAGTGGTGAAAGCTGAATAAAGTCAATAAGAGAACTGAAAGTAACCAATAAGGAGGATAGGAATCTACCCTGAATAACCTTACAATCTGAAATATAACTAGCAAGTATATGTACAAACAAGAACCAAGCCGGGCCCCATAAGCCTGCAAGGTACAACCAACACAGAATAACCTACCTAGGCCCCCATAAACCCCGACAAGTACAAATAATGCACACCTCTCTTATCCGAACTACTATAGGCCTGTAGGCATCTTGTGACTAAGGTATACTCGATCTCTGAAGCTGTATCCGAGCCTAGTAGGATCCTATAATTGGGTCTGAGCCATTTGGGCTCCTGTGGCTGTGTCTGAGTCATTTGGTCTCCTGTAGCTATATCTGAGTCGTCTGGGCTCCCTTATTTGTATCTGAGCCATCTGGGCTCTTGTAATTGTATCTGAGCCGTCTAGGCTCCTATAACTGTATCTGAGCCGTCTAGGCTCCTGTAACTGTATCTAATTCCGTCTAGGCTCATGTAATTGTATTTGAGCCGTATGGACTCCTATAACTATATCTGAGCCGTCTGGGCTCCTGTAACTATATTTGCATAGAACTATATACGGTGTCGCCCAACTACGCCTACGCTACTTAGTTTAGCAAGATCACTAACAACCATCCTCAGGCCTCTGTGGCCTCGAGGTGGTAACAAGGCGCCTACTAATCCTTCTAATCGGTAAACAACTGGACAAGAAATTCCTACGTCGCCTCTAGCAATCATCAGAACTGGGTATAAGCCTCCTAACGAGGGTTACTACACTATAATCTCAAATTGTCTCGCAGTAGCTGACGACAATACTATAACACCAACTACTACAAGGTATTGATCTTATCAGCTAGGCAACAGAAGTAACTTGCCGAAAGGAATTAACCTTAACATACTTTAATCAACGATTTCTATGCACTCGAGCAATTCTAACCTGAAGTTAGTAACTCCACTAATCTGCAGCCATGATGCTGAGAAAATAAGGCTATTTCAATACTAACAATCGGAAAATAGTAAATTCTTTCAATAGGATTGACTATAACTTTAACTTTGATTAATTTGGCCAAAAACTCGCCGATTCTCGAGAACTTAGAAGGTAGAACTGCTTACCTACTGCCTGCAACCGCTCAGGACTCAATTTGAAGTAAATTCGATAACCTTTACTTGGCGGGGTTCTGGTACACCGAGCAAATTTTTCAGAAATAACTCCGCAGAGATGATCCTCGTAGGCCTAGAACTCAATACTTAAGATAAATTTGCGTTTGGACAGAGTTTGACAACGTAATTTGACGAAAATCAGATGAAATCCATGTTTTCTCTCTATTCTGGGTCGAGGAGATGTTTGTTAATGTTTTCAATTTAATCAAGGTAAACTTATATAGTACTAGGGCGGTGGCAGAGGGTGTGCAATGCGCCCCCCATCGCGCAGCACCAGGGGCATGGGGCGCTAGCCCGTGCCAGGGGGAGGCTGTGTGATGTAGTGCCCAGTGTCGTGCCCCGTTTTTCTCGCGAAAAATGAAAACTCGACATGTGACAACTCTTAGGATCATTTATACGAAGAGTCGGCACTTAACGATTTGTGGTGCGTTAGGGCACCTTACTAAACATGAAAACTATTTGAATAGCCTACGTCACCAGGTCCGGGCAAGGGTTTAAATTACCTCAAAAGAAAGGTGTTAGGAACCTTTTGAGGTCCATAAATGTGGTTCTCGGTCGGATTCATTAATTATGTGGGATTAACTAGTGACCAAGAAGAGGATTGATTTTAACTTAAATTATTTAAATTTAAACTAAATTAAAAAGCCAAGATTATGTAAAAAAAAATTCAGACAAGCGAGAAGAAAGAAGCTTGATGCCATACATATTAAAGAGATTTTTTATTATTATTCACGATGTACAACCAATTATTACAAGATAAAATATGTATAACAGTAAATATGGGCGAAGACAAATAAGACAAGCAAGAAGGTAATTTAAATGAGACACTATAAATTTATTAATAAATTCATTGATAAAATACATACAAGAAGATATATCAAACAAATAAATAAATTTTAAAAATATAGGACCGAACCTCAAAGAGACGCCTATGTATCTCTAAAGGAAATCAGGTCAGACGTAGTTCTGCATTTAAAAGGGGGTTATTTTAACCTAATAGGATCACCTCGTACAACTTAAATAATACTTCGCAATCATTTAAATTGCTCGTATTATCCAGCGAGCACGGACTATCATGTCCCAACTACCCACCTAATTAATTATTAATCCTAAGCTCTTTAGGCGAAGAAAACTAACACCCTAAATATTTGCCTACCCGTCTCAAGCTTAATGTCCAGAGGCGGTACACAACTATTTTGAATTTAGGGTATAGAATTCTTAGGGCCGTTAAAGGTGATAAACGTCAAACAAAGAACAAATAATAATTTAAGAGCAATTAGCACCCAAGTTTCACATAAGCCTCCATTAAATAAAGGATCAAGTATGCTTCAAATGACTCTAAATTAAATCCTATAGACATGGTTTCTAGTGAACATAATCAAAATTGCTAATCATGGAGGCAGATTACTGATGTAAATCCTACATAAAAAAAAAGGTTGAAGATTTTTTATTATTAATGATATCTATACTGTAACATAAGACGTGTTTCATGCCCAGAAAAATATTTAATTCGAATAGGGTGTTAAATTGGAGTTTAAGCCTATACACAGGATATCTATATAAACAACTTATTGAACATGCTAATATCGTTAATAGCAGACAAATTAAGAGACAAACATGGACCAAAAGTAATTTCTACAGGTAGACGTACTAAAATTCAAACATAAACATGCTTCGAATCGAATTATTTTTGCTCCTTAAGAATGATTTCTAGTAGAAATAATTAAGCTCATATTGTTCCTATAGGCATGATTTCTATGTCAGATTCGTAATTAGAAGTTAAAAAAAATAGTAAAGAAACATACAAACACCCGCCCCAGAGCCCTTCCGATCCCGACAAACTCTTCATTCCCAATCATGAGTAACCTGTTAAAATCAGTGACACAAACAAAGCATACACGTTCCAACATATACATTCTGGACCAAGCTTATTTAATTAATATTTGCAAAGGCATTCATGTTAGATTATGGTATTCGTACACATATTATAAGGTACAAAACACCAAAGTATCTATAAAATTCATACTTTATCATAGCATGATGCAGGCAACAAGTTTACACATTATTATCGAGAATAAAGTAGAGAAATAAAACTGACCAGTTAAAGACGAGTGTAATATTGCAGTTCCGATAAACAGGTAGCAATTAAGGATAGTTTCAAAGAGACTTCAACAAATTAGACCACAAACCTCAACACGTCAAGATCACAAGAATCTCGTGGATTCCGAGCAGTACTCGTGTTGAGGAGGGAAAGAGGAGTGCAGAAACAAGAACTTAGGACTAAAATATTTTTCGGTTTGACAGTAATTATCGAATGCCTTTCCAAGAGAGAGGAAGGCTACTCTATATAGCTAAATCAGACGGTAGATTAAAGGAACGAGATAAAAATGGGAGCCTCAATCAAAGGAATAATAATTTTTCCTTAATTAACAAGGCCCATTAGACTTTAAAAGAGCTAAATGAATTTTTCATAATAAACAAGTAATAAATCATCATAAGAGAAAGGAAATAAAAATCAGTCACACAGAGTCCCTTAAACATGGTCAAACAGACATATTTGTCATAAATATGCACTCCTATCAAACGGGGTCTTATCCTTAATTAGCAAAAACAAGAAAATCAAGATCCATCAATGAATTTCTGTTTACCATTAATAAATTCGAAGAAAAAATAATCCAGCTGTCACATAAATATATTTGTGGTTTAATTAAATAAATATTAAGCAACCATAAATTTGCATATAGTACAACTGTATTGACTTGGTGAAAAAGGTAAAATTTTGAGAATACTCACAGTAATTTATTAAAGACTTAAAAGGGAAGGAAATAAAAGAATCAAATAAGCCGAGGGATTTTTCTTAATTAATAAGGCCGGCAATCAAAATTACTATAAATCAAAATGATTTTTCATAATTAACCAAAAATCCAATAAAAAATAAATCTTACACTAAATCAGTTAAAGGAGCATAAAAAAAACCGTAAATTAAGCCAAAAAGAAATATTTTTCTTAATTAACAGGATCAGAGATCAAGGTCTTTCAGTAAATCCCTATTTACCGTAATTAATAAATTCAAATAACAAATAAAAATTCAGTCATTAAAAATATCCTTTAAATAAGGCAAGTCATATAGAGAGAAAATTCAAACAAAGTTGTCAATAATTATGCTTAAAGAACAGAAATAATTAAATACATATTAAATTACCCTAAATGACGTGTACCAAAAATAAACGGTAAGTCCTATGGGACCAAGTTTACCAATAATTTGTTAATCAGATTGTAATAAGAATAGAAATAAAAGTGAATAAATGCATACATAGATAAATGACAACAAAATAAATGAAATAATAAATAAATGGCTACTAAATTTGCTCAATTAGTACATATTGTCAGCATAATATATGAGCAGAAGTCTGTTAAACAAGTAAAGAAAATAAATCAAGTAATAAAATTTTTAGATTCTTTGAATCACGAAATTATTCCAGTCATGTAAATTGATTCTAAATCACTAGATTTAACTTGATTAAAATTGTCAAGGAAAATCAAACAACAATGTTATCAACTAATTACAGGATTTTAATAAGTATAGAGTCGTGATATAAATATAAATCACAAGTTGATTGAATATGCCCCGCAGCAGTGTCTATGAAAATATATCAAGCAAACAAATAAATTGAGAGCAAAAAGTATAGAAGAACCAGTGAGATATATGTAATAAATATACTAAAACTAAATCCAAATAATCAAACGAAAGATAATCAGAACAATTAATGGGATTGAGAAATTTCGTATGATCTAGCAGATAACACAAAAATAATAATCTGAAGAGTTAAGGGTATTACTATTAAACGGGATTAATTTGAATCCAGTTTAAGAAACAAAAATTCAAAAGAGGCAGAAGACTTCAAATATTCAGATTTGTCTAGAAAATCAGAAGAATGTACGACCATCATAAGTCGGGGCTATGCCGGTGGTGGTTGGCGAAGGGGGAAAACGGACGAAGGTTCGGTATATGGGCGAGGGTGATTTTTCAGCGAATGGAAAAGGTATAGAGATGATGGTGTTGCCGTGTTCGTTGTTCTCTGGTAGTCTGCCGAAGAAGAAAATGAGCAGAAGAGGGAGATCTGGTCTTTGTGGTGTTGCAAGGAGGGTGGCCGGTTTCAGGGTGTGGTAGTGTTCTTTTGGTGGTTTCCAACGGCCAGTTGTTCACCGAAAAATGGAGAGTATGGTGTTGGTGTTTTGGTTCTGGAGCACGGTGGTTTCGATGGCTTGAAGGGAAGAAATGGAGGGTCGGGTGGCGGCGACGTGGATCTGTTGGAGCAGTGATGGGAGAAGAGGAAGAAGGTGAGGCGGCGCTGAAGAGAAAGTAGAGAATGAGGATTAGGTTTTAAGGTTTGGGGGTATTTGGGATATCAAAGGAATGAAAAGAATAGATTTAATTTTGGCCGTTGGATTTAGGGGAATGAATGGCTAGGATTAAATCTAGGGTCGATGGGTCGAGTTGCGGGTTATCCACGGGTCGAGGATTACGTTAATTGGTAGGAATTAATTAAAATTGAATTGAATTTTTAAAAGTAGCCAGATTTGGTAACAATAGGCTAAAATTGACAATTTACGCAGAAAGTGGCTAGATTTTAAATAAATTAGCTGAAATTGAAATCTAACTGCTATTAAATTAATAAAATACTATTCTTTTCAACAATTTAATAAATAGATAATACAGTAATTTACGAAAAAATTATATAAACATTATTACTAAAATAATTTGTAAAATTTAAATAAAATCATGTAAATATTATTATGTAAATAGTTTGTAAAATTTAAGTAAAATTATATATATTTTAAAAATACAAGCTTGTTTTATTAAATGTACGTATACATATATATTAACACGAAATATACTACATATGACATAATTACAAAACATCAGAAAATTAATAAATTAAAATTTTTAAATGTAGATAAATACTTTTTTTTTAAAAAAAAAATATGATTTGGAATAATTATACAAGATTTAAGAGTTATGATAATTAATTATTTAAATATTGTTAATATGAACAAAATAACTACATAAAAATATTTTTTTAAAAAAAACATGTAAGCAGCATATACGGGCGTAGGGAGGTCAAAATTGGGTGTCAACAACTGCCCCTTCTTTGCTCGGGAATGAATAATGAATTGGCGAGCAAAGAACGTTGACCTAGTGGCCAATTTTGTCCGACCGAGGAACGATCTCGATGGGGCTGAACAAAAGGGGAATAAGATTTGTGAAAAAATTGTGGCCGAGACTTCGGTATCAAGTGGCCTACATATCTCGGGTTTACGAGAATCAGGCCGCGTGTAGTTCTAGATTTAGGGACGAACAAAAATTTCTAAAAGAATTTGATAATACGAGGCTTGAATAAAAATGGAGGAAGTGCGGTTGACAAGTTTTAAAATAAACCGCAAAATGCAAAGATGGGAACACGACTCAAAATAAATGCGATAAAAAAAAAGATACATCGAAAAAATAAAGCGTGATCTGTCCTCATTCGTAGCTCGTTCTACCTCGATATTCAGGTAAGCAAAATAATTAAAGCATAGGCATCAACACTTCATAAAATAAACCGATACAAAAATTAAACATGATGCAAATTCCCTTTTGACGATGAGAGTTTGCTTCGAGACAATAAGGATGACGTCTCTAAGCTATGATGTCTTGGGCCATGATATGAAAAATAAATCCTTAGGCCATGAAATGATGTCCGCAGGCCATGAAAATGATGTCTTTAGACTATGACGCCTTGGAGCATGATAAACAAAAAAAAAATTCCTTAGACAATGAAATGATGTCCGCAGGCCATGGAAAATGACACCTTTAGACTATGACGCCTTAGGAACATGATAAATGGAAAGTAAATCCTTAGGCCATGACATGATGTCTGCAGGTCATGAAACAATACCTCTAGACCATGACGCATTCGGGTGAGTGAAAGAATGATAATTAAAAAGAGTAAATTATTTGAGGGCTTAAGTAACAAGATTGATAGCTCTGGTTTATTTGGGCTCAATGCAGATGAATCATAGGGCTCATAATGTAATAATGGGCTCAAGATGCAAATACAAGCTCGCAACACGGATACGGGCTCCAATGTATATCACGGGCTTTAAAATGTATATCAAATGCTCAAAAAGCTATAACGGGCTCAAAATGCATACGACGGGCTCAAAATGCAATAGCGGACACAAATGCAAATACAGACTCAATCATGTAATACGAGCTCAAACATGTCATATGGGCTCGAATGTATTTCACGGGCTCAGAAATATATATCAAAGGCTCAAAATGCAAATACAGACTCAATATGCGAATACGGGCTCAAAATGCATACGACGAGCTCAAGTGCATATGAGGGCTCAAACATAATAATGGGCTCAATCATGTAATACGAACTCAAAAATATATATATAAAGGGCTAAATGCAGATACGGGCTCAAAATGCAAACACGAGCTCAAACATGCAATACGGGCTTGAATATATATCACAGGCTCAAAAATATATATCAAAGGCTCAAAAATGCAATACAGGCTCAACACGCGAATACGGGCTCAAAATGCATACGAGGGGCTCAAGTGCATATAAGGGCTCAAACATAATTGGCCAAATCATGTATATTACAGGCACAAATGTATATCAAGGGCTCAGAATGCAATAACGGGCTCAAAAATGCAACACGGGCTCGAATGCAAATACGGGCTCAATCATGTATATACGGGCATAAATGTATATCAAGGGCTCAAAAATGCAACACGGGCTCAAAAATGCAACATGGGCTCAAATGTAAAACGGAATGCAAATACGGACTTGTAAATCGAAGGGCTCTTAATGAAGGACTAGAAAGATATAAATAGGGGCACAAAGGGTAGAATGACTTAGCTCTGTGTCGCTTTTGCGACAAGATGTCCTCCATTGCTTCCTTTTGCACTTCGCTATTTCTGTACTCAAAGAAAAATTATTAGTTTGTAAATGGAAGGTTGATCTGTATATCTGTCTTGTAACTTCCCCATTTCTGCTAAACACCTATTGTTGAACTCCGTCCAGGTATACGCTTGGGCACAAGATTTAAATAAAAAAGGCATACTTTAAAAATAATTTAGTAAAAATAAAAGTAAAGGCTATAGTATGTAAGAAAAAATCGAGTTAGATCATGGGTCATGACGTATTTTAAAAACCATACAACGTCCTTTTGGAAAATCAAACCCTTTTCTGGACTTAGTCTTGATGAAATTTTGAGATCCTTCTCAAAATTTCTGCTCCAGTGTAGAACATGATGTAGACTTCCTTTGCAAATGACGTAACCATGTGAATTTTTGAGATTCCCTCAAAAATTCTGCCCCAGTTTATAGCTCGTTAACCATATCACCATAGAGAACCTGATAGAATTTTTGAGACCCTCTCAAAAATTCTGCCCCCATTTCAAACTCAACAAAAGGGAGAAGAAGATTTTATTAAGATATAGACCGAGTCCCATAGGGACGCCTACGTATCCCTCTTAAACGGAAATCAGGTCCAACATAGTTCAAATTAAAAAGCAAAGCATAAAGTAAAGTCCAATTCTAAATGTAATATCTCTTAACAGCGTCTGAATTGATAGGCTTGGGACATATTTCATCGTCCATCTCCGCTAAAATAAGTGCTCCTCCTGTCAACACTCTGTGGACCGTGTAAGGACCTTGCCAGTTAGGCGAGAACTTGCCTTTAGCTTCATGGTGTGGAAAAATCCGCTTCAAAACCAACTGCCCGGGTGTAAAAAATCTTGGTCGAACTTTCTTGTTGAAAGCCTTAGTCATCCTATTCTAATAAAATTGACCATGACAGATTGCATTTATCCTTCTTCCATCAATGAGTGCTAATTGCTCAAATTTGCTTCGTACCCATTCTACATCACTCAGTTCTTCTTCTTGAATAATCCTTAAGGAAGGAATTTCTACCTCAGTTGGTATCACCGCTTCATTACCATACACGAACATATAAGGCGTAACTCCAGTAGACGTTTGGAGAGTGGTATGATATCCCAACAAAACAAAGGGCAGTTTCACATGCCAGTGTCTATAATTGTCAATCATCTTATGCAAAATCCTCTTAATGTTCTTATTCGCAACCTCCATGACTCCATTCATCTGTGGCCTATACGCAGTAGAATCGCGGTGCTTGATTTTGAAGCTTTCACATGTCGCTCTCATCAAATCACTATTCAGATTGACACCATTATCGGTAATGATATATTTGGGAGTGCCAAATCGGTAGATAAGATGATCTCGAATAAAATCTGCCACCACCTTCTTTGTGATAGACTTGTGAGAAGTAGCTTCAACCCATTTTATGAAATAGTCGATTGCAACCAAGATGAATCTATGCCCATTAGATGCTGCACGTTCAATGGGACCAATAACATCCATTCCCCAAGCTGCGAACAGCCAAGGCGAGCTCGTGGCATGAAGCTCATTAGGAGGAGCTCGAATCACGTCTACATGGGTTTGACACCGATGAAACCTTTGTACATATTTAATACAATCCGTCTCCATAGTCAACCAAAAGTAGCCGGCTCTCAAAATCTTCTTTGTCAACACCAAACCATTCATGTGAGTCCCACAAGTTCCAGCGTGGATTTTCTCAATCAAATTTGTTGCCTCCTTAGCATCTACATACCTTAGAAATCCTAAATCTGGGGTCCACCTATAAAGAATTTCTCCATTTAGGAAAAACGGGTTGGCCAACCTCTGAACTGTGCGCTTTTGAACACTTGTAGTGTGCTCAGGATAACTTCCATTCTTCAAATACCTTTTGATGTCAGCATACCGTGGCTCACTGTCTGACTCTACCTCAACATGAAAATAATAAACAGGCTGCTTATGGATATGAATAGGAATGGTATCAATGTAATTTTTGTCGGGATGTTATATCATCGAGGATAATGTGACCAAAGCATCTGCAAATTCATTCTACACTCAAGGAACATGTCGAAACTCTATTTTGTTAATCCTCTTACACAATTCTTGCACGCAATGCAGATAGGGAAAGATCTTTGGGTTCTTCATTGTTATACGCCGTAGAATTTCCGGCACCTAGACGACCTATTCGCATGTTGATTAAGCATATTTGAAGGTCATACGTGCTGGAGAAAGGCCCGGGAAAAGATCGGATGAGAAGCCCGTCGAACCATCGCGGAAGGAGCCGAGGCAGAGCCCCTCCGCGATGGCAGCGTGTCATGGAGGAGAGGCCTCCGCGATGGCTCCGTGACACGTTGGCCTTGTCCAGGCCCAAGTATATAAAGCCCCACTTCGGTTTTAAATGATAAAATCCTTAAAAATTTCCAGAGAAACAGAGGCAAACGCAGGGGGAAAAGAAAGGAACGAAGGAAATTATATATTTTCGTCCGATTACGCTGCCAACCGCTGCCCAAACTCAAATTAATCCTAGATACCAAAGTATTTAGCAGCAGAGAGCATTTCTACGGATTTAGTTTCGTGAAATACGGCCGACGAGTCGGCGAGCCACCGAACTAAGGTAAGTGGAATTGGTCTAAATTAGTGTCTATGTGTTCCTAGCTGAGAAGTAAATATTTCTCCCTTCTGGGTCGCTGAAAAATAGCGAGTTTTCGACCGTCTTTCGATAAGCCTAAGTTTAGGCTATAAACTATATCGAAAGTGACGTTGCTCGTTACAATAAAGTTGTATTTAGTATTAATTGACGTATTTATGAATGCAGTTGGGAGAACATAGTTGAAGTACCGGTCGAGCTTCGTCCAACGGACGAATAATTCAAAGATAAGGTATGTAAAGTTAGTTTCCTTCGGCAAGTTAAGTGATATCAGTATAGTGTAATAAATTACAGACCAGTAGAATGTTCAGAAGTCGAGTATTGCGTTATTATGAATATTGGTACGATGTGAGAAACATTGGGTTGTAATGTGTATGAAACCTATCAGTATGATATAAATTCTAACGCAAGTGTTAGAGATTGCCCAGTATACTCAGTATGTGATGTGATATGCCATGTTAAGATATTGTTGTGTTCAGTTGGAACCCCGTGAAGTAGTACAGTATCCGTAAAGCATTTTAGAAATAGAATAACAGACTAGAATAGAGTTTAGAAAGCATGTTAGAAATAGGAGATCATGTTGATACAGAAACTCAGTAGACAGTATAGTTTTCAGCAGAAACACTATCTCGTATAGCATTTGCCCCAGTACAGCCCGGCAGGAGACTATATTCATATTTATATATATTTACCTGCCTCAGCACGTATTAAATACGTACAGCTTACTATCATTAGCTCAGCATGTAATATATACGATACCTTACCCCTATTAGCCTCAGTATGTGAGATATACAGACAGTATTACTAGTTGAGACCGTTGTATTGTTTGGGGTTGGACTACCTAGCATCCATGACCGCCTAGGGTTAATAGCTGTATCGACTCGTCCGCCAGAGGACGAGGATACGTCGCTCCATGGAGTGGCATGCCGTCCCACAGGGGACGAAGATGGGATGCCAGTTTTCCCCATATTTGTGCCTTGATCGTCCCTTACACACCCCAGTCGAGCGGATACGCTCGGGTGCAGATTCAGGAGTCCTCCGGACTCAGATGCAGTTATAGTCAGGGGCTCAGTGAGCCCAAGTGCATACCCAGGGGACCGGCGGGATGCTTACAGCCAGTATAGGAGATGGGATGACTGGGGTAGGGGTATAGATTCTGTGTTGATTGTACCTCCCGGCTTATGGGGGCCGGGTAAGGTTGTGTATGCCATGTTATGTTATGTATGTTATGCCATATTACATTAGATACGAGCAGATTAGTAGTAGAATGATACGTCTCCAGGTATGATTCCTACTCCCTTCAGTATGATTAAGAACAGGTACGATCTACACCATCAGATAGTTAATCTAGTTCTTCCTACTTCAGATTCGTCAGTTATGCTGTTGGTTTCAAATATCTTTTTCAGTTATTGCTTTACATACTCAGTACCAGCGGTACTGACGCCCAGTGGGGCGCTGCATTACTTGCCTGCAGGTACCCATAGACAAGCAGGCGATACTACGTGATCCCCATCAGCGGTCGAGTATTCAGCTCCTGTCATCCGGAGACTGAATTTCTAGAGGCGTAGTTCAGTTCCTTTTTGCTGTACAGTACGGGTAGGTCGGGGCCCTGTCCCGATCGTTTCTATTTTTCTTCTTAGAGGCTTGCAGTCTGTATATATATTCCCTGTGGTCAGATGAGCCGGTCGTGAGAGGCCGTGTAGTTGTATAGCTGTTAGTATTCCTTCTTTCTATTGTGATGGTCGTGTGGGGCCATAGTTGTCAGTAGTGGTGACCTTGCCGGTCACGTAGCTTTTTAATACTTTATGATTGAGTTGCAGATAACTAGACAGCATG
The DNA here is from genome assembly GCA_035772735.1 of Datura wrightii. Taxonomy (NCBI): domain Eukaryota; kingdom Viridiplantae; phylum Streptophyta; class Magnoliopsida; order Solanales; family Solanaceae; genus Datura; species Datura wrightii. The sequence continues at coordinate 18,986,956 of JASDFA010000001.1, forward strand.
GTGGCCTTGTCGGCCCGCATAGGTTCCCCTGAATTGAGATGTTTCTGGTCAGCTGTTAGTACAGGTACAGAAGGCTATAGGCCAATGGGCCGGGGGCTGTGTTTACAGCCGTTATATAGCCCTTTGTTTTCCAGAAATGTGAGTTAGAGCCAGCCAGGCACCAGATGTGTCCAGGCTTAACAGTCCAGCAGGTCAGGTCCTAGTAGGGCACCAGGTGCCAGTCATACCCCCCAAGGCGGGGTGTGACATTCGTGGCCCATTCTCCTCTTACTTGATGCATCAACAAATCTGAGTCTCCAATTACCAATATGGACTGCACATTCATGTCAATTGCCAGTCGAATACCCAAGATGCAAGTTTCATACTCATCCATATTGTTAGTACAAGAAAATCGAAGCTTAGCTGATACAGGGTAATATTTTCCAGTATCTGATACCAACACGGCTCCAATACCCACTCCTTTAAAATTTGTTTCACCATCGAAGAACAACCTCCAACCGTCATACTCTTCAGCAATATCTTTGCCTATGAATGTTACCACTTCTTCGGAAAAGTACGTCTTTAGAGGTTCATACTCATCGTCCACGGGATTTTCTACCAGGTGACCTACAAGTGCCTGCCCTTTTACCGCTTTCTGTGTGACATAGATAATGTCAAACTCACTCAATAATATCTTCCATTTAGCCATCTTCCCTATCGGCAAGGACTTTTGGAAGATGTACTTCAGCGGATCCATTCTGGAGATTAAATAGGTCGTGTAAGCAGACAAATAGTGCCTCAGTTTTTGAGCAACCCAAGGCAGAGCGCAGCACGTCCTCTCAAGCAATGTATATCGAGCTTCATATGGTGTGAACCTCTTCCTCAAATAGTAAATTGCTTGCTTCTTCCTCCCTATCTCGTCATGTTTCCACAAAACACAACCAAAGGCGTTCTCTAGCACGGACAGATACAAAAGCAGAAGTCTTTCCTGTTCTGGTGGAACTAAAACCGGAGGCTTTGATAGATAATCCTTGATTCTATTAGAAGCTTGTTGACATTCAAGAGTCCACTCTGTAGCAGCATCTTTTTTCAGTAACTTGAAAATAGGCTTCGTAAATAACCGTTGATGGTGCAATAAAATGATTGATGTAGTTGATCGCCCCAAAAAGCTCATGACTTTCTTCTTGCTCTTTGACGGCGAGAGCTCTTGGATGGCTTTGATCTTAGTTGGATCTAGCTCAATACCCCAACCGCTGACTATAAGTCCCAATAATTTCCCCGCGGGAACACCAAATGCACACTTTGTCGAATTCAACTTTAGATTATACTTTTGCAATTTGTTGAAGAACTTTCTGAGGTCAGCCAAATGATCTGAACTTTTCTTTGACTTGATAATGAAATCATCCACATAAACCTCAATCTCCTTATTGATCATGTCGTGGAAAATAGTGGTCATGGCCCTCGTGTAGGTAGCTTCAGCATTTTTCAACCCGAATGGCATCACCTTGTAGCAATATACACCCCATGGCCAAAGAAAAGCAGTTTTATCAGTGTCTTCATCATGCATTCCTATCTGATGATGGCCAGTGAAGCAGTCCACAAATGACTGTGTCTCATGCTTGGCACAATTATCAATGAGGATGTAGATATTCGGCAGAGGAAAGTCATCTTTAGGGTTGACTTTGTTGAGGTCTCTGTAATCCACACAAACTTTAACCTTTTTGTTTTTCTTTGGCATTGGCAGGATATTGGCTAACCAAGTAGGATACTCCACCACTTTAAGGATTCCAGCGTCAATCTGCTTAGGCACTTCCTCCTTAATTTTCAGACTCATATCAGGCTTGTATTTCCTCGCTTTTGCTTGATGGGAGGATATGCAGGATCAGTAGGCAACCTATGCACTACTATGGAATGGTTGAATCTATTCATGTCAGCATAGGACCAGGCGAAGACATCCTTATAATCTTTCAAGAACTTGATGTATTCCTGAATCTCATCTTTCAGCAAATGAGTTCTGATTCGGGTCTCCTTGGGCGTCTCTGCATCTTCTAGGATTACTACCTCGGTTTCTGCCAGATTTGCTTTAGGCTTGTCTTCAAACTCTTCTACTTCTCTGACAATTTCAGCCAGTACCTCATCCTCTTCGGCTTTTAATGAGTTGCTTGTGTTATGTCGTATAGTCTCATTACAAGCCATGGACTTAGATTAAAAATGTTCAATACTTAAAATGCTGAAAATATAAATAAAAACAAAATCAAATATATGAAAGGAAAATAATTTTATTAATTGAAAAACTTGCTCAACATTTTGACATAGTATTCAAGAGAATTTAATGACTTCAAAAAATAAATATTTTATTTTAAAACAATAAAAACTGATCCTTTTAATCTACCCAGATGCCCGGCGAGCTCTAGATGGAGCGGTTGTCTAGTTGGTGACTCCTCTTTAAGCTCCAGCTTCCTGCAATGGGCCCCCTCTTTCCTCCTCATCAATAATGGCATGACAACAACCCTCATTCGAATCCTCCAAGAATAGATTTCTCAAACTGAGTAGTAAAGCATCTTCTCCGGCCCGCTTGATATCAAGAAAATCATCAGACAAGAAAGTTTGCTGAAGCGAAGGCAGTGGGTTTGGCAACAAGAAACTTTTGTTCCCTAAAGGATACTCCCAATTATTCAATATGGGTTGGTACCCTAATCCAAAAGTAGTTTTCTATGTCACCATACGCAGAGGTCCCGCCATCCCTTATAATCTAACCCCAAGACCCCTGCCTGGCTCAAAACCTAACCACAACAGTCGTTCGGCTGGTTCGGTAGGGGTTAAAAACCGACACACAAGTGCACGTGGTCAAACAAGTAGTAAGTGGCTTAAGTAAGCCAAGTATCGATCCAAGGAGACTCTGGATAAGTGAAAATTGCTTAAGTATACTATATTCTATCTTACTTCTAAATATGCTGACAACAACGTAACCAACAATTGAAAAGTTTGTTTTATAATTTCTATACTAAACTATTAACAAATATCTACTTTGAATTGAAACTATGGATATGAGCATGCCAAGGTTAAGAACATGTAATGAACTGATTATCAACATACATTGGTTAATCTTCTCTTCCAGTTGCTAGCCAAGAACATTAGCCTAGAGATTAAAACTCTCGTATTTAATCTCACTTAAGAATCATAAACCATCCGTCTACATTTCTGTGATCAAATGTAATTTATGACCTAGCAATACAATTCCGGTTCCTAAATTGACTAATACGGCTTTCAAGTATATTTCTATCAGGAAAGCACATCAAAACTCAATTTTTCCAAATCAAGTTAAGAACAATATCCTATTAATTCACAACTTTCCAATTTCGTGCTCTCTCGAGTGAAATCGAACTTTTTAGATGTACATTAATGTCGGCCACACACCAATGCAGTAAGAACAAGAATTAATAGAACAACATGGAAGAAGAAGATGAAAAACCATATAATTCAATAATCAAAATTCATCACAAATGTTCATAACCTCAGCAAGGAAGGGAATTAGCCACTCATTTGTAGATTAATCATCCTAAAACAAGTGTTAATCATACAAACAATTGAGCTAAAGAAGAAAGAAAGAGAGAAAAAACCCTGAACTTTTCGTCCCTCAACTGCCTGTAACCCACGTCCTTGCTCCACCAAGTCTAAATTATGAAAAATAAGCCTAAGTGTTCTATTTATACTAATGGGAATTTTTCCTGGAATAACAAGCAACGTGTCACGGAGTGCATCGCGGAGCACTGCCTCCGTGACACGGCGTGGACGCGGACCCTCACTGGAAATTTGGGGTCCGGGAATAAAGCTTCAACGTGGCACGGCATGCAACACGGAGGCCTGCCACCGTGCCACGGAGCTGTCGCGAGGCTCCACTGGAATTTGACTAATATTTCACCCTCCAGGCAGAATGCCTCCGCGATGGCAGCGTGACACGGCTCCATCGCGGAGCCCCTTTATATTGTGCAGTCCAATGCTCTTTCCTTTGCTTGCATCCAAGTCCAACTCCGATATCTTCCAACATGCATTTTAGCTCCTCAAAATCACATTTCACTTACAAAACAATGCTAATCATGTTGGTTAGTATAAATCCACATTTTATTACCAATTACATGAAAATGTATACACATTGCACCATAAACAAGGCGAAAATGATACGTTTGAGTATCACTTGGGCATATAAATCTGCCCAATATCACTTACCCCACACTTAAATCCTTGTTCGTCCTCAAACAACAAATACACAATTCATGCAAATTACATCCCAACCTTCGCCACTATGGTGCGACAATTTAAGCTACGGTCATACCGATCATTCAATATTGCAAATCATCAAGAAAATATGCATGGTCTTAACAATGCAATGACCTTTAATACATTAAGACTTCCTAGACTTTAAGAATCGACTCTCGATATCGGCAAACTCATGCAAATCAGCTAATCAAGATATCCGACACGAAAATCAATCTTTCATCAAGCATGTGCCCTCACAACTCAAGAGAATCTTCCCCTTTATGTTCATGTGACACACAAACATTCAAGTAGGGGCATGTAAAAATTAATTTCACTCTCTCTCCCAAAAGAATTCACATGCATCATGTCATGACCCATAAGCTTGCCCTTAGTGTATTACTCCACTAATATAAAGAAATACAATGTAAGATCACGTAGGACTTTCATGGGTTGTAATGGAAGCTATGGAACTAGTATATATTGGATTAGCCAATAATAGTCACTAGCATCCTTAAGCGCCTTTTCAACACATTCCCATCAACTCATGGACATTGTTTCTCTCTTTTATTTTTTTTCATCATCCCATTCATGATGGTTTACTTTCGTATGGCCCATTTCATCAAGCACACTTGACACGACAACAAAGGTTTTTCATGCACCTTCATTATCATTTAGTTATAGCAAGTGCACTTTCAACCTTTTCTTTTCTTTCCTCACTCTGCTTTTCTTTTTCTTTTCACCATTCTCACTCTTTGACACTTTGGGAAAATTTTTGTTCTTCTTTAGCGCTTAAGAGTTTTGTATAGACTTTACGGCTAATGAAAAGAAAGAATTAAGCTCAGTTTATATATTTTTGGACAAAAGAAAGAAATAATAGGCTAAAGGCTCAACGGGCTGACTAGGGTATACAATCACATAAATAGGGGAGTATGACAAGAAAAAATATAGAAACTCTCGGTTAAAACAAAGAAATACCTACATCCTTTCCAACAATACACCTCCTTCATTTTGTTTTGTACACACACCAGGCAAGTTCTAGACGCTTCACAATAGCATGGAATAACAATACCTCACTTCACACTTTATGCACATGCTCGATTCAAGATGCATTCACAGACTCTTCAATTAGCCAATTACATGAATTCAACAATTAAGCCTCAATCACACCGAATCGAACTCTACAGCCTAGGTAACTCAACATATTTACAAAATTGCATGCTTTCATACGAATCACTTTTGCATTCTGAATATCAGTTACAACACGCAACCAAAATTTCACAACCATATAGTAACTACAGGTTCCGTGATGCAATCCACCAAAAGAAGAAAAAAACTGAAAACAAATTAAAATCACTACTCCTATCGACTACATTTCCCTTAAGACGGTCGTCATCCATCCATCATAGGGAACGGTCACTAACTATGACGTCGGTTCAATGGGACTATTCTCGGTAAAAGAATCGAAAACAAACTCCGAGAAATCCAAAAAAATAAAAATTGAAAATTTTTGCAACACACCGATCATTTCAATGGAAAAATTATTTACAAAATATTTTTATATGAACAAAATATTTTCGCAAAATTTTAAAAAATATTGATCATTTCGATAGAGAAAAAAAATAAATTAAGAAAATATTTACAAAATTTTTACAGACTTAGCTGGCAACAACAACATTCCACAACACACATCAATACCACAAATATGTACAGATACAGAACAGTTTGCAATTCACAAACACAGGGAAACATACATACACAACAGAGGAAAACATACAAGCAAACCAGCCCAGCCCCAGCACCTAACTACTCCCCACCCCACACTTAAATCGAACACTGTCCCCAGTGTTCACAAAAATTAAAAATCACAAAATTGGGTGGTGGAACTCCCTGATCAGTCAAAGTATTCAACTTCTTCATCAGGTGTTGCTGCCTCATCGCCCATGTCCGAGTCACCTCCATCATCGTCATCGGACTCCACATCGGAGTCCTCCCGACGTGTCTCCTCGTCCGTGGGGACATCATCGTCAGTGGGCTCTACAAAGGCTGGCCCTACTCGGCATAGAGCCCTGGCGTTTTTGCCAAACGGGTAATCTAGCTCGAGCTGCCATAGCTCCTCCTCTATGGCTGGTCTCCCCCCGATCCTGAGCTGGAGCATTTGCATACCAAACATCCATGCCATGTACTGGTCGTCGCGAGCATGTCGCTCGCCAAGTGTCAGCACCGGCCCGTGTGTGGTGTCGGGGGCCTTAGTTTTGGTCACGTCAAGGGCCCTCCGCTCCAACTGCGGGATGTAGTCCAAAGCCTCTTCCTCGACGTCGAGGCCCCGGAGAAAGGTGGTGATAAGTCCACCGAACCCATACCTGTGGCCCTGGTGTAGTCGGGCTCTCTTCATGGCGGATATGATGACTGCCCCAACATTAATCTCCAGCCCTTTCATCAGGGCATACACCAGGCAAACACGGTCCCGGGTCACATCAGTCATGTGCACCCCCGGGATTAGGCATGAACAGACTATCTTCAGCCAGATTCTAGCCTCCCTGTTCATTTGAAAATACGGCAGAGTCTGGTGGTAACCCCTTTCCTTATGTCTGCTCCATCTGGCTGTGGATCTAGCCCCACACAATGTGCGTCTGATATCGGCATATGGTGGGGTGATGTTCAGCTGGCGGAGAACGTGGGCGTCTGTGTCCCGTGCTCCGATGATGGCATTTAGCTGCTGGAGTTCCAGAGTGACTATCTGCCCTCTGATCTTGATTGTGTGGCTTCTGATTGCCGGGTTCCAATTAGCATAGAACTCCCAGACTAGATGTAAGTTGCATTCCTTGGGCTCCTGAAATATGAAGCTGAGCCCAGCTGCCTCTATCCTTTGCACTATGCGGGGGAACTCCTGTGCTAATGGTTCCCGTGCAATATGCTCCTCGGGAAAGTATTTATTCTCCTTGTGTTTGGCGTACCACTTCTTCCCCTCATCAGTTACCCACCTCGTTCCGTATTGGCGGCGCTGGCCGTGTGGAACTGCTGGTGCAGCTGGGACTGCTGTGCCCAGTCTAAGTCTTTTTCTCCTGGTGCCTGAAGTTGATGCACCCTTACCTTTATCCTGCCTACTTGACATTTTACCTGTCAACACAAATAAACAAGCGCAATGTCAAGCTAAATGAATATTAACTTCGACTAAGGTCGGGTTAAGCTAAGTTTACCCCACACTTAGTCCTTAGCTACAGTTACGATACTACGGCAAGAATCACTTTATTTACACCAAAAACAAACAACTATACAATTCATGCTTAGTGCGTTCACAAAGAAAAATTCGACGATATAACTTTAGTGTACTACTCAGACTTCATACAGCTAATCCCAATCACTACCATCGCTAGCAATTCAACCATCGCACTTAGCAAAGAAAAACAACAAAACAAAAACAACAACAAAACTTCTATATACATATGAACCTATATAACCAACCCTAATTCGAACAATTTTCAACATTTTCCCAAAAACCCGAGAATTCGTCATCTATTTCATTCAAACAATATTCTACAACGACTTATCTTATTCAATACATGCAACCCGACATATATTTCACAAATTTACCAAGTTATCAATTTCGATTTCAACAACCAAGCCCTAGAATTGAATTTCGCAATCAAATTCGAATAATTCATGCAATCGACAAGTTCAAACGATCATTACAACATTTTGAACTTTTATCAATCAAGGAATAACTCAATTTCATGCTAAATTTCGACTTAGGGTGATTTAGTTCACCTCCCATGCTTAAATTCGAATAAAATCGACAAAAACTTGAAAGAGAATAGGAAAACATACCTTTAAGTTGAAGAACCGAAGAAAACTTGATAATTCTTTGCTTTATACCGTGGCACGTTGATGGGGAAGGGAATTTTGGGTGTTTGGTCGCGGAGAAGTGCAAAAATGAGGGAAAAAGGGGCAAAATCGGGGGTTTAAAATGAAGAAAACACGCGGGTCACCCGACAACCCGGTGTGACCCGTCACAATTTTTATGGCAACGTGTCACGGAGTTCATCGCGGTGCACTGCCTCCATGACACGGAGCCATCGCGATAGCTTACTGGAATTTTTTAAAAATTCCAGATTGAACCTCAACGTGTCATGGAGGGTAACGCGGAGGTCCTCCTCCGTGACATGGAGCTATCGCCCCAGCTCACTGTCTCTGCATTTTATTAGATTTTTCATACCTCGCCTTTTCCTTCACGATTTCGTGCATATTTTTCTCCGTTTCACCTGAAAATCATCTCACTAAACAAAATTGGTTAGATTAATAGGTTTCACTAACTAAAATAAAAAACTACTAACTAAAACCAAAAAATTTGTACTAAATCAAGAAAAAGAAAAAATAAAATAAAATCTATGTACACTTTACAAAATGAAAGAAAAAAATATTTTTCCACGGGTTGCCTCCCGTGCAGCGCCTGATTTACCGTCGCGGCTCGACGTCCTTTATGCTCAATTGTCCACTAGGGTGATGGACGATTTCTCACGATCATTGTCCTCCCCCCAGTAGTGCTCACACCTATCCGGTGGTCTTCCCATCAACTCTCGGGAATCATCCATTTGTTTAGCATTCCCATGATCAATTACATTGATCACCGAGAGTTCTTCATTCACCATCGGGAGCTTGGGTGCTTTGTACACATCGAACACCTCTACCTTGTCATGTGCTCGCATTGTAAGTTGACCCGCAGCTACGTCGATTAATGCTTTCCCGGTTGCCAAGAAGGGTCGTCCCAAAATAAATGGGACTTCCGCGTCTGGTTCAAAATCCAGAACAATAAAATCTACCGGGAAAATGAGGGAGCCCACTTGCACTAGAACATCCTCAACAATGCCATCAGTCCTAGCTAAGGATCGATCCGCCAACTGCAAGATTACGGTTGTAGGTCTAGGACTCCCTAGACCCAACTTTCTGAATACTGAAGATGGCATCAGATTTATGCTCGCCCCCAAATCACACAATCCACGAGCTCGGATACTCTGCCCAATAGTAAGCTGGATAGTAAAACTTCCAGGGTCTTTTAGCTTCGTAGGCAGTCTATTTTGGATCCAGGAAGTGCACTCCTCCGTCAAAGCCACCGTGGCATACTCAGTCAAACGACTTTTGTTGGCCACGATGTCTTTAATGTACTTGGCATATTTAGGCACTCCCTGCAAGACATCAACAAGAGGTAAGTTAACATGTACCTGTTTAAGCACCTCCATGAATTTCTTGAAACACGCCTCCTCCTTGTGTTTCTTGAGTCGTTGAGGGAACGGGGGTGGAGGTCTTTCTGATTCAGCTTCTTTGGTCTTCCCCCTTTCCGAACTTTGCTCTCCCTCAACATCTGCTACTCCCGAATTTTGAGGTGGTCTTTCTGGTTCCACCTCCTTCAGCTGCAAACCACTCATTATGGTCACTGCATTTACTTGCTTCGGATTTGGATCTGTGTCGCTAGGCAGTCCTTCTCTGGGCCTTGTGTTTTGGGCACTAGCAAATTTCCCAAATTGATACTCAAGAGCCTTGGTCGCTAATTGATTATTTTTCACTTCGGGTGCCAATTTAACATAGTCAGCCTGCAATTGCGCCTGGTTAGCGATCATGGTCTTGAACATCTCCTCAATGCTGGGTGATGGTGGAGGAGGAGGGGCATTGTGATTTCTGAATTGATATTGGTAGTTCTGTTGCCCTCCTTGATTTCTTTGCATACCCTGACCCGAACTTTGGCCTTGTTGGTTGTTGCTACCCCATGAAAAATTTGGATGGTTCCTCCAATTTGAGTTGTAGCCGCTACCAAACTGCTGCTGATTTCTTTGTGCATTACCCACAAAGTTAACCGAATTTGGGTTTTCTCCACAGCACTCAGCTGAGTGCTCACTGCTTCCACACACTTCACACCACATTTGCTGGACCGAATTGACTGAAGCTGAAGGCTGGTTCAAATTCATGTTGCTGAAGTGGTTGTTCAATTAATTCTGCAAGGCAGCTATCTGTGCAGCGATAGCTGTAAATCCATCCACTTCAAGCATTCTTGCTACTTTCCTTGCTCCACCTCGTGATGAATCAGCATTCCATTCTGGATTGCCCTGTGAAATCCGGTTTAGCAAAGTGTACACCTCCTCATAAGTCTTTTCCAGTGCTTTCCCTCCAGCTGCTGAATCTAGCAAAATTTTGGTATGGGGTTCCAAACCCTCAATAAATGTGTGTACCAACACCTCATTGGACTGATGTTGATGAGGACAGTCCCGCAACATGGATTTAAATCTTTCCCAGGCTTGATATAAATTCTCTCCCTCCCTCTGTTTGAAACTTAGAATTTGACTTCTAAGTCTGGCTGTTTTACCAGAGGGAAAAAATCTTATCAAGAACTTTCATGCAAGATCATCCCATGTTGAAATAGAATTTGGTGGCTCAGCTTTCAACCACCTCTTGGCTTCACCAAGTAATGAGAACGAAAACAATGTAAGCCGAACATAATCAGGTGACACTCCAGCTGGTATATAAGTGTCACTTATCTCCAAAAAGTTCTGGAGATGTTGTTGTGGGTCTTCATGAGAGAGACCGGTAAATTGCCCTCTTGTGTGCAACAGTTGCACCATATTCTGCTTGAGTGCAAATCTCCCTCCAGGCTCTGGTTTGCGGATACTGGATGTAACATTGTTGGCATGTGGGATTTCCACCTAGCGAACCGGCCTTGCTGCTGCTTCTTCGGGCACTAACACTGCCCTCACAACTGGTGGATTTTGTTGCTCCATAATAGTCTGTCTAAGCAATTGCAGCTTCTTTTGTAGAGCTTCTCTGCGTTTACTATGAAATATACGTTCAAGCTCTATATAAGATTCCACCAACTCTTTGTCTCTTGCTAGTGTTCACAGAAATCAAGTCTGCAAAATACAGGCTAAGACCAAGTTGCAACACTTAAGAAAATAAAATAAAAATACAGTAAATTTACACTTAATACAATTTCACCAATTGCCTAGTCTCCCCGGCAACGGCGCCAAAAACTTGTTCGGCTGGTTCGGTAGGGGTTAAAAACCGACACACAAGTGCACGTGGTCAAACAAGTAGTAAGTGGCTTAAGTAAGCCAAGTATCGATCCAAGGAGACTCTGGATAAGTGAAAATTGCTTAAGTATACTATATTCTATCTTACTTCTAAATATGCTGACAACAACGTAACCAACAATTGAAAAGTTTGTTTTATAATTTCTATACTAAACTATTAACAAATATCTACTTTGAATTGAAACTATGGATATGAGCATGCCAAGGTTAAGAACATGTAATGAACTGATTATCAACATACATTGGTTAATCTTCTCTTCCAGTTGCTAGCCAAGAACATTAGCCTAGAGATTAAAACTCTCGTATTTAATCTCACTTAAGAATCATAAACCATCCGTCTACATTTCTGTGATCAAATGCAATTTATGACCTAGCAATACAATTCCGGTTCCTAAATTGACTAATACGACTTTCAAGTATATTTCTATCAGGAAAGCACATCAAAACTCAATTTTCCCAAATCAAGTTAAGAACAATATCCTATTAATTCAAAACTTTCCAATTTCGTGCTCTCTCGAGTGAAATTGGACTTTTTAGATGTACATTAATGTCGGCCACACACCAATGCAGTAAGAACAAGAATTAATAGAACAACATGGAAGAAGAAGATGAAAAACCATATAATTCAATAATCAAAATTCATCACAAATGTTCACAACCTCAGCAAGGAAGGGAATTAGCCACTCATTTGTAGATTAATCATCCTAAAACAAGTGTTAATCATACAAACAATTGAGCTAAAGAAGAAAGAAAGAGAGAAAAAACCCTGAACTTTTCGTCCCTCAACTGCCTGTAACCCACGTCCTTGCTCCACCAAGTCTAAATTATGAAAAATAAGCCTAAGTGTTCTATTTATACTAATGGGAATTTTTCCCGGAATAACAAGCAACGTGTCACGGAGTGCATCGCGAAGCACTGCCTCCGTGACACAGCGTGGACGTGGACCCTCACTGGAAATTTGGGGTCCGGGAATAAAGCTTCAACATGGCACGACATGCAACGCGGAGGCCTGCCACCGGGCCACGGAGCTATCGCGAGGCTCCACTGGAATTTGACTAATATTTCACCCTCCAGGCAAAATGCCTCCGCGATGGCAGCGTGACACGGCTCCATCGCGGAGCCCCTTTATATTGTGCAGTCCAATGCTCTTTCCTTTGCTCGCATCCAAGTCCAACTCCGATATCTTTCAACATGCATTTTAGCTCCTCAAAATCACATTTTACCTACAAAACAATGCTAATCATGTTGGTTAGTATAAATCCATATTTTATTACCAATTACATGAAAATGTATACACATTGCACCATAAACAAGGCGAAAATGATACGTTTGAGTATCACTTGGGCATATAAATCTGCCCAAGATCAACAGCATACTCAGAATTTTGTCACTCCACCATCTTCCTCCTTCGATGACACCAACAAGCTCTAGAGTGTGGAAACTCTCACCATCTAAACCTCCTCTACCTTCAATGGCTGGGATAATAGGAGCAGCATAGATAGGATGACTTTTATTCCCGTGGACCATGACCTCTTGGTGATCCCACTCAAACTTCAAACATTGGTGTAGAGTCGAAGGAACTGCCCCTGTGGCATGTTCCATGGACGCCCCAATAACACTTTGTACGAAGCTGGGATGTCCATGACTTGGAATGTGATGGTAAATATGGCAAGGCCAACCAATATATCTAGATCAATATCCCCTACAGTATCCCTTTGTGACCCATCAAAAGCTTTGACGTTCATCTTCCACAACTTGATTCGGGCAAGATCAACTTCCAAACAAGTCAAAGTGTTCAGGGGGAAAATGTTTAAGCCAGAACCCGGGTCGATCAACACTTTAGTGATGAATTTATCTATGTGTTGCACTGTGATGTGCAGTGCTTTGTTGTGAGCCATACTTTCTATAGGAAATTCATCTTTGTGGAATGAAATCTTTTGGGCTTCAAATACTTGACCCACCATGTGGGCCACTTCGCTGCTGGATATACCTACAGGAACATATGCGTCACTCAACACCTTCATCAAAGCTTTTTGGTGTTGATCAGAGCTTTGCAAAAGGGACAAAATGAAAATCTGGGCAGGGGTCTTGCTCAACTGCTCTATCACGGAGTATTCCTTTGCCTGTACTTTCTTCCAAATACTATTATCTTCAACTTCTGCCATTGCTTGTTTTCCTTTGTTGGTTCCTTGAGCTAGAGTATCAGAAGTGTATATCCGTCCAGACCGAGTCACTCCTTGTGTTGCATCTGCTTCTAGCACTTTATTTCCTCATGGGGTATTCTCCTCGTAGCTCCAAGGTACCATCTTGTAAGAGATCGGAGCAGCTCTTACCACTGTAAATGGAGGTCTTGGTGCAGCTACATCAACTTCAAACGGAGGATGTCTCTGCACTGTTATAGATGGACTTGAAGAAGAACCTGCCTTGTGCTCGATTACCCCAATGGTATTCGATAAATATTCACACTCATCATAAGAAATCATATTCACTTGGTGGTTTGGCAGAGGATTATTTGTCATGTCCGGCGTCGGGTGTTTGAGGTGAATGGCTTTTGTATCAATCAGCTTTTGTATCTTGTCCTTCAACGATCTGCAGGACTCTGTAGTATGCCCCTTCATGCGTGAATGGTACATGCACACTTTGTTATGGTCGTACCATTTGGCATGGGTATCGACCGGGAGGGAAGGGATAGGTTCAATGTAACCAGCTTCCTTCAACCTCACATACAGTTGAGCAATCGGTTCTGCTAACGGGGTATAGGTTTTTTGTCAGCCTCCTTTCAAAGTGGGCCCTAGGCCTCTGGCTTGATAAGGGAGAAGGTTGTGGATAAGAAGATTGTGTGCTATAGATGGGATAGGTGGGGGCTTGGTAATGTGAAAGGGGGGTTTGGAAATGGGTTTGAGAGGGAGTTTGGTATTGTACTTCGTAAGAATGCGGAGTTTGGTATGGTGATGGAGTTTGATACTATGGTGATGGAGCTTGATATGGTGGAGGCGTAGTTTGGTAGGGTGGAGTTTGGTAATGTGGGGGTGGATTCTGGTAATGTTGGCTTGGAATTTGGTAGTGTGGGGGTGGAGTCTGGGGTCTGTAAACATAATTCTTCGGCCCTTAGGCCATCATAATTGTGCCGACTTCCTTTTTCTTGCCTCTTTCTGAAGTAGCTCCGGATTGCAAAGCTTTGTTAGCAGCTTGCAATGCATTCAAGTTGATAATGGTACCATCTTTGATACAGTCTTCAATCTTCTCACCCAATTTGATGATCTCCGCAAAGCTTTTCTCGCTAACCAACATCAACCTGTCATAAACTTGCGGATCTAGAGTCGGCATGAAAATGTCTTTCATCTGTACCTCCTCCATTGGGGGCCACACTCTGGTGGCCTCAGTTCTCCAACGAGTCGCAAATTCTTTGAAAGTTTTGGTGGGTTTTCTCTTTACGTTTTGGATTTAATACAAGTGAGGTGCATTTTCCGTGTTGAACCCAAAACATTCCACAAAGGCTGCGGCCATCTCTCCCCGGGTAAACCACTTCTTCGGGTTCTGCTCTACATACCAGCTAAGAGCATCATTGGACAAACTTCTCATGAATAGTTTCATCCTTATCTTCTCATTTCATCCTACTCTTACCAGCTTGTCACAATACAATTTCAGGTAGGCCCTTGGATCACCGGCCCCTGTAAACAATTTGAACTTGGAAGGTTTCTACACCTCCGGTAGCTCGATATCGGGGTGTATGCATAGGTCTTCGTAATCTAGACATGTTATCCCCTTGGTGCCTTCAACATTTTGCAGTATACTATTCATCTTTTTGAGCTTTTATGTCAGAGTTTGAATCATCCTATCCTTCTCTGAAGGCTCAGATTCCTCCAGATGGTGAGTCATAGGTGCCGTCTCCACAGATTGGGTTGATATGGGTGCAGGCATACATTGTATTTACATTGGCCATGGAAGGTATTTCTTGGGCTGGCAATGGATAATGAGAGGTAATGAGAGCTGTTGGGTTTGGATATGTGTATGGCGAGTATTGGTAATATTGGGGTGGAGTATGATGGGTATCTTGCAGTGGAGTTGTGGGTTGTGATGGCATAGGAAGGCTTGCCGGTACTTTTGAAGTTGAGGTGTCAGCTTGAACCCCAAATGACATTGCCTGGTTGTTTAAACTGCGAACTTGGGCTAATTCTTCTTGAAGCTCAAAGATTTTCTGCTCGAGCCTCATTATCACCTCGTTATAACCTGGAGGGCAGACCCCTTCAGAATTTTCCCTTTCATCCCTAGATGTACTGTTACCACTTTTTTTTATGGTGCTGTGATGTTCGTCCATCTTATTATTTCCTCTATTGTTGCGGCTAAGAACGGGAGGAGAAGAAGGAGGAGCCCCTTTGGACCTTGTATAATAGGTCATATTTGCACAGATCAACCTTTGGGAAAAGGGAAAAATAAGACAAGCAACAAACAAAGTCAAAGTTAGTAAGAGAGGTTAGAAATTATGCTGCTTAAAGTAAAGACTGAATAAATAATAAACACTTTGACGCATTTCCTAATTTTGGAGCCTCTTTTATGCCAAAAGTAGGCCTAACGAGTTTGAGAGAGAAGCATACTATTAAGTATTGTCATTTTTCTCCCAAAAATAAACCCAGAAGGAAATGAAACTTTATTAAGATAAAATTATTGCGAATACAAGAAAACAACTAAAGAAAAGAGCATTAAACTAAATCTTAAAAATTTCTTCATCGAGGTTTTCTTTCTTTGGGTCTTCCAGCACTTTATCAAAATGATGCTGACTAGACAAGAGTAAGCCAGTGCTCGATCATTTTCCAAAGTTTTCTCACTCAGACATTCTTCCCCATGTTTGTTGAATTCATCGCGCAGCTCTTGTATCCTTTCCTCTAAACCTATGGCACGGTTTCTCCAGTATTCCAATTCTTTACTCAATTCAGCTATTTCTTTGGTGTTATCTTCATGCAATTATCGGTGAACAGTCTCAGAATCTTGAACCTTTCTTTTGAGACATCGGTAGAGAGTCTATGTTTGGGCTTCTTTATCCTTCACATGTTTTCCTCGTTTAACACTTGATATCGCAGTACCATCCCAATCATCATATAGCCACTCAATGTACCATGTTACGTGGCCTGCCTGATATCGGTCTGCCTTTATGCTTTTCTCATCGAGGTAGATGTTTTTGTTCCGTGCTTTTGCAATGTCCAGAGCGAGTGGAACAAAATTGTCTTTGTAATCTACTTGGTATGCATCCATGTCAGCAACCCTGGGTATTATTTGCATCCTTCCTTCCTGACGCATTGTCCGCATTGGATAGTATGGTTGAAGACTGCGAAGTCCTATCAAAACCAAATAATATCGAGACTTCGTATATACCACGAAGTTAGATCTCGAAAACCAATCAAACAACCATTACACAGAGTCTTCTGTCAAATTACTCAACATTTGACCCTATTTCTCTACCTCATTAGGCCTTTTTATCGGCTTAACACCATAGTGACCCTGTAATGATGAGTAGCAACATGATAAGTTTTTGTGGGTCGAGGCATGGTTGGATTGCTATGCATCTTTTGAAGATGTTCCATAAGCCAAAGTTGAAGCAGCAAATTACATCCTTCAAAATGTTTGAACCCATTTTTTGCATTTTTTCAAGGCTCGATAAATGTCATCCACAATCATTGGGAAAATTGTACGGCTCCTTTGTCAACACCTTTGCACAAGGCATGAGCAACTAAAATAAGACGAATATCGATGTCATCCTTAGTTCCTCGTGGGAAGACCACTATTTCTAGAAAATAAACAATGAATGCAAATATTCTCTTGTTGATCCACGAACTCAGATCGGGACTCTCTATTTCGTAAATCTCTCAACACGAATTATGACCAAACCTGTTGAGCAAATAAGTTCCCGGCATCCTTCCCTTCATTACATAGGACAACATGTGGCTACCTTGCAAGCCCAATTTGTCACACACATCTTCTAAGGTGACACGTTTTGGTATGGTCATCTCAGCCTTTTTTCATTTCCTGTTCCTCCATAGCAGACTCACATTTTCTACATATTCTCCAATTTGTTCTAATAATGGTGTCATCTCAATGTTACCAAATCTGAAAACAACCCTTTTTTCATCCCAAAATGCGGTGGCCGCTTCAGTAAGTTCTCGACACAGAGTAACTTGCATGATAGAAGGTAAGTGTCCCAACATTTTTCTTACCTCATTTTGACCGTAATCACCTATATTAACCCACCAAGATTTCATTTCCACGGGCATGCACCAAATCATGCTAAACCTCGGATATGATGTAGGGGGGCTCATTTTACCTGTATCACAAAGAAGGTTAAACTAACCTATCCACCCAGGAGCAAAATGACATTACTTAAACATGTTCTCTCTCAAAATGCACATAATTTATGGATCGTCTTTCTCGGAATTTAAAACCTCTTAGGACTCAAGGCAAAGTTTCACTATTAATCTTGACGCGTTATGGACGTCGTGATTATCTAGGTTTAATATGATGTGTATACCTTATTAAAGGCGTACACGGTCAAGATTTAGGAACAAGAGTGGGTATGACACGATTCCCCTAAGAGGATAATTTGAGAGTGAGGAAGCTCATGACATTCGACGCACTACTGATCAACCAAATCATGAGGCATTCCTTGAAGGGTGTTTTAATAGTGAACGATCATGAAACCACGCAATCGCTGTCAAGTGTATGACAGTGAGAGGTTCCCAAGTGGGGGAAGTATGAGCGGAATAACAGTTATAAAATAAAACACTTAGCAATTTAGACAAGTAAATAATTATTACATATTACAAGCTTAAAGAAATAATAAATAGTGAAAAAAAATAAAAGAAAGAAAACTGTTAGTAGTTTCATATTTAACGAAATAAGAAAAACATGCAAAGAAGAAAATAAATTATTATAGAAACAAATAAATAAAAAGGGAATGGTTCAAACATGGTAGTTAACAAATTAAGGAAATAAAAAGGAAAGAGTTTTTTTAAAATCAAAAACTCAAATAAAGCCCCATATAAAATGAACACGTTGTAGTTAAAAACCTAAAATCCCCAGCAGAATCGCCATATTGTCGCGCCCCATTTTTCTCGCGAAAAACGAAAACTTGACATGTGACAACTCTTAGGATCATTTATATGAAGAGTCGCCACCTAACGATTTGTGGTGCGTTAAGGTACCTTACTAAACACGAAAACTTGTTCGAATAGCCTACTTCACCAGGTTCAGGCAAGGGTTTAAATTACCTCGAAAGAAAGGTGTTAGGCACTTTCGAGGTCCACAAATATGATTTCCAGTCGGATTCATTAATTATGTGGGATTAACTTGTGACCAAGAAGAGGATTAATTTTAACTTAAATTATATAAATTTAAACTAAATTAAAAAGTCAAGATTATAAATATAAAAAAAATTCAGACAAGCGAGAAGAAAGAAGCTTGATGCCATACATCTTAAAGAGATTTTTTATTATTATTCACGATGTACAACCAATTACTACAAGATAAATGTGTGCAATATTAAATATGGACGGAGACAAATAAGACAAGCAAGATACTACAAATTTGTTAATAAAGTCATTGATAAAATACATACAAGAAGACATATCAAACAAATAAATAAAGTTAAAAATATGGGGCTGAACCTCAAAGAGGCGTCTATGTATCCCTAAAGGTAATTAGGCCAGACGTAGTTCTGCATTTAAAAGGGGTTATTTTAACCTAATATGATCACCCCGTGCAACTTAAATAATACTTCACAATTATTTAAATTGCTCGTATTATCCAGCGAGCACGAACTATCATGTCCCAACTACCCACCTAATTAATTATTAATCCTAAGCGCTCTAGGCAAAAAAAACTAGCGCCCTAATATTTGGCTATCCGTCCCAAGCTTAATGTCCAGAGGCGTTGGACAACTATTTTGGATTTAGGGTCTAGAATTCTTAGGGTTGTTAAAGGTGATAAACGTCAAACAGAGAACAAATAATAATTTAAGAACAGTTAGCACCCAAGTTTCACATAAGCCTCCATTAAATAAGGGATCAAGTATGCTTCAAATGACTCTAAATTAAATCCTATAGACATGGTTTCCAGTGAACATAATCAAAATTGTTAATCATCGAGGCAGATCACTGATGTAAATCCTTCATAAAAAAGAAACAGGTTGCAGATTTTTTATTATTAGTGATATGTATACTTTAACATAAGACGTGTTTCATGCCCAGAAAAATGTTTAATTCAAACAGGTTGTTAAATCGGAGTTTAAGCCTGTATATAGGATATCTATATAACTAACTTACTGAACATGCTAATATTTTTAATAGCAGACAAATTAAGAGTACAAACATGGCAACAAAAGTAATTTCTATAGGTAGGCGTACTAAAATTCAAACATAAACATGCTTCAAAAATCAAATTGTTTTTGTTCTTATAAGCATGATTTCTAGTAGAATTAATTAAGCTCATGTCGTTCATATAGGTATGATTTCTATATCAGATTCGTAATTAGAAGTTAAAAAAAGTAGAAAGCAACATACAAACCCCCGCCCCCATGAACCCCTTTTTCAATATTTATCATTGTTTATTTACATTATTATATACTGACATAAATAAAATAATTAAATAAATAAATACACCGTAACGTATAAAAATAAACTAAATTGACTAAGTTTACATCCCTTCCGATCCCAGCAAACTCTTCATTCCTAATCATGAGTAACCTGTTAAAACCAATGACACAAACAAAGCATACACGTTCCAACATACACGTTCTGGACCAAGCTTATTTAATTAACATTTGCAAAGGCATTCATGTTACATTATGGTATTTGTACACATATTATAAGATACAAAACATCAAAATATCTATAAAATTCATACTTTATTATAGCATGATGCAGGCAACAAGTTCACACATTATTATCGAGAATAAAGTAGAGAAATAAAACTGACCAGTTAAAGACGAGGGTTAAATTGCAGTTCTGATAAGCAGGTAGCAATTAAGGATGGTTTCAAAGAGACTTCAACAAATTAGACCACAAACCTCAACACGTCAAGATCACAAGAATCTCGTGGATTTCGAGCAGTGCTCGTGTTGAGGAGGGAAAGAGGAGTGAAGAAACAAGAACTTAGGATTAAAATATTTTTTTGGTTTAACAGTCAGTATCAAATGACTTTCCAAGAGAGGAGAAGACTACTTTATATATCTAAATCAGACGATAGATTAAAGGAAAGAGATAATAATGGAAGTCTCAATCAAAGAAATAATAATTTTCCCTTAATTAACAAGGCCCATCAGACTTTAAAAAAAACTAAATGAATTTTCCATAATAAAAGGGTAATAAATCAACATAAGAGAAAGGAAATAAAAATCAGTCACACGGAGTCCCTTAAACATGGTCAAATAGACATATTTATCATAAATATGCACTCCTATCAAAAGGGGTCTTATCCTTAATTAACAAAAATCATAAAATCAAGATCCATCAATGAATTTCTGTTTACCATTAATAAATTCAGAGAACAAATAAACCAACTGTCACATAAATATATTTGTGGTTTAATTAAATAAATATTAAATAACCATAAATTTGCATATAGTATAATTGTATTGACTTGGAGAAAAAAGGTAAAATTTTTAGAATAGTCACAGTAATTTATTAAAGACTTAAAAGGGAAAGAAATAAAAGAATCAAATCAGCCGAGGGATTTTTCTTAATTAATAATGCTGACAATCAAAATTACTGTAAATCAAAATGATTTGTCATAATTAGCCAAAAATCCAATAAAAAGCAAATATTACACTAAATCAGTTAAAGGAGCATAAAACAAATCGTAAATTAAGCCAAGACAAAAAAAAATTCTTAATTAACAGGATCAGAGATCAAGTAGTCTTTCAGTAAATTCCTATTTATCGTAATTAATAAATTCAAATAACAAACAAAAATTCAGTCATAAAAAATCTCCTTTAAATGAGGCAAGTCATACAGAGAGAAAATTCAAACAAAGCTGTCAATAATTATGCTTAAAGCACATAAATAATTAAATATATATTAAATTACCCTAAATGACGTGTACCAAAATAAACATGACTTAATCATGGAAAAACCTTTTTTAATTAAGGTAAGTCCTTCGGGACCAAGTTTACCAAGAATTTGTTAATCGGATTGTAATAAGAATAGAAATAAAAGTGAATGACGCATACATAGATAATTGAAAATAAAATAAATAAACAAACGGGTACTAAATTGGCTCAATTAGTACATATTGCCAACATAATATATGAGCAGAAGTCTTTTAAACAAGTAAAAAAAAAATCAATTAATAAAATTTCTACATTCTTTGAATCATGAAATTATTCCGGTCATGTAAATTGATTCTAAATCACTATATTTAACTTGATTAAAATTGTCAAGGGCAATCAAACAACAACGTTATCAACTAATTACAGAATTTAACAAGCATAGAGTCGTGATATAAATATAAATAACAAGTTGATTAAATATGCCCCGTAGCAGTGTCTATGAAAATATATCAAGCGAACAAACAAATTGAGAGCAAAAAGTATAGAAAAACTAGTGAGATATATGTAATAAATATACTAAAACTAAATCCAAATAATTAAACAAAAGCTAATCAGAACAATCAATCAGATTGAGAAATTTCGTATGATCTAGCAGATAATACAAAAATGATAATCTAAATTGTTAAGGGTATTACTATTAAACGGGATTAATTTGAATCCAGTTTAAGAAACAAAAATGCAAAAGAGGCAGAAGACTTCAAATGTTCAGATCTGTCTAAAAAATCAGAAGTATGTTCGACGATCATAAGTCAGGGTTGTGCCCATGGTGGTCGGCGAAGGGGGAAAACGAAGGGAGGTCTGGTGTATAGGTGAGGTTGGTTTTCTGGCGAATGGAAAACGTATAGAGATGAGGATTTTTCCGTGTTCGTTGTTTTCCGGTGGTCTACCGGAGAAGAAAATGAGGAGGAGAGAGAGATCTGGTCTCTGTGGTGTTGCGAGGAGGGTGGCTGGTTTCAGGGTGTGGTAGTGTTTTATTGGTGGTTTCCGGCGGCCAGTTGTTCATCGAAAAATGAAGAGTATGGTATTGGTGTTTTGGTTCTAGAGCATGGTGGTTTTGACGGCTTGAATGGGAAGAAAATGGATGGTCGGGCGGCGGCGGCGTGGATCTGTTGGAGCAGTGATGGGATAAAAGGAAGAAGGTGAGGCGACGCTGAAGAGAAAGTGGAGAATGAGAATTAGGTTTTAGGGTTTGGGGGTATTTGAGATATTAAAGGAAAGAAAAAAATAGATTTAATTATGGTCGTTGGATCTAGGGGAATGAATGGCTAGGATTAGATCTAGGGTAGATAGGTCAGGTTGCGGGTTATCCACGGGTTGAGGGTTGGGTTAATTGGTAAGAATTAATTAAAATAGAATTGAATTTTCAAAAGTGGCCAGATTTAATAAAAATAGGCTAAAATTGACAAAATTTAGGCAGAAAGTGGCTAGCTTTTAAATAAATTAGCCGAAATTGAAATCTAACTGCTATTAAATTAATAAAATACTATTATTTTTAATAATTTAATAAATAGATAATACAGTAGTTTACGGAAAAATTATATAATCATTATTATTAAAATAATTTGTAAAATTTAAATAAAATCATGTAAATATTATTATGTAAATAGTTCATAAAATTTAAGTAAAATTATATATTTTTAAAAACAAAAGCTTATTTTATTAAATGTACGTATACATATATATTAACACGAAATATACTACATATGACATAATTAAAAAACATCAGAAAATTAATAAATTAAAAATTAAAAATGTAGATAAATACTTTTTTTTAAAAAAATATATGATTTGGAATAATTATACAAGATTTAAAAGTTATGATAATTAATTATTTAAATATTGTTAATACGAACAAAATAACTACATAAAAAGATAATTTTTTAAAAAAACACATAAGCAACATATACGGGCGTAGGGAGGTTAAAATTGGATGTCAACACCCAGCGTGCCTGGCCTCCCAGTCCCGGCCTCCCATCCATTCAAGACGCGCTCGTGTGTTCACCCCCGAGCCTTCTTCTAGGTGTGTTATACGCTAAAATTTTCAATGTACATGGGTACACGATGGTCGTACTACGAAAATTTACGGGGTGTAACATCATCCCCCCCTTAGGAACATTCATCCTCGAATGTAATCTCTAGACTCAACTTCTTTAACTACTACTTGAAAAATTTCGGCAGAGTCTCCTCTATAACATGGACTATCCAGAAACCTGAAATGCAGAAAAGTCCAATATAGGCGTCTCACATGCTATGAACAACTACTCCACCACATAGAAGTGAACAACTGAACAGTACTAATAATCTAAACAACAAAGTAACATCCGAACAACAATCTCACCTCAACTGTCAGGTTTGGAATAAGTGAGGATATCTAGCCCTCATGTCATCTTCAGCTTCCCAAGTGATTTCCTCTATATGTTTTTTCCTCCATAAGACTTTAACGGAGGCTACATCTTTAGTTCATAGTCTACGAACCTATCTATCTAGTATAGCAATTGGAGTCTCTTCGTAGGCGAACTCTTTAGTAACTTTAACATCCTCGGTTGGGACAATTCGAGACGGGTCCCCTATGCACTTTCGCAGCATTGACACGTGAAAGACTGGATGGACAGATTCTAGCTCTGAAGGCGGTTCTAACTTGTATGCCGCTCGGACTATCCTTCGAAGGATTCGATACAGGCTAACAAATCTAAGGTTAAGCTCGCCCTTCTTACCAAATCTCATCACGCCCTTCATAGGTGAAACCTTAAGAAACACCCAATCATCTAGATTAAATTCGAAGTCTCTATGCTGGATATCGGAATAGGACTTTTGTCGACTCTGGGCTGTCAACAAACGTTCTCTAATAAGTTTTACTTTTTCTTCTGACTGGTGGATCCTATCATATTCGATTAATCCTGACTCCCCTACTTCGAACCACCCTATGGGGGACCTACATTTTTGCCCATATAAGGCCTCATAAGGCGCCATTTGGATAGCAGAATGATAATTGTTATTATATGCAAATTCAATAAGGGGTAGATGCTCATCCCAACTTCCTCCAAAGTCTAGAACACACACCCGTAACATGTCCTTGAGCGTCTAAATGGTGCGCGCTGCCTGACCGTCTGTCTAGGAATGAAAAGTTGTACTCAAATTAACCTGCGTGACTAAATCTTTCTGAAATGACTGCCAAAATCTAGCTGTAAACCGTGCCTCTCTGTCGGAAATGATAGATGTTGGGACACTATGCAGTCGGACTATCTCCTTAATGTATAACTGAGCATAATCCTCAGTTGAAAATGTAGTCCGAACTAGCAAGAAGTGGGCTGACTTCGTCAATCTATCAACAATGACCCAAATAGAGTCAAATTTGAACTTAGTGCTGCGTAGTCCTGTCACAAAATTCATATTAACTGTCTTCCATTTTCACATAGGTACAACTATCTCCTGAGTCAGTCTGCCAGGTTTCTGATGTTCAGTTTTTACCTGTTGATAATTAGGACACCGTGCTACAAACTCGGCTACACCTTTCTTCATTCCAGGCTACCAATATATTTCCTTTATATCATGATACATCTTCATCGAACCTAGATGAAGAGAATAATAAGAATAATGTACCTCTGTCATGATCAGCTGGCGGAACCCTGCTACATCTGGAACATAGAATCGACCTCTAAATCTCAAGACCCCATCTTCCGTTAAATCGAAGGCTGATAATTCACCTTGCCGAACCTTGTCTCTGAGTTGTACTAGACTGGGGTCCTCGTACTGTCGCTCCTTTACCTCTACCACCAGAGATGATACCGCTGTATACTAGATCACAACCCCATTATCCTCTGAATCTACTATCCGGACTGCTAGACTGGCTAACTGGTGCAGTTCTCGAGCCATTTCTCATTGTTCTGGCCTCAAACATGCTAAACTGCCCATGGATCTGCGGCTAAGGGCATCGGCTACAATATTAGCCTTCCCTAGGTGATACAAGATGTTTACGTCGTAGTCTTTCAACAATTCTAGCCAATAACATTGCTGTAAATTTAACTCTTTCTGTGTGAATATGTACTAAAAGCTTTTATGATCAGTAAAAATATCCACATGTACGCCATACAAACAATGCCTCCATATTTTTAAGGCATTAACCACTGCAACTAATTTCAAATCATGGGTAGGATAGTTCTTTTCATGCTTCCTTAGCTGCCTCAAAGCATAGGCGATCACCTAACCATGTTGCATCAGAAAACATCCTAACCCAACGCTTGAAGCGTCACAGTATACAACATAGCCCTCTGAACACTCTGGTTAGGACAATACTGGTGTAGATGTCAATCTATTTTTCAATTCCAGGAAATTCTGCTCACAGGCCTTAGTCTAGTGTAGTTTGGCTGCTTTCTGAGTCAATCTGGTCAGTGGCGCAGATAGGGTAGAAAATCCTTCCATGAACCTTCTGTAGTACCCCACTAATCCTAGAAAACTGCGAACTTCAGTTGGAGTTGTAGGTCTAGTCCGTGTCTTAACTGCCTTGATTTTTTGTGAATCAACCTGGATACTAGCATCTGATACGATATGGCCCAAGAAAGCTACAGAATTCAACCATAACTCACATTAGAGAACTTTGCATATAACTGGTGGTCTCTGAGGATCTGGAGTACTGTTCGCAAATGATCTCTGTGTTCAACTTCTGAGCGGGAACATCCCAGAATATCGTCAATAAACACTATAACTAACAAATCTAGGTATGTCCTGAAGATACTATTCAACAGATCGATGAACACTGTTGGGGCATTCGTCAATCTGAAGGACATGACTAAAAATTCAAAATGACCATAACTGGTCCTTAAAGCTGTTTTAGGAATATCTCTTTCCCGGACTCGCACCTGGTGGTACCTAGATCTTAAATCAATTTTGGAGAGATACTTTTCCCCCTGCAACTGGTCAAACAAATCATCTATCCTTGGGAGGGGGTATTTATTCTTAATAATGTAACTTTATTCAACTGTCAATTATCTATACACATGCGTAGGGAGCCATCTTTCTTTCTCACAAACAGAACTGGCGCACCCCATGGCAAAGTACTGGACTTGATAAAACCCTTATCTAATAAGTCTTTCAATTGTTCCTTTAATTCTCTCAATTTAGCAGGAGCCATTTGGTATGGAAGGATAAATATAGGCTGAGTACCTGGTAGAAGTTAATGGAGAAATCAATTTCATGCTCGGGGGGAATACCAGAAAGCTCATCTGGGAACACATCTGAAACTTACTAACCACTGGGATGGATTGAAGATTGAGGGATTCTGCTTGCATATCCTAAACCCTAACAATATGGTAAACAGCCCTTCGCTATCAACTTTCTCACTCGAATATAGGATATGAACCTACCTTTTGGCGTAGCTGCATTGCCTCTCCATTCTCGCACTACCTCCCTTGGAAAGTGAAATGGGACAGTTCTGGTCCAACACTCTGCATTGGCGTAACATGGTGCCAGCCAATCCATGCCCATAATTACATAAAAAACAATCATTTCCAGCTCCACTAAATCTGTTAAGGTATGGAGACCAACAATCTCCACTGTACAACCCCGGTAAATTCTCTTAGTAACAATAGAGTCACCGTCGGGTGTAGAAACTGAGAAAGGTCGATGAAGTAATTTTGGTGTTATACCAAACTTCAGGGCTACTAGTGGAGTGTTATAAGACAAACTGAAACCTAGATCTATCAAAGCATAAACTGAGTGAGAAAAAACATCCAGCATATCTGTCATAACATTTGGTGATGTCTCTGACTCCTATTATTCCGCTAGAGCATAAGCGCGATCCTGACTGGTTCCTAAACTAGATGCCCCTGATCTACCATAGCCTCTGCCGGCTGGAGCGGAGGGCCTGCGCCCTGCAAGAGGTGCTGGAGCATATAAACCAGCTGAGGACCTATTCTGTTGGTCTCGATCACCCTAGTGCCTAGTCGGACAGTCCCTTATCATATGTCCCTCCTGTCCACAGGAATAGCAGGCGGTGGAACCATATCTACATCTCCCCGAATGTCACCTATTATAGGTACTGCAACGTGGTATAGATGGCCCCATTTGATCTAGACCCCTATGCTGCTATGAGCCTAACGCTCGTGAACTTTCACTGGGACCTGACTGTCTACGACAATCTGATCTGCTGCTCTACTGTTGTTAAATGGGGTCCTAGGTGGCCACCTGACAATCGAGGCCTGGGCCCACCCTGAAAATCTGCCTGAAAGTCTGTAGGTCTAGCCCTCCGACGCTGCTCCTGACCTGCACTATCGATCGCGTAATGACGCTGCCTAATTTCCTCTATGTTCTGAGCAAAGACCTGAATTCGTGAGATGTCCATATCCTCTCGCAATGTGGCTATGATACACGACTCCACATATTTTGGCGTAAGTCCCATAATAAATCGGTGTACTCTAGTTGGCATAGTATCAACAAATATTGGCGCATATCTGACCAAGGAATCAAACCTCAACGCATATTCTCTGACGCTCATTCTGCCCTGCTCCAGATGTAAAAACTGCTCTACTCTGGCCTGCCGGACCTCTGGGGGAAAATAGTGGTCTATGAAAGCTTCAGAGAAGCTAGGCCATGTAGGTGGGGGTGCATCTCTGCCTCGGGACCTTTCCCAACTCTCGTACCACAAACCTGCTATCTCTCGCAATAGAAAAACTACTAATTCAACTGATTCTTTCAAGGAAGCATACATGACCCTGAATATCCTCTATAGCTGGTCTATGAAGTTCTAGGGGTCCTCTATCCAATCTGTTCCGGTAAACTGCGGAGGACTCAAAGCAAGGAACTCGCGGACTCTCGAACTCCCGGGCCCCTCAGTGGGCTCGACAACAGCTAGTACTACTGGCTGAGGCTGCACTGGGAAGCCATCATCTGAACCAACATGTAAACTGCGCTCCTAATCTCCTGATCTGATGGCACAAGGAAGACTAGGGGTGGTACTGGTATATCAGCCGCCCTAGAGGGCTCTTGGCATGGCGGAGAACGCTGGGGAGACTGGGGTGAAGTCTCTCTATCGCCCTCAGATCGGGCTGGCTCTGGCTAGTCTCCCTTCCTTGTGCCCTCTCCTGCTACCGTGTCCAACTCCCGCCCAGTCGTGGTCTATCGTACGTCAGACATTTTTCTCTATAGATAAGCAGAATAATGTAAGCTTAGGGAGTTACCTTATACAACACAACTCTATAGCACGACTGGAGGAGGAAGAGGAGTAACCACACTATTATGCCTCATAACCTCTTGTCTATAGAATGTGGTGCACAACATACCTATACACAAGACTCTATTTGACACGGCTTGCAGACTCCTTGGGATACAACCTGCTTTGATATCAAGTTTGTCACGCCCCACCTTGGGGGCATGACTAGCACCTACTGCCACACTGGGACCCGGGCTAACCTGACTGGGCATAGGCACCTCTGATGCTTGCCAGTAACTTAATATCAAGAAAACAACGAGCTATATCTCGGATGTAAACACAGCCTTGGGCCGACAAGGCCACACAATACCTGTAAAGAAAAACCGCTAAACCAACAACAAGGCGATCATAACCATACTAAAGCCGACAAGACTGCTAACTAACTAGCTAAACTAGGCCCCATACGATCAACACGCAAAATATAATATACATAGGCCCCATATGGCCAACAACCACAACGTAACAACTGAGAAACTGTAGTCTCCAAGCCTCTAAGTGGAATGATGGTCGGGACAGGGCCCCGACCTACCCAAAAGTTTTACAACAAAAGAGCAAACCTTCTCTACTATCAACTCCGGAGGAAGGGAGCTGATTGAACTATCGACACTGGCTGGCCGCTAGGAAGGTACTGAACCACGTCTATTTGTACCTACAAGCAAGTAATGCAGCACCCCAAGGATGGGGGTCAGTATAATATGTATCGAATATGTAAGGCAGTGGTGAAAGGTGAATAAAGTCAATAGGAGAATTGAAAGTAACTAACAAGGAGGATACAAATCTAGCCTGAATAATCTCACAATCTTAAATATAACTAGCAAGTATATGTACAAACAAGAACCTAGCTGGGCCCCCATAAGCCTAAAAGGTACAACCAATACAGAATAACCTACATGGGCCCCCATAAGCTCCAACAAGTACAAATAATGCACACCCCTCTTATCTGAACTACTGGAGGCCTTTAGGCATGCTGTGACTAAGGGGTACTCGATCTCTGAAGCTGTATCCGAGCCTAGTAGGCTCCTGCAACTGGGTTTGAGCCATCTGGGCTCCTGTGGCTGTGTCTAAGCCGTCTGGGCTCCTATAACTGTATCTGAGCCGTCTGGGCTCCTGTAACTGTATCTGAGCCGTCTAGGCTCCTGTAACTGTATATGAGTCGTCTAGACTCCTATAACTATATTTGAGCCGTCTGGGCTCCTGTAATTGTATCTGCATAGAACTATATACGGTGTCACCCAACTACGCCTACGCTGCTTAGTTTAGGAAGATACACTAATAGCCATCCTCAGGCCTCTGTGGCCTCGAGGTGGTAACAAGGCACCTTTAATCCTTCTAATTGGTAAACAACTGGACAAGGAATTCCTACATCACCTCTGGCGATCATCAGAACTGGGTATAAGCCTCCTAACTAGGGTTACTACACTATAATCTCAAAATCGACTCGCAGCAGCTAACCACAATACTATAGCACCAACTATTACAAGGTATTGATTTTATCATCTAGACAACAGGAGTAACTTGCCGAAAGAATTAGCTTTAACATACCTTAATCGATGATTTCTATGCACTCGAGCAATTCCAACCTGAAGTTAGTAACTTCGCCAATTTGCAGCCCTCATGCTGAGAAAATAAGGCTATTTCAATACTAACAATTGACAAATAGTAAATTCTTTCAATAGGATTGACTATAACTTTAACTTCGATTAATTCGGCCAAAAACTCGCCGATTCTTGAGAACTTAGAAGGTAGAACTGCTTACTTACTTCCTGCAGCCGCTCAGGACTCAATTTAAAGTAAATTCAACAACCTTTACTCGGCGGGATTCCGATTCACCGAGCAAATTTTTCAAAAATAACTCCACAGGGACTATCCTTACAGGCCTAGAACTCGATACCCAAGATGAATTTGCGTTTGGACGGAGTTTGATGGCGTAATTTAACGAAAATCAGATGAAATCCACGTTTTCTCTCTATTCTGGGTCGACGAGATGTTTGTGAATGTTTTCAATTTAATCAAGATAGACTTATATAGTACTAGGGCGGTGGGGGGGGGGGGGTGGCGCCCGGCCTCCCATTCGTTCAATGACACGCTAGTGTGTTCACCCCCGAGCCTTCTCCCGGGTGTGTTATACACTAAAATTCTCAATATACATGGGCACACGACGATCGTACTACGGAAATTTACGGGGTGTAATAATTTCTCAATCAATTCTCTTCCTCACTAACTAAACTTGAAACAACAAATTCAGCTTTTATGATAGAGTTAACATTAACTTCTTTCCTTTTTTTTTTTTTTTTAATAAATAGCACCAAGTATCCCGAACCCATAAACCCTTTATTTATTCATTTTTTGGTCCCGAGGACTAAGGTCTAAAATGAACTGGAAATGGCCGAGAGAAGTAATCAGGTTGGACAAATCATAAAATGGAAAGATAACAACAACAAGGTTCATATCAACTTTGGCATCATCATCATCATTTTCAGAGGTTTATAACACAATTAAACTGTTGGTTTTGAAGGGGAAATGTGATCAAGCCGTCGAGCTTTATAGTACAAATTAAATGTTCACTGCTACATATGTATTAACAACTAGATTCACATCCATATGGATTAACAACTACGTTATTTTATAAAATAAAATAGAATTTTTAGCTCACAAACTCATTTTACAAGCTTAACCTAGAAACTCTAATCCAAAAATCATCAACGAAGGAAAAGAAAGAAGCAAAATCATAGAGGATAGCGAAATTTTATATCTTTACAGTATCTAGATGAGATTTAGAAGCTCAATTTTTTCAAAGTTTTAAAGAACATTGAGTAGACCTCTCTTCTCCTCAAGTCCAAGACAATAGCGCGGGAGGAGTCTTTTTTTGTTTGGATCCATTTTGTTTAAGTTGAATCGAAGCGGGTGGATTATATTGTGCATTTATGGGTTTTATTTTTAAACTAGATGTTGAAAGGCTCGTTTACGGGCCTGATGTTATGATTTTAAATTGTGTTTGTAGGTGTTTAATAATTTTTTAAAGAATAAATTAATCATCAATATTTTCAGCTAAACATAATAAAGAATTATATCGCGGATCACACTTTATAATAAATTATCTTTTCAATTTCTATAAAATTAAACAATAATTTATAACTTATCTAAGATACCACAATTAACAGTAAAGAATTATGTGTTTTAATATTCATTTTAACGTTATGTCAAACATATGCACTAAATTAAACATTTAATTTCTATAATATTTTTTTGACATTGTACTTGAAAATATATACCCAAAGTTTTTAATGATATCTTTTTTACATTGTATTTGAAAATTATACAAAAAAATTATTAAAACTATAAATTTCATTTATATTAACAAATTTTATAGAGTTAGACAAAACAAGAAACATATGAAACTATCTATGAACTAATCTTGTATACATATGAGTTTGTCTCTCATATGTTTAACCAATAGAATATTCACATACTTGATAAAAATTAATACGAATAATATTATTCTTTATAATATGAGAAGATGGAAAAAAAGAGAAAAAACTATAGCTTTACTTCGTGTTCTATACACAATAATACCAAGTGAACAATTTATTATAATAAGCAAAGAAAATTTTCAAGGGATTTGCATATACAATGAAACAATGTACTAACTCAAATAAAGAGAACATAAAGGCATTAAAAAAAATTAACGTGATATAAATTATAGTAAATTAGTGAGATAGTTAAAATTATATTTTAACATAACTCGTTTAACCGGCAATAATATAATAAACTTATGAATATTACAACATATCTAGTGTAATCTCACGAATGAGATCTCATTTTTTTTAAATATTACTCTATATAAATTACACGTATTTTAAATCTTTTTCAATTAAAAAATGTATTGTCTTTTCTACTTAGTATAACATATGTTCATTTATAAAAAAATCATAATAAAATCATATAAAAATTATAAAAGATAAAGTCTAAATCCACTTTTATAAGTAGAAGCGACTCATGGAAGAATTTAGTACAAACAATATATATTAAATGAATTTATGTCATATAGCGTGTTATAGTAAATAAATTTTACACTATCAAATTTTATTTATTTATTATAACATGTAATTGTCTTTTTCTTGAATCATAAATCTCAATTTTCTTAATTTATCCATAAATAATTTTACATGACATGATAATAGAAAGTTCTTTACTTTATTTTGTACATGCTAATTAAATTAAATTCTCATATCAATTTTATATATATATATATATATATATATATATATATATATATATATATATTAGTATCTTAATAAAATATGAACAAAATTCATCATTTTCAAATTAATTTTTAAGGTTTATCAAATTATATTTTTAAAATTATCTTTAGAAATCACGAAAAATTTTAACCTAAAATTATTTTCAAATAGTGTGAATAGATATATGCTTTTTTTAGATACTTGTTAATACATCTTTTATTTTTCATTATTCTACTATAGTAATTAATTTGTACAATAATTAAATTTGCAAAGAAAAAAAAATTAATTCTACTTGCTTGTGGATACTTTTGTTTGAGTAAAAGAAAATTAAAATTTCACCACATAAAAAAGAGAATAAAAATAAGTATTTTCATCTTACAAATACTCTCCATTAATATAGAATAATTAAAATTAATTAGGATTGACCCAAAACATTTGAATGTTGTGATGGAAATTGTGGGGTCCACATGAGATATTAAACTACTAGGATACGATTAACATTTAGGAAAAGAGGCTTGGTTATTTTGTCATTAAAAAATTATGAACAAACTTTGAGGCTTACAACATAAATAAATAATGTATTTGTTGAAATGACAATAATATCCTTGATCGTCTCATCTTCACTCTTCTATATAATAGAATAGAAAAATAGGCAACTTGCCGTGATTTAGAAATTTCTGTTAAATGAGAAAGAAGTGAATAGTATAATAGCAGCGGATAAATATAGCTTCAAGTATGAAGGAGGGTAAAATTAGTTATTAAACTACAGTAGAGGAGTAAATTTGACCATTTTCCTTAAAAATTTTACAAGTTCTTCACAAAAGAGTTAATTTGTTAATTATGGCGTGATTTACGATATGGATAAATTCTTTTGACCACAATGGCCCAAATATTATAGTACTAGTATTTGGGTATGCACGTTGCGCGTGTATTTCATATCAAATATAAGTAGAAAATTTTGTTAAATCACATAAATATTATGTATATTAAATTTGTGTTCGAGTTGGCAATTTGATTTTTTATTATTTGAAGACCAAAAATAGAGTTGTTCATCGACTTAGCAAAAGCAAAACAATATATATATGTGCTTGAATAGAATAAATGCAAATCAGATTTATAAAAGAAACAGATGAAAAGTTGTCGACCTCACTAAATTCCTCAAAATTATTGTATTGCATCTTCAAACGAAACAAAATTATTTGAAAAAGTAATAGTAGAAAAGTGATTGTTGCATTCCTGAACTATAATGTTGTTACTGAATCCAACCTCAATCCCTTTGTTTATTTATACAAAATTAAGATTAACAGCATTAATGTGACCATTTATGATGTTCTTCTCTTGTTATAAATATTTTTTTCACTTTTTAATATAATTATTGAAAAATATAGCATGAACTTTTGTACCCTATAAAATATTAAACTTTAATGGTTAAAAACATAATAATAATAATAACAACAACAATAACAATAACAATAACAACAACAACAACAACAATAATAATAATAATAATTTATAATTTTATAAAAAATATTTTATGAGAGAAGAGATTGCTTTGCCTAAATAGATGAAACTTGTGAATATATAGTAGATGAAGAATACAAATAACACTAAATTTAACACATAATATCAATATAAGACTCAATTAAAGGAGATAATATAGTATCAATATTAGACTCAACTAAATGAGACAATGTAAGTTAAATTATTTTGAATATAAACAACTTGAGTTGGCATAACAATTACTATTGTCTTTTTCAAATTCACAACATAAAAAGAATTCACAATATGAAAACAAATAGATTAACACGAAAACATACAATTTGAAAATTGAATCAAAAGGTGTTAGTGTTGAAGAGTTGATGAATTAAATTATACAATTATAAATTCTTTTATAGAAGTAAAAGGATTTATAAATCAAAGAATTTGAAAGTGTAAGAATATTAGGACTGTTATAAATATATTTTCTATTTATGGTGAATGTCTATTTCTTAGAAGGAAAGTTAGGGTTTGTAACTTTGTGACCAAGTAAGTTTTCCCCTATAAATAAAGGGGTTTTCCATTCATTGTAGAGAATCCCTTATGAATCCCTTTAACTCCTCAAGAGGATCCCATCAAGAGAAATAAAAATTTCTCTCCTCTCTCTTTCTCTATAATATTCTTGTTCTTTCTTTATTATTTTATAACACGTTATCAGCACGAGTCTCTGTCTTGAGCACTCACTTTGAAAGATCTGAGGTAAGAAAAATCAAAGTTTTCTTAGAAAGATGAAAGTTAGTATTTCTTGATATTTATGTCTTTACTAATAAGAATATCGATTTTGTTTATGGATCTGAGAACGACTTATTGATTCACTTGGCAATTCATGCCTCATAAGTGTTCCAGAAGAACAAACATTGTGGAAATATATTTGTTCCAGCAGAACAATATTTTTTGAATATTAATTAATGAGTAATAATAAGAATTTGCAATATATATATATATATATGATCACTAGAAGTAATAATATTTTCATAAGCTTATTATAATTACAGGTGAAAATATGTTAGAGAAATTCTCTACGTTATATACATGCCTCAATTTGCTCCCGAAGTAGCATTATCTTAAAAGAGGTTTTAAGCTATCATACCTTATGTGGTTAAGGCATATTTAGATGATCATGTTCCATTCCTGAAGAATGAGAAATTGCGAACTTTTGATAAATGTTATAAATATAAATCTAATACAGATCTAGTCCCTGAAGTGAATGTGACAATACTTAATAAAATCTTGAAATTTACTCCCGAAGTAGTAAATCTGAAATTTACTTCCAAAGTAGTAAATATGAAATTTACTCCTGAAGTAGTAAGAATTTAACAGCTACTCCTGAAGTAGTAAGACTCTTCAAAAGTAAATTTTGCAATTTACTCCTGTCTTACAATTTACTCCTGAAGTAGTAAAACCTGCAATCTACTCTCAAAGCAGTAAAAGTTTGAAATAATGAAGTTTAAAACTCAATATTTACTGTTGATTTCTTGACACCTACAGTGTCTGAATTTGCTTTCATGGTACCAGAAATATTTAAGTAATATTAGATAGTGTAAATTAATGATCAAAGTCTGCAAAAGAACCTGATTGTTTGTCAACAAGAATCATGACACCAGTAGTGTCCAAATAATATTATGAAAAATAAATTGAAAGCTCCTGAAGAGTTTATTTATTATTATGTCATTCATCCCATATTGTAGTACAAAGTTGTTATGATTAAAACACAAATTGTAGTAAACCTGAAGTTTACCAACAATAAAAATGGTTATCATATTAAGACTACAAATGATTGAAAGATTACATATCTTCAAATTACTATGAGTAAGAAATATGTATATGAAAAGTTACCTGATTTGTACTACAAATATACGCATGATGAAATTACATGCTATAGTAAACCAGAAGTTTATTGATGTCAAATTCATGACATAGTAAATATGAAATTTACTAAAATAAATAATACATGTCATGGTAAACTTGAAGTTTACTAATATGGATTATTATCAGTTGACATGACCATTTTGATCATCCTGATATGATGTGTTAATTGAGTATTGCAATATATATTGAAGAACTAGAGTTCTTCAAGAAATCTTTTGTGTTGTTTGTTCTCATGACAAGTTGATTATACCAGCTAATGTTGGGACTGAATCCCTAAATTCTAAAAAGTGTAAATGGTGAATATGGGCCCATTCACCTGCCATGTGATGTCTTAAATTGATGCATCTATAAGATGGTCACATGTGCGTTTATTTTCAACCTGTAGTTTGACATTCACAAAGATACTTACTCAATATTAATTGAGTTAAAAGTATAATTTTCAGACTGTGTAATCAAGACAATTCATCTTGATAATGTTGGTTTATATCCAAGGTGGTTTGACATTGAATGTCTCCGCTAAATAGTTGAACCATTACTTATGAGAACAAAGCTCAGTGTGTTGGTCTATGATATGATATATTATATACAACAACACTTGTATTCATTAGATTAAGAAATTATAATTAATTCCCCCTCTGTTCAATTGGTTCAGGGTTAGGAACCAAATGTTTTTCATCAAATAACTTTTGATGTGCAGTATATAATTAATGAATCTATCATGATGCACACAGATGAATTTTTCAAAGATGATCGGGGATGCATGTTAGTTCTACTAACATGAGGGGGAGAGAATAAGCAGCTAAGAAATATAATGTGAATTATCATTTGTGATTCTCATTTAAAATAATTCAAGTTAAATACCTGAAGTATTTATATTTTCATATTTCAGCTACAAAAACTCCTATTATATTTTTGTCCCTGAAGGACAGAGTCTACAGTATGCATGAAGCATTGTAGATCAATCGGTTTCTTTTGCAATAATCTTTGAAAAAAAGGAATGGAGCAAATAATCATAATAAGGAGGCAATGTGCTCTTGAAGAGCCTACGACATAACACTTCATGAAACCTCATGAGAGGTTTAGTTACCTAAGAAATACATTGAAAGTGATCTCAATGAGTTATGTCCAATTGCTAATCGATATAAATGATATACCGTCGACGATATCTTTGATACAATATAACGCGCAATATTAAAAGATTGTGAGGATCTGAATTCTACGTTTATTAAACCATGTTGATGTAGAAATAACTATCAAGTGAAATGATGCATATTGATAAGCGTAAAGCTTATTGGACCTGTAGTCCAGACACCAAAAGATGTCAAGTATTTAAATACTAATGAATGTTATCACTTGATAAAATTTATATGAAAATCATGAAGGATTCAAAATGCCTGAAGCATTTAGAAGTTTTTGCAAACTTCTTTATAATTCTTATATGAGAGAAAAGCAAATAAGAAAACAACATCAGAGTTTGTTGTACTTGCTATTTATGCTAATGACATAAACGTCATTGCAACTCCAGCAGAGCTTCAAAAGACAATTGATTATATAAAGAAAGAATTTGAGATGAAAGATTTGGGAAAGAGAATTTTGTCTTGGTCTGCAAATTGAACATTTAGCAGACGATATCTTTATACAACAATCTGCCTATACTAAGAAGGTTGCCAAACGATTTTATATGGATGAATCACATTCATTAAATACTTCGATGGTTATTCAATCACTTGATGTGAATGATAATTTGTTTGATCTCAAGAAAAGAATGAGGAAATCCTTGGTCCTGAAGTACCATATCTTAGTGTGATTGATGCACTAATATATCTTGCTAATACTACAAGGCATAACATTTTGTTAATTTATTAGCAAGACGATCTTGTTAGTTATGCTAATGCAGGGTATTTATCTGACCCACACAAAGCTCGATCTCAAACTGACTACGTGTTCATATGTGGAGGTACTGCCATATCTTGGAGATCTACAAAGCAGTCTCTCGTAGCTACTTCATCAAATCATGCTGAGATAATAGTTATTCATGAAGCAAGCCGAGAATGTGTGTGGTTAAGGTCCATGATACATCTCATAGAGAAAAATGTGGTTTGAAATGTGAAAAAGTACCCACAATTTTGTATGAAGATAATGCAGCAAGCATAGCACAATTAAAAGGAGGATTCATAAAAGGAGATAGAACGAAACACATCTCGCCAAATTTTTTCTACACACATGAGCTCCAAAAGAATGGTGATATCAATGTGCAACAGATTCGTTCAAGCGACAATGTGGCTGATTTATTCACCAAATCTCTACCAACTGTAACTTTCAAGAAGATGGTGCAGTAGATCGGGATGCAAAGATTCAAGGATGTTCTCATTAGGGGGAGTTAATACGCGCTGTACTCTTTTTTCCTTACGAGGTTTTGTCCCAATGGGTTTTCCTTGTAAGGTTTTTTATGAGGCAGCCAAAATGCGTATTATTAGATATGTGTACTCTTTTTTCTTCACTAGGTTTTTTTCCACTAGGTTTTTTCTTGTAAGGTCTTAACGAGGCACATTATCTATCAAATAGACATCCAAGGGGGAGTGTTATAAATATATTTTCTATTTATGGTGAATGTCTATTTCTTAGAAGGAAAGTTAGGGTTTGTAACTTTGTGACCAAGTAAGTTTTCCCCTATAAATAAAGGAGTTTTCCATTCATTATAGAGAATCCCTTATTAATCCCTTTAACTCCTCAAGAGGATCCCATCAAGAGAAATAAGAACTTCTCTCCTCTCTCTTTCTCTATAATATTCTTGTTCTTTCTTTATTATTTCATAACAAGGACACTACCATTAGAAAAAAAAAAGAATCAGTGAAAAACTTTAGTGATGGAACGTAAATAGAATTCTTGACAATCAAAAGGAAAAAAAAACACCGAAAAAATGAAAAAAAAATCAATGAAAAACTTTAGTGAGGGAATGTAAATCAAAAAAGGAAAAAAATTATGGAGAAAAAACACCAAATTATTTTTTAAAGATTTACACCACAAATAAAGTTATGCCACAAATAGAGAACCTAATATGACAAATTAAGGTGATGAAATAATTTAAAATCATAATTTTAAATAATAACTATGTAAAAATAGTAAATGACAATTTTGTCTATTGCCATGCGTTTTAATGAAGGAAAAAAAGTTCAATCAATAATTCTAAAGGCCTTCATACTTTTAATATAATTTAGAATACGAAAATATATATTTGAACTATGTATAATAACCATAAAATATTTCATGTTATTTTCTTAGTATAGGGTTGTGAAATTAATTTGAATAATTTTTTGTTTTTTCTTTCTTTATTTAAGTTATGAATGAATTCTTGGAATTCTAGAATAAAGCTCATTCTAATTATTAGTCAACTTTTTTTACTTGTTTAATAGATTTTATATTGGACAAAACTATAACTTAATTATTTTTTTAATAATTAAGAATTTGAAATCAACTAAAGTTTAATTATTAACTTTTTTTAATTTAAATTATATAGGGACATCCTAATATTTAGGACTCTAAATTTAACGAAATTTATATCTTTCTTATTTAAATTGTGTAACATAAATATAACTCTTATTTAAGAAAAGTGTATTTTAATTTGTATGAATACTATAATACTAATTTAAATAACAAATATTACTAATGAATTTTCATTAATCCTAAAATAATGTTGCAGTAACTTTTGTGAATAATTTCTATTATTTAAAATTTGAGATCCCAATTACAATAATGACATTTTACTTTGGTGAGATCTTAAATATAACTACTGATATATCAAAAATTTAATTTCTCATCAAATAAATATATTTAAGTGAAAAGGATAAAAAAAAAATACCCTTAAACTATGTGAAATTGAACAAAAATGTCCTCTGTTAATAGTTTGGTCCAAAAATGCTCATGCTGTCAATGTTTTGGTCCAAAAATGCTCCTACTGTTAATATATGATCCAAAAATGTCTCTACTGTTATTTTTGGGTCAAAAATTCTATTTTCCTAATAAATATTTTTTTTAAACACATTATTTTTCTAGTAAAAATATTATAACCCATTATTAGTTTTCATATATATAAAATAATTTATTGTTAATTTTTATTTAGATAATAATAAAATAAATCTAATAAAATAATTTTATTTCTTAATCTTTTCTGAATGGAAGAAAGGTAAACGTTAAGATATAACAATCAAAATGTCATAAAACATGAAAAATTATTATGTTGTTTCAAATTACAAAATATCTTTAAAATATCGCTCGATAAAATACTGTTGATTCTTATTTTTATTTTAACTTAAAAATCACGAAATATATTAGCAATTGTTTATCATATTTCAATTCGAAAAAGATTAAGAAATAAAAATATTTTTTATTAGTATTTAAATAAAAATTAATGATGAGATTACCATGATATATATATATATATATAATCAGTTTAAAAAATACACATGATTATTCTATTTTAATTAACAAACGAGATTAAAATAAGAAGATTACTTCTCACTTTTTTAATTAGTTAAAGAACTTTTCAAAGAAAAGAAATAAGGGTCCTTTACAAATAATAATTTATTAAAAATAATGTGTTTTCAAAAAAATATTTAATATGAAAAAGGCATTTTTAATTCAAAAATAATAATAGGGGTATTTTTGGACCAAACTTTTGACAGAAGGGGCATTTTTGGACCAAAACATTGACGGTAGAGGCATTTTTGGACCAAATTATTAACGGAGATATTTTTGTTCAATTTCACACAATTTAAAGATATTTTTAATCCTTTTCCCTATTTTTAATGTAAAAACAGATGGCACTTGGCATGTAAACTTTCAGTTGAAATTTAACTTTTCATTCGTATTCACTTTGTTGAAAATTTAGGCATTATTTGATGACTATATTATCCCAAAAAATTCAAAAATTACTTTATTGAGATATTTTTATAAGTTGGATGACCATTTGAGGAATTGACTCAAAATTAAAGTCATTACAAAATATTTTATTTTTAAGTTTGGAAGATAAAACAAAAACTGAACTATCATTTTCTTTCTTTATTATGATTAATCTTAATTTTGTACATTTCTTCTACATTATTATTATTTGTTCTAAATTAGAAATTTTATATATCTACTTATCCTACTAGTACAAAAGTATTAAACTCTAACATGATATGTTTATCGATTTTTCTTATTAGCAAAGTCCATACATGATTAAAATAAGTTTAGGGTAATTTTAACCTTTTTTGATATTTGAATAACATGAACAAGAAGAAATTTTGGGCTTCCATCAATAGAATCTAAGCAAAATTTTTACATATGAAGATGTCCACTTAACTTATCAATAATTTTGATAATGGTTGAAATAAACTTTTTGTCTACGTAGATAAAGAACAAATTTTATCACCGTATTAAAATCAGGTCTATAACCGTTAAAAATAACAATAATTGAAATTGACTCTAGAAAAAGAAAACAAAAAAAAAAACAACTTATTTCAATGAAGGAAAGATGGACTTGCTTCAATGATGGGTTTAGTTTCAAAAATTTTTTTTACCTTTTAAAACTCTGCGTCAAATCAAAACTAGACAAACAAATTGAAATGAAAAAGTACTTTTTATGTAGTTTCTAAATGTGAAAAAAAAATTAATTTTTTTTAAAAGATTTTATGTCCAAATTCACACGATAATTAATATAATTAATACTCCCTTTGTCTCAATTTATAGGACACACATTTCTTTTTAGTCTGTTCTAAAAAAATTATATATTTTCTTATTTGACAAATATTTAATGATACTGTCAATATTTATCCATGTTGGGTCTCACTTATTTAGCAAAAAATCCATAAAAGTGCACTTGTAATGAAATAATAAATAAAGTAGAAGAATATTATAGAGAAAGAGAGAGACTTCTTATTTCTCTTGAGGGGTGAATTACAGTGGATGATAACTCCTTTATTTATAGCATAAAACTAACCCTAACTTTTCTACCAAAAAACAAGATAAATATTCACTATAATATAAATACATACATCCACTAAATACAAATACTTTTATAGACATTCATTATAATACAAATACATTTATATATGACACTCCCTCTTGAATGTATATTTGATAGATAATGTGACTCGTTAAACCTTACTAGAAAATAAATCCAGCAGAAAAAAATTTTAGTGAA
This sequence comes from Datura wrightii, assembly GCA_035772735.1. Classification (NCBI taxonomy): domain Eukaryota; kingdom Viridiplantae; phylum Streptophyta; class Magnoliopsida; order Solanales; family Solanaceae; genus Datura; species Datura wrightii. The sequence goes on from JASDFA010000001.1 coordinate 19,029,392, forward strand.
GGAAAAGAAGTACACATATCTTGTAATACGCATTGGTAGTTGCCTTATTAAAAATCTTACCAAGAAAACCCTGTTGGACAAAACCTCGACTAAAAAAAAGAGTACAGTGCGTATATTATTTCCCCCCGGTGAAAACACTATTTACTCTTGTAGAGAAGCATTCCAGTTTTATACATCAATTTTTCAAGATATTGATATTGACAGAACTATCTTTCTGATCATAGCATATATTTCTTGGATATGTTGAGTGCTTGAACTCAGCCAAATACATTCTTGAAAATCACATTGTTCGTGACCTCATCGTCGCAGACAAATTGATCATTGAACTTATTTGTAGCAACAATCAAGTGGCAGACACTTTCATTCGCATGATAAAAATTTAATGTCTTGTAGAATAACATGATGTGACAGTTTCTCACTTGAAAATGGACAATTTTCTTAAGATGAAACTTCATATAAATCAAATAATTTTCCTGCACTTTTATAACCAATAAGTCTTGAAAAAATTGGTTAGAATAAATAAATCTGCATCAATATTTGATTCACTCTTATATCTCCACATATAAAAAAGTATACTGCACATTATGAAAATATTATCTCATTGATAGTAATCAGGATATATAAGTGCACCAATTGCACTAAAATACTATACTTTTTAATTATTTTAATGAGATCGAAATTGATCTCTATTTATATTAAGCGATCTCACAATCATTTGGGCATTCAATGGAATCACTTTGAAACTTTTTAAATTTTTCAAGGATTTTCATATAATCTTCACTGTCTATTTAGACATGAAAATAACTTCATTATATGCATACCAAGTTTTTCATGTATTGCCAGACTCATGAACAAACTTCAAAATAATTGTATCCACCACGAGAGGACCTCTCCATGTCATAATGCCAGGATTTGCGAAAAATCTTTATGCCACAAGGTACAAGGCACTTTTATGATTTTATTTATTTCACCTTTCACAAAAAATTCATTTGTACCCACTCGCATTATACTTTGAGGTCTTTGGACTATAAGTCCAAATTTTCACTGTTCAAGTGAAATTAAATATACTTGAATTGCATATTATTGTTCGTTCAATCATTTATCTATCCACACTTTTCGATAGATTTGGATTCAAGATTGTTGTCAACATTTATAATATTGAGCGCTACATTATATGAAAGATAGCGTCAACGATTATTTTGATATCGGTCCAATACGACATAACTTATCAAGATCTCTTTATTTTTCATCATTTTCAGGTATCTGAACTTTTGCCAAGGTTTTAAGAAGTACTATGTTGTAGTGCTCTTTTTAAAGCACTTGCCTCATTATTTTGACCATCTTGATCATTTGCTCTTTTCCTTTTTCAAGGAGTTTTTTAATTTCAAAAATCGATTAATATACCATCGTGTCATATATTCTTTAAGGACTCTAATTTTTATTGGAGCATTTGCAGCTATATTATAACATAAAGTCAGTAAATACTTCTACAATTGGTTTGCACATTTTTTATATGAATTATCTCTTGAACTTTAAGTTCACTTTTTTTTCCTGAAGATCTAGATAATTCACTTCACACGTAATTTTCAGCTGCTAATTATCTCTCCCCCTAATGTTAGAAAAAGTTTTACCTTAAACCTCATTTAGAGGCCCATCTTTGTGTGTGGTGGAGCATTTGAATCATATACTGCACATTCAAGTTTTTAGATGAGAATTATTTGGTTCATGACCCTGAATCAATTGTGATAGAGGAACCTTATTGGTTTGATGCGTACAAGTATTACTACATGTTAAATAAATACATCTAGTATGAAATTTTATTTGGGAGTTTTATTCTCATAACCAATTATTTAGTTATAATTGAAGGTATACAGTTTCTACTAAATCAGCTTAGATATAAACTAGCATTGTTAATATACTTTTATAATTGAAACTGTGCTCTTAATTTAATAATTTGAGCAAACAACCTTAGTAAAAAATCAAATTGCAAGTTGCTATCAAACGCACATGCGACTATATCATAAATGCATCTATTAAATCATATAATAGTAAACGGTTCACATTGCAGGTGAAGGGATCCATACACCTTTTTATAAGTTTCAAAAATTTCAGGCAAATATAATTTCAACCTTAGCTGGTACAACAATAAAATATTTTTTATTAGAATAACCAACACAAGAGAATTTATGAAGAACTTTTTATTTCTTCAATATATAACCATGTGAATTGTTAATTAGTTTCACATCACATTTGAACCGGGATGGTCAATTGCTTATGCCAAATTATCTTCATTTCAGTAAACTTCCAGTTTACTTTCGCATGTGATTTCATCATCATGCCCATATTTCTGTACTACAAACAAGAGTAAAAGACGGGTAACCTTTAATATAAATATTTATAACCCGCTTCAATTGTAGTAATATGAAGATATTAAATCTTCCCATAATTTATAATCTCAATCAATATCTTTTTTTAATGCATTTGAACTTAATAAGTTTTTTTTTTTTGAGACTTACTACAACACCACTATTATGAATAATTTATTCGTCTGGGTAGTAAGACATTAGCTGTTCCGAAGCTTGTGTACTACCACATATTCCATAACATCATCCATATGGTGAAATCTCCTTCAAGGAGAAAATTATATAATTATGGCATGATAAAAGATATTATAAGGAAGACTTATTTCTTGCTTTTACTATTTGGTACTTCATGATAAAACATACCACAATACTAGTGATGTACTAAAAGTACTTGATCAATGACCGTTTATATCAAAATAATTTTTTTTCCTCTCAAACCTCCCATAGAGGTGATTATCGAACCATACATATGCATGTTCTTATGCATAATTTTTATCACATTTTGACATGTTCACTTTCAAGAACAGCCAGACATCCACGATGCTTATCACAAGTCACATTCTCTTTAAGGAATGGACTATAATCATATGTACGTGCTTCATAAATTTTAATTAGAAACTCATTGTCATGCCTTGAAATTTTATCATATTTATATGACACACCTCAACATCACTTTGAAAGATCAAGTGTACCACCACTTTATATTTCTTTATTTTGATGGAAGATTTATAAAACTCATCAAAATTAGATCGTGCGTGTGCCCAACGACCTTTCTTACCACTTTGATGGTAAAAATTACCTTTACCTTTTGAAGGACTATTTGGAGAACACCCATAGTGTTCTTCCCTTTTATTATTACCACAATGATGACTATTTTTTTTTTCTTTACATGCCCACATTTATTTGTACAATCATAATAATTATTGTCATCTTCAAACTTATCATGTTCTGCTATCACATTCATTTCAAGGAATGGAACAAATTTAGTAGGATGGATGTCATAATTTTCCATCAAAAGCATGTTATTTTGTCTTAGTCATTATTATACCATCAATATATTGCATTGGGACTTGAATTTACTATCTTATCCATAAGATGGTGTGTTAGGCTAGAATTCAGTAGATTTGAATTGAACATCTTACAACATGGTGCATAAGGACTTTAACCCAGTGTCTTACCCTCTTGATGCCATAGAATTTGAATCTATTATCCTACCCTCAACCAATGGCATAATAATCTATGTAAAATGATTTAAAAAATTTAAAAAATATAGATATTAAATATAATAACATAGCTCTTTGACATATGATACGATATACTACATTAATCAACCAGGTTATTATAAAATCTCACCTTCTCTTTTCTGAAACTTCATGATCTTCAGCATCAGCAAAATACAAAGAAGGAATGACGCGTGCTGTGTTTGGGGGATCATCAGACATCAAATTAGGCCTCCTAATTTTGAAACCAAATTCTGATGCTCTTGAAGCAATTGCCTAATATATATATGTGAAGCCAGCAGTGTACGAATTAAAGCCACCATACATCCTTCTCGTATTGTGAATTGGAATGAGAAATCCCTAAATAAGTGCAGATGAACTGTCACCCACCTTTTGTTTTCTGTTGCTGCTTTATGGCGTTGTCAGTAGCTCAGTTGTAATAATAAATAAAGTAGAAGAATATTAAAAAAATTTCTTATATTTAATTGAGAGGTGAATTACAATAAATGATAACTCTTTCATTTATATGATAAAACTAATTCTAACTTTTCTCCCAAAAAATAAAATAAACATTCGCTATAATATAAATACATATATCTACTATAATATAAATATTTTTATAAACATTTAGTATAATACAAATACATTTATAACGATACTATTTTATTTTAAAAATTCATTTATTTTAAAGATAATTTTAAAAAATTGTAAAGCCTTCAAATATTTTTTAAACTTTATGCTCAATCAAACTACATGTCATAAACTAAAACCAAAAGAAATAAATTTGACCCTCACATTCTTAATCATGACACATTAAATTGAAAGTGAGGAAATAAAATCTATTTTACTCTTATCAGTATACAATTATACAGAACTTAGTCCAAAATTTATACAAAATAAATGCCTTATGTAGGCACAAATTTAATGATGTTGATCAATTCTTTCAATAGGGTCTGCATTATTCATCTGGGGTTTGGCAATTCGAAGGCTATGGTTATGTAACCTCCTTATATTTATTCAAAATAGTATAAATATCATTTTTTTCTGTCACCATCATTTTGTAAGAAAATAAGTGCATGACATGCATCAACTGAATTGACGTCATTTTTTAAAATATTTTTATTCACTATTTTCATTTATCTGTTTATTTTCTTTTTCTTTTCTTATTCACTATATTTCATTTTATATTTTTATTTTACTTTTTTATTAAGTTTTCCCTTCTTCTCTTGACAACCTCTTCAACATCATCTTCATCAGAAAAAATAATAATAATCAAACAATCACTAAACTAAAATCATCAAAAACCATTATCAAGCCATCATCAAGCCCATCAAAAATCAAATCAAATCATCTTATAATTAAAATCTGAAAATCTGAATCACCACTCAACTAAAATTTAAGAATTTATATATTACCACTAAACCCATCAAATGTAAATACTGGAGAACGAAAAAAAAAAAAGAAATAGGAGAAGTCATGGTGAAAAGCCACCAAACTTGTTTCATATATTGGATCTTAGATTGTTATCAAAATAGAAAAAGAATAAATCACGAAAGACGGGGGTTAGAGAATTTGGTACAATAATACATTTATTTTTATTTTTTTTTTAAAAATATTTTTTTATATTTAATTTTGTACCGAGCAGGGAGCAAGCACTAATGAAGATCATTATTATGTTGGTTCAACTACTTCAATTGAGGGAGTAGATGGAGAAAGAGAGGGGATTGTGGATGGCAGAGTTATGGTGAGATAAATATGGTTAAAGATTATGGAAACAAAGGATGGAAGAAAAAGCAAAAAAAGAGAAAGAATTTTTTTTAAAAAAAAAAGTAGAGAAAGAGAAAAAAGAAAAGGAAAAGATTTAAATGAAAAATATGATATTTCTGAAGTTATTCATATGCTCCAATCAAGTGCTCAAAAGGTGTCATTTATACCATTTTGAACAAATATAAAGGGACCATAAAACTCCAGCAAGTTAAAATATCTTATTAAAATTAAGGTATAAATTCAAAAAGGAAAATATGTATTATCCTACAAGTTAACAAGCGACCAGATTGACCCTTTCCATTGAACATAAGTGTAGCTCGTGAACACCCATGACTATAAGACCAATTGCGTGAATTACAATTGCCAATGAGGGGTAAAATGAACAAATTAGTAATAAAGGAATACTACACTGATTTTTGTAAAAGAAAAACACAAATAGAAGTTTTGGCAACCGAAAGAATCACAACTACAGCAATGCCTCATAATATAAACAAAAACTGCTAGAAATTTTAAACAAATCACCGTCAAACATTCTTGTTCATACAGTCAAATACCTTCCACTCCTATACTTATCGATTATTACTGACTTACAGAAAGTAAATACGATTTACCTTCCACCCAAAAAACTTACCACCTATTAATGAATAATGATCAATACTGGAAATAAACCACTGAAATAAGCTTACTTAACAGTACATACACATACCAACCAACTAATCTTCTAATATATAATCTTCAAACAAGAAACAGAGAACATTTCCCTCTGAAATCAAGCGCATGGTGTTATTAACAGGCATCACTATGGAAAAACTAGTATGTATAAAAGCTCTACCATGTAACTTGCTTTATTTCTTTTCAAGCCAAGAAAGGAGGACCCCTGAAAAAAAAGAATGAATGATATGCTGAACCCATACAACCAATTAATGAAAAAATATGAAATGACATAAACTATACTATTCTATAATATGCAGTCTCTGGACTAAGAACCACATGGCAGGCAACAGATTATTCCGATCCTTGTAAAAAGCCACTGTAACGGATTTGGACCATCATTTTCCTCAGGAGGCGGGGTTGGCAATGGTATTTCTGAAGGCAAATGCCGGTGGAAAGCATCAACTGCACCTGCAACGCCATCTTCGTTCTCTAATAACACAGCTAGTTCCATTACTTGGGATTTCACCTGTATGAGCAAATTTCCATCAGATAAAAAAAAAATCATAACCAGCAAAGGATGTAGTGAGCATTCCAAAACTCGCTTGTGTTCTGCAGTGACAGAGACCAGTAGTTTTGGAGTATGTCAATAGGTAAGGAGATGCATAGAAACTTACATCAGGCTGGAGCATAAATGTTATAGCATCAGAGAGTCCTTCCACACTAAGCTGTGAAATAGGAATTGGAGCAGGTCCCAGTCCCTTTTGATAAATTCTATCGCCCCAAAAGAATTGATCGCCAAAGAACGGTACTATAGTTGTTGGACACTGGATTAAAAAGATTGCAGACATTGCATAAGACCAACTGAGCTTTCAATAAACTCAAGAGCAAAAGATCCAGAAGAATCTGATTGACATCTATGCCTAGCCATTTAGAATAATACTATTGATATGAGATTGAGAAAGAACATTACCCCAGCACGTAGTCCCGCGGCAGTGGTTCCAGCGCCACCATGATGAACCTGCAAGCAGGTATTTCCCACGAGCACATCAGAAGATAATATGTTTCAACATCCAGACATCGAGAAGACTGGAGCTTAGAAGGTCAGTTATACTAGAGTGTGTAAAATCCCTAATAACCAATCATTGACCATCAGTTTATCAAAACCGATCCCACCTCCCAAATCTACCATCCATATAAGCATTCAAAAGATACATAACAAGAGTAGGTAGGAGTAAATTGTAAAGAAATGGTACTCACCACAGCTGAGCATTGAGGGAAAAGCCAATCATGAGGGCACTCCGCAAGAAGGAAAACATTTTCAGGAATCTCTTGAACTGGAACAGAATAAGAGGAAAATAGAAAAAGAGAAGATGTTTCTTGGTGTTAGAACATCCCCACATGCAATTAATTACAAATGAATGGAAGAATAAACATCATTTACAAACACTACAAAAGTGCACTTGTGTATGTGGCGTCCATCCAGTAATATAATGGCAAATAAACTGTTCTCTTGATCTATCCACTTAATGTTTATGTTGTGACCCCACACCCCAACTCCATACCACCATCCTAGGCCCTCATCATATTTCTCTCTGCTTCTCGAGGAAGTAATTGGCATTGGAATTGGTTTTTAGGTTGTATGTTGAGGGGTTGGGGGAAGGGACAAAGGGGAAGCTAAGGGAGACTTATAATGTCAGTTAAATGACTTATAGAAAATTTTATTTAATAGACCATCCCCTCCAAGGTTGTCCTAATGGTACTTTTGAGGTTCATCCAGGTCTTCACCCTCCAGTGAACGCATAGTATAGTACTAGAGCTTCAGTATGATATACCCGATAAATTAGGAGAGTTGATGCCTATATCTTTTTCTTTCTTCAAAGGATTTAGCTTTATTTTGCAACTTACATATGATAAATTTTATGGTCAGTCAGAAACATGCAGAATGTAATAAGATGGCCAGAAAATGCAAAGAATGAGAGAACTTACAAGTACCAAGATCTCCCCAACCTCGGTCAAGAATTCCCCTCTGCCCAGTATTCTTCAGTGCCTCTAAAATTATATCTGTAGTTTTCTTGGAATCTTCAAGAGGCTACAAACAGAACAGAAGGAATCAACAAGTTGGATGTCTTCAAAAACAAAAGTGAAGTAGGAGACCAAAGTGATAAATAATAGATCAGATTGCTTAGATCTTAATTGACACAAAGCACAGCCACCTTACAGATCTACTTAACAATTGAGACGAAAATACAGATAGATTTACATCCACTATTGATGCAAGTTTATCAAGTACGAATTGGATCATTCAGAAACTGATACTCTCACTCGACTGCCAGTAGAAAACTAAGAAGTCCACCTATTGCAATAAGCCTAGAAATAAGCTGCTTCCAAATTATACAAGGAATTAGACTCAAGATATGTTGCAAGAGTAACTGAGTGCGATAAAGGATTGTGTGATACTTCTAAAACTTCTGCAGGTTTATAATAGAAAAGCTTACCATGCTCCCAAACCCAATATATACAGGTTTAGACCCATTTTGGATCCACTTGATAAATTCTTCAGGAGGTTTGTAGCTACTCCCAAGGTTTAAGAAACAATAGCCAACAACATCAACCAAAGGGCCCCAATCTGCAAATTAATGAAATTTCATCAATATGTTTTATGATATATCAAGTAGATTGATCGTATGAGCACACACTATTGCTAAACCAATGGTCGAAGTAGAGGTAGAAAAGGTAGAAAAGAGCTTCTCATGAATTCAGGGACGGGGGAAGGGGATTAATGGGAGTGAAGGAAGAGAGACTATCATAGAAATACTCTTATTTTAACATGGAGAACCCCTCTACTCCACAAGAAATTGAAAGCCATTCATTTTGACATTTATAAGTTATTAGCTTTGCTTCAACAAAAGAAGTGGAAATGACCAATACGGCGAAAACCAGCATCCAGATACCATTGAGCTGATATATACCTTTAGGCTTTGGCACAACATGTGGACTCCAGATGTAGCCAGTTGGGAAGTGAGAAATTGATCCGTGGTATGTACTGAAGTAGGCGATAGGAGGAAGGTTTAGCTTCTTTTTTCTAAACTCGTTGATGTAACTTCTTATGCCCCACCAGATCAGTAAATCCACAACTATGTAGGAAAGCTGGATTATGAAGGAAAGAACATAGAGTTTTAACAGGAATAAGAAGCATTAATGGCAAAATATTTTTCAGAAGAAGAAGTTGATAATATACCCAATACGCAGCAGTTTGAGGTACACGAGCCAATGGGTGAGGAAATTCATAAGTTGGCCTGTTATTAACAAAGTGTGTGAGAAGGTATCTTGTTGAAAATATTAAAATGGGAGAATTTGATGAAGAATGACATTGAACTCAGCAACTGACTCACATTATATTCTATGTGCATTATAGTTCTTCTAGTTGATCTATAGAACTTCCTAATTCAGAAGAATGATTGTCACAAACTTAGGTGTTTGGTTCGAAATATTGAAAAGCAGTTTTTGCAAAAACTTTTTCAAGTTTGAGCAAAAGTTGTGTTCAACGCAGCTCCACCAAAGAAAAACTTGAGTCTTCCCAAAAATTGTGTTCCAACACAAACTCCACCAAATAAAAGTAGCAAAACTTGTACTTTTCTTTGGTGTAGTTCTTGTAACTTGAAGAATTTTGTAAAAACTGTTTTTCAATTTTTTGAACCAAACACATATGCTTAAATATCATGTGGGCCAGTGGTCCATGTATCAGATATTAACTAGTAAGAACAAATACTACACTTGATCTTAGCCAAAAGGCCGAGTAAGGGTATCAAATGCGACCTTAGAAAGGTCTATTCAACATCAAATCTAAAAAACATTCACATAGCACAGAACATCTACCTGTTACATATTGGCTTTTCTAGGAAACTTAAAAATAAAAAATTAGATAGCAGTATTTTGTTTCATCAATGATTTATAAAAGGAATGGACTTTACAAGGTTGCACATTGACCAAGACAGCAATTGCAGGTGCATCCACTTGTCCAATTATCAATACGAAATTTCCAAAATAATAAAGAAAGTGTCAATCAGAGCTTACGTCCAGGGCATTGTGAAGAAGATGTGGAGGGGTACCCCAAGAGCTTCAGCAACGTGTGCATGTCCTGTCATAAAGGGTGTTCCAGAAAAATAAAACAATGCTTATAAGTTGACTTGGACTAAATACCATCCTGTTGACGAATTATGATAAGAAACTGTTATTAACAAAAATAGCACCAAGAGGTTGCTGACATGTGTACATTGATGGACTAGAACTATCTATGATAAAAGGAGTCTATAAAGTCTAGGAAAGCATAAAAATTAATACTGTTTTGTGGACCATTGAGGAAAACCATATAAAGCAGTTTATATTTTATTTGGCATTTATCTACAGAGCATAAGCTCAAAGATTAAATCTTCTTCCTCCTAAGCTCTTCATTTCCAATGATTTCTTTTATGTAAACTCCTTGTGCTGTAATTACTAAACAATAATAATAATGATAATAAAGGGGGCAGCCCGGTGCACTAAAGCTCCCTCTATGTGCGGGGTCCGGGGAAGGGCCGGACCACAAGGTCTATTGCATATGCAGCCTTACCTTGCATTTCTACAAGAGGCTATTTCCACGGCTTGAACCCGTGACCTCTTGGTCACATGGCAGCAATTTTACCAATTACTCCAAGGCTCCCCTTCTAAACAATAATAATAACAACAACAAACAAACAAAACACACACACGCCCACCCCCACCCCACCCTCCCCCTCCAAAAAAAAAAAGAAGAAGGAGAAGAAGAAAGAAAGAGGTGTATATTCTGGACAACTTTGGCAAGTTGCACATTGATTTGGGAGGAGTTAATTTTTTTTTTTTAAATAATAACAACAGAAAAATGAACTCCTCCCAAACCAATATGCAACTTGCCAAAGTTGTACAGAATACACACCTCTTGAGATTTAGCTAATGATTTTTCCCAAGATAAAGATGCATGGTATGACAACATTTTGGGATCACTCAAAAGAGATCAATTAAGTTTTTTAGTTTGGAAGGACTTTTACTTGTTAGAAGCAATTTAACAAAGCTACTCCCTCTGTCTATTTTTACTTGTCCACTACTTACTTGGGCACACCCTTTAAAAAGAAACAAATAGAATGACAATTTTACTACATCATACTTTGAATATAATAAGTTCAATATTTTGAGAAATGCATTGGAAAATGACTATAGTTAATAATAAGGGTAAATTAGGAACTAAGTAATAAATTACCTCTTGATTTTTTAAACTAGACATCTAATTTTAGTATAATGAACAAGTGAAAGTGAACGAAGGGAGTAGTAAATTTGATGTAGAAAATACAAAACCAGGTGGATTTCTCTATAGGCCAATAACCCAACTTCTTGACATAGGTATATGTCCAGAGACGACAACCAGTCAAACTACATACAAGAGCACGCACTACTCTGATTTGAAAGAAGCAGAGGACCACTGTGAAGGCAGTGCAATTAAATATGAAACATCTGAACAGTCTCACTCAGCTAAGGCAGTGGAGTAGCTTTTCAGACTGAGCTCCTCCCAAGGTCAAATCCAGATAGCTTCTAGTCACAACATTAGAAGTGCCAAGTGAGATTAAACTCGTAGTAAGTAAACAGAGTTATTTCGCCAAAGACATTTCAAGTGATTCTATCGGGAGAATGAATCAAAGTTATCTTTGAGATTCTTGTGTCTGGAGCTTACACTGACTCATCCCTCTCTTTCATACACACTAATATGTTTATTTAATTTCATATTTGTTGACTTCATGTAAATCCCTTCTAAGATAAATTCCACAAAAGGATTTAGAGACTTCATCCCACAATATAGTAGTTCCCCTCCATATAGTCAAGTTGCATTCACTCCTCCACTTAGATTATTTTACTGGGAGAACTGTATCATAGTTACTGGCTAGTACATCTTTCTAATTAAGTCAAACATATGTTGCCTATGATGCCAGATTTTGAATCAAACATCTGAATGAAAAATGATTCGTCCGCCCCCCGCCCCTCCCCCTCCCCCTCCCAACCCCAAGAAAAGACATAGAAATGTATCTTTCAAAGAACATAATCGGATATGTAATTATTGGAATAATTGTTGGAGACTCAAATGAAGCAATGATATTACAACTCCATGTGATAAATGACAGACCAAACATAATTAGATCTCCAGATATCAAAAGGGTGAAATGAGTGGTGAGTGCAGAGATTCTTTCTGAACTGACCATATGCAGGAGGATTTGCAATAATCGCTTGTGCTCTGAAAGGTTCACCAGTTTCAGTATCTGGCTCAGTGCAAGCCGGAAGAAGAGATTCAATTATAGCCTTTATCTGTTTTCGTTGTACAGATAACTCTCCTGGTCCAGAAGGAATGAGACCTTTGTTCCTGGCCATATCTGCAATTCCACAGAAAATAGAAACTTGGTCCATAATTATCAATTTTATCAGCGAACAGGAATTCCATATTACCATGTCACAAATTTCTCTTCTACTTGTACAAGTATGTGAATGAGCCGCTTATTTCATGCTAGATTCCAATACAAATTTGACTGCTATATATGCTGAAAAGTTTCCAAAATTTTAGGAGAAATTTCCAAACAGTGCATTCAGTAACTCAAAGAAAAATAGAAGCTTGATATAACCAGGATTGCTCATAGGATATGTTAGTGTCCACATCAGTTGGGTGTGTGGCTATAATCTCCTTATGATTAGGGCAATCCTTTATTACATGAGTTAATTTTTTAGGTTGAGTTAGGCCTAAGTCCATCATCTTAACTTGGTATTAGAGCCAGACGCCCATCATCATTGTTGTGTTACCTAATATAGGCCCTATGTTATGACATCCACGCTTCGTCTAGTCTTGGGTGTGCAGAGAAGGGGGAGGGAAGGAGGGGATTAGAGTGTCCTACATTGGTTGGAAGTATAGGATGTAGTCTCCTTATATAATCTTGGGCAATTCTAACCTTATGAGCTAGTTTTTGAGGTCAATTTACGCCCACAATCCATCTTCTTAACAGGATAGCAAGAATAAGGAGTACTCTTAGGGGTCACTTGGTTTAAAGACAAGTTATGCTGGTACTGGTATTATTTTTTATTGACTGGTTGGCTTGTTGTATTAAAAATAACATGCATTGCATAATTTCTAAGAAAAAGTTATTTGATCAAAAAAATACCCTCGACCTTATTTAGTCGAAAAAGGGTTTTGAAGGACCTCGAGGTGTTTGTCATTTTCATTATTTATCCCGGGATAACTAATCCCTATATTATTATTCCACCCTCTGGCAAGAATAACTTATCGCGGTACTAATTACTAATCCCGATATAACTTATTCCAGAATTAGTAACCAAACAAGGAATAAGACAGTACTAAATTTTTTATCCCAGGAATATCTATGCTTGTCCAACATACCTAACAACCCCTTATGGCTTAATATCGAAGTAAGGAGAAAGCTCTCAAAATCAATTTACCACCATCCTAGTTGTCATAAAATATTAATGATCAGCACATGTTAGTGATGACACACTTTTCTTTATTAAGTTTAGGTCTATAATACTCACCGTCACATGCAGAGATTTTTTTCTTCTCTAGGCCAAGCACATGGAAATATTATTACACATAGGCATAGGTAGCCAAATCTACGCTACATGAATCCTTCATTTACCTTAATGTACATACTTGAGTAAGATGTGTGTGAAACAGGTGTGGGAACTTTATGTGGATTCTTCAAAACACACCAAAAATTTGCAGAAAACTATGTTTACCCATACCGGATACTTATCCACCCGGCCTAATGCATACCATTGCGGAGTACACAAAACATAGACAAAAACAAGAAAGAGAAAAACAAAGAAGCATGTCAAAGACCTCTTACATCCTGCCAATATCCGAGGATCACCACCCAATGGGTAGAAGTCTATGTCTGCTGATTTGACAAAATCGCGGAAGTTAGAATGAGTTGCCAGCCTGACCCGATGACCATACCCCTGTCAATGTATAGAACTGATTAGAAACTGAACAAATTATTAACTCAACAAATGAACAATTTCTCAACCGCTATAAGGTGCGAAAACACCAACAAAATTCTAAAGCCAGGGAGAAAAAAAAACATACATAAACTACCACTAGAAAGATGGAAATGCAAAATTTATAGTTGAAATATAATTAATTATTACACAAGAAAGTCCAATATTAACCACAAAAATGACAAGAATATTATAATAAACAAATAAATCATTGTGCACCAGAAGAGGCCACCACCAAGAATTAAAGTTAATCCAATATAAACAAATAAATCATTGTGCATCAGAAGAGGCCACCACCAAGAAATAAAGCTAATCCAATCGTAGACAGGATAAGAAATTAAACCCAGTGGTATCAACACAGGAAGAGCATATTTAGAATGTTTTACCAGTCAAGCAGCAAAAGTTATTAACTCTCAAGCAGACAAAATTTTCCTTATGCATATTAATTGCAAGGCGAAAGTGACCTTTGTTTTTAGTACTTGCTTCAACCATGTATGTTTTTTTTTTTTGAGAAAGGTAAAGTTACTTGCTTCAACCATAAATGTCCAAGTTCAACTCTAAAATCTTCATCAACATATAATCACATGAAAGCTCAATTGGTTTGCCCAGGTCCAAGGCAAGCCAATCTAATCCTTTTACCTTACAGCATCTCAACCTTAATCAATTTTAAAAGTTGGTGACTAGAAAGACTGGAAAAGTGGAGAAACTAAAGTCTAGTAAATAGGACTTAGAAGTCTATCTAACAAATCTCTCCAACAAAGTGTCACTCAAAGCCGAAATTGGTGCTGCAGGATCCCGAGGTTATTTCTGGGAAGGATGCTGAGAAACATAGAATGCAGTGATATAATCATATAGGCAAGTATAGAGTCAAAAAGCAAAAGACAGAGAACATAGATGAGCAGTACAGTTATAAACATGGTGATTTAGAACTCCGAACATGCCTGAAGTCTCTTGGCCATAGCCAAAAATGGCTGAACATCTCCCCTGGTTCCAACAACAAGCACCGCAATTTTCAACTTTGGAACTGACTTATTAAAATCCGTGATAATTCTGTCTACAGTAGGAATGGGTCCTTCAACAGATTGCAGCTCCAATAATTCAGAAGCTACAGGTGTGCCCTTAGTAAGGTCAACCTCCACTGTTCCATCCCTTTGAATCCTTACCAGCTCCACAATGAGCTTTTGCTGGTGACATTAAGAACAGAAGGAAATATGAGAAAATTGTAAATGAATAACAAGGAGTCAGCAACTCATAGGAAAGAAAATGGGAAAGTATATGCATTTGGAGATATCATTTTCCAAATGCATTAAAGGTTTTTTTTTTTAAAAAAAAAAGGACCATATGTAAGTAAATCTGTGGTGGCTCTTTCAGAGGCTGCAGAGGGGCAGTCATGTGCCTCCATACTTACATAGGCAGATAGTAAGAATTCTTAGCCTGTTCAATTAGTTGCTACTTGTTCGTATATGGATATGGACAACCTAATGTATGAAGCAGTGAATCAGGACGGATGTGTGATTGTGTGCACAAAAATTTGTCTTTATAAAGAGGGTGGTTTTTCTTTCAGCCACTTATTAAATTGCAACTTGACTCGGCAGAACCCTACAACATACATATCAACTCTATCAGCTAAAAATAAGAAACTAGCTCAAAAGCCAAATGGTCAAAGTATATTTGTATAAGTACTTGGTCAATACAATTGCCAGCTTCACATGGTCTAAGCATCATTTGTAAACATAATATCAACATCCTAGGTTTTTTTAAAGTTTTACTGGTTTAGTTAATCATATTTATTCAGATAGCAAACAGTCTCATTACTCCTTGACTTTTCACTTCCCATATCAGCTTTTTCTACTCCTTATCTCTCTCCAACATTAAAGGAGCTTTCCATCTTCAAGTTTACAATCAAATAAAACAGTGTCAAACCAGCACTAGTGTAAAGCACAAAAGATTAAACACTGATAATAAGTTGCAACAACTTCTAACAGATTGACATGCATATTTAATCAAGACTAGAAATTCTACCAACTCTTACGCCATGTGACTATTATAGAATCTCACAGGGAAGCACTACACAATTGGTTATCAGATAATAGGCACTGCAAAGCTGGAGACATTAATAACTTGTCCAAAATTTACCTTTTCACGTTCAGAAAGTCTATCCAATATTAGATTACGTCTTGGACTATCCCTCCTATCAGTCAAAGATCTTGAAAATGCAATATCCTGGCCTTCAAGGAAAAGACTTCTGTGAATAGTCACAGGTGCAGTAATGCTGTGCTCCAAACCTACAAGTTGAACAAAAAAATGCAAACGTCTTGTATGAGAAAGAAAAGATCTAAACCAGTAAACCACAACAGTCAGCTTTATCCCCATCAACAGAGATATAAATGTCTAAGCCCTCCTGAAGCCAGAATGGAAAAGAAAAAACAAAGAATTATTTGCAGCTTGTTCAACAATTTGCTTCAATTGCTTATAGAAGACCCATCAATAGTTGCTTATTACCAAATACTCAAAAAACAGTACTCAGAGATTCTTAAGTTCCATTCATGAGTATTTTGCCACTCTAGACATGAAATCATTGTCAGCACTGCAGCATACTGGCAGAATATCCTAAATGTGATACAGGATGTAGCTTTTGGTTTGGAGGGAGGAAAGTGGAGACAATGTGAGAAGCAACATATTAGAAAGTCTATAATGTACCTTGGCTTTGAGGGAAGCACAGAAGATGATGCAAGATAAGTGGTAGATTATATGACCCAAAAAGAGTTCAGGCTCTTCATAGAATATATGATCCTTAAAGTAAACTTGAACTAAAATCAACAAGCAGATGGTAGATTATAAGGAAGCAAGACTTTCACTAGATATGTGTATGCAGATGTATAGCTCAAGGATTTCCCGAGACAGATAAAGATGACAAAGGGCATAAATTTTGACCTTGAGATGAAAAAGGTCAATGAAGCCTCCTTTTAGAAGACTGTTGCAAGATGAGGCACAGTTCTATTAAATACCTTCTGAAAGTTTGGATGAAAATGAATGAAGAATAAGGATAAGATGAAACAAGGACACATTTTAGCAGAAAATGTTACCACAAATTCCTTTTCTAGAGCACCTCAACTCCTGTAAGCATTAACTCTGTAGAGGGAAGATTAAGACGGTACAATATTTAATCATAGAGCCAACCAAGTTGGTGGTTTATCTGCCTATATATTAATATGTAGATGAGGAAGAACTTCTATCGGCATTCCATCTAACCTTAGATAGGTAATTTGAATGTTCGCCTCAATTCATTGTTGTGCTTACACGGAAGACTACCCTTTTTCAAACGTTTCAAATCAACCAGCCCCCTATTTCACTAAAGCTGGAAAGGAAGCCAACCAAGTACCGACAAGGGAATGCTTTCCCAACCTTTAAAGGAAATGTCAGACGAAGTGAGGGAGGTGTGGGGGACGGAAAACGCTTTTGGAGATCGAGATTTTTTTCCTTCTGAATTTCATCTATAATGACACTTTTTAGTTAGTGACAACAATGAAAACAATTATTCCATCTACTTTGATATTGCAAATCACATTTTGAGATCAACAATGATCATTGTTATGATGTCATCTGGCCTGAGTGGAGGACATAAGATGAGAAGTCTCAAGGATGTTTTATAGAGCCCCTTGTCCTCCCATCCACATCCAAGCATTCCCTAACCTCGTGTCTGAAAAAAGACACAAACAGTTCTCTCATTCACTAGACTCTTTTGCAATAAAAGATATATTCAAGAAGATGGCAACCTTTCCATCCGATAAATGTGGGCTAGAGCACCAAACACAATTCTAATGCACCTAAAGTAAGGATCAATATACGCATAACACAAAGAGTAGGACGAAAAAGAGGTGTTGAATTATGTGACCACCTCATCTAAAAGCACACCATATTAGAGATGGGACACTTTATTTATTTAGTTTAGGTCTATAACAAGCACCCTCACATGCAGAGATACTTTTATTCTCTAGGCCAAGCAAATGGAAATATTTTTTCGATAGGTTCTAGTGAAACTTAAACTCGGAACTTTTTACCTACTTTGAAACCAATCCTTATAGTTAAAAACGAGAACCCAACCTAAAAACTAGTCCCTTGTTAGTTGGGAGAACCAATTTAGTCTATAAACCCTTTCAGAGTCCATTTTGAACAAGTTCTCCATCAATTGTTTCATTGCAATGATCCCTTTTCAGTATCTACTATCTCGTTGGCAAAGGCTGATACCTTTTGTTTGAGCCCAAGCCATGATCTCTGGCACTCTTACTCCTCAGATCCAGGCTACCACTTTGAGTTGCATCCATCCACCGGCTCCAATACCAATTTTTGAATTTTTTACTAACTCATTTTAAAACTTAAACTTAGAGACAGAACACTTTTATTTATTTATTTTAGGTCTATGACAGGAAAGTTACTCCCATTTTTTCCATAATACTTGCTGAGTAATTTAGGACAAGCCTTAATAGTCAGAGATTCACAACTAAGCTTACACATCTATCTAGAGAGGATTATTTGAACTCCTTCTAGGTTGATTTCATAGATGACAACAAGTAATGAGAAAGCTTAATAAAGGAGAGGAACCACCCCTAGTTTTGGTGGAACAGCAAATAATAGTTCCATTTATCTAACTGTTAGCTAGAGGATAAAATGATGCTTAGCATCATAAATAAGATTGTTTCCCAGACCATTTTTTCATACCAAGTAGAATCAATACACAAATATGGTTTGATTTTTTATCAGATAGAATAAAGATACCACAAGAAATAGTTTTACTATCAATCAAAGAAGAATTATATTAGCATATTCATCCCACAGAGAATTACAGACAACTGAGATTAAATTAACTTGCTACTATGCCTTGAAGAGATTGGTGAGCATATTGCTGCTTCCTGATACATTTGGAACCCAAGGGATATTCATCAGAGATTCACACCTAAGCTTATGTATCTATCAAAGAAAGAATGTCCACTAGTTTTGTACATGAAGAGAATAGCACACCCCAGTTTGATGGATCATGCTATATAAATGATGCTTAACAATTCATTATGCCATGAAGGTACTTATCTAAATGAAAAAAGAAAAGAAGGAGAACACTATGCCATGGGGGGTTCACAAAAGGACATGTGCACTTTAGTTATCTATAAATATGAGCTTGATACACATTGGTCATCATGAGTCGTGACCATCAAGGAGCATGTTGCTCCGTTAGATGGCAGAAAGCTGAGAAATAAGGCTATCACTAGTAGCTTGAACACTGTAGCTCAATTCTTAAAAATATTTTTTTTGTTCCTACCAAGAGAAGCATGCCTGATTCCTGAACACAATTATATCTAGTACATCAATAGAGTGTTAACTGAAGAAGAAATTGCAATCTCACACACAAAATAAGAAAAATAAAATATGAATTGGATCAGCAATGTGTACATAAATGGTCTATCAAGGGGAACATTTTCACATTGAGCAGAAGATTATTTAAAAGAATGTAAAAGTCTAGCAGGTTTATTAATGGCACCATTAAAAACAAACTCGTCATGTGAAAGTTGCAAAAATTATGTTTAGTTCAAGACTCTCAACAAATATCCATTGGGAAGCGGTGAAAGATACTTATGGAAAGGTCGTCATTACTACAACTACAGAATACAGTCCTCCAGAAAGCTCCATTACCAGTATTATTACAATCATGCTAGCATTTATCTTATGCTTTGAATCTATTACTACTATTGTTTGTTTTACTTCGGTTATCTTTACTTATTTGTATTGTCATTACTTTTCTTTCTTCAAATATCTTATCATAGCTTTTACTATTGCATTTCTTTCAAATCATTTTTCCTGAAAAACGATTTTCTTGAGTCGAGGATCTATCCGAAAAAACCAGACCTACTTGTGGGAATACACTGGGCATGTTGTCATAGTCCTCCAGAATCAGAAACTACTAGAGGGACATTAAAAACAAATTACACCCCTAGTGAACAGCATTATGAAACAAAAAAAAGGGTAAAAGAAAAAAGCCAACAGGATCATTCTGAAGTCCTAATATCCCAATCACTTGGCATTCACTCAGACTTTTCCTCTCTAACTTTCATTACATCCTTACCAATGACATTTTGCCAAGGACCATGACTCCTATTCTAAGTTTATTAGTCTAAGAGAAGACTAAACTAAATGCACAAGGGAGAATGTATTGCAGGTTTCTCAAGCTCATCAATTTATCAACAGATAAAAGCCTAGGAAGCTGAAAAGCACTAACCTCTCCGAGCTCGAGGTGGAGCACTAGAACTCCGATCATTTGACTCAGGACTCTCCGAAACTAAAGAAGGCTGTAGGGGATGTGTTCTCTGATATTTTATTTCTGGAGTCAAACACTCATCAGAATGCTCATCTGAAGACCTAATGTCCACAAGTGATGAAGAACTTGTCCTCCAGCCATCTAATTCATCGGGAAAACCAGCATCACACCGTTCATCAGCATTATTACGTACTTCTAAATGACTTGTGCTCTGATCCAATGCCCTGGTCAACTGTTTATCAAGGGGCTTTCTATCCGACGGAACCGATGAACCAACATCACTGGTCCAGTCCAAACTCTTCCCCAACTGGCCAGTAGTTTCAACCCCATCTTCTAAATCTTTGCAAGTTTTAGTAGTTCCATTAGGCCCATTAATATCCATTTCATCTGATGAACTCCAGAACCACTGAAATTCACCAGACTGACTCTCACCTAGCGTTCCAAAATTGCAAGCTTCCCAAACAATTTTAATTCAAAACAAGAGAACTCAAATTCAACTGAACTCCAGATTCAGCAACAAACATAAACATCTGCTGACAACTTGCAAAATTCGGCAATCCCAGAATTCAAAAACAATCCTATGCATCAAAATCTGCTCAGAAATGGCAAAATTCCAGCAACCCCAGAATGCAGAACACTTTCATACAGCCAAAATTCAACAACCTCACGATGAAAACCCAAAATATTGATTCTAGGAACTGCAGAATTCCCCAAGCACGTAGATAGTCAAGGTGAAAAGCTAATCTGCCCTCTGCAAAGACCAATTAGAAAAAAGCAAAACCAAGCAGTTAACAGTAGAACGTTTGTTCTGCCAAGTTTAAAATCAAGTACAAAATTCAAAAAGATCAGTAACTATAATAATAATACTAGCTACAGGAAACTCACACAATACACGCCCTAGTCATCAACAGAGAACAAGAGAAACACTACAAACAGCAAATAAATTAAAAGGTGAAAAGGAAAACCCCCACAACACAGAAGAAACTATTTTGCTGAAAAGATTGGAATCTGAAAAATTCTTTTGGCGATTCAAGAATTAAAGAAACTGAATACTGAACTACCAGGCGTCAAACATGAATTTACCAAGAAAAGAACTTCTCTCAACTTGTATTTTAACTCATATATAATTGGAAAGACTAATTCGAACTTGGAAATTAACAACTAGGGACAAAAATTACCAGCAATTTATGGGTGAAAACCCCAAGAAAGAGGACCTTTTGGAGGGAAGCTAAAAATTGATGGCGTATGGTTTGTTAAAAAAGAAGCTTCACTCCTTTGTTGGGTTGTGGAGAAACACTTGATTAAGCATCCTACTTTAGAATTTCAAAGAAAATAGTTGAGAAACAATTCTTGAAATGAAAAAAAGTATGATTTTTCTATTGTTTTCTGTTCAGTCCAACACTTAATCCTAATGTAAGGAAATAAAATAAGGAAACGTTTTCATTAGTAGGCCGCTTACAATTTTTTTTATGTCATTTTATTTTCTTCTATTGAATTTATACGTGATTAAAATATCTTATTTATTTGAATTTACCGTAAACAGGAAATATAAAATGGGAAAAGGAATAGTTTTTACAAGTAAATCAATTACAGCACGCATGTTTGACAGCGATTTAATGGAATTTAATTAGTTATATTTTGTACATTCAATAGCTAGCTGGCACCTGTCAGAATCTTGAAATGCCATGAGGATTGTGAAAAATCAGAATATAATATCTTAGTAGGAGTATGATTTAGCTGGCAATAGAATATTCAAAAGTAAAGGTTCTGTTGGATTTTTGTTTTTAAATTTTTTTGGAAAAGAATTTTATAATTGTAATTTATTTTTCTGCTGGATTAGTCAGCCAGTAATATGCCAAGAAGAGACCTTTTTAGAACTTTTTTTTTGGTTGTGTTTGCTGAAAAACAGGAGACAAATGGACAATAGAATGTGCAGGGTAATGTACTAGAAAGCAATTTTTCTGATAAAAATGTAACCAGCTGTGGATGGACTGTTTATCTGGACTATAATGCCTGTTGATGGTGCTTTTCTTTTTTGCTTTAGCATGAGTGCAGGAGGAAAGTATGAAGTGCATGTGATCTGTGAGGTTGGCCAATTCGGGTTTAGTGTGGTTTTGTAACAAACCTAATTTAATTAAGGGTTAATTTGTAATCTTAATTATGAAAAAAAAGAAAAAGGCAAAGCCCAATTCAAAAGAAAAGAGCAAACCAAATGCACTGGCATAAACAGGAACCAGAAAGAGAAAAGAAAAGAAAGGGAGAAAAAAAGAATTAAAAAAAATAAAAATTTTCGATCCAAAGCAGTAAGGTAATGACTCTAATCTTTTATTTAAGTTTATTTCGTAATTATGAGTAAACTTTATAGTGGAAATATGGAGAAAGTTTAGCTTTAGGGTTCTTCAATCTGAATCATTGATTTGAAAAGGCAAACGTTATCAAAATTCAATTTTGAATAGTGTTATGAAATTCTCTCGTCAAAGAAGAATCTGTTGGTAATCATGGTTCAAAAATTCTGCCTCGTTGATCTCTTTGACAACGAGGTCGACGTGTGTTAAAAATTTAGAAAACAATTGTCAAAGGATTTTTGACCATTCTAAACTCATTTTTGTGTAGTTTTAGCTGATCCAGAGACCCCGGAATGAAGTTCTGATTTATTGAGAAGAGTGTTTGAGTTGCAAATTCGAGGTAAGTGAGTCTTTAAGTTTTGGTGCTTGCTTTTTAAACCTATTTTTAAACTGTATTTTGTCTGCCTAGTCCATGTGTTGGGACAAGCATATACTTGGCAGAATCAGTGGTCTTTAACCAGCCGCACATATGTTACATTGAAAAAATATTAAATTATTTGATAAGTGATCTATGATGTGGTATGGTCTCATACCATAGCATTAGGGAGTTGTTATCATTCCTTCGCTACTGTAATATATATATTAGGGGCATATATGTTACCGTAATATGTTAGGGGCATGCACATGCTGTCATAATATATTAGAGGCTTATACATATTGTCGTAGTGCGCGCGCACATACACACACTAGGGGCATACATGCGCTGTTGTAATGTGTTAGGGGCGTACTTATGCTGCGATCACATTTTAGGTCCTTGTACATGCTGTCTTAGTATGCTTTGGGGCATTACATATGCTGCTGAAAACTGGTCGAGGTGCTAGGATGATTTCCTTCACCATCGTATGGTGAGCCCTGAGTGTGTATTGTGTTGATACATACATACATACATACATACATACATACATATATATATATCTATATATATATATATAATTTTTGCTAAATATTTGTTTGGACTTCATTGAATATTACATAATGAAATTTATTTTGTACATATTATCTATGTGGTTGTATTTTTTAACACTTATTTCGGGGTATTAAAGTGGCCGGTCGAGGATCAACTACGTTATATTTATGTATAACTCACTCCTTACATGTCCATCCAGATACTATTGGTAGTGATGAAGCTATTAGCCAACGAGTTCGCTAGAGTTAATCCAGTTATTGAGGTGAGCCGCCGCATTGCTCGTGGAGGATTTTAAAAAACCTTCATCATTTACTCATTGATATTTTTTTAAAGTTCTCTTAGATGTTCCATGGTCTTAGTGTGGGATTTGGGCTAAAGATATATTATTTAAGCGATCGTTTGTTTTTTTATAAATTGAGATATGATTTTGATTGGATAATTACTTCATTGTCAATGACTATTGATGCGTTTAGAGTTGCACATCTTTATCTCAGTGCTTATAGAAAAGGTTAAGTGTATGAAAAATTGATTCGCCTGGCAGGTAATGTTAGCAAGTGTCATTCATGTGTAGATAGTATTTTGGGATATGATAAGGTTGGTATTAGAGCATAGGCCTTAAGTCTCGATTCATAGAGTAGTGTCTGGTAGAGACTTTTTCATGGGTATACAGATGAATACTTATGACCTTGAGGCTACTAAACATCTGAGATATTTTTCCTTCTTTTATTTCTTATTGGTTCGTCGAGTTGAATCAAATTGAACCTTGGATGTTCTTTTCGAAAACGGCTAGGATGCGCATATCCTCCTCTGCTAGATGACACAATTGACTTGAAACTTTTTAACAATATATATGAGCTGAGAGTAAAATTGAGTACGTGGGATATTATGTATACTAGTATTAGTGTAACCACTTCGCATATGTCTCTTATATTTAATAAGAATAAATTTTTAAAAATAATATAAATATTATTTAAAAGATGTGTTTGTGTTATAATATAAAGAAAATTATGAATTTCAAATTGATAAATGATTATGTTTAAGAGTTTGATTAGTTCTTTCTTCAATTTGTTAACATTGTAGAAAAATCGTTCTCTTTTACATGAGCACTTAAACTGATGCTGCATTATATGTATATTTCATGTTAATTATTATAGACTAACATTTAATATAAAATACTAGCATTATGAAGACGCATTGTAATACAAAATTATTAGTAGAATAGAACATATTAGTATAAGTTATTAGTTTAAATAATTAGCACTTACAAAATCGTATTATGAGTTATTACTGACTTTGTTTTGACTCTAATAAATTGATATTATATCACAAACACATTTATCTATTTATAATTGATCGTTCGAATTAAGAAAGACTCGTCAAAATTAGTGAAAACACCATTAATGTTTTCATTAAGGTAGATTGTTTACATCACACTCCTTGGAGTGCGATTTTTCTTTGGACCCTGTTAACACGAGATACTTTGTGCACTTGGCTGCCCTTTTCTCAAATTGCACTTTCAAAAGTTGTAAACATAAGATTGATTGCATTATAAGTATACTTTTATTCAACGTGTAATTATTTCTTAAGAGATAAATCTTAATCGCTTTTAAATTTCTAAATATTAATCTTTTTTATATATATTTTAAATAAGGAAGGATTTAATACATAAAATTTAGTTAATTTTGAAAACTTTAAATATTAAAAAAATAATTAAATAACTATTTTGTCAAGTATGAACTCTACTTTTAAAAGGGTAAAAAGGTGAATGATATTTTCCTTTGAGGCTTCGTACTTTCAATATTTAGTAATAACTTAATTTTAAACTTTTCATTTTACACTTTATGATATGATTTCAACTCAATTTTTATTTCCCTCTCTTAATCGGTGTGTCTAGTCAAACATCTTCACATAAATTGAAACAGAAGAAATAGTATAGATTTAACTGAAGAGAGTGAATAACAAGAGCACTTGATTACTTGAAACAACTTAAAGTATATTGTTGTTGTTGTTGTTGTTGTTGTTGTTGTTGTTGTGTATGTGTGTGTATATATAGAGAGAGATTTTTTAAATAAAAAAAAGAGAAAATTACAAAAATGGCAAATTTTGGGCGAAATAAAGTTTAAGTAGCAACATTTTACTTATTTACATAAAATGATAATATTTTATGTGTTATATGTTGTACTTACTATAGGTAAAACGCATCAAATACAAATACAAATCTGATTAGAAGTGGTTTTAGGGATTATGTTTCACATAAATAATCAGTTATCATTATTCACTTAATTAATAATTATTATATTCCTTAAATAAATGGACTCTGAAAATGGATGAAATTCTTATTTTATATTAACACCTTGTAAAGAAAATCTGAAAAAGTGATTTATTTCCGCAATCACTTACCATTATTCCAGTTGATAATTATTACATTGGTTAATTAAATGGACTCTAAAAAGGGATGAAATTCTTGTTTTATATTAACACCCTGTATAACAAATCTGAAAAAGTGATTTATTTCCATAATCATATACTTTTCATTCTTTAAATTATCAAAAAAAAATTTATATTATCATAAATACAATGAAATATATGTATTTTAACAAATAAATTCTAAAAAAGACATAAAAGATTGTGTATTTAATTGTATCAAAGAGTATTAATATGTATCTCTTTTTAAAAAAAATTGTGTCCATTGATAAATACATAACAATACAACTTATACACACACACACACACACACACACACACACACACACACACATATGTATGTATGTATGTATATACATATATACATATGTATGTATCTGTATAAAATAATAATATGTTTATGTTGTAATCTATGTATTTGCATTGTGTCATAAATACAATTAAATACAAATAGAAGCCCTAAAAATCAAATACATACGAGTGAAAAGATAATGTCGAAATACATAGTATACATAACCTATAAAATACTCTAATAAAATTTTGGAAAAATAAAAAAGTCAGTTACCACAATTAACGGAATTCTATAATCTATTTGAGATTCCAAAAATCATAAAGATTTGATTAGCAAAAATCTGATGAATTACACGATTGAAGATTTTTGTCTAAAATATAAAAAAATACATATCTTAAATTGAAAATTAAATAAAAATCATGAATGAAAATTTCTCCTCCCTCATAATATAAAATACAAGCAAAATACAAAAATACATCTGAATTTGAAAAAAGTTTCTATCAAAAATACATACAGAAAAAATACTTTTAGAATAAGAAACAGAGGGACATCATCATATCTGCTCCATCATTCTCTGATCATAATTTTGCATTTCTGATCAGATCTGATTGGTGAATTAGTCGTTGACGACTTGAGTTGACTTTTGAGGGAGGCAGGTCGAAAAATTATGATTTTCGAATAAGAATAACCAAAGAGAGAGAGAGATGCGAGAGAAAAAGAGTGGGGGAGGGGGGGGGGGATAGAAAGATGGAACAGAGATTGGGTTGACCATCTGGTTTGATGATGAACAGTGAGCGAGAGAGAAGATGGAAGAAGGATTGTGTAGTTATTGGAGGAATTTATTGTGATGAATAGGAGAGAGGTAAATAATAATTAAATACAAAATAAAAAGTAAATAGATAGCACATTAAATGAAATGAAGCCATATTATGTAATTTTTTAAAACTGTGACCATTATATATAAATACTTTCATAATTGTGCTATATTATGTAATTTTTTCAAAAGAAAAAGAAGAAGACGGAATTCAACGTATTAATGCATAATAAAATTACATTCTTTAATTTATTCTCTCTTATCATGAGTTAAAATATTGTTATGGATAATTAGTTAGTTTAATAAATAAAGGATCGATATAAGTTAACATAATCATAATCGATTTTAAAGTTTTAAATGTTACGACTTTTAAAATAGTTCAAATAAGGAAAGATTTAAGAAGAAAAATTTGAGTCAATTTTATAATACTAAATATGAGAAATTATTACTTTTTACAAATAAGTAAAAATTTAATAGCTATAACTTTAATTAATTTCAAAGTCCTAAATATTAGGATAAAAATTTAATAATAATTACTTAAGAAAAATAGTAAATGACAATTTTGTCTATTGCAAAGTCTTTTAATGAAGGTTAAAAAATTCAATCAATATTTTTAAGGGCCTTCACATTTTATATATAACTTACAATATTTATTCTTCAAATAAACGTAAGAATAGGTTTGGGTTGATACATTTTAAAAAGGTATACATATTTTTTGAAGTAATTGAAAAATACGTACCTTTTTATCATCAAATAAATCATGTATGATATCTGTAATTTTCATTGTTTAGCCTTTCTTATTGTTAAACTTGGCATTAGAGTTATATCTTTGTGTTTGTGTCTTCTTGCTATCATACCTGCATATTATATAATTATTAAATTATAGTAACTATATTTTATTATAATTTTTAATTCAAATATTTAGAATATATATTTACCATTTTTTGAAAGCAATTGCTTTTTCAAAAGTGGGATTTATCTACTTTTTACTGATAGAGATAAAAGATATTCCAAAATTTTCTTCACAAGATTAAAAAAGTTAGTGTAATTCAAAGATACAAAATTTATCATAAATATAATGTTTAATATAGTACCTTGGTATATTGTACTCCTAACATCACCAAATGCGATAGTAAGTTTTTTAGTAATTAACTTTTGTAGCAACTCATCCTCTATTTCTGATGATTCGCCCCATAAAGTTATAATTTTTCGATCATGCCTGAAATTTATAATTAGACATACAAGCTTAGATAAATGCTTTTCAACATTTGTGAAAAAAAGTATTATCAAAAACAAAGTTTAAATTACTTTTCATTCATAAGTACCATCTGTCTTCTTTTTTTTTTCCCTCCCATGAAGATCTTAGAACTCACAAAAACGCCAAGTATATCTACAAAAATATTTTATTTAGTGAATAAAAGTAAAATATTATGCATGTATTGAATGTTAGATTAGTTGATGAAATATAAAGAAATTATCAAAGATTATTCTATCGAATTGTGTTGGATCTTCAAACGAAACAAAATTGTTTGAAAAAGTAACAGTAGAAAAGTGGGTGTACATTCTTGAACTATAGTGTTATCATTAAATCCAACTTCAATCTCCTTGTTTGCTTATATAAAATTAGGATTAACACCATTAGTGCGTCCGTTTATGATGTAATAAATCTTGTCTTGTTGTAAATATTTTTTTCACTTATCAGTATAATTATTGAAAAGTGTAGCATGAACTTTTGTGCTTTGCAAGAAATTAAACTTTAATATTTGAAAAAAAAATATAAAATATAAAATATAATTTAAAAAAAAAGAACTCAAATATATATGTAAAAATATAAAATATAAATACAAAATATAATACGAAAAAGAAGTATTACTTATTCATCAACTAATATTATAGTCATTCGAGTGCCTTCCTTTGTTCTCTTTTTATACTCTTTTACTAATTCAACTACAATTACTAAGACTTTTATTATCAAATGAGAATTGTATTGATTTAAGTTTTTAATTGGCATAACCACGAAATTATTTTCAGATTTCATTGCAAGATTATCTAAAATAAATTGTACATAAGCATTATAATTATAATAATCTATAAGTTTATAAAAAAAAGTTATTTTAAGAAATGAGGAGATTACTCTGGCTGATAGCTGAAACTTGTGATTGTATGAATAGATGAAGATGTACGTTTGAAATAACATAAATTTTAAATCACATAATATCAATATTAGACTCAATTAAAGGAGACAATATAAGTTAAATTATTTTCAATATAAACAACTTGAGCCGACATAGCAATTACTATTGTCTTCTTCAAATCCAAAACGTGAACATGAAAAAAATTTAAAACATGACAAAAAAGATAGATTTTAAGACAACTATAAAAATATAAAAATATACAAAAGTTGGAGATTGAATGAAAGATGTTGATGTAAAAGAGTTGATGTATTAATTATAAATCTCTTTATAGGAGTGGAACACTACTATCAAAAAGAAAAAAAAAGGTTAAGAAGATGAAAATTTAGGAAAAAATTCTCTTCCTAGATTTACACAACAAATAAAGTTATGCTAAATAGAAAACTATAACAAAAAAAATTGAGGCGTGAAATAACTTTATAAAAATTTTCAAATAGTAGGCATGGAATGAAAAAAAGTAGGTGTGAAAAAATTTTATGCAAATTTTTGGTATGAAATTTTTTTAAAAGGAATTTTTGAAATGAAATTATTTTCAAATAGTAGGCATGGAAATTTTAATATGAAAATTTTTAGTAAAAAAAAATAGGTGTGGAAAATCATTGTGGAATTTTTCGATATGAATTTTTTTAACTCTATGAAAAAAATTTAAATAATAATTAAATATAATAATTTTAATAATTTAAGAAAAATAGCAGATTGTCATTTGTCTATTGTGAGTCGTTTAATGAACGGCAAAAAATTCAATCAATATTTCTAAGGGCATTCAAGCTTTTAATATAGTATAGATTATCGAAGTTGAGACTGGACAGGTTATACGTTATGGAATAGCTCTATTTATAAAGGAATCTCTGCTAAATTTTTTCTTCATAAGTTAGAAGTTAGTAAAAATTTTGAACGTCATGAACTCGTGAGAACAGAAAAGTGGTCAACTGATATGAATTTTATGTAAGAGTGACTTATCCAAATTTGAGGTTGTAGGTATAGTTCTTTGTTATGAGTCTAATTAATAAAGAAAAGAATTGTAGCAGAAAAGTAAGAAATGTAATAGATTTGCCAGGTCTAAATTATTGAGCCTTGTGGTGAAAGATATTTTGAGGAAGCTTAATGATTCTTTGTTTTTAGTAATGTCGTGATAGTGATGTCATAGATGTGAACTTGGCGAGAGAATACATAATATAAGTGCATTGAGTATGGGCTAACAGCTGCGCCACGAGATACACAATATGTTCATAAAGCAGGTTCGTGATAAATTTGGGTTGTGGGGGAGAATAAGACTTGAGAAAAAAATTATAACATAGTATGAGATTGAGTATGAAACACAGCGCACATTCACATGATTAATTATTGAAGTAAGGTAAGATGTAAAATATTAAGATTACCATCACAATAAAATAAATGAATCATAAAAGAAGTTTGAGCACATGAGATGACTGTCATAAGAAAAATTAACCAGTTTTCACAGTTTCATTAACATATGTTGTGTTGATAAAGCACAGGATAGACAAGAAACACATTAATGAGGTGATAGCATAGATGAGGATAAAGAGAGAACTTGAGTATTAAAATATACCGTTTATAATTTTGACCTAAATGGGTAAAATAGGGGAGTCACTATTGTTGATCAATCTATCGAATATGTGTGGACACAATTCAGAGACATAATACATTTACCGTTATAAATTGGCATAATTGATCTTGAGGTTATCTTTGGTTCGGATTGGAGTTGCGTCGTCTTACACTTGATTATCATTAAAATACTATTGAATTTTTCATTTTGACTGATCCTAGTATTTAATATAAAGGATTCACTTCCTGCGCCTACGAGCTAAGGCTACCCCATTAATAAAATTTTTATAAACTATATTTTGTGTTCAATTGTAACTTGACAGATCGGGATTGAGAAACTTTCTATTGAGTTAGCATCAGTGGTTAATGAGGCTCCCTGAGAGCCTAAAAATGTATCACTTGATAGGGAGGTAGATTTGGGTATTATTTGTCAGAAATATAAATTATTTTTATTTGGTATCACAAAGAGGCTATATGGAGTCAAAGAAATTAAAAGATAAGTTGCATGACTTTGTGATTAAGAGGCCAACATACAAATTACAACACCTTGAAGTGCTTAATTTTGGTTTGTTGAGAAGAATAGTGAATTTATGTAGAGTTTATCGGTAATGGACATATGACCTAGAATTTCATGAAGGAGAGGTATATCTTTTCATACTTAAATAATTTGTGTCTTCAATTACACGGTGTTATTCATTATCTAAAATAGACTCGTGATTGAGTTATCATGAGTGAAAGAAAAAAAGGGTGAAAGAAAAAAAGGGTGAATAATCTGAAGACATGTTTCAAGACTTGTTATGGTTAGCATGAAAATCTAGTGACGCCTCTTGGATATTCAAAAAGGCACTAGTAATTTTCATGGACTAGATGAACAGAGTATTCAAACTATTCGTATTCTTGCTGTTATGTTCAATAATGATATATGAGAATTATTTTTGATAGTCGATGGAAGCATGTAGATCTATTGAAGATGATTTTATGAACATCGAAATAATACTAATTAAATAGTGGAGCTCAGAAGTGTAAATTTTAATTTTTATCATGATGTTTTAAGCATTGTGTTGGCTAGAAAAGGGTGACGAGTTGATATATAATACTATGCATAGTAAAGCTCTAGCATGTGTTACCATACATCTATTTTTGGTTGGAGTAGAAAAGTTAATTAGTGTAAAGGTCCTGACCTTATTGGTAGTTAATGATAGTTTTAACGGTGGGGCTACTGAATATTGAATAAAAAGGAAACATTACAATTATGTCAAGTCCCACCTTGGGAAGTATGACTGGTACCTGGTGCCACACTAGCAACCAACTGACCTAGCTAGGCTTATACACGTCTAGTGGTAGCCTGTGACTCAATTTAAGAAAACAATAGGCTATATCTCGGCTGTAAATGCAGCATTCGGTCGACAAGGCCGTATAACCA
Source organism: Datura wrightii (assembly GCA_035772735.1). NCBI lineage: Eukaryota > Viridiplantae > Streptophyta > Magnoliopsida > Solanales > Solanaceae > Datura > Datura wrightii. Next base: position 19,061,724 of record JASDFA010000001.1, read on the forward strand.
CTTGTAAATGCAAATAGCTAACCAACAATAGGCAATAAAAGGGATCCTATGCGGGCCGACAAGGCCACCATACTGTCTAATTATAGCAGAAATGAAGACGAGCTACTATACTAGGCCTCACACGGCCAACACACGAAGCATAACTGATTAGGGCCTCACACGGCCAGCATACAACTAACTAACTGACGATTGTAATCTGCAAGCCTCTAAGAGTACAAATAGTGGTCAGGACTGGGCCCCGGCCTATCCACTGTGCTATATAACTGAAATACAGAGATCTCTACAACCTGACAACTCCGAATGAAAGGAGTTGACCCAATTGCAGACTCAGAACAGCTGCTACTGAAGATCCTGAACCCTGTCTATCTAAACCTGTAGGAAAGTAATGCAGCGGCCCATATCTGAGCGTCAGTACAATATGTACCGAATATGCAAGGCAGAAATGAGCTGAATAAAAGCGGTGAAATACTAAAGGTAAGTATAAAGGAGAGGCAAAAAGATTAACCTGTAAACTAGCTTATTCGTATCCTACGTCTCGCAAACACTACACATACATAAGCAATGACCGCATAATCCTATATTCATAAGCTATAACTAGTAGACAAGAATGCAAACAAGAACCTAACCTGGTCCCCATAAGCCTGAAAGGTACAACCAGCATGGAATAACCCACTCGGGGCCCCCATAAGCCCTGGTGAGTGCACTTCAATTTATATACCCCTAAACAGGTTTCTATGACTCTACTGGTGCTATAGCCAACCTACCAGTCCCCTGGGTCTGCAACTGAGCCCACTCGACCTCTGATCTGTAGCTGTGTCTGATTCTGATGGACTCTTGATATCTTCACCCTGGGTACCAGGCTAGACGGGGGTGTGGTGCCGATACGACATATAATTGTCCATCCATGGAATGGACTGTATGAGGACCTGGGACCCCATATTCATCCCTCGCAGACAGCATGCCGCTCTTCTAGAGCAATGTCATCTCACTCCCTGGCGGGCGTCGACACAGCTAGTAACCCTAGGGTGGTCATGGATGGCTTCTAAGTGAGGGCAACCCCAATCAAGTTGTTGTACTAACATCTCAATCTAGCTACTCAAAAGGCTTAATTGGCCTTCTGGGCCTAACGCCACCGCTGCTCGCCCCAGGATAGTCTATAAGGCTGCTAGCAGGCATGCCGTGCGCCTGTCTCTGATCAGAGGATCCTGATAGTGATCATGATCTCTAATAGTCTGGACTGAATAGGGCGAGATCTGGAGTGGTTCAACATATCTTTCTGTATGTCCTGCTCGGACATCCATAACTCATAATAACTATGGGGTCGCGAATTACTGACTACTCAGTTCCTCTGTTTAGGACAATTATAGGGCTGGTACTGGCCGAACATGCTCCTGAGCGATCAATCCCTAACCCTCCACAAGAAGCTTACCGACATTCTTAGTCTGAGGGTAGTGCTGTACTACACAGTGCTGGTACTTTAGACCCTATCCTGGTCTGGTCCAATCTTATATGATATTTCTGGGTGATTCCTAGCTTTAAGGACAAGTCTACCTAGACTTAGGTATTCACAACAATCTGTCCCTGAGTAGTTTCTAAGAACAGGCTGGGTAGCTAGCTCTGCCGTTGTCTGAGAATAAGGTTCCCTTCCTTAGGGTACCCACTGATGGGCCCGCAAGTGTATGAGTTGTACAAGTAATATAGTGGCCCTTTTTAAGAGCTGGATTGTCGAACCCACAGGGACTAGAACTAATTAGCAAATTAAATAAATTCAAGTGTTAGTTGGATAAGATAGAGAGGTTTGTTTTTGGGTTTTTATAACTAATTACAAGTGAGACAAAAAATAATCCGAAACAATCCAAAATAGAACTAGAGTTAAGGCCGGATAATCATGCAATGCTACAATTCGAAATGGGTTAAGTATGAGATGATCAATTGTTGTCTCACATAATTGACAACGCGGTGTTTATGGTCTTTCGAGCCACTAAACACACAAACTAGCCTACTCCACAATTGGCGGAGTAACAATCCATTCCCAACTACTACACAATCGGTGGAGTAACAACTACATGTTGACGTTGGGTATGCAACATCCTAATTTGTGGGCATAATCAACTACATGGATGTGGTGTATGCGGTTTTTGCCATTGATTGTGGACTTCCGTACCTCCAACATTTAACCAAACTTTGCAATATAATGATTCCTACAATAGGTAGAAGAACACTACTACTACAATAGGTAGAGTAACAATTCTAAGTTGGTGTCTTGTTATCTTCTCATTTTATCGATCAAGCAAGGTAAATTAAGGATATCTCTATCTTAACCACGAATCTTATCAAAAGACAAGAACTTGCCCCTTACATTCTTATGTTCTTACTTAGGTTTTCTCTTCCAAGATTTCACCCAAATATAACCCATATGTTTTCATGGTGATCAAGCATAAAAACAACCAATAATCAAGAATGCAAGACAAAATAATAATTAATAACTCAACCCAATTCAAAAATCAAGCAAATACATTCATATCCATGGCCTCAACCCTAGATGAGGGTTCTAGCCACTCATGTTCGTAAAAACACTAAAAAACATGTTTAGAGTAATATACTTACAAGAATAGATGAAAAGAAACCAAGAAAAGATGAACCCAATAGGAGTTCTTCAAGTCTCCTTCGCGCCTCCTCCGCAGTTTTTCGGAAAATCCCGTGTCTCACCCTAATTTTGGCAAAGGTTCCTATTTATTGTAAATGAGAAAAAATCACTATTCAACTTGAAATAGAGGGGCAACGTGTCACGGAGCGCATCGCGGAGCACTGCCTCCGTGACATGGAGGCATCGTGGAGCCTCACTGGAAATTGGCCCGAATTAAATCATTGAGGCAGAATGCCTCCGTGTTGGCACCGTGACACGGAGCCGTCGCGCCAACCTTCAGTGATTTCATGTTTTGTTGTCGACTTTCACTTTTTGTTCCCGATATCCTTCCTCTACTTCACCAAATCATAGATTGAGTCCTCCAATGCATTATTTCCTTAAAAAACAAAGACTAATCATGTTGGTTTATATTTCTTCTCATTTATATAAAAAGGCATGAAAATGTACATAATTAAATACATAAACAAGGCAAAACTAAGTTATAAAGTATCACTTGGGCATGTAATTATGCCCAAGATCACAACCCCACACTTAAAGCCTTGTTCGTCCTCGAACAACCCTTGTACATCTCATGTACTTGAAGACTCACATATAGCTAATTTAGCAATACAATTCAAGCTACGACTATAACGATTATTTAAGATAGCAAGTTAAAAATAGGGCACGAAAGAGTTAACCCTTAAAATGAAATATAACTAAGTTAAAACTTCCTAACCTCAAGAATTGACTCTTAATCTCAACAAACTCATGCAAATCAACCAAGCAAGAAATCCAACATGGATTATATCCTTTCTTAAACATGTGCCCTCACCACAAGAGAGTTACCCATTTTTACTCACATATTTTTAAATCATATCGTGTATGGGTATATGAATAGAATTACTCTCACTCTCTCAAAGAATTCACATGCATCATGTAGTGACCCATAAGCTTTCCCTTAGTATTTTACTCCACTAATTTAAGGATGGATGAATGTAAGATCAAGTAGGACTTGATGGGTTGTAATATAAGCTAAGGGACGGGTAGGTAATATTTTAGCCAGTAATAGTGGCTATCTTCCCCAAGCGGTTTTAATACATCACACTTCCCTAAGGACATCTCTTTTCTTACTTCCTTCTCATTCTTTTCACTCTTGAAGTTTCTCTTCTTGTTCCCATTTCTTTAAGCACACCCAACTTATTAGTAAGGAGTACTTAAACAACTTTTTCATTCATTTATTTCTTATTCCCTACCAATACTCAAGCATTTTCAAACAAGTGCACCCTTGACCTTTCTCAACTTTTACAATTGCTACTTTTCCTTCTTTTTCATGCTTCTCACTCCTTCACTCTTTCGGATTTTTTTCCTTACGTGCTTAGGAGTTCTGGATAAAATATAAGGCTAATGAAAGAAAAAGGATTAAGCTTATGTTGTAGCTATCAAAGAATAGGCTCAAGGCTCAATGAGGCTCACTAGGATTCAACATTCAAGGTAGGTAAAGTGAGGGATAAAATTTAGGTTCATTCAAAGAAATGCCTAAATCATCTCCTACAGTCCACATCCTTCATTTCATTTTATATACACACCAGGCAAGTTCTAGACATTCCACAATAGCATAGAATATTCGAAAAACTTACACTCTCAGCACATGCTCAATTCAAGACACATTCAGCAGACTCTTACTCAACTAATCACAAGAATTCAGAATTAAACTTCAATCACATCGAGTCAAATTCAAGAGCCTAAGTATCTCAAACAAAGTTATACACTTCTTACATGCTTCAACACTAACCACACTTGTATCTTACAATCATGTATAGCACATAACAAGAACATCAAGCCATCAATTAGCTACGGGTTCAAAAACCAAAACCTATTGACTAATTTTCCCTCAAGATGGTCGTCATCCATCCATCGTCGGAAATAGTCTCTAACTATGACTAAAAACATTATCTACAGACAAAGAAAATTTTTTATTCTTCGGTTCAAAGACCCCCCCGTCAGAAAAGAACCGACAAGAAAAACCAACGGGTGGTGAAGTCATGCTCAACTCAAAAATGTTTCCAACTCAAATAATTTTTCCAATATGTATCAAGCACTATATTCACCAAAATCATTAAGCACAATTTTTTTTTAAAATTTTTCTCACCCTACACTTGAATCATGCTATGTCCCCATAGCATCAAATTAAAATTAAACAGGATGATAAATACTCCCTGAGGCCTCTAGGCCTAGCTAAAAGCATGCTTTTCTTCAAATTTGCACAAGTGGGTGTTCGACTCCACACTTTTTCTCTTCCATGCTTGTTAGCTTTCTCCTCCATGGGTACTCAGACTTCCCCTTCATCTGTGCCTAACTTTCCACCAAAAACAAAACAAGATAATAAATAAAATCAACTCAAATGCAAGAAATTAAAATGGTACCCTTGGGTTTCCTCCCAAGCAGCGCCTAATTTTACGTCGCAACACGACGTATCAAGTTTCACCATTTGTTTCTCCACCTTGAGGATATGAATCTCACCCCTAATTTCTTCTCTAGTTTCCTCTTATGCTCCAGGGGTGGTGGTGAGAAAATGAAAGGACCAAGCAGTAGATGTCGTCTTTTGCACTTATTGGCCCTTAAGTAAGCGAAGTCATTTTTTCTCTCCGGGTCAGCAAATTTCAGAATATATGGGGCTTGGTCCTCCTCTAGACATTTCTCTATAAGCTTGGAAGACTCTATTTCTAGGTTGTCAACCAAACTTAATGTCGAAAAATGCTTCGAGTTGGGTCCAATACACCTCAACTCTGAAACTGCATTGTGCTTGACCTCCTTACTTGTATACACCTTCTCCGCATCAACATCTATCTCTCCATTAATGTCAAATGGGGGATACTCTATCTCTTCTTCCATGAATGGATTTTCCATATATGTGAGACCATCACGGGGACTCTCAAGAGCTTCTAATTGTTGAGCTTCTTCCAAGAACTCACCATTTTCTTCTCCTTGTAATCCCTCTTGAGTATTGCATAAAACCGTTACTTGCAAATCAGCTCAAGCTTTAGCCTCAACCATCATCTCCGTGATCTTGGTGCTTATCATTTCTAAGGCCTCTCCATTTTCCTAAGTCTGAATTCCTAATACTTCCATCTGCTCCCTCATTGCTTCTGTCTGCTCAAGGACCTGTTTCAACGTGTTTTCTATTTGAGCTTGGTGTTCCAAGTCCTCATTTTCATCATTCCTGTACTCATCAAAAACAACAGAAGGATCATAGTAGGGGCTTCGGGGAGGGGAGTATGCATTCGGACAGCCATCCCAATGGCCATCTTGACCACCACATATATTGTAAGTGTTACAGTTTTGCCATAAGTGGGGTCCTCCACAATTCAGACAGGACTCACCAAAATATGAGTATCCACCATTCAACCCATCTGTGTTCCATGATGTCATGTCAAGAAGGATATCAGACTAAAAACTAAAAATAAAATAAATTTAAAACTAAATTTTTTTTTCAACACTCAAGGAAATTTAAAGTCACAAAAAAACAGAAAAATTCACTAAATTCGCCGAGTCCCCGGCAACGGCGCCAAGAACTTGATGGGCCCGCAAGTGTACGGGTCGTACAAGTTAGTGGCCCTTTTTAAGAGCCGTATTTTCGAACCCACAGGGACTAGAACCAATTAGCAAACTAAATAAATTCAAGTGTTAGTTGGATAAGATAGAGAGGTTTGTTTTTGGATTTTTATAACTAATTACAAGTGAGACAAAGATAATCCGAAACAATCCAAAATAGAACTAGAGTTAAGGCCGGATAATCATGCAATGCTACAATTCGAAATGGGTTAAGTATGAGATGATCAATTGTTGTCTCACATAATTGACAACGTGGTGTTTATGGTCTTTCGAGCCACTAAACACACAAACTAGCCTACTCCACAATTGGCGGAGTAACAATCCATTCCCAACTACTACACAATCGGTGGAGTAACAACTACATGTTGACGTTGGGTATGCAACATCCTAATTTGTGGGCATAATCAACTACATGAATGTGGTGTATGCGGTTTTTGCCATTGATTGTGGACTTCCGTACCTCCAACATTTAACCAAACTTAGCAATATAATGACTCCTACAATAGGTAGAAGAACACTACTACTACAATAGGTAGAGTAACAATTCTAAGTTGGTGTCTTATTATCTTCCCATTTTATCAACCAAGCAAGGTAAATTAAGGATATCTCTATCTTAACCAAGAATCTTATCAAAATACAAGAACTTGCCTCATACATTCTTATGTTCTTACTTAGGTTTTCTCTTCCAAGATTTCACCCAAATATAACCCATATGTTTTCATGGTGATCAAGCATAAAAACAATCAATAATCAAGAATGCAAGACAAAACAACAATTAATAACTCAACCCAATTCGAAAATTAAGCAAATACATTCATATCCGTGGCCTCAACCCTAGATGAGGGTTCTAGCCACTCATGTTTGTAAAAACACTCAAAAACATGTTTAGAGTAATATACTTACAAGAATAGATGAAAAGAAACCAAGAAAAGATGAACCCAATAGGAGTTCTTCAAGTCTCCTTCGCGCCTCCTCCGCAGATTTTCGGAAAATCCCGTGTCCCACCCTAATTTTGGCAAAGGTTTCTATTTATAGTAAATGAGAAAAAATCACTGTTCAGCCCAAAATAGAGGGGCGACGCATCACGGAGTGCATCGCGGAGCACTGCCTCAGAGGCATTGCGGAGCCTCACCGAAAATTGGCCCGAATTAAATCATTGAGGCAGAATGCCTCCGCGTTGGCTCCGTGACACGGAGCCGTCGCGCCAACCTTCAGTGATTTCATGTTTTGTTGTCGACTTTTGCTTTTTGCTCCCGATATCCTTCCTCTACTTCACCAAATCATATATTGAGTCCTCCAATGCATTATTTCCTTCAAAAACAAAGATTAATCATGTTGGTTAATATTTCTTCTCATTTATATAAAAAGGCATGAAAATATACATAATTAAATACATAAACAAGGCAAAACTAAGTTATAAAGTATCACTTGGGCATGTAATTATGCCCAAGATCACCCACATGTCTATTTAACCTAAACGGTTGGACTGCTTCATGGGTGATCTGCCGGGTGAATGCTAAGTCAACTAGAACTGACAATTACTACTAGTAGGTAACTAGATGACAGGCTGTCACTCAGCTCACTAGACAACCTTCGGCTGCTAACTCTCCGATATGGACTTCCTATCTAGATTTCTGGCCCAGGGGCGTAAAGGTATGCCAATGGCCTCTGGTCGTGTTTTTCAGGCTACACAGGCACTAAACTAGTAGTTATATCGCCTAATTGCGCCTATACTAGTCAACTTACTAACTCAGGCTCGATAACTCTCACGAGCTCCTAAGGTTTAGGCATGGAAATAAAACATACAATTCTACTAACATGATGAACTAGAGAATAGAAGAGTTTCTATGATGCTTTTAGCGTGTATCGTACTTATCCTGTCTTTCCCGATGAAGAATACTGCGGTATAATCTATATTTGTTTTCTAGCAGCTAACCAAAGCTTATATAATCATAATCTACTTGATAGCAGCTAATCACAGCATATCTACTCTTTATTTACCAGCAACAGTTAATTACAACATGCCTAATCACAATCTAATGGTAGCAACTATCTACAACATATGGAATCGTACTATTCAAAAACATAAGCCGTAATGTTATATGACAAGAATACTTGCTGAGTGTTAAGCCTTACATACCTTGATTGTCATTTTCTAAATAACCGCTGAGTTTCCTCTTGTATTCGCCAGCTCTTTTCAGCTGTAACCGTTATACTGGGAGAAAGAGATGAATTTCAATACCAAATTCGACGTAAATTGGTAACTTTCGATATTAATATTGACTATACTTCAACTTAGAGAAACACGACCGAAAACGTATTACTTCCCAAGAGCTCAGAAGGGAGAAATACTTACTTGAAGCCTGTGATCGTATAGAAACTAGTTTGAAGCAATTCCAACAACTTTGACCCGAAGAGGTTACAATTTGCCGGACAAATTTCACGAAAATAACTCCGTAGTAATGTTCCCCACAGGCTTAAACTTAGATACCCTAAGTTAATTTGAGTTTGGGCAGCGTCTGGTAGCATAAACGGACGAGAATTACCTTAAAATGGTGTGTTCCTCTTCTCTGGTCGCGAATTTGTTAAATTGAAATAAAACCAAATGAAAATATTGAACTTATATAAAACTTGAGAAGTGGACACGGGGTTCGTGGCACGGACCCCATCGCACTGATTTATGGTCTTTCCACGATGCCCAACGCACAGGGAGGGGGTTCGTGACATGCCGCCCCTGTTTCGGCCTGCTCCGGCCTTCTCCCGCGCGGTCCCGATTCCACACTCGTTCGACCTTTCCCCGGATCCTTACTAGTATGCGTCGTACTATAAAACTATTAACTAACGTACGAATAAGCCGACTAAATGTTAGGAACTTACGGGGTGTAACATGCTCCCCCCTTAGGAACATTCATCCTCGAATGTTGTTTTAGCTCACGGGGATTTAAATGCTTTAACTACTATCCTGGAGAAATTTTGACAGAATCTCCCCTGTAACATGGACTATTTGAAAACCCTGAAATGTAGAAAAGTTCAACACAGGTACTTCACATAACACTATAACAATTGTTTCTCAATAAGTTGTAGTCAACTGAGCAATATATGTAACACAATCATAGAACAACAAACGATTCAATAATTTACCTCAACTGCATAGTCTGGACTAAGCCTGGAATAAATGAGGATATCCGGATCTCATGTCATCCTCGGCTTTCTAGGTCACATCTTCTTTATTCTTATTCCGCCATAGTACTTTAACAGAGGCGACATCTTTAAATTCTCAATCTTCGAACTTACTAACCTAGTATGGCAACTGGAACCTCTCTATAGGTTAGTTCCTTAATAACTTGAGTGTTCTCAGCAGGACACAACTTGGTTTGGGTCTCTTGTAGGTATTCCACAACATTTTCATGCAAAAAATTGAATGGACCAATTTCAATTCTGGAGGCAATCCTGGCTTATGTGCCACTTTGCCTGCTTTCGGGAAGATACAATATGACTAATGAACCTAAGGCTAAACTTTCATTTTCTCTAATTCTCGTAGTGCCCTTCATAGGCGAAGCTTTTGGGGATACTCAACCGCTGCTTTAATCCTTAACTATCTGTGTTGCACATTAGGGTAAAACTTTCGACAACCCTGAGCTATCAATACCCATTCCATGATAAGTTTAATGTCACGCCCCACCTTGGGGGGTATGAATGGCACCTGGTACCCTAGTGAGACCTGGACTGCTACCTGGTGGGCCTAAGCACAGCTGGCGCCTGGCTAGATCTAACTCAAATTTCTGGAAACAAAGGGCTATATAACGGCTGTAAACACAGCCTCCGGCCAACTGGCCTATAGCCACCGGTACCTGCAATAACAGCTTACCAGAACGTACTCATAATCCGGAACCTATGCGGGCCGACAAGGCCACCATGCTATCTAGTCATCTGAAACTTAAACGAGGGAAATACTGGAAAGCTAAGTGACCGGCAAGGTCACCACTACTGTCAAGCTATGGCCCCGCACGACCAATATAAAAGAAACAGAAGTACTAACAGCTATACAACTGCACGGCCTCACACGTCTGGCTCATCTGACCACAGGGAATATATACAGACTGCAAACCTCTAAGAATACTGATAAGATGGTCGGGACAGGGCCTCGACCTACCCATGTTGTACAACAAAAGAAAAGGGATAAACCTCTAGCTATCTAGCTCCGGATGACTAGAGCCGATGAACTTGTGAGCTGGCTGGAATCACGAGGTATCGGCCCCTCATCTATGAGTACCTGCAGGCAAGTAATGCATCGCCCCCAAGGAGCATCAGTACCGCTGGTACTGAGTATGTAAATCAACAACTGAAAGATATCTGAAAACAACAATACAACTGATGGAACTGAAATAGAGAGGAATAGACTAAACTTGACTGAAGATGTAAAGCTATGCCTACTCTTAACTATGCTGGAAGGAGTAGGAGTCATACCTGGAGATGTATCTTTCTACTGTCGATCTACTCGTATCTAGTGTAACATGGCATAACACAACATAACATAGCATAGCACACACAAACCTTACCCGACCCCCATAAGCCGAGAGGTACAACCAACACGCAATCTATACCCCTACCCTGGTCGTCCCATCTCCTATAATAACTATAAGCATCCTGCAGATCCCCTGGGTATTCACTTGGGCTCGCTGAGCCCCTGACTATAATTGTACCTGAGACCGGAGGACTCCTAAATCAACACACCGGGCGTACCCGCTAGACGGGGGTGTATATAGGCCGACCAAGGCACAATATGGGGAAACTAGCATCCCATCTTCGTCCCCTGTGGGACGGCATGCCACTCCGTAGAGTGATGTATCCTCGTCCTCTGGCGGACTAGTCGATACAGCTATTAACCCTGGGGCGGTCGTGGATGCTAGGTAATCCAACCCCAAGACAATACAGTGGTCTCAACTAGTAATACTAACTACGTATATCACATGCTGAAGCTAGTTCTGATAATGTATCTATACATACTATATACTGAACTAGTGATAGTGATATATATGTATTTACTACATGCTGAGACTGATAATGGTATATGCATATAATCTTCTGACATACTGTGCTGAGTCTAGTGTTGAACAAGATATAGTTTTTCTGTTGGGGATCATGCTGTATGACTGAGTTTCATAATAACATGATTTACAATTTCTAGCATGCTTCCTGAACTTCATTTTATTCTACCATTCTACTTCTGAGATACCTTACAGATACTTATATTGCTTTACTAAGCTCCAACTGAATACGATAAGATCCTAACTTACTTTACTACCTCACATACTGGCATATTGTACAGGTCCTAACAATTTGCATTAGAATTATATCATGCTAGCAAGTTTCACGCTATATACAATATGATGCTTCCAATATCGTACTAATATTCATACTGAACATAACACATGACCTCTGAACATTCTACTGGCCTTTAAACCACTTTACTATACCGAGATTACTAATCTTGCTGAGGAAACTAGTTTTACATACCTTCGCTACTGATTTCCTGACTAACTGGCGTAGCTTGGTCAATATTCCAGCTATTTCTCCCAACTGCATTCATATATATGTCAATCAATACTAAATACAACTTTATTCTGAAGGACGACATCACTTTTGATATAATTATAGCCTAAACTTAGGCTTATCGAAAGTCGGTTGAAAACTCGCTATTTTCTAAAAGTCCAGAAGGGAGAAGTATTCACTTCATAGCTAGGAACACATAGACACTAGTTTGGAGCAATTCGACTTACCTTAGTCCGGTAGCTCGAATATTCGTCGGCCGTATTTCGCGAAACAAAATCCGTAGGAATGCTCTCTGCTGCTAAATACCTCGGTGCTTGAGGTTAATTTGAGTTTAGACTACGTTTGGCAGCGTAATCAAACGATTATATCTTCACCCTCTTCGTCTCTCTCTGTTTGCTGCGTTTTACTAGAAATTATAATGAATGAACTTAAATTAAAACCGAAGTGGGGCTTTATATACTTGGGCCTGGACAGGCCCAACGTGTCACAGAGCCAACGCAGAGGCTCCACCTCCGTGACACATTGCCATCGCGGAGGGGCTCTGCCCCAGCTCCTTCCGTGATGGTTCGACAGGTTACTTCGTCCAATCTTTTCCTGGGCCTTTCTTTAGCACGTATGGCTTTCAAATATGCTCAACCAACGTGCGAATAGGCCATCTAGGTGTCGGGAATCTTACGGGGTATAACATTCTCCCCCCTTAAGAACATTCGTCCTCGAATGTAAACTTCTATCTAGAGGTCTTCTCAACTTACTCAACTTGTTTCTAAGTAAATTTCGGCAGAGTTTCCCCTGTAATATGGACTATCCCGAAAACCTGAAACGCAGAAAAGTGCAATACAGGTACTGCACACAATACTTTAAGATTCACTGGATATCTAAACATCAACCTTTCTCATTTATACATACATAACCATAAGGTACTGCATAAATAATAATACGGATATACCTGTCGCCTGATTAGGCCTGGAATAAGTGAGGATATCTAGTTTTCATATCTTCCTCAGCCTCCCACGTCATCTCCTCTCGGTTCCTGTTACGCCACAATACCTTGACAGACGCAATATCCTTAGTTCTCAATCTACGAATCTGTTTGTCTAAGATAGCTGCTGGAACCTCTTCATAGGCCAGCTTTTCTGTAACCTGGATATCCTGGACTGGGACTACTCTGGATGGGTCTCCTATGCATTTCCTCAGCATAGATACATAGAAGACCGGATGAACATATTCTAGCTCTGGGGGAAAGTTTAGCTCATATGCTACTCGGCCTATCCTTCGTCGAATCTGATAAGGCCCAACAAATCTCGGACTGAGCTTACCTTTCTTGCCGAATCTCATCACCCCTTTCATCGGAGATACTTTCAGAAATACCCAGTCATTCACATTAAATTCTAGGTCTTTGCGCCGTACGTCAGCATATGATTTCTGGCGGCTCTGTGCAGTCAGTAGGCGTTCTCTGATAAGCTTCACCTTCTCCTCTGACTGCTGAACAATATCTGGCCCGAACAGTGCTGACTCTCCTATTTCAAACCAGCCAATTGGCGATCTGTATTTTCGCCCGTATAAAGCCTCGAAAGGCACCATCTGAATAACCGAATGATAGCTATTATTATAAGCAAATTCAATTAATGGCAAATGCTCGTCCCAGTTACCACCGAAATCTAGCACACACGCTCGCAACATATCTTCGAGCGTCTGAATTGTGCGTTCAGCCTGTCCGTCTGTCTGAGGGTGGAATGCAGTGCTCAATTTAATCTGCGTACCCAGACCTCTATGAAATGACTGCCAGAATCTAGCCGTAAACTGTGCTCCTCTATCTGAAATAATAGATACTGGCACTCCGTGCAATCTAACTATCTCTTGGATATACAACTCAGCATAATCTTCGGCCGAGAAGGTAGTTCTCACTGGCAGGAAATGAGATGATTTTGTCAATCTGTCAACTATCAACCTTATAGAGTCATGTCTGTGTCTGGTACGAGGTAATCCTACCATAAAATCCATATTTACTGCCTCCCATTTCCAAAGAGGCACAGCTATATCCTGAGTTAACCCGTCTGGTTTCTGGTGTTCCGCCTTTACCTGTTGGCAGTTAGGACACTGGGCTACAAATTCAGCAATTTCTCTTTTCATTCCTGACCACCAATAATTCTCCTTAATATCATGGTACATTTTTGTCGCATCGGGGTGAAGAGAATAGCGGGCGTAATGTACCTCGTTCATAATCTGCTGGCGGAGCCCCGAAATATCTGGAACACATAGGCGACCTTTACATAACAACACTTCTTCCTCAGTTACCTGAAAATCTGGCACTTTACCCTACTGGATTCTGTCTTTGAGCTGGATCAGGTCAGGATCCTCATATTGCCGTTCTTTCACTTCCACAACTAATGATGACACGGCGGTGTTCTGAATTACCGCTATACCATCCTCTGTTTCTACTACACGAACGGCTAGGCTAGCTAAATAATGTATCTCCCTGACCAATTCCCGCTGCTCGGGCTGCAAATACGCCAAACTCCCCATGGACTTACGACTGAGAGCATCTGCTACAACATTGGCTTTCCCCGGGTGGTACAAAATATTTATGTCATAATCCTTTAACAGCTCCAACCAGCGACGTTGCCGCAGATTCAACTCCCTCTGAGTGAAGATATACTGTAAGATCTTGTGATCTGTGAAAATATCAACATGGACGCCATACAGGTAATGCCTCCACATTTTCAAGGCGTGGATCACTGCGGCTAATTCCAGGTCGTGGGTAGGGTAATTCTTTTCGTGTTTCCTCAGCTGTCTGGAAGCATACGCAATCACTTTACCATGCTGCATCAACACACAACCTAACCCAACGCCTGATGCGTCGCAATACACTGAATAACCTTCTGTACCTTCCGGTAATGCTAACACTGGGGCGGAGGTTAATCTGTCTTTTAACTCCTGGAAGCTCTGCTCACATGCCTCTGTCCACTGAAACTTCGCTGCTTTCTGTGTCAGTTTAGTCAGAGGTGCCGCAATAGTCGAGAACCCTTCAACGAACCTCTTGTAATATCCTGCTAATCCCAGAAAGCTACGGACTTCAGTCGGAGTGGTAGGCCTAGGCCATGATTTAACTGCTTCTATTTTCTGCTTGTCAACTTGTATACCAGCATCCGACATAATATGCCCTAAAAAGGCTACTGAATTAATCCAGAATTCACACTTAGAAAATTTAACATATAACTGGTGGTCCCTGAGGATCTGGAGCACTGTCCGCAAATGAGTTTGGTGATCTGTTTCAGATCGAGAATACACCAGAACGTCATCAATGAATACTATTACGAACAGGTCCAGGAAAGGTCTGAAAATACTGTTCATCATGTCCATGAATATTGCTGGGGCATTCGTTAACCCAAAGGACATAACTAAAAATTTGAAGTGTCCATATCGGGTCCTGAATGCCATTTTAGGAATATCTCTTTCACGTACTCGAACCTGGTGATATCCAGACCGCAAGTCAATCTTAGAAAAGTATCTGTCTCCCTGCAACTGATCAAATAAGTCATCAATTCTGGGAAGCGGCTACTTGTTCTTCACTGTGACTTTGTTCAATTGCCGATAATCTATGCACATACGGAGTGAGCCATCTTTCTTTCTCACAAACAGGACTGGCGCACCCCATGGCGAAGTACTCGGCCTGATGAAACCTTTATCTAGCAAATCTTTCAACTGCTCCTTCAACTCTCTGAGTTCTGGAGGAGCCATACGATAAGGAGTTATTGATATAGGCTGAGTGCCTGGTAATAAATCAATTCTTAAATCAATCAATACATAAGCAGGGTGTGAGCAGATAGTTATCATACCTGTCACAACATCAGGTGACGCTTCTGAATCCTGCCTCCCCGGTAAAGCATATGTGTGACTTGGACCCGCACCTACACTAGAGGCCCCTGATCTGCCCAGACCCCTGCCTGCTGAAACTGAGGGCCTGCGCCTTGCCGAGGATGCTGTAGCTCGTGACCCTGCGGATGCCCTATCCTGTCTACCCCGATCCTCCTGACCTCTGGCTGGGCAATCTTTCATCAAATGGCCCTCTTGGCCACAAATATAACATCCAGTGGAGCCATACCTGCATGCTCCAGGATGGCGTCGGCTGCATATAGGGCAAAGTGGTAGGGTATACCTACTCTGCTCCGCCCTCTTCTGTAATGGTGAATCTGTAATCTGCGAGCCTCTGCCGGTCTCTGACTGCCCCCTGCGGCTAAATCTACCCCTACCCCGGTCATCCCATCTCCTATAATAACTATAAGCATCCTACAGATCCCCTGGGTATGCACTTGGGCTCGCTGAGCCCCTGACTATAACTGTACCTGAGTCCGGAGGACTCCTGAATCAACACCCCGGGCGTACCTGCTCGACGGGGGTGTATATAGGCCGACCAAGGCATAATATGGGGAAACTGACATCCCATCTTCGTCCCCTATGAGACGGCATGCCACTCCGTAGAGCGGCGTATCCTCGTCCTCTGACGGACGAGTCGATACAGCTATTAACCCTGGGGCGGTCGTGGATGCTAGGTAATCCAACCCCAAGACAATACAGTGGTCTCAACTAGTAATACTAACTACGTATATCACATGTTGAAGCTAGTGCTGATAATGTATCTATACATACTATATACTGAACTAGTGATAGTGATATGTATGTATTTACTACATGCTGAGACTGATAATGGTATATGCATATAATCTTCGGACATACTGTGCTGAGTCTAGTGTTGAACAAGATATAGTTTTTCTGCTGGGGATCATGTTGTATGACTGAGTTTCATAATAACATGATTTACTATTTCTAGCATTCTTCCTGAACTTCATTTTAATCTACCATTCTGCTTCTGAGATACCTTACAGATACTTATATTGCTTTACTAAGCTCCAACTGAATACGATAAGATCCTAACTTACTTTACTACCTCACATACTGGCATACTGTACAGGTCCTAACAATTTGCATTAGAATTATATCATGCTAGCAAGTTTCACGCTATATACAATATGATGCTTCCAATATCGTACTAATATTTATACTGAACATAACACATGACCTCTGAACATTCTACTGGCCTTTAAACCACTTTACTATACCAAGATTACTAATCTTGCTGAGGAAACTAGTTTTACATACCTTCGCTACTGATTTCCCGACTAACTGGCGTAGCTTGGTCAGTATTTCAGCTATTTCTCCCAACTACATTCATATATATGTCAATCAATACTAAATACAACTTTATTCTGAAGGACGACATCACTTTCGATATAATTATAGCCTAAACTTAGGCTTATCGAAAGACGGTCGAAAACTCGCTATTTTCTAAAAGTCCAGAAGGGAGAAGTATTCACTTCACAGCTAGGAACACATAGACACTAGTTTGGAGCAATTCTACTTACCTTAGTCCGGTAGCTCGACGATTCGTCGGCCGTATTTCGCGAAACAAAATTCGTAGGAATGCTCTCTGCTGCTAAATACCTCGGTACCTGAGGTTAATTTGAGTTTAGACTACGTTTGGCAGCGTAATCGAACGATTATATCTTCACCCTCTTCGTCTCTCTCTGTTTGCTGCGTTTTTCTGGAAATTATAATGAATGAACTTAAATTAAAACCGAAGTGGGGCTTTATATACTTGGGCCTGTACAGGCCCAACGTGTCACGGAGCCAACGCAGAGGCTCCACCTCCGTGACACGTTGCCATCGCGGAGGGGCTCTGCCCCGGCTCCTTCCGCGATGGTTCGACAGGTTACTTCGTCCGATCTGTTTTCGGGCCTTTCTTTAGCACGTATGACTTTCAAATATGCTCAACCAACGTGCGAATAGGCCATCTAGGTGTCGTGAATCTTACGGGGTATAACATTTAACTCCTTTCCTCTACCCGTTTTAACATGCCCAGGTTTGCCAACCTCTGATTTATTTGCTTTAAGTCATCATACAGGGGGCTTCCACTCCTATTTATAATGGACCTCTATATTCTGAGTTGTATATTCTGCTTGGCCACCTGTTTGGGTACGAGGAACCATGCTTAAGTTGACATATGTCGCCTTTTGTTCTAACACCTTTTCCTAAAACTTAGTCATAGATTGCGTCTCTCTGTCAGAGCTTGCTAACATTGGGGCTCCACGCACTCCAACTACTCCTGGGATATTTAACTTGGCATAAGTCTTAACCGCGACATAATTTTATCTGGCGAGACACAAATGAACCTCACTAGCCTCTCTATACCGGCTCAAGTGAAGTCAAATTGCACTTGGTATGAGATAACGTTTTGACTGTATCCAGGTCAATTACCTTACACCCCTTCGCAGGCATGGCCACCTCCTATATTGGCCCGCCCAGTTCCTGCTATCTCGTCTCTTTTTTTTGGGCCTGTTCACTAGAGCTCTGTTGCTATGAGTCAATGGTATCTTCTGTCTTCCCATGCCATCAATAGGTCTCTCTTTTTGACCAGTTGCATTTTCGTTAAATTCTAGAAGTATGGTCTGCTAATCGAAGTTCTGCTACCCTTGGAATATAGAGTCGACCTCTAGGTCTTACGATTTCGTCCCTTATTATCCTGAGGGCCAATGACTCCCTACCGGGCCTTGTTTCCAGGTTGTTCTAGGTTAAAGTCTCTATGTCAATACTCCTTTACCTCCACAACTAGCGGAGATATTGCAATAGACTAGGCTACAACTTCACTATCTCTTAACTGTCAATCTGATGCTTAGTTTTCAACATCTGGCAATGGTCCTGTACTTTGTCAATTTGCTTCAACCTGGGGGTGATTCAGGTTTTCCCCCATTAGATACTTGTGTCATTCCTCTTGCTCCCTTGGACTGAGCTCTGAGATTCGTGCCTCCTACCTCATACTGTCAAGGATGTTACCGACCAGGTCTACTAACCTGTATCCCTTCTGGCTCGCCCTCGGGGTTATTTTGTTCATATGATCTCCCTGTCCTTCGATATCACAAACTAAGGTCATAACCATTATCTCGCAGGTATGTCCTGCCGTCATTAGCATACCACGACAGATTCAGCCTTTTTTTTACTTGAGCTTTATTATTACTGGGGGTTCATCACTGTTGGACTCTCTCATACACACTCGAGTGGTATTGACAATCTTATCCTCCTTCCTGGCTTACTACCATAAGCATCCAGATAACTTGTAAATATTAAGGGCCGTAACTACTCTCTAATCCTCCTCGGAGGCAACAATTCTAGCCCTCCTTGATTATTCATTCTGGGGACCATAGCACTGATACTTACGCTTTATATTATACTGTAAGAACAAGCTAGGAGGTGGAAAATAACCCTATCTTACTATGGTAGAATTGAGGTATGGAACCTTACAATACCTGAAGATTCGGAGGTAGGACTCCAGCAATTTCCACCTTCTTCGCACTTCTCAGATAATTCAACATCAACTGTTGCCCTTGGCTATTTCTAGATATCTAGTAGGTAAGCCAACTTATATGTACATATATACTATACTCCTAACCTCCTATTCTGAGGATGTAGGGATAATTTGGGATGGTACTGGCATATTTATCACATCATGAGGTTCCTAGTACCTCGGGAGGATACTGGAGAGATCAAAGGCATCTTCTCCTATTATACCCCAAGAACCCAAGGATCAGGTCCGGAAGTGAATTAGGAGAAAAACTAGGAAATGTTGCAGTAGTTGCAGAATGGGTCACTTAACGACTCGTGATGAGGCCAAATGAGTCGTCAAGTGACTCTTGGGGAAGGCCTGGGATGATGAGGGACTCAGGGTCCCCACGGGCGATGTAACGACTCGTGGTTAGACACAACGAGTCATGATGTCAGTCGTGGGGTAGTCCTAGAGCAAGATAGTAAGGCCTATCCAGTGTACTTAACGGATGGTACCTAACAAGTCGTCGTTAGTCCTAACGACCCGTTAGGAGGGCCGTTACCAAGCCAATTGAATCTTCTTTAAAAATGAGGTAGTGTACTTGTTGAAAGGGCGTAACGGGTCGTATCACTGGGGGATGAGTCGTCATGTCCTCCGTTAAGAGCCAATCGAAAATTTCCAGGGGACTTAACGAAAAGACCAGATGACCCGTCGCTCTTGGCAACGAATCGTCAGGTCGCCCGTTAGGGTCACCTGAAAATTATTTTCTGTGAATTAGTAAGGGCCTTCTCATAATTTCCTACTCTCTAAGACCTAAACTACGTCATTTTGAGGTCAGGACCAGGTCTTTTAAAGGGAATCATTCCTAAAAACTTCATTTCTATTCATATAAGATTAGAGAGGAAGGAGGAAAGGGAATTCAAGTGTCTTCTCCAAAATTCTTCAAGAATCTACCTAGGGTTTTCAAAGGAAGTTGGGAGACTCAAAATTTCCAGGTATGTGGGGTTCGAATGGGTAGTTTAATCCCTACCCATACCCATTTCTTCCCATTTCCTATGTTTAACTTGCTAAATTCTTATGGGTCTTAACCCTGTTTGCATGATTCCTCAAAAGTTTACATGAGCTTGTGGTATTGTGTTTCAGTTGTGGGTTTTGAAGTGTTTGGGCTGATTTTACTTGTATGTATTTTATATTCCCTAATTTAAGACCATAAAAGTATGGATGTCCAATTATGAGGGATTTTTAGTACAATTTATGTCCATAATGATTCCGCAAGCACGATATGAATTTTTGAATTTAAAGCATGTCTTCAAGTTTTCTAATTCTCATGTTGGCATGGCCATGTTTCATATGAATTAAGCATTTCAAATATGATTAAGATTTTGGGCCATGCCCCAGATGGCATGAATGATTCATGAACTATGTCTTTGGCCGACTCACGGGCCCAATTCCATGGCTAGTAATATGAATTCTCAAGTATGTCATGATTTCCATGTTTTCACTAGACATGCATGTCATGTTATGGATGTTATGAGCACGTTGCATGTTTTGGGAGTAGTACTTAACACCGAGTAGGTTTGGGGCCTAGGTTACGCTACGAATCTCAAAATTACGTACCACCGTAGGATCATGTTTGGGACCTCCTCAGTGACTGTCCCCTATGCCCTACAGGGCCGTCATGAGTGATATCATGCCTACATGGTTCATACCCTTGGCAAGGTATGAACGGCCTCCCGACTAGGCGTACAAGTCGGACTTCATGTATGCTCATGTGGAGTATGTCGATTATAGAAATCTCCCATTGTTCCTCATGGTTTTGAAATATGCATGATTATGTTCTTTTGGCTCAAGTTAGGATTTATGAAATGTTTTCCCCGCATGTTATGACTTTGACGAGTTTATGAATATTTTTGAAAATATTGAGCCTTACGATATACTTATGGTTTTGGTTTTATGATCATGATGTACCCACTCCTATAACTTTTATGTTGTTAAGCATTGTTTTGCATACCTTACATACTCAATACTTTCCAAGTACTGACCTCTATATTTTTAGGATCTGGTTCGCAGGCTCAGTATCGTCCCTAGTTCGTGCTCAATTCCGCTAAATCTCCAGTGGTGAGTCCTCATGATCCGAGGGCTTCATGTTTGGACTTGTTAAATTATCTTAGGTTTTCTAAATGTTTGGGGTCTTGTCCCTTCAACCCGTCTTTTTATGATTAGAGGCTTTCAGACTTATGTGTAGTATTTTGTCATTGATGGAAGTATTTTGGTTTGTCGTTCCTTACAATTCATGATACGATTTTCAATTAGCTTATGATTGATAACTTAAGTCTTCCACCTTTTATGAATGAATTAGTATTGTGCTCATGCCATGGGTTAACTTGGAGTCTCTCGGGGCTCCTTGTCCCGTGTCTACAATCAGGGTGTACTCTCGGATCGTGACAGCTCCCGTCCTTAGGCTGACTGTCTCCCAACTGTGGCGCCTCACTGGTACCCCCTCTTGCTGCTATAGTTATCTTGCAACTAGCTGGTGCATGTCTTATATCAAACATTGTCCTAGACAGACATAACAAGGAAAGCTTAGGGACTCAACTCTATACAATTCTGCTCTATAGCACGATCTGAGAAGAAGGAGGGGTAACCATACTATCATTCCTCGTAGCCTCCTGCTCATAAAATGTGGTGCACAACACATTTATAAGCGGGACTCTACTAGACACTGCTTGCAGACTCCCTAGAATACGAACTGCTCTGATACTAAGTTTGTCACGCCGCACCTTGGGAAGCATGACTGGCACCTGGTGCCACACTGGCAACCAACTGACCTGACTAGGCTTATACATGTCTAGTGCTACCCTGCGACTCAATTCAAGAAAACAACGGGCTATATCTCGGTTGTAAATGCAGCCTTCGACCGATAAGGTCGTATAGCCACCTATAAATGAAAATAGCTAACCAACAACAGGCAATAGAAAGGATCCTATGCGAGCCGACAAGGCCACCATGCTATCTAGTTATAAATGAAATGAAGACGAGCTACTATACTAGGCCTCACATGGCCAACACACGAAGCATAACTGATTAAGGCCTCACACGGCCAACATATAACTAACTAACTAACGACTGTAATCTGCAAGCCTCTAAGAGTACAAATAGTGGTCGGGACAGGGCCTCGGCCTACCTACTGTGCTATATAACTGAAATACAGAAATATCTACAACCTGGCAACCCCGAATGAAAGGAGCTGACCCAATTGAGGACTATGAACAGCTGCTACTGAAGATCCTGAACCCTGTCTGTCTAAACCTGTAGGCAAGTAATGCAGCGCCCCATATATGGGCGTCAGTACAATATATACCGAATATGCAAGGCAGTAAATGAGCTGAATAAAAACGGTGAAATACTGAAGGTAAGTAGAAAGGAGAGTCAAAAAGATTAACCTGTAAATTGGCTTATTTGTAACATACGTCTCACAAACACTACACATACATAAGCAATGACCGCATAATCATATATTCATAAGCTATAGCTAGCAGACAAGAATGCAAACAAGAACCTAACCTGGCCCCCATAAGCTTGAAAGGTACAACCAATACGGAATAACCCACTCGGGGCCCTCATAGGCCCTGGTGAGTGCACTTCAATCTATATACCCCTAAACAGGTTTCTATGACTCTACTGGTGCTATAGCCAACCTACCAGTCCCTTGTGTCTATAACTGAGCCCGCTCAGCCTCAGATCTATAATTGTGTCTGAGTCCAGTGGACTCCTGATATCTGCACCCCGGGTACCAGGATAGACGGGTGTGTGGTGCCGATACAACATATAATTGTCCATCCATGAAATGGACTGTATGAGGACCTGGGACCCCATATTCATCCCTCGTAGACAGCATGCCGCTCTTCTAGAGCAATGTCATCTCGCTCCCTGGCGGGCGTCGACACAGCTAGTAAACCTAGGGTGGTCATGGATGGCTTCTAAGTGAGGGAAACCCCAATCAAGTTGTTGTACTAACATCTCAATCTAGCTACTCAAAAGGCTTAATTGGCCTTCTGGGCCTAACGCCACCGCTGCTCGCCCCAGGATAGTCTATAAGGCTGCTAGCAGGCATGCCGTGCGCCTGTCTCTGATTAGAGGATCCTGATAGTGATCATGATATCTAATAGTCTGGAATGAATAGGGCGAGATCTGGAGTGGTTCAACATATCTTTCTGTATGTCCTGCTCGGACATCCATAACTCATAATAACTATGGGGTCGCGAATTACTGACTACTCAGTTCCTCTGTTTAGGATAATTGTAGGGCTGGTACTGGCCGAACATGCTCCTGAGCGATCAATCCCTAACCCTCCACAAGAAGCTTACTGACATTCTTAGTCTGAGGGTAGTGCTGTACTACACAGTGCTGGTACTTTAGACCCTATCCTGGTCTGGTCCAATCTTATATGATATTTCTGGGTGATTCCTAGCTTTAAGGACAAGTCTACCTAGACTTAGATATTCACAACAATCTGTACCTGAGTAGCTTCTAAGAACAGGTTGGGTAGCTAGCTCTGCCGTTGTCTGAGAATAAGGTTCCCTTCCTTAGGGTACCCACATGTCTATTTAACCTAAACGATTGGACTGCTTCCTGGGTGATTTGCCAGGTGAATGCTAAGTCAACTGGAACTGACAATTACTGCTAGTAGGTAACTAGATGATAGGCTGTAACTCAGCTCACTAGACAACCTTCGGCTGTTGAGTCTCCGGTATGGCCTTCCTATCTGGATTTTTGGCCCAGGGGCGTAATGGTATGCCAATGGCCTCTGGTCGTGTTTTTCAGGATACAAAGGCACTAAACTAGTAGTTATATCACCTAATTGCGCCTATACTGGTCAACTTACTAACTCAGGCTCGATAACTCTCACGAGCTCCTAAGGTTTAGGCATGGAAATAAAACATACAACTATTAACACGATGAACTAGAGAATAGAAGAGTTTCTATGATGCTCCCGTCTTTCCCGATGAGGAATACTGCGATATAATCTATATATGTTTTCTAGCAGCTAACCAGAGCTTATATAATCGTAATCTACTTGATAGTAGCTAATCACAGCATATCTACTCTTTATTTACCAGCAACAGTTAATTACAACATGCCCAATCACAATCTAATGGTAGCAACTATCTACAACATATGGAATCGTTAATTCTATTAGAGAACATAAGTCGTAATGTTGTATGATGAGAATACTTGCCGAGGGTTAAGCCTTACATACCTCGATTGTCGTTTCCTGAATAACCGATGAGTTTCCTTTTGTATTTGCTAGCTCTCTTCAGGTGTAACCGTTATACTGGGAGAAAGAGATGAATTTCAATACCAAATTCGGTGTAAATTGGTAACTTTCGATATTAATATTGACTATACTTCAACCTAGAGAAACACGGCCGTAAACGTATTACTTACCAAGAGCTCAGAAGGGAGAAATACTTACTTAAAGCCTGTGATCGTATAGAAACTAGTTTGAAGCAATTCCAACAAATTTGACTAGAAGAGGTTACAATTTGCTGGGCAAATTTCACGAAAATAACTCCGTGGTAATGTTCCCCACAGGCTTAAACTTAGATACCCTAAGTTAATTTGAGTTTGGGCAGCATTTGGTAGCGTAAACGAACGAGAATTACTTGAAAATGGCGTGTTCCTCTTCTCTTGTCGCGAATCTGTTAAATTGAAATGAAACCAAATGAAAATATTGAATTTATATAAAACTTGAGCGGTGGACACGGGGTCCGTGGCACAGACCCCATCGCGCCAATTTACGGGCGTGCCAGGGCGCCAATGCACAGGGAGGGGGTCCGTGACATGCCATCCCTATTGCAGCCTACTCCGGCCTTCTCCCGCGCGGTCCCGTTTCCACGCTCGTTCTACCTTTCCCCGAGCCTTTAGTCGTACGCGTCGTACTCTAAAACTCTTGACTAACGTATGAATAAGCCGACTAAATGTTAGGAACTTACAGGGTGTAACAAATTAGAGAGTTCATGTGTGCATTTGTGGTAGTTGACTTAAAAAGATTTGTAAAAAAAAAAAGAAATAAAGAAAAGAACAAAGTTTATGGTATTTAGTACTTTCGAGATTCGCGAATATGTATTAGAATTGGAGTAAGAGAGTTAACGTTGGTAGAAGATGATACAACGCAAGATAAATGATGTTCTTTAGTGTCTGAACCATTCATAGGTTAAATACAAGTATTAGAGAATTGAAAAATCCCTACAAACATGGTTGTCTTTGGGAGAAAGTAAAAATCAATCACTATAGACTTTGTAGCTGATTTATATATTTATTCAGACAATTGTGATCAAAATTGTCACGATCCGAACATAGGCCCGGATAGAGACATGGACAAGGAACCCCAAGAGGCTCCAAGATGACCCAAGGCATGAACATAATATCTAAGAACAAATAACAAGCGAAAACTGAAGTAACAAAACATGCTTAAGCGGAAGTCTGAAAATCCAATGACATCTGAACAACGAAAAACATAATACTGATCCGAAGCTTAATACATGCTATGTCTAATAAGCATTTATAACCTGAAGAGTTCATGAGACAAGACTCCGACTAACTCACTACGAAAGTAAAACTGAAAATACTGGTACGAGCTGATCAAAAGGCCCTCGAAGGATGAGGACTCACCAACAACTGGGTAATGCTAACTCTGAAGATATAACTAATGGCGGGACTGAACCTGGATGTCCAAGCCTGTATCATGAAACGATACAATATAGAGTATGCGGTCAGTACTTAAAATATACTGAGTATTCAAGGTAAGTAAAACGGACAGTTAAAATACATAAGAGTTCATAAGAATAGGACATCATGATCATGAAGTAAGTATCATAATATAAACATAAGGGCTCAAGGTTTTCAAACCATTCGTAATCCAATTATGGTCATAGTCATAAAAGAAACTTTAGAAAACATAATTTGAGCTAAAGTAACATAGACATAACCATGCATAAATCATGAGGAACAATGGAGGACTTAACCGACACCATCATGATAGAACTTACATGATAACCAACTTTTTGCTCAAGTGGGCGGAGTCGTCCGAGGCTTTCCAAGCAAGGAACGTGCATGATGTGATATCACAAGGGATTTATATGTATATACCTACGGTGGCACGTAGTAATGAGACCATGGGGTTTACCTAAACGCCGAGTCTACTCGGTGCTAGACACTGCTCCCACAAACATGCACATGAGGCTCATATCGTAATCGTGAAATCATTCATGAAGTTCATGGCCAAATAAATCATAACATACTTGATCATACTTGAAATACATGATTAGCCATGAATAAAGGCCCATGAGTCGGCCAAGAATCATAAATTAATAAATCATGAATAACATGCATACTTGTAAAATACATATACTTGATATTCATAAATCCATGAAGAGCACTTGAAGAGAAATCATAACATGAATCATAAATCATAATTTAGACTTAGTAAGATCAAAATCATAATAGCATCATAACTTGACTTTTCATGAAACTTGCATAATTGGGCATAAATTAATTGAAATTTGAAACTATGAATTAATAATCAAAATAGGTATAAAATCGACCCATAGATCTTAAAACATGACTTGATACATGAAGAGAATTAATCCATAGATAGATCATAGAGAATTTCACAAAATTAGGAATAAACCCTATAATATCATGAACTTAAATTTAGAATTTAAATTCATGGAATTGAGAAGAATTTTGCGCATGACAGTGAAAGAAACTCTCATTCATAGTTCTACATACCAAGGTAAATCTTATTTACGCTCCTCTTTGAAAGCCCAAAGGAATTGGGGAATTTCACAAGCTTGATCTCCAAGGAAAGACTCTAAACTTGCATGCATGGAATGGTAAGGCTTACGATAGGTTAAGCACCCTTGATACCCTTCTAACCGAGCTTAAAACCACGTAGTTTAGGACCTTAGATCTTAGAAATTATGAAAATACCCTTACTAAAAAATCTAAAAAATTAATACTTCCAGTGACCACGATCAATACCACGAGTCGTCCTTTGATACCACTACTCGTGGTATCCATCCATTACATCCTTCTAGCATTTCTTCAGTTCTTAGGTCCTGCAACGATGACTCGATAGAATGAGTCGGTACTCATCATAATGACCTGTTGTGTCCTCTCTTCGTCACCACTGACTCCACAAGTAAAATTTTTGAACCTCCCACCACAAATCAACCAATGGATCATACCTCCCAACCACGGGTCGTTGGTCCTGTCTGTTACCTCTATGAATTTTCGCTACACTTACCACGATTCATGGCTCCTCACAATGAGTCATACCACAACTTGTACCATCCAACCCTGGTATCATAGATACAAACAATGACCTTAACCCACGACCCGTTATATCACCCAATGAGTCGTCCCTGGACCCATTACCACTGAGTCTTCTACTGCAGAATTTGACCACGGGTCGTTACACCTTCTAATGACCCGTACCACGAGTCATTCTGAGTAAAATCTCAGATTTTCTACTGTTTCTCATTTCAAATTTCTGAGTCTAGTCTTAGGCACTTTCGGGGTGTTATAATATCTTTCCCTTGGGAACATTCATCCTCAAATGTGAATGAACATACTGAAAGCTGGGGAATGGAACTGACATCTCAAATACTGAATATCTAAAGATGAAACCTGATGGAGTGATTGACTCCAAACTGGAATACATGACTAAACTGAATTCATGAATCACACATACATACATCAACATGAAAGAAACTGTACACATGAACTGAACGTGATACTGAATAAAGTACTAAGGAGGAAACTGATACCTCAAGTTGGAACTGAACCGAAAGGAAATAGATATGGGTAATTAGCCATTATATCTGCTTCGGCTTTCCACGTAGCTCCCTCGACATGATGATTCCTCCACAAAACCTTTACTGAAGCTACTTCTTTGTTTCTTAACTTCCGAACCTGATGATCAAGGATTTCAACCGGAACCTCTTTATAGCTAAGGCTATCCTCACACCTATGCTCTCCACCGGAACCACCAACGCTGGATCACCCATGCACTTCTTTAAAAGTGACACATGGAAAATTGGATTCAATGAAGCCAATTCTGACGGCAACTCCAACTCATAAGAGACCTTGCCAACATGCCTCACAATCTGGTACGGGCCAACATAACGGGACTGAGTTTCTCTTTCTTCCCGATTCTCATCGCTCCCTTCATGGGAGATACCTTCAGAAACATCAAATAATCAATCTCAAACTTAAGTTCTCTCCTCCTCACATCCACATAGGACTTTTGACGACTCTGAGCTATTCTTAACCTCTCCCTTATAAGATGAACTTTCTCCATAGCCTCATGATCTAAATCTGGTCCTATCAACGTAGATTTATCGACTTCAAACCAACAAATAGGCGATCTATACCTCCACCTTGGGAGAAAACCTCCACCTTCTGGTTCTAAAAAGATTCCTTCAATTTCACCAAAATAGGATCCTCATCTTGTCTAGCCTTGACTTCGGTCATCAAGGAAGATTTTGATCCATTCTGAATAATGACACCACCATCTGTCGAGTCAACAAGATGAACTCCTAGTCATGCAAGCAGATGCACATCCTTCACTAACTCTTTCCTCTTCTTATCTACATGGGATACACTCTCCATAGAAAGCCTGCTAAGAGCATCTGCTACTACATTAGCCTTGTTCGGATGATAAAGGACATTCATATTATAATCCTTAAGAAGCTCCAACCACCTTCTTTGACGTAGATTTAGATCCTTCTAGGTAAACATGTACTGTAAGCTTTTATGGTCCGTAAACACATCCACATGGACCCCATACAAATAGTGTCTCCAAATCTTCAAGGCAAATACTACCGCCGCTAACTCGAGGTCGTGAGTCGGATAGTTTTTTTCATAAACTTTCAGCTGCCTTGAAGCATAGGCTATAACCTTACTGCATTAATACACAACCAAAGTCGATCCTTGAGGCATCACAATAAACTACAAACCTATCAGTACCCTCAAGTAGAGTTAACATTGGTGCTGAGGTGAATCGAGTCTTCAACTCTTGGAAGCTCTTCTCACAAGCTTCCAACCATTGAAACCTCACTTTCTTCTGGGTCAACTTATTCAGTGGTACTGTAATGGATGTAAATCCTTCCACGAATCTCCTGTAGTAGCCATCCAAGCCCAAGAAACTCCTGATATCTGAAGGACTAACTGGTCTAGTCCAATTCTTCACAACTTCTATCTCTTGAGAGTCCACCTATAAACCCTCACTTGACACCACATGACTCAAAAATGCTATTGAGTTTAACCAAAACTCATACTTGTTGAATTTAGCATACCATTGGTGATCCTTAAGAGTCAGTAGTACCACCCTCAAATGTGTGGCATGCTCTTCCTTGCTCCGGGAGTATATGAGAATGTCGTCTATGAACACGATCACGAACATGTCCAAATACGGTTTGAACACCCAGTTCATCAAATCCATAAAAGTTTTAGGAGCATCCGTTAGTCCAAAAGGCATAACTACAAATTCATAGTGACCATACTGAGTCCTCAAGGCTGTCTTCAGAATGTCTCTCTTTCTAAACCCGAGCTGATGATATCCGGATCTGAGATCTATCTTTGAAAAACACTTGGCACCCTGAAGCTGGTCAAACAAGTCATCAATTCTGGGGAGGGGATAACTATTCTTAACGGTGACCTTGTTTAACTGCCAATAGTCAATGCAACTCCGAAGGGAACCATCCTTCTTCCCGCCAAAGAGTACTAGTGCAACCTACGAAAATTTGCTCGGTCTGATGAAACCCTTGTTTAAGAGATCCTTCAACTGCTTTTTCAACTCCTTTAGCTCAGCTGGAGCAATTATGTATGGAGAAATAGATATAGGCTGCGTATCTAGAAGAAGGTCAATACCAAACTCGATCTCCTGCTTAGGAGGAATTCCTGGTGAATTATCTGGAAACACTTTTGGATATGCACACACTACAGGAACTAACTGGATAGTTGGGGTTTCAAATGTAGCATCATTAACCCTAACTAGATGGTACATGCAACCTTTAGAGATTATTTTTCTGGTCTTGAGGTAGGAAATGAAGTGACCTACAGGCATAGCTGAACTACCCTTCTACTCGAGGACTGACTCACCTGAAAACCAGAACTCTACTGCACGTGTTCTAAGATTCACTAAGGCATAACATGTATGCAGCCAATCCATGCCAAAGATAACATCAAAATCTATCATGGCTAGCTCTATTAAATCCGCTGAGGTGACTTTCTAAAAGACTTTGACAGGGCAGTTTTATGTATACTCATCGAGCAATAACTGAATCACCGACTGGAGTATAGACTGAGAAGGGTTCTGATAGGATTTCAGGATGGACTCCGAAACTACTAGCAAAGTAAGGCGTCACAAAAGATAAAGTAGCCCCTGGATCTAACAAAACATATATATAAAAGTGGAATACTCGTAACATATCAGTGACCACATCTAGTGAAGTCTCCTACTCCTAACAAGATGCAATGGCATAAAACCTATTCTTGCGCTGACCACCACCTGCACTAGTGGACGCACCTTGCTGAGCTGGGCATACTGGTGCTGCTGCTGAACTGGTAGTGTTACACCCCGTAAATTCTTGACATTTAGATGGCCTATTCGCATGTAGGCTAAGAGTTTTAGAATTCCATACGTGCTAGAAAAAGGGCCTGGGGAGAGACCGGACAAGCGCCAAGTCGAAGTGTCGCAAGGCAAATGCGACTTATAAATTGCATTCGACAAATGCGACTTAAAGGCACAAAGTATATAAGCCCCCACTTCGGTTTTTAAGTGATAATTATCAATATTTCCAGTGAGTAAACTAGAGAACAGTAGAGAAATAGAGAGGACGAAGGTTTCCATTAAAATTCCTTCCGTTTACGCTGTTAAACGCGGTCCAAATTCAAATTAACTTCGGGTAGCGAAGTATAAAGCTGCAGGGAGTATTCCTACGGAGTTAGTTTCGTGAAATTCGGCCGGCGAATCGTTGTCCTACCGAGCTAAGGTAAGTGGAATTTCTCCAAATTAGTGTCAATATACTCCTAGCCCTAAAGTGAGTATTTCTCCCTTCTGGACTTCCGAGAAATAGCGAGTTTTCAACTGTGTTTTGATAAGTCAAAGTTTGGGCAGTATATATATTCAAAGTAGTATTTTCTTCCAGAATATTGATGAATTTAGGTTTATTTGCTATGAATATGAATGCAGTTGGAAGAAATAGCTGGATATTGGCCGAGTTATGCCAGTTAGTCAAGAAGTCGGCAACTGAGGTATGTAAAGCCAGTTTCTTCGGCAAGATAGTAATTCTAATATAGTAAAATAGAATAAATTTCAAAAGAACATTTCAAAGCCGAGTATTATGCCAGTGTGAATTCAGTAAGCATGCTTGAATAATTATTATGTCATATTCAGAATAAAAGTTAGTAAATTAGTATTAGACAGCGAGATATTATTTCAGACTCAGTATAACTCAGTATCAGATTCAGTATAATTCAGCAAGGGATTCAGAATAGAATATCAGAACATCGACAATATTATCAGATTTAATATATATGTTATGTGTGATTATTGTTGTTTGTAGAGACTTGATTGTTCCATGTTGGTCACCCTTAGAGCTTCCTTGCCGCCCCAGGGTTAATAGCTGCGTCGACTCGCCCGCCAGAGGGTGAGGATACGTCACTACAAGGAGTGGCATGCTGTCCACCAGAGGACGAAGATGGCATGCAGCATTCCCCATAGCAGGCTGATCAGCATTATAGCATACCCCTGTTGAGCGCTTGCGCCCAGGGCACAGTTTACAGATTACAGATCACAGATCTCAGATTACAGTTTACAGGAGTCCTCCGGACTCAAATACAACTATAATCAGGGGCCCATAGAGCCCACGTTGCATACCCAGGGGGCCGGCGGGATGCTCATAGTTACGAGATGAGTGGAGTGAATTGTTATTTTGGATGGCGACCCGGGTAGGGGTATATAGATTGCATGTTGATTGGTACCTTCCAGCTTATGGGGGCTGGTATAGGTTCTTGTATGTTATATGTGTTATTTATTAAATTGATAGATAGCAGGACGCTACATTGACATGTATGATTCTCACCTTCTCTCCAGTACAGTTAAGCTTAGTTTAGATTCAGCCATCCCAGACAGTCTTAGCCATCTTCTGTTATTCAGTAACTATCAGTATTACTGATTATTTTCAAGTATGTTTAGTTATTGCTTTGCACACTCGGTACTAGTGGTACTGACGCCCGTTTGGGGGCACTGCACTACTTGCCTGCAGGTACTCATAGACGAGGAGTCGATCCCTAGTAATTCCAGCTAGCACACAGATTCATCAGCTCCTATCATCTGGAGCTTGACAGCTAGATGTTTATTTCTTTTCTTTTGTTGTACAGTACGGGTAGGTTGGGGCCTTGTCCCGACCATCTTATCAATATTCTTAGAGGCTTGCAGATTATATATTCCCTGTGGTTAGTTGTACCGGTCATGTGAGTCCGTGTCTATGTTTTAGTTTGTTTATGGTGGCCGTGTGGGGCCTTATTTAGTTAATAGTTTGTGACCTTGCCGGTCATAGAGTAGTTTAGCATTTGATTCAGCGTTTCAGTGAAACTAGTCAGCATGGTGGCCTTATCGGCCCGCATAGGTTCCTTTATACTACTATTGTTTTGGTTAGCTGCTGTTGTCTTATAGGTGGCTATAGGCCTAGTCGGCCGGAGGCTGTATTTATAGCCGTTATATAGCCCGTTGGTTCCATGAACCCAGAGTTAGAGCCAGTACCAGAAGTGCTTAGGCTCAGTAGTCCAGCAGTCCAAGTCTTAGTAGGGCACCAGGTGCCAGTCATGCCTCCCAAGGTGGGGCGTGACAAACTTGATATCAGAGCAGGTCGTATCCCGGGGAGTCTGTAAGCCGTGCTAAGTAGAGTCTTATCTATGGATGTGTTGTGCACCACATACCATAGGCAGGATGCTGTAAGGCATGATAGAATGGTTACTATTTCTTTATAATCAGTCGTGCCATAGAGCAATACAGTATATAGTTGAGTCCCTAAAACTTATCATACTCTTTTTTTACAGATAAAATGGCAGACCAACGACATCCTGTCACTGGTAGAAGACTGGATACCGCAGCAGAAGAAGGCACCAGTAGGATGCATCAGCCTCACTTAGAATCAGCCCGATATGAGGGCAATACAGAGGCGTCATCTCAAACTTCACAGCAGTCCCCACCCCACCAGGAGCCACTCGGGACGACATTACCTCTGACAGTTCCTGTACCCACATCATCCGACCAGGAAATTCGAAGTGCAGTAGTTATGTTGGCACGAATGATGGCTACTCAGCGCCAGTCAGTGCCACCCGTAACAGCAGAGTCATCAGGTGGGCCTGGAAGTTCGAGGGTCTGAGAATTCTTGGCACTAGGTCCCCCGCAGTTCACAGGGTCGGATCAGGCAGAGGACCCCCAAGACTTCCTGGATCAAATGCAGAGAATCTTCCGGGTCATGCATGTGACATCTACAGAGTCGTTTGAGTTAGCGGTATTCAGGCTGAGGGATATTGCTGTGTTGTGGTACGAAAGTTGGGAAAGGTCCCAAAGGAGAGATGTTGCCCCTCTGACCTGGTCCAGCTTTTCAGAGGCCTTCCTAGACCGTTATCTGCCACAGGAAATCCGACAGGCCCGGATGGACCAGTTTTTACACTTGGAGCAGGGGGCAAGGAGTGTACGGGAATACGCCCTACAGTTCGATTACTTGGCCCGCTATGCTCCAGCCTTTGTGGACACTATGCCATCTAGAGTTCACCGTTTTATTATGGGTCTGAATCCAGAATATATTTAGGCATGCATGACAACTACGCTGAGGGAAGATATGGATATTGCTCAGGTGCAGGCCTTTGCCCAGACTATTGAGGGCCTTAGACAGTGGCAATAGGATAGCAGACGAATAAATCAGGAACAACGTCGTAGTGATAGATCAGATGAGATACAGGGGGAGATTTGGAGAGGGCCTCAGCCACGGTTGTCAGATAGGCCACCTAGACCCCTGCCTCCATCACAGTAGCAGAGGGGTACATTTGGTCGCCGGGGATAGATAGAGTCCGGCGGGAGTTCTCGAACAGTAGATTCACCCCAGCAGAGGAGGGCAGAGCAGAGCAGGTATACACCCCCACCTTGCCCTATTTGCAGCTGACCCCACACTGGAGCTTGCAGATATGGCTCCACAGATTGTTATATATGCGGGCAAGAGGGTCATGTGATGAGAGACTATCCAGTCAGGGGTCAAGGTAATCGAGATAGATAGGACAGGGTGTCAGCAGGGCCGTGAGCTCCAGCAGCCTCGGCAGGGCGTAGGCCCTCAGTCCTAGTAGACAGGGGCCAAGGAAAATTAGGGGCCTCGAGTTCAGGTACGAGCCCAAGCCGTACCTATGCATTACCAGGGAGGCAGGACTCAGAGGCGTCTCCAGATGTGGTAATAGGTATGATGACTATTTTCTCTCACCCTGCTTATGTATTGATTAATCCAGGATCTACCTTGTCCTACGTTACCCCATTTGTGGCTCGAAAGTTCAGTATTGTACCAATGTTGCTTCAGCAACCCTTTTCAGTATCTACACCCGTCGGTGACTCCATCATAGCCAGAAGTGTTTATTGAGGG
Organism: Datura wrightii; assembly: GCA_035772735.1. Classification (NCBI taxonomy): domain Eukaryota; kingdom Viridiplantae; phylum Streptophyta; class Magnoliopsida; order Solanales; family Solanaceae; genus Datura; species Datura wrightii. The sequence goes on from JASDFA010000001.1 coordinate 19,096,597, forward strand.
TGTACAGTAGAGGTTGCTAATCGTCAAACCACAGTAGATCTGGTGGAATTAGAGATGATTGATTTCGACGCCATTATGGGTATGGATTGGTTGGCGCCGTGCTATGCAAATGTAGAATGCTAGACCAAGACGGTCCGATTCTACTTTCCAGGGGAGGCAGTACGAGAGTGGAAGTGCAGTACAGCTAGCCAAAAGGTAGGTTTATTTCCTACCTCCAGGCAAGGAAGTTGATAGCTAGGGGATGCATTTACCACATAGTCAGAGTCCAGGATGTTCGGGTAGAGCCTCCGACTCTCCAGTCTGTTCCAGTGATTAATGAATTCCCCGAAGTATTCCCAGATGAGCTACCTGGTATTCCCACAAAAAGAGGAATAGATTTTGCAATTGATTTGCTACCAGGAACTCAACCCATATCAATCCCTTCGTATCGTATGACTCTTGCTAAACTCAGAGAACTAAAGGAGAAGCTGAAGGATATGTTAGATAAGGGCTTTATCAGGCCTAGTACTTCACCTTGGGGTACACTGGTTCTGTTTGTGAGAAAGAAGGACGGCTCCCTCCGTATGTGTATAGACTACCGGCAGTTGAACAAGGTTATAGTCAAGAATAAGTATCCACTTTCCATAATATATGATTTGTTTGATCAGTTACAAGGGGCTAGATATTTCTCCAAGATTGACTTACGGTCCGGATATCATCAGGTTCGAGTTCGTGAAAGGGACATTCTGAAGACTGCTTTCAGGACTAGATACGGCCATTTTGAATTCCTAGTCATGTCCTTTGGGCTGACGAATGCTCCCACAGTATTCATGGACCTGATGAACAACATCTTCAGACCATACCTAGACCTGTTCGTGATAGTGTTTATTGACGATATTCTTGTGTATTCTCACTCAGAGGCATACCACCAGGATCATTTGCGGACAGTGCTCCAGATTCTTAGGGACCGTCATCTGTATGCCAAGTTCTCTAAATGTGAATTTTGGCTGAACTCAGTAGCCTTCTTGGGGCATATCGTGTCGGATGCTGGTATACAAGTAGACACACAGAAAATAGAAGCAGTAAAAACATGGCCCAGACCTACCACTCCGACTGAAGTACATAGTTTTCTGGGATTAGCAGGATAGTACAGAAGATTTGTTGAGGGATTCTCCACCATAGCGGCACCTCTGACTAAGCTGACGCAAAAAGCAATAAAGTTTCAGTGGACGGAGGCATGTGAGCAGAGTTTCCAGGAATTGAAAGACAGGTTAACCTCCGCCCCAGTGTTAGCATTGCCAGAAGGTACAGAGGGTTATGCAGTTTATTGCGACGCTTCAGGTGTTGGGTTAGGATGTGTGTTGATGCAGCATGGTAAAGTAATTGCTTATGCTTCCAGACAGCTAAGGAAACACGAAAAGAATTATCCTACCCATGACCTGGAACTAGCCGCAGTGATCCACGCCCTAAAGAAGTGGAGACATTACTTGTATGGCGTCCATGTGGATATTTTCACTGATCATAAGAGCCTACAGTATATCTTCACTCAGAGAGAGTTGAATTTGCGGCAGTGTAACTGGTTAGAGTTGTTGCAAGATTATGATGTAAATATTCTGTATCACCCAGGAAGAGCCAATGTAGTAGCAGATGCCCTTAGCCATAAGTCTATGGGGAGTTTGGCGTACTTGCAGCCCGAGCAGCGGGAATTGGCCCAAGAAATACACCAATTAGCCAGTTTAGCCATTCATGTAGCAGAAACAGAGGACAACAGAGCGGTAATTCAGAACAGTGCAGTGTCGTCATTAGTTATAGAGGTAAAGGAACGACAGTATGAAGATCCTGACCTGGTTCAGCTTAAAGACAGAGTTCAGCAAGGAAAGGCACCAGATTTTCAGGTAATTGAGGATGAATTGTTGCAATGTAAAGGCTGCCTTTTGTGTTCCAGACGTTACAGGGCTTCGCCAGAAGATTATGGGCGAGGTACATTACGCCCGCTATTCTCTCCATCCAGGCACGACAAAAATATACCACGATATCAAAGAAATCTACTGGTGGCTAGGTATGAATAGGGAAATAGCAGAATTCGTAGCCCAGTGTCCTAACTACCAGCAAAGTAAAAGCTGAACACCAGAAACCAGGCGGATTGACTCAAGACATAGTTGTGCCTTTTTGGAAGTGGGAAGTAGTAAATATGGATTTTGTAGTAGGATTACCCCGCACCAGGCATAGAAATGACTCGATTTGGGTAATTTTTGACAGACTGACAAAATCAGCCCATTTTCTGCTAGTAAGAGATACTTTCTCTGCCGAAGATTATGCTGAGTTGTATATCAGAGAAATAGTCAGACTACACGGTGTTCTAGTGTCCATTATCTCTGACAGAGGGGCACAATTTATAGCCAAATTTTGGCAATCATTTCAGAGAGGCCTGGGAACACAGATTAACCTAAGCATAACTTTTCACCCTCAGACAGATGGGCAGGCAGAACGCACTATTCAGACGCTCGAGGATATGTTGCGAGCGTATGTGTTGGACTTTGGAGGCAGCTGAGATGAGCACTTACCACTTATTGAGTTCGCTTATAATAACAGTTACCATTCAACTATCCATATGGCGCCTTAGGAGGCATTGTATGGGCAAAAAGTGCAGATCGCCAGTTGGCTGGTTTGAAGTAGGAGAGTCAGCACCGATTGGGCCTGATATTATTCATCAGTCAGAAGAAAAGGTAAAGCTTATCAGAGAACGCCTACTGACTGCTCAGAGCCGCCAGAAATCATATGCTGATGTGCGGCGCAGAAACTTGGAATTTAATGTGAATGACTGGGTATTCTTGAAAGTCTCTCCAATGAAAGGGGTGATGAGATTCGGCAAGAAAGACAAGCTCAGCCCCAGATTTTTTGGGCCTTATCAGATTCGCCGAAGAATAGGCCTAGTGGCATACGAGTTGAACTTACCTCCAGAATTAGAGTTTGTTCACCCAGTTTTCCAATGTGTCCATGCTAAGGAAGTATATAGGAGACCCCTCCAGAGTTGTACTAGTTCAGGATGTCCAGGTTACGGAGGAGCTGGCTTATGAAGAGGTTCCAGTAGCCATACTAGACTGGAAGATTCGCGGATTAAGAACTAAAGATGTTGCTTCTGTCAAGGTATTATGGCATAATAGGAACTGAGAGGAAATGACTAGGGAAGCAGAGGAAGATATGAAAGTCAGATATCCTTAGTTATTTCAGACTTAATCAACCAGAGGTACGTTAGTATTGTTGTTTTATGAGTTGCCTTATATTTATGTGTATAAATGAAATAGTTGGCTCTAGTCTATTGCGTGATGAATACTATAGTATTGTGTGGAATACCTGTATTGGACTTTTCTGCGTTTCAGGATTTTTGAGGTAGTCCATATTATAGGGAAAACTTTGCTAACATTTTTTGAGAATAAGTGGAGTAAGTTGAGATTCCTGTGAGCAAGAGTTTACATTCGAGGACGAATGTTCTCAAGGGGGGAAGGATGTTACACCTCGTAAATTCTTGACATTTAGATGGCCTATTCGCATATTGGTTAAGAGTTTAGAATGCCATACGTGCTAGAAAAAGAGCCCGGGGAGAGACCAGACAAGCGCAAGTAGGATGTCGCAAGGCAAATGCGACTTATAAATCGCATTTGACAAATGCGACTTAAAGGCCCCAAGTATATAAGCCCGCACTTTGGTTTTTAAGTGATAATTATCAATATTTCCAGTGAGTAAACCATAGAACAGTATAGAAACAGAGAGGACGAAGGTTTCCATTAAAATTCCTTCCGTTTACGCTGTTAAACGCGGTCCAAACTCAAATTAACTTTGGGTAGCGAAGTATAAAGCTGCAGGGAGCATTCCTACGGAGTTAGTTTCGTGAAATTCGGCCGGTGAATCATCTTCCTACCGAGCTAAGGTAAGTGAAATTGCTCCAAATTAGTGTCAATATACTCCTAGCCCTAAAGTGAGTATTTCTCCCTTCTAGACTTCCGAGAAATAGTGAGTTTTCGGCTGTTTTTCGATAAGTCAAAGTTTGGACAGTATATATATTCAAAGTAGTGTTTTCTTCCAGAATATTGATGAATTTAGGTTTATTTTCTATGAATATGAATGCAGTTGGAAGAAATAGTTGGATATTGGTCGAATTACGCCAGTTAGTCAAGAAGTCGACAACTGAGGTATGTAAAGCCAGTTTCTTCGGAAAGATAGTAATTCTAGTATAGTAAAATAGAATAAATTCCAAAAGAACGTTTCAAAGCCGAGTAGTATGCCCAGTGTGAATTCAGTTAGCATGCTTGAATATTTATTATATCATATTCATAATAAAAGTCAGTAAATTAGTATTAGACAGCGAGATATTATCTCAGACTCAGTATAACTTAGTATCAGATTCAGTATAATTCAGCAAGGGATTCAGTATAAGAACATGGACAGTATTATCAGATTTAATATATATGTTATATGTGATTATTGTTGTTTGTAGAGACCTGATTATTCTATGTTGGCCACCCTTAGAGCTTCCTTGCCGCCCCATGGTTAATAGCTGTGTCGACTCGCCCGCCGGAGGGTGAGGATACGTCACTCCAAGGAGTGGCATGTCATCCGCCAGAGGACGAAGATGGGATGCAGCATTCCCCATAGCAGGCTGATTAGCATTATAGCATACCCTTGTCGAGCGCTTGCGCCTAGGGCACAGATTACAGATTACAGATCACAGATCTCATATTACAGTTTACAGGAGTCCTCCGGACTCAGATACAGTTATAGTCAGGGGCCCAGAGAGCCCAAGTTGCATACCCAGGGGGCCGATGGGATGCTCATAGTTACTAGATGAGTGGAGTGAATTGTTATTTTGGATGGCGACCTGGGTAGGGGTATATAGATTGCATGTTGATTGGTACCTTCCAGCTTATGGGGGCTGGTATAGGTTCTTGTATGCTATATGTGTTATTAATTAAATTGATAGATAGCAGGACGTCGCATTGACAAGTATGATTCTCACCTTCTCTCTAGTACAGTTAAGCTTAGCTTAGATTCTGCATCCCAGACAGTCTTAGCCATCTTCTGTTATTCAGTAACTATCAGTATTACTGACTATTTTCAGTTATGTTTAGTTATTTCTTTGCATACTTGGTACCAATGGTACTGACGCCCGTTCGGGGGCGCTGCATTACTTGCCTGCAGGTACTCATAGACGAGGATCTGATCCCTCGTAATTCCAGCCAGCACAAAGAGTCATCAGCTCCTATCATCCAAAGCTTGACAACTAGATGTTTATTCCTTTTCTTTTGTTGTACAGTACGGGTAGGTCAGGGCCCTATCCCGACCATCTTATCAGTATTCTTAGAGGCTTGCATATTTTATATTCCCTGTGGTTAGTTGTACCAATCGTGTGAGGCCGTGTCTATGTTTTAGTTTGTTTATGGTGGCTGTGTATGGCCTTATTCAGTTAATAGTTGGTGACCTTGCTAGTCACAGAGTAGTTTAGCATTTGATTCAGCGTTTCAGTGAAACTAGTCAGCATGGTGGCCTTGTCGGCCCGCATAGGTTCCTTTATACTACTGTTGTTTTGGTTAGCTGTCGTTGTCTTACAGGTGGCTATAGGCCTAGTCGGCCGAAGGCTGTATTTACAGCTGTTATATAGCCTGTTGGTTCCATGAACCCAGAGTTAGAGCCAGCCTGGCACCAGAAGTGCTTAGTCTCAGTAGTCCAGCAGTCCAGGTCTTAGTAGGGCATCAGGTGCCAGTCATGCCTCCCAAGGCGGGGCGTGACAGGTATCCTGAGCACGAACTCTACCATCATTCAACCTCTAGCCAAAGGACACTCCCGACGCTTGTGCCGGGTCTATCATAGCCAAAACAGATATCTGACCCAATCAAGAACTCCTCTATGTGATTCTTGCCACACTTTCCGCAGACTGAAAATGTACGCTCTACCTGCATGCTTCTCTGTCCCCTCAAGCCTGATACTCTGCTCCTCTGGTCACCTCGTGGTCTAGATGGAGCATTGGTCGATGATGTCCCTAGAGTTAATAACCTCTGATGGGACTGCTAACGATGTTTGCCTCTCAATCTCTGCTGGGAGAACCCATAACTGTCTGTCTTGGCCCTCTTGGCCTCTCTCTCTCAGATGCACTGCCTCCATCTGCTGGGCATACAAAACCAATTAAGAAAATTCAATTTCCTGATGAAGCATAGAGGTCCTATAATCCTTGATTAGGTAGTCTGCTACTCTATGCATAAACCTGCTCAACCGATATCTCTAATCAGCCACCAACTCTGGTGCATATTTGGACAAATGGGTGAACTCCAAAGCATACTCCTGGACTATCAAATTATTTTGCCTCAAGTTAACAAATTCGGCTACTTTTATCTCCCTCATCTCTCGGGGAAATAATTGATCCAAGAATGCTGTAAGAAACTAATCCCAACCGATGGGACCCGCTCCAACAGCTCTGTTATCCTTTCTCTATCTAAACCAGATATGTGCAACCCCCTTCAACTGATAAGAGGCTAGGTTCGCGCACTCCTCTCCCGTTACCCCCATAATCTAGGTGATCTTCTGAATCTCATTAATAAACAAATGTGGATCCTCGCTCACCTTCCATCCGAGAAACTCCTGAAGGTTCATCCTTGTGAAAGTACCTGACTTTTGCCACTGCCGCATTTCTATTCTGGAGAACATGCGCTACCGCCTACTGGTTGACTTAGGCGGTCAATGCTTATACCAACATCTGGATGGTTGTCCTAAACTCTGATGGGCAACCTGCTCGGGCACATGATCTTTGGAGGCTGGTGGGGCCTGTTGGTGCCCATCACCGTTGCCATTCTCATGGCTATTTCCATTCCTATTTCTTCTTCCATTAACTCAGTGAGGCGGCATGATTGTGCAAATGCATATAGCACGAGTTAGAAGGATAGAGAGACATTTCATTGCACGACGTACATCATGAAAGAAGGAAAGTTTCCTAAAACATTTTGTAGCCTCTTCGTCATAAGTATGGTGCATTTCACACCCATGAAAAAAAGTCTACTTAATGCGGTTTTCAGACACCCTAGAATACTTCAAAATCTAATACTTTGATACCAATTTTTTCACGACCCGAACATTGGCCCGGATAGAGACACGGGACAAGGAACCCTGAGAGGCTCCAAGTCGACCTATGACATGAACATAATAGCTAAGAACATACAAAAAGTGGAAACTGAAGTAATAAAACATGCTTAAGCGGAAGTATGAAAATCTAATGACATCTTAACAACAAAAAACATAATACTAATTCGAAGTTAGATACATGATATCTGATAAGCCTTTATAACCTGACGACTTGATGAGACAAGACCCCGACTAACTCAGTACGAAACTGAAAGTGAAAATACTGGTACGAGCTGATCAAAAGGCCCTCGAGGGATGAGGACTCACCAATGCCTGGGTAATGCTAACTCTAAAGATCTGACCAACGACGGGACTGAACCTGAATGTCCGAGCCTGTATCATAATTGTAGAGCATGCGATTAGTACTTGGAATGTGCTGAGTATGCAAGATAAGTAAAACAGACAATTAAAATCAATAGTTCGTAAGAGTAGGACAGCATGATCATGAAGTAGGTATTATAATGTAAACATAAGGGCTCAAGGTTTTCAAACCATTCATAATCCAATCATAATCATAGTCATAAGAGAAAATTTAGAAAATATGACTTGAGCCAAAGTAACATAAACATAACCATGCATAAATCATGAGGAACAATGGAAGCACTCGTCTTAACCGACACCATCATGATAGAGCTTACATGATGCCCCAACTTTTTGATCAAGTGGGTAGAGCTGTCCCAGGCTTGCCAGGCAAGGGATGTGCATGATGTGACATCATAGGGGATCCATAAATATATATATATACCTACGGTGGCACGTAGTAATGAGATCACGGGGTTTACCTGAACGCCGAGTCTACCCGGTGCTAGACACTTCTCCCAAAAATATGCACATGAGACTCATATTGTAATCGTGAAATTATTCATGAAGTTCATGGATAAATAAATCATAACATACTTGATCATACTAAAAATACACGGTTAACCATGAATAAGGGCCAGTGAGTCGACCAAGAATCATAAATTCATAAATCATGAATAACATGCATACTTGTAAAAATGCACATACTTGATATTCATAAATCCACGAAGAGCACTTGAAGAGAAATCATAACATGAATCATAAATCATAATTTAGACTTAGTAAGATCAAAATCATAATAGCATCATAACTTGACTTTTCATGAAGCTTGCATAACTGGGCATAAATTAATTAAAATTTGAAACTATAAATTAATAATTAAAATAGGTATAAAATCTGCCTATAGATCTTAAAACATAATTTGATACATGAAGTAAATTGACCCATAGATAGATCATAGAGAATTTCACAAAATTAGGAATAAACCCCATAAGATCATGAACTTGAATCTAGAATTTAAATTCATGGAATTGAGAAGAATTTTAAGTATGAGAGTGAAATAAACTCTCATTCTGGGTAAATCTGATTTACACTCCTCTTTAAAAGAGTAAAGGAATTGGAGAAGAAATTGGGGAATTTCTTTAGCTTGATCTCCAAGAAAAGTCTCTAAACTTGCATGCCTGGAATGATAAGGCTTATGATAGGTTAAGCACCCTTAAAATCATTCTAACTGAGTTTAAAACCATGTAGTTTAGGACCTTAAAGCTTAGGAATTACAAAAATACCCTTAATGAAAAATCTAGAAATTTAATACTGCCAGTGACCACGACCAATACCACGAGTCGTCCTTTGATACCACAATTCGTGGTATCCATCCATTACATCCTTCCAACATTTCTTCAATTCTTAGGTCCTGCAACGACGACTCGACAGAATGAGTCGTTACTCGTCACAATGACCCGTTGTGTCCTCTCGTTGTCACCACTAACTCCAAAAGTAAAATTTATGAAACTCTCATCACGAGTCAACCAAAGGATCGTACCTCCCAACCATAGGTCGTTGCTCCTATACGTTACCTTTGTGAAATTTTCACTACACTTCCTCACGAGCACTTACCACGATTCACGGCTCCTCTCACGAGTCATACCACAAATTGTACCATCCAACCTTTGTATCACAGAGACAAACAATGACCTTGACCCATGACCCGTTACCACTGAGTCTCCTACTGTAGAATCTGATCACGGGTGGTTCTCACGGGTCGTTACACCTTTCAACGACCCGTACCATGAGTCATTCTGAGTAAAATCTCAGATTTTCTGATGTTTCTCATTTTAAATTTCCGAGTCTAGTCTTAGGCACTTCTGGATATTATAATAACTTGGGTGAACTTGATAGGCTTCACAATATTGAGCACTTGATTCAAGTTAATTTGTTTATACATCATACCAGCCAATGTGGCTATATATTTTGAGAGATGGTGCAATGGTATGAGATGCCCATATAGTCATGTGTGACAAGTGTAAGAGTACGTGGAATATTTATGTCATGTGTGACAAGTGTAAGAGTACGTGGAATATTTATGTAGAGGTGTAGGAATGTGTTCCAGCACTACTGTACGTTAGTGTATTTTGTAAGAGTGTATGAATGTGCTTCAGCACTATAGTGTATGTGATCAAAATATAGAGAAATAAGTATATGTTCCAACACCACCTCACATGAGAGCATTATGTATGAATATTTGAGTGTTTTCCATTACTATCATATGTAAGAATGTTTGGACGAGATTTGTGGTGCTTGAGTGTATTCTTGTGCAGTAAAAGCATAAATTAGTATAGGTATCCCCTCTTAACACTAGCCAAATAGATATTAAAGAGCAGTTGCTTTTGATCGAGGTTGTACCACATAATAGTTACTAACTTGGTATGAAAATCTTGTTGTGAGGCTTTATGTGGATATCGATTTCATTTTCTCTTATAAAAAGAAAATTAATTCTTGATCCTTTTCATGCTCATGCAAAGTTGAGGCACTGCAAGAAAAGAAAACAATAAAATTCAATCTAATTTATCATAATCAATTAGAAAACATGTTGGTTAATCATATTTTGGAACACAAAAAAGAATTATTGGATTATCAAATTATCTATTATTTGAGTAGCTTGAACTCAAGAAGATAAGACTGATATATAAAAGCTAGTGTGATAGGACTTGAATAAGTTCAATTGGAGCAAAAAAAATACTTTAATACAACTCAAAGTAGGTAAAAGTTCTTTTCAAAATAATGGACATTCATAACTTAAACTTATGGTGGGACACATGTGTTTATAGATTTTTTTTATCATTAGTGGTATCATGTCAGGTATTGAAAGAAGAATAAATTGGGGTCCAAGCATATCACCGATAAGATTTGAGTTAACAGTTTGTCATCATAACTAAGAGACTTGTTATGCTACCAGAGTTACAATGTTATATTATATGAATATGTTCCAAGAGTCCTTAATGACCCGACATATGTTATTTAGACTGAGATAGTACCAATAAATGAGAAACGTGTTTTTGAGAAAGTTGCTAGTGCATATTTGAATATATGACTTTTTTAGCTAAGGACAAGAAATATTCTATGGCCAAAGTATTATAGTAGAACTATCTGCTAGAAAAGACTATTTCAGAATACGAGTGAAGCATGCATATGAGTGTTTATATGCCGCTACTTTAAAAAAGCTTTGACCTTGTTCGAGGACGAACGTCAATTTAAGTGGAGGAGAATGCAACAACCCTAATTTAATTAAGGGTTAATTTATAATTTTAATCCAAAAAAGGGCAAATCCCTATTTAAAAGAAAAGAGCCAATGATACTGGCCAAACCAAACACATCATAGAAGCAGAGAAAAAAAAAACAGAAAGAGAAAAGAAAAGAAAGGGAGAAAAAGAGAAGAAAAGAGAACAGAAAAATTAGGATTTTCAATCAAAATTATGTAATGACTCTGATATTTTATTTAACTTTATTTTGGAATTATAAGTTAAGTTTTATAGTGGAAACGTGGAGCAAATTATGAGAATGGAGAAACTTTAGCCCTAGGATTCTTCAACCTAAATCGTTGATTTGAAAAGGAAAATTTTATTATAATTTAATTTTGAATAGTATTCTGGAATCCTCTCGTCGAGGAGAATTTGTTGGAAGTCATGGTTCAAAAATTCTGCCCCATTGACCAGAGTTGACTGTTTAGGTCAACTCTTTGATCGTGAGTTTGACTTGTGTTAAAAATTTTAAAAACATCGGTTGAAGAATTTTTTGCCATTCTAAACCTATTTTTGTGTAGTTTGAGGTGATCTAGAGACCTTAGAATAAAGTTCTGATTTATTGAAAAGAGTGCTTGAGTTGCAAATTCGAGGTAAGTGAGACTTTAAGCTTTGGTGCTTGCTTTTTAAATCTATTTTAAAATTATGTTTTGTCTGCCTGTTCATGTGTTTGGACAAGCGTGTGCTTGGAAGAATTGGTGGTCTTTAACTAGCCTCATATATGTTACATTGAGAAGAATATTAAATTATTTGATAAGTGATCTATGGTGCGGCGTGGTCTCGTACCCCAAGTGCTGTGGCATAGTCTCGTACCATGATTTGGGGAATTAGTTGCATTCCTTCACTGTAGTGATATATATACTAGGGGCATATACGCTGCCATAATATGTTAGCAGCATACACATGTTGCCGTAATATATTAGGGGCCTATATATGCTGCCGTATAATACACACACACACACACTAGGGCATAAATGGGATGAAGTAATATGTTAGTGGCATACCTATACTGTCGTAATATGTTAGGGGTCTTGTATATGCTGTCATAGTATACTTTTGGGGCATTACATATGCTGCCGAGGATTGGTCGAGGTGCTAGGCTAATTTTTTTCACCGTCGTATGACGAGTCTTGAGTGTGTATTGTGTTGAGAGAGAGAGAGTGTGTCATACCCCGGAAGCCCAAAGATCATACCCGAGAGTTTAAACGAAGAAAACATAAAAATTCTGCAGCAGACTCAGAACTAGTCGTAAGGAGACTCGTGGGAAGGCCAGGGGATCAAATTTAAGGTTTGAGAAGAGGATACCCCACGGGCATGACCATGACTCGTGGATAGGACCCACGAGTCGTTGAGTCAGTCGTGGGGAGGGAGATTAAGAAAAAGAAAAAGAAAGAGGCAGTGGACATAACGGAAGGACCCCATGAGTCGTGGTCAGTCCCCACGATTCGTGGGGTGAATCATGGTCCAAGTAGGGAAAGGTTTAGTAGAGGCTCGGGTAGTGTACCTCATTACTGGCTCCATGAGTCGTGACTTGTGACCACGAGTCGTGAGGTCCCTCATTGGGACCCCCTGACAGTTATTTTCTACGAATTTAGTAAGGGCTTTTCCGTAATTCCTAAGTTCCTAAGGCCTAAACTACGACGTTTTGGGTTATGAATAGTGACTTTTAAAAGGGTTAAGTTCATTTTAGGCCTTATTCATTCATGCATGCAAGGTAGAAGACTATTCATCAATTTCTTTTCAATTTCCTATTGGGCATCTAAAGAAGTGTTAGAATCAGCTACCAACAGGTATGTAAGGTTATGAATGGGTGATTTCTTCCACACCCATGCCCAATCCCTCTCTAGAGTATGGAATTCCTATGTCTAATCTATGGGGTTTTAACCCAAATGCATGAATCTTCTATTTCTATACATGAGTATGATTTGATTATGATTCTATTACTGAATTATGAAGCATGGGAAAATTTTATAATATTTTCGAATGAAAATCATGATTGTAGTTTTATAAATCAAAAGCCCATGGATGAGATGTTCATGACATGAGATTTGTGATGAATATATGATGATGATGAGATATTATGATGAAAAATATGTTTTGAAGCTACCCATGTTAACAATTATGATTTCGATGAGAATTGAGTATTTCTATGTATGATAAAGCTTTGGGTAATGTCCACATGTTAAGTATGAATGATGATTTTCTGAAACTAAGTTTATCACATTGTTTTGTAGCAAAAACTCCCAATTATATTTTTAGCTTCTGATACATTTTGAGTTAAAGTTTTCCTATGTATAGCTTACCACATCGTTTTGGCGCGAAGACTCCCAATTATGTTTTCAGCTTGTGGTATGTATTGACCTAAAGCTTTTCAAATGCATGATTTCATATTTGAGATGTATTTGATCACTGAGCTTCGTTAATAGATGATGTTGATCTTCGTTATAAAATGATGTAGAGCATATGCATGTTTTGGGAGTAATGTCTAGCACCGAGCAGGCTAAGGGTCGATCACCCTATGCCTCAAAACTACGCGCCAACATAGGTTTATACATTATGACTTTGGGACCTCCCTTGTGAGCTTCCCCTACCCGGATGAGTCTTTAACTTGATATTGATATCATGGTATTGTCCCTAGCCCTGACAAGGCTTTGGATGGCTCTACCCACTTGAGTGTGATAGTTGGAACCACGTAAGCTCTATCGTAGTATGTCGGTTAAAAGACGAGTCTCCCATTGTTCCTCATGATTTCAGATATGCATGTTTCATTACTCATGAGATTTATGTAAATGCATATTCTAAAGCAGGTTTGACTTAATGTTAAGCTTTACTTAAAAATGTCAGAATTCAGCTTTAAGTCAATCGATTTAGTTATGATGCTATGAAGCTATGTTATGTTATGTTATGAAGAGATCATGATTTCAGAAAGAATGCATGCAAGCCCTATTCTCAGTATATTTACGTTTACATTATGCATTGTCTTTAAATGATTTTATTTACTTCAGCGATTTTACTTACCTTGCATACTAGGTACATTCCACGTACTGACCACATATTCTATGCTGTATCATTTCATGATACAGGACCCAGCTCACAGATTCAGCCCCGCTCATAGTCAGCTTATCAGAGTTAGCAACACTATTTGTGGGTGAGTCCTCATTTCCCGAGGACTAGACTATTCAGCTTTCTTTTATGTATTTCAGTTTCAGTTTTGTTGAGTTAGTTGGGGTCTTGTCCCATTAACTCGTCATTTTTAGAGGCTTTTCATACATATGTATGTATCCAACTTCGGATTTTGTATTCTGATGTTATGTTCAAATTAGACTTCCGCTATAAGTATTTTATTGATTATTCAGTTTAGGGATTGATATTAGATGTATGCTTATGCCATGGGTAAACTTGGAGTCTCTCGGGGCTCCTTATCCCGTGTTATGATCTGGGCCTCCGTTCGGATCGTGACAGAGAGAGAGGGGGGAGGGGAAGGAGGGAGTATTTTTGTTGAATATTTATTTGGACTTTATTGAGTATTACATTATGAAATTTATTTTGTACATATTATCTATGTGTCCATTGTGTGGTTGTATTTTCTAACACTTATTTCAGGGGTATTAAAGTGGCGGGTCGAGGATCTTATTGCGTTATATTTACGTATAACTCATTCCTTACTTGCATGTCTATGCAAATGCTATTGGTGACGATGAAACTATTACCCAAAGACTTTGGTAGAGTTGATCCAATTGATGAGGTGAGTCGCCGCATTGCTCGTGGAGGCTTTTAAAAGAGTTTTCATCATTTATTCATTGGTACTTTCTTTTTAAAGTTCTCTTAGATGCTCCATGGTCTTAGTATGAGATTTGGGCTAGAGATAAATTATTTAAGTGGTCATTTATTTTTCATAAATTGGGATATGATATTGGTTGGATAACTACTTCATTGTTAATGATTGTTAATGCATTTGGAATTGCACATAATTCATGTAAATGCTTATATAAAAGGTTAAGTGTATGAAAAATTGATTCACCTGGCGGGTGGTGTTAGCGGGTATCAGTCATGTCTAGACGGTATTTTAGGACGTGACAGATTTTTACTTAGGTTCCATTCAAATATGCAATATGAAATTAAAATTTGAAATTAATTAATATGAAGTTAAAGTTTTATTTGAACATGTAATTTGAATTTCTTAAGTTGTATTTTTTTTCATAAAAATAAATATTCCACAAATTGTGAAAAGTACCAAAGTTTTCTCAAATTTTATACAATCTTACAAAATGAGCAAATTGTAATTCACAAACAAGATATTGAAATTTCCTAAGGTGCTGCATTGATTAGTCGCATATCTCAATGTTCCTTTACAAAAAAAAATATTTGTGATTATATACTTTCAAGTACACATAATTTTATAAAGATCCACTAGTCAATAATAGTATTAATTAGTCATTCTTCAATATAATTTTTTCACATTGTACGGACAATCTCTTTACACCAAATATGTGTATTTTTTTGTAAAATTTAAAATGATGGATCTTTTTTTTTTTTTTACAAAATATAAATTTATAGGTCAAATTTTATATTTTAAAAAAATAAAATCACGATTTAAAATTTCAAATCATGATCCCAAATGACATGTCCGAATGCTGATTTAAAATTATGACTTCATATTGCATGTCTAAATGCAAAATTTTAAAAAAAAACATATAAGCACTCTCAAATTATTTTTAACGAGAATAAATATCACCTTAAAATTGAACAATAAAAAATTTAGCATAATATGTTGTGCACGTGCTGCCACGCGTATCTTTTACATTTTTTTGTAATTTGCATTTGCATCTTTAGTATTTTTTTCTTTTTTTCTTGTTATATTCTTTTAATTTTTCAATTGTTATGAAATAATAATTGTAATGATTAAAATGCCACAAGTCTTTAGATAAACCCACATGGCAACATGGCCATATGGGAACAGATCGGTATGAATGAAATAGTACGAAGATTGCATTTGGAAAGTCGAAACTATGTGTGGATGTGTTCTTAATCACTTAAGAATCGGATCTCAGTTCCAGACATATGTCGCATACAACAAATCGGGCAGTCAGCTTGCACATCTGGTGATCGGTAGTTAGAGATAACCATATCTCTTACTATTCGGAGAATCATGATTCACGACTTATCCCATTTTAGAATATGTGATCTTCATGCGAGCAATAGCTACAACGTGCCTAGAGTTAAAAAAAATTATTTAGCTAGATTAAATTTATATGTACCCCTTAATTCCTTATTTGCATCCCATCAAAACTCTCAACAAAAGATAATTTGACTAGCTTTTCTTCATAGCCATCTAGTAGTTGTTCAAATGCATTCATGTTAATCACCCAAATCATTCTGTTTGACAATCCAGGGATCAAATAAGATTTTCTTTCTCTTTTCAGTTAGTTAGTTTGATTACTTATTACTATTTAATTTAGTCTTAATTATCTTTTGTTGCTTCAAACTTCTCGCCAAAGATTTTCATAACTAACTAATTTAATTAATTTTATTGATAAAAACCTCATTCAAATAGATTTCACTAGTTTTTTAATAAATGAATTTTAAGCTAAATTGTTTGGCACTTATTATAGGACCTTGATAATAATTAATTATCCCAAGTTATTCTCCTTTGATTTTGTGTTTGCAAGTGAAACTGTAGGTGATG
The DNA here is from genome assembly GCA_035772735.1 of Datura wrightii. Taxonomy (NCBI): domain Eukaryota; kingdom Viridiplantae; phylum Streptophyta; class Magnoliopsida; order Solanales; family Solanaceae; genus Datura; species Datura wrightii. Next base: position 19,113,028 of record JASDFA010000001.1, read on the forward strand.
AACAACATTGGACTATTCTTCAAGACGTTATTAAGGCATGCGATGCAGTTGAACTCCCGGCCCCTAGTGAAACATTAAGCGAGGATGATCCTGTAGACGTAGATGGAGTCTCTGATGATGATAGAGAATAGGAGAAAAGCGAGGACCAGAGCTAATTTGATCTTTGCAGTAACCTAGCACCCGTCACACAACAACACATCAGGGGCACACCTAGGTCGAATCACACTGAAAAGGATAAGGAAAGCACACACCTGATAATGGAGAAGTTCTTAGTATGGAACATATTATAAATACTAAAATAGACAATGTGACATCCTCTCTGACTACCTATGTAGGATCTTCGCATAACAAGGATGGCCCCGGCTGTAAGCATTTAAAATCCTGCGCCAAAAAGTTCTACCATAGCAGATATTCCTAGAACTCAGGGCTGGAGCGGTGACCCTATGGCAGTAGTTGAAACTACTTCCATTGATTCGCCTCTTGTCATGATTGAGTGAATAATGAAATATTTACAGCAATATAATAACCGGATTAATTAGATTCTCGGATCCCTTCCGATCATTAATTTTGGATGTCTTTCTATCATCAAAGCAATGATAGAAAGTTGTATTTTCAGCAACCTTACAAGCCCAGCGCGGCCCCCATATTAATTCCAAGATGCCCGAACTGGCTAAGTATGATAGTATCCTAGATCCTCAAGATCACATCATAACATATACTACCGGGATAAAGGGCAACGACCTTTTCCAAGAGGAAATTGAATTTGTACTAGTCAAGAAATTAAGAGAAGCTCTCTCTAAGGGATCACTATCATGGTACACACTCCTACCACGTCATTTCATCAGATTATTCGATGAGTTGGCTGACACCTTAATGAAGGCACATACCAGGGTACAACAGTTAAACAAATGAAAGATATCTTTTCTATCAAATAAAAACCATCAAATTGCTTCACGAGTTTGTGGAAAGATTTCAGAGAGAAAGGATGTTTCTACGTAGAGTTCCAGACAACTGGACAACAATGACCTTCACCGATAATCTTAATGTTGAAAGTTCAAGAGCAACCAAAAATTCAAAGAAAGTTTGAGGCAGTTCCCACCCATTCTTGGAACAATGTGTATAACTGATATGACACTAACCTCCAAGTAAAAAAAGACCTCTCCTCAACCGTCATTATATTGCGCAAGGCCACTAGCCAATACGAAAATCTCGCCGGTCCAATTATCTGATACTGAGGGCCTGAGCGAAGGAATTCAACAAACCGGTACTATTCGTATCGGACCGTATCACGTCCGAGAGTTGGTAGTAAAGAGGATCCAGCCAGGGCAAACCAATCATGCATCTAGCCCAAGGAAAATGTTGGATTTAACCAACTGCCTAGAGGGGTAGGGGCTGTCAAGATATCCGAGCAATATTTCATGATCTCTATAGTTGGGTGACAAGGTCAAATGGCTGAAAAAAATGAGATCAAAGTCTAAAAAGAGAAATCAACGGTACTAGTGTGATTATCATAATGACCATGATCCCCCTATCAAAAACTGTCGAGAGTGACTCACTAATTGGATTCGTTCTCAACATAAGCCTTTTTAGCAAAGGTTTTTTTTAATTAAAATTATCATATAACTAGTCTTTCTTAATCATATTATTATATAAGTGGGAAGACCCTAAATGAAAAGTTGAATTATCATTTTGTCCCTCAACTAAATAAATAAATAAATAAAAATAAAAAAATAAAATAAAAATCATCTATCCTTTGATATAAAACTTGTGCAATGAAAAAATTAAACATTTATTTAAAAAACTAGTGTATTTGCTCGCGCTTCGCGCGATTGTAAAAAGATTTATAATACAATTAAATATTAATTTTAGATTTTTTAAAAGTAATTTAATTTTTCTTAACAAAAATTACTTTTTCATGTTTATTTTTAATGATTCCTTTAGGATCTTATATAAAATATTTGAGAAAGAATATGTGAGAAATATCTAAGTTAAATAGGAGTAACTCACTTAATCAATATACATGAATTTGAACTAAATTAAAATATAAAAAATTAAATAAAAAAATAAATAATGATTATGAAAAAATCTAGATAATATGTAAACTTCTCCCGGATCATCTCAATTTCGCTCTTCTTCTTCTTCATCATCTCGCCGTGTCCGAAAGAGCATTCGTCGTCTCTGCCGCCGCCGGCTCTTTCATCTCGATATCCATTATCATCTTTTTCTTGGGCACAACAACATAGAGGAGAACGAACCAAATCAAATCAAAGGGGAAAAAAGAGGAGTTCTGGTGCTTGAAATCCCCATTATTCAGATTATTTGGAGCTTTATCACACGAATTTCTGCATATTATTCTGCGCATATAGCAAAAAAAAACGCCTTTGATTTAATGACAACCTTTTTTTTTTTTTCAATGGTGAATGTGTTTCGCGCGATTATAAAATATTTTATTAAATTCATGAAATATTTTTATTTAATATTTGAATATTAAAAATAATCATAATAAGTAGTTTTATTTTGAATTTTTGTTCTCTTCATAATTTTATAGTTTGATGCGTTCAAATATCTTTTACGTTTTAAAATCTTTAGTTGTAAGTTTACCATTGACATATATATTTTTTTAAAAAAAATTACAAAGATATTATTTATATCTTTACATAAATTTTGGAACTTCATCTATATTTTACGAATATTCTATTTACATTTCTCACACAATTAATTTTTTTATTTTTAAATGTGTAAAAGTAAATAAATATTTGATATTTTTTCTTAAAAAGATAGGAATGTATGTACCTCTATGAGTATTCTAATATTCCAACACGTCCAAAAAAAATAGTGAGAAAACTGAAAAACAAACAAATAGTTGTTATAACTTTATTTTTCAAATAATTTTCCACTCTGTAAGATATTGAACCCACATAAAATAATTATTAAAGAAATAAAAATTAGTAGATCTCTCTCAACTTTTGATCTTCTATTGCAATAGTTAATTATATTTAGATTGATATAGTAAGGACTATAGTATTCTTAATCGTTTCTTAATTCTTCATCTTGTCGAATATTAGGATGATAAAAATAAGTATTTCATTTATAATTTGATGCAGTCCATCATATATGATTTTATTTGCAACTCTAAAGCTCAACATCTGTTATTTTTTAAAATTTATCTATCATTTCATATCCTTTTTCTTTAATTTTATAATTCAAACTCATTATTAATATTTATGTGATTTTTATAATTTTTTCCTCATCATTAAGAGGTACACGTGCCCACAACTTCTTCATGCAGGAAGGAAGGGGGAGGAGATTAACCTCATTACTTCTCACTGGATAAGAGTTGTATTACCAAAATATCCATAAAAACTTGATGAACTGTTTTACCCCTCATCAAAAATAAAATAAAAAAGTCTTTTCTATTAAAATATTAATTATACTAAATCTGATACATGATGACCTTTTAATTATTTTATTTTAATGCTTACACCCATTATTTTGAATTTATAGCTTCTTCATTAATTCCTCAAAGTTATAAGAATTCAAATGGTCAATTCTTTGTTACACGTGGCTTTTTATGTTCTTGAATTCAATAATTTGATTTAAAGTAAACATCAACTATTTAAAGTTAGGTTAATTTTTTATTTCACCTTTCCGTTTCTCTCTATCAATTATAATAGTTGAAAGTTATCATTAGTATCACGAAATATTGTTATTCATCCTCATCAAACTCACAAGAACTAAAATAAATGTCAGAAACTCTGGATGCATGACTCTGGCAGCTAGCCAAATAAATTAATGAAATTCTCATGATATCCCATTAGGTAATTTTTATTTTCACCGCTATTTATTGACATTATTTTACAAGCATCAAAATAGTATTTTATCCGTATCGTCGATACTAAAAATATTACTTATCAAAATAAAATCATGCAGTTCGAGCAATAACTTTAAAAAAAAATTGTGAAAATTATGTTCATGATGCATACGGTAAGTACCTACTTTATTATAGATTTAAGAAGTTAGTATAAATTATACGGAGTTGTTTTTAATAAAAAACACTAACCAACTCCTTTCTAAAGTGAATTTTGCTAGGCAGACTTTGGAGTAGTTGGAACTCAACTGGTGAAAATCCAAAAGAAAAACAACATTTAGAATTTATAATATAATCAAGTAAGTGTTTTTGAGAAGCCTAAGTTAATAAATATTTTTATTGTCACTAAAGTTTTTGATAATTTTAAATTAGTACCACTAAAAATAATGTAGTGTACACATGGTAGTGTATAGAATGAAGTTAAAATTTTTGTTTTTTGGTATAGACGATTGAAAACATTTTTAGATGGTTCAAAATTATTTAGATGTAAAGAGTATGATTTTTTCCCTCCAAATTGCATGTTAATCATTATCACATACATTTTAAAATAACTTTTATATTGTTTTAATTTTTGTATTAATTGATATATTTACACGTGCAATGCACGTGTTTAAGAATTAGTTTTTATAAAAGAGTTTTTTATTAAATATTTTAATGAAAAATGAGTTTTGACACTCACGCTCAAAATACATTAACTATAACAAAGTATAATATATACATACATACATATATATATATATATATATATATATATATATATGTATGTATGTATGTATGTTTGTATGTATGTATGTGTGTGTGTGTGTATGATGATATGGCATGCTTCTAAAGCCACTATTTTTATTTTATCTCTTTTCTCAATTTTTTGATATTTTTCCTATTTATAACAATTTAAAATTATTTAATTATTTCTTAATTATATTTTCTTACTTATCCATCTCTTTTTTTGGTTCAGAAAGCCCAAAAGTCATTCTCATTATACCAATGATTATTTAATATATATTTAATTTATTTTATAAATATTTGATTACCTTAGTCAAATATTTTTTTTAATATTTAACTCAAGTGTATAATCTATATATATATATTTCTTTTCTACTAAATAAAAAAGTCATAACAAGGTTGACCAATAGTATTTTTGAAAATCTAACTTCATTTAAGGACAAAATTATAATTATAGCATCAATAGGTAAAATAAAATTCTAGAAGGATCTATATTTTTCTTTTTCTAAACCCATAAAAAATCTTATTCCATGTGTGTGTCTGGAGTACATATTCCATTCAAACTCTTTTATTTTTAATTTTTTATATTATGCTATCAATTTTTATTTCATTTTGTTAAGCATAATCATACCATAGATATTAAGATAAGCATTTCAATTTGTTTATATGAATTTTTTACTTTCATATTTGATTATTGTATAAAATTATAGTAATTAATAATGAATTTAAAATATTTTTTTATTCCATCCATACTTTTTGAAAAGAAATTTCAAAAAATTGAAACGTTCATATATCTAAAGGTAATTTAAGAAGTATGTTTTGCTAAATGTCAATATTCGATATTTAAAAATTTAATTCAAGTTACGAATTTGTTCATATTATACTGGGAGGACAAAAGCTATAAGTTTAATCGATATGAGAATTATATATATATATATATATATATATATATATATATATAATCTACATAATAAAAGGGTCAAAATGCTCTTACACTCTGTGAAATTGGACAAAAATATCCTCTGTTAATAGTTTGGTCCAAAAATATCCTTATCTTAATAGTTTGGTTCAAAAATATCTTTGTCGTTAATTGTTTGGCCCAAAAATACTTCCATTATTACTTTTGGTCAATATTTTTTTTTTCTGATAAGCATATTGTTTCTTATATTTTTAAACACATTATTTTTAAAAAGTTATTTTCTTATTTCTTTTCTTTTGAAGTTTCTTTAACTAATAAAAAAATAGAAGTAATTTTTTTTCTTCTTAATCTCATTTTATCAATTAAAATAGAATAATCCTATGTATTTTTTGAACTGATAATATAGGTCATTCATGTAAGATCCTACTCATTATTGATTTTCATTTAGCTAATGATAAAATTATATTTTCTAATATAATAGAAAATATTTTTATTCCTTAGTCTTTTTCAAATAGAAGTAGGATAAATATTTTCTAACATATTTCTTAATCTTAAAGTTAAAATAAAAACAAGGATCAACAATAACTCTATCAATGATATTTTAAAGATATTTTGTTATTTAAAGGAATGTAATAATTTTTTGTGTTTCATGACACTATAATTATTGCATCTTATCTTTAAAATCAAGAATTATATTATCAAATGCTCATCCTTCTGACATTCGGGAAAATTGAGAAACAAAAATATCTCCTATTTTATTAAAAAATAATTTTATCATCATCTAAATGAAAATTAATAATGCGTTACTATAATTTTATATATATGAAAATTAATGGGGGGTTACAATATTTTTATTTAAAAAAGAATATGTTAAAAAAATAATATCTTTATTAGGAAAAGTATTTTGATCCAAAATTAATAATAGGGATATTTTGGACCAATCTATTTATCGGACGCTTCTTTTCTTTAATTTTGTATAGTTCAAACATATTTTTATTTATTTTCATATATACTTTCTTTTTTCACACTAAATATCCAATAATCAATAAATTCTCTTCAACATTACATGAAAAGTAACATCTAATATATATTCTCTCCATTACAAAATAAGTAGTATTTTTAACTTGAGTACACCCCTTAAGAAAATAACTCATTCCTATAAAGTAAGATGTATTTTTTAGTAATTTATTTTTAATAAATATTTTTAAAAAGATGTAACTCTTTGGTATTTTTCTAACTATGCAATTTCTTTAATTAAATAAGGATAAAATTGGAAGAACATCATTAATATCTACTTGATTAAGTGAGACACCACTTATTTTGAAACTAAATGAAAAAAACAAAAACGCCACTAATTTTGAAATAGAAAGAGTATACATCTTATCTCCTTAAAATATATAGTTTTATTTACCTTTACTTCTAAATTAAAGAAAATGACATATATTTAAACTCTAAAAAATTTAAAAGGTATATGTGCAAATTATCACATTTACTTATAATTTATATCATGTTAATAATTGTCAATTTCTTTTAACTTTTTAGTGAAAGTACAATATTGTCTCATTGGGTAAGTAAATCTCTTTTAAAACTATTTTGTTATTTATTGTACTAAATTATTACCATAATTTTAATATATACAAGACATAAATTAAAGAAATCATATTTTTTTCTTTTCATCTTCTATGATCACATATTAGTTTTTAAATTTTTTTTATTAATACATAAGATACTTACATTTTTTAATCTATTATCCAAAATGCTCAAATTCAAAACGTCAAAAGCATATCACTTAAATTAAATGTTCAGTTCAGTATTTGAATTTAATGCTGAGTGAATGTTGAAATAATAAACAATAGAACATGTAACCCTTTTAAGTTAGTTGAATTTAATATATTATAAATTATTACTTTGTTTAATAAATTAAAAAAGATTGATTTATTCAGTAGTATAAATGAAGAACCTTATTATTATTCTTTATATCTTTAGATGAAAAGAAAAAAATTTAAATAATTTTATCCAAAAATAAATAAATTAAACTTGTAATGTTGGGCCCGTCAACGAGCCCTTTCCTCATCTAGTGTGTGTGTGTGTGTCTACATATATATGAGAAAATTTAAAAAATGGGCAACAATTTGGAAGAAAATAGGTTTAAGTAGCAACATTTACTTATTTACATAAAATGATAATATTTTATGTGTCATGTGTTGTATTTGATATAGGTAAAACGTATCAAAATGCAAATACAAAATCTGAAATGTGTGATTTTAGGGATTATGTTTCAAATAAAAATTCAGTTACCATAAATCACTCAAGTGATAATTATTCCGTTCCATTAATAATATGATTCTAATAAAGGACAAAATTCTTCTTTGCCATAACAACTTGTGAAATAAAAAAGAAAAATAATAAAATTTACTAAGATATATTTCTTTTAAATCTAATAGTTTCCACTGATAAATACATAACCATCAAATACAACACAGTTATATGTATTTGAAATCTATCTGTATATGTAAAATACATGCAGGATTATGTATTTGAATGTATGAAAATAGAACTAATATATATTCCTGCTAAAATAAATATTTTGCAAAGATAAATACATAACCATTCCAACAAATACATATCTGAAATATTTAAATGTATATGTATAACATAATAGCATTATCATGATGTAATGTATGATTTCTTTTATTCCATAAATACAATTAAATACATTTATATGTTTTACAAATATATGTGGAACATGACTACATATGAAAATGACTTCTGTAAATAGAAATTATTAACAAATAGACAGAAAAGAAAAGTTTGAATAAAGAAACATAACTTGGTTGTCTGTTTGTTGAATAGATTGTTAGCCATTTTTGCTTGTATTTATTTGCCATTAAAATCAACATTCGAAGATATACCTCTTGGTAATCTCTTGGGTGTTGTATTTTCAGTCATTGATGAAACTTTGAATACTCAAAATTCAAAACCCTAAAGATTCAAAAAAAGACAGTTGAAAAATTAAATATCTAAATACATATAATACATAAGTTATAAAAAATACAAATATGATTTTCAAAATCAAAAAATAAACCTACTTGAGATTTCAAAATATCCTAAAGATTTAAATTTAATAAAAAATAAATATTTGCACGGTTTAAAGAAGATTTATTTTAAAATATAAAAAATATATATATTTAAAATTAAAAAATAAATAGAAATCACGAATGGAACTTACTTGATTTAATAAGATTCTGTAAATAATGGCAGCGGAATTTGCGAGAATTGTGGACAGTTAATGGAGGAAAATAAGGGGTTGAAGATGAAGAACGACGGAGAGAGATGAGAAGAAAGGGGTTGGGTGGCAATTACAACAGTAATTTATGGAACACAGTAAAAAAATAAAAAATGGCACATTAAATGAGATAAAGTCATTATGTATAATTTTTTTAAAACTATGACCATTATATGTAAATATTTTTTTAAATGTGCTATGATATGTAATTTTTTTTTATATATATATATAAAGAAAAAATATGAATGTGATGATGTGACGTGCTTCTAAAGCCACCATCTCTATTTATTTTTTTCTCAATATTTTGACATTTTTCCTATTTATAATAACCTAAAATTATTTAATTATTTCTTAATTATATTTTCTTACTTATCCATCTCTTTTTCGATTTAGAAAGCCCAAAGGTCATTCTCATTAAATTAGTAATTATTTAATATATATTCAATTTATTTTATAAATATTTGATTACCTTAGTCAATTATTTTTTCTAATATTTAACTCAACTGTAATCTACACACACACATATATATAAGAAGATTATGGATGTGATGATGTGGCATACTTCTAAAGTCACCATTTCTATTTTATATTTTTTAATCAACTTTTTGACATTTTTCCTATTTATAACAATCTAAAATTATCTAATTATTTCTTAATTATGTTTTCTTATTTATCCATCTTTTTTTTCAGTTTAGAAAGACCCAAAGTCATTCTCATTAAATTAAAAAATTTCAATGAGGAAAAAGAAATTAATAAATTTTGAATTAAATTTATCTGAATTTAAAGACTTGAAATCTCTTTTTAAAAATATCTAATTTTGACATTTGAAGAATGATGTTATGTAGGCTTTAAAATTACCTTTAAATCCTCAATATATATGAATCATATCATGCGTATACTCGAGAACAGGAAAAAAGTAATTCTTTTGAATCTTTTCTAAGAACTCAAATGGTTGAATAAATTCAGATATATAAATTAACTCACACGTTATTATGATTTTTTCTTTCTTATAAAAAAGATAAATAATGTCTAAACTAATAATCACATTGTTGATCATTTGATAAATTTAATAATATTTTTACTATCGCGCAAAGCGCAAACATATTCGCTAGCTCCTTAGAAAAGAGGAAAGGCTTATATCCTTGAACCCTGGCTTATCGATATATCAAGATATATCGATATATCGAAAGTTACGAACAACTTAAAAACAAAGAAAAAGAAAAAAGAAAAGGAAACAAATTAATTAGAAAGATCTCAAATTTTTTACATGATTAACTGATGATCATATTTACAAATGAAACCAAAGAATAGATCAACCCAATATATACATGAGCCTTTTATTGGCTACTACCTTAAGTTTTACTTCCACATGATTTTGCAATCTCCGTAATGACCAAAGCTCTAACACGATTAATTGTTAAAAGACACAAATAAACATGTTCTTCAAGCTCCTCCACTTGTTTCTTGAATCCAATATTACTCTTCCTCAACTCCTTCAACACTTCCAATGAAAACCTATCTTCCCTTTTATCCAAACACAATTGAATCATTGCCTTGTTATGGTCAATTTCATCATGAAGTCGAGCCACAAGCCTAGACATTGTGTCAAAATCCCTGTTCAATATATAAGTACCTTTTGCTGCGACGTCAAGTTGATCTCCAACTTTCCTTAAAAATCCACATTTCAAGAATCGAAAATTCATAAATATTTTTTTCCTTAATGGCTTTAAGGGTAGGCTTAAAATCGCGGGGCCCATGACAATTGCAGCAAGCGTATGTGCTGCTAGTACCAAAGCTGCCACAGCAACTAGTCCACAAGCCGCTGTCACACATACCCCGGAAGTCGTGTTGACACATTTGATTAATTTGATTTTCCTAGCGACCCTTTTCTTCTTGTTCTTCAAACGTTGCAACACCGATGAATACTCATCGTTAATTCGCGTGAAATCTTGTTTTTTGAGGTCGGAGAAGGGATTGTTTTGGATGATGAAAGATCGAAGCTCGAGTACTAGGTAACCAAATTGGTCAATATCGGAACAATTATCAATCGAGTCAAGGACTTGTTCGACGAAACCATAGTCAGATTGGACTTGGTTGATGCTTTTAAGGATGTGGCTGCAGAATTTTGATGCTTCCGCACTTATGTTGAAGTAATTTGTAAGAAGGGATTTGAGATCGTATTTTTTGGCAGGAAAAATAGTTGATTCAAGAATTGATGTAATTTTGTCTTGGCCTGGATCAAGGAGGATTTCTGAGAAAGTATTGTGGCATAATTGAGAATTAGGAGATGATGGTTCATTTACTAGTAATTGTGCTTTTGTAAAGAAATCACCATAAGATTTTGTTCTTAATGCCCCAAGATACTCTTCGTTCACATTTAGGCTTCTTTGTGCGTCTCTCATCATTTTCTTCTTATCTGGAAAATAAAGTAACTCCACTTTATTGGACATCAAGATTTAACAAGAGAAATACAAGTAAATAGAAAATAGTTCCTAATTATTCACATAGATGCATATTTTCTTTAATTTTGATAAAGAATTTAAGTTATATACACTACAATGTGAAGTATTTTTATACGTATTTGAATAACACAATTTAACTTGTTGCAACAGGTAGTTTATTTTACTTTTATGCAAAGTAGCTATCATTTAAGTGACTTAATATTGCATATATATTTTCTTTTACATGACCTATATAGAAGTTAAACTTGACTTATAATAGTAAATTAGTAATAAGAAAAAAAATAAAGAAGAAATATTTGTTAGGCGTAAGAATTGGGAATCTTGTGCAAATTTAACACATGAAATTCTGGAATCTTTGTTAGACAGGGAAAGCACATGAGAAGCCCGACTTAACCCTGGGCTGAACCATAGACCTATGTATAAAGAAATGAATTTTGAACTTAATTCAATCCTAAAAGTTAGCTCATGAGAGGAGAATTGCTCAAGTCCATATAAGAAAATCACCCATCTTATTAACCACTGATGCGAGACTTTTTTCATTCTTCAACACTATGATTAAAGGTGAAGGGACCCAACCATCCATCATTACCTCATGTTGGTCGCATAAGAAGACCTACATATATATGACTAGAATACGGATCTTATTTTTATTAATTATCTCGACGAAACACTCCAAATTATAAAAAGTTCAGCAACTCAAAATTCCTGTTTGTTTTAACAAAGACCATAATCTGTTACAATGGGCTTGAAATTACAATAGATCATAATCTCAATAATTTGTCAAACGAATTAGTACTACTAATCATATACGTACCGCATCAATGGATAGAAAATTTGCACATATACAACAACAAATTAAAGGAAAACATTATTCATATCTCTAAGCATATATACTAAATCAAAATTACCTTTGGTTGTTTCACAAGTTGTATCTCCTGCCATCATATATCTTCAGTCCTTCAAGTTAAAACGTAGCGAGTTGCTTCCCATGCATGGAAATAATTAATGAAATATATATCAAGAAATTTGTGAGACCCAATTAGCAGGTGTTTCTTTCCTAATTAAACCTTATAACAAGCAAAAATAATAGCCCAAGTCCGAGGTTGTCTTGGTTCTTGGTTGAGCAGTGAACTGCCCTTTTTAAAGCCCTACTTGCAAGAAATTAAGACAGTTTTAAGGATGATATCTTACGTTATCCCCTTTTTCTGATATGCATTCATCTGAATATGAAAGAAAAAACTTGTGCAATATGTTTGCTAGCTTCTTAGAAACACCTTTATTTATTTATTTATTTTCAGATGATGATATATATGATATGATCCAACTGGCATGGTGGTTGTTACATATGCCTTTTTGGCTTTTTTTTTTCTTTGGGCATGATTTATGTAACAAAAGTATATATTTTTCCTTTACATATTAAAAGAAATATCCAATGTGAGAAACTACTTTAGGACGCCTTTAAAACTGTATATATTCGGTACATGCATAACAAAATTGAGTTTATTAAGCAACTTATGAATTGTTGGAACCATTCTAATTATACACCTACCTACATACATACACATACATATATATGTATGTATGTTCCTTATTGTGCTCTCCATTCTTCTTTACTCTATATCCATTTTTTTCTTTATGTCTTGTCGATATCTTTTTCACGTGTTTAAGTTGTGCAAAAACGCTGAATCATGTATATGGTACAATAAATAATTTCGAGAACAAAATTTGAGGGTTTTATTGCAATTACATTTTTGTTTGCATTTGAGGATTGGAGATTATGAAATAGTGATAATGACAAGTCTTATGTTTATTAACTTGGTAAAAAATAGATATTTAAGCACTTCATCTCCTGCCAATTTTATTGCACGCAAATTTTTATTCAACTTTTTTAATTATTCAGAGTTATTGTCTACATTATACTCTTTTTTAATCTCAAAATTCATGTTAAGAAAAATTAATCACGTTTCTTACTTCACCTCTAATAAGGCATTGTTAGCCCCTACTTTATCTATCGGTATATTATGGCCTGCTCCTTTTTGCTAATTATTAATGCATTTTTTTTAAGAACGAGTTTAGGCTATATATACGATTAGTATAATTTTTTTTTAAATATTATTAAGTTATGGAAAGAATATTTACAGGTAAGTCTATGTGAACTTTGAGGTAAAACAAGTAACCTGCTATTACTCTTATGGTATAAAAATTTATTATACCAACATTAATATATAACATAATCCCTTTTCGTAAAAAGAATATACTAAATTAAAAGATACTAATATCTTTCATAATTTAGTGCAGTACTAAATGCATCTTTTTTTTTTTAAGAATTGGATTATTTCTCAATTTATGCATATTATTCTTGTGTAAGGACCACGTTTATATTCTCTATACTGTTCCAATTTTATCAGATGTCCCAAAGTTACGTTATTACAAATGCATCGTTAGAGCCTAAGTATATATAAAGAAAGTTGCAGCAAACCAGCAGAACCATGAAACATATGACATAATTAGGTTAGAGAAATTTAAGGAAATATTGTTATGGTTAGGAAAACAGTTACGTAGCTTCAAGGATACTCCCCTAACGTAACTTCACTGCTACTACTTATACATTTGCATGCATATCTGCCTTCCTCTACGCAAAGAATATATAATATGTCAAAAGTACACGTGGCTTGCTCATATAAAGACAAGTAGGACAATGATCTTTCATGTTTTTCAAATTAAAAAAAAAAATTAATTGAGGGGGTTGTGTGGAGGATTCAATTTGGTGACGACCGACGAGTTTATTACTAGTGTTTATCGGAATGTACATTTTTTTCCAGCTTTTCCCCTACGTGGCGTCCATGTCAAAAGCGAAGCTAAAAGGGCCGGGCCCTACTCTGTTATCCCAATCCATGTTCGACTATTTCTAGATAATGAAATATATTAGAGTATAATTTGGTTAATTATTTTGCTAGTTATATTATAAATGATATTGCTATTATCATTTAGCTCTTTCAAAATATATATATATATATATATATATATATATATATATATATATATATATATATATATATATATATCGAGTTTAGTATACGCATCTCGTGTATATCTCTCATATTAATAAGAATAAATTTTTAAAAATAGTATAAATAATATTTAAAAGATGTGTCTGTATAACAATATAAGAATTTAGAAAGAAAGTTATAAATTTCAAATTGATAAATGATTATATTTAAGAGTTTGATCTAATTGAGTAGTTCTTTATTCACTTTGTTTTAATACTTGTTTTAATGGATAGAAATGTTGTTAAAATAGCCTTTGATTGAAAGATAAAAAAAGTCATTTGTTTTTACATGAACACTTAAATGCATGCATGATATGTATATTTTATGTTAATTATTATAAAATTTATATTACTTTACTATTACTGTCACACCCCGCCTTGGGGGGTATGACTGGCACCTGGTGCCCTACTAGGACCTGAACTGCTAGACTGCTGAGCCTAAGCACTCCTGGTGCCTGGCTGGCTCTAACTCTGATTTATGAAATCAACGGGCTATATTTGAAAACTTGCATTTGTGAAATTGCTTATAGTTATTAGGGGAGATGGGATGACCGAGAAGGAGTATAGATTGCGTGTTAGTTGTACCTCCCGGCTTATGGGGGCCGGGTAAGGTTTATGTGTACTATGCTATGTTATGTTATGTTATATTATGCCATGTTACGTTAGATATGAATAGATCGACAGTAGAGCGCTACATTTCCAAGTATGACTCCTACTCCTTTCAGCATAGTTGAGGACAGTCTTAAACTCATACTTTCAGTCAATTACAGTCTATTTCTCCCTATACCAGTTTTATAAGTTATATTACTTATCTTCAGTTATTTTTCAGTTGTCGCTTTGCATACTCAGTACCAGTGGTACTGACGCCCGTTTGGGGCGCTGCGTTACTTGCCTGCAGGTACTCACAGATGAGGAGTCGACCCCTCGTGATTCCAGCCAGCACAGAGTCATCAGCTCCTATCATCCGGAGCTCGATAGTCAGAGGTATACTCTATTTTCTTTTATTATACAGTACAGGTAGGCCGGGGCCCTGTCCCGACCATCTTATCAGTATTCTTAGAGGCTTGCAGACTGTATATTTCCCTGAGGTTAGTTGTGTCGGTTGTGTGAGGCCGTGTGTATGTTTTAGTTGTTTATGTTGGCCGTGTGGGGCCTTATCCACAATTTGTATTTTCAAAACTTGCATGGTCTATACATGATTTTAAAAGTAAATTGTATTACAAAATGCTTTAAAATTATATATAGAACAAGTCCTTTATTTGATATGATACTGAAATATATTTTTGAGAAGTTTATCGATATTTTAAATATTCTCACCATTACTAGATTTGTTTTATTGTTACTTGAGATATGATTTTCGTTACCAAAATGAAAGTGCATGATTTGATGAGAATTTAAATTCCCTATACTATGTTGACTTGTCCCCATTAAAAATAATTGTGGTTAAGTGTTATTACTCACTAAGCTAACGACTCAGTTCCCGCTATTTTTTTTTCAGAGACTACAGGTGATGTTGGTGAGAATTTCATTAACTAGAGCGTACGAATTGACAGTTTCTAGTGAGCCTTCCGTTGCTTCGCGTGGGCAAGAAGTTTACTTATTTATTATGGTCTCTTCTTTTGAACTCTTAGAGTCGCTCTATAGTAATTTCATTAGTGTCATGAGTATTCTTTCAATATTATAAACTCGATACTAGTATTAGACTTATTTTCATATTTGGTGATGGATTTAGTGTTATTGCATTTTGAATAGACCGTTGACAAATATTATAGTTTGTTATGACGATATAGGTTGTTGTGTTATTGATTGTTGAGTTGATACAGGAAAATTTTGTATAGATCCAAAAACAGAGGAAACTTTTCCCTATTTTCTATAAAGTTTTTGTTAAGACTTGCTTTAGGATTCTATCCCTTAACGCCGGTCATGATCCTAAATTAGGTCGTGACAATTTTGGCACTAATAAATTGATATCATATTACTAACACATTTATTTCATTTATAATTGATCATCCAAACTAATTAAGAAAGACTCATCAAATTTAGTAGAAACATTCACTAATTCTTGAAATAGGATAGACTGTCTATGTCACACTCTTTGGGGTGCGATCCTTCTCCCGAACCCTGTTAACGCGGGATGCTTTGTACACCGGGCTGCCTTTTTTTTAAATTTGTATTTATAAAATTCATAAATATAAGATTACTTTGCATTATAAGTACATTTTATTCAACGTGTAATTATTTCTTAAAAGATAAAATCTTAATCGCTTTTAAATTTTTAAATATTAATATATTCTATATATTTCAAATAAGAAAAGATTTAATATATAAAATCTAGTTACTTTTAAAATTCTGAATATTAAAAAATATAATTAAATAACTATTTGATCAAATGTGAACTCTATTTTTAAAAGGGTAAAAAGGTGAATGATATTTTGCTGTGAAGGACTGTACTTTGAATATTTAGTAATAACTTAATTATAAACTTTTTATTTTACTCTTGAGATGATTTTGACTCAATTTTTTTTCTCTCTCTCTCTTAACCTATGTGTTTAGTCAAACACTTTTACGTAAATTAAAATAGAAGAAATATTGTAAATTTAACTAAATAGAGTGAATAACAAGAGCATTCGATTAACTGAAACAACTTAAAGTATGTTATATTTTTATGTTATTTTTTTTCAATTATACAATATTTTAAAAATAAAAAGAAGAAGAAGGAGGAATATAATCACATAGTGAACGCGATTTTACAAATCGCAAAGGGCTTATGCGACTACAAATCGCAGAAAGCTAATGGATTTACAAATCGCTTATAAAGAATGGATAACAAATAACACATAGTGAATGCGATTTACAAATTACATACATTGAATATGATTTATACAACACGGTGAGATTTATAGATCATTTTTCATGGTGCGTATAAGTCGTATTCTATCAAAGATTTGTAATCTTATTCCGTCAATGCGTATATAAATCATGTTTGTCATTGTTATTTATAAGTTTATATAAGGTAGAGAAAATTAATAATTTTAAAATCCTAAATATTAAAACTCTTTATTTAGACAAACACGATTTGTTCAAATAAGGAAAGATTTAAGAAGCGAAATTTTAGTCAATTTAATGTTCTAAATATTATGAATTCTTATATTTTATAAATAAGTAAATATTTAATAGTTACAACTTTAATTAATTTTAAATTCTAAAATATTAAAATAATAATTAAATAATAATTAAATAGTAAATGATAGTTTAGTCTATTCTAGAGTCTTTTAGTAATTTGCAAAAGGTCCAATCAACATTTCTACATATGCTTTTAATATAGTATAGATAGATAGATAGATAAATATAGATTAAATTTTTAAATATTAATATTCTTGTATATTTCAAATAAGGAAGGATATATAAATTAGTTAATTTTAAAATTCTAAATATTTGTAAACTCTATTTTAATAGGATAAAAAAGTGAACGATATTTTGTTGTGAGGTTTCGTACTTTAAATATTTTGTAATAATTTAATTTTAAACTTTTTATTTTACTCTTTATGAGATGATTCCAGTTTATTTTTTTTCTCTCTCTCTTAATTTATATGTCTAGTTAAACACCTTCACATAAATTAAAACAAAAGAAATAGTGTAGTTTTAACTAAAGAGAGTGAATAACAAGAGCACTCGATTAGTTAAAAAAACTTAAAACAAGTTGTGCTTTTTTTCTTATTATACAATTTTTTTAAAAGAAAAAGACAAAGAAGAAGAAGAGGAAGAAGGAGGAGGAGGAGGAGGAGGAGGAGGAATTCAACGTATTAATGCACAATAAAATTACATACTTTAATTTATTTTCTCGTATCGTGAGTTAAAACTTTGTGATGGATAATTAGTTTAATAAATAAAGGATTGATATAAGTTACCAGAATTGTAACTGATTTTAAAATTTTAAATGGTAGGACTTTTAATATAGTTCAAATAAAGAAAGATTTAATTTTAGTCAATTTTAAAATAATAAATATTAGGAGTTCTTAACTTTTACAAATAAGTAAAGATTTAATAGATATATAACTTTAATTAATTTTAAAATCTTAAATATTAGGATAATAATTAAATAATAGATATTTAAGAAAAATAATAAATGATAATTTTATCAATTGTAAAGTTTGTTAATTAAGAACAAAAAATTCAATCAACATTTTTCAAAAATCTTCATACTCTTAATATACTATAGATTATAATAGAGTTATTTGTTATAGAAAAAAGATTATTTGTGAAATTAAAATATATATAAAAAATTTAATGTTAAATTGAATATATTTGTAATTGCGGTGTAAATCAAATATAATATAAGCTATAATTATCTTCACATCGAAATGAAAAAAGACAACCTTTATGACGAATTATTTGATTTGAAATTGGAGGGAAACGAGACACTCATATATTTTAAAACGAAATGAGTATGTTTTATGTTTCTCTCTTTTAATTTATAGTTGTATTTTTGTATTTAATAGAAAATAAGGAGAAATCTCTTAATTTTTCTTTCAATCTTGCTCGCCTCTCTCTTCTCTCTCTATCGCGGTCACATTCCAAAATACCCCCTAGATGTGAATGACACCCACTAACACCACCTGCCAAGCGAACCTATTTTTCATACATTAGCTTTTTCTATAAGCATTGAAACAAAATATGTGCAACTCCAAACGCATCAATAGTTATAAAAATGAAATAATTATCCACCAAAATCAAGTTTCAATTTATATTTAAAAAAAAAAAAGAAAAACGACCGTTTAAGTAGTACATCTCTAGCCCAAATCCTACACTAAGACTATGGAGCATCTAATAGAGTTACATGAGTTAAACTGTCGGGCATGCAAACCTAAAAAAAAACTATAAAGTAGATAAAGCCGAGACAACAACCTCCACATCAATGCGAAGACTCACCTCATCAACAAAATATATGCGAACGTACTTGTCAGTCACTAGCCTCATCCCCCGTAATAATATCTGCATAGACATGTAAGTAAGGAGTGAGCTATATATATAAATGTAACTCAGTAAGATACTCCACCTTCCACTTTAATATCAGTAAAACAAGTATTAGAAAATACAACCATAACGAGCACAAAAAATGATATTTTAAAATATAATACTTAATAAAATCCAAAGAAACGTTTATAAGATCACTGTATATCTCAACATAACTCACACACAAAACTTGTCATACGACAGTGAAAGAGATCAACCTAACACCCCGACTAGTCATCGACAACATATATAATGCCTCAAAAGTATCCCGTCATCACCACTATTTCCTCATCTCGAGATCCTTTCAATGACCGTCACGATGGGTCGTTTCTTCACCTAACGATTCATGGTCTTCGTCCATCATCACTGAACCAGAAACCAAATCCTTTTCTGAGCTCCAACCAACAACTTCTCAGGACGACCTGTCACAACAACCAATGAGTCGTCACTTGGTTGTTGTTCCAGACAGGTCTGGACTGCTAACTTACCACGACTGCAACTACGGGTCGTTGTCCCTCACAAAGACTCATTGTTTCCTCTCATGGTATCAAAATCCTCTTGAATTTTTTTTGAAACTTTTCCCATGACTCAAACTAGCAGACCGTTAGACCAACCCACGACTCGTTGGATAAGTCATTCTGAGAAATTTCTACTGGTTTTCCTACTAAACTTCATATAACTCTGGGGTATGATCTGAGAAACTCTTGGGGTGTTACAAGACAAGGAGGCTTCATCAATTCTCCCAGAGTTGTTGACTTTGGACTCCCCTAGTTCCATTAGAGAAGAAGAAGATGATGGTGAATTGACATGAGTATCTAAAAAAGGGTTTTTTAAATTTATTGTTGGAGAAGATTAGACAATATAGGGAGAGTGTACTGGGGTTTCTTGGAAAAAGGGTCCTGGAGATTATGATGGAGATGGAGGTTATAACATGCTTGAAATAAGAAGAACTGGTAAGGGGAGCAGATGAGTTTGTAAGGCTGGAGAACTGGGAGTTTTGCAGATCTAATTTTCAGAGCAAAAGAGTAGAGTGAGAAGAATAGTAGGATAAGGGTATTTAAGAGAGGAAGATGATGCTCAAACCATACCTCCTATCGAAATATGAAGCAGATGTTGCCAATAAAAAACCTAACCAGAGGTAGAGTCGAACCCACTGGAATATGGAAGAGCTAGACTAAAGCTGGTAAGTGAAATTGTTAAGTAGTTACTCCAAATTAGGGGTTCTAAAGAAAACAATAATTATAAACACAGTGAAAACTTTAGTTGAAATCAAGAATGAAAGATAACTAGGGTCTTGTGTTCCCCATGGGTTCATAACTGCTTCGGGTACACATACATGATCATCACCAATGCTTACTTATAGAACTGATAACTTAGGTTCATTCAAACGACTGGTTCGTCCTTATTGAATGATTATACTCAATCATCGGGTCAGGTATCATGAGTAATTGCAAATTAACCATTATAAATATGTCCCAGATTTAAGTATCTTGTGACCACAACTCAAGTTAATACAATGATCATCAAGATCAAAGCTTTGTTGTAATTCTCTTTTCCTAATCTCTACCTCGCTAGGCTCAAGCAAGTAAAGAATTCGGACATGTCCTAACGTTGTACACTGTTAAGAAATATTTAAGCATGAAGAGAATATAATACAAGTGTTTTGCATTGATTTTGAATCACTTTTATGTAACCTTAACTTGTTAATCCACCATGGTTCCCACAACCCTAGCTATGGAGGTTTTAGCCTCTCAGTTTTGCAAGATTGTGATTTGCATTCATAATTAAATACATAAATCAATACTTACAATTATGGATGAGAGAAAAACTTCTTTGTATTAATTATCAAAATCCTCAAGAAAAATATGAAGATAAAGAGAAAGTCAAGAAAAGGTTGATCACAATTCGAACAACTCAATTCTCACGTCTAATTCTCTCTAACTTGATTTCTAACTACTTCTAATCACTCCTAATCACCTCTCCTATGAAAATAAAACATAAAACGTATTTATACAAATATAAAAATCCTTTTCTTAACCTAACAAGGTGAATTTCCATAACTGAAGCCGCCTGCATCACGACTTGTCCTACGACCCGTATCAGGTATGTACGGGTCGTACCTGCTTCCTGTATGTCATTGACTGGCTGAAATTTTGCTAAGTGTTGGATCTTGGTACGACTCATACATACTTCCTATGATTCATACTGTGCTTCCATGGCTTGACTCTGAGACTTTGCAATTTTTCTGAAGTTCTTCACGAGTGCTTTGGTACAACTCGTACCTTAATCCCACGACTAGTACTATCTATCCGTAGCAGGAGTCAGCCTCTTGTGCAAATCTTCTAAATCTTTCCACTACTTCTTCACTATGGCTCGTACAAGCTTTGTACGACTCGTACTGAGAGCCGTATGATGCACTCTTCATCCTTAGCCTTTTGAAACTTCTCACGACCTGCAGTACGACTCGTAGCACCTTCCTACGGCTCGTACTGAGAACTGTGACTTAAGCCTATTTTCTGCACTTTCAAGCTATCTTTTGCACATTTTTGCCCCAACATCTATTTATCCTGTAACCAAAGAAAAAGTGTCTTATATCCATATAAATATACCTAAGTACATGTTATTTTCTTTGTTTTGAGCATTGGAAGTGCTGTTAACTCACAACACATCAACACCCTCAACTTAAGACTTTTGCACATCCTCAGACAAAGAAAAAGAAAAACTAAATATGACGCTCAACTAGAAAATAAACCTAGGATACTGCAGCCAATACTAAACAAAACTTGCACTATACATTCAACAATTTCTGACCCTTTTCCATGAACCAACATCAGCTAATGTACTACAAGCAACCATAAAACATGCTAAACATGGATCAAGACATATCATCTAGCTATCAACAGGAAATTAAGTCATCATCGATGCTTTTCACACAGACCAATGGTACAAGTAAACATAATCCATGTACTCTCACAACAAATGAAGTCTCCACTCGTAGATATAGTATCAACTATTGCATGGGACTAAACAAGCAAGGCGCTCACTCTCACAAAGAAGTTCCAAATATTATGTATCAGATACCATAGGCTTGCCCTTATTTTCTCTGCTTCAGTTTATCAGATGGTCAGATTAGGATCACTATAGGACTTGTTGTGGCTTGTAATGTAGGCTTTAGGGATGTACACGATAAATATGAAATATTTTATAAGTGACTATTCCTTCCTTGGCACTACATACATTTTTGCTTTACTATTCAGCTATATCACCCTTTATGCTTTTCATTCCTTTTCTTCCCTTTTCACCTCTTTTATGCACATTTTTATGAGTGTGGTGTGTTTTCAATTTTTTTTCAGTATTTTTTTCTTTTGAATTTTCTTTTTCAAGATTTTCAAATTTTTCTATTTTTTTTTCACACCACAATTCATTTTTAACCTTTTCTCTCTCTCTTTTTCTCATTCCCATTATTTATGCACCCCCTATTCTAGCCACCCTCAACTTAGGTATTTTGCCTATGTTGAGGTTCACAATATTCAAGGAAGGACCAGGGCCAAAATAGGTTCATTATAAACAAATGGATACGGTTAATCAGTTAATCAAAGAAAAATGGTCTATTAAAGGCTCAAAGTTGGGATCAAGGGAATCATATGCTTTTGGTTGGGTTATTTAGGCTAAAAGTGGGCTAAATAAAAAAACGGCCTATGATCGTATCCTAAGAAACCATCCTTAGCCTATGTGAAAACCAACCAGGCAAGTTCTAGATCTTCAACATAATACTAAACTAAGTATTATACCTTACTCATTCATGGTAAATGACTTATATTTACCTTACCTGTCTGGTTTACACATGGATTAACAAGACTCCTCATGCTAATATATTAAATGACATCAAAAGATCCACAGAAACCATGCATGCAGTCACAAATACATAGCTAATGCATCAAAAATGTTTAAGCAGGGTCAAAGTTTTTTTCAAAATTCAAAACTAGTGCATTTTCATTAGCTGAATACTCCTAAGTTATTCATAATTAAAAAAAATCACAAAATAAGAAATAAAAATCCTAAACATGCCAGTTCTACTAGATTGCATGTTCGAGGAAAAATAAACACGACAAGAAAACCCTCGGACGAATCAAAAATCCCAAAAATCACAAGTACACCCTCTCCCCATTTTTAAAATTAAGCTTAGTCCCTGAAGCATGCACTACTAGAACATAGGGAAGGGAACATACCTGTGGAGCTCTAGGCGCTCCTGTCGTCCTGCGGATGAGGTACCTCTGCTGCAATCTTAGCATTACTGGTGGCCAGCGCACTCATTGAAGTATCCACAGGGGGAGTGGTTACCCCCTCAGTAATCGTGGCTGCTTCTATGGCCTCTGTGAAATCGGGGCTGAAGTTGTCTAACCCAAAGAGTCACGACCACTGGCAAAATCGGACTGAGTCATGGTGGAGATGCCTGCTCCTCTAGCTCGCTCTTGCAGCTCTGACATATGTGAGTCATGAGTCTTCAAGCTCTCTTCTCTGGCACTCTTGCATTCTTTCCTTTCCTTTTTCCTTTTTTTCCTCAGACTCTCCTCTCCAACATCCTCCAAAGCTCTTTTCTTTCCCTTATCTCCAGCAGCTACTGTCGGCTCCCAATAAGCCGCCAAGTCAATTTCCTCATCGAGCTCTGCATCTAGGTCTGGAAGAGTGGGGGCTATGACTACCGGTTGTCATGATGACAACTCGGATACTTAGATCCGAAGAGCCCCCAACTCCTCACAGAGACTGCTGGTGTCCGTCTTCTCTGCCATCCGCACATTGAATCGGCTCTCAAATCCTTCTAAGTGAGCATATAGAGCCTGAGTTGCTGTATCTATCTCCGCTTTGACCCATGGCTTTACGTTTTCCATCATAGCTTGAATTTTTTGCTCTGCCATGATCAACCGTTTGACTAGTTTCTAGAGGAAGTCATGAGGCACCAAAATATGCACTGCTGGAGTCTGAGTCTGTATGCTAGGTTGTGGTGCAGCTAAAGTGCTAGGAGCTGACTATGAATGACCGACATCTGTAGCCGGTGTCTCGCTCTGCTTCTGTAAGGTGGGGAATTCACCTGTGGGCCCCCTACTGGCTGGATAGATGGAATTGCAGTGGGAATCCTGGCTCGTCTTATCGGGTTCATCTCATCCCAAATATGGCTGATGTCTGCAATCCTCTGGCCTCCGATCAACCACTCCTCACTCCATCGTATTGGCACCCCTGCCTCTGTGCATAGCCTAAATACAAGGCTCAGGAATGGGATGATAGTGCTCATTCCAACCGCCCGGTCTCGTATCTCTTTTGCAATAATCCTCAGGATGTTGATAGGATAATGGGACATAAGGCATGCCACCAAAGTTGCTCTATCAGCACTCAATGTGTTGTCGTTGACCGTGGGTGCTAATCGGTGGCATACTAGTGTCCAGCAAGCTTTTGCTATGATATTGAGCGAGCTCTTTGTCACCTGCTTTCCACCAGTAACCCACTCTACTTCTTCCTTATTCTCAGCAATCACACCCGCAAACCATTGCAGCTGCCTTTGCCTTTCCTGCAAGCCCAAATTCCTGATCTTCTTTATTGCCTCCACCCTGTAGTCATACTCAGACATCATTCGTATAGGCACAAATTGTGGTCCATATAAAACTCGAGAGATGGTCTTCTCTGATATGTCTACCTCGCATCCTCGAACCAACACACTCTCCAGTTGGGGCTGGTCTTTTATTTTCTGCTCCTCCTTTGCCTTTTGCTCCATGGTGGCCAAATAGTTGGCGTAAAACTCCCGGACCAATTCTGCTGTATACTGAGTTGGAGTCTTGGCCATCCAATCAAAAACATAGAAGCTAAATATCCGCTTCATCTCCTCAACTTCATTCAATGACTTTGTGAGGATCCGCGGTTCTTCCTGGATGCTCCGCCTTGGCTTGTTTTTTGCAGTGAGAGAATGCCTTGATTATAAATCTCTCTAGCTCCCGGCACTCTCCACCAGACTATGCGATTCTCTCTAGATGGGGTCTGTACTTGTGCAGCATTAGGGGCCTCCTCCTCTGATTCATCGCTTCCACTTGCCTCACCTGATTGGGTCTCCTCGGACCTATCTTCTGCGTTTGAGTCATTTCCCGACTCCTAATTACCTTCTCTAGCTCCCTCCTCAGGCTGGGGAGCTTGGGAAGATGCTTGTGCTTTTGCTTTTGCCCTAGTGGTTCTGGTTCCGTTAGTGTCTGAAGTATCTACCTGGTAATTCTCAACTGAACCACTTGGAGAATTGTCTGCTCGCTCAGCCTCGGACTCAGATGTTTCATCAAGTAATGTCCTCCAAGTTGTTGCTTTGGATGCTTTTCTCTTCATTGTCATTGTTCCTATATAAAAGAATGTTAGAATTCCATATTTGAGAAAAAAGAACTAGAAAAGAACAATTTCAGATTCTTAATAAGGGTCGCTAGTACGGGTCATACCCTGAAGGTACGACTCGTATGAAGGCCCAAAAACGTTGTATGCATGTTACGGCTCGCAGGTATGACTCGTACCACGAAGGTACGACACGTACCTTGAGTCGTCTGATGAAGCCCCAACACTACCGTTTTCTCTGTATTTTTCCATGACTCGTGGTATGACCCGTAGGTCGACTCCACGAGTCGTAGGAAGGACTCTTCTGCCTCATCTGGCTTAGCCCTATTCAGGTCTTGGGTACGAGCGCACAATACGACTCGTAGTGGAAAACCACGAACCGTACTGTGTTTCATACCACCTTTTGCTTTATTCAATTTTGTTCAGTTTGCAGGGATTCTTTTTCACAATTTGGGTACTCAGATTTCCCCAAGTCTAGGCATATCATTGATTCAATTAACCATTACTCATCCCTCCTTTTTTAATCACTAGCTGTAACTCAAGTTTGAAAGGCTTCAATTCACAAGTTTATCCCAACAAAAATATAATACTTTCCTAGTCGTTCATGGTTTGATAACATCCCTGCATTGTATCTTTCAAATTTTTTGAGCAAAAACCACTACTCATAGGGGTTTTAACAGTGGTATCTACAAGAAAGTTAAGATTTTCGATATTCAATGCTTTACTTACTTGTTTCTTCTTTCTTTGACTGGTAATCACAAATGTGGGTTGAGATGCGCCTAATTTGAGAAAGAAATTGCTCGTAGATTCCTTTCTTTTGAGTCACAGGTGTGAGTGATTGTAGGTAGGGTTCGTAGTTTTGATTTTGTTAGCGTGGGAAGAAGGGTCATTTGAGGTCTTCAGTTTAAAATAGGAAAAAAGGCAGATGTGAAAACCTGGGTCGAGTCGGGTAATTTTAAAAATTTTACCCATCATGACTCGTACCACGAGTCGTAGGAAAGACGTACGACTTGTTTTGAACCTGTAAGCCAGAGTTTTGAAAACTTACCCGGAGACCTACGAGTACATCCTACGACTTGTACAAGGTGGGTACGATTCATATGAGGACTCGTAGGTCGTTGCTTTTGAATTACATCTCTAAACCTCACCACACCTCCTACTACGGCTCGTAGGATGCTGTCACGAGTCGTACTGAGAGCCGTAGCAGCTTCTTTTTCAGTAGTTTTTCTGCCTCCAATTTTTGTTTTCCCTACACACTGAGCATACATTAGTTCAATAACTTGGGTTGCCTCCCAAGAAGTGCTTGATTTAACGTCGCGGCACGACGCAGGTGGCCCGATTAATCAGACTTCAGCAATTCACCACTTGGGTTGCCTCCCAAGAAGCGCCTGATTTAACGGCGCTGCACGACGCAAGTCTCTTGACTACTCAGAATTCGTCAAGTGACTCATATTCATCCCCTAGTGCTGAGATTACACTGTATTCCTTGGGTTGATGCATTATTCGGCAGATGTTGAAAGTGACCTCTTCTTTGTTTAGTCTAAACTTCAGCTGGCCAGCCTCCACATCTACTAAGGCCCTCCCATTCGCAAGGAATGGTCTCCCTAGAATGATGGGGACCTCATAATCAACCTTGCAATACAAAATCACGAAGTCTTCTGGGAATATGAATTTGTCCACCTTAACCAGTACATCGAACAGGATCCCCAATGGCTTCTTCACAGTTCTATCGGCAATCAGTAGCCGCATAGTGGTCGGTGTGAGGGCTCTGAAGCCCAATTTCTTGAATACTACCAAGGACATCAGGTTGATGCTTGCTCCTAGATCACAAAGTGCCCTTGCAAACTCGACATTGTCAATGGTGCACGGTATAGTGAAAGCACCTGGGTCTTCCTTCTTTTGAGCCAGGACCCGTGTAGCTATGGCACTACAGTGATGTACATTGTATACTGGCTCATAGCTTATGGACCTCTTCTTCGTCACCAAGTCCTTCATAAACATAGCATATTCCTACATTTGTTCCAATGCCTCTACCAATGGTATGTTCACAGATAGTTGCTTAAGCATCAAAAGGAATTTCTGGAACTTACCATTTTCCGCCTTTTTCTTCATTCTTTGAGGGAACGATGGCAGTGGTCGCGGGATAGCTCTGTACACTTGAGTTGCTCCTTGATCAATGTCAGGTTCTTTCTCCTCTATCGGGGCTATGGAAACTCAACACTCTTCATCTCAGCACTCTTATCATTCTCCTCAATAATGCTCTCTTTCTTTCGTTCAACTACAACCAGAAAAGGGGGTCAATTGTGGTTTTACCACTCCTAGTCATCACCGCCATGCAGTGGCCATCATTCTTTGGGTTTTGGACGATGTTGCTAGGCTATGTACCCTTTTGTCTAGGGTTCAGTGATGCTGACAATTGCCCAAGCTGCTACTCAATCTACTTGATGGAGGTTGCATGAGATTCCACTCTCTAACCCATACTTGATATGTCACCACAGATCTCCTTCAATTGCTCATCAGTGGACCTCACCTTTTTCAGTATCTTAGTCATCATGCTCTCTCACTTTAATTACCCAGCCTCCCCCACTCATGCATTGGGAGGCACATAAACTCCAACCCGGTCAATTGTGGTAGCCATCGTTTCTTCTCCATTCTCTATCGCGCTCATGACTGCGGCTCCTATCTCTATACTCGTTTTAGTTTTAGTTGTCTTTATATTGGTTCCGACCTTGGTTTCCAGAACCTTGGTGCCAGTTGTCTTGTCCATATGCTTGGGCGTTGGCTCGAAAACCCGCCACTTGGCTGTCCAAGAAATTTGCCTCTTCCTCAGAGTCAGAGTGATCAACTCCCGGCTTAATTCCTTGTGTCCCCACTGCATTTACCTTTTTTTCTCCTACTCCCATGATGTGCGCATGTGAGCAAACTCCTGATCGCGTTCTTATTCCTTTCTATGTTGGTCTGCAGTCAAACCAACAGCATATGTACCAACCACTGCATTAGCCTCCCTGGTATGCCATGCCCTATTTGTCTTAGTCATCCTATCAAGGATAGTAGCTGCTTGCTCCCAGGTGTGACTCATCAATGCTCCTCCTACCACCGTGTCTGCAACAGCTTTTGTGCTATTATTTAAAGACTTGTAAAAAAATTTCAACAAACTGTCATCTGGGATTTTATGGTTCGGGCACTTTGTAAACTTCTTCTTGAACCACAGTCAGGTTTCATGAAGTGCCTCGATCTTGAGTTGTCGGAAATTATAGATCTCAGCCTTTAGCTGCAACATTCTGGAGAGGGAAAAGAATCTCTCCAAGAAGGCCTGCTTTAGTTCCCTCCAGTTGGTTATGGAGTCGTTGGGAAACTTCAATAACCATAAAGTGGCTTCCCCTGATAGAGAGAAGGGGAAAAGTCTAAGCCTAATGGCATCTTAGCTAACTCTGGGCAACCTATACGTCTTGCATATTCCTACGAAGTTCATCAAGTGTAGGTTGGCGTCATCCGCTGCATGACCACCGAACACCCCTTTTATGTTTAACAATTGAATCATGGTGCTCGTGATATCAAATTTGGCCCTAGCGAGCAGTGGTGGCGGCACAATTTCTCCAGTTGACCTAACTTCATCAATGTCTGGGTCCTCATCATCGAAGAACTAACGGGAAAGTCTATAACCTCTGTTGCCCCTTCCATGTCGACCAACATTAACTACCTCTTCTCTGACATCTTCTACATCCTGAAGTGCAGCTTGCCGAGCTAGCTCAGCTTGCCTAGCTTCTTCACTATGTGGGAATCTCTTTTTTCCTGGTTTTCTATCCTGTGCATTGTTCGTTCAATTTTTGGGTTCAATGGAATCAGGGGATCTCCACTACTCCAAGTGCTTGGCATTCACCAAAAATAGCCTGTGGGTATCAAAAACAAAAAGAAAACGTAATTAAGGTAATAACTACCAAAAAAAGTCAAATACAAGTAAAATAATCTAGTCTTAGCCGTATTTCCTGGCAACGGCGCCACTTTTTAATAACACTCAAACCATACCTCCTACCGAAGTATGAAGCGGACGTTGTCAATAAAGAACCTAACTAGAGTTTGGGGTCGAACCCACATGGAGTATGGAAGAGCTGGATTAAAGCCGGTAAATGAACTTGTTAGGTAGTTACTCCAAATTAGGGGTTCTAAAGTAAACAATAATTAAAAACACAGTTAAAACTTTAGTTGAAATCAAGAATGAAAGATAACTAGGGTCTTGTGTAAATACAGCTTCCGGCCGACAAGGCCATATATCCACATGTAACAAAAAACAACTAATCAATAAGAAGCAATAAAAAGGGAATCTTATGCGGGCCGACAAGACCACCATGTTGTCTAGTTTTAGCAAAATGAAAATCAGGCAACTATAACTATACTATAGCCGACAAGGCCACTATCTAACAGCTAAACAAGGCCCTACACGGCCATCACACGAAATAAAACATATATAGGCCCCACATGGCCAACAACAAAATGAACAACTGGAAATCTGTAATCTGCAATCCTCTACGAGTGGAACAATGGTTGAGACAGGGCCCCGACCTACCCATAACTATACAATCAAAAGAGCAAACCTTCTAACTATTAGCTCCGGAGGAAGGGAGCTAACTGTACTATTGACTCTAGCTGAAAGCTAGGAAGATCCTAATCCACGCCTATCTACACCTGCAGGCAAGTAATGTAGCGCCCCAAGGATGGGCGTCAGTACAATCTGTACCGAATATGTAATGTAGCAAAAGAAAATGACTGAATAATAATGATAATGAAATTGAACAATTCAATAGGAGGGATAGAGAATTAACCTGATACAATCCTTATAACCTGCTGTACAACTAGCAATAAACAGTACAAACAAGAACCTTACCTGGCCCCACAAGCCTGGAAGATACATCTAGCATAAAATAACCCGCTCGGGGCCCCCATAAGCCCTGGTGAGTTCACTTTAATCTATATACCCCTAATCAGGTCAAAATGAGTCAATAGGTAGCTATAGCCGTCCTACCGGTCCCTTGGGTATACACTGAGCCCGCTCAGCTCCTGATCTGTAGATGTGTCTCAGTCCGGTGGACAACTGATAACTGCACCCTAGGAACCAGGATCAATGAGGGTATGATGTCGATACGACATAAATATAATAGTCCATCCATGGAATGGACGGTAATATGGCCCTTGGGCCTCTGCATCGTCCCTTGGGATGGCATATCGCTCTCTGGAGCAATGTCATATAGCCCCTAGCGACACAGCTAGTAACCCTGGGGTTTTTCACAGAAGGCTATACAGGGTAAGGTCAATCCCAAACTAAACATACAGTACTGGTCTCAACTAACAACAACAGCTAATCACAATAAACATACTTCTGACTTTTCTATGAAGGCTCAGGCTGTATTACAATAATATAGAAAGTAACTTGCCAAAGAAATTCGTCTTAACATACCTCGATTGCCGTTTCCCAAATAACCAACGAATGTTAACTTGTATCAGTCAGCTCTTTTTAGTTGTAACTTTGATACTGGGAAAATGGGACTAATTTCAATACTAAATTCGAAAGAAACGGTAACTTTTGATACTAATAGAAACTATAATTCAATTTCGTAAAATACAGCTGAAAACCTATAATTTTTCGAGAGTTCAGAAGGGAGAAATGCTTACCTAAAGCCTGTGGCCGTATAGGAATCAATTTGGAGAATTTCTGACAACTTCTACTCGGCGGAGTTCCGATTTGCCGAGCATATTTCGAGAAAATAACTCCGTAGTAATGCTCCCCGTAGGCCTAGAACTCATTACCCGAAGTTACACCGCGTCGTGATGTCGCCTAAATTACACCTTGCAATTGAGATACAAAGCATTTGATGTCAAATATAGAACCCAACAAAGGTTGGGGTTGATCCCACGAGGAATATGGAAAGGACTTTAGTTAATGTGAATAACTATTACTATTGGCTAACTTATTTCCTAGGAGTGAAAAGAAATAAAATAATAAAATAGAGTAAAGACTACTAGATGGTTAAATCGATTTTGGTTTGTACTCAATCAACAAATTGACTAGGATTGTGCCCCATGACTTCATAACCACAAGGCTTTTACACTAGTGACTTATTCTAGTATTTAACATGCAATATTGGTAAGTTAGATTCACCTAAATGGTTGGTCCCCTATCTAGATGATTATCATCATGCAACTTGGTCCGTATACAGTGTATACTTAATTAACCCTTACACTTAATATTGAATTAGCTATTTCCGGACAAGTTCAAGCTATTAGATGAGAGTTGATAGCCTCAAATCTCCATTGTTAATCCCTTTTCTCATTCACTACCCCCTTGATCCGGTAAGTAAGAATAAGGCAAGTTCCAACATTTGCAACCGTTAAGAAATAATTAAAACGAAGGGAATTAAACCCCGTTGAAAAATCACTAAGTTTTCTACCTATGTGTGTTAATCCATCATGGTTCGCACAATCCTAGTTATGGGTTTAGATACTCATAATTGAAATATCACACTCACAAAGTATGGATTAAATCATAATTGTAACTTACAAAAATTCATAGAAGAAAACCAAGTGAATTGAATATATATCCAAAATCAATGAGAAAACTCCAATATTGATTAATTCCCAAACTCAAGAACAAAATTATAAACTTTGTTTCTCAAACCAAGAACAATCGTGAACAACACTAGATTCCTCCTAAAAGTTGGTAAAAATAACAGCGTACGAAAAATAAACCTAAAAATTATATTCATAGTTCCAAACAAATCTGATCCTAACTAAACTTGGATTCCAGGTCGGCAGGGGTAATGGGCCAAGTAACGACTCATTAGGTATGCTAATGACTCGTGGCCAGTGGTATTGAGTCGTTCTCATCAATTTGCCCAGTCTTAGTGATGGGTCACCTAACGGCTCGTCAGGCCTGGGCATGAGTCGTTAGGTTTCTCGTGGCCCTGGCTCACCAAATCTTCCAGTGCACTCGACGGATGCCCACAATAACTAATGACGAGTCGTCACTTCCCGATGACTCGTTATGTCACTCGTTGCCTTCACTGGACACTTCATCAGATTTTCTCCTCTCAATCTCCATGACTGCCACAATGACTCGTACCAAACGTAACGAGTCGTGCCTTCAATTCGTTAAGTACATTGGATCTTTCTTCATCAAGCTTTTGATTTCTTCCCATGACTCCAGGAATGAGTCATTCGTTGGGACAATGACTCATGACGTACCTAGCAGCCTGTATTTCAGTCCTTTTCTGCCTTACTTTGCCTATTTCCTGTTCTAGAACTATTTTCCTACAACATTCAACACAAACGCATCATATCTACATAAACAAATCCGGAATGTGCATAGTTTCTTGATTTTAAGCGTCAAAAGTGCCGTAAAATCATGGCACATCACGTTGCGCCTCCCATCGCGCCAGTGGGCCTGGCACGCCACACTGGCCGGTGCCTTGCCGGCTGGCACGTCGTGTTGGCCGTTCGCGGCCTAACCTCGCCCGACCCTGCTTTCGAGGCTTTTTCTACACGCGTCACACTCTCTTTATTCACCAAAAATCCACGCGTACACTTATCAATCGTTAACATTTTACGGGGTGTAACATCCCCCCCCCAGGAACATTCGTCCTCGAATGTCTCAGGCTTAAAGGAGTTAACTCTCTTAACCGGGATTTAGAGAAATTTCGGCAGAGTCTCCTCTGTAATATGGACCATCCGAAAACCTAAAACTCAGAAATTCCAACATAGGCACCTCGCAGGACTCTATAACAACCATTACTCAATAAAAGGGAGTAGCTAAGCATAGTACTGATAGCATAAACAGTAAGATAACAACTGAACAACAACCTTACCTTAACTGCATAATCTGGGTCAATCCTAGAACAGGTAAGGGTATCTAGATCTCATATCATCCTCTGCTTCCCAGGTCATCTCTTCTTTATTCCTGTCCCTCCATAATACTTTAACATGGGCAACATCTTTTGTTCTCAACCTACGAACCAGTCGATCTAATATGGCCACTGAAACCTCTTCATAGGCTAACTCCTCAGTAACCTGAACATCCTCGATTGGCATGACTCGGGACGAGTCCCCTATACACTTTCGCAGCATTGACACGTGAAAGACTGGTGAACAAATTCTAACTCTGGAGGTAAGTCTAGCTCATATGCCACTTGACCTATCCTCCGGAGGATCCAATATGGTCCAATAAATCTAGAGCTAAGCCTGCCCTTCTTACCAAACTTTATCATGTCTTTCATGGGCGAAACCTTAAGAAACACCCGATCATCAACCTCAAATTGTAAATCTCTATGTCGCACATCAGAATAAGACTTCTGGAGACTCTGGGCTGTTAACAAGTGCTCTCTGATGAGTTTGACTTTCTCTCCTGACTGGTGAATCATATCAGGTCCTACTAATTCTAACTCCCCTACTTCAAACCACCCGATAGGGGATCTACATTTCCACCCATATAAGGCCTCATAAGGCGCCATCTGGATTGCCAAATGATAAATGTTGTTGTAAGATGATTCAATAAGGGGTAAATGCTTATCCAAACTACCCCTAAAGTCTAACACACAAGCCCGAAGCATATCATTGAGCGTCTGAATTGTACGTTCTGCCTGCCCATCTGTCTGAGGATGGAATGCCGTACTCAAGTTAACCTGTGTTCCCAAGCCTTTCTGAAATGACTGCCAGAATCTAGCCATGAATTGTGCCCTCCTGTCAGAAATGATAGATGTTGGAACACCATGTAACCAAACTATCTCTCTAATATACAATTAAGCATAGTCCTTGGCTGAGAAGGTGGTCCTGACTGGAAGGAAATGAGTTGATTTCGTTAATCTGTCAACAATCACCTAGATAGAATCAAATCTACGCCTGGTATGGGGTAATCCTGTCACAAAATCCATGTTGATTGCTTCCCATTTCCACATAGGTACCTCTATCTCTTGTGTCAATCCGCCGAGTTTTTTATGTTCAGCTTTTACCTACTGACAGTTAGGGCATTGTGCTACAAATTCTGCTACACCATTTTTCATTCCCGGCCACCAGTATATTTCTTTTATGTCATGATACATCTTTGTTAAACTTGGGTGAAGTGAATAATGGGAATAATATACCTCTGCCATGATCTGCTGGCGAAGTCCTGACACATTTGGAACACAGAGGTGACCCCTAAATCTCAAGATCCCATCTTCGGTTACCTCAAAGCTGATACTTCACTTCGGTGAACTTTACCTATGAGTTGTACTGAGTTAGGATCTTCATACTGTTGGTCTTTCACCTCTACAACTAGGGATGATACTGCGGTATTCTGAATCACCGCTCCACTGTCTCCCGAGTCTACTATTCAGACGGATGGGCTGGCTAACTGGTGCAATTCTCAGACTAGCTCCCGTTGTTCGGGCCTCAAATGTGCTAAACTCCCTATTGATCTACGACTAAGGGCATCTTCTATGATATTAGCCTTCCCTAGATGATATAAAATATTCACGTCGTAGTCCTTCAACAATTCTAACCAGCGACGCAGCCGTAGATTCAACTCTTTCTGTGTAAAGATAAGCTGGAGGCTCTTATCATCAGTAATAATGTCCACGTGCACCCCATACAGGTAATGTATCCAGATTTTTAAGGCATGAATTATTGCCACTAACTCCAGGTCATGCGTGGGATAGTTCTTTTCATATTTCTTCAGCTGCCTTGAAGCATAAGCAATTACCTTACCATGTTGCATCAGAAGACACCCTAACCCAACGCCTGAAGCATAAAAGTACACTACATAACCTTCTGAACCTTCCGACAAAGCTAGTACGGGCGGTGATGTCAATCTATTTTTCAACTCCTAAAAACTCTATTCACACGCTTCAGTCCAGTGAAATTTAGCTGCTTTCTGAGTTAACTTGGTCAAAGGCGTTGATAAGTATAAAACCCTTCTACAAACCTTTTGTAATACCCAACTGACTCGAGGAAACTGCGCACCTCAATTGGAGTTGTAGGCCTAGGCCAGGTTCACTACCTCAATTTTCTGTAAATCGACCTGAATACTAGCATCTGACACAATATGACCCAAAAAGGCCACAGAATTTAGCCAAAACTCACAGTTAGAAAATTTTGCATATAACTGGCGGTCCTTGAGAATTTGGAGCATTGTTCGCAAATGATCTCGGTGTTCTACTTCTGGATGGGAATACACTAAAATGTCATCAATGAATACTATCACAAACAGATCTAGATATGGCCTGAAGATGTTGTTCATCAGATCCATAAATACTGCTGGGGCATTTATCAACCTGAAGGACATAACTAGGTATTCAAAATGACCATACCTGGTCCTGAAAGCTATCTTTGGAATATCTCTCACGAATCCACACCTGGTGATATCCTGACCTAAAATCAATCTTGGAAAAGTAGTTCGCCCCTTGTAGCTGATCAAACAAGTCATCTATCATGGAAAGTGGGTATTTATTCTTGACGGTAACTTTATTTAACTGTAGGTAGTCTGTGCACATGCGGAGTGAGCCATCCTTCTTTCTTACAAACAAAATTGGCACACCCCATGGTGAAGTACTCGGCCTGATAAAGCCCTTATCTAACAAATATTTCAACTATTCTTTCAGTTCTCTCAATTAAGCTGGAGCCATTCAGTATGGTAGGATGGATATAGGCGGAGTAACTGGTAATAGGTTAATAGCAAAATCGATTTCCCGCTCTAGGGGAATTCGAGGGAGTTCATCTGGGAACATATTTGGAAATTCATTGACTACTGGAATGGACTGGAGAGTCGAGGATTCTGCTTGGACATCCTGAACCCTGACAATATGAAAAATGAAACCCTTTTCTATTAAATTTCTTACCCGAAGATAGGATATGAACCTACCTTTTGACGTGTTGCATTGCCCCTTCACTCTCGCACTACCTCCCCTGGAAAGTGGAATCGAACTGTCTTGGTCCAACTGTTATACCCCGTAACATTTCCGACACCTAGATAGACTATTCGCACGGTGATTAAGCATATTTGAAAGCCATACATGCTAGAGAAAGGCCCGGAAAAGGATCGGACGGATAGCCTGTCGAACCATCGCGGAAGGAGCCGAGGTAGAGCCCCTCCGCGATGGCAACGTGTCACGGAGGTGGAGCCTCCGCGTTGGCTCTGTGACACGTTGGGCCTATCCAGGCGCAAGTATATAAAGCCCCCACTTCGATTTGTGAGGTCATATCTCTTATTTAATTTCCATAAAACACAGAGAAACAGAGTGAGGCGAGAGAGGTAATGTATTATCGTTCGATTACGCTGTCAAACATAGTCTAAACTCAAATTAACCTCAGATACCGAGGTATTTACTAGCAGAGAGCATTCCTACGGATTTAGTTTCGCGAAATACGACCGACGAATCATCGAGCTACCGGACTAAGGTAAGTGGAATTGCTCCAAACTAGTGTCTATGTGTTCCTAGCTGTAAAGTGAGTACTTCTCTCTTCTGGACTTCTGGAAAATAGCAAGTTTTCGACCGTCTTTCGATAAGCCTAAGTTTAGGCTATAATTATATCAAAAGTAATGTCGTCCTTCAGAATAAAGTTGTATTTAGTACTGATTGACATATATATGAATGCAGTTGGGAGAAATAGCTGAAAAACTGACCGAGCTACGCTAGTTAGTCGGGAAATCAGAAGCGAAGGTATGTAAAGCTAGTTTCGTCGGCAAGGTAGTAATCTTGGTATAAGTAAAGTAGTCTAAAGGCCAGTAGAATGTTCGGAAGTCGTGTGTTATGTTTATTATGAATGTTGGTACGATATTGGAAGCATCATGTTATGTATAGCGTGAAACTTGCTAGCACGATATAAATTCTGATACGAGTGTTAGAAACAGTACAGCATGTCCAGTATGTGATTTAGCAAAGAATGTTATGATATTATCGTATTCAGTTGAAACCCAGTAAAGCAATGTAATTACCTGTAAGGTATCTTAGAAGTAGAATGATAGGTTAAAATGAGGTTTAGAAAGCATGTTAGAAATAGTAAATCATGTTACTATAGAGACTCAGTTATACAACATGATTTCCAGCAGAAAAACTATATCTTGTTCAACACTAGACTCAGTACAGTATGGCAGAAGATTATATTTATACATATATATACTATTATCAGTCCCAGCACGTATTAGATACGTACATATCACTATCACTAGTTCAGCATACAGTATGTACAAATACTTTATTATCATTAGCTTCGGTATGTGGTATATCCAGATAGTACTACTAGTTGAGACCACTGTATTGTCTTGGGGTTGGATTACCTAGCATCCCTGACCGCCCCAGAGTTAATAGCTGTATCGACTCATCCACCAGAGGACGAGGATACGTCGCTCTACGGAGTGGCATGCCGTCCCACAGGGGACGAAGATGGGATGCCAGTTTTCCCCATATTGTGCCTTGGTCGGCCCTTATACACCCCCGTCGAGCGGATACGCCCGGGTGTTGATTCAGGAGTCCTCCGGACTCAGGTACAGTTATAGTCAGGGGCTCAGCGAGCCCAAGTGCATACCCAGGGGACCGGAAGGATGCTTATAGTTATTATAGGAGATGGGACGACCGGGGTAGGGGTGTAGATTGTGTGTTGTTTGTACCTCCCGGCTTATGGGGGCCGGGCAAGGTTTGTGTGTGCTATGCTATATTATGTTATGTTATGCCATGTTGCACTAAATACGAGTAGATCGACAGTAGAACGATACATCTCCAGGTATGACTCCTACTCCTTCCAGTACAAGTTAAGAGCAGGCATAGCTTTATATTTTCAGTCAGTTAAGGCATAGCTTTCAATTTTAGCAGTTGTGTTGTTGTTTTCAGATATTCCCTTCAGTTATTGTTTTACATACTCAGTACCAGTGGTACTAACGCCCAGTGGGGCGCTGCAGTACTTGCCTGCAGGTACTCATAGACGAGGGGCCGATACCTCGTGATTCTAGCCAGCTCACAGGGTCATCAGCTCCAATCATCCGGAGCTAGATAGCTAGAGGTTTATCCCTTTCTTTTGTTGTACAGCATGGGTAGGCCGGGGCCCTGTCCCGACCATCTTATCAGTATTCTTAGAGGCTTGCAGTCTGTATATATTTCCCTGTGGTCAGTTGAGCCGGTCGTGTGAGGCCGTGCAGTTTGTTATAGCTGTTTAGCATTTCAGTTTATGTTGGCCGTGTGAGGCCTGAGTTTGACAGTAGTGGTGACCTTGCCGGTCACGTAGCCTTACAGTAGCCTCATGTTGAGTTACAGATAATTAGACAGCATGGTGGCCTTGTCGGCCAGCATAGGCTCCCTTATATTGAGATGTTTCTGGTTAGCTGTTGTTACAGGTACAGGTGGCTATAGGCCCAGTTGGCCGGAGGCTGTGTTTACAGCCGTTATATAGCCCTTTGTTTCCAGAAATCCCAGTTAGAGCCAGCCAGGCACCAGATGTGCTCAGGCTTAGTAGTCTAGCAGTTCAGGTCCTAGTAGGGCACCAGGTGCCAGTCACACCCCCCAAGGCGGGGTGTGACAAACTTGGTATCAGAGCAGGTCGTGTCCCAGGGAGTCTGCAAGCCGTGCTAAGTAGAGTCTTGTCTATGGATGTGTTGTGCACCACATACTATAGGCAGGAGGCTGTGAGGCATAATAGGATGGTTACCCTTCCTTCATACTCAGTCGTGCCATAGCACAGTATAGTACAGGGTTGGTCCTTTTAAAACCTATCATATTCTTTGAATACAGATACAAGTCAGACCAGCGAAATCCTATCCCAGGCAGACAGATATAGCAACAGGAGAGAACATCAGCCAGTTACAAGGTAACTACAGCAGCAGGAGGAGGTAACAGGGACCTCCCAATGTTATCTTTTTATTAGTACCATCCCCAGTATATGTCGATAACTTCAGAATAGGAAGTCATAAGCATTACGTATGAATGAGTCGATTTATTTGTTAGATATATATATATATATATATATATATATATATATATATATATATATATATATATATATATATATATAAGACCTGATTAAGATAGTAGACAATATTAGATTATCAGATAAGTGTGAGAAAGAGAGGGAAATGTAGGATTCCCACCTCCATTCCTTCAGGTGTGGTACAGTTCCATGTCTTCGTTTTGTTGCAGTAAGAAAAAGTCATTCCTACCCCTTAGTTTTGATTCCAGTGTAGCAAAGGGCATAAGGATTGAGATGATATTGCCCAAAGTAGGCAGTAAGTGAGAGGTGGATTGGTTGATTCCAGTAAGTGTTAGAAAGAGTAAGGAGCCCTTATGATTATGTAAGTTGTGTAGACCCTCATGGTAATAAGTCAGAAGAGCAAGCAAGACTACTAGCTTACTTGAGGTGGGTGTAGGATATCCTTTAATGATAGACTCCTAGTAAGAGTCAAGTTCAAGTCAGGAAAGGGTTGAATCCGTCGTGGCATGCTAACGATGGAAGGATATGTCCGCAAGATAATAGTTATAATCTTAGCTGTGATATCAAAAGACAGGGAGATTATATGAATAAGATGGGTCCGACTGCAGGTCAGGAGAAGTATAGGTTGGAACTTGACTGGCAACCTTATTGACAATGTAAGCCAGGTACCTTGAACCCCAGAGCTCAGTTTAAGGAAGATGAGGGTGAGAAGCATGAATACTAGATTTTGAGGGGAAATCAGAATCACCTCCAGATTGATAGAACATCGTGTATTAAGGACTGAACCTTAGACGAACAACTAAGAGACAGTAAGGTTGTAGTTTAGAATGTTGCGGTATGTCCGCCCAAGGAGAAGGTAAAAGGGTACCGAACCAGAGACTCCAATCTAGTGTGGCCCAGAGACAAGGTCCAACAGACAGTCACGGGCCTTAATATAATCCCAAGTAAGGCCACAAGGTTCGGATGTTGACCCCACATTGTAAGAGTGGCAAAATTTCAAATTGCAGATCATAGCTAAAGTGCATGTGTGTGTTGCTTCCAGAATGGGATGAAAAAACAATCTAATGAAATGATACGAGATGATATGAGATATCATTAGACCGTAGAAACGGTATATCATGTGCAGTATGAAATTCAGTAAAGCATGTCAGAGATTACGTGTCATCACAAAATTCAGTATGTATTGTACATAGTGGTTGATATATATATGTGCAGATAATAGACATGATGTGAGTTGTTGGCTATAGGGGTTACAGTCACACAGATTTTGGCTAGCTGCTAGGAAATATATACAGACCGTACTGCAGGACCCCTCACCAAAAGAGGGGGGGCATGTTAAGTGTGATTCACGTATGAAGCCATAGGAACTTTCTCGGTTCTCAGTTTATTGAGTTAACGGACTTATATGCTTGTCGCCAGATCTAGACTTAAGAAGCTCACAGGAGTTAGTAGCCTGAGTCACGTGGTTGATGATACAGGCATGGTTAGACGGTCTAACGACCAGCTGGCGCCTGTAGTAGCAGGGAAGCATCCCTAAAGATCAGTAACATTATCGCATGTGCCAGAACCAGGAATAGAGGCCGAATAGGTATACTTTAGGGGTTAGCAATACCAGAATTTTCCAGTATGTTAAGTGGTCGTACATCGTTTTTCAAGCCTTGTAGGTGAGAGTCGGCCTTAGTCAACCTAGCAGCTATTATGCGGAACACCCCGCAAGTTAGCCGACCGTCTCAGTCAGACAAACCTGTGGGTACCCCAAGAAAGAGTCCATATCAGTAGTCAGTGACGGACTAGTACTTCAGCTGGTTTCGTAAGGTATTCAGATACAGAGCCCTAATAAGAGGCCAGTCTTTACAGCATGGCTCATAAGACCGAGAATTTCCAAGAACAGTAATATAAATCCAAGGGGGTACGAATAAGGCGTAAGAAATTGGTAGTGCTCTGCTAGCACAGGTTTTACTAAGACAAGGAGATCGGTAGGTTCCCTATGAAGATCCAGGGACGGATCGCCTGAGAGTAGGTTGGACTAAGCACAACATCAGAATTGTTCAATTAGGAGGACGAAACAGATAGCTGTCCACAACCCCGCAGTTATGCATGAGCTACAGATGTCCGAGTAGGAAATGTAGAGCATCGTTAGACTATTGCAGCACTCGAATCATTTAACTCATCTATTTAGTTAGTCAAGATTATTCAGCCAGACTATTAGAGATCATGATCATTGTCAGGATCCTCTGATCAGATACGGGCACATGGTGTGCAGATAGTCGTTCAGGTTACCTTAGCAACAAGTAGCCTTAGCATGCGGCCAGAAGGCCAGATAAGCTCTAGCTATACCGGTAGATTACTTGTCCGATTCTCCGGTATAATAAACCAGTATGACCGTCAGTTATATGTCAATTTTTCTAAATGTGATGTCACACCCCACCTTAGGGGGTACGACTGGCACCTGGTGCCCTACTAGGACCTGACTTGCTCGACTGTTAAGCCTGGGCACATCTGGCGCCTGACTGGCTCTAATTCATATTTCTGGAAACAAAGGGCTATATAACGGCTATAAACACAGCCCCCAACCTATTGGCCTATAGCCTCCTGTACCTGTACTAGCAGCTGACCAGAAACATAGTAATTCAGGGGAACCTATGCGGGCCGACAAGGCCACCATGCTGTCTAGTTATCTGCAACTCAACGTAACATACTGAAAGCTACGTGACCGGCAAGGTCACCACTACTGGTAAACTATGGCCCCACACGGCCAGCATACAAGAAAGAAAGAGTAAAGGCAACTAT
Organism: Datura wrightii; assembly: GCA_035772735.1. Lineage (NCBI taxonomy): Eukaryota > Viridiplantae > Streptophyta > Magnoliopsida > Solanales > Solanaceae > Datura > Datura wrightii. The sequence goes on from JASDFA010000001.1 coordinate 19,155,439, forward strand.
ACAACTGCACGGCCTCACACGACCGCTCATCTGACCATAGGGAATATATACAGACTGCAAGCCTCTAGGAACAGTGATAGAACTGATCGGGACAGGGCCCCGACCTACCCATAATATACAACAAAAAGAACTGAACTACACCTCTGAAATTCAGCCTCCGGATGACTGGAGCTGAATACTCAACCGCTGACAGGGAGTCATGTAGAATCGCCTGCTCGTCTATGAGTACCTGCAGGCAAGTAATGCAGCGCCCCACCGGGCGTCAGTACCACTGGTACTGAGTATGTAAAGCAATAGCTGAAAAGATATCTGAAATCAATAACATAACTGACGAAACTGAAATAGAAAGAACTAGATTATCTGTCTGATGATGTAAATCGTACCTGTTCTCAATTATGCTGGGAGGGGTAGGTGTCGTATCTGGAGACGTATCATTCTACTACTAACCTACTCATGTATAATATAACATAGCATAACATACATAACATAACATAGCACACACAAACCTTACCCGGCCCCCAAAAGCCGGGAGGTACAATCAACACAGAATCTATGCCCCTACCCCGGTCATCCCATCTCCTATAGTGGCTGTAAGCATCCTGCCGGTCCCTGGGTATGCACTTGGGCTCGCTGAGCCCCTGACTATAACTGTACCTGAGTCCGAAGGACTCTAAAATCAACACCCCGGGCGTACCCGCTCGACGAGGGTGTATAAGGGCCGACCAAGGCACAATATGGGGAAACTGGCATCCCATCTTCGTCCCCTTGCGGGACGGCATATCACTCCGTAGAGTGACGTATCCTTGTCCTCTGGAGTCGATACAACTATTAACCCTGGGCGGTCAGGGATGCTAGGTAATCCAACCCCAATCAATACAATGGTCTCAACTAGTCATGCTGTCTGTGTATCTCATAAGCTAAGGCTAACAGGGGTAAGGTATCATATGAATCACATGCTGAGCTAATAATAGTAATCTGTAAGTGTCTGATACATGCTGAGACAGGTAAGTACAAATATGAATATAGTCTCCTATCAAACTGTACTGGAGCAAAGGCTATACAAGAGGGTATTTCTACTGAAAGCTATGCTGTTTACTGAGTTTCTGTATTAGCATGATTTCCTATTTCTAACATGCTTCCTAAACCTTATTTAGTTACTATTCTATGTCTGGAATGCTCTACGGATACTGTACTACTTCGCGGGGTTTCAGCTGAACACAACAATACCTTAACATGGCATATTACATCACATACTGAATATACTGGGCAATCTTAATTACTTACATCCGAATCTATATCATACGGATAGGTCTCGTACACGTTACAACCCAAAACTTCTCATATTGCACCAATATTCATAATAATACAATAATCGACTTCTGAACATTCTACTGGTCTGTAAATTACTATACTGCTTCAATGTTACTCAACTTGCCGAGGAAACTTAACTTTACATACCTTATCTTTGAATTATTCGTCCGTCAGACGAGGCTCGACCGGTACTTCAACTATTTTCTCCCAACTGCATTCATAAATACGTCAATCAATACTAAATACAACTTTATTTCAAAAGGCAACGCCACTTTCGATATAGTTTATAGCCTAAACTTAGGCTTATCGAAAGACGGTCGAAAACTCGCTATTTTTCAGCGGCCCAGAAGGGAGAAGTATTCACTTCTCAGCTAGGAACACATAGACATTAATTTAGAGCAATTCTACTTACTTTAGTTCGGTGGCTCGCCGATTCGTCGGCCGTATTTCGCGAAACTAATTCCGTAGAAATGCTCTCTGCTGCTAAATACTCGGGTATCTGGGATTAATTTGAGTTTGGGCAACGTTTAGCAGCGTAATTGGACGGAAATATATAATTTTCCTTCGTTTTCCTCTGTTCTCTGCGCTATTCTGGAAATTTTTAAGTATAAAATGATTTTAAACCGAAGTGGGGGCTTATATACTTGGGCCTGAACCTGGGCAACGTGTCACAAAGCCATCGCGGAGGCCTCACCTCCGTGACACGCTGCCATCGCGGAGGGGCTCTGCCTCGGCTCCTCCCGCGATGGTTTCGACGGGTTTCTCGTCCGGTCTTTTCCCGGGCCTTTCCCTAGCACGTATGGCCTTCAAATATACTTAACCAACGTGCGAATAGGTCATCTAAGTGCCGGGAATTCTACGGGGTATAACATTCTCCCCCCCTTAGGAACATTCGTCCTCGAATGTATACTGTTATCTAGAGGACTGCTTACTTTACTTCCTGGGAAAATTTTGGCAGGGTTTCCCCTGTAATATGGACTATCGCAAAAACCTGAAATGCAGAAAACTCCAACACAGGCACTGCATACAATATTCTAAGATCCACTGGACAACTAAATATCACTTCTTTCTTTATCATTTACAAACATACAATCATAAGATATTGTATAAGTAATGATACAGACATACCTGTCGTCTGACTAGGCCTGAAATAGGTGAGGGTATCTGGTTTTCATATCTTCTTCAGCCTCCCACGTCATTTCCTCCCGATTTCTGTTACGCCATAATACTTTGACAGATGCAACATCTTTAGTCCTCAGCCTGCGAATCTGTCTGTCTAAGATAGCTACGGGAACCTCTTCATAGGCTAATTCCTCTGTGACCTGAACATCCTGAACTGGAACTATTGTAGAAGGGTCCCCTATGAACTTCCTTAACATAGAAACATGAAATACTGGGTGAACCGACACTAACTCTGGAGGCAAGTTCAGCTCGTATGCCACGCGGTCTATTCTTCGCCGAATCTGATACGGCCCAATGAATCTTGGGCTAAGCTTGCCTTTCTTGCCAAACCTCATTACCCCTTTCATCGGGGACACTTTCAGATATACCCAGTCGTTTACCGAAAATTCTAGATTTCTGCGCCGCCTATCTGCGTAAGATTTCTGGCGGCTCTGAGCGGTCAGTAAACGTTCTCGGATAAGCTTTATCTTTTCCTCGGACTGCCGAACAATGTCTGGTCCAACTAATGCTGATTCTCCTATTTCAAACTAGCCCACTGGCGATCTACATTTCCGCCCGTACAATGCCTCAAAAGGCGCCATCTGAATAGCTGAATGGTAGTTGTTATTATAAGCAAATTCGATTAACGGGAGATGTTCATCCCAGCTACCCCCAAAATCTAACACACACACTCGTAGCATATCTTCGAGCGTCTGAATTGTACTTTTAGCCTGCCCGTCTGTCAGAGGATGGAATGCTGTGCTCAAATTAATCTGCGTCCCCAGACCTTTCTGAAATGACTGCCAAAACCTAGCTGTAAACTGTGCTCCCCTGTCTGAAATGATAGATACCGGTACCCCATGCAATCTAACTATTTCTCTGATATACAATTCGGCATAATCCTCGGCTGAGAAGGTAGCCCTCACTGGCAGGAAATGAGCTGATTTTGTCAGCCTATCAACTATTACCCAAATGGAATCATATCTGCGTCTAGTACGGGGTAACCCTGTTACAAAATCCATGTTTATCAATTCCCATTTCCACATAGGTATCATTATCTCTTGGGTCAAACCACCTGGTTTCTGGTGCTCTGCTTTCACCTGCTGACAATTAGCACACCTAGATACAAATTCGGCTATCTCAGTTTTCATACCTGGCCACCAGTAGATGTCTCTGATGTCGTGGTACATTTTCGTCGCCCCTGGGTGAAGGGAATAGCGAGCGTAATGTACCTCGTGCATAATCTGCCCACGAAGTCCTGAGACATTCGGGACGCAAAGGCTGCCCTTACAGCGTAGCACACCATCCTCGGTTATCTTAAAATATGGCTCCTTACCCTTCTGAACTCTATCTCTGAGCTGGACTAAATCGGGATCCTCATACTGTCGTTCTTTTACCTCTGTAGCTAACGATGACACCGCAGAATTCTGAATTACTGCCCCATTATTTTCTGTTTCCATTACTCGAACGGCTAGATCAGCTAACTGATGAATTTCTTTAACTAATTTCTATTTCTCAGGTCGCAAATACGCCAAACTCCCCATTGACTTACGGCTCAGGGCGTCTGCCACGACATTGGCTTTTCCCGGATGGTACAGGATGTTCACATCATAATCCTTCAACAATTCTAACCAGCGACATTGCCGCAGATTCAACTCCCTCTGAGTAAAAATATACTGCAAGCTCTTATGATCTATATACATATCAACATGGACGCCGTACAGGTAATGCCTCCACATCTTCAAGGCATGAATTACTGCGGCCAATTCTAGATCATGGGTGGGGTAATTCTTTTCGTGCTTCTTCAGCTGTCTGGAAGCATATGCAATTACTCTACCATGCTGCATCAACACACAACCCAACTCGATACCTGACGCATCACAATAAACTGAATACCCTTCTGTGCCTTCCGGCAATGCTAATACTGGAGTGGAGGTCAATCTGTCTTTCAGTTCCTAAAAAGTCTGCTCGCATGCCTCCATCCACTGAAACTTTGCTGCTTTCTGTGTTAATTTAGTTAAAGGTGCTGCAATAGTTGAGAATCCCTCAACGAACCTCCGATAGTATCCTGCCAACCCCAGAAAGCTATGAACTTTAGTCGGGGTGGTAGGCCTAGGCCATGACTTAACTGCTTCTATCTTCTGCTTATCTACCTGTATACCAGCGTCTGAAACAATATGCCCTAAAAAGGCCACTGAGTTAAGCCCGAATTCACACTTCGAAAATTTAGCATACAACTGGCGGTCCCTGAGAATCTGGAGCACTGTCCGCAAATGAGTCCGGTGATCTGCCTCAGAGCGAGAATACACCAGAATATCATCAATAAATACTATCACGAACAAGTCCAGGAAAGGTCTGAAAATACTATTCATCAGGTCCATAAAGACTGCTGGGGCATTCGTTAGCCCGAAGGACATAACCAGAAATTCAAAATGCCCATATCGGGTCCTGAATGCTGTCTTAGGAATATCCCTCTCACGTACTCGGACCTGGTGATATCCGGACCGCAAGTCAATCTTAGAAAAGTATCTGGCTCCCTGTAGCTGATCAAATAAGTCATCAATTCTGGGGAGCAGATACTTGTTCTTTACTGTAACTTTGTTTAGCTGCCGATAATCTATGCACATTCAGAGCGAGCCATCTTTCTTTCTCACAAACAAGACTGGCGCACCCCACGGGGAAGTACTCGACCTGATAAAACCTTTATCTAACAAGTCTTTCAACTGCTCCTTTAATTCTCTGAGTTCTGCAGGAGCCATACGATAAGGAGGTATTGATATTGGCTGAGTGCCTGGTAACAAATCGATAGCAAAGTCTATTTCCCTTTCTGGGGGAATACCAGGTAACTCATCAGGAAATACATCTGGAAATTCATTTACCACTAGGACAGACTGGAGTGTCGGAGATTCTGCTTGGACATCCTGAACTCTGACAAGATGGTAAATACACCCCTTAGATATCAACTTTCTCGCCTGAAGGTAGGGAATAAACCTACCTTTTGGCGTCGCGGTGCTGCCCTTCCACTCCCGTACTGCCTCCCTTGGGAAGTGGAATCGGACCGTTTTGGTCCAACATTCAACATTAGCAAAACATGGTACTAACCAATCCATACCCATTATGGCATCGAAGTCTACTATTTCTAACTCGACCAGATCTACTGTGGTCTGACAATCAGCAACCTCTACTGTACACCCACAGTAAATTCGGCTAGCTGTGATAGAGTCACCGACGGGCGTAGATACTAAGAAGGGCTGCTGTAATGATTCTGGTACAATACTAAACTTCCGTGCCACAAATGGAGTAATATAGGACAAGGTAGACCCTGGATCAATTAGCACATAAGCAGGGTGTGAGCAGATAGTTAGCATACCTGTCACAACATCAGGCGATGCCTCTGAATCTTGCCTCCCTGGTAAGGCATATGTGCGGCTCAGACCCGCACCTGTACTGGAGGCCCCTGATCTTCCCCGACCCCTGCCTGCTGAAACTGAGGGCCTACGCTCAGTCGGGGATGCTGTAACTCGCGATCCTGCTGATGCCCTATCCTGTCTGTCCCGGTCCTCACGACCTCTGGCTGGGCAATCTCTCATCAAATGGCCTTCTTGGCCACAAATATAGCATGCGGTGGAACCATACCTGCATGCTCCAGAATGGCATCGATTGCATATAGAGCAAAGTGGTAGGGTATACCTACTCTGCTCCGCCCTCCTCTGTGACGGTGAGTCTGCCGTCTGCGAACCTCTACCAGCCTCTGACTGCCCCCTGCGGCTGAATCTACCTCCCTGTGACTGTGGCGGAGGCGGGGGCCTGGACGGCCTGTCTGACAATCATGGCTTGGGTCCTCCCCGGGCTTCTCTCTGTAACTCAGCTGGCCTATCCCGGCGACGCTGCTCCTGATTGACCCTTCTGATCTCCCGATGCCGCTGTCTGATGCCCTCAATATTCTGGGCAAATGCCTGGATTCGAGAAATATCCATGTCCTCTCGCAGTGTGGCCGTGATACAAGTCTCGACATATTCTGGGTTCAACCCCATAATAAAACGGTGCACTCTGGATGCCATGGTATCCACAAAGGCTGGTGCATATCGAGCCAAAGAGTCAAACCGCAAGGAATATTCCCGAACACTCATGGCCCCCTGTTCTAGATGTAGGAACTGGTCTACCCGGGCCTGTCGGATCTCCCGTGGCAAATAGTGATCTAGAAAGGCTCCTGAAAAGCTGGACCAGGTGGGAGGGGAAACATCTCTCCCTCGGGACCTCTCCCAGCTTTCATACCATAATACCGCAATATCCCGTAACCGGAATGCGGCCAATTCAACTGACTCAGTAGGCGTAGCATGCATAACCCTGAAGATTCTCTGCATCTGATCCAGAAAATCCTGGGGGTCCTCTGTTTGGTCCGTGCCTGTGAATTGTGGGGGATTCAGGGCTAAGAACTCTCGGACCCTCGAACTACCGGGCCCTCCTGATGCTTCTGCAGCTGTGGATGGCATTTGCTGACGCTGAGCAGCCATCATCTGTGCTATCATAACTACAACACTCCTAACCTCCTGGTCGGAAGGTGTCGGTATAGGGACTGTTGAAGGTACTGTCGCTCCAAATGGCTCCTGACGTGGTGGAGACTGCTGAGGAGGCTGGGATGAAGCCTCTGTAGGGCCCTCTGATCGGGCTGTCCCTAAATGAGGGGGAGGCATCCTGCTGGTGCCCTCCCCTGCCGCAATGTCTAAACTCCGACCTGTGGTAGGATGTTGCTGGTCTGACATTATCTGTAACCAAAGAATATGGTAAGCTCTTAGGGACTCAACCCTATACTGTACCGCTCTATAGCACGACTGAATCAGAATAAAAGACAGCCATCCTATCATGCCTTGCAGCCTCCTACCCATAGTATGTGGTGCACAACACATCCATGGACAAGACTCTGCTTAGCACGACCTGCAGACTCCCTGGGATACGACCTGCTCTGATACCAAGTTTGTCACACCCCACCTTAGGGGGTACGACTGGCACCTGGTGCCCTACTAGGAACTGACTTGCTCGACTGTTAAGCCTGGGCGCATCTGGCGCCTGGCTGGCTCTAATTCATATTTCTGGAAATAAAGGGCTATATAACGGCTGTAAACACAGCCCCCGGCCTATTGGCCTATAGCCTCCTGTACCTGTACTAGCAGCTGACCAGAAACATAGTAATTCAGGGGAACCTATGCGGGCTGACAAGGCCACCATGCTGTCTAGTTATCTGCAACTCAACGTAACATACTGAAAGCTACGTGACCGACAAGGTCACCACTACTGGTAAACGATGGCCCCACACGGCCAGCATACAAGAAAGAAAGAGTAAAGGCAACTATACAACTGCACGGCCTCACACGACCGGCTCATCTGACCATAGGGAATATATACAGACTGCAAGCCTCTAGGAACAGTGATAGAACTGATCGGGACAGGGCCCCGACCTACCCATAATATACAACAAAAAGAACTGAACTACACCTCTGAAATTCAGCCTCCGGATGACTGGAGCTGAATACTCAACCGCTGACAGGGAGTCATGTAGAATCGCCTGCTCGTCTATGAGTACCTGCAGGCAAGTAATGCAGCGCCCCACCGGGTGTCAGTACCACTGGTACTGAGTATGTAAAGCAATAGCTGAAAAGATATCTGAAATCAATAACATAACTGACGAAACTGAAATAGAAAGAACTAGATTATCTGTCTGATGATGTAAATCGTACCTGTTCTCAATTATGCTGGGAGGGGTAGGTGTCGTATCTGGAGACGTATCATTCTACTACTAACCTACTCATGTATAATATAACATAGCATAACATACATAACATAACATAGCACACACAAACCTTACCCGGCCCCCAAAAGCCGGGAGGTACAATCAACACAGAATCTATGCCCCTACCCCGGTCATCCCATCTCCTATAGTGGCTGTAAGTATCCTGCCGGTCCCTGGGTATGCACTTGGGCTCGCTGAGCCCCTGACTATAACTGTACCTGAGTCCGAAGGACTCTAAAATCAACACCCCGGGCGTACCCGCTCGACGAGGGTGTATAAGGGCCGACCAAGGCACAATATGGGGAAACTGGCATCCCATCTTCGTCCCCTTGCGGGACGGCATATCACTCCGTAGAGTGACGTATCCTTGTCCTCTGGAGTCGATACAACTATTAACCCTGGGCGGTCAGGGATGCTAGGTAATCCAACCCCAATCAATACAATGGTCTCAACTAGTCATGCTGTCTGTGTATCTCATAAGCTAAGGCTAACAGGGGTAAGGTATCATATGAATCACATGCTGAGCTAATAATAGTAATCTGTAAGTGTCTGATACATGCTGAGACAGGTAAGTACAAATATTAATATAGTCTCCTATCAAACTGTACTGGAGCAAAGGCTATACAAGAGGGTATTTCTACTAAAAGCTATGCTGTTTACTGAGTTTCTGTATTAGCATGATTTCCTATTTCTAACATGCTTCCTAAACCTTATTTAGTTACTATTCTATGTCTGGAATGCTCTACGGATACTGTACTACTTCGCGGGGTTTCAGCTGAACACAACAATACCTTAACATGGCATATTACATCACATACTGAATATACTGGGCAATCTTAATTACTTACATCCGAATCTATATCATACGGATAGGTCTCGTACACGTTACAACCCAAAACTTCTCATATTGCACCAATATTCATAATAACACAATAATCGACTTCTGAACATTCTACTGGTCTGTAAATTACTATACTGCTTCAATGTTACTCAACTTGCCGAGGAAACTTAACTTTACATACCTTATCTTTGAATTATTCGTCCGTCGGACGAGGCTCGACCGGTACTTCAACTATTTTCTCCCAACTGCATTCATAAATACGTCAATCAATACTAAATACAACTTTATTTCAAAAGGCAACGCCACTTTCGATATAGTTTATAGCCTAAACTTAGGCTTATCGAAAGACGGTCGAAAACTCGCTATTTTTCAGCGGCCCAGAAGGGAGAAGTATTCACTTCTCAGCTAGGAACACATAGACATTAATTTAGAGCAATTCTACTTACTTTAGTTCGGTGGCTCGCCGATTCGTCGGCCGTATTTCGCGAAACTAATTCCGTATAAATGCTCTCTGCTGCTAAATACTCGGGTATCTGGGATTAATTTGAGTTTGGGCAACGTTTAGCAGCGTAATTGGACGGAAATATATAATTTTCCTTCGTTTTCCTCTGTTCTCTGCGCTATTCTGGAAATTTTTAAGTATAAAATGATTTTAAACCGAAGTGGGGGCTTATATACTTGGGCCTGAACCTGGGCAACGTGTCACAGAGCCATCGCGGAGGCCTCACCTCCGTGACACGCTGCCATCGCGGAGGGGCTCTGCCTCGGCTCCTCCCGCGATGGTTTCGACGGGTTTCTCGTCCGGTCTTTTCCCGGGCCTTTCCCTAGCACGTATGGCCTTCAAATATACTTAACCAACGTGCGAATAGGTCATCTAAGTGCCGGGAATTCTACGGGGTATAACATTCTCCCCCCCTTAGGAACATTCGTCCTCGAATGTATACTGTTATCTAGAGGACTGCTTACTTTACTTCCTGGGAAAATTTTGGCAGGGTTTCCCCTGTAATATGGACTATCGCAAAAACCTGAAATGCAAAAAACTCCAACACAGGCACTGCATACAATATTCTAAGATCCACTGGACAACTAAATATCACTTCTTTCTTTATCATTTACAAACATACAATCATAAGATATTGTATAAGTAATGATACAGACATACCTGTCGTCTGACTAGGCCTGAAATAGGTGAGGGTATCTGGTTTTCATATCTTCTTCAGCCTCCCACGTCATTTCCTCCCGATTTCTGTTACGCCATAATACTTTGACAGATGCAACATCTTTAGTCCTCAGCCTGCGAATCTGTCTGTCTAAGATAGCTACGGGAACCTCTTCATAGGCTAATTCCTCTGTGACCTGAACATCCTGAACTGGAACTATTGTAGAAGGGTCCCCTATGAACTTCCTTAACATAGAAACATGAAATACTGGGTGAACCGACACTAACTCTGGAGGCAAGTTCAGCTCGTATGCCACGCGGTCTATTCTTCGCCGAATCTGATACGGCCCAATGAATCTTGGGCTAAGCTTGCCTTTCTTGCCAAACCTCATTACCCCTTTCATCGGGGACACTTTCAGATATACCCAGTCGTTTACCGAAAATTCTAGATTTCTGCGCCGCCTATCTGCGTAAGATTTCTGGCGGCTCTGAGCGGTCAGTAAACGTTCTCGGATAAGCTTTATCTTTTCCTCGGACTGCCGAACAATGTCTGGTCCAACTAATGCTGATTCTCCTATTTCAAACTAGCCCACTGGCGATCTACATTTCCACCCGTACAATGCCTCAAAAGGCGCCATCTGAATAGCTGAATGGTAGTTGTTATTATAAGCAAATTCGATTAACGGGAGATGTTCATCCCAGCTACCCCCAAAATCTAACACACACACTCGTAGCATATCTTCGAGCGTCTGAATTGTACTTTCAGCCTGCCCATCTGTCAGAGGATGGAATGCTGTGCTCAAATTAATCTGCGTCCCCAGACCTTTCTGAAATGACTGCCAAAACCTAGCTGTAAACTGTGCTCCCCTGTCTGAAATGATAGATACCGGTACCCCATGCAATCTAACTATTTCTCTGATATACAATTCGGCATAATCCTCGGCTGAGAAGGTAGCCCTCACTGGCAGGAAATGAGCTGATTTTGTCAGCCTATCAACTATTACCCAAATGGAATCATATCTGCGTCTAGTACGGGGTAACCCTGTTACAAAATCCATGTTTATCAATTCCCATTTCCACATAGGTATCATTATCTCTTGGGTCAAACCACCTGGTTTCTGGTGCTCTGCTTTCACCTGCTGACAATTAGCACACCTAGATACAAATTCGGCTATCTCAGTTTTCATACCTGGCCACCAGTAGATGTCTCTGATGTCGTGGTACATTTTCGTCGCCCCTGGGTGAAGGGAATAGCGAGCGTAATGTACCTCGTGCATAATCTGCCCACGAAGTCCTGAGACATTCGGGACGCAAAGGCTGCCCTTACAGCGTAGCACACCATCCTCGGTTATCTTAAAATATGGCTCCTTACCCTTCTGAACTCTATCTCTGAGCTGGACTAAATCGGGATCCTCATACTGTCGTTCTTTTACCTCTGTAGCTAACGATGACACCGCAGAATTCTGAATTACTGCCCCATTATTTTCTGTTTCCATTACTCGAACGGCTAGATCAGCTAACTGATGAATTTCTTTAACTAATTTCTATTTCTCAGGTCGCAAATATGCCAAACTCCCCATTGACTTACGGCTCAGGGCGTCTGCCACGACATTGGCTTTTCCCGGATGGTACAGGATGTTCACATCATAATCCTTCAACAATTCTAACCAGCGACATTGCCGCAGATTCAACTCCCTCTGAGTAAAAATATACTGCAAGCTCTTATGATCTATATACATATCAACATGGACGCCGTACAGGTAATGCCTCCACATCTTCAAGGCATGAATTACTGCGGCCAATTCTAGATCATGGGTGGGGTAATTCTTTTCATGCTTCTTCAGCTGTCTGGAAGCATATGCAATTACTCTACCATGCTGCATCAACACACAACCCAACTCGATACCTGACGCGTCACAATAAACTGAATACCCTTCTGTGCCTTCCGGCAATGCTAATACTGGAGTGGAGGTCAATCTGTCTTTCAGTTCCTAAAAAGTCTGCTCGCATGCCTCCATCCACTGAAACTTTGCTGCTTTCTGTGTTAATTTAGTTAAAGGTGCTGCAATAGTTAAGAATCCCTCAACGAACCTCCGATAGTATCCTGCCAACCCCAGAAAGCTATGAACTTTAGTCGGGGTGGTAGGCCTAGGCCATGACTTAACTGCTTCTATCTTCTGCTTATCTACCTGTATACCAGCGTCTGAAACAATATGCCCTAAAAAGGCCACTGAGTTAAGCCCGAATTCACACTTCGAAAATTTAGCATACAACTGGCGGTCCCTGAGAATCTGGAGCACTGTCCGCAAATGAGTCCGGTGATCTGCCTCAGAGCGAGAATACACCAGAATATCATCAATAAATACTATCACGAACAAGTCCAGGAAAGGTCTGAAAATACTATTCATCAGGTCCATAAAGACTGCTGGGGCATTCGTTAGCCCGAAGGACATAACCAGAAATTCAAAATGCCCATATCGGGTCCTGAATGCTGTCTTAGGAATATCCCTCTCACGTACTCGGACCTGGTGATATCCGGACCGCAAGTCAATCTTAGAAAAGTATCTGGCTCCCTGTAGCTGATCAAATAAGTCATCAATTCTGGGGAGCAGATACTTGTTCTTTACTGTAACTTTGTTTAGCTGCCGATAATCTATGCACATTCGGAGCGAGCCATCTTTCTTTCTCACAAACAAGACTGGCGCACCCCACGGGGAAGTACTCGACCTGATAAAACCTTTATCTAACAAGTCTTTCAACTGCTCCTTTAATTCTCTGAGTTCTGCAGGAGCCATACGATAAGGAGGTATTGATATTGGCTGAGTGCCTGGTAACAAATCGATAGCAAAGTCTATTTCCCTTTCTGGGGGAATACCAGGTAACTCATCAGGAAATACATCTGGAAATTCATTTACCACTAGGACAGACTGGAGTGTCGGAGATTCTGCTTGGACATCCTGAACTCTGACAAGATGGTAAATACACCCCTTAGATATCAACTTTCTCGCCTGAAGGTAGGGAATAAACCTACCTTTTGGCGTCGCGGTGCTGCCCTTCCACTCCCGTACTGCCTCCCTTGGGAAGTGGAATCGGACCGTTTTGGTCCAACATTCAACATTAGCAAAACATGGTACTAACCAATCCATACCCATTATGGCATCGAAGTCTACTATTTCTAACTCGACCAGATCTACTGTGGTCTGACGATCAGCAACCTCTACTGTACACCCACAGTAAATTCGGCTAGCTGTGATAGAGTCACCGACGGGCGTAGATACTAAGAAGGGCTGCTGTAATGATTCTGGTACAATACTAAACTTCCGTGCCACAAATGGAGTAATATAGGACAAGGTAGACCCTGGATCAATTAGCACATAAGCAGGGTGTGAGTAGATAGTTAGCATACCTGTCACAACATCAGGCGATGCCTCTGAATCTTGCCTCCCTGGTAAGGCATATGTGCGGCTCAGACCCGCACCTGTACTGGAGGCCCCTGATCTTCCCCGACCCCTGCCTGCTGAAACTGAGGGCCTACGCTCAGTCGGGGATGCTGTAACTCGCGATCCTGCTGATGCCCTATCCTGTCTGTCCCGGTCCTCACGACCTCTGGCTGGGCAATCTCTCATCAAATGGCCTTCTTGGCCACAAATATAGCATGCGGTGGAACCATACCTGCATGCTCCAGAATGGCATCGATTGCATATAGAGCAAAGTGGTAGGGTATACCTACTCTGCTCCGCCCTCCTCTGTGACGGTGAGTCTGCCGTCTGCGAACCTCTACTAGCCTCTGACTACCCCCTGCGGCTGAATCTACCTCCCTGTGACTGTGGCGGAGGCGGGGGCCTGGACGGCCTGTCTGACAATCATGGCTTGGGTCCTCCCCGGGCTTCTCTCTGTAACTCAGCTGGCCTATCCCGGCGACGCTGCTCCTGATTGACCCTTCTGATCTCCCGATGCCGCTGTCTGATGCCCTCAATATTCTGGGAAAATGCCTGGATTCGAGAAATATCCATGTCCTCTCGCAGTGTGGCCGTGATACAAGTCTCGACATATTCTGGGTTCAACCCCATAATAAAACGGTGCACTCTGGATGCCATGGTATCCACAAAGGCTGGTGCATATCGAGCCAAAGAGTCAAACCGCAAGGAATATTCCCGAACACTCATGGCCCCCTGTTCTAGATGTAGGAACTGGTCTACCCGGGCCTGTCGGATCTCCCGTGGCAAATAGTGATCTAGAAAGGCTCCTGAAAAGCTGGACCAGGTGGGAGGGGAAACATCTCTCCCTCGGGACCTCTCCCAGCTTTCATACCATAATACTGCAATATCCCGTAACCGGAATGCGGCCAATTCAACTGACTCAGTAGGCGTAGCATGCATAACCCTGAAAATTCTCTGCATCTGATCCAGAAAATCCTGGGGGTCCTCTGTTTGGTTCGTGCCTGTGAATTGTGGGGGATTCAGGGCTAAGAACTCTCGGACCCTCGAACTACCGGGCCCTCCTGATGCTTCTGCAGCTGTGGATGGCATTTGCTGACGCTGAGCAGCCATCATCTGTGCTATCATAACTACAGCACTCCTAACCTCCTGGTCGGAAGGTGTCGGTATAGGGACTGTTGAAGGTACTATCGCTCCAAATGGCTCCTGACGTGGTGGAGACTGCTGAGGAGGCTGGGATGAAGCCTCTGTAGGGCCCTCTGATCGGGCTGTCCCCAAATGAGGGGGAGGCATCCTGCTGGTGCCCTCCCCTGCCGCAATGTCTAAACTCCGACCTGTGGTAGGATGTTGCTGGTCTGACATTATCTGTAACCAAAGAATATGGTAAGCTCTTAGGGACTCAACCCTATACTGTACCGCTCTATAGCACGACTGAATCAGAATAAAAGACAACCATCCTATCATGCCTTGCAGCCTCCTACCCATAGTATGTGGTGCACAACACATCCATGGACAAGACTCTGCTTAGCACGACCTGCAGACTCCCTGGGATACGACCTGCTCTGATACCAAGTTTGTCACACCCCACCTTAGGGGGTACGACTGGCACCTGGTGCCCTACTAGGACCTGACTTGCTCGACTGTTAAGCCTGGGCGCATCTGGCGCCTGGCTGGCTCTAATTCATATTTCTGGAAATAAAGGGCTATATAACGGCTGTAAACACAGCCCCCGGCCTATTGGCCTATAGCCTCCTGTACCTGTACTAGCAGCTGACCAGAAACATAGTAATTCAGGGGAACCTATGCGGGCTGACAAGGCCACCATGCTGTCTAGTTATCTGCAACTCAACGTAACATACTGAAAGCTACGTGACCGACAAGGTCACCACTACTGGTAAACTATGGCCCCACACGGCCAGCATACAAGAAAGAAAGAGTAAAGGCAACTATACAACTGCACGGCCTCACACGACCGGCTCATCTGACCATAGGGAATATATACAGACTGCAAGCCTCTAGGAACAGTGATAGAACTGATCGGGACAGGGCCCCGACCTACCCATAATATACAACAAAAAGAACTGAACTACACCTCTGAAATTCAGCCTCCGGATGACTGGAGCTGAATACTCAACCGCTGACAGGGAGTCACGTAGAATCGCCTGCTCGTCTATGAGTACCTGCAGGCAAGTAATGCAGCGCCCCACCGGGAGTCAGTACCGCTGGTACTGAGTATGTAAAGCAATAGCTGAAAAGATATTTGAAATCAATAACATAACTGACGAAACTGAAATAGAAAGAACTAGATTATCTGTCTGATGATGTAAATCGTACCTGTTCTCAATTATGCTGGGAGGGGTAGGTGTCGTATCTGGAGACGTATCATTCTACTACTATCCTACTCATGTATAATATAACATAGCATAACATACATAACATAACATAGCACACACAAACCTTACTCGGCCCCCATAAGCAGGGAGGTACAATCAACACAGAATCTATGCCCCTACCCCGGTCATCCCATCTACTATAGTGGCTGTAAGCATCCTGCCGGTCCCTGGGTATGCACTTGGGCTCGCTGAGCCCCTGACTATAACTGTACCTGAGTCCGAAGGACTCTAAAATCAACACCCCAGGCGTACCCGCTCGACGGGGGTGTATAAGGGCCGACCAAGGCACAATATGGGGAAACTGGCATCCCATCTTCGTCCCCTTGCGGGATGGCATATCACTCCATAGAGTGACTTATCCTCGTCCTCTGGCGGACGAGTCGATATAGCTATTAACCCTGGGCGGTCAGGGATGCTAGGTAATCCAACCCCAATCAATACAACGGTCTCAACTAGTCATGCTGTCTGTGTATCTCATAAGCTAAGGCTAACAGGGGTAAGGTATCATATGAATCACATGCTGAGCTAATAATAGTAATCTGTAAGTGTCTGATACATGCTGAGACAGGTAAGTACAAATATGAATATAGTCTCCTATCAAACTGTACTGGAGCAAAGGCTATACAAGAGGGTATTTCTACTGAAAGCTATGCTGTTTACTGAGTTTCTGTATTAGCATGATTTCCTATTTCTAACATGCTTCCTAAACCTTATTTAGTTACTATTCTATGTCTGGAATGCTCTACGGATACTGTACTACTTCGCGGGGTTTCAGCTGAACACAACAATACCTTAACATGGCATATTACATCACATACTGAATATACTGGGCAATCTTAATTACTTACGTCCGAATCTATATCATACGGATAGGTCTCGTACACGTGACAACCCAAAACTTCTCATATTGCACCAATATTCATAATAACACAATAATCGACTTCTGAACATTCTACTGGTCTGTAAATTACTATACTGCTTCAATGTTACTCAACTTGCCGAGGAAACTTAACTTTACATACCTTATCTTTGAATTATTCGTCCGTCGGACGAGGCTCGGCCGGTACTTCAACTATTTTCTCCCAACTGCATTCATAAATACGTCAATCAATACTAAATACAACTTTATTTCAAAAGGCAACGCCACTTTCGATATAGTTTATAGCCTAAACTTAGGCTTATCGAAAGACGGTCGAAAACTCGCTATTTTTCAGCGGCCCAGAAGGGAGAAGTATTCACTTCTCAGCTAGGAACACATAGACATTAATTTAGAGCAATTCTACTTACTTTAGTTTGGTGGCTCGCGGATTCGTCGGTCGTATTTCGCGAAACTAATTCCGTAGAAATGCTCTCTGCTGCTAAATACTCGGGTATCTGGGATTAATTTGAGTTTGGGCAGCGTTTAGCAGCGTAATCGGACGGAAATATATAATTTTCCTTCGTTTTCCTCTGTTCTCTGCGCTATTCTGGAAATTTTTAAGTATGAAATGATTTTAAACCGAAGTGGGGGCTTATATACTTGGGCCTGAACCTGGGCAACGTGTCACAGAGCCATCGCGGAGGCCTCACCTCCGTGACACGCTGCCATCGCGGAGGGGCTCTGCCTCGGCTCCTCCCGCGATGGTTTCGACGGGTTTCTCCTCCGATCTTTTCCCGGGCCTTTCCCTAGCACGTATGGCCTTCAAATATACTTAACCAACGTGCGAATAGGTCATCTAAGTGCCGGGAATTCTACGGGGTATAACATGTGAGTTTTGGCTGAGTTCAGTAGCCTTTTTGGTCACATTGTGTCGGAGGCTGGTGTACAGGCAGATACACAGAAAATTGAAGCAGTGAAGACATAGCCCAGACCTACCACTCCGATCGAAGTACGCAATCCCTGCGGTTAGCCGGGTACTACAGAGGGTTTGTGGAAGGATTTTCCACTTTAGCAGCACCTCTGACTAAATTGACACAGAAGGCAGCAAAGTTCCAGCAGATTGAGGCGTGTGAGCAGAACTTCTAGGAGTTAAAAGACAGGTGATCTTGGGCAGATTTATATGCCCAAGTGATACTCAAACGTATCATTTTCGCCTTGTTTATCGTGCAATGTGTATACATTTTCATGTAATTGGTAATAAAATATGAATTTATACTAACCAACATGATTAGCATTGTTTTGTAGGTAAAATGTGATTTCGAGGAGCTAAAATGCATGTTGGAACAATATCAGAGTTGGACTTGGATTCGAGCACGGAAAAGGCATTGGACTGCACCAAATAAAGGGGCTCCGCGATGGAGCCGTGTCACGCTTCCATCGCGGAGGCATTCTGCCTGGAGGGTGAAAAATTAGTCAAATTCCAGTGGAGCCTCGCGACAGCTCCGTGGCACGGTGGCAAGCCTCCGCGTTGCATGTCGTGCCACGTTGATGCTTTATTCCCAGACCCCAAATTTCTATTGAGGGTCCGCGTCCACGCCGTGTCACGGAGGCAGTGCTCCGCGATGCACTCCGTGACACGTTGCTTGTTATTCCGAGAAAAATTCCCACTAGTATAAATAGAGCACTTAAATGTATTTTTCATAATTCAGACTTGGTGGAGCAAGGACGCGGGTTACAGACAGTTGAGGGACGAAAAGGTCAGGGTTTTTTCTCTCCTTCTTTCTTCTTTCACTCAATTGTTTGTATGATTAACACTTGTTTTAGGATGATTAATCCACAAATGAGTGGCTAATTCCCTTCCTTGCTGAGGTTATGAACATTTGTGATGAATTTTGATTATTGAATTATATGGTTTTCATCTTCTTCTTCCATGTTGTTCTATTAATTCTTGTTCTTACTTCATTGGTGTGTGGCCGACATTAATGTATATCTAAAAAGTCCGATTTCACTCGAGAGAGCACGAAATTGGAAAGTTGTGAATTAATAGGGTATTGTTCTTAACTTGATTTGGGAAAATTGAGTTTTGATGTGCTTTCTTGATAGAAATATACTTGAGAGCCGTATTAGTCAAGCAAAATATGGTGCAACTGTTGCACACAAGCGGGCAATTTACCGGTCTCCCTCATGAAGACCCACAACAACATCTCCAAAACTTTTTGGAGATAAGTGACACTTATATACCCGCTGGAGTGTCACCTGATTATGTTCGGCTTACATTATTTTCGTTCTCATTACTTGGTGAAGCCAAGAGGTGGTTAAAAGATGAGCCACCAAATTCTATTTCAACGTGGGATGATCTTGCATGAAAGTTCTTGATAAGATTTTTTCCCTCTGGTAAAACAGCCAGACTTAGAAGTCAAATTCTAAGTTTCAAACAGAGGGAGGGGGAAAATTTGTATCAAGCCTGGGAAAGATTTAAATCCATGTTGCGGGACTGTCCTCATCATCATCAGTCCAATGAGGTGTTGGTGCACACATTTATTGAGGGTTTGGAACCCCATACCAAAATTTTGCTAGATTCAGCAGCTGGAGGGCAAGCGCTGGAAAAGACTTATGAGGAGCTGTACACTTTGCTAAACCGGATTTCACAGGGCAATCCAGAATGGAATGCTGATTCATCACGAGGTGGAGCAAGGAAAGCAGCAGGAGTGCTTGAAGTGGATAGATTTACAGCTATCGCTGCACAGATAGCTGCCTTGTAGAATCAATTGAACAACCACTTCAACAACATGACTTTGAACCAGCCTTCAGCTTCAGTCAATGCGGTCCAGCAAATGTGGTGTGAAGTGTGTGGAAGCAGTGAGCACTCAGCTGAGTGCTGTGGAGCAAACCCAGATTCGGTTAACTTTGTGGGCAATGCACAAAGAAATCAACAGCAGTATGGTAGTGGCTACAATTCAAATTGGAGGAACCATCCGAATTTTTCATGGGGTAGCAATAGCCATCAGGGCCAAAGTTCGGGTCAGGGTATGCAAAGAAATCAAGGAGGGCAACAGAACTACCAATCTCAATTCAGAAATCACAATGCCCCTCCTCCACCACCATCATCTAGCATTGAGGAGATGTTCAAGACCATGATCGCTAACCAGGCGCAATTGCAGGCTGACTATGTTAAATTGGCAGCCGAAGTGAAAAATAATCAGTTAGCGACCAAGGCTCTTGAGTATCAATTTGAGCAATTTGCTAGTGCCCAAAATACAAGGCCCAGAGGAGGATTGCCTAGCGACACGGATACGAATCCGAAGCAGGTAAATGCAGTGACCACAAGGAGTGGTTTGCAGCTGAAGGAGGTGGAACCAGAAAGACCACCCCAAAACTCGGGAGCAGCAGAAGTTGAGGGGGAGCAAAGTTCGGAAAGGGGGAAGACCAAAGAAGCTGAATCAGAAAGACCTCCACCCCCGTTCCCTCAACGACTCAAGAAACACAAGGAGGAGGCGTGTTTCAAGAAATTCATGGAGGTGCTTAAACAGGTACATGTTAATTTACCTCTTGTTGATGTCTTGCAAGGAGTGCCTAAATATGCCAAATACATTAAAGACATTGTGGCCAACAAAAGTCGTTTTACTGAGTATGCCACGGTGGCTTTGACGGAGGAGTGCACTTCCCGGATCCAAAATAGACTGCCTACGAAGCTAAAAGACCCTGGAAGTTTTACTATCCATCTTACTATCGGGCAGAGCATCCGAGCTCGTGGATTGTGTTTGGGGGCGAGCATAAATCTGATGCCATCTTCGGTATTCAGAAAGTTGGGTCTAGGGAGTCCTAGACCTACAACCGTAATCTTGCAGTTGGCAGACCGATCCTTAGCTAGGCCGGATGGCATTGTTGAGGATGTGCTTGTGCAAGTAGGCTCCCTAATTTTTCCGGTAGATTTTATTGTTTTGGATTTTGAACTAGACGCGGAAGTCCCATTTATTTTGGGACGACCCTTCTTGGCAACCGGGAAAGCATTAATCAACGTAGCTGCGGGTCAACTTACAATGCGAGCACATGACAAGGTAGAGGTGTTCGATGTGTACAAAGCACCCAAGCTCCCGATGGTGAATGAAGAACTCTCGGTGATCAATGTAATTGATCATGGTAATGTTAAGCAGATGAATGAATCTCGAGAGTTGATGGGAAGACCACCGGATAGGTGTGAGCACTACTGGGGGGAGGACAATGATCATGAGAAATCGTCCATCACCCTAGCGGACAATTGAACGCAAATGATGTCGAGCCGCTATGGTAAACCAGGCACTGCACGGGAGGCAACCCGTGAAAAATAATTTTTTTCTTTCATTTTGTAAAGTATAATAGATTTTTCTTTTTCTTGTTCTTGATTTATTACAAAAATTTTTTATTTTAGTTAGTACTTTTTTATTTTAATTAGGTGAAACCTATTAATCTAACCAATTTTGTTTAGTGAGATGATTTTGAGGTCAAACGGAGAAAAATGTGCACGGAATCGTGAAGGAAAAGGCGAGGTATGAAAAAAAATTAAAAAAATGTTGAAGACAGTGAGCTGGGGCGATAGCTCCGTGTCACGGAGGAGGACCTCCGCGTTACCCTCCGTGACACGTTGAAGTGTAATCTGTAAATTTTAAAATTTCCAGAGGGCTATCACGATGGCTCCGTGTCACGGAGGCAGTGCACCGCGATGCACTCCGTGACACGTTGCCATATAAATTGTGACGGGTCACACCGGGTTGCCGGGTGACCCGCGTGTTTTCTACATTTTAAACCCCCGATTTCGCCCCTTTTTCCCTCATTTTTAATTCCCTCCGCGACCAAACATCCCTAAATCCCTTCCCCATCAACGTGCCACGGTCTAAGGCAAAGAATTACCAAGTTTTCTTCGGTTCTTCAACTACGAGGTATGTTTTCCGATTCTCTCTCAAGTTTTTGTCGATTTTATTCGAATTTAAGCATGGGAGGTGAGATAAATCACCCTAAATCAAATTTTAGCATGAAGTTGAGTTATTTATTGATTGATAAATGTTTGGAATGTTGTAATGAGAGTTTGAACTTGTCGATTGCATGAATTATTCGAATTTGCTTGCGAAAATCAATTCTAGGGCTGTGTTGTTGAAATCGAAATTGGTAATGTGTTGAATTTGTGAATTATATGCCGGGGTGTGCTTGTGAAATGAGATAAGTCGTTGTAAGAAATTGTTTAAATATGAATAGACGACGAATTCTCGGGTTTTGGGGAAAATGTTGAAAATTGTTCAAATTGGGTTGGTTGTATAGGTTCACATGTATATATTTTTTGTTGTCGTTTTTGTTTCGTTGTTTTTAGTTGCTAAGTGCGATGGTTGAATTGCTAGAGATGGTAGTGATTGGGATTAGCTGTAAGAAGTCTGAGTAGTACGCTAAAGTTATACCGTCGAATTTTTCTTTGTTGAACGCACTAAGCATATTTGTATAGTTGTTTATTTTGGTGTAAATAAAGTTATTCTTGCCGAATTGTTATCACTGTAGCTAAGGACTAAGTGTGGGGTAAACTTAGCGTAACCCGACCTTAGCTGAAGCTAATATTCATTTAGCTTGACATTGCGTTTGTTTATTTGTGTTGACAGACAAAATGGCAAGCAGCAAGATAAAGGTAAGGGTGCATCAACTTCAGGCACCGGAAGAAAGCGACTTAGACTGGGCACAGCAGTCCCAGCTACACCAGCAGTTCCACGCGGCCAGCGCCGCCAATACGGAACTAGGTGGGTAACTGATGAGGGGAAGAAGTGGCATGCTAAGCACAAAGAAAACAAATACTTCCCCGAGGAGCATATTGCATGGGAACCATTAGCACAGGAGTTCCCCCGAATAGTTCAAAGGATCGAGGCAGCTGGGCTCAGCTTCATATTTCAGGAGCCCAGGAATGCAACCTACACTTGGAACGGGAGTTCTATGCTAATTGGAACCCGGCAATCAGAAGCCACACCATCAAGATCAGAGGGCAGATAGTCACTCTGGAACCCCAATAGCTAAATGCCATCATCGGAGTGCGGGACACAAATGCCCACGTTCTCCGCCAGCTGAACATCACCCCACCGTATGCCGACATTAGACGCACACTGTGTGGGGCTAGATCCACAGCCAGATGGAGCAGACATAAATAAAGGGGTTACCACCAGACTCTGCCATATTCTCAAATGAACAGGGAGGCCTGAATCTAGCTGAAGATAGTCTGCTCGTGCCTAATCCCGGTGGTACACATGACTGATGTGACCCGGGACCGTGTTTGCCTGGTGTATGCCCTGATGAAAGGGCTGGAGATTAATGTTGGGGGCGGTCATCATATCCGCCATGAAGAGAGCCCGACTACACCAGGGCCACAGGTATGGGTTCGGTGGACTACTCACCACATTTCTCCGGGGCCTCGACGTCGAGGAAGAGGCTTTGGATTACATCCCGCAGTTGGAGCGGCGAGCCTTGGACGTGACCAAAACTAAGGCTCCCGTGGGCTGACACTTGGCGAGCGACATGCTCGTGACGACCAGTACATGGCACGGATGTTTGGAATGCAAATGCTCCAGCTCAGGATTGGTGGGAGACCAGCCACGGAGGAGGAGCTATGGCAGCTCGACCTGGATTACCCGTTTGGCGAAAACGCCAGGGCTCTATGCCGAGTGGGGCCAGCATTTGTAGAGCCCACTGACGATGATGTCCCCACGGACGAGGAGACACGCCGGGAGGACTCCGATGTGGAGTCCGATGATGATGACGGAGGCGACTCGGACATGGGCGATGAGGCAGCAGTACCTGATGAAGAAGTGGAATATTTTGACTGATCAGGGAGTTCCACCACCCAATTTTGTGATTTTTAATTTTTGTGAACACTGGGGACAGTGTTCGGTTTAAGTGTGGGGTGGGGAGTAGTTAGGTGCTGGGGCTGGGCTGGTTTGCTTGTATGCCTTCCTCTGTTTTGTATGTATGTTTCCATGTGTTTGTGAATTTGCAACTTGTTCTGTATTTGTACATGTTGGTGGAATTGATGTGTGTTGTGGAATGTTGATGTTGCCAGCTAAGTCTGTGAAAATTTTTGTAAATATTTTCATATTTTTTTTCTATCGAAATGATTGATATTTTTAAAATATTGCGAAAATATTTTGTTCATATTAAAATATTTTGTAAATAAGTTTTCCATCGAAATGATCGATGTGTTGCAAAATTTTTCAATTTTTATTTTTTTGGGTTTCTTGGCGTTTGTTTTCGGTTCTTTTACCGAGAATAGTCCTATTGAACCGACGTCATAGTTAGTGACCGTTCCCTATGATGGATGGATGACGACCGTCTTAAGGGAAATGTAGTCAGTAGGAGTAGTGATTTTAATTTATTTTCAGTTTTTTTCTTTGGTGGATTGCATCACGGAACCTGTAGTTACTATATGGTTGTGAAATGTTGGTGCGTGTTATACCTGATATTCAAAATGCAAAGGTGATTCATATGAAAGCATGCAATTTTGTAAATATGTTGAGATACCTAGGCTGTAGAGTTCGATTCGGTGTGATTGAGGCTTAATTTTTGAATTCATGTAATTAGCTAATTGAAGAGTCTGTCAATGCATCTTGAATCGAGCATGTGCATGAAGTGTGAAGTGAGGTATTGTTATTCCATGCTATTGTAAAGTGTCTAGAACTTGCCTGGTGTGTGTACAAAACGAAATGAAGGAGGTGTAGTGTTGGAAAGGATGTAGGCATTTCTTTGTTTTAACCGAGAGTTTCTATTTTTTCTTGTCATACTCCCCTTTTGATGTGATTATACACCCTAGTCAGCCCGTTGAGCCTTTAGCCTATTATTTCTTTCTTTTGTCCAAAAAGCTTAAACTGAGCTTAATTCTTTCTTTTCATTAGCCGTAAAGTCTATACAAAACTCTTAAGCGCTTAAGAAAAGAAAATAATTTTCCCAAAGTGTCAAAGAGTGAGAATGGTGAGAAGAAAAAGAAAAGCAGAGTGAGGAAAGAAAAGAAAAGGTTGAAGTTGCACTTGCTATAACTAAATGATAATGAAGGTGCATGAAAAACCTTTGTTTTCGTGGCAAGTGTGCTTGATGAAATGGGCCATACGAAAGTAAATCATCATGAATGGGATGATGGAAAAAAAAGAAAAGAGAGAAACAATGTCCATGAGTTGATGGGAATGAGTTGAAAAGGCGCTTAAGGATGCTAGTGGCTATTATTGGCTAATCCAATATATACTAGTTCCATAGCGTCCATTACAACCCATTAAAGTCCTACGTGATCTTACATTGCATTTCTTTATATTAGTGGAGTAATACACTAAGGGCAAGCTTATGGGTCATGACATGATGCATGTGAATTCTTTTGGGAGAGAGAGTGAAATTAATTTTTACATGCCCCTACTTGAATGTTTGTGTGTCACATGAGCAAAAAGGGGGAAATTCTCTTGAGTTGTGAGGGCACATGCTTGATGAAAGATTGATTTTCGTGTCGGATATCTTGATTAGCTGATTTGCATGAGTTTGCCGATATCGAGAGTCGATTCTTAAAGTCTAGGAAGTCTTGATGTATTAAAGGTCATTGCATTGTTAAGACCAGGCATGTTTTCTTGATGATTCGCAATATTGAATGATCGGTATGACCGTAGCTCAAATTGTCGCACCATAGTGGCGAAGGTTGGGATGTAATTTGCATGAATTGTGTGTTTGTTGTTCGAGGACGAACAAGGATTTAAGTGTGGGGTAAGTGATCTTGGGCAGATTTATATGCCCAAGTGATACTCAAACGTATCATTTTCACCTTGTTTATCGTGCAATGTGTATACATTTTCATATAATTGGTAATAAAATGTGAATTTATACTAACCAACATGATTAGCATTGTTTTGTAGGTAAAATGTGATTTCGAGGAGCTAAAATGCATGTTGGAACAATATCGGAGTTGGACTTGGATTCGAGCACGAAAAAGGCATTGGACTGCACCAAATAAAGGGGCTCCGCGATGGAGCCGTGTCACGCTGCCATCGCGGAGGCATTCTGCCTGGAGGGTGAAAAATTAGTCAAATTCCAGTGGAGCCTCGCGACAGCTCCGTGGCACGGTGGCAAGCCTCCGCGTTGCATGTCGTGCCACGTTGTTGCTTTATTCCCGGACCCCAAATTTCCAGTGAGGGTCCGCGTCCATGCCGTGTCACGGAGGCAGTGCTCCGCGATGCACTCCATGACACGTTGCTTGTTATTCCAGGAAGAATTCCCACTAGTATAAATAGAACACTTAAATGTATTTTTCATAATTCAGACTTGGTGGAGCAAGGACGTGGGTTACAGGCAGTTGAGGGACGAAAAGTTCAGGGTTTTTTATCTCCTTCTTTCTTCTTTCACTCAATTGTTTGTATGATTAACACTTGTTTTAGGATGATTAATCCACAAATGAGTGGCTAATTCCCTTCCTTGCTGAGGTTATGAACATTTGTGATGAATTTTGATTATTGAATTATATGGTTTTTCATCTTCTTCTTCCATGGTGTTCTATTAATTCTTGTTCTTACTGCATTGGTGTGTGGCCGACATTAATGTATATCTAAAAAGCCCGATTTCACTCGAGAGAGCACGAAATTGGAAAGTTGTGAATTAATAGGGTATTGTTCTTAACTTGATTTGGGAAAATTGAGTTTTGATGTGCTTTCTTGATAGAAATATACTTGAAAGCCGTATTAGTCAATTTAGGAACCGGAATTGTATTGCTAGGTCATGAATTGCATTTGATCACAGAAATGTAGACGGATCGTTTATGATTCTTAAGTGAGATTAAATACGAGAGTTTTAATCTCTTGGCTAATGTTCTTGGCTAGCAACTGGAAGAAGGGATTAACCAATTTATGATGATAATCAGTTCATTACATGTTCTTAACCTTGGCATGCTCATATCCATAGTTTAAATTCAAAGTAAATAGTTGTCAGTAGTTTTAGTACATAATTTATAAAACAAACTTTTCAATTGTTGGTTACGTTGTTGTCAGCATATTTAGAAGTGAGATAGAATATAGTATACTTAAGCAATTTTCACTTATCCAGAGTCTCCTTGGATCGATACTTGGCTTACTTAAGCCACTTACTACTTGTTTGACCACGTGCACTTGCGTGTCGGTTTATAACCCCAACCAAAGCACCGAACAACAGGTTAACATCAGCTCCAGTGTTAGTATCGCTAGAAGGTACAGAGGGTTGATGCAGCACGGTAAAGTAATGGCTTATGCTTTCAGGCAGATGAAGAAACATGAAAAGAATTATCTTACCCATGACCTGGAGTTAGCTGCAGTAGTTTATGCCTTACAGAGTGAATATTTTGTATCACCCAGGAAGGGCTAATGTGGTAGCAGATGCCCTTAGCCGTAAATCTATGGGGAGTTGGCATACTTGCAGCCTGAACAGCGAGAATTGGCCCGAGAATTACACCAGTTAAGCCGGTTTAGCCGTTCACATAGCAGAAATAAAGGACAACAGAGCGGTAATACATAATGTCGCAGTGTTGTCTTTAGTGGTGGAAGTAAAGGAACGGCAGTATGGAGACCCTAGCCGGGTTCAACTTGAACACAAGGTTCAGCAAGGAGAGGTGACATATTTTCAGATAACCGGGGATGAAGTGTTGCGATGTAAAGGCCGCATTTGTGTTCCAGATATTTTGGGGCTTCGCCAGCAGATTATGAGCGAGGCGCATTACGCTCGCTATTCTCTCCACCCAGGCGCGACGAAAATGTACCATGATATCAAAGAAAACTACTGGTGGCCAGGTATGAAAAGAGAAATTGATGAATTTGTAGCTCAGTGTCCTAACTGCCAACAGGTGAAAGCAGAACATCAGAAACCAGACGGTTTGACCCAGGACATAGTTGTGCCTCTCTGGAAATGGGAAGCAGTAAACATGGACTTGGTAGCAGGATTACCCCATACCAGGCATAGACATGATTCAATCTGGGTAATTTTTGACATACTGATGAAATCAACCCATTTCGTGCCAGTAAAAGCTACTTTCTCTGCCAAAGATTACACCGAATTGTATATCAGAGAAATAGTTAGATTACACGGTGTTCCAGTATCTATTATCTCTGATAGAGGAGCACAGTTTACGGCTAGATTCTGGCAGTCGTTTCAGAGAGGTCTGGGAACGCATATTAATCTGAGCACAACATTCCACCCTCAGACAGATGGGCAGGCTGAGCGCACTATTCAAATGCTCGAAGATATGTTGCGAGCGTGTGTGCTGGATTTCGGTGGTAGCTGGGATGAGCATTTGCTGTTAATTAAATTTGCTTATAATAACAACTATCACTCAGCTATCCAGATGGCGCCTTTCGAGGTATTATACGGGCGAAAATGTAAATCGCCGATTGGTTGGTTTGAAATAGGAGAATCAGCGTTGGTTGGCCCAGACATTGTTCAGCAGTCAGAGGAAAAGGTAAAGCTTATCCGAGAACTCTTACTAACTACACAGAGCCGCCAGAAATCATATGCAGATGTGCGGCGCAGAGACTTGGAATTTGATGTAAATGACTGGGTATTTCTAAAAGTATCTCTGATGAAAGGGGTGATGAGATTCAGCAAGAAAGGTAAGTTCAGCCGAGGTTTGTTGGGCCTTATCAGATCCATCGAAGGATAGGCCGAGTAGCATATGAGTTGAACTTGCCGCCGGAATTAGAATCCGTTCATCCAGTCTTCCATGTGTCTATGCTAAGGAAATGCATAGTAGACCCATCAAGAGCAGTCTCAATCCAGGATATCTAGGTTACAGAAAAGCTGGCCTAAGAGGAGGATCCAGTAGCTAGCCTAGATAGACAGATTCGCAGATTGAAGACTGAAGATATTGCGTCTGTCCAAGTGTTTTGGCGTGACAGGAACCGAGAGGAGATGATGTGGGAAGCTGAGGAAGATATGAAAGCTAAATATCCTCATTTATTCCAGGACTAGTCAGGCG
The DNA here is from genome assembly GCA_035772735.1 of Datura wrightii. Taxonomy (NCBI): domain Eukaryota; kingdom Viridiplantae; phylum Streptophyta; class Magnoliopsida; order Solanales; family Solanaceae; genus Datura; species Datura wrightii. The sequence goes on from JASDFA010000001.1 coordinate 19,184,353, forward strand.
ACAGGTATGTCTGTATTATTACTTATGCAATACCTTATAGTTGTGTATGAATAAATGAGAAAGATTGATGCTTAGCTATCTAGTGAATCCTATAGTATTGTGTGCAGTACCTGTATTGGACTTTTCTGCGTTTCAGGTTTTTGGTATAGTCCATATTACAGGGGAGACTCTGCCAAAAATTTTCTAAACAAGTAAGTTAAGAAGTCCTCTAGATAGCAGTTTCCATTCGAGGACAAATGTTCTTAAGGGGGGGAGAATGTTATACCCCGTAAGATTTCCGACACCTAGATGGCCTATTCGCACGGTGATTAAGCATATTTGAAAGCCATACGTGCTAGAGAAAGGCCCGGAAAAGGATCGGACGGATAGCCTGTCGAACCATCGCGGAAGGAGCCGAGGCAGAGCCCCTCCGCGATGGCAACGTGTCACGGAGGTAGAGCCTCCGCGTTGGCTCCGTGACACATTGGGCCTGTCCAGGCCCAAGTATATAAAGCCCCCACTTCGGTTTGTGAGGTCATATCTCTTATTTAATTTCCATAAAACACAGAGAAACAGAGTGAGGCGAGAGAGGTAATGTATTATCGTTCGATTACGCTGTCAAACGTAGTCTAAACTCAAATTAACCTCAGATACCGAGGTATTTACTAGTAGAGAGCATTCCTACGGATTTAGTTTCGCAAAATACGGCCGACGAATCGTCGAGCTACCGGACTAAGGTAAGTGGAATTGCTCCAAACTAGTGTCTATGTGTTCCTAGCTGTAAAGTGAGTACTTCTCTCTTCTGGACTTCTGGAAAATAGCAAGTTTTCGACCATCTTTCGATAAGCCTAAGTTTAGGCTATATTATATCGAAAGTAATGTCGTCCTTCAGAATAAAGTTGTATTTAGTACTGATTGACATATATATAAATGCATTTGGGAGAAATAACTGAAAAACTAACCGAGCTACGCCAGTTAGTCGGGAAATCAGAAGCGAAGGTATGTAAAGCTAGTTTCCTCGGCAAGGTAGTAATCTTGGTATAAGTAAAGTAGTCTAAAGGCCAGTAGAATGTTCGGAAGTCGTGTGTTATGTTTATTACGAATGTTGGTACGATATTGGAAGCATCATGTTATGTATAGCGTGAAACTTGCTAGCACGATATAAATTCTGATACGAGTGTTAGAAACAGTACAACATGTCCAGTATGTGATTTAGCAAAGAATGTTAGGATATTATCGTATTCAGTTGAAACCCAGTAAAGCAATGTAATTACCTGTAAGGTATCTCAGAAGTAGAATGATAGGTTAAAATGAGGTTTAGAAAGCATGTTAGAAATAGTAAATCATGTTACTATAGAGACTCAGTTATACAACATGATTTCCAGCAGAAAAACTATATCTTGTTCAACACTAGACTCAGTACAGTATGGCAGAAGATTATATTTATACATATATATACTATTATCAGTCCCAGCACGTATTAGATACGTACATATCACTATCACTAGTTCAGCATACAGTATGTACAAATACTTTATTATCATTAGCTTTGGTATGTGGTATATCCAGATAGTACTACTAGTTGAGACCACTGTATTGTCTTGGGGTTGGATTACCTAGCATCCCTGACCGCCCCAGGGTTAATAGCTGTATCGACTCGTCCGCCAGAGGACGAGGATATGTCGCTCTACGGAGTGGCATGCCGTCCCACAGGGGACGAAGATGGGATGCCAGTTTTCCCCATATTGTGCCTTGGTCGGCCCTTATACACCCCCGTCGAGCGGATACGCCCGGGTGTTGATTCAGGAGTCCTCCAGACTCAGGTACAGTTATAGTCAGGGGCTCAGCGAGCCTAAGTGCATACCCAAGGGACTGGCAGGATGCTTATAGTTATTATAGGAGATGGGACGACCGGGGTAGGGGTGTAGATTGCGTGTTGTTTGTACCTCCCGACTTATGGGGGCCGGGCAAGGTTTGTGTGTGCTATGCTATGTTATGTTATGTTATGCCATGTTGCACTAGATATGAGTAGATCGACAGTAGAACGATACATCTCCAGGTATGACTCCAACTCCTTCCAGTACAAGTTAAGAGCAGGCATAGCTTTATATTTTCAGTCAGTTAAGTCTATTCCTTCTTATTTCAGTTTCAGCAGTTGTGTTGTTGTATTCAGATATTCCCTTCAGTTATTGTTTTACATACACAGTACCAGTGGTACTGACGCCCAGTGGGGCGCTGCATTACTTGCCTGCAGATACTCATAGACGAGGGGTCGATACCTCATGATTCCAGCCAGCTCACAGGGTCATCAGCTCCAGTCATCCGGAGCTAGATAGCTAGAGGTTTTTCCCTTTCTTTTGTTGTACAGCATGGTTAGGCCAGGGCCCTGTCCCGACCATCTTATCAGTATTCTTAGAGGCTTGCAGTCTGTATATATTTCCCTGTGGTCAGTTGAGCCGGTCGTGTGAGGCCGTGCAGTTTGTTATAGCTGTTTAGCATTTCAGTTTATGTTGGCCGTGTGAGGCCTGAGTTTGACAGTAGTGGTGACCTTGCCGGTCACGTAGCCTTACAGTAGTCTCGTGTTGAGTTATAGATAATTAGACAGCATGGTGGCCTTGTCGATCCGCATAGGCTCCCTTATATTGAGATGTTTCTGGTTAGCTGTTGTTACAGGTACAGGTGGCTATAGGCCCAGTTGGCCGGAGGCTGTGTTTACAGCCGTTATATAGCCCTTTGTTTCCAGAAATTTGAGTTAGAGCCAGCCAGGCACCAGATGTGCTCAGGCTCAGTAGTCTAGCAGTTCAGGTCCTAGTAGGGCACCAAGTGCCAGTCACACCCTCAAGGCGGGGTGTGACACCAACATTCTACATTGGCATAATGTGGCGCTATCCAATCCATACCCATAATTGCTTCAAAGTCAATGATTTCTAGCTCCACTAAATCTTCTAAAGTCAGACGACCAACAACCTTTACCCTGCAACCCCGGTAGATCTGTTTGGTTATAATAGAATCGCCGATGGGTGTAGACACTAAAAAGGGTCGCTGAAGCAATTCTGGCGTTATACCGAACTTCCAGGATACTAATGGTGTAACATAATACAAGGTGGAACCTGGGTCTATCAAAACATAAACTAAATGAAAACAAATGTGCAGCATACTTGTCACAACATCCGATAATGACTCCAACTCCTTTCGCCCCGGTAAAGCATATGTGCGATCCAGACCAGTGCCTGAAATAGATGCCCCTAACTTGCCTCGGCCTCAGCCGGCTGGAGGTGAGGGCCTGCCCCCTGCTGGAGGTGCTGGGGCACGTTACCCTACTAAAGACCTATCTTGTTGGTCCCGATCACCCTGACCTCTAGCTGGACAGTCTCTCATCATGTAACCCTCTTGTCCACAGGTGTAAAAAGCAGTAGAACTATACCTGCATGCCCCAAGATGATGTTGACTACAGATAGGACAACATGGAAAGGTAAGTCTGCTCTGCTCTGACCCCCTCTGCTGCTGCGAGCCCGATACGCGTGAGCTCTCGTTGGGTCCTGATCGCCCCCTGTGGTCAAATCTACCACCCTACTGCTGCTGTGGAGGCGGGGGTCTAAGCGGTTTGCCTGACAGTCGTGGCCTAGGTCCTCCCTAAAGATCTGCCTGGGTGTCACTAGGTCTAGCCCTACAGCGTTGCTCCTGTTTACCCTCTCTATCTCCCGCATTCGTTGTCTGATCCCCTCAATACTCTGAGCAAATTCCTGAATACGGGCGATATCCATGTCCTTTCGCAGCGTAGCTGTAACACAAGTCTCCACATACTCTAAATGCATCCCCATGATAAACCTGTGCAATCTAGCTGGCATAGTTTCTATGAAAGTTGGTGCATATTGGGCCAAAGAATCAAATCTCATAGCATACTCCCGAACACTCTTCGATCCCTGCTCTAGATGCAAAAACTGATCTACCAGAGCCTGTCGAATTTCCTGCAGCAAATAATGATCTAGGAAGGCTTCTGAAAAACTGGACCAAGTCGGAGGGGGAACATCTCTACCTCGGGACCTTTCCCAACTCTCGTACCATAACACTGCTATATCCCATAATTGAAATACCGCTAACTCAACCGACTCCGCAGGCGTAGCATGCATCACCTTAAAAATCCGCTGTAACTGGTCCAAGAAGTCCTGAGGGTCCTCATCTCGGTCCATCCCTGTAAACAGCGGGGGACTCAGAGCGAAGAACTCTCAGACCCTCAAACTACCAGGTCCTCCCAAAGACGCAGCAACCATAGGTGCCACTGTCTGACGCTACGTAGCCATCATCTGAGCTAATATGAGGGTATTGGTATAGGAATTTCTAGAGGTGGTGGTGACACATCTGCCACTCTGGACGGCTCCTGGCATGGAGGAGAATGCTGGGGAGATCAAAGTGAAAGCTCCCTATCGCCCTCAGATCGGGTTGGCGCTGACTGAGGCACCCTACTAGTGCCTTCTCCTGCCGCTATATCTTGCTTTTGGCTGGTCATAATCTGTTGCATGTCCAATATTTTTCTGTAAGCAAGAAGAATATAGTAAGCTTAGGGACTCAACCCTATAAAACACTACTCTATAGCACGACCTGCAGAGAAAGAAAAGTAACCACCCTAACATTTCTCGCAGCCTCCTGTCTATAGAATGTGGTGCACAATACATCCATAGACAAGACTCTACTTGACACGGCTTGTAGACTCCCTTGGATACGACCTACTTTGATACCAAGTTTTTCATGCCCCACCTTGAGAGGCATGATTGGCATCTAGTGCCACCTTGGAATCTGACTGACCTGGCTAGGCTTATACACGTCTGGTGCATGCCTGCAGCTCAATTTAAAAAAACAACGAGCTATATCTCGGTTGTAAATACAAGCTCCGGACGACAAGGCCATATAGCCACGTGTAACATAAAACAGCTAACCAATAACAAGCAATAAAAAGGGAATCTTATGCGGGCCGATAAGACCATCATGTTGTCTAGTTTTAGCAGACTGAAAATCAGGCAACTATAACTATACTATAGCCGAAAAAGCCACTATCTAACAGCTAAACTGTCACACCCCGCCTTGGGGGGTATGACTGGCACCTGGTGCCCTACTAGGACCTAACCTGCTGGACTGTTAAGCCTGGGCACATCTGGCGCCTGGCTGGCTCTAACTCACATTTCTGGAAACAAAGGGCTATATAACGGCTGTAAATACAGCCCCTGGCCCATTGGCCTATAGCCTTCTGTACCTGTACTAACAGCTGACCAGAAACATAGTAATTCAGGGGAACCTATGCGGGCCGACAAGGCCACCATGCTGTCTAGTTATCTGCAATTCAATCGTAACGTATTAAAAAGCTACGTGACCGGCAAGGTCACCACTACTGATAGCTATGGCCCCACACGACCATCACAATAGAAAGAAGGAATGCTAACAACTGTACAACTGCACGGCCTCTCACGACCGGCTCATCTGACCACAGGGAATATAAATAGACTACAAGCCTCTAGGAAGGATAATAGAAATGATCGGGACAGGGCCCCGACCTACCCGTACTGTACAACAAAAAGAACTGGACTACACCTCTAGAAATTCAGTCTCCGGATGACAGGAGCTGAATACTCAACCGCTGATGGGGATCACGGGGTATCGCCTGCTCGTCTAAGAGTACCTGCAGGCAAGTAATGCAGCGCCCCACTGGGCGTCAGTACCGCTGGTAATGAGTATGTAAAGCGACTGAAATAACATAACTGAAAACAACACCTGGAAGCAATAATATGACTGATGAAGCTGAAGTAGAAGGAATAACTTAACTATCTGATAATGTAAACCCTACCTCCTCTCAATCTTTAGTGGAAGGGATAAGAGTCGTACCTGGAACGTATCGTGCTACTGCTGATCTACTTGTAGCTAACATAACATGACATAACATGAAATAACATAACATAGCACACACAAACCTTACCCGGCCCCCATAAGCCGGGAGGTACAACCAACACAGAATCTATACCCCTACCCCGGTCATCCCATCTCCTATAGTGGCTGTAAGCATCCTGCCGGTCCCAGGGTATGCACTTGGGCTCGCTGAGCCCCTGACTATAACTGCATCTGAGTCCGGAGGACTCCTGCATCTGCACCCGGGCGTATCCGCTCGACTGGGGTGTGTAAGGGCCGATCAAGGCACAAATATGGGGAAAAACTGGCATCCCATCGTCGTCCCCTGGTGGGACAGCATGCCACTCCGTAGAGTGACGTATCCTCGTCCTCTGGCAGACGAGTCGATACAGCTATTAACCCTGGGCGGTCATGGATGCTAGGTAATCCAACCCCAAACAATACAACGGTCTCAACTGGTAATACTATCTGTGTATCTCACATGCTGAGGCTACTAGGGGTAAAGTATCATATATATTACATGCTGGGCTAATGATAGTAATCTGTACGTATTTAATACGTGCTGAGGCAGGTAAAGATATATAAATATGAATATAGTCTCCTGCCGGGCTGTACTGGGCAAATGCTATATAAAGTAATGTTTCTACTGAAAACTCTATTGTTTACTAAGTTTCTGTATACACTATATGCTGGACTAGTGATAGAAATAAGTACATACTTAACACATGCTGAGGCTAGAAGTACTATCTATGTATGTACGAATATAATCTTTCTGCTAAACTACGCTGTATACTGACTTTCTATAGTAACATGATTTACTAATCCTGACATGCTTTCTGAACTTCATTTTAGTCTGCTATTCTATTTCTGAAGTGCTTTACGGGTATTGCATTACTATACGGGGCTTCAACTGAATACAACCATATCTCAACATGGCATATCACATTACATACTGAGTATACTGGGCAATCTCTAACACTTGCGTTAGAATCTGTATCATACTGATAGGTTTCATATACATTACAACCCAATGTTTCTCACATTGTACCAATATTCATAATAACGCAATACTCGACTTCTGAACATTCTACTGGTCCGTAATTTATTACACTATACTGATATTACTTAACTTGCCGAAGGAAACTAACTTTACATACCTTCTCTTGAATTATTCGTCCGTTGGACGAGGCTCGGCCGGTACTTCAACTATTTTCTCCCAACTGCATTCATAAATACGTCAATTAATACTAAATACAGCTGTATTGTAAAGAGCAACGTTACTTTCGATATAGTTTATAGCCTAAACTTAGGCTTATCAAAAGACGGTCGAAAACTCGCTATTTTTCAGCGGCCCAGAAGGGAGAAGTATTCACTTCTCAGCTAGGAACACATAGACATTAATTTAGAGCAATTCTACTTACTTTAGTTCGGTGGCTCGCCGATTCGTCGGCCGTATTTTGCGAAACTAATTCCGTAGAAATGCTCTCTGCTGTTAAATACTCGGGTATCTGGGATTAATTTGAGTTTGGGCAGCGTTTGGCAGCGTAATCGGACGATAATTTATAATTTTCCTTCGTTTTCCCTCTGTTCACTGCGTTTTCTTGAAATTATTAAGTGATGAAATGATTTTAAACCGAAGTGGGGGCTTATATACTTGGGCCTGAACCTGGGCAACATGTCACGGAGCCATCGCGGAGGCCTCACCTCCGTGACACGCTGCCATCGCGGAGGGGCTCTGCCTCGGCTCCTCCCGCGATGGTTCAACGGGTTTCTCATCCGTTCTTTTCCCGGGCCTTTCCCTAGCACGTATGGCCTTCAAATATGCTTAACCAACGTGCGAATAGGTCATCTAAGTGCCGGGAATTCTAGTGGGTATAACATTCTCCCCCCCTTAAGAACATTCGTTCTCGAATGTACACTGTCATCTAGAGGACTACTTACTTTACTTTCTAGAAAAATTTCGGCAGAGTTTCCCCTGTAATATGGACTATCGCAAAAACCTGAAACGCAGAAAAGTCCAACACAGGCACTGCACACACTATTCTAAGATCCACTGGACAACTAAATATCGCTTCTTCTTTCTCATTTACAACATACAACCATAAAGTACTGTATAAATAATGATACGGACATACCTGTCGTCTGACTATGCCTGAAATAGGTGAAGGTATCTGATTTTCATGTCTTCTTCAGCCTCTCACGTCATTTCCTCCCGATTTCTGTTACGCCACAATACCTTGACAGATGCAACATCTTTAGTTCTCAGCCTGCGAATCTGTCTGTCTAAGATAGCTACGGGAACCTCTTCATATGCTAACTCTTCTGTGACCTGGACATCCTGAACTGGAACTACTGTAGAAGGGTCCCCTACGAACTTCCTTAACATAGAAACATGGAATACTGGGTGAACCGACGCTAACTCTGGAGGCAAGTTTAACTCGTATGCCACGCGGCCTATTCTCCGCCGAATCTGATACGGCCCAATGAATCTTGGGCTAAGCTTGCCTTTCTTGCCAAACCTCATTGCCCCTTTCATCGGGGACACTTTCAGATATACCCAATCGTTTACCGAAAATTCTAGATTCCTGCGCCGCCTATCTGCGTATGACTTCTGGCGGCTCTGAGCGGTCAGTAAACGTTCTCGGATAAGCTTTATCTTTTCCTCGGACTGCCGAACAATGTCTGGGCCAACTAATGCTGATTCTCCTATTTCAAACCAGCCCACCGGCGATCTACATTTTCGCCCATATAATGCCTCGAAAGGCGCCATCTGAATAGCTGAATGGTAGCTGTTATTATAAGCAAATTCGATTAACGAAAGATGTTCATCCCAGCTACCCCCAAAATCTAACACACACGCTCGTAGCATATCTTCGAGCGTCTGAATTGTACGTTCGGCCTGCCCGTCTGTCTGAGGATGGAATGCTGTGCTCAAATTAATCTGCGTCCCCAAACCTTTCTGAAACGACTGCCAGAATCTAGCTGTAAACTGTGCTCCCCTATCTGAAATAATAGATACCGGCACTCCATGCAATCTAACTATTTCTCTGATATACAATTCGGCATAATCCTCAGCTGAGAAGGTAGCCCTTACTGGCAGGAAATGAGCTGATTTTGTCAGCCTGTCAACTATTACACAAATGGAATCATTTCTGCGTCTAGTACGGGGTAACCCTGTTACAAAATCCATGTTTATTGCTTCCCATTTCCACGTGGGTACCGTTATCTCTTGCGTCAAACCACCCGATTTCTGGTGCTCTGCTTTCACCTGCTGACAATTAGCACACCTAGATACAAATTCAGCTATCTCAGTTTTCATACCTGACCACCAGTAGATGTCTCTGATGTCGTGGTACATTTTCGTCGCCCCTGGGTGAAGGGAATAGCAAGCGTAGTGTACCTCATGCATGATCTGCCCACGAAGTCCTGCGACATTCGGGACACAAAGGCGGCCCTTACAATGTAGCACACCATCCTCGGTTATCTGAAAATCTGGCTCCTTACCCTTCTGAACTCTATCTCTGAGCTGGACTAAATCGGGATCCTCATACTGTCGTCCCTTTACCTCTGTAACTAACGATGACACTGCAGAATTCTGAATTACTGCTCCATTATTTTCTGTTTCCATTACTCGAAAGGCTAGACCAGCTAGCTGATGAATTTACCTGGCCAATTTCTGCTTCTCAGGTCGTAAATACGCTAAACTCCCCATTGACTTACGGCTCAGGGCATCTGCTACAACATTAGCTTTTCCGGGGTGGTATAGAATATTCACATCATAATCTTTTAGCAGCTCCAACCAGCGGCGTTGCCGTAGATTCAGCTCCCTCTGAGTGAAAATATACTGTAAACTCTTATGATCTGTGTATATATCAACATGGACGCCGTACAGATAATGCCTCCACATCTTCAAGGCATGAATTACTGCGGCCAATTCCAGGTCATGGGTAGGGTAATTCTTTTCATGTTTTCTCAGCTGTCTGGAAGCATATGCAATCACTCTTCCATGCTGCATTAACACACAACCCAATCCGACACCTGACGCGTCGCAATAAACTGAATAACCTTCTGTGCCTTCCGGCAATGCTAATACTGGGGCGGAGGTTAATCTGTCTTTCAGCTCCTGGAAACTCTGCTCGCATGCCTCTGTCCACTGAAATTTTGCTGCTTTCTGTGTTAATTTAGTTAAAGGTGCTGCAATGGTTGAGAATCCCTCAACGAACCTCCGATAATATCCTGCCAACCCCAGAAAGCTACGAACTTCAGTCGGGGTGGTAGGCCTAGGCCATGACTTAACTGCTTCTATCTTCTGCTTGTCTACCTGTATACCAGCGTCTGAGACAATATGCCCTAAAAAGGCTACTGAGTTAAGCCAGAATTCACATTTCGAAAATTTAGCATACAACTGGCGATCCCTGAGAATCTGGAGCACTGTCCGCAAATGAGTCCGGTGATCTGCTTCAGAGCGTGAATACACCAGAATATCATCAATAAATACTATCACGAACAAGTCCAGGAAGGGTCTGAAAATACTATTCATCAGGTCCATAAAGATTGTTGGGGCGTTCGTTAGTCCGAAGGACATAACCAGAAATTCGAAATGCCCATATCGGGTCCTGAATGCTGTCTTAGGAATATCCCTCTCACGTACTCGGACCTGGTGATATCCGGACCGCAAGTCAATCTTAGAAAAGTATCTGGCTCCCTGTAGCTGATCAAATAAATCATCAATTCTGGGAAGCGGATACTTGTTCTTTACTGTAACTTTGTTTAGCTGCCGATAATCTATGCACATTCGGAGCGAGCCATCTTTCTTTCTCACAAACAAGACTAGCGCACCCCACGGAGAAGTACTCGGCCTGATAAAACCTTTATCTAACAAGTCTTTCAACTGCTCCTTTAATTCTCTGAGTTCTGCAGGAGCCATACGATAAGGAGGTATTGATATTGGCTGAGTGCCTGGTAACAAGTCGATAGCAAAGTCTATTTCCCTTTCTGGGGGAATACTAGGTAACTCATCAGGAAATACATCTGGGAATTCATTTACCACTGGGACAGACTGGAGTGTCGGAGATTCTGCTTGGACATCCTGAACTCTGACAAGATGGTAAATGCACCCCTTAGATATCAACTTTCTCGCCTGAAGGTAGGAAATAAACCTACCTTTTGGCGTAGCGGTGCTACCCTTCCACTCCCGTACTACTTCTCCTGGGAAGTGGAATCGGACCGTCTTGGTCCAACATTCAACATTGGCAAAGCATGGTACTAACCAGGTCATATCCATTATGGCATCAAAGTCTATCATTTCTAACTCGACCAGATCTACTGTGGTCTGACGGTCAACAATCTCTACTGTACACCCGCGGTAGATTCGGCTAGCTGTGATAGAGTCACCGACGGGCGTAGATACTAGGAAGGGCTGTTGTAATGATTCTGGTACAATACTAAACTTCCGTGCCACAAATGGTGTAATATAGGACAAAGTAGACCCTGGATCAATTAACACATAAGCAGGGTGTGAACAGATAGTTAGCATACCTGTCACAACATCAGGCGACGCTTCTGAATCTTGCCTCCCTGGTAAGGCATACGTGCGGGTTGGACCCGCACCTGTACTGGAGGCCCCTGATCTGCTCCGACCCCTGCCTGCTGAAACTGAGGGCCTATGCCCAGTCGAGGATGTTGTGGCTCGTGACCCTGCTGATGTCCTATCCTGTCTATCGCGGTCCTCTCGACCTCTGGCTGGGCAATCTTTCATCAAATGGCCTTCTTGGCCACAAATATAACATGCGGTGGAGCCATATTTGCATGCTCCAGGATGGCGTCGATTGCATATAGGGCAAAGTGGTAGGGTATACCTACTCTGCTCCGCCCTCCTCTATAGTGGTGAATCTGCCATCTGCGACCTGACTGCCCTCTATGACTGAATCTACCCCCTTGCGACTGTGGCGGAGGTGGGGGCCTGGGCGGCCTGTCTGACAATCGGGGCCTGGGTCCTCCCCGGGCCTCTCTCTGTAACTCAACTGGCCTGTCCCGGCGACGCTGTTCCTGATTAATCCTTCTGACCTCTCGTTGTCGCTGTCTGATACCCTCAATATTCTGGGCAAATGCCTGAATGCGAGCAATATCCATGTCCTCTCGCAGTGTGGCTGTAGTGCAAATCTCAACATATTCTGGATTCAATCCCGTAATAAAGCGATGCACTCTGGATGCCATGGTATCAACGAAGGCCGGTGCATATCGGGCTAAGGAATCAAACTGCAAAGAATATTCCCGAACACTCATGGCCCCCTATTCTAGATGTAGGAACTGGTCTACCCGGGCCTGTCGAATCTCCCGCGGCAAATAATGATCCAGAAAGGCTCCTGAAAAGCTGGGCCAGGTGGGAGGGGAAACATCTCTCCCTCGGGACCTCTCCCAGCTTTCGTACCATAACACCGCAATATCCCGTAACCGGAATGCAGCCAACTCAACTGACTCGGTAGACGTGGCATGCATAACCCTGAAGACTCTCTGCATTTGATCCAGAAAATCCTGGGGGTCCTCTGTTCGGTCCATGCCTGTGAATTCTGGGGGATTCAAAGCTAAGAACTCTCGGACCCTCGAACTACCGGGCCCTCCTGATGATTCTGCAACTGTAGATGGCATTGGCTGACGCTGAGCAGCCATCATCTGTGCTAACATAACTACAACACTCCTAACCTCCTGGTCAGAAGGAGTCAATATAGGGGCTGCTGAAGGTAGTGTCGCCCCAAGTGGCTCCTGACGTGGTGGAGACTGCTGAGGAGGCTGGGATGATGCCTCTGTAGTGCCCTCTGATCGGGCTGTCTCTAAATGAGGGGGAGGCATCCTGCTGGTGCCTTCTCCTGCTGCAATGTCTAAGTTCCGACCTGTGATAAGATGGCGTTGGTCTGACATTATCTGTAACCAAAGAATATGGTAAGATTTTTAGGGACTCAACCCTAAACTATACCGCTCTACAGCACGACTGAATAAGAATAAAAGACAACCATCCTATCATGCCTTGCAGCCTCCTATCCATAGTATGTGGTGCACAACACATCCATGGACAAGACTCTGCTTAGCACGGCTTGCAGACTCCTTGGGATACGACCTGCTCTGATACCAAGTTTGTCACACCCCGCCTTGGGGGGTATGATTGGCACCTGGTGCCCTACTAGGACCTAACCTGCTGGACTGTTAAGCCTGGGCACATCTGGCGCCTGGCTGGCTCTAACTCACATTTCTGTAAAAAAAGGGCTATATAACGGCTGTAAATACAGCCCCTGGCCCATTGGCCTATAGCCTTCTGTACCTGTACTAACAGCTGACCAGAAACATAGTAATTCAGGGGAACCTATGCGGGCCGACAAGGCCACCATGCTGTCTAGTTATCTGCAATTCAATCGTAACGTATTAAAAAGCTACGTGACCGGCAAGGTCACCACTACTGATAGTTATGGCCCTACACGACCATCACAATAGAAAGAAGGAATGCTAACAACTGTACAACTGCACGGCCTCTCACGACCGGCTCATCTGACCACAGGGAATATAAATAGACTGCAAGCCTCTAGGAAGGATAATAGAAATGATCGGGACAGGGCCCCGACCTACCCGTACTGTACAACAAAAAGAACTGGACTACACCTCTAGAAATTCAGTCTCCGGATGACAGGAGCTGAATACTCAACCGCTGATGGGGATCACATGGTATCGCCTGCTCGTCTAAGAGTACCTGCAGGCAAGTAATGCAGCGCCCCACCGGGCGTCAGTACCGCTGGTACTGAGTATGTAAAGAGACTGAAATAACATAACTGAAAACAACACCTGGAAGCAATAATATGACTGATGAAGCTGAAGTAGAAGGAATAACTTAACTATCTGATAATGTAAACCCTACCTCCTCTCAATCTTTAGTGGAAGGGATAAGAGTCGTACCTGGAACGTATCGTGCTACTGCTGATCTACTTGTAGCTAACATAACATGACATAACATGAAATAACATAACATAGCACACACAAACCTTACCCGGCCCCCATAAGCCGGGAGGTACAACCAACACAGAATCTATACCCCTACCCCGGTCATCCCATCTCCTATAGTGGCTGTAAGCATCCTGCCGGTCCCAGGGTATGCACTTGGGCTCGCTGAGCCCCTGACTATAACTGCATCTGAGTCCGGAGGACTCCTGAATCTGCACCCGGGCGTATCCGCTCGACTGGGGTGTGTAAGGGCCGATCAAGGCACAAATATGGGGAAAAACTGGCATCCCATCTTCGTCCCCTGGCGGGACGGCATGCCACTCCGTAGAGTGACGTATCCTCGTCCTCTGGCGGACGAGTCGATACAGCTATTAACCCTGGGCGGTCATGGATGCTAGGTAATCCAACCCCAAACAATACAACGGTCTCAACTGGTAATACTATCTGTGTATCTCACATGCTGAGGCTACTAGGGGTAAAGTATCATATATATTACATGCTGGGCTAATGATAGTAATCTGTACGTATTTAATACATGCTGAGGCAGGTAAAGATATATAAATATGAATATAGTCTCCTGCCGGGCTGTACTGGGCAAATGCTATATAAAGTAATGTTTCTACTGAAAACTCTATTGTTTACTAAGTTTCTGTATACACTATATGCTGGACTAGTGATAGAAATAAGTACATACTTAACACATGCTGAGGCTAGAAGTACTATCTATGTATGTACGAATATAATCTTTCTGCTAAACTACGTTGTATACTGACTTTCTATAGTAACATGATTTACTAATCCTGACATGCTTTCTGAACTTCATTTTAGTCTGCTATTCTATTTCTGAAGTGCTTTACGGGTATTGCATTACTATACGGGGCTTCAACTGAATACAACCATATCTCAACATGGCATATCACATTACATACTGAGTATACTGGGCAATCTCTAACACTTGCGTTAGAATCTGTATCATACTGATAGGTTTCATATACATTACAACCCAATGTTTCTCACATCGTACCAATATTCATAATAACGCAATACTCGACTTCTGAACATTCTACTGGTCCGTAATTTATTACACTATACTGATATTACTTAACTTGCCGAAGGAAACTAACTTTACATACCTTCTCTTGAATTATTCGTCCGTTGGACGAGGCTCGGCCGGTACTTCAACTATTTTCTCCCAACTGCATTCATAAATACGTCAATTAATACTAAATACAGCTGTATTGTAAAGAGCAACGTTACTTTCGATATAGTTTATAGCCTAAACTTAGGCTTATCGAAAGACGGTCGAAAACTCGCTATTTTTCAGCGGCCCAGAAGGGAGAAGTATTCACTTCTCAGCTAGGAACACATAGACATTAATTTAGAGCAATTCTACTTACTTTAGTTCGGTGGCTCGCCGATTCGTCAGCCGTATTTCGCGAAACTAATTCCGTAGAAATGCTCTCTGCTGTTAAATACTCGAGTATCTGGGATTAATTTGAGTTTGGGCTGCGTTTGGCAGCGTAATCAGACGATAATTTATAATTTTCCTTCGTTTTCCCTCTATTCACTGCGTTTTCTGGAAATTATTAAGTGATGAAATGATTTTAAACCGAAGTGGGGGCTTATATACTTGGGCCTAAACCTGGGCAACGTGTCACGGAGCCATCGCGGAGGGCTCACCTCCGTGACACGCTGCCATCGCGGAGGGGCTCTGCCTCGGCTCCTCCCGCGATGGTTCAACGGG
The DNA here is from genome assembly GCA_035772735.1 of Datura wrightii. NCBI lineage: Eukaryota > Viridiplantae > Streptophyta > Magnoliopsida > Solanales > Solanaceae > Datura > Datura wrightii. Next base: position 19,199,957 of record JASDFA010000001.1, read on the forward strand.
TTTCTCGTCCGTTCTTTTCCCAGGCCTTTCCCTAGCACGTATGGCCTTCAAATATGCTTAACCAACGTGCGAATAGGTCATCTAAGTGCCGGGAATTCTACTGGGTATAACATAAACAAGGCCCGATATGGCATCACATGAAATAAAACATATATAGGCCCCACATGGCCAACAACAAAATGAACAACTGGAAATCTATAATCTGCAAGCCTCTAGGAGTGGAATAATGGTCGAGACAGGGCCCCGACCTACCCATAACTATACAATCAAAAGAGCAAACCTTCTAACTATTAGCTCCGGAGGAAGGGAGCTAACTGTACTATTGACTCTGGCTGAAAGCTAGAAAGTCCTGATCCGCGCCTATCCGCACCTGCAGGCAAGTAATGCAGCACCCCAAGGATGGGTGTCAGTACAATATGTACCGAATATGTAAAGCAACAAAAGAAAATGATTGAATAATAATGATAATGAAACTGAACAATTCAATAGGAGGGATAGAGAATTAACCTGATACAATCCTTATAACCTGCTGTACAACTAGAATAAACAGTACAAACAAGAACCTAACCTGGCCCCCAGAAGCCCGAAAGGTATATCCAGCATAGAATAACCCACTCGAGGCCCCCATAAGCCCTGACAAGTTCACTTCCATATATATACCCCTAATCAGGTCAAAATGAGTCAATAGGTAGCTATAGTCATCTTACCGGTCCCCTGGGGTATACACTGAGCCCACTCAGCTCCTGATTTGTAGATGCGTCTCAATCCAGTGGACAACTGATAACTGCACCCTGGGCACCAAGATCAACGAGGGTATGATATCGATACGACATAAATATAATGGTCCATCCATGGAATGGACGGTAATATGGCCCTTGGGCCTCTGCATCGTCCCTTGGGACGACATATTTCTCTTTGGAGCAACGTCATATAGCCCCTGGCGGGCGACGACATAGCTAGTAACCCTGGGGTTGGTCACAGGAGGCTTTACAGGGAAGAGTCAATCCCAAATTAAACATACAATACTTGTCTCAACTAACAATAACAACTAATCACAATAAACATACTTCTGAATTTCCTACAAATGCTCAGGATGTGTTACAATACTATAGGAAGCAACTTGCCGAAAAAATTCTCCTTAACATACCTCGATTATTATTTCCCGAATAACCGACGAGTTTCAACTTGTATTTGTCAGCTCTTTTCAGCTGTAACTTTGATACTGGGAAAATGGGACTAATTTCAATACTAAATTCGGAAGAAACGGTAACTTTTGATACTAATAGCAACTATAATTTAACTTTGTAAAATACGGCCGAAAACCTATAATTTCCTGAGAGTTTAGAAGGGAGAAATGCTTACCTAAAGCCTGTGGCCGTATAGGAATCAATTTGGAGCAATTCTGACAACTTCTACGGAGTTCCGATTTGCCGAGCATATTTCAAGAAAATAACTCTGTAGTAATGCTCTACGTAGGCCTATAACTCATTACCTAAAGTTAATTTGAGATTGGACGACATTTGGTAGCATAATCAGACGAAAAATGATTGAAATCTTTGTTTACAAGTGAATTACAATTGAACTAAAGGGTATATATATACTAGGTCAGTGGCAGGGGGGTGCCCCGCGTCGCGCCTCCCACCGCGCTAGTGGGCCTGGCGCGCCGCGCTGGTCGGTGCCCTGTCGGCTAGCGCATCATGCTGGACCTTCGCGGCCTAGACTCACCGGACCCTGCTTCCGAGGCTTTTTTTCTACACGTGTCACGTTCTCTTTATTCGCCACAAATTCATGCGTACACTTATTAATCATTAATATTTACGAGGTATAACAGCCCCAGTAAGATAAAATATTTTCTTTGGTTATGCAAGCATGGTAGACTTTCCACATGCAATTATCTACATTCTAAGGGAATTAATGTTAAAAACTTTGCTTTCTTTGTGTATTTCCTGAAACTATCAAACACATTTTTCTTGAATGCACTAACGTAAGAAAATATTGAGAGGAGATAGGTGTCATATACAAAATAAACAGATTTATCAAAAGTCAGAATACAGACTGGTTAGTTTTCTCCGAAGTTTAGGTATTGTTAAAAATAAATCACACTGGCAGGAGGCTTTTTCTTTCTTTATTATGAACATCTCGTTAGTAAGAAATGATAACTACCATAAGAATGTCATGAATAAAATTTCAGTCATAACTCCATTTAACCATGCCATGAAATTTACAGCGCTCACAAGTCATTAAAGTAAACCCTATTCTAAGCCAAAGGTGGGTTTTATCAAATAAAAATCACTTGTATCAGGATTTAAACTCAACACGGATGGGTCAGCTTTAGGACATACGAGTAAGGGAGGAATAGGTGGTGTGATAAAGATACATCAGGTTAGTGGATAGTAGGCTTCATGGGTAATTTGTATGAAACTAACACAAATAAATCTGAGTTATTTGCCTTATTTCAAGGGTTAAAACTAGCCAGCAGCATGCTCTAATACCTCTAAAAATAAATATAGACTGTAAAGAAATCATTAACTATATTGAGCAAGATAATCCTACTTACACAAATATTTTATCTGATTGTAGGGAGCTACTCCAAAGGTTGGAGACTCCCCCCCCCCCCCATTCATCCTAGCATAGCTTTAGAGAGCAGAATCAGGTGGCAAACGTGTTAGCTAAGGAGGGCTCTAAGATACAGCATGCCAACTCATTTGTGTACTGGGTAGTACCACCATTGTTCGTTTCGAGTGTATAGAAGCAGATAAAGTCAGAACTCTTTTTATTAAGCTGAAAGGACAGTTAACTGTAATAAGTACTATAATAGTACACCCCCTCCCCCAAACTTTAACGACGGATATGAAGCATTGCCACTTCAATGTAATGATGCATATTAAGTCTAATTAATATTTATCATGTTTACCCAAAAAAAAACTCTTAAGAGTCTTACTACACTACTACTACATACACTATGAGTTATACTCATAATCAAACATAGAATTCTATTAGTACGACTATACACAGTCCTAACACAAGTGGACTCACTCCTAGTCTCCAACAACCTACATTACAAAGCTTTTCATATATTGCATATACAATATATAGCATTTTTCCGAAAATTTACGGGTGTCGGTGCACCCTCACCTATAGAGATAGGTCTACCTCTAGCAACCCTAACTAAATCTTGCAGGTTTAGATGACAATGACTCACCTGTAAACTGATAATCAACTCATCAAACGGCCCGACTATTATTCAAATTGAGCTGTTATTTTTTGTAGTTACATATTTTATTACTTGTTAGAACACTCCTACTATTCTACAAATCGATCTTGTATTTCTCACAGTTATATTTTCTATTACACATTACACACATATTTTTATTCTAATTGTTATAACCCGTAAGATTTCCGACACCTAGATGGCCTATTCGCATGGTGGTTAGGCATATTTGAAAGCCATATGTGCTAGAGAAAGGCCCGGGGAAGGATCGGACGGATAACCTGTCGAACCATCGCGGAAGGAGCCGAGGCAGAGCCCTTCCGCGATGGCAACGTGTCACGGAGGTGGAGTCTCCGCGTTGGCTCCGTGACATGTTGGCCCTGTCCAGGCCCAAGTATATAAAGCCCCATTTCGGTTTTAATTCATTTAAAACATATGAAATTTCTAGAAAACGCAGAGGAACAGAGGAGAACGAAGAGGGTAAATATATTTTCGTCCGATTACGCTGCTAAACGTAGTCCAAACTCAAATTAAGCTCAGGTACCGAGGTATTTAGCAGCAGAGAGCATTCCTACGGATTTAGTTTCGCAAAATATGGCCGACGAATCGTCGAGCTACCGGACTAAGGTAAGTGGAATTGCTCCAAACTAGTGTCTATGTGTTCCTAGCTGTGAAGTGAATACTTCTCCCTTCTGAACTTATGAAAAATAGCGAGTTTTCGACCGTCTTTCGATAAGCCTAAGTTTAGGCTATAATTATATCGAAAGCGATGTCGTCCTTCAGAATAAAGTTGTATTTAGTACTGACTGATATATATATGAATGCAGTTGGGAGGAATAACTGAAATACTAACCAAGCTACGCCGGTTAGTCAGGAAATCAGAAGTGAAGGTATGTAAAGCTAGTTTCCTCGGCTAGTTAGTAGTTTCGGTATAGTAAAGTAGTTTAAAGGCCAGTAGAATGTTCAGAAGTCGTGTGTTATGTTTATTACGAATGTTGGTACGATATTGGAAGCATCATGTTATGTATAGCGTGAAACTTGATAGCATGATATAAATTCTAATACGAGTGTTAGGAACTGTACAACATGCCTTGTATGTGATTTAGTAAAGAATGTTAGGATATTATCGTACTCAGTTGAAACCTAGTAAAGCAATGTAAATACCTGTAAGGTATCTCAGAAGTAGAATGATAGGTTAAAATGAAGTTTAGAAAGCATGTTAGAAGTAGTAAATCATGTTACTGTAGAAACTCAGTTATACAGCATGGTTTCCAGCAGAAAAACTATATCTTGTTCAACATTAGACTCAGTACAGTATGGCAGAAGATTATATTTATATATATATATACTATTATCAGTCTCAGCATGTGTTAAATACATACATATCACTATCACTAGTTCAGCATACAGTAGGTACAGATACATTATTGTCATTAGCTTCAGTATGTGGTATATGCAGGCAGTATTACTAGTTGAGACCACTGTATTGTCTTGGGGTTGGATTCCCTAGCATCCATGACCGCCCCAGGGTTAATAGTTGTATCGACTCGTCCGCCAGAGTACGAGGATACGTTGCTCTACGGAGTGGCATGCCATCCCACAGGGGACGAAGATGGGATGCCAGTTTCCCCATATTGTGCCTTGGTTGGCCCTTATACACCCCCGTCGAGCGGGTACGCCCGGGGTGTTGATTCAGGAGTCCTCCGAACTCAGGTACAGTTATTGTCAGGGGCTCAGCGAGCCCAAGTGCATACCCAGGGGAACGGCAGGATGCTTACAATTATTATAGGAGATGGGACGATCGGGGTAGGGGTATAGATTGCGTGTTGGTTGTACCTCCCGGCTTATGGGGGCCGGGTAAGGTTTGTGTATGCTATGTTATGTTATGTTATGTTATGCCACGTTACACTAGATACGAGTAGATCGACAGTAGAACAATACATCTCCAGGTATGACTCCTACTCCGTCTAGTATAGCTAAGAGTAGGCATAGTTTTACATTCTCAGTCAGTTAGTCTATTCCTTCCTATTTCAGTTCCATCAGTTGTGTTGTTGTTTTTCAGATATTTCTTTCAGTTATTGTTTTACATACTCAGTACCAGTGGTACTGACGCCCCTTGGGGGCACTGCATTACTTGCCTGCAGGTACTCATAGACGAGGGGTCGATACCTCGTGATTCCAGCCAGCTCACAGGGTCATCAGCTCCAGTCATTCGGAGCTAGATAGCTAGAGGTTTCCCCCTTCTCTTTTGTTGTACAGCATGGGTAGGCCGGGGCCCTATCCCGACCATCTTATCAATATTCTTAGAGGCTTGTAGTCTGTGTATATTTCCCTGTTGTCAGATGAGCCGGTCGTGTGAGGCCGTGCAGTTGTATAGCTGTTAGTACTTCTGTTTCGTTTATGTTGGCCGTGTGGGGCCATAGCTTGACAGTAGTGGTGACCTTGCCGGTCACGTAGCTTTTCAATATTTCATTGTTGAGTTACAGATAACTGGACAGCATTTTGGCCTTGTCGGCCCGCATAGGTTCCCCTATATTGATATGTTTCTGGTTAGCTATTAGTACAGGTACAGGTGGCTATAGGCCCAGTCGGCCGGAGGCTGTATTTACAGCCGTTATATAGCCCATTGTTTCCCTGAATCTGAGTTAGAGCCAGCCAGGCACCAGATGTGCTCAGGCTCAGTAGTCTAGCAGTTCAGGTCCTAGTAGGGCACCAGGTGCCAGTCATATCCCCCAAAGCGGGGTGTGACAAACTTGGTATCAGAGCAGGTCGTATCCCAGGGAGTCTGCAAGCCGTGCTAAGTAGAGTCCTACCTATGGATGTATTGTGCACCACATACTATGGGTAGGGGGCTGCAAGGCATGATAGAATGGTTGTCTTTTATTCTTATTTAGTCGTGCTGTAGAGCGGTACAATATAGGGTTGAGTCCCTAAAGCTCACTGTATTCTTTGGTTACAGATAATGTCAGACCAGAGACACCCTATCACAGGCCGGAGCTTAGATATTGCAGCAGGGGAAGGCACTAGCAGGATGCCTCACCCTCGTTTAGAAACAGCCCGATCAGAGGGCACTACAGAGGCATCATCCCAGCCTTTTCAGCAGTCTCCACCACATCATGAGCCACTTGGGGCGACACTACCTCCAGCAGTCCCCATACCGATACCTTCCGACTAGGAGGCTAGGAGTGCGGTAGTCATGTTAGCACAGATGATGGCTGCTCAACGTCAGCCAATGCCGTCTACAGTTGCGGAGTCGTTAGGAGGGCCCGATAGTTCGAGGGTCTGATAGTTCTTGGCTCTGAATCCCCCACAGTTTACAGGTACGGACCGGACAGAGGACCCTCAGGATTTTCTGGATCAAATGCAGAGAATTTTCAGGGTTATGCATGCCACGCCTACAGAATCAGTTGAGTTGGCAGCATTCCGGTTACGGGACATCGCCGTATTGTGGTATGAAAGCTGGGAAAGGTACCGAGGGAGAAATGTTTCCCCTCCGACCTGGTCCAGCTTCTCAGGAGCTTTTCTGGATCACTATTTGCCGCGGGAGATTCGACAGGCCCGGGTAGACCAGTTCCTACATCTAGAGCAGGGGGCCATGAGTGTTCGGGAATATTCCTTACGGTTTGATTCTTTAGCCCGGTACGCACCGGCCTTTGTTGATACCATGGCATCCAGAGTACACCGCTTTCATGGGGTTGAATCTAGAATATGTTGAGACTTGTATTACGGCCACACTACGAGAGGACATGGATATTTCCCGACTTCAGGCATTTGCCCAGAGTATTGAGGGCATCAGGCAGCGGCATCGGGAGATCAGGAGGACCAATCAGGAACAGCGCCGCCGGGACAGGCCAGTTGAGTTACAGAGGGAGGCTCGAGGAAGACCTAGGCCACGATTGTTAGATAGGCCGCCCAGGCCCCCACCTTCACCACAACTGTAGAGGGGTAGATTTAGCCGCAGGGGGCAGTCAGAGACCGGCAGAGGCTCGCAGATGGCAGATTCACCATTACAGAGGAGGGTGGAGCAGAGTAGGTATACCCTACCACTTTGCCCTGTATGCAGCCGACGCCATCCTGGAGCATGCAGGTATGGCTCCACCGGATATTATATTTGTGGCCAAGAAGGCCATATGATGAAAGATTGCCCAGCCAGAGGTCAAGAGGATCGGGATAGACAGGACAGGGCATCCGTAGGGTCACGAGCTACGGCATCCTCGGCAGGGCGCAGGCCCTCAGTTTCAGCAGGCAGGGGTCGGGGCAGATCAGAGGCCTCCAGTGCAGGTGCGGGTCCAAGCCGCACATATGCTTTACTAGGGAGGCAAGATTCAGAAGCGTCACCTGATGTTGTGACAGGTATGCTAACTATCTGCTCACACCCTGCTTATGTATTGATTGATCCAGGGTCTACTTTGTCCTACATTACTCCATTTGTGGCACGAAAGTTCAATATTACACCAGAATTATTGCAGCAGCCCTTTTTAGTATCCACACCCATCGGTGACTCTATTGTAGCTAGCAGAATTTACCGAGGGTGTACAGTAGAGGTTGTTGACTGTCAGACCACAGTAAATTTGGTCGAGTTAGAAATGATAGACTTCGATGCCATAATGGGTATGGATTGGCTAGTGCCGTGCTTTGCCAATGTTGAAGTTGGACCAAGACGGTCCGATTCCACTTTCCAGGAGAAGAAGTGCGGAAGTGGAAGGGCAGCACCGCTACGCGAAAAGGTAGGTTTATTTCCTACCTTCAGGCGAGGAAATTGATATCTAAGGGATGTATTTACCATCTGGTCAGAGTTCAGAATGTCCGAGCAGAATCTCTGACGCTCCAGTCTGTTCCGGTGGTGAACGAGTTCCCTGATGTGTTTCCCGATGAGTTACCTGGTATTCCCCCAGAAAGGGAAATAGATTTTGCTATTGACTTGTTACCAGGCACTCAGCCGATATCAATTCCTCCCTATCGTATGGCTCCTGCAGAACTCAGAGAATTAAAGGAGCAGCTGAAAGACTTGTTGGATAAAGGTTTTATTAGACCGAGTACTTCACCATGGGGTGCGCCAGTTCTGTTTGTGAGAAAGAAAGATGGCTCACTCCGTATGTGCATAGATTATCGGTAATTGAACAAAGTTACAGTGAAGAACAAGTACCCGCTTCCTAGAATTGATGACTTATTTGATCAGTTGCAGAGAGCCAGATACTTTTCTAAGATTGACTTGCGGTCCGGATATCACCAGGTTCGAGTACGTGAAAGAGATATTCCTAAGACAGCGTTCAGGACCCGATATGGACATTTTGAATTTCTAGTCATGTCCTTCGGGTTAACGAATGCCCCGGCAATCTTCATGGACCTGATGAACAGTATTTTCAGACCTTTCTTGGACTTGTTCGTGATAGTATTCATTGATGACATTCTGGTGTATTCTCGCTCTGAAGCAGATCACCGGACTAATTTGCGGACAGTGCTCCAGATCCTCAGGGACCACCAGTTATATGCTAAATTATCTAAGTGTGAATTTTGGCTTAATTCAGTAGCCTTTTTAGGGCATATTGTGTCGGATGCTGGTATACAAGTTGAAAAGCAGAAAATAGAAGCAGTTAAATCATGGCCTAGGCCTACCACTCCGACTGAAGTCCGTAGCTTTCTGGGATTAGCAGGATATTACAGGAGGTTCGTTGAAGGGTTCTCGACTATTGCGGCACCTCTGACTAAACTGACACAGAAAGCAACAAAGTTTCAGTGGACAGAGGCATGCGAGCAGAGCTTCCAGGAACTGAAAGACAGATTAACTTTCGCCGCAGTGTTAGCATTGCCGGAAGGTACAAAAGGTTATTTGGTGTATTGCGATGCATTAGGCGTCGGGTTAGGTTGTGTGTTGATGCAGCATGGTAAAGTGATTGCATATGCTTCCAGACAGCTGAGGAAACACGAAAAGAATTACTCTACCCACGACCTGGAATTAGCCGCAGTGATCCACGCCTTGAAGATGTGGAGGCATTACCTGTATGGCGTCCATGCTGATATTTTCACAGATCACAAGAGCCTACAGTACATCTTCACTCAGAGGGAGTTGAATCTGCGGCAACGTCGCTGGTTGGAGCTGTTAAAGGATTTTGATATGAATATTCTATACCACCCAGGGAAAGCCAATGTTGTAGCAGATGCTCTTAGTCGTAAGTCCATGGGGAGTTTGGCATATTTGCAGCCCGAGCAGCGGGAATTGGTCAGGGAGATACATCAGTTAGCTAGCCTAGCCGTTCGTGTAGCAGAAACAGAGGATGGTAGTGCAGTAATACAGAACACCGCCGTGTCATCATTAGTTGTGGAAGTGAGAGAACGGCAATATGAGGATCCTGTCCTGATCCATCTCAAAGACAGAATCCAGCAGGGTAAAGCGCCAGATTTTCAGGTAACTGAGGGAGAAGTGCTGTTATGTAAAGGTCGCCTATGTGTTCCAGATGTTTCAGGGCTCCTCCAGCAGATTATGAACGAGGTACATTACGCCCGTTATTCTCTTCACCCCGGTGCGACAAAAATGTACCATGATATCAAGGAAAACTACTGGTGGCCAAGTATGAAAAGAGAAATTGCTGAATTTGTAGCCCAGTGTCCTAACTGCCAACAGGTGAAAGCAGAACATCAGAAACCAGGCGGTTTGACTCAGGATATAGCTGTACCCCTCTGGAAATGGGAAGCAGTGAATATGGATTTTGTAGCAGGATTACCCCGTACTAAACACAGACATGACTCTATATGGGTGATAGTTGACAGATTGACAAAATCAGCTCATTTCCTGCCGGTAAGAACTACCTTCTCGGTGGAAGATTATGCGGAGTTGTATATCCGAGAAATAGTCAGGTTACATGGAGTACCAGTATCCATTATTTCAGACAGAGGAGCACAGTTTACGGCTAGATTTTGGCGGTCGTTTCAGAGAGGTCTGGGAACATAGATTAATCTGAGCACAACATTCCACCCTCAGACAGATGGACAGGCTTAGCGCACTATTCAAACGCTCGAAGATATGTTGCGAGCGTGTGTGCTAGATTTCGGTGGTAGCTTGGATGAGCATTTGCCGTTAATTGAATTTGCTTATAATAACAGCTATCACTCAGCCATCCAGATGGCGCCTTTCGAGGCATTATACAGGTGAAAATGCAGATCGCCGATTGGTTGGTTTGAAATAGGAGAGTCAGCGTTGGTTGGCCCAGACATTGTTCAGCAGTTAGAGGAAAAGGTAAAGCTTATCCGAGAACGCTTACTGACTGCACAGAGCCGCCAGAAATCATATGAAGATGTGCGACGCAGAGACTTGGAATTTGATGTAAATGACTGGGTATTTCTGAAAGTATCTCCGATGAAAGGGGTAATGAGATTCGGCAAGAAAGGTAAGCTCAGCCCGAGGTTTGTTGGGCCTTATCAGATTCGTCGAAGGATAGGCCGAGTAGCATATGAGTTGAACTTGCCTCCAGAATTAGAATCCGTTCATCCGGTATTTCATGTATCTATGCTGAGGAAATGCATAGGAGACCCGTCCAGGGCAGTCCCAGTCCAGGATATCCAGGTTACAGAAAAGCTGGCCTATGAGGAGGTTCCAGTAGCTATCCTAGACAGACAGATTCGCAGATTGAGGACTAAAGATATTGTGTCTGTCAAGGTATTGTGGCGTAACAGGAACCGAGAGGAGATGACTTGGGAAGCGGAGGAAGATATGAAAACCAGATATCCTCACTTATTCCAGGCTTAGTCAAGTGACAGGTATGTCCGTATTATTACTTATGCAATACCTTATAGTTGTGTATGAATAAATGAGAAAGATTGATGCTTAGCTATCCAGTGAATCCTAAAGTATTGTGTGCAGTACCTGTATTGGACTTTTCTGCGTTTCAGGTTTTTGGTATAGTCCATATTACAGGGGAGACTCTGCCGAAATGTTTCTAAATAAGTAAATTGAGAAGTCCTCTAGAAAGCAGTTTCCATTCGAGGACGAATGTTCTTAAGGGGGGGAGAATGTTATACCCCGTAAGATTTCCGACACCTAGATGGCCTATTCGCACGGTGGTTAGGCATATTTGAAAGCCATACGTGCTAGAGAAAGGCCCGGGGAAGGATCGGACGGATAACCTGTCGAACCATCACGGAAGTAGCCGAGGTAGAGCCCCTCTGCGATGGCAACGTGTCACGGAGGTGGAGCCATCGCGTTGGCTCCGTGACATGTTGGCCCTGTCCAGGCCCAAGTATATAAAGCCCCACTTCGGTTTTAATTCATTTAAAACATATGAAATTTCCAGAAAACGCAGAGGAACAAAGAAGAACGAAGAGGGTAAATATATTTTCGTCCGATTACGCTGCTAAACGTAGTCCAAACCCAAATTAACCTCAGGTACCGAGGTATTTAGCAGCAGAGAGCATTCCTACGAATTTAGTTTCGCGAAATACGGCCGACAAATCGTCGAGCTACCGGACTAAGGTAAGTGGAATTGCTCCAAACTAGTGTCGATGTGTTCCTAGCTGTGAAGTGAATACTTCTCCCTTCTGAACTTCTGAAAAATAGCGAGTTTTCGACCGTCTTTCGATAAGCCTAAGTTTAGGCTATAATTATATCGAAAGTGATGTCGTCCTTCAGAATAAAGTTGTATTTAGTACTGATTGATATATATATGAATGCAGTTGGGAGGAATAACTGAAATACTGACCAAGCTACGCTGGTTAGTCAGGAAATCAAAAGTGAAGGTATGTAAAGCTAGTTTCCTCGGCAAGTTAGTAGTTTCGGTATAGTAAAGTAGTTTAAAGGACAGTAGAATGTTCAAAAGTCGCGTGTTATGTTTATTACGAATGTTGGTACGATATTGGAAGCATCATGTTATGTATAGCGTGAAACTTGCTAGCACGAAATAAATTCTAATACGAGTGTTAGGAACTGTACAACATGCCCTGTATGTGATTTAGTAAAGAATGTTAGGATATTATCATACTCAGTTGAAACCTAGTAAAGCAATGTAAATACCTGTAAGGTATCTCAGAAGTAGAATGATAGGTTAAAATGAAGTTTAGAAAGCATGTTAGAAGGAGTAAATCATGTTACTGTAGAAACTCAGTTATACAGCATGGTTTCCAGCAGAAAAACTATATCTTGTTCAACATTAGACTCAGTAAAGTATGGCAGAAGATTATATTTATATATATATATATATATACTATTATCAGTCTCAGCATGTGTTAAATACATACATATCACTATCACTAGTTCAGCATACAGTAGGTACAGATACATTATTATCATTAGCTTCAGTATGTGGTATATGCAGGAAGTATTACTAGTTGAGACCACTGTATTGTCTTGGGGTTGGATTCCCTAGCATCCATGACCGCCCCAGGGTTAATAGCTGTATCGACTTGTCCGCCAGAGGACGAGGATACATCGCTCTACGGAGTGGCATGCCGTCCCACAGGGGACGAAGATGGGATGCCAGTTTTCCCATATTGTGCCTTGGTCGGCCCTTATACACCCCCGTCGAGCGGGTACGCCCGAGGTGTTGATTCAGGAGTCCTCCGGACTCAGGTACAGTTATAGTCAGGGGCTCAGCGAGCCCAAGTGCATACCCAGGGGACCGACAAGATGCTTACAGTTATTATAGGAGATGGGACGACCGGGGTAGGAGAATAGATTGCGTGTTGGTTGTACCTTCTGGCTTATGGGGGCCGGGTAAGGTTTGTGTGTGCTATGTTATGTTATGTTATGTTATGCGATGTTACACTAGATACGAGTAGATCGACAGTAGAACGATACATCTCCAGGTATGACTCCTACTCCTTCCAGTATAGCTAAGAGTAGGCATAGTTTTACATTCTCAGTCAGTTAGTCTATTCCTTCCTATTTCAGTTCCATCAGTTGTGTTGTTGTTTTTCAGATATTTCTTTCAGTTATTGTTTTACATACTCAGTACCAGTGGTACTGACGCCCCTTGGGGGCGCTGCAATACTTTCTTGCAGGTACTCATAGACGAGGGGCCAATACCTCGTGATTCCAGCCAGCTCACAGGGTCATCAGCTCCAGTCATCCGGAGCTAGATAGCTAGAGGTTTCCCCCTTCTCTTTTGTAGTACAGCATGGGTAGGCCAGGGCCCTTTCCCGACTGTCTTATCAATATTCTTAGAGGCTTGCAGTCTGTGTATATTTCCCTGTGGTCAGATGAGCCGGTCGTGTGAGGCCGTGCAGTTGTATAGCTGTTAGTACTTCTGTTTCGTTTATGTTGGCCATGTAGGCCCATAGCTTGACAGTAGTGGTGACCTTGCCGGTCATGTAGCTTTTCAATATTTCATTGTTGAGTTATAGATAACTTGACAGCATGGTGGCCTTGTCGGCCCGCATAGGCTCCCCTATATTGATATGTTTCTGGTTAGCTGTTAGTACAGGTACAGGTGGCTATAGGCCCAGTCGGCCGGAGGCTGTATTTACAGCCGTTATATAGCCCGTTGTTTCCCTGAATCTGAGTTAGAGCCAGCCAGGCACCAGATGTGCTCAGGCTCAGTAGTCTAGCAGTTCAGGTCCTAGTAGGGCACCAGGTGCCAGTCATACCCCCCAAAGCGGGGTGTGACACTAACGATTCTACATATGTATATATATAATATTCCCAATTACCTATGCTATAATTACTTCATTCATTCCACTAATTTTCAAAGTATACCCTTTAAACTTTTTTGTACGGATATATTTCCTTAGGACGACAAAAGAATTTCATTCCCCATATAATATATCTAACGAGTATTAATTCAAGACTTTAAAAAGCGTTACAATTGTTTGGGGTTTCACATTGAATATAGAAACTCCACTCATGCATTTATGTATCGGAGAGTACAAAATCCTAAAGAATCAGGGTTTTAAAAGAGCTAAAAGGTTTATAGACCACGATCAAACACTGTATAAATTACTTGAGTTTTTAGTGATGGTAGCCAGTGGCCGAAAACATTGAAATTTGGAGAGAATGTGAAGTGATCTTGGGCAAATTTATATGCCCAAGTGATACTCAAATGTGTCAATTTTGCCTTGTTTATCTATCGATGTTTATACATTCTCATGTGATTTGTAATAAAATGTGAGTTTATACTAACCAACATGATTAGCGTTTTTTTGCAGGTGAAATATAATTTCGAGAAGCTAAAATGCATGTTGGGAGAGATCGGGGTTGGACTCAAACGCGAGCAAAGGAAAAAGCACTTGAAGGCACAAATTAAAGGGGCTCCGCGATGGAGTCGTGTCACGCTGCCATCGCGGATGCATTCTGCTTGGATGGTGAAATTATGCCTATTTCCAGTGGAGGTGTGCGTTGGGGCCGTGGCACGTTGGCCTAGTCCCGCATTGCACGCCGTGCCACATTGGGCCTAAGTACCTGGACGACTAAATTCCAGTAAGGGTCCGCGTCGGTGGCGTGTCACGGAGGCAGTGTTCCGCGATGCACTCCGTGACACGTTTCTTGTTATTCCGGGAAAAATTTCCACAAGTATAAATAGAACAGTTAGGTTCATTTTTAATTATTCTGACTTGGTGAAGCAAGAATGTGGGTTACAGGCAGTTGAGGGGACGAAAATCTCAGGGTTTTTCTCTATCTCCTTCTTCTTTATTTTCAATCGCTTGTATGATTAACACTCATTTAACGATGTTTAATCCACAAATGAGTGGCTAAATCCTCTTCTTGCTGAGGTTAAGAACAATTGTATTGAAATGTGATTATTGATTATTTGGTTTTTCATCTTTTCTTCCATGGTTGTTCTATTGATTCTTGTTCTTACTGCATTAATGTGTGGCCAATATTAATGTATATCTAAAAAGTCCGGTTTCACTCGAGAGAGCAAGAAATTGGAAAGTTGTGAATTGATAGGATATGATCTTTTCTTAGTTTGGGAAAATTGAGAATTGATTTACCTTCAGGATAGAAATATACCTGAAAGTCGTATTAGTCAATTAAGAAATCGGTTCTGTAAGGCTAGAACATGAATTTCGTTTTATCACAGAAATGTAGGTGAACAGTTCATGATTCTTAAGTTGGGTTAAATACGAGAGTTTTAATCCATTGGCAATAATTCTTGACTAGCAACCGGAGGAAAGATTAACCAAATTGTATTGATAAATTAATTCTTTACATGTTCATTTAACCTCAATATGCTCATATTCATAGTTCATACTCTAATTATATATATTCATTTTAGATTTAGCATAAAATTAGAAACCAAAATATCAAAGTCTTCTTCACACTGTTGTCTGCATTTTTAGAGTTAAAGTATAGTGACACTTGAGTAGATTGTTATCCTAGCCCAGTCCCTGTGGGATCGATACTTGGCTTACTTAAGCCACTTTACTACTTGTTCGACCACGTGCACTTGCGTGTAGCTATATACCCACAAGCACCCGAACAAGTTTTTGGCGCCGTTGCCGGAGACTGGCAATTGGTAAATTTTTCTTAAGTGTTAGTTTACTATTTCTTCGTAGTGTTGACAACTTGGTCTTAGCCTGTATTTTGCAGATACTAATCTCTGTTGAACACTGGCAAGAGACACGGAGCTGGTGGACTCATATTTAGAGCCTGAAAGATAATTTCATCGTCAAAGGAGAGAAGTTCTAGAGAAAAAGCTACAGTTGCTCAGACGAACAATCATGGAGCAACAACAGAATCCACCAGTTGTAAGGGCAATGTTAGTGCCTGAGGAAATGGCAGCTAGGCCGGTTCGCGAGGTGGCAATCCCACATGCTAACAATGTCACATCTAGCATCCGCAAACCTGAGCCAGGAGGGAGGTTCGAGCTCAAACAAAACATGGTGCAATTGCTGCACACCAGCGGGCAGTTCACAGGTCTCCCTCATGAGGATCCACAGCAGCATCTCCAAAATTTTTTGGAGATAAGTGACACTTACATCCCCGCTGGAGTGTCATCAGATTATGTCAGGCTTACATTGTTCCCATTTTCACTGTTGGGAGAAGCCAAGAGGTGGTTGAAGGCTGAGCCACCCAATTCTATTACTACGTGGGATGATCTTGCAAGGAAATTCTTGATACGATTTTTTCCATCCGGTAAAACAACAAGACTTAGAAGTCAAATTCTAAGTTTTAAACAGAGAGAGGGAGAGAATCTGTATCAGGCTTGGGAGAGATTCAAGTCTATGTTGCGGGATTGTCCTCATCATCACCAATCCAATGATGTGTTGGTGCACACTTTTATAGAGGGTTTGGAACCCCACACAAAAATCTTGCTAGATTCAGCAGCTGGGGGACAAGCATTGGAGAAAACTTATGAGAAGCTGTATACCTTGTTAAATCGTATTTCGCAGGGAAATCCGGAGTGGAATGCTAATTCGTCAAGAGGAGGAATAAGGAAAGCAGCAGGAGTCCTAGAAGTGGATGGTTTTACAGCTATTGCTGCACAGATAGCTGCTTTATAGAATCAACTCAACACCCACTTCAATAACATGACCATGAACCAGACTCAAGCCCCAGTGAATGTAGTGCAACAGATTTGGTGTGAAGTGTGCAGGAGTAGTGAGCACTCAACTGAGTGTTGTGGAGCAAATCCTGATTCGGTGAACTTTGTGGGAAATGTACAGAGGAACAACCACCTACAGTATGGCAACAGCTACAATTCCAACTGGAGGAATCACCCGAATTTCTCTTGGGGTAGCAACAACCATCAAGGGCAGAGTTCGAGTCAGGGGGCGCAGAGGAATGAAGGAGGGAAGCAGAACTATCAGGCACAATATAGAAACAACAATGCACCTCCTCCACCACCATCACCCAGCATTGAGGAGATGTTCAAGACAATGATAGCTAACCAAGCTCAATTGCAGGCTGACTGTGTGAAATTGGCAGCCGAGGTAAAGAACAACCAGTTAGCTACTAAGGCACTGGAGTATCAATTTGGGCAATTTGCTGGAGTCCAAAACACCAGGCCTAGAGGAGGACTCCCGAGCGACACGGATCCCAACCCCAAGCAAGTGAATGCAGTGACCACAAGGAGTGGTTTGCAACTTAAAGAGGTGGAACCAGAAAGACCACCTCGACAATCGGGAGCAGCAGAAGTTGAGAGGGAGCAAATTGATGAGAGGGGGAAGAAAAAGGAGGCTGAATCAGAAAGACCACCACCCCCATTCCCTCAAAGATTAAAGAAACACAAGGAGGAGGCGTGTTTCAAGAAATTCATGGAGGTGCTGAAACAGGTACATATTAACTTACCTCTTGTTGGTGTTTTGCAGGGAGTGCCGAAGTATGCAAAGTATATTAAGGACATTGTGGCGAACAAAAGTCGGTTGACTGAGTATGCTATGGTGGCTCTCACGGAGGAGTGCACTTCCCGGATACAAAACCGGTTGCCCACAAAGCTCAAGGACCCTGGGAGCTTTACTATACAAATTTCAATTGGGCAGAGTATTAGAGCTCGCGGATTATGTGATTTGGGAGCGAGCATTAATTTGATGCCGTCATCGGTATTCAAGAAGTTGGGTCTAGGGAGTCCTAGACCAACAACAGTGATATTGCAACTAGCGGATCGTTCATTAGCCAGACCTGATGGCATTGTGGAGGACGTGCTGGTGCAAGTGGGCTCCCTTATCTTCCCGGTAGATTTCGTCGTGCTGGATTTTGAGCCAGACGCGGAAGTCCCATTTATTTTGGGACGTCCTTTCTTGGCGATCGTGAAAGCGCTGATTGATGTAGCTGCAGGGCAGCTAACTATGCGAGCACACGACAAGGTGGAAGTGTTTGATGTATACAAGGCCACCAAGCTCCCGACTGTGTACGAGGAACTCTCGGTGATCAACGTGATTGATCGAGCTGATGATGCACAGATAGTTGAGTCACGAGAGTTATTGGGAAAACCACCGGAGCGATGTAAGCATTACTGGGGTGAGGACGGTGGTCGAGAGAAAACGTCCGTCACCCTAGAAGATGACTGAGCTTAAGGATGTCGAGCCGCGACGGTAAACCAGGCGCTGCACGGGAGGCAACCCGTGAAATTTTCTTTGTAAAATGTGAATAGATTTCGTAGAAAAAGAAAAATGAAAAAAGAAAGAAAAAAAAAGAGAAAAAATAATTAAAAACAA
Organism: Datura wrightii; assembly: GCA_035772735.1. NCBI lineage: Eukaryota > Viridiplantae > Streptophyta > Magnoliopsida > Solanales > Solanaceae > Datura > Datura wrightii. The sequence goes on from JASDFA010000001.1 coordinate 19,218,252, forward strand.
AAATTTTATATTTGTTATTTTTTAATTATTTTTAGTGAAACCTATAATTCTAACAAATTTCTTGTTGTAAGATGAATTTCAGGTTGAACGGAGGATAAATATTCAAAGAATCGCAAAGGAAAAATTGAGGTATGAAAAATAATCAAAAGTGGCAAAACAGTGAGCCCACGCGATGGCTCCGTGTCACGGAGGAGGGCCTCCGCGTTACCCTCCGTGACACGTTGAAGGTATTCTGGAATTTTTACAAATTCCAGAACACCTGCGCGATGGCTCCGTGTCACGGAGGGCATGCTCCGCGTTACCCTCCGTGACACGTTGATGTGTATTTCGCGACGGGTCACACCGAGTCGTCGGGTGACCCGCGCGAAAAACCCCCCTTTTAACCCCGATTTTGCCTCAATTTTTCCCATTCCTCACCTCCTCCGCGACAAACAACTCGAAATTCCCCCCTTCCCCAACGTGACACGGCCTAGGAGTTCAATTTTATCAACTTTTCTTCGATATTGTCGAATTTAAGGTATGTTTGTTAACTTCATCTCATTTCTTACCTTATTTTTCCGATTTTTAGCATAGGAAGTGAAGAAAACTTGCCCTAAGTAGAAATTAAGCTTAAATTCGATTGAGTTATTATTGATTGAAGTTCGTAGAATCATCGTGATTGCATGAACTCGAAAATTACATAGCTTGATAGGATTTTTAATAAAAGCATAGCTAGGACTTGAATTTGAGTGTGAAACGGAAAAATTGAGTTGAACTTTGGAATTCTAGCTGGGTTGTTTATGTTGGATGAGATGAGGCGGTTGTGCTAACTGTAATATGCTAAAAGACCGATGGATTTCCGGGTTAAGGAAATTGTGGAAATTGCGAGAAATGGATGAATTATATGGATTCATGTAGATAAATTCTTTTCTTGTTTCTTTGTTCTCCTTGCTAAGTGCTATGTGATGGAATGTTATCGATGGTTATTATTATGATTAGCTGTACGAAGTCTGAGTAGTACATAGAATGTATACCGTCGAATTCTCTGAATGCACTAAGCATATGTGTTATGTTTTGTTGTTTGTTTGTGAAAATAAGTACGATCTTGCCGTAATGTTATGATTTTGGCTAAAGACTAAGTATGGGGTAGCCTAGCTTAATCTAACCTTAGTCGAAGCTAATTTTACTTGGCTTAACATTGAACTTGTCTATTTGGTTTGACAGGAACAATGGCAAGCAGGCAAGACAAGGGAAAAGGCGCATCAACATTAGGCGCCGGAAGAAAAAGAATTAGGCTGGGAACAGCAGTCCTAGCAGCACCAGCGGTTCCACGCGGCCAACACCGTCAATATGGAACCAGATGGGTGACAAAGGAGGGGAAGAAATGGTACGCAAAGCATAAGGAAAGCAAATACTTCCCTGAAGAACACATTGCTAGGGAACCGTTGTCACAGGAGTTCCCCAGAATTGTCCACAGGATCGAGGCAACCGGGCTGAATTTCATCTTTGAAGAGCCCAAGGAATGCAACTTGCACTTGATTCGAGAATTCTACGCCAACTGGAGCCCGACTCTCAGAAGTCACACCATCAAGATAAGGGGGCAAATAGTCACTTTTGAGCCCCACCACCTTAATGCTATCTTAGGGGCGCGGGACACAGACGCCCATGTGCTTCGACAGCTGAATATCACTCCACCATATGCGGACATCATACGCACTTTGTGTGGAACCCGGTCTACAGCACGTTGGAGCAGGCATAAGGAGAGGGGCTATCATCAGACCTTGCCCTACTCACAGATGAACAGGGAAGCCAGGATATGGCTGAAGATTGTTTGTTCCTGCTTAATCCAGGGGGTGCATATGACAGATGTAACTCGGGATCGTGTATGCTTGGTGTACGCCCTGATGAAAGGGCTGGAGATCAACGGGGGGGCGATAATTATCTCCGCCATGAAGAGAGCCCGTTTTCATCAAGGGCACAAGTACGGGTTTGGTGGATTACTCACCACGTTCCTGGAGGGCCTGGATATTGAGGAAGAGGCCCTTGACTACATCCCGCAGATGGAGCGGTGGGCCTTAGATGTCACCAAAACTAAGGCACCCGACACCACTCACGGGCCAGTTCTTACACTAGCCGAGCGACATGCTCGGGATGATCAGTATATGGCTCGTATGTACGGGATGCAGATGCTCCAGCTGCGAATATGCGGGAGGTCGGCAATAGAAGAGGAGCTGTGGCAGCTCGAGCTAGACTACCCTTTTGGCGAAAATGTCAGGGCTCTATGCCGAGTGGGACCAGCTTTTGTGGAGCCCACGGATGATGACGTCCCCACAGATGAGGAGACACGTCGTGATGACTCCGATGTGGAGTCAGATGATGACGATGGGGGTGATTCAGACATGGGAGACGAGGCAGCAACACCTGATGAAGAAGTGGAATACTTTGATTGATCAGGGAGTTTCACCACCCATTCTTGTACTATGCTAATTTTTGTGAACACTGGGGACAGTGTTCAATTTAAGTGTGGGGTGGGAGTAGTTAGGTGTTGGTTGCTGTTGATCTTAATGTATGTTTCTGTTCTGCTGTCGTGCATGTGATAAAATTGTGACCCTGTGATTGTGGTGGGTATGTTTTGTATTGTAAGTAATGTGAAGCTGTTGGTTGCTGTTGAATGTTGTTAGCTGGCTTTGTACATATTTTTGTTTTATCGAAATGATCGATATTTTTTAAAAAAATTCATTAAAATTTTTTTCATGAATTTTTAAATTTTTGGGTTTCTCGGCGTTTGTTTTCTGTTCTTTTACCGAGAATGGTCCCATTGAACCGAAGTCTTAGTTAGTGACTGTTCCCTATGATGGATGGATGACAACCGTCTTAAGGGAAATGTAGTCGTTAGGAGTAGATTTTTTTTCATTTATTTTTCAGTTTTTTTCTTTTGGGGGTTGCATCCCAAAACCTGTAGTTACTTTATGGTTGCGGAATTCTAATTGCGTGTTGTACATGATATTTGAAATGCAAAGGTGATTCGTATGAAAGCATGTAACTGTGTAAATATGTTGAGATCCCTAGGCCATAGAGTCGATTCAGTGTGATTGAGGCTTAATGTTTGAATTCTTGTAATTAGCTGGTTGAAGAATCTGTGAATAGGTCTTGAATTGAGCATGTGCACTAAGTGTATAGTGAGGTTTCGTTTCTTCCATGCTATTGTGAAATGTCTAGAACTTGCCTGGTGTGTGTATGAAACGAAATGAAGGACGTGTATTGTAGGAAAGGATGTAGGCATTTCTTTGTTTTAACCGAAAGTTTCTCTTTTTCATTATCGTACCCACCTTGAATGTACACCCTAGTTATTCCATTGAGCCTTTAGCCTATTATTTTTCTTTTGTCAAAAAGGTGTAAACCGAGCTTAACCCCTTCTTTTCATTATTCGTGAATTTGATCCAAAACTCTTAAGCGCTTAAGAAAAGAAAATAATTTTTCCACAGTGTCAAAGAGTGAGAATGGTGAAAAGAAAAGAAAAGCAGAGTGATGAAAGGAAAGAAAAGGTTGAAGGTGCACTTGTTATAAATTAAATATAATGAAGATGTATACATAATCTTTGTTATTGAGTCAAGTGTGCTTAAAGAGATGGGTCAAAATAAAGACAGACTTCAAGAATGGGAGGACGAAGGAAGAAACAATGCCCATGAGGTTAATGGGATGTATTGAAAAAGCGCTTAAGGATGCTAGTGGCTATTATTGGTTAGCCCAATATTTACTAGTTCCTTAGCTTACATTACAACCCGTTAAGTCCTACGTGATCCTACATCACATTTCCTTATATTAGTGGAGTAATACACTAAAGGCAAGCCTATGGTTCATGACATGATGCATGTGAATTATTTTGGGAGAGAGAGCGAAATTGTGTTTATATGCCCCTGCATCTAATCTTTTGAGTTCATGTGATTAAAAAGGAAAAAATTCTCTTGTGTTGTGAGGGCACATGCTTGAAGAGAAATTAAATTTCGTGTCGGATATCTTGATCAGCTGATTTGCATGAGTTTGCCAATATCAAGAGTCGATTCTTGAGTCTAGGAGGTCTGAATGTGTTGAAGGTCATTGTATTGATAGGACCATGCGTGTTTTCTTGATGATTTGTTGTATTAAATAATCGGTATGACCATAGCTTGAATTGTCAAACCAAAGTAGCCAGGATGGGGTATAAATTGCATGAGGTGTAAGATTGTTGTTCGGGGACGAACAAGGATTTAAGTGTGGGGTAAGTGATCTTGGGCAAATTTATATGCCCAAGTGATACTCAAATGTGTCAATTTTGCCTTGTTTATCTATCGATGTTTATACATTCTCATGTGATTTGTAATAAAATGTGAATTTATACTAACCAACATGATTAGCGTTGTTTTGCAGGTGAAATATAATTTTGGGAAGTTAAAATGCATGTTGGGAGAGATCGGGGTTGGACTCGGACGCGAGCAAAGGAAAAAACACTTGAAGGCACAAATTAAAGGGGCTCCGCAATGGAGCCGTGTCACGCTGCCATCGCGGATGCATTCTTCCTGGATGGTGAAATTATGCCTATTTCCAGTGGAGGTGCGCGTTGGGGCCGTGGCACGTTGGCCTAGTCCCGCGTTGCACGTCGTGCCACGTTGGGCCTAAGTACCTGGACGACTAAATTCCAGTAAGGGTCCGCGTCGGTGGCGTGTCACGGAGGCAGTGCTCTGCGATGCACTCCGTGACACGTTGCTTGTTATTCCGGAAAAAATTTCCACAAGTATAAATAGAACACTTAGGTTCATTTTTAATTATTCTGACTTGGTGGAGCAAGAACGTGAGTTACAGGCAGTTGAGGGGACGAAAATCTCAGGGTTTTTCTCTATCTCCTTCTTCTTTATTTTCAATCGCTTGTATGATTAACACTCATTTAACGATGTTTAATCCACAAATGAGTGGCTAAATCCTCTTCTTGCTGAGGTTAAGAACAATTGTATTGAAATGTGATTATTGATTATTTGGTTTTTCATCTTTTCTTCCATGGTTGTTCTATTGATTCTTGTTCTTACTGCATTAATGTGTGGCCAATATTAATGTATATCTAAAAAGTCCGGTTTCACTCGAGAGAGCAAGAAATTGGAAAGTTGTGAATTGATAGGATATGATATTTTCTTAGTTTGGAAAAATTGAGAATTGATTTACCTTCACGATAGAAATATACCTGAAAGTCGTATTAGTCAATTAAGAAATCGGTTTTGTAAGACTAGAACATGAATTTCGTTTTATCACAGAAATGTAGGTGAACAGTTCATGATTCTTAAGTTGGGTTAAATACGAGAGTTTTAATCCATTGGCAATAATTCTTGACTAGCAACCGGAGGAAAGGTTAACCAAATTGTATTGATAAATTAATTCTTTACATGTTCATTTAACCTCAGTATGCTCATATTCATAGTTCAGACTCTAATTATATATATTCATTTTAGATTTAGCATAAAATTAGAAACCAAAATATCAAATTCTTCTTCACACTGTTATCTGCATTTTTAGAGTTAAAGTATAGTGACACTTGAGTAGATTGTTACCCTAGCCCAGTCCCTGTGGGATCGATACTTGGCTTACTTAAGCCACTTTACTACTTGTTCGACCTCATGCACTTGCGTGTAGCTATATACCCACAAGCACCGAACATGAAGCCTTTCTGGAATAATTTTTTTGAACTTATTTAGGATCGATAGAAAGACAAAGGATCGATAGATAGATAAAGGATTGTTAGAATAATTAGTATGGTGTTTTAGTTATCTTGAATAAAGAGTAAGATTTATTCAAAAAATGAAAATCAACATTAGTTATCTTGAATAAAGAGGATTTACTCAAAAAATAAAAACGAAAGTTAAAATTTTCTCCAACAGGTAAATCATCACCCTTTACTTTATAACGGGTATTTAAACAATGGGCGTACAATATTTTCCCTTCTTATATTTTCTGACACTTAGATATGCTATTTTTTTCATCAATCGATTTTTAGCAAAACTGCGGCAATTTACTATATGGAATAACATTAGCCAGTCAAATTGTAATGTTCTTCTGCTTGTTTACACGTCACAGATGAGCCTTAAATCAATTATCTTCTAATGTACGAGCACTGATATAACTATTAATATTTACATACTTTTATAACAACAATAGCAGTAGACAGTAGTTATAACTAACCCTTCGTGCCATAGTGAATTGTTAACACTCAACTCACGTAAATTAGTTAAAGCTATAGCAGCTAAAATGCAAAATATTTAAAATGCATTGAATTAAACTTAATTTATCGAATAAAAACACACATTGAATAAAGCATCTATTCTCACATTTCTATATAGTACAAGTAAAATCTATATATTATTAAAACGAGGGTAGTCTAGCTTGATAATAAGTCAAGTGGCAGATTGAGAACTAGCCACTTGGAACTTTTACAACAAAAAAGGTGTTTTAAACTATATGATATATTCTATATCTATATCTATATATTATTAAAAAGAGGGTAGTTAAATATGAGGTTAAGTCAAGTGGCGAATAGAGAACTAGCCACTTGGTATTTTTTCAACAAAAAAGTATTTCATTCTATTATAATAAGAAAAAAAATATAAATTTATATATATATATATATATATATATTAAACTTAAAAGGAAGAAAGTCTTCCTTAGAATTAAGCTAAATGGTAGTATAGGATAACGCCATGTGGTAATTTTAGGACAAAAATTAGTTAAGTTAGGTACTATTAGTTATTGTTTATCTTTAGTTTTAATAGAATTTTTAAAAAATCAATTTTTGATACTCTTTTATTTTTTATTTTTTTAATAATTATTTAATTTATGACATTGTTTGTAAATTCAAATTCTATTATTTTTAAATTATAGTGATGATTATCTATTTAATCTAATATTTAAATACATTTCAAATCATTTATTAAAAAATCAGAAAAAATAGCTATTGACTTTTTGTTTTATTTATAACACAATATGATATTATTTGATTATAGGTAAAAAAATATATATATAAAAATTAATTAAACTATCATATCAGGAAAAAAAATAACTAAAGATGTTAAATAGGGATAATTTGAGCAATTTATAGTTTTAATTAATTATAATAATTTATACTAATTATTAATATTTATACTTTTAATAGAGATAATTGTTAAAATTTATTAACAAACATTTTTTTTGTTTCAATGTGTATTAAACTAAAAATTAATAAAAAGAAGAAAGAAGATTTAAAAACCACCAACTACTCTCATTTCCCTATTAACTCCCCACGATCACACACTACATTTACTATAGTTTCTCAACTGCATTTTACATATATATATATATATATATATATATATATATATATATATATAAACACGCATTTTTAAATTCACGTGGATTAATTTCTGAAAAGCATAATAAAAAAGAAAACTATACACGAATCTCTGTGAATTACTACTATCTTCGAGAGGAATATCAAATTACCAAAGAAATGAGTTTCAACGTGAAAGTGGGTTCATGTGTAGTTTTCTTTTTCCGTATACTTTTCAAAATTATAATACTAATTTGTGATTTGATTATTAGAAGATATGTGAATTCATATACAATAGTTAATAATATTTATCTCAACAATTAAGTATTTTCATATTGAGAATCTTTTAATTATTTTATATGTCTGATGAATATAAATATTTTATCGAAACATAATGCACAAACATAAAATTAACAAAAAGCTGATAGAACTGTTGAGGGGTTGAATGTTAGATTGGTGGCGAAAGGATACACACAGAAGTATTGAGTCGAACATCTTTCCTTATAGTCAAGTGGCCCAAGGGTCCCTTTTTAGAGATTTCATTTATTAAATTGCACTGAATATATTATGTTTATTATTATAATATTAAAAAGAATGGACAAAGATGATAAATCAAATAACAAACTAATATAAAGTCACTTTGACTATATAATAATATTAAACTGTGAGAAATGTATTTTTTTTTTTAAAAGAAAAAAATAAAAATTACCGAATGAATGTATGATAATTTTTTCCTTTTCTTTTTTTCTTAACCCTTTTTGCACGCATCACGCGCTAGTTATACTTAATAGACAGAAAGTCTATTTATATTGGTTAGAATTATTTCAAGTTAACGAGATCTTTGCCATGTATTTGCAATGTGCAATATTCTTGGATCTTGTTATAAAAACTTTTACTTAAAAATTTTATAGTTTAATGTAGTTAATTTAAAGTCTCAAAATATTAGGTAAAATTCTACTAAAAACATAAAATGGTTTGACTCATTTAAAGGTGAGAAGGGGTAAGTGCATAGATAGCCAATATTGGGGCTGTTGTTTAGGTCATGCCTTAAATTTATAAAATTTTGCAAGTTTATTCTCAGTCTAAAATAATTTCAAATAAAATGTTGATTTTTTCGAGTGAAGTAATTAAACTTTATATATTTTTATCTAAAATCTGATTCGATCAGTTTTAAACTTAAGATAAAATATTTAAAGTTTAAAAAGTATTTAAAATTTAACTCGATAGTCTCAAACTTCAAATTAAAAAATCAAAAAATTATTTGGTAATCGCATATTTAAGATATTTTGTCTAAAATTTGGCTTGATAATCCTGAACTTTAGAATTCTCTTTCTTCTTTTTTCTTTTTCAACTTTAACTTGACAATCCAAATATCTGAAGTTTATCAAATTCATGTCTAAATTTTATTAATTTATTTATTTAATTTGATTCAAAAATAATTTTATTTTATTTCACTTATTGTATACAATCAAATCACCTTGAGAAACGATTTTTTTCATTTTCTTTTTTGAAAGATAATTATTCTAATGAGCGGTGACTAAATACAGAATATAAATTAGTTATAGTACTACTTTTGCTACAACTTACAAGTTAAACTAGGAACTGTGTGACGTCGTTTGAATAGTATTATTTAACAAAAAAGGAGCATATATATCTATAAATCCTAACGTCCAATTTATTTTTAGTCATCATGTTATATTTTGTTGCAAAAGCTATAGGATCCAAGAATACGTAATGTGACAAATTCTCTTACTTGTATTATAATGTTTGTATATTATGTTTCTTAGTTTACTTTAGAACATATAAATGACAAACTTTTAGTACGTAACAAGCCAGTTAAGAAGATTCGAAGTAGGCGTCATCTTGATTCTCATAGGATCTTTAAAGCAATTTTTTATATAATAGTTTTTTATGTGAGTTTGGTATGATATTAAAATTTCCATATTTTGTGCACCACTAACTATTTTATATTTATACCATTGAATGAATAATTATTCAAGTTAATTTTATTTTATCTTGTCCTCGCCGGCTTCCATGTCTATATGTCTTTTCGTTTATAAATAGATCTTCATGATCCATAGAAAACATAGATCAGTAAAAATGAGAAAATTACGTAACTAAGCAAATTTATCTAACTATTTATAATAATTAGTAAATTTATTTAAAAATCATAAAAAAAATAGTAAAATAATTACAAAAAGTAGTAAATTACTTTTGTATCAAATTTTCTATATTCTCTTTCTAACATACTTGATTCTCTCTTCAATTACTCCTTTCTATTCTCTCATTGCAACTGCCCTAATTTTTTTCTTCCAAATCTCCCAAGATTTTCTCCATTATCTCTATCAAAGAAAAATAAAATTCTCCCATGAAATTTCTCTCTCTCTCTATCTCTCTATCTTTCAGCCTGACGCCGCCACAAACTCCTAATCACCAAGGCCGAAATCTTCAGTTCCTTTCTACAAGGACTCCACAAACTCCTCATCGGCCTAGAAATCGAGTAGCGGGTACCTAATAACCCCACCGAAGAAATCCCCTCTATCGCGCTCCTCCAGATTTGTGTCGGTCGTC